>CM056583.1:6597916-7917500 GCA_029721435.1 Gymnothorax reevesii | reverse complement strand
TACTTGCAGACCTTGCTGTATGTTTTTCAAAATATCAGAGCATTTCCTGTTTTTGAAAGGCTGAGGAGTCCCTTTGGGTTGTTGTGCGTGCAGATTTTGGAGTTTCCATTCATTCAACAGCCAAATCAGTCATAAATAAGGACGTGTGGACCCCTTTAGCCAATCAGGGAATTAAATTGAGCAGGTCAAGGCAAAATGAGCAGGATTTTCCCTCAAACACAACATTGGCATCAGCCAATGGGCAATCGGTTGGTAGCCCCCCAGCCAATCACAGGACGCCAGGTGTGAGGACAGGACATAGCCCTGCACTGCAGGGTAGTGCTTCAGGAGTCATTAAGTCGCGGATGAGGGGCCAACTGTGTTTACCAACTGCAACGAACATATCCTGCTCATTCTGCCTTAAATGTCCCCTATTATGTCACCAGGAACACAGCCAATTCGTTATTACAAGCCATTTCAAAATCTTTCCCGTCTTGACATCACATGGGGAAGTAACCAACCCGAGGCAAGAAGAACTGAACAACTTCAGCTTAGCAGTTGTTCAGATTTCACTATTCTGGGTGGTCACTCCCCCTTGTGATGTCAAGAAGGGGAGATTTTGAACTGGCTCATAATGGCTGTGCACCTGGTGGCATAATAGGGGACCGTTAAAGTGCAGGGACAATCCAGAAACCAACAGACAGAGCGGCCCTCCAGGATTGGAGGTTGAGATTTTCCCTGCTTATAGGGAAAGCAGTGGAGCACAGTGGCGACCTCTCTGAAGGGGCGAGTTAATTTCCGCGAGACGTGCCACTCACCCTTGTCCTGGGCTTTGGAGGCAGCAGTGGGCTCAGATCGGTTTGGAGGGGACTCCTGAGGGCCTGAAGGCCGGATCTTAGGGGTCTGTGGCCTGGAGATGGGCATCGGAGCTGGGAGGACCTGCTTGGGCATGCCTTTGAAGAACCAGGCGCCCGATCGCTTCCACACCTGAGCGGCAGGGCCAGGGAGAAAGAGGGAATCACAGATCAGCAAAAGTGCGATGATGAGAGTTATTAAGCCTGAACAATGACTGTCACGTTGCCACGCGTCTCAAAATCCCTCGGGACGGGGTGTAGGGGGGAAGGGTGGGCGAGAGTGGCAGGTGGTGGATACTGAAGCCGCAATTAAGAAAGAGTGAAGGAAGCTGTGATAATTCTCCTCTGCCACCAGGGGGCGTTGTTGGCTCCTGAGGCCAGCTCAGCGCAGTAACACCTGCCATGAGACCGTGCAGCGAAACCATCTTTCCTGGATCTAAGCCCAGCCAAAACAAAGCCTCAGACCTGAACTTTAATAGCGATTACGCGCGGGCAGGGGAATGTGCCAAATATCCGCGCCAGGCACGAATACCTGGTGCTCTTTCCGCCTTCGGGAAGCGACTGAGCAGACAGCTCGAGGTACGGCCTGATGCAGGGCCGAGCGAAGCTAAGCCTAACAGGAAATAACAGATGAATTGTGCATGAATAATATATTATGGCCTCCATGCATAAATCATTGCACACATAACAGCAGGGATTACAATCATGAAAGGAAGGGTTTTTTTTTTTTAAAGACTTGAGTGTAGAAGTGTGGAAATACTGAAGAGACCAATTTTACAATTTTCCAAATGAACGTGTGAAATCAAAGCCTGGAAACATGCCACCTTAAGAGCGACGAAAAGTAGATTAGACAGACGGATAGATAGGCGGCCAATAAATCAGTTTCTCGGCTGTCGAGGCTCGGCCTTTGATAACCCAATTCAAAGCAGAGGCCTGGCTATGTTTATGACCAAATCTACCGCGTGAAAAGGTGTAAAAGTAGACCTGGCTGTTTTTAGGAGCAACATATGTTGGTACAGATTTCGCGGCTTGGTGGAAACTTGGTTTTTTTTCCCCTTTAATTTCTGCAAAGCTGTTTCCTTAGTTTTCTGTCCGTTTCCTGGACCTCCAGTCTTAACCCTGCCGACCCCACCCCCCACCCCCCGCAGAAACACGACACACTGCCACCACGCTTCAGTCATCCACCAGTGGCTACTGCCAAATTACTAGGCCCATGGAGTGTGTATGCTCTAAAATAAGATGTAATAATGGCGTAATTTACCTCTCTCTACCTCACTCTGTTTCTCTCTCTCTCTCTCTAATGGCCTCTCGTTTTCTCTCAGTCCCCATCTCTCTCGGCCCCACTCAGACCCTCTCGCGCCCGAGTCTCTCTCTCTCCCCCTCACTTGCATTTTCTCCATCCAAGTTTTCAATTTCAAGGAACCTCACTGGCGTGACGCACGCTGCGGCGCCCAAAGTGAATGTTATATAGAAGAGCATTTCATGATAATAGTGTAATGAAAAAGAAAACAACTGAGCAGGTTATTGACCGAGCTGCACCCCCACCCCTCCATCCCCACCCCTCCTCACCTCCTTCTGCTCGCTGCAGATCCTGCACAGCCAGGCTGACTGGGGTCTACTGCCCGTCTGTACTCCGCATTTAGTGCACATGCTCTGTGGAACGAGATAGGGTGCAGTTTATGCACAATGCACACACACACACACACACACACACACACACACACACACACACACACGCGCACACACACACACACACACACACACACACACACACACGCACACACACACGCACACACGCACGCACACACGCACACATACCTGCAAGCAATCCAACAAGAGGCACTCCAAGAGTGCAAACCTCTGCCAAGGCAGCACAGTCAAAATCTTGCTGAGTGGGGCGGGGCGGGTGTCTGTGGGGAGGGCGGGGGCCTTGCCCCCTCCTCCTGGTGGCCCGATGATCGGCCAGGGTGCGCTGGCGGTACCTGACCTCGCCCCGTACGGGTCCTCCTCTGGATCGGGGTCCTTGGTCTCCTCCACTGGTTCGGGTCCTGTGGCCTGACTGCCCTGGTGATTCGGGTGTCGGGCTGTGCCACCTGGCTAATCTGACCCAAGTGGGATCGCATGCACCAGTGGTGATCTCATTAGCAAAATCGAATCCAATATGGGACAGCCGTCTGTGACCCAAGCCTCACTAATGATTGTGGACCAAAGGGCTGCATCGCCAGGAGCATCACCTGCGGTGTTTCAGAAACTTTGGGAAATGGTCCTGCTCTGTCTGGCTCCCTCTGATCTCACTTCTGTTTTCTCCTCTTCTATGTCCCTGTCCTTGTTGTCTTTGTCTTTTTATGTTTATTGGTGTATAAATAAAATGTCCTTCTATATCTCATTGTGGTCTCTTTGCCCTCTTAGACAGATCATGTTATTAGTTGCCAATAAAAGACAGGACAATGCGCTAAGAGGGACGGTGGTGGTTACAGTGTCACAAGCACATACACACAAAAATGCTGCTAGAGCAAAACTGCATTAATATTTTACGGTTTCTGACAAATATGACACAAACTAGAAATATATATGCAGTACAAAAAATAAATAAATAAATAATTTAAAAAAAAATCTTGCTGAGTGAACTTGGCCCATAAGAAATTTAAGGCATTGCATGTTATAGGATTTCAAGATGGCTGCCGTGGCGGCCATATTGTCCGACCGATCGCGGTCAAAATCAATAGGGTCCATACCTGATGTAATAGCAACCAACCCACCCACCAAACTTTAGAGATATCAGTTCATTACTTTTTCATCTTGTACAGAAACAGACAAAGACATGAACAGACAAACCAACGCTGGCAAAAACATATCCTCCTTGGTAGAGGTACTAAGCCCAGTCTCATCCGACACGTCATACAGTGATGCTGCCTGACGAAGCGTCGATTTAGGACTGAAAAGGAGATTTTTGGAGTCCTAATTTGGCACCAGTTTAAAATGAACCCGACCCCCAGTCTCCCAACCTTTAACCCAAACCCTAAGCGTTAAATAAGGACGACAAAAGCCTCCTATTTCCTCGTACTTCAACGCTTAGACAGGTAGCGTCACTACATGACGAGTTGAGATGAGAATGTGTTGATCCAATACTCACTCATACAAGCAAGCGCATCCGCAATACAACACACACACACACACACACACACACACACAGAACTCTACCTTCTTGCACTCGGAGCACACCACCGAGCTGATCCCCAGACTTCCGAACTGCTCTCCACAGAGCAGACACCGTGACACGCCGTCCCCGCGAACAGCACCCTTCATGTCATTCAGCCGGTTCACCAACCTCCTGGAGCAACGGTTAGGGCACATGGGCACGATTTAGGGGGTATGTCAATTCCTTTTTTGACATTCAGGACCTGTTTGGTTAGGCAAAGCCATAGCTATTCATTTCACATTCCCATAACAAATGTAATGGCGATCCTTCACAAGTACCACATTTTTACACATTTACCATTCTCTCGCAGTCCCATTTTGGGTACATAGCACAGAATGACATTCACTGAGAGCATTATATGGGCATTTTCATAAGCTCTCGGGCAGATACTGGGGTCTCGAGTTGATACAGGGTGTGATATGAAAATGCCCATATGATGTTCTATTTATCGTACACTCATTTTGACCATTATTAAGATTGCATTTTATAGAAAGCTATGGCAATGGTTGTTGCCACTGATATGAGATTTTGCCCGCGGGCAGATCCTGGTGACGCAGGGTTTTGCCCGTGGGCTGATACAGCCTCATGCTTCACGCTGGTATCACAGGAGCAGATTTTCCTGCATTATAAGGAAGTATATATGATAAAGAGCAACCGCTTCTGGAAATATTGTGACTTAAATTTTGCTTTCTGTCTCTGCACCATCCATCTGTCATTTAACCGAGGGTTGGAAGCTACAGTCTATCCTGGCATCCAGTGGGCGAGAGGCCACAATACACCAGGATTAACCAAAGAATCCATTACAGGGCACGCCCATTCATACACATTCACACCGACACACGCAGAATGTTAGTCTCTCCAAGAAAGATAGGAAACTCCTGCATACTACAGGGGAACACAATAATTGCCGGGATTACGGGGGTTAGTAATACTTGTTTACGCTATAGCCCTTGGTAACTGGCATAACGTACAGATAAATTACAGCACGAGAAGCAGCAGGCCCCGAGACCTCGTGTACCCTCCCCACCCCACGTGCACTCCCACACAGCACTCTCTCCTCGTAATTACAGTCTTTAAGCCCCGGTCTCCGCACGATGCACTGCCCTGACTGTAATTGAATGGACGGGACTGTGATTTGCAAATGAGGCAGGACGCAGTGTCACAAAGAAACGGAGGAACCAGTGGTCCCCCCCCCACCTCATCCCCATCCCCTTTCTGCATGTGTTTCTAATGCATTTCAATGATGTTCCAATGAGTGAGATGGAGTCAAAAATCAGCACTGTTAGTTGGAAACACAGCAAGTCAGATGCACCAATTGACTTTGTTGTAGAGGTGCTATCAGGGCTATCTTATGTAAGCCAAGGCAAACAGATGTGCGCATTCTAGCGGCGAGGAAGCAAGTCCGACTCTGCACTTCTCTCAATCATTAACTTCTGCCACCTTCAAGCCCAACCTTCAGGCAGGGGAATGATACCATGTGCCTGGTACAAAATTCTAGGGAGGATTTATACATTCAGAACCTGGATAGTAAACCCTAGAAGGCATAGGGGCGCGGAAACCCTACCCAGCATCACTCAAGAACTGAAGCTGTGCAGAAAAATGTTGCAGGAACGGTATGAAAGGCATTTAAATTGTGTGTGAGGCATGATTGCTTATTTATTAATTATCTCTGCCAGGTGTAGGCCTAGAGGGGATCGTGCGTTTGCAGTCGTGCACGTGTCCGTTTCCATATGTCGACAACGCCCGGTGGAGATCTTCACTCCGCTGAGTGCAGTTTTGTTCATTTACTCATTAATCTATCAATTTATTTGTGTGCTTGATTGTTAGATAGTGTATTAGCTTCTTTGGATATCAAGGTCAGTGGGGAGCCATTCGACGGTCCCAAAATTAGCAATCAAGCTAAATTTCCTCCGTTCTTCAAAAAAGCAAGTAAACATAAAATGTCAGTGTTATAAGATGGAAAAAAACGTCACCTCTATTAAGAAGATATAAAAAAATTAATCGTAATTATGACATCATGGAGCAGTTTGATAGGTAATTCATGGATATTTCCGTTTGCTGAAAATGCGAAGGGAGAGGAGGGTTGTTCACGGATGTGTGCCATTATTACAGAAATGTTCCATCTTTGATGCACATCCTCCCCATACGCTGAGATACCAGAACAGACGGAGGGGAGGAGAGGAGGGCTCATTCTTTCGGAGCACTCGGGTTCCTCCTGGACGGCTCACCCGATCCTCTCCTGCTCCATGGCCTCCATCTTCTCGGCGCGGGCGATGACGCTGTTAATGATCTCCTTCTCCTCGTCCGTCAGGTCCTCCCCCATGGGGCGCGCCCCCGACCCCCAACCGCTCCTGTGCAACAGTGCACAACCGCCGTCAGCGGTGCTCACGACCGCTCGATCGATCACTCACACACACAAACTCACACACACACACACAAATGCAAACACACTCAGTCACACACGCAACCACTTACACACATGACCGCACATCAACACGATTACATCAATATATACGTACAATGACACGCAGGCGCGCACTCGGGTGCCATCAAACACAGGGAAAAAAACCGCACAAACACAAACACACTCACACAGACCTGCATATTGTTCATACATTGTATGTACATGTATACACTGTCAGCACAGGGTACACACACACACAGTTTAAACACTTACATACTGGCAATGGAATTAACACACAAGAGCGCATGCACAGAGCTAATGCCCATACTCACAGATAAATGCATGCAATGAACACAAGCACACACACACACACACACACACACACACACACACACACACACACACACACACACACACACACAGTTCCCTGCTCAGGGAGTGAAATCCCTTGGTCCTCCAGTTACTTACTGGTCCTTATCACTGTCACCAGAAGAGAAGAATGGGCAAAGAGAGAGAGAGAGAGAAACTCCGTGATCAACCATCCCAAGGTTATTCAAAAGGTGCAGAATTCTTTGCATCATTCCTTAATCCTAGGCCTAGGGCAAGGCCGCATGCATCATCCACACCCATCCACACCCACACACACCCATCCCCGCTCCCACACACACCCATCCCCTCTCCCACACACACCCATCCCCTCTCCCATCCACACCCACACACACCCATCCACACCCATCCCCTCCCCCACACACACCCACTCTTACTTGCTGTGTCTGGCTGTCACCGTTTCCGTCATGGCTGCTCTACAAGGACCTGTACAGACAGACAGAAAACAGACAAACCGGCTGATTGACTGACTCACCGAATGACTGGCTGTTCAAACTGACTTCATGCAGGGAAAGTCTTAAGACGACAATGGACGGACTTTAAAAAAAAAGAAAGAGTTCAGAGCAAAGGTTTAATGTCCAGAGGTCAGAAAGTTAGAGCCCTGCAATGTTTGTCTCTCCCCCCTGAACTCAGCCAGCTGACTTCACAGATTAGTTCTGCCTCCAACCAGAGGAACTGTAATGATTGGAAAATGCAGGCAATTAAAGAAAGATACTGAGGTAGACTTATGTTCTGAACCAGAATTTTACACCTCTGGGTCACATAGCAGCTTGCAAACATAATTTGCTTCAAAGGCCGCAGCAGCATGTTACAACTGCACTCGCAATAACATCAGTGTAGCTCTGTATCAATTCTAAAGGTCCTGTTCAATAAAAAAAGTCTGTTTTAAATGGCAGGGAGATATCGGATAATTAGCTGTCAATAGCTATATGCTCAATTATTGCAAAGAAAAAAAAAATCAATGTAGAGACAATAGTTTTGGCGTATTTATGATTGAATTTGAATAAGTCTCAATATGGGTCCAACATGGCCACCTTGCATTTGATTCCAGACCTGAAACAAAAGCTCTCCCTATAAAATGGAAAACACATAAAAATAAATGCAACCAAAAAAAAAAAAAAAAATTGCAGCAACAACAGATAATGTGCACGATGGTTCAATATACCAGAGAACACATGTGGCGCCTGCCCAATAATGCGCTCATAATGTGAATTTAGAGGCCTCTTAGTGCACAGAGATCTTATCTTCCTAGCAGTGGCTTTTACATGCGCTAAGGTACTTCTGTTATTGCGGAAAAGAAACAGACAAAAGAATGTAATATTAACTTTGAACACAAAAATTTCATTTCCATCCTTATCTTTAGACTCTCTCTCAGGATCTGGTTCTCTCTAATGTTGGCCATTTATCAGCGAATAGAATCCTGTATCTGCTATACAACAGTGCCTGAACTGTCCGGCGGCAGCAGCAATGCTGCAGATGGTCGATCGTATCTTTAGCGTTGAAACAGAGAACCCCAATCCAACTCCAGGCCCTATGTAACACAGAGGGGTGATGCACAGTGGTGCAGTGAGTGGCACCGTTACCTCACAGAGAGGAGGTTGTGGGTTCATATTCAGCCTGGGCCCTTTCTGTGCGGGGTTTGCATGTTCTCCCCGTGTTCGCGTGGATTTACTCCGGGCCTTTCGGTTTCCCACAGTCAAAAGACATGGATGTGAGGCTGATTAGAGTCCCTAAATTGCCCATATAGGTATGAGCATCTGAGTAAATATTATGCGACTCAATCCCTACACGTGTTTAGAAGGGTATGAGAAATGACACAATGGAGCTGCAGAATAATGTGCTGAAAATGTTGTTAAAAACACTACGTAAATAAATACAACATCTAGGCTGTAAGAGCAACACCAAGTTAACCTACTACACGGCTGGATTATTAATATTATCGCGATCGCAATGCAAATTTCCGTCAGCACCTCCATGGTAGCGCCCGTTTTGTTTCAGCACTGATCAAACTCCACTCAGCTACTCAGTCGCTTTCTAGGGCTGACTTTGCTGTTGCAGCTCAAGCGAAAATCGATAATACAGTAGAATTCTCAGGAAAAGCAAAACATTCTCATAATGTCACACTATTGCAGTGGCAACATTATAAACACAGGTACAAAATTCGGGTGCATAAGATTCTCCAAGGTATTGTCCCAATTACCCGCATTAGCTACAGTACCTTGCAAAGTCGTTCAAACAGGGGATTGAACTAAACAGTGAAATCAGCAGGGAATGTTTAATTCACCATTTAATATAACAGGAACGTCTGAGACGTGGTGAGACGTAGTGAGACGTGGTTGAGCCCTGATAAAGGTACGGATTTTAATACGAGTCGGTATGAAATATTTTACACGAACAGAAAAAACAAAAAAGGAGGCGTTTCCTTGTATATTGACAAAGATCAAGTACTGGAAAAAATTTCAATGGCTGTGGAAGATGTATTTGAATGCGTAACAGTAAAAATTTACATGGAAAAAAGGAAAAATATCATAAGTTGTATTTATGGAGCACCGGGATCAAACTTACAATTATTCAAGGATTGGATAGGGAAATAACCATAAGGATCTGCTCATAGGGGAGGACTATGAAATGGTCCTTCTAAAAGCTAAAAATCATAACGCGCCTGATGGATTTATTGATACAATGAGCTGCACGAGTATGTTGCCTTAAATAACCAAACCCAGCAGGATTACCTCACATAGAACTACATTGATAGATTATATATTCACCAATATTCTGAATAACAATACCGTGAGTGGGCTACTGCTTCATGATTCCAGTGATCATTTACCTGTTTTTGTCGTGTATGATGTCACTTATAGAAAGGTATTGGACACAAACAACATCAAATATATAAGAGTAAGAACGGAAGAATCAGCGGATGCTCTCAAAGCTAACCTATTGGCTCCTCAAAATTGGTAATCAATATATCAAGAAAATGACAGTGACACAGCATTTTTTTCTGGAAATATTTGAGAAACTGTATGATAAAAACTGCCCAATTATAAAATAGAGTAAGAAACAAAAACATGTATAAAAAAAAAATACATGATTAACAAAAGGGATAATAAACGCTTGCAAAAAAAAAATCTATTAAAGAGACAATTCATTAAACATAGAAGGAGACTGAATCAAAATACAAAAAGTACAAAAACAAATTAAGAAATATTATGAGGAATCGTACAAAGGAATATTATACTAAATTACTTAAAAGCAACATCAAGGGAATCTGGAAAGTGATTAACAATATTAGAAATAATGGGCTCTAATTTCTTGCCGCAGCGCAGGGTGGCGCAGTGTGGTGCAGCCCGCGCAGTGGTAATTTTGTGCGGTGCAGCCTGCGCAGTGGTAATTTCGTGCAGTGCAACACCGTGCGCAGGGGGGTGTGTCACATATTCATCATGACAAAGTGACAATTTCGTGGACAAAGTCTCCGCCGAAAATGCGCAGAGAGCTCGCCAGCTCCAACCTGGTTTACTTTCTGTGCAGTGGTAATTTGGCTGACTGGCGCACAGTGTGCACACGTCACCGAAACCTCACAGGCAGGTTTCCAGAATGTCAGGCATGTTTCAATGCAATAAATTATTACAGCAACCACCATATAATGTAACTATCTGAATAAGGACATAAATTATGGCGGGTTGCCACGCGTAATGTAAACTCGACCTGGCTTAATCAGCACAGCTGAATCTGTGATGCAAACTAACGACTTCACATGTTTCTCAGCCAACCACAAACTGCCTTGGCATCAGGCAGTGCGTGTATATATATATATATACTTAGCTCCATTAAAAATGCACGGGTGAGATATGTACTATATTTGCGGCAAATTGAAGAATCGATTGATTTTTGTTGCTTTTCCTGTGAAGCACGAGTGGAAATAAAGAAAAGCGTGTGGTATTGTAATCCTGACACGCACCACGTGCACACACCAAGCACTTCAGTAATAACAAACATTGAGCTGTTTGTGATGTGTGCAGTGACACTTGACTTGTTCTTTTTGGTGTGGTCAATAGCCTACGTAAAGCCAACAAAAAAAAAAAAAAAAAGAAAAATGCTACTGCATCAAGAAAATGCAACTGCTTGTGACACAGGGAAGAGAAAAAGAGCCTTTGGTATGTTACGGGCAGATCTCAGCCGCTGAGAGGTGGTGCGTCATTTGCACTGTCACCATTCAACAATCAGTCGCCTGTCTATCCGAGAATGGAAAACAGGCACTGCCACTGACCGACCCCGGTTAGAGCAACCATGAGTGGCGATGGCGGCTCAAGAGCGCCACATCTGGTTACAGCCTGTACGTGACCGATTCCGGACAGCAACCAAAACTGATCATGAGATGAGGGGTCCGAGACGATTGAGAGTGAGCGCAGTATCGTTTGACGCCGTCTACGTGAGCAGCACATGCGTGCACACGGGCCCAACGGAAAACCCAGTTTTTGCCCATTTACACATGGCTGCTCTTACCATGGTCAGTCGGTGACAGTCCCTGTTTTCCATTCTCAGACAGAAACAGGGAAACAGTGCCAAAAAACTATACAGAGGCAGGTGCCCACGGTCAGAAAAGAAGAGTTCCTACTCCTGTTGATGGGCAAAAAATGGGTTTTCCCATAACTAGCAAGCAGCCTTTCACATCGCTGTGGAAGAATTTTAGCCCACCCCTCTTTGCAAAATGCTTTTAATTCGGCCACATCGGAGGGTTTTTGAGCATGAACGGCCTGTTAAAGGTCATGCCACCGCATCTCAAGCGGATTTAAGTCTAGGCCACTCCAAAATCTTCATATTGTTTAAGCCATTCAGAGGTGGACTTGCTGGTGTGTTTCGGATCATTGTCCAGCTGCATATCCCAAGTGCGCTTGAGCTTGAGATCACAATCGGAGGGTTGGACAAACTCCTTTAGGATTTAATGGTAGAGAGCAGAATTCATGGTTCCATCAACTACTACCAGTCCTCCAGGTCCTGAAGCAGCAAAGCAGCCACAAACCATTGCACTACCACAACCATGTGTGACTTTTGGTATGATGTTCTTTTAATGAAAAGCTGTGTTAGTTTAATGGCAGATGTAACGGGACGTGCACTTTCCATAAAGTTCCATTTTTGTCTGTAAGTCCACAGAATATTTTTCCAAAAGTCTTGGGGATCATCAAGATGTTTTTTGGTAAATGTAAGACAAGTCTTTGTGTTCAATTTGATCAGTAGTGGTTTTCACCTTGAAATTTTCCCATGCATGCCATTTTTGCCCAGTCTCTTCTTTATAATTGAGTCATGAACACTGACTTTAATTGAGGCAAGTGAGGCCTGCAGTTCTGTAGATGTTGTTCTGGCTTCTTTTGTGACCTCCTGGATGAGTTGTTGATGCGCTCTTGGAGCAATTTTGGAAGGCCGGCCATTCCTAGGAAGGTTCACCACTGTTCCAAGTTTTCTCCATTTGTGGATAATGGCTCTCACCATGGTTTGCTGGAGTCCCATAGCCTTAGAAATGGCTTTGTAACCCTTTCAAGACTGACAGATGTCAATTACCTTGTTTCTCATCTGTTTTTGAATTCCTTGAGATCGCGGCATGATGTGTTGCTTTTTGAGATCTTTTATCCTACTTCACTTTTCGAAACAGGTTCTATTGCAGTAATAACTTGATTCAACAGGACTGGCAGCAATTAGGCCTTGCGATGGCTAATGAAATTGGACTCAAAAAATGAGGTTAATCGCAATTAATTCGTGATTTAAGAAAGGGGGGGGTGAATTACTTTTTCACAGAGGGCCAGGAAGGTTTAGATAGATTTTCCCCCATAATAAATGAAATCATCATTTAAAAACTGCATTTTGTATTTACTTGGGTTATCTTTGTCTTATATTAAAATTGTTTTGATGATCTGAAACATTTAACTGTAAAAAAAATATGGAAAAAAGTAAGAAATCAGGAAGGGGGCACAAACTTTCTCACGGCACTGTATATAATGCTTGCGTTCTATGCTCAGTAAAGCCGCTTGTACACTGGATGTGAAACAAGTTTTTCGCAGGACAGATTACATTCAAAGTCAATGCAAAGTCCTTGCATTCACATTGAATGTAATCTGTCCTGCAAAAAATTTGTTTCGTGTCCAGTGTGCAAGCGGCTTTATACTGCTATTATTGTCACTTAGGTTTTATTGTTTTTAGCGGGGAAAGGAATACAGCCTGATTGCTATGACCTCCTACTGAGTTAAGATCACATATTGAAAATAAATATGAAACGTATCTTGCATTGTTGTCCATGAATGTTAATCCCAAAATATTAGGCAGCAACAGGGTGTAATAATAGGAACACGCTATCCATCGTCTCTCTTCCCAATGATGCAGGCAGAAGAAATAAATGAGCAACTGTCCTATTTCATTCCAACTTCATAAGTTTGAATGATCTAACGTAGTTTTGTTTTGAAATTCCATTCAAGTTTGCTATTGGTAATAATTCGCGAATGCCCCGGCTAGCCAGCTTACTCATATTCGTAATGCTTAGTATAGACGTAAGCGGTGCAGAAAACATGCCTGAAGCTGCAAAGTAAAATGTAACATTAACGCACCATGCAGATATAGGACAGAGGCTTCTTTTTTCCAATATTTAAAGCTATTCTTACCTTTCCGGCATGTGGCACAGCACTACGTAGAAATTTGAACATGAACAACTCCGCCTCCCTCCACTGTCCCACCCTCTTCCCCCTGCCTGACCTCTGAGGCTCCCCTCCTCCCCTGACGCATGCGGTGAGAAAGCGAGCAGCGCAAATGAAGCTGCTTTCACAACTGACACGAAACAAACTTTTCACACAACGGATTACATTCAAAGTTAAAGCAAAGACGCGAATCTTGCGCGTATTCTCGTCTTTGCATTGACTTTGAGTTTAATCTGTCGTACAAAAACTTTGTTTTTCGCGTCCTGAGTGAAAGCATCTTGAAACGGGGCAATGGAGTCATACTCAGAGGCACCGGATAGTGAAAACTAACCAACAGTAATTACATAATATTCAATTGTACATGTGGTATTAAATAAAATGTCCTCGTAACATCTGACGAACTACCATTAACGTTAGTAATTATAGCATTTCAGCGCCTGTTTGTTTACAGTCAGATGCCTTGTGTTTCTGCAGAATTCATGCATATTTTCTTGCAAAACTGCTTTCATAAGGTCTTACCTCGCCAGAATTGTCCCGGCAATGTTAGTCATTAAATCAAGAGCAGTTGCAGCTGCTTTGTTTGCAGGCTAACTTCGTTGAGTACCTGCTTTGTCTCTCCCGCTCTGCTGCTCTGCCAGAGAGGCACGCGACTCGCTAGCAGTGACAGCGGTAGGCAACTGGAAGGGGCACAGCAACGGATGATGGACAGGAAGCTCGACAAATCATTTTATTCAGACTGAAGTAAATGATTGGTCAGACTTTAATCAGAAATATATGAGAATTGAATATCGATGAGTTTCAACACCTGGTGGATTTCTTTTACATTTCAGTGTGCCATACACTTATGAGGAGCATTTTAAGATTACAAAAGAAAAATTTAAAAATTCCAGAAAGGTAAGAATAGCTTTAAAGGCTAGGAAAGGAGCTCATTTCATTGGTGAAGATTTGACTCGGCTGTGTTACACCCACTCAGGCCTTCTCTCCTCCCTCTTTGCCTCTTGCGCCGGCAGGGGGGACAGAGGCATACTTGCACCGGGCACGAAATTGCAAAATAAGCCTGGATACACCCCGTTGGCACGGCGTTCCCCCCATTCGCCGCGCCTGGTCAATGAATTTAGAGCCCAATGGGTCAAATGGTGTAAGCTGCCCAGACTGTTTTATTGACAACAACAAAGCCATTAGTAACATGGAGGATGTGGTGGATGGTTTCAATGGATTCTTCGTAGATATAAGACCCAAACTGGCAAAAAACATTACAGAGAGGGTATCAGTGGAAAATGGGTTAGTGGGCGGACCAACAGACAGAGATCCTAGTACTATTTTTCTTAATCCAGTTGATGAAAATGAAATCATAGCTATTGTAAAGAACTGTTCTAATAAAACATCCATTTCATATGCATCTGTTGATATGACACTAATAAAGAAGGCCATTGACAGAATATTGAAACCATTTACCCAAATTTGAAACTTGCCTTTTCAAGCTGGAAAATTTTTTAACAAAATGAAAACTACCAAAGTAATTCCAATATTCAAGTCAGGGGACAGACATCAATTTACAAGTTATAGGCCAGTTTCAGTACTTCCACAATTCTTGAAGATATTGGAGAAGCTCTTTGCTGCTGGACTGAAAAGCTTCATTGAAAAACATAATTTGCTGACAGAGAGTCAATATGGTTTCAGAAAACACAAATCAACTTCCCTTGCATTAATTGATCTAATTGAAGAAATCACAAATAGTATTGATAAAAAAAAGTGTTTGTTATAGGAATTTTCATTGACCTAAAAAAAAGCATTCGACTCCATCGACCATGAAATTTTGTTTAAGAAAATGGAGGAATGTAGCAGTAGGGGAATTGCGCTGAACTGGTTGAGAAGCTATTTATGCAACAGGCAGCAGTTTGTTCACCTTGGGAATTATAGCTCCGCTGGCCGGGAAATCGAGAGTGGTGTACTCCAAGGGACAAAATTAGGGCCGATTCTATTTATTTTATATATTAGTGATATTTGTAAAGTGTCAAAATATATTACATTTGTAATTTTGCTGACGATACTAATATTATTTGCTCTGGATAGGATTAACAGCAGCTTTTGGAAGAGATTACACAGGAAATGATTTAACTCAAAAACTGGTTTGACATGAACAAATTGTCACTTCATTTAAACAAAACAAAAATTATGTTATTTGGAAGATGTAAAAATAGTATCAAAGTTCAAATCATAATAGATAATGTCACTATTAGTAGAGTGGAACAAACAACAATATCTAGGAGTGATAATAGAGGAAAAAATCTGCTGGAAACCTCATATAAGTAATGTATGATCCAAGTTGGCAAAGAGTCGAGGTGTTAAGGGGAGATATAGACAGTGGCTGAATTATCAGTCATTACTTAATTTGTACCATTCACTTGTATTATCATATCTCAGCTATTGTGTTGAAGTATGGGGCAATACACATAAAATCAACCTGATCCATTTGCCCAAATTACAGAAAAGAGCCATATGACTAGGTCATGATAAAAGGCACAATGATCATACTCATCCACTGTTTTTGAAAGCATCTGCACTGAAGTTTCAAGATCTGGTAAATTTCAAAACAGCACAAATAATTTACTAAGCAAAAAATAATATTTTACCAAACAACATCCAAAATCTGTTTTGTGAGAGGGAGGGTTGTAAAAAATATAACTTAAGAGGCATTTTAATCTACAACTACAAAGTCCAAGAACCACACTGAAAAGCATGTCTGTTTGCGGTGTTAAATTATGGTATAGTCTAGAAGCTGAGCATAAATCCAGTAAAAACCTATACCAATTCAAATGGAGATTCAGAAAAGGAGTGTTAGAAAGGTATAATATGGAAGAAGGGAAATGAGAAGCCATTTGAAGAGAAGTTTTTGTTTTTCATTTTTGTTTCGTTTGCTTCGGAAAGAGGGTTGTCGAGAGTAAGTTAAGTGTAGAATGGTTTTTGTTGTTTTGGTTATTTACTTGTGACGACTGGGGTAGGAAATAGATAAGCACTGCTTCTTCCATCCCCATTTCAAACCAAGTTTGTTGTTTTAATCGGTGTCTTTGTCTGTTGTTGTAATGTCTTTGTTATGTTGTTAGTTGGCATCTGTTTGGTCTGAAGTAACCCATTTGAATTGAATTGAATTGAAATAGAATGGTCATTTGTGGAAGAAACCGGGCAAAATTCTCACTTTCTGACCTTTGGGCTTCCTACTCCTGACAACAAACCAAACAAAGCATATCAGCAGCATCGCAGGAATGTTTTAAGTTTTCCACTTTTGTGATTCATGATGAACGTTGGACCAATGAACTTACTGCTACCCTGACTTACAGTACATGAAGATTCAACAAACAAGAGCCTTCAGGAGATAAAATATCTCCTCGGCCTTGCAAAATTTAAACATTTCCAAAATACCTTAAGACTGAACTCCAGCACACGGTTGATTTTGGTTTCACACCCCCTAAATAATCTTGTAAAGCTTTAAGATCATAAACAGGGACTCAGAGAGCGGAAGGGATGGTGAAACGTGATTCGCTAATCACCTTGTAAGCAAAATATCCTTGTACTCGTAGATGTCTATCGGACCCTTGACCAACATAAGACATGCAAAATTTTAGGTTTATTGAGCAATATTTTTTAAGGTTACTGTTTGTTTGCTTTCGGGCCACCTATGGAAGGATTTAAACCAGATTTAGTAGGCTTAAGTCTAAAGGACAGCAGTAGAGGGATTTCAAGTTTGATGCCGAATCCAGATTACATTCAGGAGTAAGAGCTCATTTTAGCAATAAGGCCACACCCATAAAATTAATTCCCTTTCTTCAGCCACATCTTTGAATGTGGCAATTTTCTGTCTGTAGCATGAAAAGATCTTGGTCTGAGGATGCTGAGCACTAATTATGATGCGAACTGGTAACACCGTATGGGAGGAGATGGAGTTCGAAGATTTTACAAAAAATCAAAATGATGGAACATGTAGATAGATTCATGTTGACTCACAGAATCCAGAAAAAAAAAGGTTTTTGAGACCTACGGTGCAAAAGTTATGGGTCAAAACATGAAGTTTGTTATTATAAGGCCACCTTGCAGTAAGTTTATAAAAACAATTCCAAAATAGCAAAAGTCACCACTGCAATACTTGCTTGTAGAAAGTTTTGGGGGGAAAAAAAACAAACAAAAAAAAAACCAATATTGAACAGTCTTATGGTCCAAAAGCAAAAATGATTAGGCTTACAGACGGAAGGACAGATAGACATGGTGATAGGTTTATTCCCCCATTTGACATACCACAGGTCTGAGGAATTAAAATCGTTAGAATTATGAAACCGCAAAAAAATATCGCTCAATTACGTGGCTGTGGCATGTAGAATGTTCTGTGAAAAAATACTGAATGGTGCTTGAGATTTGGATCTTCGGATCTTAAAAAATCAAACAAGGCATACCTTCCTAGCTAAGAAAGCTAGACTCATCCGCGAGTACACGCCGGTAGATGCCTTCCGTGCGGAGATATGAGCAAAAAATGGTCAAATGCAAAAACTGACGTATGGACTTTGATAGCGATATATACGAGGGGATTTTTTTTTTAAATTTGAATTCTGAGACCTTCAAAACCATAGCTCTATACGTAAGATTTGTTTTCATAGCACCGCCCTGTGGTTAAGATACAGAAAAATGGTAAAATGGCACAAACTCGTCAGAGGCCGCACAAATCCACGGCAAAAGGACACACGAACAGATGAACGGACGGACCGTTCTTGTTCTAGACTGGGTTGTTATAGATCATTGAAGTTTGTCAAAATCATTTATGTATTCATTAAATATTTGTACATTTTGCGAGAATTTTATCGCACTGTTGTTAGATTTTTATTATTTTTTTTCGAAACAAGTTCATATTCTAGCCTATGCTTATCTGTCCGATATATCTGACTTTTTGTATTTGAGCGCTCACTCTCGGGTGGTAGTAAATATAATAACTGACAGACGTCGGCTCGTACATCTTGCCGCCGAAAATGGCGGCCTTCTCCATCGTCGTTCGTGTGACAGAGACATCTGATAAGTGAGGTGTGCATGGATAAAGACTTTAACTATTGCCCGCTGGGCAGAAAAATTGGCATTTTGGAGTATTAAATGCATTTCTCTGCCGATAAACACCCCCAGGTAGCCCAGGTACTCCTCCTCTTGACCAAAATCACACCTGCGCATGCGTAAACTAACAAAGCGGTATGATTCAAGAAACTTTATTGATCCTCGAGGGGCAATTTTCAAGACAAGCAGAGCAATTTAATGCGAAGATGTTTCTACCGCGCATGCCCAGTTTGTTTGAGAAGATTATTGGATTCGTGCAGAAAAACCTGGATTTATTCGGTGAGTAAAGCTGCTAATCGTCTTAATATGATAGCTAATTACTAGATGAACATTAGAACTATCGGGCGGTGACAACGTTTTTACAGTCAGCTGTATACAGAAGGCGCTATCACTTTCGTAAAAAGTCATAAGCTTTTTTTCGCCCACATCGTTCGTGGACTGTCATAATGACAGCCTAATTGGGCTAACCCACGAATAACGAATATGCAAAGGCACAATAGCGGAGAATCGCCAAATCGCCGCTTTGTTTACGTTATTTAAAAAAGTAGGATATTCGGCTGTAGCTAAGCCATGCGGTGCCCGGCCGATGGCCATAGGCAGGCCTCGCATCAGCTGGCCAACGAGCAACTTGTATAGTTTGGGGGTCGTCTCATGCATCCTTCTCAAAAAGCACCAATTGACAGTCGGTGTTGTTGGGTGTAACGAAAAAAGCAAACAAACAAAGCTATAATATTTTCTGCCGAGGGTGGGATGCACCAAAAATCGGCGTGGTGAAAGTATTGTTTGGGCAGAGATGATCGCAAAATGGCACTAATAGACAGCTTTCGCCATGCAGGAACGTGGGAACTTTCAGCATTAAAACCGGGCATGTAGATAAGAATCCTTCAGTTTAAAGTCACTTAACATTGACAGCTGTTATCTCTAATGTATACTTGGTTTTCTTACCATGCTGTGCATTCGAAATTATGCTAACAATCCAAGAAATCCTGGGGGGTTCGCTAATGGACAGTGTACCGCTTTGTATCTGAATGGACTTTGGACAAACAACGATCTGCTGCACGGGTCTGAACCATAAATATACTGAGTACAAATGAAAACGCACCACTCACAAAGTCTGGAAAAGCTCCACGGATTGATATGTGAAGTATATGCGTATGATGCATTTGAGATAATGAATGATTTAAGAAGACATGTAAACATCATTCAATTTCATTCACGATAATCTTAATGCGCGAGAGAGGTTTAACTGGTGTAGGGGTCAAACAGGAAAGTCAATAACGGGTGTGACCGCCATTTGCATTGACACATGCAGTGCATCGTTGTCGCATGGAGTTGATCAGTCTCTGGATCGTGTTCTGAGGGATAGCATTCCACTCCTGAACAAGGGCAACCTCAAGTTCTTAGATGTTGTCCATCTGGCGTCGACGTGAAAGACGTCGTCCAGTTTCATCCCATAAGTGCTCGATAGGGGAGAGGTCGGGTGACAGAGCTGGCCACTGAAGCACGGGGATGTTCTGCTGTGCAAGGTACTGCATGGACACCCTTGCAGTGTGTGCCCAAGCGTTGTCCTGTTGGAACATGTGGACATCGTGGTGTTGGTTGAAGAACGGCCAACATGGTTCTGCAGCACCTGGTCCCGGTAGTAGACCCCGTTCACCCTTCCTCTGCAGATATGGAGAGGTGTTCTGTGACGGTAACTTATTCCACCCCACACCATAACGCTGCCACCACCCCAGCGGTCTGTTTGAACGACACAATCGGCGTTATAACGTTCACCACGTCTCCGCCAAACACGTATACGGCCATCTGCGTTCCTTAAGTGAAATCGTGACTCGTCAGAAGAGATGACACCGTGCCATTGTCGTAGTCGCTAATTCTCGTGCCTGTTTGCCCACGCTGGTTTAAGTGACGATCAGTCAATATAGGGCCGAAATAAGGACGTCATGCACGCAGGCCTGCAGCTCGCAGACGGTTCCGTATGGTGTTGGGGTGAATGAATCCACGTCGTCCTTGGACTTGAGCAGCCGTTCTTGTCGCTGGTAGTGTTCGGTCTCGGACATGATCCCGTACGATCTGACGGTCCTGACGTGCCGTTGTCACACGTTGTTGACCCGGTCGAGGACGGTCTCGAGTGCTCCCCGTTTGCAGAAACCTTTGATGGAGTCTTGCGATCGTTGTGTGTGCACAGTGTAGTCGTCTGGCAATTTCCCTGGTGCTGGCGCCAATTTGAAGCCTGCCTATGGCACGTTCCTGTTCAGGGGCTGTAAGTCGCAGCATAGTGTCGACGTTTCTCAAGTGTCAGTGAAGAAGTGAAATTTTATTCGGATTCACATGCTTTTAAAGGCAATGTGTGCACAAATTCAGAGTGAAATTCATTTTTCCCATGGTGTGCGTACAAGATGTTGCGTTTTTGCAAAAAATTGCCTAGCGTTACAGTTAACTTGAAATTCTCGCATTTCTTGCACCTGGCATGTCGGGTGACGTCACTGTAGTGTTGTTGTTGTATAAAAATTATATTGAAGTTCATTTGAACTTAAATATTGACTTTTTTCAAGTGGTGCGTTTTCATTTGTACTCAGTATATATATATATCTATGGTCTGAACCGCCCCGGATACAGAATTAGCGCCATGTGGCGATCGAGGGTATTGCATCTGGCAAGGCCGCCATTTCGGATGCAGTATGTACTGAGAACGGCTCCGTTGTTTTCAAAAATTTTAAACAATAAAACTGCCTTCACTCGTTCAAAGTGCATATTGAGTGAAATCAGCAGTTTTGTTACATTTTTTTAATATCAGTAAGTTGTCATTTTACTGTCAATTTAGTTTTTTGGTCGAGTGAAGCTGCTGTAGCTTGCTATGCCATGTTAGCTTGTTCGCCGTGTGAGCTGACTTCTGCGCCTGACAGCATTGTTTAAAGCAGCTTTGCGCTGCTAATCTAACATGGCGACTGCTTCAGACTGTCGATCTCATTCATATTTTAATGTCTATGAGTAAGGAGCTGTCTGACTGTCACCAGCCACATTGACGCGCATTTTTTTGTTCATTTTTTTTTTTAAGCCGGTGCTTGTATCCTGTACGGAGAAATATTTCAATGCATTATTTTAATGAGCACTGTGAGAGTCTTTGACTACATTGTATTTATTTTAATGTAAAACTACAAAATGGGTTCATGGCCATTTGTGGTTATTTTGCTGCAGAAAGTTATTCTGTTTTATCTTTTTTCGGCAGAAACATAAGTGAAATATTTGTTAACAGTATAAGATGTAGCCCTTTTGCAGCTGATGATTTTGAATGTGGGGCAACAAGCTGTACTGTCTGACTCACCAGGCACGTACAAGTGAGGGTTTCTTTCTCTGAACAGATTTGATGTTTGTGCTGAGCTAAGATACAAAATGGCCATGAATCTAGGAGACTGGCCTCTACAGTCTGCTGAGATAGAACCAGAGTGAAAGGGTTACAGACATGGCCTAAGTCAGCTATCCCCCAACCTACCTTGTCAAGTGGCAGGAGACAAAAAAAAAGCATTTTTGAGATGCTTTGAGAGCAGATGTAACATTAGCATTAAACATCCATAAATTGCTAGGCACCAGTACAACTCAATATCACCCATGGTTATTTTGAAAGTTCAACAAAAATTGATTGTAAATAGGTCTTTGCTCTGAACATAGCATCACGTACTGTTAGCAGCAACATGATTTCTGAACAGTACAACCAGAAATTCTATCACAGGTCACCGTCGACAGCTGCAGAAACCAATAGTGACAATCTCTCTTCTCTGCTCATAGCGTTATCCACTGGTAGCAGAAGTGCAATACAACCACTTGGAAAAGATCCAAGACGGCGAACCCTGTAATAAGTTAAGTGGTAGAACTGGACTCTACATGGATGAAACTTTGCGGTGACTGAAAGAACTGAACATTTCCTGGCATGGATTTGGGAGGGGGTAAAAGGGGGTTTGGGGGGACGTGCCTCGCGTAGGAAAATTTTGAAAAATAAGAAGTAATTTTAATGCATTCTAGTTCCATTTTATAGTGAAACGTGTGCTTAGATTTCTCAGGCATAACTGTATTTATTTCACTTGTAAGCAGTTGTTCCTGTGGCCCAAAGTTATTTTCTAGATATGAACACAATGATACATTAGTGTGGTCTATTTTTTTAAATCAATTTATTAACAAAACAATGTAATACAAAATCACATTTCAAATGGCACTGATATTCACAAATGCAAACAGATTTATATTCCTTTTGGTTACTGAAGTGGCTGCTAGTCCTTGTGGCCGTCTCTGAGTAAGGGTCATTTCTGGCTGGAAACTTCATTGGAAATCAAACATTTGCCCCAAGATGATTGACAGTGTTTAACTCTAGTCACTGAGTACGCATGCGCAAAACGCAAAACAAAATAGACTGAATTTACAGTCAATGGGAGACAAAGCCATCCAGGTCACACATGCACAAGCTTGTATGACTAAAACAGATCCAGAAAGCTGTGGTTCATCATGGACTGTCATCTGTGTAATTCTGATTTAATTACTGTTGTTTTATCATTAACCTCCAACACCTGAGGAGAAAATGAGTAAAATTCAGACCGTTTTGACCTTGGTGAGTAAAAACTCTCCAACTCAAAAACCAGATCAAGAAAGAAGGAAAGTTTCATGAAAAAATATTGAACTTTGAGTTATAGTCAGGACGCCAAAATGATCACAGGCAGATGTACGGACAGACGTGCTGATAGCTGTATCCCCTCTGACAGATACATCAGGAATAAATACTCTGTTTCCCCTCCTCATCCTCTGCTGTAAACACTGGTTCGCACCAGCGTCACTGAAGAACGCCTCACACCCTAAGATTATTATCGCATTAACTCATCTTTATTCCTGGGGAAAGGCTTCATGTGTAATTACAATAACAGCACTGAAAGAAAGATGTGCCACAAGAATTTTGGCTTTTCCTCCATCTGAGGTGTTCAATCTTCTCCTCAAAGGGCCAGTGTGGGTGTTGGTTTTTGTAATAGCCCAACACTAATACACCTGATTCTACTTACTTACATCTTAACTGTGCTTCCTTATTAGTCAATCAAATCAAGTGTAGCAGTGCCGAGCAACAACAAAAGCTTGCACCCACACCAGGCCTATGCGGAAAAGACCAGAGACCCCTGGGTCCCTCTGGCTCAGTTCAAATGCTCATGTAGGAGCCCTGTGGTCGGGTTTAGGTGGAGGTCCATAGTGGTGTGACAACAATTGTCCCAGCCTGGCTGGGGATAGCAGGCGTTAGACAGGTTATCTAGCGACCTCTCCCGCAGCAACACGAGTCAAGCGTCGGTTGACTGCGTAATTCTCTGTTGGTACAGGCCGTGTGATTGGCCATGCACCTTGCACTATGTAAATAAGAGAGGGCCAGTTGTCACTTGAGTCAGAAGAATCACATACAATGGCATCATCCTCCGAAGCCATTGCTGCAGTGGATAAAACAGCTTTGGGAAAAAGGGTGGGGTGAAAAAGGGAAAAATACCCCAAAAAAGGACCGGACCCCATGCCTTCGCTCCCCTCCAGATTGGATCGACATGGCTTTTGTAACTGCACTGATGCCCTTTTTCAAAATCAATGCATTGGGAGGACAGTGGTGTTTGGGAGGAGCTTATTAATCCTAGCCTGCGAACAGGCTCTCGGCCGGTCTTTTAGCGGTGTTTATTCTCGAATTAGGAGTTCCTGTAGCGTGAGGTCAAAAGTTTGGGGATTGGGATGAGCGAAGAAAACAAGAGCTGCAATGGTCCTTTTGAGATTGGAGTATCTACGCTCAGATCTGTACGTAAAATACTGATTGGTAAATTTAGAGCACCTGACCGCGAGACATGTATAAATAAATGAAACAAGAAACAGTCCCGTATATTCCATTCAACATGGCTAAGTCCCGATTAGCTGATTCCGTTTTGATGATAACTCAAGCAGAAAGGGGGGCACAACTCAAACAATACAAAAATCATTGCAGGGGCTAGTCCAGGAAGCTCAGCTCGAAATCCGCTCACTAGTGAAAATTACCATCAGTGACTACCAGCGCCTGTATGCAGACTATACTAATCCTTACCCCAGCAAGCAGGTTAGCAGAATTGTTTACCTCCCCAACTCCTTGCGCATTGCCTGATCCAGAAATTAATCGAGGTTTGCCATCTATACAGAACTTCTTTTCTGTTAATAAATGTGCCGTCACATAGTTAACAGGAGGCGGGAGTGCCCTAAATCAGTCTTGAGCAGGGAAACCCAAGTGTCCCTTGTCCCAAGTGTCTAGAAAGGATGTCAGATTACCTAGGACAGTTACGCCACAGCAGAGGGGAGAAAGCAGGCGAGGCAGAGATTTTGGAAGGCCACACCTCTGGACAAACTTTGGAGCAGACTGCTAGCCAACTGCCAGGTCCTTTGGTGGTCTTAGTCCTAGATGGTACCACCTGGCAACGAGAGTGGTGCAGACATGAAACAAATATGTTATTGGAACACTGTCTTTATAAAAAAAATTACAGATGCTAAAAAAACCCAACTCCCAACTAAAAAAAAAAAAAACCCCAAGTGGCCTCCTCAGACTTTTCAGATCCCTAATCTACATCAGCTTTCTCTGGTGATCCTTCTCTCTCTCTCTCACACACACACACACACACACACACACACTCCAAAACACTCCAACTTCTCGTAGTCAACATGTCTAATGGAGAAAGGGGCTGAGTGAGTTTGGCAAGTGCTAAATCGTTATGACCAGATGAATGGGTCATAGCTTCTCTGAAGTAGCATGGCTTGGAGGCGTGCTCCCAGTCAGAAGTGGTGAACACCTGCCATCGGCGATCTGAGGAGGGACAAACCATGAACCGCCGATGGGGTGTTTGATGCCCAAAGGTCATCAACAAGCAAGGGCAACGAAGGCCATTCTGACGAGCCCAAACTGTCAACAGGGATACAGTGGCTCAAGTCACGTAAAATGATAGTTACATGAGGAATAAAGCGCAATACGCAGGGCCATCGGACTCTGGTACATATGGGGCTTTGTAGCAATAGGAGTGTGCCGTTTATCTGGGGAAGAGATGGCACCAAGATGCACTTTGGGAAGACAGCAAGCTGGTGGAGGGAAAGTGACACTACGGGAAATGTTCTGCTGGGAAACCTCGGGTCTGGATATTCACGCGGGTGTCAATCTGACAGAACAGTTTTGGTGGCATGCCGACAACCTTTAGGCAAGTGGTTGCAATTTTCTTGCTCATCCCAACCATCCAACCATCCAAACACAGCAGTATAAGAACCGCTGCAGAAGAAACAGAAGCAATACATTTTATTAGTAAGGAATGTATTTTGGTACATAATAAGGTTCATGAGTAACTGACAAAAAACTATGTATTTGGCAGTACAGCATCTCTTGTTAAGATGGCCAAGTTCATGATTATGCAATGATAATCCACTCTTGGACTTTTATTCTATGAGCAATAGTCTACCACACATTGTAGGGCCACAAGGCGCACCAGATTGGTTTGCTTAGTTTTTGCCAGTTGTTTGATGTAATTTTACTTCCGTTTTGTGGCTGGCAGTGAGTGGATGACTTTGATCAGATCATTTGGAATGGGACCGGCCTGTGGACGCAGGGAGTTAGAGGGGGGTTAATGAAGTGAATCTGAAGACCAGCTGTGTGCCATCTCTCTCTCTCCCCCTCTCTCCCTCTCCTCTCAGTTTCTGTCCTCCTTAATGAGCTCCCCCATCTCTTACGCTGTACGAGCTGCTCTCGCTCGATCGCCCTCACTCTTCCGTAGCAGCCCATTCGTGGGGGAGGCAAAGGCAAAGGGAAATCAATAGCACTCCCCAGCTTTCAGAAGTGAGTGTGCTTACAGCACGACTGCGGAGTCTGACTGAGGGTGGGGATGTGGGCAGGGTATCGGGAGAGGGGAGCAGGTTAGTGAGGATGTGGGGGGGGAGCAGTAGTACTGTGGTTTTGATAAATGAGTCACAGCATCGGCTCATGTAGCGTAAAAGCGGCCTGCTCAATCCCCCCCCCCCCCCCCCCCCATTTTCAAATTCCTCTGGGTGCGGGGGATATAAGGCAGTGAGAGCTACTGCAGCTCCACAGTACCAAGGTTTCACTCGAACCTCCACAACCTGGAAGTTTTGGAAGTTACAAAAAAAAAAAAAAAAAATCTGAGCGTCTTTGGAAGACAAATCCCTAGTCTCATGCATTTTTCTCAAAAACTGAATGAGGAACAGAAGAAGTGGCAAAAACAGAGTGTGGAACAGAAAGGGTGACAAAAATTGACCCAGGAGCAGAAACGGGAGCGGAGCCAGGTGTGCGAACCAAACCAGAGCCAGGAACGGAAAGAGGAAAAAAAACCAGGAGCTGAAATAGAGCCAATGTCGTGTGATGGGACTCAGTACGGTTAGACTAATGGAGGAAAGGTCTGGCTCAGCTTGCTGGTACAGTACCGTCGCTGTGGTTACAGTACCATCACCCTGGTAATGGCACTGTCGCTGTGGCAACAGTACTGATGCTGCAGTTACAGTCCCATCGCTGTGGTCTAAATACAGTCACCTCAGCCTGAAGTATCAGGCAATTACTCGCTTTCAGTGGAGTTTTGAATGGCAGGCATACAACGACATGTGCAGTGAAATGCGGCAGTGAGGTCACACTGCACGTCAGGGACTCTGGAGTCATCAGCTTGAGAACAGAAAGTAACTGACTGGCATTGATTGTTGTTCCTCCCGCAGGAGGTCGCAATTAAAAGCTATCCAGGATTACCAAACTCCGCTCCACGTTTCAATAATAGATTTTCCTGGATTTTAGTTCCTTCAATCTTATTAGTCAAAGGAGCTTGAACAGACATCGATGACAGTCCAGGATTGTATTTTCAGGTCCTTGGGGAGAGTGAAAGAGCGAGTGAGGAAGAAAGAGAGAAGATGAGCAAGAGAAACGCAAGAAAATGCAAGAAAGAGAGAGCGCAAGAAAGGGAGGACTAACAAAGGCTTTACAAATATGGACCGTTACAGCCTCGTTTCCGTCAAGCAGTCTGGCTCAGTACAGATCACAGTGTGTAATACATTAGAGTGGTTATTTTTGCATTTCCATTGTTGAAAGTTGTGGATGGCGCTTCAAGAACCATTCCAATCTGTTCTGTTTTTTCGTTATCCCTCTGTTGAGGTACCTTGCACAATGATCAAATACTAACAAGTGGAGCTAGAAACATTGTAGTCCATTGATTAGTCAAAGGAGAATAGTCTCTCTTGCTCGACAAAGACAAAGCACAAACATACCGCTTACTTGGTTGACACAGCTGTTATCATCAGGAAGCATCCCGCCTACATTTTAACGCACTTCCCGTGGTTGAAACGCCAACCAGATCTGGGGTCCTGACAGGTTACGTACTGGTTCTCAGAGTACTCTCCCGAAAGTGTCGGATGGAAGCGCAGCTACACCTATCACAGCTGGATTTGGAGTACAGGCCTAGAGACCAAAACGCCCCCCCCCCCCGAAATAGGTGTAAATCAGTAGTGCGAAGGTAAATACAAAGTATCAAAACCCCTCGATAGGCCAAATTTTGACACGGAAATTTCCATATTAAACAGATCAAAATCCACCTTCTTTTTCCCCCCATTTATTTAACTGGGGAATGTCCTCTGAGAGCGTCTCTTTTTCAATGATGCCCTGAGAAAAATGCCAGGTAGAAAAGAGACAAGTTGGGAGGGATCAAGAGAGACAGAATTAAAGCCCCTAGATCATTTTTGCGGTCAGTGGTCTTGCTCAAGGCCCCCACGGCAGAGTTTTTAAAATTAATTTCTACAGATACAAGTCGGAATCCCCAACAAAGCGGGGGATTAAACCAGGAATTGTAAAGTTGATGATGCTGCAGGCTACCAGTGGGCGTCCCTGCCGCTCTTGCCAACCAAGACTAACAGTGACTTAAAAAAGATGCTCTCATAGAAATAAAGGGCCCCACACCACGGTATATCTAGTGCTTTATGGCGTATATGGTTTCGCTCCCCACTAACAGTATATCATGTGCTTCTCTCCTCACCTTGTAACTGTAGTGTGAATTTGTCATAAATTCTCACAGTAAGGGCCAAGATAATAACTTATCACTGAACTAGCAAAAGCTCAGTGCAAACAAGACATCTTTGAGGAAATTTTGTATAATTATCTAGTTTATTAAAGCCAATACAACTTAGTGGCCTTGGCTTTCAACTGCTTTGCGAGGTTTCCTTCATCCCTCGTTCCGAAAAACAAGCAAAAAACATGAAAAGGCCTTTGATTGTGTATAAACAAAATGACTGTGAATTAGCCAACATAGATTAATGAGATTCTCAGATCAAAAGAGATCCTGCAATTAAGCTGAATATTTATACATTCATCAAGCTGGCAGAGTCCAACTTGCCAGCATTCAGAAACTCCAGTCACCACCCAGTCCTACTGAAAACCTGAGGCGTTCATTCAATGTGGAATCCAAAATCTAAGCCATAATGGAACCGTCAACGGGTGCAGGTACTGTTGAAAACTAGTCTTGCCCCTCTGCACAGCATGAGTATCTGGGCCGTGACGATCTAGAAAAAAATGGCTGTGAGCCCACATGGTTGACACAAATCTGCGGGTGTGAATACCTTCCAATGAAAGCTGACCATGTACTTCATCCTCATACCGCATATCTGATGCTTTCAAATGAAATCTGCAGGAGTATGGTGCCGAACGGTTTAAACGCGCCCGCTGTCCAAATACTTATGGTACCTTATATTGCCTCCTTCACGTAAGGGAGAGTAGAAATACCTTGCTCAAGGGTGCCGCTGTAGTTTCCTCCATTGAAATTTATTGACAAATTTTTGTGTACCATCACAAAGCCCTTGTTGCAAAATAACAAATAACCCAGGCAGAGCAAAGAACACTGCGTATAGCGCATATATGTGGGGAGGGGCGATGCTCGATCTGATCTATGGCCTGCCGTCAGCAAAAGCATCATGATGAACAAATCCAATTTGTTCGATAGCACAGACGAGGCGGAACCGCAAACGCATGCATTCATTCCCCGTTACTGTAACCCTCCTGTAGAATGAGATGAATTTACATACCAGCCAGCCGAGGCAAGGGTCTTGAAAGGAGGTTGAGGTTAATTAAATTTCAATTAATTAGCTGACTACAGAGCAACCCCCCGGCACCTAAGACGTGAGAAGAAAAAAAAAGAATTCGACATAGAAATCGGCGGTCATGGTGCGTGGTCTGGAAGCTTTATTTTGGTATCCCAACCCTTAGTTTGCCAATACACAGGCACATTTTCAGTCTGCAAAACACGGGGTATAGATTATCAGCGTTTATCCGTTCATCCGTCCGTCATGTAACTCACGTAATCCTGGGCAGAGTCGCAAGAAGGCTGGAGCCCATCCCAGTATACACCAGAAAATGGGCAGGAAGACGCCCTGGACAGATATCCAACTCTTCTTAGGGATTGCACACCACTCACTCCCACCCTAGAAGTAGCCAGGCATTCACATCTTTGCCTTTGAATTTTGGGAGGAAACCATAGTACTGAGAGGAAACCCACTCACACAGGAAGAACATGGTCACAGATAGGCCCCAGGGAGGACTCAAACCCACCATCTCGCTGTGAGGCAAAAGTGCTGCCCACTGCTCCATCGTGTTCAAATTTGCAACACTGTACAAATGCTCATTCTAGAAGTGGGCACGCAGATTTCCACACAGAAATACCGGCTTCCTCTCACCAAACATCATCGACATGATGTCCGTGTTTGATGCATTAGTTCCATTACCTCATCAATAAATCTTTACAAAAATGTGCAGGCATACATGACATGTTAACACCGCCATTTTGCAAGGTAGCTCACATTAATGCATTTTTAATCTTGCCAAAAAGTCTATGTAAAAAAAGAAAAGAAAAAAGCAGAATGGCCTCTCAAAAAACACAACGCCAAATGGACATTGCTGCACAACCCATTGGTCGCTGATCAGCCACTGGAACCAGAAATTCAAGGAAATAACACGCCACTCTGGAAAAATACACCTTTTCTTGTGAAGAAGGTTTTTCTCCCAAATGGAGAATTAGGTTGGGCACCACCCTCTTTTATTCTGTAAGCGGCCGATCACACCGAACGCACTCTATCGGCGTGGAAGCGCGAGGCCCCTCTGACATGGAAAAAGCGAACATATTTCAGGTTTTTTTTTTGTGTTGTGTTTTTAAAAACAATGAATTTTCATAGGGCATTTGCTTATGCTCTTCTTCAGAGTGAAAGACTAGTAAAACAAGTGCAAAGTCACTGAACCTGCATTGCTGCGCGTGTGTTATGTTGAAGTATTCTTTGATGAATAAAATTTGCATTGAGATGATGATGATGATGAGAAAAGATGAACTGGAAAGGATTTTGGCATAGCACACTCATCTTCAATAATGACCTGCCTAGGGTCAGCCACTTATTTTGCGAGTTATCTAGATAACTTCATTTGGTGGCCATCTTGGATTTTGATGTTGTGATATCATTTTCAATAAGAACATGCTATAGGTCAAGGTGCACCACCATAACAAATTAAATTTTTCGCATTATCTTGATAACATCATTTTTACAAAAACGGCAGCGGCCATCTTGGATTTTGACGAAGCATGCCCATTTTCAGTAGCGACCTGCCTTGGATCAAGATACATCATCATACCAAATTAGAACTTCCTGGGCCAATTATTTTCTGAGTTATCTCGATAACGTCGTTACTTTGAAAGGACAGAGGGAATGATAGACGGACAATGGACCACAAAAATTCACCTGCTCTATTTGATGAGTTTGGCACTCTCCCAAGAGATTACCGGCAAGCAGTCTTACAGCGATGATACAAGTTATGAAAATTTCATGTAAAGTGTGACATTTGAATCAATGAAAATCAATGTGAAGGTTACTAAATAAAAGCTCACATAGATTCATTAGACCTTCTGTTATACAATCCTAAGCTATGAAGCAGTTTTGGTGATACAAGTCATTAAAATATGCCAATATGTATTCAATATGTCAATTGAGAACTTTAAAGGTCACAGAATGTCAAGTTGTGGTCAGCAAATGGACTTCATATATGACTTTCTAAATGTCTCTATACAAACCTTGGAACAATCTGTGACCATTTTGGAGGTACAAGTCATTGTAATTTCACTGTTGAGTTTGACCCTCAAAGGTCACTGACAGTCAAGTTGAATGTCACCGAATGAAAGTTCATATGTGACTACCTAGATGTCAGTAACACAAACTTAGGCTCCATCTGTGACCGTTATAGTGATGCAAGTCATTGAATTTTCACTAGGTTACAGTTTACTTTTGAATATGAAGATCACCAAAATGAAAGTTCATATATGACTTCCTGTATGACTGTAATACAAACCTAGACTCCATATTTGATCGTTTTGGCAAGACAAGTCATTGTAATTGTATTATGTCAAGTTTGACCTTCGAATATCATCAACAGTCAAGCTGAATGTCAAAAAAATGAAAGTTTTTCTGTGACTTCCTTTGTCAGTAACACAAAGCTAGGCTCCTTTTCAGTGATAGAAGTCATTGAATTTTCTCTGGGTCAAGTTAGACCTTCGGAGATCAATATGAAGGTCACCAAATGAAAGTTCATACATGACTTCCTATACTTCTCCAATACAAACCTACACTCAACCTGTAACGATTTTGCTGATATCACTCTATAGTTTGGCCGTTCAAGGTCACTGAAGGTCAAGTTCAAGGTCACCCAATGAAACTTCATGCACGACTTCCTATTTGGCCACAATACAACCCTAAGCCATATCTGTAATAGTTTTGGTGGTAGAAGTCACTGAAATTTCATGATGTGAAGTTTGGGCTTTCAAGGTCCCTGAAGGTCAAGTTCAATTTCACCAAATGAAAGTTCATGTATGACTTCCTATTTGGCCACAATACAACCCTAAGCCATATCTGTAATAGTTTGGGTGGTAGAAGTCACTGAAATTTCATGATATGAAGTTTGGGCGTTCAAGGTTACTGAAGGTCAAGTTCAATGTCACCAAATGAAAGTTCGTGTATGACTTCCTGTATATCTCCAGTACAAACCGAAACTATTTCCAAACATTTTGCTGATATAAGTCATTGAAATTTCACTGTGAAGTTTGGGAATTCAAGGTCACCCAATGAAACTTCATGCACGACTTCCTATTTGGCCACAATACAACCCTAAGCCATATCTGTTATAGTTTTGGTGGTAGAAGTCACTGAAATTTCATGATGTGAAGTTTGGGCATTCAAGGTCCCTGAAGGTCAAGTTCAAGGTCACCCAATGAAACTTCATGCACGACTTCCTATTTGGCCACAATACAACCCTAAGCCATATCTGTTATAGTTTTGGTGGTAGAAGTCACTGAAATTTCATGATGTGAAGTTTGGGCATTCAAGGTCACTGAAGGTCAAGTTCAATGTCACCAAATGAAAGTTCGTGGACGACTTCCTATACATCTCCAGTACAAACCGAAACTATTTCTAACCATTTTGCTGATATAAGTCATTGAAATTTCACTGTGAAGTTTAGGCATTCAAGGTCACTGAAAGTCAAGTTCATTGTCACCAAATGAAACTTCATACATGTCTTCCTATATGCATGCAATACAAACCTAAGCTCGATCTGTAATAGTTTTGGTGATAGAAGTCATTGAAATTTCACAATGTGAAGCTTGACCTTCAAAGGTCACCGAAGGTCAAGTTCAAGGCCACCAAATGAAAGTTCATACATGACTTACTATATGTGGGGACATATGTGCATTGAACAATCTTCAATATTTTCAAGCCTAGGAACCTTTAAAAACTGTATCATTTTACCTGACCCCGAGTTTGAACTTTCAAGGTCATCTGAGGGCAACTTTATCACAGCCAAAATATGGGTCATATATGACTTCCTATGTGTCAGTAATACAAATTTAAGCTCTATCTGCAACCATTTGGCCTCCACAGGCCATCTTGCATATTCATAAAGTACGTGCCCCCACTTCCGTCGATTCAATCAAAGTGGCGCTTGCACTGTACATTGATGGTACCAAGGTAAGTTGATTGCTTGATTTAGAAAACAAATTATGACGCAGTTCTTGAAAAATAAGACTGAGAAATTTTTAAAAATTATCTTTAACATTGGAGCCAAAACCTCAAGGGCCCATAAAATGGACAAAAATGATTCAATCAAAAATCTGAGAAAAACAGCGAGAGATATTTTCTAGTAGTATGTTCTTGCAAATTTCTGCAAAAATTCATTAGGCTAAAAAAAAGATTAAAAATGTTCCGGAGGACGGACACCGGAATCTGGACGCCGGACGACGACGCCACACCACGACAATAGCTTATCGGCCCATAGGGCCAGTAAGCTAAAAAGGGCGCCCCATGCCAATAAAGTGCATTTGGTGTGATCGGCCCCAAAGCATCTTTGCGACAGTTTTGTGAAAAACACCACACAAACAAAACTGAATTGTATAAGAGCACAGGGTAGAGGGTAGGCTGAACAAAATCCCTTGCTTCATTTCCAATGAGCGTAAACCAAAAGGCTTGAAGTACTGCAATTAGTACTTGACATATCGAGGCCGACTGCTCGTGAAGAATGATGCAAGGTTGAAACAGAGACATCCAAGGATTCTGTGGGTCTGGATTCAGCAGAGGTGGAGTTAGACTGCACCGTTAAAGGGCAGATACAGCCACGCTAGATTTCTGTCCTTTTTTGCCTTTCCATCACATGAAATCTGGGAAAGCTCCCATTCAGAGGTCCAAAACTATTTGGACAATGACCCAGTACAAGCAGCTTTTTTGGCTCTGCCTTCTGCATTGGATTTCAAAATGATGAACATGAGGATAATGCATCAACTGCCATCTACCCAAGAATTATTTACTACGATATAGAGTGGAACTTGTAAGAATGGCAGCTCTTTTTATACAGTGTCCAAATACAGTTTATCTATGGCAGTTCCATGAGAGAGGGGAGGAAGTGCTGCTATGTTAGCCAGCACAGCTGAGCCCAGGATGATACCAGCTGGCCTCCAGCCATGAGAGCTCAAGTCAGGGCCCCGGACACAGGGTTCAGTGGGAAGGCTTAAGCTTCATGGGCTTTCGTGGGCTCCACTGCAAAAGCCTGATAAACCTTTTTCTGCCCCTCCCATTTCACCCACGTCTGTTTTGTAACTTCATATTCAGGTCGGCGAAAAGTCGATTCAGGTGAATACAGAGACCTCATCATTAGCAGAAGCGGTCCGTCGGCAGTAATGAAGGCACCTTTTGATGCATTAAAAACCTAAACCTCGCACAGTTTATTTTCCCGATTAGCAATAGTTGCTCAAACTAATTGCTTGAATGAGAGTCAAATTTATTTTTGATAGCATTGTAATACTTTGCACCACGATATTATTTGGCGTTTTCTTCCGCACATAAATGGCGACTTAAAATATCAATATATCTTCATAAATTCTGTGCTCTTGTACCTCGTGAAACGGCGCAGATTTGCATAAATTGGTTTGTGAGGCTCTTTAAGTAATATGCCAGGAGAATCCGTTCTATATTCTGAATGTAGTCACGGCTAAAGGGAGTTGTTTGGCACAATGCAGAGCTAAGTGACAATTGTAAGGATGGTGAAAATAAATGCTGCGAAGTCAGCAAAAGTTTTAGATTTTTTGCATTTATATTGCCATCGTTCCAATGCTATATCAATTACATAAATATAGGCAGTAGGCATTCACTTTTTCATTATCATTTCTAATTACAGGTCATGTATTGGTCTTGGTTGTTTAGTCGATAAATTCTTTGCTTGTTAATCAGGTGAACTTAAACAAGAACATCTTGAGGGCAATCGAGAGGAAAAGGGTGCGGTTACCGAAGGCCCTCAGAGCACCTGACGGCATGCCACTGATCGTTAGTGACTAGCTTTCTAAAGAGACTTAACAGAAAGCAAAATGTTAAGGCAGACTCTTCCACAGCAGGCTATACTCCCCATTATACTTAGTTTTTAAGAATAGACATTAAACCAACCAAGCTGGCAGCGAAAAATAGACGACTGAGCCCGTTAATGGTGACCGCAACAGCATCGTTCTGAACTGAGACACATACTGAAATGGAAGTTCGTCTACAAAATAGCCAGCAGCCTGACGTCCGTGAGTCTGTAATGAAGAAGGTGACTAATCAAGTCTCGACACTCAGTGGACATCTTGGAGACGCCTCCAGGCAGTTATTTCAGGCTAAGATGACCAGGCCATTATCTAAATGAATGGTGAGTAAGCCATAACGTCACTTTCAGCGCTCAATGGGAAATAAAAACAGTATGTGTTCAATCAGTCAAATCTGATAAAAACCACTTAAAAGGTTTGGTGACTTTGCCTCAAAATAGTCGAGCATGCTTTTTGCTCACAGATTAAACTCCTGCTGTGCACGTGCAAGGGTTCTTAATACCAACCTCTTTTACTGCTCAAACCAGACAGCCATGACGTGATGCCTTTCAACACATCAAAAAACCAGGAAATGAGAAGGAACTATTATGAATCACAACTGCGTGCATTTGCGTCAGTGTAACAAGAAGTTTGGCTTGATATACTGTCTTATCTGGTTTGTCTGTTTTGAAGGAGATGACTGGCTTTTGGGGAAAAGGGGCAGGATATGCGGTATAGAACTGCCATCTCGGATGTTACGGACTTATATTTTCAATATGCTTCCATTGGTTTGGCTCCTCACTATAACTTCTCTGCTCAGGGCCTATGTCTGTTACTCAACACTGCCTCCCAGAGGTGAGATGGAAAAGGAAAGGATTATGGTGAACCTGTCCGTGTTTCCCAACCCTGTTGCTGGAGTTCCCCTGCACTGCATATTTCAGATGTCACCTTGATTTAACTCACCCAGATCAGGTCATCAGGTACTCCACTAATGAGCTGATCAGCTGAATCAGGTGTGTTAAATCAGTGAGGCCCAACCCTGCTCCTGCAGTACCCCTGTCCTGCACATTTTATAGGTCTCCCCAATTTAACACACCTGATTCGGCTGATCAGCTCATTAGTGGTGTACCTGATGACCTGATCTGGGTGTGTTAAATCGGGGAGACATCTGAAATATACAGGGCAGGGGTACTCCAGGAACAGGGTTGGGAAACACAGACTTAAAGCATACATGGGATGTGTTTCAATATGCCAACGTGTCTCCTCACTGTCCTCACTTGTGTCTCTTACTCGCATCTTAGCTCCTTTCAGCAAGGATGTGAGATAGAGGCAAGGAAGAGACATGAGGACGGAGACGCAGAAAATGCCAAATGAGAAATCCTTGTGGCATTTATACGTCATGCCACTTGGTGTTTCCTCGCTCTATGCTCGTCCATAAGCCTCCCCTCTCCTTGCTCCACATCCCTTTGAAACGCAGTTAAGGAATAGGAAGATGCTCAATGATAGTGGAATCGGGAGCAATTTCTGACTCATGGAACAAAAGAGGATGTGAGGAAGCACAAGTTGCTTTGTAAATCATTTTATACTCATTTCCCAGTAATTCAGCGGCCCATACTTAGTATCTTTGGACACCTCCAATAGAATTTAAAAAGAAATTCCACCGGTTTGAATGCAGCAGCTGCATTTGACTGGGGTGTTTTTTTTTAGTTAATCTGCATCTGAAACTAAAACTGGCTTAAGATCTTTTGAAAAATATCTGACAAAATGGTGGAGCCTGGCAGGTAATGGCGAAGAGCAAAGTACAGTGCAACTCCACACCCCACAGGCAGCTCAATCCCAAAGGTAATTTTGAGAATGGATCGAGTAAAATGAAGAGCGAGAAACGTTGATACTTCAATTCAGCTCCTTTCGGACTGCGGCTGTGGTTCTCCTAGAAACTCCAGAACCCAAGGACACCAATCACAACCACCAAAGTCCCAAAGCCACGCTCTTCTCACATATGATTGGAGCAAAAGAGCCCAGATCCTCCATCGGAGCCGCTGCCCACCTCTTTCCTATCAAGAGGGGAGTGGGAGAGGAAGCTTAGCGGCTTACCAGAAAAACACGGACGCTGACAGCTTTATACCGCGGCTGCCAGTTTGATGACTTTTTTATATTTGGAGAAAAAAAAAAAATCACCCAGGGAAATGGGGAGGGGATTTTAGCCTTACAGATGTTTTCTCGTAGCTGAGTGATATCAGCGCGACAGGACCTCAGAAGGCTCGGCCTTTCAGCAGATGCGAGGCGGTGTAGCCGAGCAGAATGTATGTGGCGGGGGTGGCAGGGCAGGATTTGTCACAGTGGGGGAGGGGGCTGCTAGAGAGTGGAGGTCAGCACTTCTGGCCCTCAGGGGCTAGGTCATTCGCCGAGAAATAATGGCATAGCTGTCGCTGGCTGTGGAAACGATGGCCTGGTTGTGAAAATATCGGCCTGGTTGTGTCTGATAATGGAAACATCAGCCTGGTTTTTGATATATCAGCCTGGTGGTGCCCAGTTATGTAAATATCAGCCTGGTTGTAACAACCTGGTGGTAGAGAGTCTGCTCTGCAGCAGGAAATGCCAAAAAAACATGGTAATTGGGGAAAGCACCTGAATAACTTCAATCTTGGCCAGGGTGGACAACGCTCGGCAACGTGAAGGATAAAGAGTCCAAGAGAGGAACACAGAGAAGGATGTCAGAGAGAGAGAGAGGCCCCCTTAAGGGGATTGAAATAGCGATGCATAAATAAAGGTGTGTGCCGAAGGCTGCAGTCAATGTGGGCTCCGAGCAGGCCTGCCTCAGCACTGTCAGATGGATGCACAAATGGAGGTGGATGGAAAGGTGAGTGCTTCCAAAGAGGAGGTTTCTGGAGACTTGTGAGGAGGTGGGGTTGTTGGGGATAAAGGTGGTTGGAGGAACAGAGAGCTCCAGCTCCTACAGTATGGATGGGTGTGTGTGTGTGGGGGGGGGGGGGGGGGGGGGAGGATATTTCCCATTCATTCACACTTCCCTGAGACCTTGTAATGTGCCCTCCACACCACCACCCCCCCATAATTAATTGATATATATATATATATATATACTGTCTATATACTTAATGAAACCCTGTGGGGTAAATCGTCCTCTGCATTTGACTCATCCTATAGTTAAGAGCAGTGGGCAGCCACAGAGCAGCGCCCGGGGACGAACTCCAGTTCTAAAGCCAGTTTCTTGGTCAGGGGTACTGGTAGGACTGTTCCTATAATGCATGTTTTTGCTTTCAGTCAAAGTATAAATGGGGGCTACCGCAAGAGACAATTACAGAACTACTTAATATATTAAATCAGGTGCATTTAAATTAAACCAAACACGTCAAATTAAATACCCTATATATGTGAAAGGATTTCTAAAAATATGCATGTAGACCCTGAACGCGTGAACATAAATGCTAAAGGCATTGTTAAGAGTAATTTTGACAGTAAATGCACATTTTGAAAGGGCAGTTATTTTGTGCACATCAGAGACGATGGAACTCAGCTCTGGCAGGAGAAATTTTCTGCAGGGTTTTGCACGCATTTTCCTTTCAATTAATTCCATGCTCATTTCTCGCCGAGCACCAGGGCTCTCCCAGAGGTATTCACCACAGGAAAAAAGCATTTTTCAGCATTTATTCTGGGTCAAACTCCAAGAAACGAGTGCACAGTGACCCCCTTAAAGCTCTTAAGGTGTCACCCTGCCCAGAGACTATCCCTCCCCACGGCTGTCGAAAGCAAAGAACATGACATTACAGACATTTAGCAGATGCTCTTACTCAAAGCAACGAACAATACAAACTGAATTTAGCAAGAAGTCCATAAAAACAGAGGGGAAAGTAACAACCCAAGCACGAGACTTGGGACCACATGGCAACTGGACCCTGTAAGCCACCTGTAGAGCAAAATGAAACAAACTATACTGATGGTGAACTAACAGGTAAGCTACAAACCAATTTTAAATCCTATAAATATTAGGTTTGAAGAAGGAGATAGAGTTTGAAGAAGTGAGTCTTCAGACTTCGTGTGAAGAACCTATCATCTGATGCATGAAACATATCACAAGCCCAGTCATACCTACCCTATATTATGGCAGCCAATTTTCAATTGAGACAGATGATATTTTCAATGTGCGAACCGCATTGAATCAGCTCCAATACATCCACATCCTTTTGCATAATGTAATAGATCCAACTATTTTGTCAGTAGACTGGAGTCTGGTTTGTTGTTAGGTGATGTGGCTCCGTGAAAGGGATGGTAGTTTCAGTCCTAAGGGGCTGGTTCGTTTTCAAGCTTTTATTCTTACAACCAATAATGTAAGTAGCTGTATGTGCAGACATTGATTAGTTCATAAATTAAAGTAAAATATTTCAAATAGGTCCTCACTTGTGATTTATGCACTAATCAAGAAATGCAACTAAAATTCTGCATGGCATACAGTTTAGGGAAATTTAAGTAATTAAGGTCAATAGTTGGCATGAAAACCTGCAACTGATACAGCTGTGGTTGCCCAACTCCAATTGATGCCAAAAACCCATTTACATTACCAAATTGCAGGGAGAGTGCTTTCATTAATATAGACCAGTATGCGGAAAAAGACAAGCCGCCGTTGGGACTGAAAGTTTTGCGGACAGATTTCACATTTCAGGGTAGGCCTCAAAGTTCCACTGAAGGAAAATCTTGAAGCTAAAGCATATAAAAGCTTTCCAGATACTTGTGCAATCCGAACAGTTTGGGGTAGGCTCTGTCCTAAATCATAATCACATTGCCCCATGCATGAGAGCTGCAGTGACTAGTCAATTAATCGATTAGTCAATCCAAAGAACATTACATGCCAACTATTTTGATGATTAATTGTTCCTGTCATTTGTTAAGCAAAAATGTCAAACAATTGCTGGCTCCAGCTTCCTAAATTTAAGGATCTGCTGCTTTTCTTTGAAATTTATGATGGTAAATTAAGAGTCTTTGGGTTTTAGACTGTTGGTTGGGCAAAATGAGTTATTCGAAAATGTCATGATGGGCTCAGGAGAATTTTGATGAGCATATTTTTCACATTTTTGACATTTTATAGACTGTATGATAAATCAATTGTGAAAATAAACAACCATTTAATCAGTAATGAAAATAATCATTAGTTGCAGCCTTATTATGGACAGTAAAGACCACACATAGCCTGTCGAGAAGAATTTTACAGGCCTGCAGAGGGCCCTTACCCAAACCCCATCAACCATGGTTTAGATCAACTGGAGGGCCGATTCTGAGCTGGGCCAAATCAGCCAGCATCACTGCCCAACCCAAATATTGCTTTACATGCAAGAGAGGGGTAAAATCCGACTGAAACAGTCCACCTTTTAACCATGTAGAGTGCATATAGGAGGAACACAACACAGAGGGCACTGTGTTAACCCTTTCAGCGCTGTGGGCAACTATAGTTGCCCAATGATGTAAGATATCAAAGTCAGATGCTGTTGGAAACCTATCATGTGGCAACTTGTCTAAAAGAGCTCCCTTGTCGGAGCTCTATTAAACAAGTTGCCACATGATAGGTTTTCAACAGCTCAGGAGAACTACATTTTTAATTCCTTGAAAATGTATTTGGCGCTCAAAGGGTTTATGGGCCAAGTGAAAGCAGGCTGTGCCAAGCACAAGGTACAGTAAGCCTTGCTCACAATACTTGTATTTGTCATAAAAACATAAAGGACCGAATTTCACACGAGCTTAGCCAAAAGACAAGAGTGTGATCGCAGGTTTCGGTGACTACATCAGCCATAAAGCCCATTCAGAAAATGTTATGCATCCAAGTTTGGACATTAAAAACTGCATTATATTGCTGAAACTCTGGATTTAGTTGGCAGCCAGCATATTTCCTCCCATTCATGAAGACTGACTGATTTATTTTTCGGGTTTAAAAATGCGCACATTTGCAGCCCATTTGCAGATAATGATAAAAGCAGATCAACAATGGCTTCCTCCATAGTCCTCAAACTAATATTACACGTAACATCACACAAGCGTGTCGATTTCAAAAACACCGTACAAGACTGCAACTGAAGAAAATCCTAAAACAAAACTTTCAAACTCCACAAATTATTAAGACACATCCTCAACACATATAACTGCATCAGCAAAACAAGAAGGTAACAGACACACATGGCAAGTGCAGGTTACAACCAATAACGTACATGCAATATCCTGTGAAACTAAGGTATCGCAGCCCCACCAATCATCACTGAGCCCACTGTGGACTGGGCGTCTGTGTGGAGGAGAGGCCTCTTGGGTCACTTGATCTGGCTCTGTACGCTGGCCAGCTTCATGAGAGTGAAATTTACAGTGGACCGTCTGGTGGGACCATCTGTCAGGATGAAATCCTCACTTCTTTCATTAACGCTGACATGCTGGGGCAGAACTCACCGCAGGATACTTCCACTATCTTGAGGTTCTGGTAATGAGGAGCCATTCCGATGCCAGCGGAGTTATTCCAGGGCTGAAGAACCAAAGGACTAAACCTCGGGTTGATCAAGCCGTCAGAGAACCTTTAGAGCCATCACTGGGCCCACACCAGCCATCCTGGCACCGACCAGCCATTCTGAGCAGCAAAAGGCCTCTCCGAGCCCCAAGAAACCATCCAGGGGCCAAATCAGCTTTTGTGAGACCCAATTAGCCATGAACTCCTAGAACTTGACTAGCTAAGTCCAGTTTCAATAAGCATGACCTGCAGTTTCATACGGAAGCAGAAAAGCAGATCTGGTCCAGCACCTGCCACTCTAACCACAGAGGTGTTTGAGATGTGTATGTGTAAGCAACTCACAGGTTACACAGGCTACGCTGTACATAGTTTTTTTAGTCCCGTTCACATCTTACTCTGCTCCAGGCATCTAGATCTCACTCCAAATTCCCATTTGGGCTGGGATTAACTAATGCATTTTCTGAGCTTTTTTTTTTTTTAGACCAAACGCTTGGCGCTCATATACACAAACGCACACAGCCGCACGCACGCACGGACATTCATGCGCGCGCAACGACACACAAGTGCACACGCATACGAGTGCAAAAAGTGCAAGCATTCGCACGCAGGGAATGTATGAGCCTTTGTACGAGGCACAAACGTGCACTCACACACAAAGGCGCAGAGTACATAAGGACACACACACACGTGCCTGTACATATATACACACTCACGTTGAAGATGTGCAATCGGCAACGGTGCAGCCACATTCACTGCTGCCAGAAAGAAAGTGATTCATCACCTCCCCCCATTTAATCCAGATTAACTGCCATCGATCAGCTCGGCTGCCACTGAGGAGTGCAGCGGGGGGTGGGGCGTTCTCACAGTGCAGGTTCCACTGAGGGTACGGAGTGATAATGTGGTGCAGCCCCGATAGAGAATGATCTGCAGCGCACCCTAGTGTTACCCTGCCACATTGCTTCGTCGTGGTGTCCTCTTGCCCCTCCTCGACCTTCCTAAATCCTCTGGGTTCTGTGAATATCTAGGCAGTTCACAATCAGCTCATTATGGAATCAACCAATATCCGTTCACAAAAACCCCCATCGTGCCGCCAACCGATGTTGATTCACAAAGGCGCTTTTGCGCATCCAGCAGATTTGGTCCTCAAATATACCAATGTGCCACAAACAAATTTTTTCCATATATGACAAACTAGTCATGGCTTTATCCAATTTCCTCTGTTCTAAAACAGCCAATCAGGTCACCGAACAATTTCTTCTGTTCTCAACCACGCGACCAACTGTTTTTTTCTGTTCACAGGCAACCAATAATGGCGCCAACCAATTTCTTCAGTTCACAAACAACCAACCACGCCAGCAACTGATTTCTTTCGTTCACCTGCAACCATTCTTGTCACCAACTTCTTTTGGTCACAAACAACTTATCATGTCACCAATTGGTCTTCTGCTGTCAAACAACCGCAAGTGTCAACAAATGATTTATTCATTCACAGACATCTTAACACATCATCAATTTTGATCCACAAACAGTCTGTCCTCATGGAAAACAATCTTGCGGACGAAGACCAACAATATAGTGCCTGACCTCCCCCAGTGTTTCACCACTTAATGTCTCACTGCCATATGACGACTGGCCTGGGGGGCTCTCTCAACAACTAGCCTTCACCCCAACCCCACATCTCCAAGACATTTCGGAGATGTCACAGTTTGACAGCCTTTCTTGGATGGCCGTGACGTATCGGGTCTGTTTGAATCACGTCAGCCTTTCGTGAGAGCCAAGAGCCATTGCCAAGTATGGTCACTGGGAGCCTTCATTGCGAGTCGCGAGAACCGTCACAGACAGTCATCACCACACTTCATTCTACCAGCTGCATTTGGCACATTGAGAACAGAGAAGTGCAAAACATTCACACAATGCAGCCACAACGGATGACCGCTGCAAAAAAGCAGCTCTTGATTTATCACAACCATGTAATAAGAACATTACACATGAGCATCAGCTAAGGAAAGGGACACAGGCACAGCACAGCCTACGCCGCCTTCAGCACTTTGTGTTCAGTTGTTGTGTTACATTGACCAATTGTATCTTGGGATGATATTCTCGAAAAACAGAGATAACATTTGAAAGATAAATGTAGTTATCAGTGACGGAACCAGATTAAATTACATTCTGATGTAGTGTTTCTATTTGTTGTCCAGCACGCAGATTTGCTTCGTGTAAATGCAGTATATATGCAATAATTTGCGTTGAAAGCCATGAGAAAAACATAAATGATGAAAAAGAAAGTTTTCCCCTGACAAAAAGCATCAATAATCACGTACATGATTTCTGTCCGCAAAGCCATCCTCACAGCAGATTTATTCATATAAAATCATATCTTCATCTAGCAGAGGTAAACCATTAGCATAAATTCAGTTCATGCCGTTTGTAATGGAGCCGCTAACCGCAGCGTGTGGTCCTTCCTGACACAATACAGCTGACCATAGTACGACGACGAGGGTCTCCCCAGGTGTTTGCAGCTGTTTAAAAATCACCCGCCTCCATGATCCTTTCAACACAAACTCACCTTTGTTTACTCAACTCAGAGCCTGGTTTACTTTTTAAAAAGTGTTCTCACACGAGCCAGAGCTCTCAAATGGGGATTTTAAGTGAATCACACTATTTTGCATACTTAACCTTTTCATCCAAGGTAGTAAACTTGCTGTAACAAGAAACTGTCTAGCAACTGGAAGCTAGTTCAGCCAGCAGTATATACTGTGAGGGCACAGAAGTTTGGATGCTGTTTCGGACATGGCAGTAAAGTATATTCATTAAAACAGTGAAGAGGCGATACGCGCCAGATACTTGACTCAAGTATTTTAGACTTAAATTTGACTAAAAACTCAATCATATTTTTATTACTTTTTGTTAAATAAGACAGCACTGACAAGGACGTGAGATAATATGATTTATTTTAAGATTTGTCAGAGGAGTATGAAAAGTTCTACTTCTCAAGGGAACCAAAATTTACAGCAGCAAGCCAAGATGTTCCACAAGATTTTAATTCTCATCAGGAGAGATTCTGGTTAAGACAGACCTTTTCATCAATATAAAAGAAATGAGGACACATTAGTCGGAGCACAGGGATGCACCCAGTTTGCCTGCTGAGCTCCAGTAATGTGTATGTGTGTGTGTGTGTGTGTGTGTGTGTGTGTGTGCGCTGACAAACTGCTGCGATGAGAATTGATGCCTGACATCAGGTGCTTTGCAGTGGAACACATGCTTGCGACTGTGTTCTGCCCAATCAACTTGGGAGGCTGCCACGTGAATAAACAGCTTGACCGTGATTGGCTGTTCCAAAACAGCAGAAAAAAGCAGTTATCCTTGGATGACAAGTACATTCAGGAGCTAGAGATCACACAAGCCCTCCCAAAGCAACAAAGCTGGGCACTATAGGCCAAACCAAAGGTGTGAAATTTCAAACTAACAGTCCACGAGGCGCTTCACACCAGTTTCAACGAAAGCACTAGCAAGCTGCTCATCTGGGCTCTGATCTCACTAAAGACCCAACGTTTCATTTAATTTCAGTTTGTTTCCTTTCTCTAGCACACCTCTCACACAAGTGACTCCCAGGGCACTGCCGAAAACTGCCGTGCAGCCCCGTCAGTCAGAAAAGGTTTTCACAAGCATGAATAAAAAGAAGTGATTTCAGTTTCTGTTAAGAAGCAACCACAAAAGAAGATTTTCAGCACTTCTGATTGCAGGCAGAAGGCAGATCCAAAAAATTGAGAGAATAAGCAAACAAGGCCAAACAGATAATGCTGCAATATATTAGTACTTTGCGCGTTCGTTTTATCACGCGTAAAATTTGGATGTCAAAGACAAACCCAAACACTGCAAATGAAAGCGTACAGCATTCTTTTCTGGCATTATCAATCCAATGTGCTGTATCAAACATTTTTGTTTCATATCCAAACACTCGCAGTCCACACTGTATCATCATATCGTCTAAGAAGGGGGGGGGGCTGATTGCTGCAAAAACCGAGAACAGTTTGACGCATCGTTACTCATTCATCAATCACCGCACACCATCTTTCTTACCCCGACTTCCTGTGTTTGTGCCACTGTGTATCCGTCACCAAATGGACAGATCTTAAAAGGGGGGGAGTTAGAGAGAGACAAATCTCTGAAAGAGAGACCAAACAAATGCTCACAAAAAAATAAATTGAATTTCAAATTTTGCCCCTCATCATTTTACACCTGCAAATATGTAGTATTGGCCGATACACCCTATAATGTATCATGTAAGCCAATTAGATTGTTAGGTATTAAGAATATCAAATTTTCATCAATTAATTTCCAAGGGTCATGCCAAGAGAAATGCGAGAATCCGATTAGGAACTTGGGTACTGATGCAACTGGGCATATGCCAAACCAGTTCTAACGACCAGTGCCATTCCCAAGCAGTGCAATGGGATGAACTGGCAGTTGTCTTTGTCCAGTCATGTTGTCCGACTGAGATGTTTGCAGCAACACTAATGCAGACATTGACATCCTCTCCCAGCAAGTAGTGATGATGCAGCCAAATTCAAATCACTCCATATACTACTCCCGCTATATTTTTTATAGAGATTTGCTGCCCACCCGTCGCGGCTCAGATGAATTATTTGCAGGGCCGCTGCTGGTGATCAGGAGGGAAGAGGAGTGGAGTCTAAAATAGATGCAGTTGCTTAGGAATGCACTGATGTGCCCCTCATAGCTCTATATAGTGCGGGAAAATGGGTCCATCTGCCTGTTATCCGCAAAAACCCTTTAAATTATGCACAGACAGGCCAGCGAAAAGCTCACTTATGGAGCTTGCGCACACACACACACACACACACACACGCCAACACACACACACACACACACGCACACACACTTTTCCATTCAAGCCCTGGCAGAGGTGTCCGAAAGTCCCCAACCATATTAACTCTGTTACAAGGGCGTGCATGAGCACACAAGTACAAGGCCTTTTGCATCTGCAGACTAATTTTCAAAGCTCTCACCATCTCTCCCTGACTCACGCCATCGTGCTCATACCAACCAGCAGTGTTCCCATTCTCCCCCTCTCCCGCTCCCTCTCTCGCTTTCATAGTTTAATCACTCCCTCTGCAGCTAAAAAGCCCTGGCGGCTAGGGGATTGAGACAAACATTCCCGACCAATCAGCAACTGAACGAAGCGTTCATCCAGGGGGCAGCTGAAGGGGTAACAGGCGTTTACACCGAGGCAAACGTAGAACATTAATGAAACGGCGCAATGGTGCCTCTAGGTGGCAGTAACACGGTGGGAACGCCGTGTGTTAGCGAGGCAGGCTAGCCTGACGTCGTGTAAACCTGGAAAGAGCGAGGGGACCGATGTGACACCGTGCCTCGTCCCTCCTCCAAACTCTCTCAAAAGAGACCGCAGTTTTTGTTGAGGGGAGACACCCACCCATAGCTGCACCCCAGAAACCCAGGTATCCTGTAAAAAAAAGTTGACGGGAATGAAAAATGACGGGGTCGTAATTGTCATTAAAAAAAAGAAAAATGGACCAGAGTATCCACCAGAGCAAAAGGTAAGGATGATGCCAAAATTGGACCGCACAGAAGGGCTGTTATTTATCCGTCATTCGACAAATCGGCAGTACAAATGGCAGAACATTTATTGCCAAAAAAAAAAAAAAACTGGTCGGCATTTCAAAAATATTTCTTTGACCAAAGTAAAGTAAAGATACCAACACTCAAACCAATGACACTGCACCGCCACCCCCAAAAAGAACAAGACATTGACAAAAAAATTATTTCACAGTTTTTGCAGGGTTTCAGTAAACTGCGTTCCCACATATATGTGTGTGTGTGTGTGAGAGAGAAAGCAAATAAATCCATCACTGTAGAAACCATCCCATTCAGAGAACTGTGCATAGTAAGGAGGATGGGGGTGGATACCCCCCCACAGCCACCAACTACATTCCTTGACATTTGGGACCAAATTGCATTTACAGATTTAAAAAAAAAAAAAAAAAGCAAATAACACTCTCAGACGATGTGTACAGTGATATAAGTATGTGCAGCAGATTGAATGGAGGTTCACCATCACCACCAGCTGTGATATTACACCAAATCTACCTTTTCATTTTTTCTTTGGCAAGCCGTAGGTCCAATCGTTCCATTGGGTAAAGCCAACACCCTCTCTACGGACCCAAATTGAGCTGCGGCAAATAAATTGCATTAGGTGGGAAAAGCATCTCCATAAGACCGCTTACCTGAGAGTCAGTCGGATCTCCGAGGGAGGATGTGCGCGAATGATGCTTTCCAATTCCGCACGGTCGGACTTATCACAGGGGAGCGTGTTTTGCGCATGCAAGCGATATCAAACGAGCCAGTGGCAGCAGCCGCGAGGGGTGCTGCTCCAAGATGGTAACGCCTCGCTGTCACCGTCTCCGCTCCGAGCTACAACTGAACGCTCTCTCACCGGGCTCAGAAAGAGCGCCCAGAGAACGACGAGCCCTTGTTACCCGGGTAGGGAAACCCCCTGCATCCACAAAACACACAGAATGCGCCAGGAATGGATACTGGACGGACAGTAGTTATGATGATTAGTGTCATTCACATAATTATCACGCTTTAAACACGCAGTCATTTGCTTTGTCTGCAGCCCCCCTGTTAGTGCATCAGCACGTAAAATACTTTACCCGGAGCCACAGTAGTGCAAATAGGAAATAATCTTGATAGACTATCACATCAACAAATCACAATAAAAGCCGTTTAAATTGCGCCGCAAGTCAGATTTACAAATATATTTGGTGTAAGTTATACTTTCACGGAATGTCTTACAATATTTATTTCGTCAGCTTCAAGCATCGCAAATGGCCAACTGTCTAATAATACCCTTGCCTGTGCCAATTCATGAAAATTGTACCATACGCATGACACAGTTGTCGCCCTCCTCTGGCCTGCTTGATTAACGACCGTTTGTATTGGCACAATTGGGCCCCAAGAGTTCTTCCATAGTGAGCCAGTTTAAATTAAAGTATCCGCATTGTCGTTAGCTTTACGCGACTAGGGGCTATAAATGTATTCCAGGTAGGTCGTTGTCAATTGGCATTAGTCAGTAGGTGTAATATTTTGAATCTCTATACTTCAACACGACTAAAATTCTAAACATATACATGCTCAACATTCAGTTGAAGCTGCCATTCTGCTGTTTTGAGGCACTTAGCTGTATCAGTTTTCACCTGTTCAACAGTGTTAATATTTAATTGCTTCTCAAGAAGTGTAAAAATATAGACCAAACTGTTAGTTGAAATCGTCAGTGGGTATATCAATGAGTTACCGCTGTGAAATGACTAATACCAAATGGATGTGTCATGCACTGGCATGAACATTCAAAGGCAGAATGCAGGTGCTAGCAAGAGCACTTCACCATCGAGGGTCACTCCCTGTGAAGTCTCCCATGCTGCCGTGGAGGTCGTGTGTGATCTTTGGGATGTGCTTGCCTCCATCAACAGGAAAAAGGGAAGGAGCCAGCATTATGCCCATCGATAAGCCCGCAGAGAAACAGGACCTTTCCCAATCTGTTCCCATGCAGCTAGCACTTCATCACCAAGGGTCACACTGTGTGAAGTCTCCAGGGATGGAATACATATCTGATTTTTGGGATGAACTTGCCCTTATCCACCAGCAAATGAAAGGAGCCGGCGCCTTGGCTACAGTTTCATCTTATATGCCACCTCTTCCATCGGTAAGATGGAGTAAGATCTAAAAGTCAGCATTGATGCCAACCCTTAGGAGGGTGTCTGAGTCCACGCCTTCTTGATGCTCATAGGATCGAGAGTTCAACATGGAGGTCCCTGCGCCTGCACACGCACAAAAAGACTACGAATCGGTAAGGCGAGCACAAGGGCGATTTGAGATTGAGCCACTGTCTTACACGTCAGTTCTCTTATTTGATATTCCCACATAGCAAAATTGGTCTGGCCCAGTTCTGGCTGACATAATTCACTTACACGGCCCACTTTTGGCCCACATACAGCAAGAATGACGGCCCATTTGTGGCCCAAATCTAGTTAGCCAGAGCTGGACCACACATGGGCCAGTACAGAGCCAGTGCGGACACAATCGGCCCACGATATGCCATCACATAAACGGTGCCGTCATTGCTAGACCTGGCCCACATCCGGTTACTAAACCACTTGCCTTGCCAGCAGTCACCCAGCAGTGCTGGCTTGAAGCCAATTCTGGGCCAGACCCGTCTGTTATGTGAGTTTCCTCACTCCTTGCTTGAACCAAAGTTGTTCAGGATCTGGCATCTTGCTGCCCGCCTCAAAATTTTCATTTCTGTGGTAAGGTGAGAGCTCTGTGGAGCCATGAGCGAGGATACACCAGAGCGGCCTTCCTGGAAGACTTTCAGTTGAAAGCCATGTCAATTGGAAAGCTTGTTCGAGGAAAAAAAACCCCTCTACAAGCCAAGCCAGGCTGACCATCGTCTGGATCAAACTCAGGTCCATCGCAAAACCTGCAAATGAGACTTCAATTCTTTTGTAAACTGCACGAAAGAGTGGGAGAACTCTTACCAGAGTAATAACCTTTCAATCATACAAGCTGGTCTTTTACAGACACATGCCAGTCAAATTCTCACATCTCAGCAGGCCAATTCCGTGCAGTGCCAATATTTAAAGTGACACACCATCCATCCAGCCATCCTAAAAACAAGTAAACGTAATGGACAACAATCACATAACATCGCCTAGTGTGAGTGCAGTCGGATTCTCGGAGCACCCTTGTCTTCTTCTCTTGTCCTCCTGAATTCCCCCCAACAGCTTTCCTTAACATCGTGACGTTATCCATCAGGGTCAAGGAAATGGAATGACACCTCTGGAGAACGATGCTCGGTGATTGGCTAATAAGTGACGGCCAGTGCAGGTGTTGTTGATGAACAAGTTATACTCATTTTGATATTGTCTTACTTTGCTCGATATCAACACCTCTTTTATATTGCACTGGGTGCTTTGAACATTTTAAATGCTCAAAAACCATCATCTGTGGGTGAGCATTCATTCCCAAAATGACTTGGTCAGGCGCGTGGTTGAAATGAGTCATGAAAAAATGCAGAACTAGAAGTATATTTTTGACGTTTCTTTGACAGGAGGTTAAATTAAACCAAAAGCAGATATTATGCAGATAGCAGCAAAGTGGTCCCATTATGTCTCAGCAATGCACGCACGCACGCATGCGCGCGCACGGGTATATACACACACACACACACACACACACACACACACACACACACACACACACACACACACACACACACACACACACACACACACACACACAAAGTCAAGTCAGAGGTCTCAAGTGACAAAATGGCAGATATCACCATGGCTGCGCAGCACAAACTGTGGAGCCTGCAGTGGGTGACTGAAGTCTCGGATGGACAGCTATAGGCTTTTTATATGAGGACTTTACATTCGTTATTTTGATACAGATCAAGGATCAACATAATATCAGTTCCTGATTACAAAAGCTTGACCTAAAACATGTTATTTATTTATTTTTTTTTGTGAAATTGTAAAGGGTCACGTGAATGGACATCCCCCCCCCATATTGAGGGCAAACAGCCACAGCTGGCACCAATAATTATCATGCAGAACAACCAACCTGAGGGACTTTCAGCTGCCACTTCCCGCCCACCACACAAGCTGAGGGGGATGAAAGAATTAAGCTAATTAAAGCGATGCCGCCGTCATACCAGGCCATAATTTTGCAATCAAATTTATTTCTGTAAATAATACCTTTTCTAAGCTGCGTAAGCATCCATTGTGTTTCTACCTTCTGTGATTTACCATCTTTTTCTTCCTCTGGCCAGGGGGTCTATGACAGCCCAAGAACTGTATGGTAATTTTTTTTCAATTTGGCACTGTGATTGGTTAGGTTTAAATGATTTTTTTTTTTTTTTTTAACCAGGCCACAAATTTTGTCCAGTTTCCATTAAAATTGGCACAGATGATCTTCAGACTACGCCTCTAAAGGATATCTATATGGCGTTTTGATTTTCAAAGCTTTTGCATGTCCCAGGTAATTGAATTTGCAGGAAGTGAGGTGATGGCTCATCGTCAGTCTCTGAGCCCCATTTTGAGGAAGTATTAAAAAAAATATGTACCATTTGACCACTAGAGGAAGCTGCAATAATCAAAAATGTGTTTTGGCAAACAACTACTGATGTAATTACCTGAAAAATAATACTGGAGTCCAGTCATGCCACAGGAGGTCCTAATATAGAGACATGGCACCTTGTCATATCAACCTAATTGATGTGGCCGTTGTTTTGGAATTTATTGAAAGGTTAAAAATTTCTCACGGGCCCCAAATGTTATCCAGTTTCCACCAAATTGACAAAATGATGATCATCAGACTCACCCTCACAAAAGTTACAAAATGGATTTTAGATCTTTGACTCTGTGACATCAAATAAACTCCCGCAGCGGAGCTGTCCGAAAAATTACACCATCTGACCACCGGGGGCGGCTGTAATCAGCAAAAATGTGTTTTGCCAAATAACTTTTGATGTGCTGGCCAAGAAAAGTGGTTGTGAAGCCTGGGGATATCTGGGAAATCCCAAAGACGGGACATAACCCAACATGTTATGATGTTGACCAAAATTATGTGGTTTTAATATTGATTTAATCAAACACCTCAAAATTTGCAGGCCACCAAAGATTTTCACCAAATTCTATAGCACAATTTATCTTCAGATCAAGCCTCACAGAAGTAATCAAATGTTTTCTAGATTTCCAAAAGCATTCATTACCAAATTGAACGCAAACAACCCAAACAAAACACGAGCTCCACACTCAGTTCCACACAATCTTTACTCAAGAGGCATAAAAAATGCCAATTCCATTGCTGCTTGCAGGGATAACGAAACAATTTTTTTTTTGACTGGAGTAAAACATGCAGACACTGCAGCTCTCCAGGAACACTGTAAGATTCCTGTTCCACAGAGACATCATATATCATCAAATCAAACCTTGTTTTCCTTTTCTGTACCAAATTAATTGAATGATTAGTTACTGTCGACATGCCAGACATCCAGTTAAAGGGCAAGAGGGAAACCAAAAAAAAAAAAATCATTAATTCAAATGGAGATGTATAAAATCTAGCATAACAAACCGTCTTTGAGTCCCAACATCAACTGTGGTTGCTATTGCAGGATGATCAACCACCTCCATTCAAGGAATGAATGATGAACACGAGTCAATTTCATAGCAAGTACCAATCAAAGGCAATAAAAGCCCAATCGTTAACAGGGCTTCCAGACGGCTTTAATTTAGGCGCATTCTACGACCATTTTCAGACACAGTTCTATACATTTCATCTCTCCAAACCCATTCCCTCTCAAACAACAAGTGTAATGACTGTGGTAGTAATATGAACTCCCATTCCTCCTCCAGGACTGGAGTTAAACCAGCAGATAATGCAGTCCTCCAGGACTAGAGTTAAACCAGCAGACACTGTGGCCCTCCAGGATTATATAAAATTCCTGCTCAATGGTAACATCATAGATCATCAAATCAGCCAACCCTAGTTTTCCTTTCCTCTCAGGCAGTTAAAAGAAAGATCAGCTAAACTGTCTTCATAAGATAAGATATACGTTATTGAACCCTGTGGGGTAATTTGTCCTCTGCATTTGATCCATCCTATAGTTAGGAGCAGTGGGCAGCCACAGAGCAGCGCCCGGGGACCAACTCCAGTTCTAAAGCCAGTACCTTGGACAGGGGTACTGGTTGGAGTGTTCCTGTAATGCATGTTTTTGCAGGTGAGGGAAACCAGAGCACCTGGAGGTAACCCACGCGAACAAGGGGAGAACAAGCAAACTCCACACAGAAAGGCCCCAGGGCAGAATCGAACCCACAACCTTCTTGCTGTGAGGCAAGATTGAAGGAACAGAAAAATAACATTCAATCACACGTAGAAAATCTCTCTCAGGTTATTTATTGGCATATTTATTTCCGGTGTGTTTAGCCATTTCAATAAATATTTAATAATTCTTGAAGATTATTATGGGAAAATGGTCATTGAAGAAACACACTACGGAGCTGTTTTTCTCTGGAGTTCTCTCTGATCGGACTCGTTTCCAGTTGGCGCTGGACTCCGCCAAGGGTTGTGGCTCGTCTCCAATTCTGTTCATCATTTTCATGGACAGGATGTCAGGGTGCAGCCGAGGTTTGGGGCGTGTCCAGGTTGGTGCCCTGGGATTGCATCACAGTTCGTTGTGGTGGAGGAGGAGCTGAGCAAAAAAGCAAAGCTGTCGATTTACTGGTCGATCTACGTTCCAACCCTCACCTATGGTCATGAGCGTTGGGTCCTGGTCGGGAGAATAAGATCGCAAATACAAGCGGCCGAAATGAGCTTTCCAGTAGGGTGGCTGGGCTGACCCTTAGAGATGGGGCGAGGAGCTCGGACATCCGGGAGCGGCTCAGAGAACCGCTGCTCCTCCCCGTCAAGAGGTATCAGTTGAGATGGTTCGGGCAACTAGTCCAGATGCCTCCTGGATGCCTCTCTTTAGAAGTTTTCCAGGCATGTCCAACTGGGAGGAGCCCCGAGGCAGACCCAGGACACGCTGGAGGGACTATATCTCCCGGCTTGCCTGGGAACGGCTTGGGGTCCTCCCGGTAGAGATGGAGGAAGTGGCTGCGGAGGGGGGTGCCTGGGCCTCTCTGCTTAGTCCGTTACCCCAGTGACACGGCCTCGGATAATCGGCGAGAAATGGACGGATGGGTGGATAGAGGAGTTTGGAGAAAGTGACACAAAATAACGAGGCAGCCGTTAAGTGTGAGCTTGCTATTTATTATCATCAAGGAACAGATGCCATGGTTACCAGTATTGGTCGGCATACAATACAAATAGGGCTTTGTAGCCGTCACACTGAAAAGCTTACCGTTCTGGCAACACCAGAATCGCTGGATGATACATATGGTTTATTTCCTACACTTTTTACTTGAACTCCTTGACATAAGGCTGACATAACAGCATCATATACATGACATAACAGCTGGTGTAAGACGGTGTGTTGCAGACGAAGTGAGTTCATATCAAATTTCAAGACGGTCATCACAGTTTTCGGTAAATATGGCAAGAGCATTTGTCATTATATTTACAGATAAAAGTGGAAGTATTGTCATTTGACAAGCTGACTTCATCTGTTGGGCCATCTTGGAGCGGCAGTTATGAGCATGAGATTTATTACCCGAATGTGAAGGGGTGCGAGTAAGGCGCAACAGTTTATTTTATTGGCAATTAGATATGTTAAGTGAGTACATTCTCTACAAGATATTCATGTACAATATACAAGTTAAAAAATATAGTCTGTTTGCATCGAGTTCATCATTTTCCATTTCTTAATATTTAGGATGATAAAATTCACATTGAGAGCCTGTGGGTTTTAGTTGTAGGTTTAACTGGGGTGATTCTAGACAGTACTGGTTAATAAAACAAAGTTTACTGCTATACTGTAGCCTTTACACATGTTTAGACAGACAAGTGTTCATAGATGCTAACATTCATGAAACCATAATGAATTAAACTGCTGTTGCACAGTCAGAGCCCTAGAAAAAAAAAAATGACGATAGAACGCCAAAGAGCAGTTGGACAACAATATTCACTTAAAAACACATGGGCATGCGTGCACGCGTGCACGCCCGCACACACACACATACACAAACGCACACACACTTCAAGGCGCACGCACACACAAGAAACCAACAAACACTCACACACAGCATAACAAATGCTACAGTGCACACACACACACACACACAGACACATACAAACACTCAGTACAGTACACTGATACAGAATATCCCGACTGCCTGAAGGAACACCGAAATATTCCCAAAACTGCCACGAGAAGCAAGTGTGGGTAACAAAGTTAGCGACACGGCTACATCCAGCACGGCGACCAACTGCCACCCCAGGGACCACAATGGTCTCCCCTTTCATTGTAGACAATTCCTTGTCGTTCCTCATCACCTCATCACACCACAATGAGGGACCACAGTATGGGGCCTCAAATGGGAACACCAAAACAAAGGACTCCTTGGTTTAATAAAAAGGCCTCAAAATCCCATGGGGTCCTTTTGGGGCCCCAAGCACACAGGCAGCCTCTCAATAGCTTTTAGGCAACATTTATATTCAACATGCATGTGGAAAAACTAGGGTCAAACTGTACGAGGATTACAACGCTCACATTACACATTTGAAATGAAGTGGATAGTGGAAAACAATGGCAAAATATAACAATAAAAAAAGATAAAGAACCATTAAATTATCACGGTCTGAATTACACATCTGGAATACTGTACTCAATGCTCGGCCCACAGTCCTTAGGTGGGGAAAAAGCGAGAGAATGAAGCCAAGTGTTACTAGTATTTGAAAAGATATCAAGTCCAAATTGGCATTGCCATTGTGGAAAAAAAAATGTAAAACCCAGGGCTGACATGCGCACTGTTTAGCCGCAAGGTGCAATCAGGGTGGACCGGGCAACAATGTAAAAAAAAAAAAAAAAAAGCAAACAAAATTCAAGTCAAAATACTGAGAAGCACATTGAGAACTTGGCCTGTAAAAACCGTTAGCAATTGAAGCTAATTTGTCACTGCCTGGTATCGACTTCAACTCCAGGGTAAAAGGCGGCGCCGGCATTTCCTGTTTCTGCAATTAAGTTTACACGGTGGTTCTACATACGCAACAGGCATTTAAAACAAGAGTATTACATTATTTAAAAAAATGAAAAAGGAAAGAAATTAATCTTAAAAGTCTCAGAAGAGCTAGCAGCACCTGCTAGATGGACTCTGAACTGCCGTTACTGCAGGAACTTTGACACAAGCACTGCTTTTGCGGACTCTCCCTCCCCAACCCCAGCCAGGTTCCTCCGTGCCGAGAACACAAGGCAATCGGGAGCCATGGAACACAGTCACGTGACGGGGTGCGCAGAGTCAGTGCACGCGAAAGAGCTGGCCTATGAAGAAGCAGCTGCAGTATGGCTAAACCCAGAATAAAACAACATGGCCGCTAGTTTTGGGAATGAATGCACCTTTCTAGGGGACGCTGTCTACCAGGAGCCCCTCTCTCATAACCAGAAATGAAAATTAAAGTACTCTCATGGAGTACGAGCGCACATGAACACAATCAAAATCCCTTTAATGCTAAAAAGGGTCCCTTTACTTCTTCAGAAAAGGCAGAAAAAGGCCACTAGTAAAGTGTAAAAAAAAAAAAAACAAAAAAAATGGCACAGGCTTTTGTCCTGCAATAGGCCTCAATCCTAACTCGTACTGCGACGTCCTTTGGCAGAAATGTACGACAAAGACGAACGAAATAAGACAAAGATGAAGAAACAAACACATGTCAGAACCAGAGTAAAGAAAACTAAGGCAAAACCGTCTTCCCTCCAGGCACGCCAGTCGAATCCCCCGACTCATAGTCTCTGAAATTAGTGAGTGTAAGCTGGGGGGGGTGGGGGGTTTAGGGTCAGCTAACGCAGGCTTCGATGCTAATTTTCAGGATAAGGCTCGATGATGGTGTCACAGTGGTTTTTTTTGTATTTTTGGGAGGATTGGGCAGCGGGGGGATTTAAAAGGCGGACTGCGTTACATTTAGGAGGAAGAGAAGAAGAAAGCAGGGGGTGGGGTGGGGTGGGGGTGGGGGGGGTCGAGGCCATTGCGGCTCAGTCCGTGTTTCTCAGGTTTGGTCATGATCGCCTCTCAGCCGTGCAGCCGCAGTTTAACCAACTCAAACCAACAGCCTCCTGCAAAAGAAAGAAAAAAACAAGACAAGTTTCACCAATATCCCTCCTCACCATGGGGTCCCGTTTCCGAACTCAAGCAAGGTGATGACCTCTGACACACAGAATTTCATTGACCCAAGTTCAGCAGTTTCTGAGAAAACTTGTCCTAACTTATCTGGACAGATGGACGAGCTCCATCACAATATCCCTGCTCCACTTCATGATGTGGCAGAGCAATAAAAAAAAAATTAATTAATTATTTAAATTTAAAACATCGCAGCGGAGACATGCAAATCCAGTCCAGGCGGGCCGATTTGCAATCAGGCTTAAGATCGTACCGATCAAATATTAGTCTTGGGGCGCATCCAAATACCCTCACGTTAACAATACAGTAGGCGAGAATAGACGCACATGAATTTCACAGCATGTCCACATCCTCTGTACTGATCAAACTGCAGGCGTATGCGAGCAATGGCACTATGTCATCCTAAAAGAGATTGCAGAGCGTTTTGCAAGCCATGGAGGAAGTGACCGCCCCCTTGTGGATGCAAGAAGAAAATGGTACACAAGTATAAAATCAACAAGAATGTTACATCAGCCTACATTGTGAAAAATTATCGACAAACGGTGGCGTTTCTGAGATGAAGATATATTTTGAAATGTTTGGGGGGGATGAAGGTTATGCTGCGTCATGAGTGAACGTCAGGGAAAGCGATAGATAACAGACGCAAGTGAGACGGTCAGTCTGCAGAAGAACGGTGGCAAGGTTTCCAAAAAATTCAATCATCTTATAAAACTGTTGCACAACTTGGCAGTGCCCCCACTTTTTAGGAAAAGCGTAGTCACGCCGAATTTCGGTTTGATTTCAGTTTTAACAGTGCAGTTCTCCACACCCTAATATTGCATTTGTCCAACGCAATATCTTGGGAGGGTAAATTCAAACAGTTGAAAAACTGTGCCCTCGTTTTATAAAAGGGAAGTTGATGATAAAAGTGAGGTGTGGGGGGTGTGCGGGGGGGGTATACCTCTGACATGAGCAGCAGGAGGGTCCAGTCTCATCTGTAGCTCTTCTGTTGCTGCATCAAACCCACGTTCTCGTAGACCCGAGAGGTTTCCTCCCGAACACTGCAGACACGGAGGGAATCTTATCCGCACAATTTACACACAACTCCAATTACACCAGCATCCGTCCGCCTCACATTCAGATACATACAAATCACACTCAGACAAGTTACAATACCCTGTTTATTTGGACAAAAAAATTGGGTAGAGAGAGGGGAAAAAGAATGACAACAGCAGTGACCGTTTTCCTCGCTTTAACAGGCTGCCCTCAGAGAAAAGTTCTCTCAATTGGCCGCCATTTTAGATCCGGGAAACAAAGTGCAACTCAAACGGTCAATTTACTGCAGCCCAGTGGAACCACAGTCCACGAGAACCACATTCCTGCACAAGCACAGCACAGTAGAACCACAGAACTGCAGTCCTCACAGATCCACAGAGCAAGACTGCAGTTACATGTCACTCTCATGCTGACCATGAAAAATTAGTTATTTCTCTGGATACTACGGCCAGTTAACTGATAGTAGGCCAAAACCCACAATGGTATTATAAATAGCAGAGAAGCAGCAAGGTGAAATAACAGGATAAATAGTGCAGTAAACGCACGCGGTCATTTGTACTCACTCTGCACAGGTCGGGGTCGGGGTGCAGGGGGGTAACGGGCTCTGGTCGCCCCCGGTCAGGTCAGAGAGAGAATATTTGATGTTGGTGTACTCCCGCCCTTTGATTTTACTCTTCTGCAAAGAGAGAGAGGAGGGTTAACACAGGTCACACCAAAAAACCAGATCACGAAACGCCAGGACTGAGAGTCACGTACTGATCTGTTGTTCGCAGCTTAACAAGCAGTTTTTCATTGTATTATTTTTATTTTAATTTAACCAGGGGAGGTCTGTTGACTACGTGCGGTTCTTTTCCAAAAACACTCTGGGAGAAATCGTAGATGGAAGAGCTGCAGGCAGCGAGAGTGAGAGAGATCCAGAGGAGTTGGGCTCGGGAGCAAATTTGGATGTTAGGGCTCAGCCAAAGGGCACAATGATGAGATTTAACATTAGCATTTCTGTGAGGAAGGGGTATGTTAAAGATTAGCATCTCTGCAGAGGGGTATGGTACATGAAAGATAAGCATCTCTGCCGAGGGGTAAGGTACATGAAAGATTAGCATCTCTGCAGAGGGGTAAGGTACATGAAAGATTAGCATCTCTGCAGAGGGGTAAGGTACATGAAAGATTAGCATCTCTGCAGAGGGGTAAGGTACATGAAAGATAAGCATCTCTGCAGAGGGGTAAGGTACATGAAAGATTAGCATCTCTGCAGAGGGGTAAGGTACATGAAAGATAAGCATCTCCGCAGAGGGGTAAGGTACATGAAAGATTAGCATCTCTGCAGAGGGGTAAGGTACATGAAAGATAAGCATCTCTGCAGAGGGGTAAGGTACATGAAAGATTTGCATCTCTGCAGAGGGGTATGGTACATGAAAGATAAGCATCTCTGCCGAGGGGTAAGGTACATGAAAGATTAGCATCTCTGCAGAGGGGTAAGGTACATGAAAGATTAGCATCTCTGCAGAGGGGTAAGGTACATGAAAGATTAGCATCTCTGCAGAGGGGTAAGGTACATGAAAGATAAGCATCTCTGCAGAGGGGTAAGGTACATGAAAGATTAGCATCTCTGCAGAGGGGTAAGGTACATGAAAGATAAGCATCTCCGCAGAGGGGTAAGGTACATGAAAGATTAGCATCTCTGCAGAGGGGTAAGGTACATGAAAGATAAGCATCTCTGCAGAGGGGTAAGGTACATGAAAGATTAGCATCTCTGCAGAGGGGTAAGGTACATGAAAGATAAGCATCTCTGCAGAGGGGTAAGGTACATGAAAGATTAGCATCTCTGCAGAGGGGTATGGTACATGAAAGATTAGCATCTCTGCAGAGGGGTATGGTACATGAAAGATTAGCATCTCTGCAGAGGGGTATGGTACATGAAAGATTAGCATCTCTGCAGAGGCGTAAGGTACATGAAAGATTAGGATCTCTGCAGAGGGGTATGGTACATGAAAGATTAGCATCTCTGCAGAGGGGTAAGGTACATGAAAGATTAGCATCTCTGTAGAGGGGTATGGTACATGAAAGATTAGCATCTCTGCAGAGGGGTATGGTACATGAAAGATTAGCATCTCTGCAGAGGCGTAAGGTACATGAAAGATTAGGATCTCTGCAGAGGGGTATGGTACATGAAAGATTAGCATCTCTGCAGAGGGGTAAGGTACATGAAAGATTAGCATCTCTGTAGAGGGGTATGGTACATGAAAGATTAGCATCTCTGTAGAGGGGTATGGTACATGAAAGATTAGCATCTCTGCAGAGGGGTATGGTACATGAAAGATTAGCATCTCTGCAGAGGGGTATGGTACATGAAAGATTAGCATCTCTGTAGAGGGGTATGGTACATGAAAGATTAGCATCTCTGTAGAGGGGTATGGTACATGAAAGATTAGCATCTCTGCAGAGGGGTATGGTACATGAAAGATTAGCATCTCTGCAGAGGGGTATGGGACATGAAAGATTAGCATCTCTGTAGGGGGGCACATTAACGGTAAGAATCCCCAAGAAGGGGGTACAGTAGAGGCTGTTGTCGGACAGGTACTCCGCCGAGCAGCATTCACCTGCTCCTCCTCAATCCTTCGCTGGAGCGTCTCAATGTAATGCTGGACGGCCATGTAAATGAAGCGGTACTGTGCCTCTGTCTGCACCATTCCTGACCTCTGTGACCGCACCATCTGGATGGTCTTGGGCACGTCAATGTCGCAGTCCACTCCTGAAACACACACGTTTAAATCCCACAATGCCCCAGGACACAAACACAACCATGCTGCAGAGCCCTAATTCGACAGTCACGACCCCGTCCCAAAATCCACCCAATGACCCAATTCACCCCCTTTAATTGACTTTCCAGGAGTAAAGACCTTTTGACGAATGAGTGAACCTTCTGGAAAGTGAGCAGTAAGCTTACATAAACATAAAAAACTAATTCTTTTCCAGTGGTACTCGGAAGTCCAGAATCTGTGATGTTTAGTAGCAGCGTAAATCCAGGGGAAAAGGTATTGACAGCTTACAGCCCCCTGTGGTCACCAGATGTATTGCAGTTTAGCAAGTCCGGTGCAAAAACACAATTTTTCCCATTGAGGTTGATTCAAAGCTACAACATCACCCTTTTAATTTACACAAGTTTGTAGATTTTACATTCTAAATTTCAAAGGTCTAAGTACAATTGTGTCGCTGTACAAACTAATGGAGCTCACCATGCGAGTCTCGCTGCAAAGTTGAAGATTAAGAGATTTTTTTCATACGCCAATTCTTAGGGACACATCCAGATAAAATTAATGTGAAGATAACAAGCCCGAGGGAAATATTTAATGAAAATATATTCTTGATAAGTCTCCACTCCACATCAGATGGCCAAGCATGTCATGAAGATTCAGTTCACAAACCTTTCTCTCGGATCACATCAATAAGGATGTCAATCACGATGAACGTCCCCGTTCGACCAATCCCTGCACTGCAAGAGAACAAACACAAAACAGAGTTCAGATCAAGAGGGATGCCTCCAATTCCAGCGTGTAATTTCTCGAATCAGAGAAAACATTCCTTCCCTCAGACACCGATGAGAATCCAAGAGGCATGCAGGAATAATTTCTGACTGGCTTTCTTTTAACAAAACGCTTCCCAAATTTAAAGAACCTCGTGACACTGACACACCACTTTCAGAAATGAGCGATGTTCTGATGTTCAAAAGACGTGACAACAGCAGGACAAAATCAGGGCAGCCCAGCCCTGCTCTGACAGATCTACAGCTTTGTAGGTTTTCACTCCAATCTGAACAAAGCACACCTCATTCTCCAGCCAAAGTTTGTTGAGCAGCAAATCAGTAAAATCAGATTTGCTAAACACTGGTAAGCAGTGAAAAGCAACAGGGGGGTGGGTCTCCAGCACCAGGGTGAGCAGTTCACAGATTGGGCATTCCAGATTCGAGTGGAATTAGAGATGCCACATTTAAAAAAATTAATTTAAAAAATAAATAGAGATTGAAGTTGTTTGGCAGAGTGGTTCTCGAATAAAATCAGGAAAACTACAAGGACCAATACAGCCCAAGAAGCAACTGTACGAGTTCAGTACGAGTGATTAATGAAGGGGAAACTTACACTTCAAACGGTTTATTTTCATTTCACTTTGTAACTTTTGTTGAAAGAAGGCACTTCTGATTAGACAGGAAGTAAAAGGCGTGGCTCCCTCCCGCGCCTCACCTGCAGTGCACCACAATAGGCCCCGCCTCCAGGATGCTCTCCTGCTTCAGGTTGACCTCCTCGAGGAAGTCCAGCACACCGCCCGGGTCCGTGGGAACGCCATGATCGGGCCAGGCCCGGAAGTGGTACTGCCATACGGTGCGCTCCGTGCTTCCCTGCAAGGCACAGTCGGTCAGACCCGGTTCAGACCACATCCGGTAAAGATGCGCAGCAAGTGTTCACTGAGGCAACAGCTCCCATGTACATGGAAGCAATTTTTTTTCCCCCTCAATTTCCCCAGCAGTGCAAATTTTGAAATTTCTCCGAGAGCAATAGTGCTTGGGCATTACTGAGGAAGACTCACTTCAGTAGTCAGCGATTAGGCAGTGCTAGACCTGTTCAAAAATGAGTGTTGTGTAGACCAGCCAAAGTGTTTGTTCCCAGGAGTGTAACCCTGTAACTGTTTTTGTCTGCCTCAAGCTGAGGACATTTCGGCAAAACTCTTAGCGATCAAGGAGAGTGGGACAACTCGAAGGCTTCAGCGCAGCATGTGTGAGCTGCAGTCCCAAGCCTCGACAATGCGCTGTACACACACCCCCTTGTGGCAGCAAGCAGTTACTGCGCAGCTCACCTGGCCCACTTTGGACAGCTTCAGTTCCCTCAGGATGTAGTCGTGCGCCGACGTCTCCTTGACGTTACGAACGCGCATGGCGCCGTACTCCTTCAACGCTGAAACCTCCGGCCAGTACTTCACACACTTGCTCTGTGGGAGAGAAAGCAACAGGTACACTTGGCTTAGGCTGCCTTGAACAGCTCATACCCATTCCATTTCTGGCCACAAAACAAAATTTACAATGCTGTCAATTTTAAAAGGAACTTGCAATATTTCCTCATTGAATTCACTAAAACAAGAGCCAATTCAATATTCCTTGGACAATTTTTTATGACCATTACACTGTGAAAAGTGCTGACCAAAATGCAGTCAATAAAACAAATTCTGTGACTGGAGGCGAAGGGCAGGACCAATATAAATTTATGGTTGGAGTTTGGTTTGATTATGACCAAACATTTGTCGTTGCCATTTCCCTTTGAAACCAATGCATTAGCGTCATGGCAAATTGGAAATTTCAAAACATCAAGAACAAGCATCTAACTTAGATTACCATCAACCCCTACAGTCACCTGGGCACTGCACTCTGGTGCAGTATCTGGTGACACAAAGAAATTGCACAGCGCTAGTTTTATGCACCAATCCCTCTTTTTGCGCAGAGTAACCCCTTGAGACACAAATGCTTTTATTTAAGGAAAAAAACTACCAAACTGGGTGAAGGCAATAAATATGCCATTTGCAAAGAATTAAGTGGCGCACAGCTTTACGACCAAGCGCATTTCTGTTTGCAAAGGCACAAAAATAGCGCTCTATTAGTGAGATTCAAAACGTTTTTTTTGTATGACCGCCTCCCTTTAAGTGCCTCCGTTCCGTTTCAGGAGCTAAACTTCTCTGCAGGCGCACCGCCCGGTGGCTCAAAAAGCAGCGCTTTCAGCATTCAGAGGGGGGAAGAGTGAACGGTACCTTTCCACGCTCCACCTCCTTGGTTGTCATGACGATGACGCGGGAGTTCTCCTGGAAGACCATCCTCCAGAAGTCGCTGATGGTGTTCTGCAGACAGCCTTGCGTGGCGATGTAGCTCTTCTTCGGTCTCCCGCTGTTACACTTCGACTCCAGCTCCGGCTGCTCGACAAACACAGAGCAGGGGCGTCGCTTCAGCTTCCAAAGAGCGTATGAACGCGAGGGGTATCAATACTTTCACGTTTAAAGGAGCTGTGTCACGATTACTGCGCATGCACACGACTTCAAACGAAGTAAATCTGCTCAGCTGCAATTCAAAATCGAGAAGGTATTTTTCTTCTTCTATGATTAGTAGCGACAGCAACCGGCTTACACTTTTTGTATCCCTTGGCTAAAGCTTACAATAGCACTTTTGAATCCTCGAATTTCCATAGAAAGCACCTTACTATAGAAAGCATAATGAGTAACAAAAATATGTAAATGCAATGCAAAACGATGATGGATTGGCAAAGATGGAATCAGATTACGATTTACAGTCAAGCAGATTCACGCCCTCGAGGTGCATGTTCTGAGCAATCGTGCCACAGCTCCTTTAAGTCACACCCATCTGTAAATGTGACATGGTCACGTACCCACATGTACCCTCTGTCCCACCCATAAATTCATGACAAAAACATCAGTTATTTAGCTCATACTTTTATCAAAAGAGACTGACAGCTGATGCAAACAAGCTGGGGTCGAACACCCAACGAGATACAGTACTGTGCAGGTCTTGGGCACATTTAAAGCACTGTCGTCAGACAAATATGCTTGCAAAAATAATGAAATTAGAAGTATCTAATGATTGAGAAAATGTACAATAAAGATGTAAACAGTTAATAACTAAATCAAATAAATATTTGGTCTTACTACCCTTTGCCTAAAAATTTGGGACACTGTCCTGTTGTGCTACAGTTTTATTGGCTATTTCCTTGTTCTAAGTAGAATTAAAAAAAACAAAAAAAAAAAACTTGCCACCGTTCTTCTGCAGACTGACCTTCTCACTCACATATATGCCCCCCCCCCCCAAGTAAATGCAGACAGTGATGATGATGTAGACATCAGGGCTTTGTCAAGACTATACTATCTGTAAGGAGTGTTTTGATTAAAATACAAACATTAATTTAGAAAACTATTTTTTTAAATTAACATTTGGTATTTCAAATTTACTTTTTATCCTCAGCAACGCCAATGTGAAATACAGTAAGTTAACATCCCAAGCCAGATTTAAAGGCTGCATCAAGCGATACGACGTCACTATTGTTGACAGTTGAAAAGTTCTCAAAACACAGAGCCTCTCGCCCCTCGCCTTCAGAAGCTTGGAACATGCATGCGCTTTTCTTAAAGTGAAACTTTTGAGTAAAGCTGCTTTCACACCGGACGCGAAACGAATTTCACTCGACAGATAACATTCAAAGTCAATGCAAAGACACGAATACACGCAAAATGTCTTTGCATTGACTTTCAAAGCAATCTGTCGCACGAAAAATTAGTTTTGCGCCCGGTGTGAAAGCAGCTTAAGAATGGCCCATTCAGCTGGGTAAATGGCCGTGCAGCTCGTTGTGATAAATGCCCGGTAGTAACAATGACGACCATTGCCAGACTATAAATTTAAACCATTAGTGCAAGCTACAACAAGGTATCTGACAAGCATCTTCGCTCGGCATTACAAAATGAGTATTAACAGCGTCACATAGATCACACTTTTAGTTAAACTTATCACGGTTATCATTGCAAATGCTGCAATGCCGTGTGTCTCTCTCTACTCAAACTGCGCAGGGTACGCAACCTGCTACTGCCCCTCCTCCCTGTGTCTGACCTGTGACCTGTCTGAGTATGAACCCGCCCCTGGGCGTGGGGGGGTGGACCCATGTTCTGGTGGCTCGGTCTGAGCCACAGATTTACCTGCTTGAATTCAGAGCCCAGGCTGTGTATTGAAACTGGATTTTTTTTTTCCCCATAATGCTCTCAGCTTATGCTTGCAGACAGTGAGAAGAAATATGGTGATTTTTGACTAAAAGTGCGTGGACTATGATCGAATATGATGTCCCATACCTTTAAATGATAAAAAAGCAGGGGACCCAAGACTTTTGCACAATACTCTATATGGTTAGGGGTCACGTCTTGCTCATGGGCCCACAAGCAGCAATGACATCACTGAGGCGACAGTCCAAGTGCCAGTCAAACAACTCAGCCACAAAACCAGGGCTGCCCAACCCTATTCCATGATATCGAACATCCAGAGGTCCGCATCTCTACTCTAATTTAGCATGCATCACTTATTGAAGGTGAGCTTTGTTCAGGTCAGAGTGCAAACCTCCAGGATGGTACATCTCCAGGAACAGGGCTGGTCAGCCCAGTAGGAGGCTACAGGCAGCATCTAAACCTGGAGATCTTCAGTCCCATAGATTTTTGTCTGCAACTTTATATGAAGGCCAAGAACCAGACTGGTCTCACCCCAGAAAATGAAAATTAAGAGCTTGGATCATATTGTGACAGATGATAAGATTCATAATGCAAAACTGGTGTCATGATGTGTGTTATACATGTGAACAACATTGTGAGTAATATTTATATATATGTATATATAAACTATATTTTGTATGGCCTCCCTTGGCCTTGATAACGGCTTGCATTCTCGCATTCAACCACTAAAACTAATTTTAGGAATGCAAGTAAATAACTTATAAGGCATCTTAATGAAATATAATCATGTGCTAAACTACTTTTTTCTTTTTTTTGTAAAACAGTAAATTTGAAAATTCATGGATAACAATTTTAGCATTAAAAATATAATTTCAGTAAAAGAGCTTGCGCATACTGGTGGATTAACCATTACAGAAACATAAAAATTAATTTGGTAATTACCAACACTGTTAATTTAGGGCATCTGTGGCATAAACCTTACATGGGGTGGTGGTCTAATCAATTTGTTAAGCACTGTATTTTTTTTTTTACATAGATACCTATACTCCTCCAAAAAAGAAACTATATATTGTTTTTAGCATCAATTTATTATACATGAAATGTTTTGACAAATGTGGAAAACATATTGAAATATATTCTTCCAAGAAAGAAACTATACAAATATTGAATTATTGATTACACTTTCTTTTCAATATATGTTTTCCACATTTGTCAAAACATTTCAGGAATAATAAATTGATGCCAAAAATAATGCATAGTTTCTTTTTTGGAAGAGTATATTATCTAAAAAAACAATGTTCTGGGGGTTAGCCACTCTGGTTCTAAGCCCTGAGTATATCCAATGCTGGGAATGAAGTTAAAACCAGCAGGATGAGAGAGCTCCAGGAACACAGTTGGGCAGCTCTGTAGCACAGCTATGACACATGATCCTGTTCCCATAAAGCAGCTGACAGTACATTCATGCCACCCATTACCAAAATTACCCACAAGTTCACACTCAACACAACAACAGGAAATGAGTGCGGGTCAGAGAGCAAACTGCCCTGGTCCCGGTGGAGCTGGTTACCGTGGAGTCAGCTCCTACCATGATGATATTCGCATTGATGTAGTCGGATCCGGGTTCGTTAGGGTCCCCGTCGTTAAGAACTACGCGGGTGTGGTCAACTGTGGGGGAGGGGAGGGGAGGGGTGGAGGGAGTCAGAGTTAGTAACACGCAGTCGGTCCCGGACAACCAGCACACAACCCCACCAAAAGTTAAATATGTCACAGCTCTCTCACTATACAGCATCAGGCTCAAAAATGTGAGTTTCCTGTCCACAGCCATGAATAGAAGGCAGCAGCTCTTCAGAGCTCGTGACCGAACAAAGACAGATTAGTAAGATGGCCCGGAAGATGTCAGCGAAGAGGCACGTATGCACGATCTGGGGTTGGCTAAGCAGAAACTGCTGGCTTAAATTTTTCGCAGGCTTGAACGGAGGCATCAATAGTTTTAAAAATCTGCGAGTACTCAAGAAAGTCTTAAAAAAAAATTAAAATCTACTTCACAGCATAGACAGCATCACAAGAGTTTGGTCTACTTGGGTCTCTAGGTAATATCAATGATAAAAAAAAATCAAAAGCAAACGAACAACCAAAGCCGTTCATGAATAAAAATAGACGCAAAGCCACTGCGCCCGCTTGGCCAAAAATGGCCAAAATAGAACGCCCCTTACTGGCCAAAGTATCGGTCCGATTCGGCTCAAAATCACAGCTGGTCTAGGCCTTATGACCATATATACACATATGAAAAGGATCAGTCAAAAACTGAAGACACTAGAGCGCAGACAAGCCAAAGGTTTACTCATGGATGCACGGCAGACCACCTCTAAAGACCCCAAGCATAGCATAAGCCCCTTGGGCCTTTAGACCGAGCGAGCTAATAAAAATGAACACAAAACTAATTTCCTGTTTAAGACGAAAGAAATAAAGTAAACAAAAATGACACATTCCAAAACTGATTGAAATAAAATATAATGGAAATAAAAATCACTGTTTCCATTGTTTTGTTTGAAATCCGAGTAACACCAGTCCCTTCTCTTAAACAATGAAACCGTGATCTTGTTCGACCTTCAGGGGGTCACAAGTCAACCAATTGCCTTGAATTGACAAGGAGATGTGGATATCCCTGTAAGATTAAAATACAGTAGTTGTTGAAAAAGTTCAAAACCCATCTAATCCATCTAATTCTGGTTTTTGTGGGGTAGCGAGAATTCTGAACATTTCTAAACTGAACAACAGTTCCTGAAGATATAAAATGTTTTTCAATCAGTAAAATTGTAAAGCTTGCGCCATGTTTTTTTGGCCATCTTGAGGCTTTATCTTTCCGTTTTCAAGGCTAAAATTAAACCAATAACAAAAAATAAAATAGAACAACTAAACGGAAAAAGAAACAAATTTTGAATACAATACTGAAGTGAAAACACGTTTAAAAAAATTTACTAAAATTGCCCTCATTGGTTGTGATGATTTGTAGTGTGTGTGTGTGTGTGTGTGTGTGTGTGTGGGGGGGGGGGGGGGGGGGGAGATTTGGGCCCTGCTTCAGGAAGCCTGATCACAGAACTCAGATTACAGCATAAAACCCGGAACAGTCCCAAAAATGGAACATGGACTCAAAGGCTCAAAGGGAGCCATTTTGGGTTTTATCCAGTGCAGTAATCCAGATAACTGCACTACCATGCACTGTGAAATACCTCACTGATCCCCTAATCATGAATCAATCTTTTAAAGCAAAGGAGTCAAACCCCAGTCTCGGAGGACCGAAGCGTCTGCAGACTTTCGTGGTCTCCTTCCTGTCAGCAGCCAATTAGCGCTGCGAGAGGAAGGCGTTCGGACTCATTAGTCAATCAGTGAAATCATTTTCACGTGAGTGCACAAAAAACCAGCAGACATTGTGATGTGGCTCTCCCGCAATGGAGTTAAACACCCCTGATTCACAGTAAGGAGGTTTCTGCAGAGCAGTGGCAGGAAAGCCTTTTCCTCGAGATCTTCACACCAAACCATACCATAGTACACCCCATTCAATAGCTAGAGATCCCATTGAGCAGCGAGTTCTTTGAGGTAGGCAGGCCAGATTTATGTTTTGATAAAGATCTCCGGGAACCAAGTCTGTTACCACTGTAGGGTAGGAACAGCCAACCACGTTTCTGGAGATGAACAGACCAGCAGGTCTTCACTTCAATCCGCACACAGCACACCGCAGTTAAAAGTAATAAGAGTCAGTTGTGCCAGACTAGGGTTGGAGTGAAATCCAACAGGATGGTAGATCTTCAGAGAAAGGGTTGGTCAGCAGTGCTGTAGTGGCAATGGCTGCTCAGGGAACTCACAGGGCAGGATGTTCTTGTAGCGATTCTTGTTCTTGTTTTCGGCGCGTTGGCCCTCCTTGCGGCTGTACAAAAGCTTGCACTCCTGCTGCTGCAGCGTCTACAGAGGCCGGACAAGACAGGAAGTGATGCAAGAGGAAGAGGCAGAGGAAGACACTGTGCCTTCACTTCCAATGTGGCAACAAGTTCTCTAAAGGGTAGAATTTTTTTTCTGCAAATTTTCAGTTCTCTAGCCCTGAACTACTGATTGTATGTTGATTATACTGCATTATTGTTGATCACAACTCTATGATTATCTTTGAAGACTTTGCTAAATAACCCAGTTCATGAACAATGGTAAGGGAGAAATGTAATCACCTTCAACACGTTAATTTCACAGATTTTAATGAAATGGCACCAACCGGGTCCATAAAGGATGCAAGACACAAAAAGCCAGCAGGATACATCATGAAATGTTGACTAAAAATAACATTTTGATTGAACAATCCTGAGAATCTGGATTTTACTCGACAGGGTTATACAGTGTGATTGCCCATTTGTCAGAGGTACAGGAAATGCCCAGAAAAAAGTTGTTCTCCAGAAAGAACTGCCACAGCAGGATAATAAAGCAGGCAAGGGGAGCAACTGAGATGGCGGCTCTCACCTCAAACTCCTCCCAGAATCCTTGCTTGACCTTGTCCGTCGCCTCCGCCAGCTTGCTCAGCTCACGCACCCGGCTCTCGATCTCAGCCGCGTTGATGCGTGTGGTGTTCAGCGGCTAAGCAATCGAAGGGAGGGTGGAAAAAAAAACAATGGGCAAATATTTAATCACCTTACCTGACGAGGTCAATGCACATCAATGAACATTAGTTGTCGATGCACTCAAGTTAGTCAAAGAGGCTAATTTTCATCAATAGGCCTCAGGAGGAAACCCTGCACTCTATCCGGGACTCAAACCCAGAACCTCCTTCTCGAGAGGCTGCAGTCTCCAGGCACCACTAAAGGCAGGGATGACAGGAAATTAGTTCTCAAACTTAAGGAATATAACCCCGTCCACAGCCAATCGTGTAGAACATTTAGGGCAGGGTTTGTCATCCCCTTGTCAATCATATTCGGAGACTTTTGGGGAAGGGTTTCCTGTTCTTTAGCCAATCGTGTGAAGAGATGTTTGAGGAAGATTTTCCGGTCCGTAAGCCAATTGTGCTGTAAGAATTTTGCAGCAGGGCTCATGTCTTTTTGCCAATCACAAGGAGGGCCTTTTGGTGAAGGTTTACCATGCTACATCCCCCCGTTCCTCAGATCACTTTCCTCCAGATCCGTCAACCTCCAGTTTTTCACCCTCCGTTTGCCTGAGAGTCTGGAATAAAGCCAGTCTGGCCGATCAGCATCGCCAACAGTTTAGCCAATCATGCAGGCTGCGCAAGGTGTGGTTACCTGCTTAAGCTGCAGGACCGTCCCCAGCGTTTCCACCATGGGATTCTTCTTGTAATGCTCCACCAGGTCAGTGAGGGAGTCAAACTTCTCCCCTCCGCCCACGTCATACTTCAGGTCAGGCTGGTATGGAAAGAGAAAGTGGAGGAGGGGAGTGGAGAAAGAAAGAGAGGGCAGGATTGGTCAATGCCTTAGCCATCGCCATGCCAGAACCGCACCCCGCCAACGGTTACCTCAAACCATGGGAAAGCGCCCAGCTTCACTGAGGAGTAAAAGGTACGAACTGAAAATAAGCAGCTCATTTTACTAATGGGCCTACGACATGAAAGGAGGAATGTTAATTAAATCCCCCCCATGCACTCTGGTTATAGTCCATTCCCATGGTGCACTGCATCTGCTTGGCCACAGGGCGGATACCTGGCAGCGGATCATGACGTGTGTGACCTTGGGCTTGCTGTCGCTGCTGCTGTCGGTCTTGTCGTCGCCGGTGCGCACGGACAGGACGAAGTCGCCTGGGTGGCTCTGGCTCTCCCGCACCAGGAAGCTCCCGTTCTTACCCTTCTCAGTGAGGAGCTTTTCTGCCTCTCGGCCCGACAGGTGCCCGTGGAACCACCTGGGGAGGGGGGGAGGGGCGTCCGGGAGCGTTATCTTTGTTTACTAGCTGCGATACGCTAGTGCGCACTATGGAGGGGGGGGGGGGGATGAGAACTAATGTTAGCACGGGTTAATTAGCCGCTATATGCTAGTGCGTGAGGAGGGGAATCAGTGCAGGCCTCAGCTCGGTCTATTATCTGCCATATGCTAGCCCACACGGTGGAGTAGGAATAAGCGCAAGCAATGGCGATATTCATTAGCAATTACTGTATATGCAAGTGGGCTTGGAGAAGGAGGGAATAGCACAAATGTCAGTGCAATTTATTTAAATTTATTTATTTCAGAAGTAGGGACAGTACATATTGATGAACATAAACATCTCAGATTATAGCCAAAGGCTAATTTACTTCTGCTGTTCCTAAGCAGGTTGATGTTTAGACAAACAATACAATAATATATAACAAAATATCCACAAACCAATAATGCACAAAAAATTTACAAAACAATAACAAAAATATAAATAAATGCCGTAGGCTAGCGCACAAGGTGTAGGAGGGACCATCGTAATTGTCAAAGTTGTTTACAAGCCTTAGCACGTTAGCGCTCACGTCTACGGTCAGCCCCTAAACTACAACAGGAGGCTTCAAACCCTGGACCTACATCAGCAGCAAGGTCCGACCATGAGGCAACCCTGAGAACTATCATGTCCCTGCCGAGACCTACGGCACAATAGAACCAGGGTTAGGTACACTGACAGACCATATGCATCTCCAGGACCAGATTTGGGAACCCCATTAGACCCTTCTGGCTCTCAAAAACCAGAAAGAGACCCCAGTGGATCCTATAGTTCCTCTGATCAGTATTAGGCACCCCAGCAGACCACAGAGCTCTCTACAACCAGGGTTATGGACACCAGTAAACCCGACATCTCTCTTGGATCCCAGTTGGCAACATCAGTTGACCCGTTGGTTCCTCAAGACCCCCATTAAACCCTGCGTCTCTCAAACACCAGTATTGTGGACGCTAGTAGACCCTACAGTTCTCCAGGACATGGGATGTAGACACCAGCAGGTGCTATAGCAATCCAGGGCCAGGGTCCGGGACCACGACTCTACAAATTAACCAACCCAAACCCTGATAACAGGCGCAGGGGTACCCAAACGAGACCAGTCACCTCTCGGACGTGGGGTCAGCACAGTTGAGCGGGTACTTGAGCTCGATGACGTCTCCGTTCTTCTCCTTGAGTTGGCCGTGGTGTTCCATGTAATACTGCACCAGCTCAGCTAGCGTGGCAAACTTCTCCCCTCCGTACAGGTCGTAGTAGTCTCCTGTATTCTGAATCTTAATGTGGGTGACCGCTCCATTCCGCCTGTTTTGGGGGGGGGAGGGGGTATGTGGAGTAAATGAACAACTGGGTTATAAACACACAACTTCATGTGCCAAGCAGTGGACTGCCGTTAAAAGTGAAACCAAGCATCTCTTCATGACAAAAATCAAGGCTTTTAAAGCAGCCGCTAACACAAACGCACGTTCACATCAGACAGAATGAAAGCGTAATAGACCAGCAGAAATAGAAACACACACTGATGCAGACAAACAAACACATACACACGTACGTGCGCGCGCACACACACACACACACACACACACACACACACACACACACAAACAGCAGTGTGTAAGAGAACAGCAGAAACTTGCACAAACCCAAAGATACAGAAAGACGCAAACAGCCAACGGTAATAAACAAAGATGACCTTCAATTGTCCTTGGCAGACAGATTTTGCCAGAGAGGACATTTTTCAGATAAATCACTCCCCAGAGGAAACTCACTGAAAGTTTTATTCTAAATATGCCAATAGTGGACAGTGCAAGTAATACAAATTACAAATACAATATTATTCAACTGATGTAACATTTTTCTCAATTTTAAATGGAACAGATGAGAAGTGGTCACTACAAACTCAAGAGGAACCTCCCTTCCCACGAGGACCGCCGACAGGCAGCCGTTTTCAGAACTAGCAAACTAATAGCCAGAGATGTGAGAACTAGCCGTAAAATGGCAGTGAGGTATGTGCACATAGTCTACTCCTGGCTGAGCACTTTGTAGTACTGGATGCAGTTGCAGCTGATGGGGCCAGTTTTTTTTAATTTTTTTTAAATCACTCCAAGCTACTGTGTTTACTTGTTTAGCAATTAAATTCCACGTCCTTCATGGCTTTTATTGATTCTGAACCATTCCGCATTCATGTAAATTCTTTACAAAGATTTCCTTCTACCCTTTATTTTACTAAATTCTTATTTTACAAAGGAGTTCTGAGATGGTGAATACAAATAAAGGTAAATTAATATCGTTATAGCCATCGCAGATGGAAGGACAGTATTTTCGCGACCGTCAGCTGAGGAAATACCTTCTTGAGCGTGGAGGGGGAAACTTTCCAAATTTAACCCGTTCTAGTAACTCAGGAGCAATGAGCGACCTCAGTGCTGTGCCCAGAGGACCAACTCCATAAATGTAGATCAAGATTGCAAAGTACGCACTTGCGGCAAGTTTACCATTAAACTCCCGAAACCCTATCAAACCCGAAACACTGCAGTAAGTAAAAACTGCTGTTCCAGGTTTTATAACTTATCCTGCTGATCTCGCTTTGTGTTTTTGAGGCCAGAGTCTTGTAAAAGGGCAATGGCAGGTGTAATACCCATGATGCACATCGTTCTGGAAGAGGGAGAGATGGAGGTCCCAGAGTGGAAGGGAGCAATTACCTGACGGAGAGGGTGAAATCCCCCGGGTTGCTCTTGCTGGGTCGGGCCAAGAAACTTCCGTCCACCCCCCGGGTCAGGAGCAGGTTTTCCGCCTCCACCCCTGTAATGTTTGGGTGGAACCACCTGAAGGGCACAAACAACACTCAAAATCTCACCAGATGGGTGTCATTTTGTGTTTGCAATGAGCACCCAGTTAGCAGATGACCTTGAACCTGACGTCAGAATTATGCTGCCTTCACATGGATCGCCATAGCCGGCAAACCGGCGGCTGTTATGGTGACCGGGTCAAATGGTAAAATCTGGTCTAGATGGCAAAAAGCATGTATGGCAAATAATGGCAGACGGAATGTGCCACTCAAGTTCAACACATCCATCTTTTTACTGTTACAGGGCCATTTCACTGCAATGGCTGCATGGATTTAAAAAAAAGTTAATTCCACTGAGTCACTGGTGCGGAAACGTTTTCTTGAATACCTTAACCTTCAGAAAATGTAAAATTTTCAGCTCTCACAACATGTTTTTGCATATTAATTAGGTCATCAATATGAAATTTCCCCAAATTTACGTTCATACAGGACATTCGTTTTTTTTGGGGTAGCTCTGTCAATTGTTGATCTATTTGCCTTCAGACTTTTGTCTTGTAATAAGCTGCAAGTCACCAATGTTATGACATAATCAAAATTGGCATGTCTTCAAAAAAACTGGGCCAAAAAAATTGATTCCACAAAATTTCACAAAAAGACACTGAAAAGTTTATGTTTCTTCAAATCCACCAAAAACATAGGTGGGTCACAATGACGTGAAATGCAGATTTTAGTGTCAGAGCGCACTACTTTGGTTTAAAATAATTTTAAATGATTCATAATAAGCATCATTTTATTCTATAAAACCTGTTTAATTTGAATATATTTCTAGTTTATCATAAATACGATATATATTTTATGTTTTGCCATTTCAAACACTCAAAATGTCAGGTGGCACAACCGTCCAAACAAGTTAAACCTATGTGAAATCAATTTTTAGAATTAAATATGTAATTTAAGCACCCTTGTGGCTCATCGGTCTGAGCACGCGCACCATAAAGGCTGCATCCTTCTTGCGGCGACCAAAGTTCGATTACGGCTCAGGTCATTTGCTGCATGTCTTCCCCATTCTTCTCCCCAACCTCCCTGTCTCTCTGTAACTGTCAAATGAAGGCAAAAAAATATCCCCCCCCCCAAAAAAAAATATAAAATATGTAATTTAAAATATGAATTAATATGGAGGCATAATTTTATGTTGAAAACCTTTCAAATAAACAAGGTTTAATAGTTTCATTGTTCTTAACTTGTTTGGAAAACCAAAATACCTGCCCCCTACAATAAAGAATCCGTAAGTTACGTTTAAAACCCAGCTCAACTACAAAATAGTAATGTTTTAGGCAGAGTAGCCACTGTCAGGTATTTTTACTAAAAAAAAATCTCTTAGAAAAAGAAGAGGGAAGTCTGTCTCTCCCCCCCCCCCCCAAAGAAACTTTTGATTGCGCCACCCGACATTTTTCAGCTGGTGAAATTGCAAATACAGTCTAAAACTGTACTAAAACCCTGTTAATGTTGTGCAACCATTAAGACTTGTTTAACCACACTCTTCCAACTTCAGATAAATGTATTCTGTACATTTTTAAAGATTTATATTTTAAAAAACATTTTTAAAACGCTTGTGTGTCATTGACCCAGGTGTTTATCCCTGATTTGGTTTCATGAGAGATTAAGAAACTGAAAATAATTATAAAAATTAGCATGTCCAAAAAAAATTATCAAATAAATTTGTCCAGTATGCAACATAAATGTTGCGTACAGGACAAAAATACTTTTTTATGAGACAATAATGGACTGAAGTTGAACTGATATTCTCAGATATCTGAACTGTTGTACACAGGGAATGTAACAGGTTCAAGAAGTTTGTCTCCATTGAACGTCTTAAACAAAAGACAACAGGCAACCTGATGACCAGACTAACCATGCTCACTTGCGGTGGTCAGCAAACAGCCATAATTAATCTGCCAAGAATCATTCTGTTCAAGAACTTTGCATCACGTGCCACTTGCTCTGTTGTCTTGCTTTGGAAGCCACTAATTAAGACACATTCAGCCCTCGTGATGCAAGTGATCAGCAGCCAACTATCTTCAGATTTCCAGTGAAACCTGACATTTCATGAGCACCTAACATCACTGAGGTGACTGAGATTCCTTGCATGGATGCAAGGAACCGAAATGTCTTTTTTGCACCTGTTATTGTCAATGAATACTCAATCATCATGTATTCCTCAAGGTGCTGGTCAGCAGTAGCTGTGTGTGTTTGACATCTCAGTCTTGCATACTCCTACATAATTTTCTGTCAAACGTGGCACTGCACAAGGTCATTTTGATCATATTGTCATTCTTCTCACTATCCCCAGTAATCAATATGGTATTTATCTTTGACACATTATTTTGGGTTCAACTCAATTTTAGGCATCATCATGGGTAACATCATCCGGTAGGTAGGGAGCTTTTATTGATTATCAGTTTAGTAATCAATAACAACAATCAGTAATCAATAATCAATAACAAGAGTTGTCAGAAAGACAACAAAGCTCGCCGGGGCAAAGTTAAAGTTTTTCTGCACGCGGACGGACGCGGACGCCGGGGGTACGGCAATAGCTCTCCGGACATTCGTCCCGGCAAGCTAAAAAATAATGCAGAAGTTCACTGAGGGGCAGGTTACAAGGGGCTCTTTGTATGTTTTCTGTGTTTGAAGTCTCATTTTACACAAGTTTCATTTACTACACTTCGTTAACCCCAGGCAGAGGCGCTTTTCTGTCAGTCAGATTGCAGTGTGGCAAATCTGTCCCGTAAGCTCGCTCTCTGATAACGGGCCAGATGAAAATCCTGATTGGCCCAAATGTGGAGCAGCTCTCTCGCAAGTATCCAAGTGAGTATCATTTCAATAGCTTCCTTTCCTCAACAGTATTCTTTTAATTGCCGGGAGCTCCCGATATCCATGTCGCAGAGCGTCCCGTATCCAACATTAATGCTTTGATGAGCCTATCTGAACAATGGAATAATAAAAATAATGTTACCTGCTGGACAAAGGTTTCATGGGTCTATCCAGGAGACAGAAAAATTTTGTTTTCTTATCTGTTGCTTTTCCACAGCAATATTGAAAAGACTGATATTGTTCCGTGAGCAACAATTTGAATACCATGAAATGGGCCATAGATAGGGCCAATCTATCCAACTGGACAACATGGAAAAACACAGCCAATTAGAAATTCCATTTTCAATTATTCTTTTGGGCAGTCCTACACTTAATTCTCCCCGCATTATCACCATAATCAAAAACCCATGCAGCAGAACGGGGGAATATAGGGGTGTGAATGACATACCAGCAGAAATGTACATCCCTGGCCTGAATAAATTCTGCTCAACCCGGAGAGGAGGTATTTTAACATTTATACGAAAGAGTGTCAGTAAAATCATTTCTTAGGAAGCAAAGTAGTACAATACAGAGTGCCCATTGGCTTGGGGCTCTGGCACATTTTCATTTTTATATGCATGAAAACATTTACTCTTGAGTGACACTCAGAATCACTTGTTTATAGAATAACACTGAATACATTGATAAGTAAGACTATGTACATGTTACAGTGCAAGGTAAAACTTCAAGAACTGTGCTATGCACCATATCAAGAATGTACGACACAACCAGCAAATCAGAAAAAAGCAAAAATTGAAGTGCGGTGCACAGGCAATGGGTTCCATTTATAGCAAAACCCAGCAGTGACCACAATGTCATCATGCTTGACCCATTGCAAACAACAGCACTACAGCATTTGATTTTGAACCACTGAATAAAAAAAGTCTCAAGCTCATTAGCAAGGATTGAGCAGTTAACATTGCTCTATATGTAAAAATGCTCTGCGGGGAATTTTTCTGTGCAGGCCACAGCCAAAGGGGATGAACACAGAGCAGTAGTTCTCAATATCAGTCCCCAGAACCAGGGCCTGATGTAGTATGTGGGGTTTTGACACGACCACAATTGCAATTACAGCATTTTTACAAGCTGCGAATGTGTCTTAATTTCCTGCAATTCATGTATAGCGCAGCCATGTACCCTCTTAAACTAAATTCTACCAGAAATATCCGCGCAAGCCATGTAAAACAAAATTAACATATCCACATTGTGAAATATAGGACACAACTGAATGAAAAGAGAGGGAAAAAATGCAAGCGATCAACTGCGTATCAGTGAATACCTAAACTGGTGAAACCAACTGTCAAGGCCAGCACGGAGTCAAACCTGCTTTGGATAAATACGTGAAGATCGAGCAAAGCAAGGGTCTTAAAACATTTGAGTTCAGCAATCTAATTTGGGCTTGTGGATTTTCTCACAGTAAAATTTGATAGCTTAAAAATGGTAATGCCTGAAATTACTTGCTATGTGGAAAAAATAAACCTAATATATTCAATGCCTTATTTTTCATGGCATCCATAGATATTTCTGCCAAAATGTGCCTCAGCAAAGTGCAAAAAAAAAAAAAAAAAAAACTGCTCGAAAATGAACTGCACCAAGTTAAGATAATTTTACGATCATACACTTGCAACTGTTGGAACAAAAACCAACGTACACAGGGGTACCCCAGAACTGGCATTGTGAATCACTAACAAAGTGGTCAGGGGACTACCAAGGCTGCCAGTAATCAATTTAATATGGACAACAGGGCCAGGTCACGCGGTAACAGTGTGTTTTGTATCATAGCTCCAAAACTAAGATAGAGTTACAATTGCAACTGACCAGTTTTTTTCTCTTTTTTTTTTTGCCATTTTCACCCAAAATAAATCAAATGAACAAAATTAGCCATTTTCTTGTTTGACATACTAGGGAAGACCTACACAAAGCCATTTAAATTGAAACTATCGTACTTAGTTTTGGAGCTATGATACAAAATACACCAATTGTGTAACTCCATTACCGCGGGACCTGGCCCACTACTCAGTGTAAATTATTTTAAATAAATTAGGGCAGAAAGCCAAACTGCTTTAACAAAATGAGTTACAGATAGCTGGGCTCAAATGCATCTGATCTTCATGCACTTTAAAATCTAGTCAGGCTCAACTGATTAGTGTTTAGGTGGATTGATGCACATAGGCTGGGGTTACTCAAAGCTCAACGTGTTCAGCTCTGAGCCATTTATGCTGCGACAGAACATTACATGTTGCGATCTGATTCTTTGTTTTCGCATCCCAGCTGACGTATTTCATGCCTTTTAAAAAAAACATATTATATGAGGTATTCATAAACTGACAGCTGGAGTAAACTGCGAGAGGTTTCGACAAAAATAACCAAATCAGTGTTTGAAATCATTCCGTCGTTCATCCTCATTCATAGATATACAATTCTAAATAGAAAATTATATAGGGGGAAGCAGCAAATGAAGGAGTCAAATTCTAGCCGACATCATCAGACTGATATGGGGACGTAAGTCAGCACAGCCTGTAACGTTTAGGGGCTCAACAGAAACAGGGCTAACAAGTTCACAAAAGAATTGGACACTGGTAGTAGCCACTTTACCGCACAGAAACACCGAGGCTAACTTATATTTCTGCTTTGGCCGAAAATACAGACATGTTAGCGACGGTGTTGCTCGTTCAACTGACTGACAACCATAACCTAGTTTAGCCAGCTACGTTGCAAGACGTTTCAGGCACAGACAACTACTCAGCTACAAAGAGACCAGAATAAAGTAAGCCTAAAGCCGCTTTCACACTGCACGCGAAACGAATTTTTCGCACGACAGATTACATTCAAAGTCAATGCAAAGACGCGAATACTCGCGTCTGTCCGCGTCTTTGCATTGACTTTGAATGTAATCTGCCGTGCGAAAAATTCGTTTCGCGTGCAGTGTGAAAGCGGCTTAAGTTTGATAGCGACGGAGTTTCATCCCATGATCATACTGCTACCTCACCTCCGAGATGTCATTTTTCCAAATTTTATTCTTCAAGCTTTGCTGGCTAGTTTCCTCGACTGGAGTTCCTTGTTATTAGAAACAAAGTTGGCTAGCCAGTGATCAGCAGCACTGCTCTCCCACCATCTACCCCAAAACAAGGCCTCATAAGGTCGCGACCCCGTTCAGAACGGGTACAGGAATGTGTACATTTGTTTAAAAAAATATTATTCGAATTAATATTTCCTAGGCCTCAGCCCCGGAGACTGGCGTCCAGGTTAAAACGTCACCAAACATGCGACAGCGAGGAACGCCTTCTGTTGGACATGCGCAGTGTGAGCGAATTGCCCCCTCGAAGCCAATAATTTCGTGCGGAATTTGCATAGGCGACGCCGAGCTATTAATTTAATGAAGAAAACTCGACTTCGTTGTCAGATGAATGGCTGTCTTGAAAGGAACCACACGGGTCTGCTCAGTATATGACAAACTTTCGGCATTAATCTATACTCGTACGTTAAAAAAAGGAAAAGATGCTCAGAATCTGATTCTCAGAAACCTTGTCAAGCAATGAACATTTTATGACGGAGGCCTGCCAATCGGTCAACGTATTTTGTTTCATTACTATATAATAATATGCATTTTTAATTTTACAGGAATATTTGTGTCGAGAGTGCTGTCAGCTGTGCTAAATGAACACCACAGACTGTAATGCAAATCAACCCAGTTTTGTTTCATACACCATTAATACTCAACGGCACCCTATCCGTCGTCAAATTATTTGGCTTCCTATTTGAAATACTTTTCCAGGCCTCAACTACCGATACTTTCAGTTGATCTGTGCTTTGTGGGTTACAGTCTTTAGTTTCCCCTTAGGCAAGTGAAATGCATTCTCAATTGACTTTAAATCATGTGACTTACTTCCCCATTCAAAAAAACATTTTGCCATTTTCCTTTTAATTGCTCCAGTTGCATTGATAATGCATTCAGGGTCACCATGTTGTGGAAGGATGAAATGCTGACCAGTGATACTGGAGGAATTTCTCTTTGTAACCACACCTGTGCTTGAATTCCTCCACCTCATGCCATCTTTCATCGCAAACTGAAGAGCCTAGTGGAAAAAGCACTGAAGTCACATTTCAGACGATTCAAGTTCAGCATGGAAACTTGGTGTATTTGTCTAGCCAAGGCTGTAATTGAAGATCTAAGTGATAATAACGCTTAATTCCCAAAATGTCCATTTTGAGAAAATGGGCAAAATCGATTTGGGTTGCTCTAAAGGAGATTTTCTCATCCTTACCTCATGGTACGCAAAAATATGACTTAAGTACTTTTAGCTCTAGGCTCTTCAGTTGCTTTGTGTAAATCAACTTCAACTGCATACTTAATTATGGCGTGAACCTCACCAAAAAATGTGAGAATCTGTTCCAGAACAAGCTCTACATGCCCAAGTCGTGAAGCGAATACTTTCATAATTCACTGTTTAGGTGGTATACTTGGTATTGTGGGCTGTTTTCCTCTTTCTCCTCAGTTTTATTCATCAGTTGCTTTGGCAAATGTCTAGTGTGTTTTTTCCCCTGATTATTTTATTCCAGGACATCTCTGGCAAATACCAGCATTTTCCAAAAATCCAGCCTTTCATTTCTTTCTGCTGATGAGAGGTTTGAATCTTGCAGTCCAGCCTCTTTAATTCTGTTGAATAAAGCTTCAGTGTTAAGCAGATTATAAAATTTTCACTGCTGTTCACAGCAACAACCGCAGTTTCCTAACTATTGTTTGTCTTTTTCCTTCCAGAGCTCAGTATTTTCTGCCATAGACGCAATGATCTTCCTTGGTTGACCTTGACAGCATTTATTTGTGAGCCCCTCAGCAATTTTTGCTTTTTTATCCAATAAAAATGCAAAATGAATTACCTGAGCATTGATCCCATCACTTCATTTTGCATTTTGCACTGCTGGACATGGATAGACTCTACAGAAAAGAAAAAAAAAATCTCAGTTTCCATAAAATGCTTAAATACAAAGCCCGTCCAAAAAAAGTCACTCTTTGGATTCAAATAAGGAAGTACTCAGCAGCGTATGATTGAATCATTATTGCAGTGATCAATGTTTCAGATGGCAATAATTCTTTTAATACTGACTGATTCAGTGTGTAACTTCTCATCTCTTAAACAACCAAGTTGAAAAACGTATCTCATGGTCATGGAAAGGATATTATTGTGTTTCAAGAGGGGTAAAGTATTGGCCACCATCAAGCAAAGAAAAAAGCAAAAGAGAATGCTGAAATTATTGGACTTCTTGGGCAAGAAACTGTCCAACAATTGATTAAAACCTGGAAGGATAGTGGTGAACCGTCAACTTCGCAAAAGAAGAGGGCTGGGGAAAAAATCGTGACTCATCCCTCTTGGGGATCACTGAAATGCTCGGTGCATTTTCATCATAAAAATCAACAGTAGAACTCATGAATATGTTTAATCATGAAGGTAAGAGCATTTCAACGGGCACAATGCAACAAGAAGTTGGAGGATTGGGACTAAACAGCTGCATGGCTACAAGAAAGCCACTTGCTAGCGAGGCTTATTAAGAAAAATTAGTTCAATTTGCAAGTTAGCATAAAGATTGAACTGGAGCGCAATGGAAAAAGGTCACATGGTCCAATGAGTCCAGATTTACCTCATTCCAGAATGATGGGCACGTCAGGATAAGAAAGGAAGCCCATGAAGCGATGCACCAGTCAAGCATAGTGCGCACTGTACAAGCTTCTGGAGGCAGTGTAATGATCTGAGGTTGCTTCAATTGGTCAGGTCTTGGCTTAGCACTGTTCTGCTGGAATAAAATGAATTCAGCAGACTACCTGAATATACTGAATGACCTGTAACCCATCAATGGACTTTTTAATCCTCGAGGGCACAGGCATATTCCTGACAATACCATCAAACTCAAATTGTGAAAGAGTGGTTCACTGAGCATAAGAAATCATTTTCACACATGAATTTGCCACCTCAATGTCTAGATCTTGACCAATTAAGAGTCTTTGGGATGTGCTAGAGAAAGCTTATTGGAGCCTTCTGACCACCAGGTAAAACATTTCATTTCAAAGTGCAATAACCTCTAAGATTTGCATGGAATCATGGCGCACCCATTATGACCTTATCTGGTGCATAGAGACAGGCTGTTAATGATATTGGTCACCTTATGACCTTTGCAGCAGCGCCACGGCCAGGCCAAAGTTTCAATTTTCCCAAACTGCAATAACTCAAACACCTTCAATGTTAATCATGTCAAATCTGTCCATTTCAACATTCTTAGTGCATAAAGGAGGAAGTTATTGATTTAAAAGTACCCTATTATGTCACCAGGTGCCCATCTAATTAGTTATTACAAGCCACTTCAAAATCGTTTCCCTCTTGACATCACATCAACCAGAGGCTAGAAGAACTGACCACCTTCAGCAAAGCAGTCATCCAGATTTCATTATTCTGGGTGGTCACTCCCCCTTGTGATGTCAGGTAGGGGAGAGTTTGAACTTGCTCATAATGGCTAATTAGCTGTGCACCTGGTGGCATAATAGGGGACCTTTAAGTGGCTTTGTAATGTCACTTCAGCACCACCACTAGGTCAAATACGGCAATTCCAAATGCTATATCTCAGCTTTGATGGGAATCATGAAAATAATGTAAAAACATCTGTGATTGCTTCTGGTTTATAGAGGTAATATTGGCGACCCTAGGACCTTCCCTGTACCACCACCTGGCCAAAAATTTCAAAAACACAATGACTTGAACAGTTTTTATGGGAATACTGTCAAATCTGCTACCAACATTCCTGGTGCATAGGGGAGGAACCTATATCATTCTATGGCTCTATTACTTTTGACTGTTTGGCCACTATTAGGAGAAACTACATTTTGGGATGCAAAATAACATCCACAGACAGCTTCAACTTGTGGAAAATAACATCTCATGATGTGCAGTGCAACACAATACTCCAATTCCTCAATGTAGACTGTGCCTCAAGTCTGAAGTCTTTGTCACCACTATTGCCGGGTTGGATGAACAGGCAAACATGATAACTAAAATGAGAAATTATCAAAAATCTTGGTGCTGCACTGAAAGAAATATTAACATGGCCTAAATTAACCTTTAGCATGACCAGGCATCTGCACGGTCAACCTTCAACCCCATTTCCAGAAAAGTTGGGACATTGTGTAAAATGTCTATAAAAACAGAATGCAATGACTTAGAAATCATTTAAACCCTACAATTAATTGAAAATAGTGGGAAGACAACATATAAAATGTTGAAACTAAGAATTTATTATTATTTTTTTTTTTAACATTTGCTCATTTTTAATTTTATGACAGCACCATTTCAAGAAAGTTGGGACAGGGGCAGTGTTAACCATGTTGCATCTGTGTTACCTTTTCTTTTAAGAATACTCTGAAAAAATTTGGGAACTGAGGTGACCAACTACTATAGGTTTGGATGAAAAAAATTTCCTATTCTAGCTTGAAATAGGCTTTCAGCTGATCAGCACTTTGCAGACTCCTGTCATTTTTTTTTCATAATGCGCCAAATATTTTCAGTGGGTTTAGCACCCTGACTGTTTTCCTACAGAGCCATGTCGCTGTAATACTTGCAGAATGTAGTGTTTGCCATTGTTTTGTTGAAATAAGCAAGGCCTTATCTGTCAAAGATGGCAGGTAATGATATATATATATATATATATATATATATATACACACACACACACACACACACACACACACACATTTTGTTTAACATTAAAGATGTCTTCATAGATGTGCAAATTACCCATACTATGTGCAACTAGGTTTCTGCCGTCGGAGGCGACGGCTGGGGGTATATCCCCGAACGCCCCCAATCCTCCAATTCCCTAATCCTTGAATAGACCTTGAATAGACTTTCATTTGAACTGAATTTCAGGTCAATCGGACAAATGGTTCTGAAGATATGGCCAAAATGGTAATTTTCCACCACAAAGCGCCACCTGGTGGGAAAATATTGAACCATACAGGTATGATGTCATCATGCAAAACGTTGTGAGGTCATGACCTTGCAGTCGCACATAGTTTCATGTCAATTGGACAAATAGTTCCAAAGATATGGCAAAAATGGTGAATTTTATGTGACAAAGCTCCACCTTGTGTCAAAATTTTGAACCAAACAGGTAAAATGTCATCGTGGGACACATCCTCAGGTCATGACCTTTCATTTGCACTTGATTTGAGGTCAATCGGACAAATATTTCCAGAGATATGATAAAGTGATTTTTTTCAGTTTTTGGCCCCTGGTGGCCAATCAAGAAATTGTAAATTGTCCAAAATCGAATCAGTTCTACCTCTTTATTATACGTACTTATATGCAAAAGTTGGAATTTCTAATTGAAATATTACTGAAGTTATCGCGTTAACACGTACATCAGGTTTTGGCCCCTGGTGGCCAATCTAGAAATCATAAATTGTCTAAAATCAAATCAGTTCTTCCTCTTTATGATACTTACTTATATGCAAAGCTTGAAATTTCTAATTGAAATATTACCGAAATTATTGCGTTAACACGTAGGGCAGCGCGGCGGCGCCCAGACCAAAAACCTAATATCCCCTAATGCACCTCCGTACTATAATGGATGCTGGCTTCTGAACTGTGCACTGATAACAAGCTGAATGATCCCTCTCCTCTTAAGCCTGGAGGATGGAACTAATTTCACATTTATGATTGGTCAGACCACAGGCAGTTACCCCTTTTTGCCTCAATCCATCTTAAATGACCTCTGGCCTTGCAAAAGCTGTAGCGTCTCTGGATCTTGGTTTAATATTTGTATGGCAGAGTTTTAACTTGCATTTGTGGATGCAGCGACAAATGGTGTTCACTTACAATGGTTTACAGAAGTGTTCCTGAGCCAATGCAACGTTTTCCACTTCAGAATCCCGCCTGTTTTGAAGGCAGCGCTGCCTGAGGGCCTGCAGATCATGGCCATTCAATTTTAATGATCAGTCTTGTCCCTTGTGTACAGAGATTTCTCTGGATGCTCTGATTCTGTTGATAGTATTATGTACTGTCGAGGACGAAATCCCCATATTCTTTGCATTGAGAAACATTATTTTAACTCAGTGAACAAATAAGGCAAATAATTGTGAAATCAGGTGGTGTAGCACATGGCCAGGACTTGATTTTGACACCCTTTGCTGTAAAAGATTCATAATTTTTGTTTCAAGTGGCTTGTGAAGCCTGCAGTGTAGTACCCTTGGCTAAAATTAGGGATCAACAAATTTGGCCCTGGTTCTCGTTTTTTCCTGAATGATTCACGGTACAATTAATGCTGCTCATTGGCCAGGCAGACTATACCAGGGGTCACAAACCCCGTTCCTGGAGAGCTATCATCCTGTAGGTTTCTGGTCTACCACCTATTCAGCACACCTGATTCTTGTAATTAGCTACTTAATCGCCCAGCTCTTGATATTGTTAAGTAGTTAATTAGTTGAAGCAGGTGTGCTGAATGGGAGTTAGAGCAGAAACCTACAGGATAGTATCTCTCCACGAACAGGGTTGGTGACCCCTGGTCTATACCTGTCCATCTGACTCCCAGTGAAGGGAAAGAGGAAATCCAGCAATTATTGCACATAGAGAACCGAAATCTGACTATCATCAGCCAAAATATGTTCGTTGGTCACAAAAATAAGTCGATTCACATCTGGCTACTTTCACTTGAATAATTTGGGACTCGTGGCGTAGCCGATCGACTTTTATAAACCACATTCTATATTTTGTCCCTCTACGCTCTCCGTTTGCCTTTACGTGGCAGTTGCAGGACCGATCTGCGTTTCCTTTCCTCAGCACAGACTCAAAACTCCACCTCTCAACGTCGGTGGCTGGTGGCTTTCTGGGCGCTCGGTGTCCGTGCTTCACGACTCTGGTTACCGACTGTTGTGTCAAGCCAAGAAAGTAGTTTACTATAATTGTATTACACACAAAAAGTGAACAATGTTTACCCTTTCAGAGCTCACCGTGCTTCTTGGCATCTTCTCCGCCACAGCTTCTGGGTACTTCGTCAGCATAGACGCTCACGCCGAGGAGTGCTTCTTTGAGCGGGTGAACTCGGGCACCAAAATGGGCCTGATGTTTGAGGTTGCCGAGGGAGGCTTCCTGGACATCGATGTGGAGGTAACCCTCCGGGACGGCAAAAATATTCACGCAAATTTGCTATGCCTAAGGGGTTTCCGTAGAAATGGATACGGCTGCACGGTGGACGACTGAGCTGGGTAGCTAGGCCATGTAGCGCTAGCCTGTCAACTGATGAGCTAACTTAAGCTTGCTGCTTGCTAATGCTTCCCAGTTTGTCTGGTGAAGGTGAACACCGACTGACTGTGCCCCTTTAGACATGTAGCATAGATAGACTATAGACGACTTTTATTCGCTTATTGATGCTGGCAACATAAGCCAACGTTGCACAATGACCAGCATTGACTGGTAACGAGCTTCGCAGCCAGCAACAGATGTCTTTATTGCACCATAATTACTTGATGGCTGAGGTAGGCTCCCCTATCTCAAAACATTGATTAATTATCGGATGTAGGGTTACTACATGCTCTGCTCGCTGAAGAAATCGGTGCCTTGAGTTGTGACTGCATTGTTCGTTCTTCCGGACGGGTAGCGGTTGGACATTGGCGATATTTTTCATGTTTGCTTGTCTTGCGAGCCATATCCCAATTCACACACATCAGCTCCATGTTTAACAGCTGCTTTGCTGCTCAGCCTGATTCATGTTCCCATCTTTGAGAGATTTTGCGTGGGTGAATTTAATCTGAGATGACGGTAGATCCGCCTGTCTGATTTCTGCTGAGTTCCAGTTTATTCTCAGTGCAAATCCGTATGAATGAACGCCTGTTTGTGTGGAATGTAGCCGGTCCTACTCTGTACCTGTGTGTAGGGAACACGTGCCCATTAGGACCGATGACTACACGTATGGAATTGTTTCCCGCATTGTAAGTTTGGTATTCCATTGACCTGTTAAAACTACTCTTGGCAGACCGTTTCCTTAACTAACCCTGTATCAAATTTGAATAATTGCTGACTGGATTTCCGTATGTATGTGGTGACGTTTGACTTTTATTTGATAAGTTAATGCTGATATGACAACCTGTTGTCACTCCAAGTATTTTTTTTTCCAATCTACCATCCTGCATATCTCACCATATTCTTTGTAAAATCACCTGGAGCTGTGATGAGTTGCTTTGGATGGCAACCTAGCAGGTTACTTATGGGTCCTACTGGCAACATCTGCTTCATCAGAGTTCATCAGACAAAGCTAATCCACTTGAGTCTGGAACACGAAGATCTAACACCTCTGTTCAGATGATCCTTCTAATTGTAATCTTGGGAATTGTTTCAGAAATGCCTTAATTAGCTGGATAACTGCTGATTTTCAATCCAGATTGGGGAGTGATCCAGGTTTTGCTAACTAATAGGTATCCAGCTAACTAATACAGCTTTATGAAACAGGCCCAAGATTAGAAATCCCCCCAGCTGTCCCTGGCGTCATGTAGAGAGAAGCTGCAGGTCCCAGATCTCTGACTATAGACCTGTAGGCCTGCTGTAGCTTTTGGGTTTTTTATGTTTTTCAGCACTTTGCAAAGTGCTTAAACAATAGAATAGAAACCAGGCAACTAGTTTTAAAGGATAAGTGGCTTTAAGGATACAAACTAAGATCCAGAGACGTGTGCTCTGTGATGCCCTTTGAGCACCATAACTGAAGACCTCTACTCAACTTATGAGCACTGGTTTGTTTGTGACTTGCTGCTAAAGACCATTTCATTGATCTGAAAGGTATTTTGAGCCCTTCACCTCATGTCTGATTGCAGATCACGGGACCCGACGGGAAGCAGATTTATAAAGGGGATCGGGAGTCCAGTGGGAAGTACTCGGTGGCCGCACACATGGACGGCACCTACAAGTTCTGCTTCAGCAACAAGATGTCCACCATGACCCCCAAGATTGTCATGTTCACCATCGACATTGGCGAGGCCCCCAAGGGCCAGGACATGGAGACAGAAGGTGGGATGTTGTTGAGAGGTTGGGGCGGGGGGGGGCGGGGGGGCGGGGGGCCGTGGTACTGACAGCTATTGATTTGGAGATCTTTCTCGAGGGAAGGATTATAAACACTCAGAAGGGATTGGCTGAAAGTCAGCCATTTCACTCCAGCTTTTCGATTTCATCCTCGTATGTTTCATTGTGTGAGGCTTTTTGGGAGAGCTGAAGGAATACTAAAGCGCATTTCCATTCTTATCACTGGCCTGGGCCTATTGAAGGTCATTGAGGGTCTAGATGTTTGGCTTTGAAAATGCCCCTCTGTTTCCAATCTACGCTGGTCCTCTTGCCTCCTCCATTTTGATATTTCTCTCTGGATTGATGTTGTCGAGCATCGTGATTTGTCCTCGTATGTCAGTTCAGTTTATTTCTCCATTCTCCGACTGCATGTGCTGTCTCTCGGTCTGATTTCCCTTCTTGCTCTGTTCACTCTATTGGTCCTCCACTCCTTCCTTTCAGGTGGTGGTGACAGCTGGGACGGTGCGTAATGTGTAGCATGATAAGATTCCCTCACTGTTGCCTCCCTGTGCTGTAAGGGCAGTAGCTGGCTGCGATTTTAATAAACTGGGTGGTTCACTTGTTGAAATGACTCCACTAGACACGATGTTACTAACTTGTGATGTTTGTTTTTTAAAGCACACTGACTGATGTAAACGTAGAAGGAATGACTAATGTGGGGCTAACTGCAAAGATGCTGAAGGTGTAGTTTCAGGTATTGGGAGTTTGGTTTGCGAAGCGAAATGGCCGCCCTGCATGCTGGGTGTGGTGCAGTGGTGACAGAGGAGCCTGGTTTTCTCCTTCGCGCAGATGCTTTATACTTTGAGTCTTCGGTGTGAAATGGTGTTTTATGAGAACTAGCAGCACTTTGGACATTGAGTGTGTTTGTGCATGCTGAATGTGGTCGTCATACCTGTGCACAAGGAGTTTTTCTCAATGGCTATTTGGACGAATCTGAAATTTGCAGTGGGTTTCATTTCTCTTGGTTGCATTCATGCTTTCCGGTGTGGGAATAAAGGAAGAAATGCCACATCCAGAAAAAGGGGGTGGTGGTGGTGGTGGGGGGGGATGCTGGTTGAAACCTATTGCTTTGAAGGTCAGGAGACGCTCGTTTATTGTTCCCTCTGAATCCTCAGTTCGCCCGGAGTTGTTGTGCATTCGTACGCTTAAGCCCATCCTCCTCTCCTCTTAACCCCTCTCTCCACCGTACTTCCAGATATGAGGTGGTGGCGAGTGTTGGGAGGGAGGAGGATAGATTATCAGGACGTACCGTAAGGCCGTTAGCCCTCTGCTGTGAGTCTGACTGGTGAAGATTGGAGTTCCACCAGCCCAGGCTTTGCTTGTTTATCTGTCCTCACATCGACTCTGCAGGGCTGGGGCTCCTGACTTATGGCTGTATGTGTGGGCATTCATGTGCTTGGTTCGCATTTGTCCGTAAGAGTCTTCCTAATATGGATACATGAGCGTGTTTGTACATGTGTGTGCACGTGCTTGCGCAAGTGCACTGCCACACCGCTGCTCATATTGTGCCCTCCCTCTCAGCTCACCAGAACAAGCTGGAGGAAATGATCAACGAGCTGGCGGTTGCCATGACGGCAGTGAAGCACGAGCAGGAGTACATGGAGGTTCGGGAGAGGATACACCGAGCGAGTAAGAGCCCTCCGCTCCTCCCTACACACCCTCAGAAACTTGTGTCACATGACCCACAGGCTCTGTTTGACTTTGATCAGTATGGAAGCACATTACAGGTGCCACATGGGAGAGTTGATCTTCCATTCCTCTGCTCCTCTCCAATCTGCAACAGTTCCTTCCAGTATGGGAGGATAAAGTATCCTCCTCCTTGTCTCCTACCTGGAAGTATTAGGGGAGGAGACATGAAGGAAAGGAGGATGTGTTTTTCTTGTATTGGGGCGCGCTCTAAACGTAAAGCCCAAGTTTGAATGGAGTGTAGCTAGCTACTAGTCTGGTGTTTATCACGCCATTGATTTCTCCCCCTCCCATTGAAACCTTGCTTACATTTGGGTCCCAGTTCTCCTCACGAGCATACTCCTAAAAAGGAATTCCAGAAAAAGGAAGGATTTTTGTTTTTATACTTTTAGGTTGCAAATCTAGACCTCTAATCGAAATCCAGTCCTGGTTTTCGTTCATCCCAGGGAAGTAAATGAACATTTAGTTCCTCTGATTGGCCAGATTGTCTTTACATCTGACTCCCAAATAAAGGGAGGGTGGGAAACCAGCAGTTTTCGGACCTGGAGGACTGATTTGAGGACCAGGGTTCTGAAAGGTGCCAAAGAGCAGCTGCACTCAGGAGGGCAGGTCTGTAAAAATGGCAGCACTGACACAGATGGTCAGTGTATAACTGACGTGACACAAACGAGATCTTTTCCAAGGCTAAAATCCCGATATTATAAAACTGACTCACTCGCTGTCAAGGACTGTGAAGTGTATTTTTGTTTTTTGACTTTGTGTTTTGGCTTTATGTCATAGGTTTGCATATATTGTCAAGTGGTCTGGAATGTATGGAGACTCTGTTATCAATCTTTCTCTCCACCCCCCTCCCCTGTTCTCCCTTTCTCTCCCCCTTCCAGTCAACGACAACACAAACAGCAGGGTGGTACTCTGGTCATTCTTCGAAGCGCTAGTTCTCGTAGCCATGACCCTCGGACAGATATACTATCTGAAGAGGTTTTTCGAAGTGCGGCGAGTGGTGTAAAATGGCGTGCCGTTTTTCCCTCTGAAATGTTTCACCATCACGATTGGAAATTTGACTTCACAGAACTCTGAGGAGCCTTGGAAAGCGTGATCTATTATGCTCCATCCACCTTGTTGTTTTCCTGTGGTGTTTTTTTGTTTTTTATTTTTTTGTCTAATTATTGACATAGCTGTTACCATTGTACTTTTTTTTTTTTTTTTTTTTTTTTTTTTTGGGGCAACCCTTGCCTTTCAACAAGAAAAACACCTTAATTTGAGATCAGGGTTATTTTTGCTTTTGGGCTTTCAAGCTTTCAGATACTCGTAATTTATTAGGTTTTTAATCTTCGGCGGGGTTTTAGTTACTTTAATAGAGTTGGGACAACTGTGACTGCCACTGGAAGTCACAACATGAACTTTGTCTCCTCTTGTAATCAACAGATGTCAATTTTTCAGTCACTCGGGAGAAGCTTCCAATTGAAATCAGTTAGACTATTTGTTATTGTAATTTACATGCCAAATAGTCAAAAATGCCATTGATCGGCACATTTTGTAGATCAAATTCTGAAATTAATAAAAACTTGTCAATTTATGCTGTTAAAACAAATACTGTACATTTCAGTCTAGCAACTGCTGATCAGATATTCCCAAGACTTCCCCTGCTTGTGACCAGAAACCTCTGGGTTAGATGTCCAAGTATTTTATCTCCATTGTATTCAGCCCTGCAAGTCATCCCAGGGATTGTGTGTCTTACACATTCAAGACATGAATTTGGGATTTATTTTGTACCTTAGATGGGGAAGGCTGTCTCTTTCCTTTCTTATTAATGGGGTGAATTAAGGGTTTGGGTGTGGATCAACAGTGCGGTTTGTTGTAAGATAGTTGCTTGTAATTTTGTTGTTTAATTGAATTCAGAGGGTGGATTGGAAGCATTTAGTTGGCAACACCAATTTGTACATTTAATTTCTTTGTTCATTATCAATTTATGTTTTGCGTTTGGGAATTTGAGGCCACCAGAGCTCAGAAACTGGCTGAGACGATCCGACGTGCGCCATCTGTGAAATCCGGCGGAACGCAGCACCGTTCGGATGAAACTGTAAAGATGTAAAATTATAAAGGCAGATGTTTGTGAAATATGACCCAGGTTTGGTAAATAATAAACAACCTTCTTAAAACGTGTTGAAGTGGTTCATTTTCGATAATCTGCGCTCAAAAAATACTGCTCCATCGTGCAGTTCAGCTATGGCCATGTAAAAATTGTAATTTAATAAATGGTGGTCTCAAGTCTGTAGCAAACATTAATTTCTGATGCTGTACAATGAAGTGTTTAATGCACACAGTTGGAACTAAAACAAGGGAGGACGGTCATATTGCCCCCTTGTGGAACATCTCTAAGGGCAATTTCACGGTAACCTAGTCCATCATTGAATCACGGGATCAAACGTGAAATTCGTGTTACAGCTTTAATTCTTGTAAATTTGAAATTTTGAGTCCTCTTGAAGTTTTTGATTTGTCTGGAATTAGCTCATTTGCCAGTAATAAATGAAGAACCTTTCATAAGATCTTGCTACTTTGTCTACTAATATAAACGGGTGGTTTTCCATTTATTGAACCTTTATTACACAAAAGCCCATAATGTTGTTGAAAACACAAAAATGCAATCAAAATCAACGTGCAGCCATACATTTGAGACCTTCAACAATGTTATTGCAACATTATTGAGAAAACACTGACAACAACTAACTCCTTTATCACTTGAATCTCTCCACTGAGAATAAGGCATCTAATTCAAAAATCTCTTAAAACCGATACCTTGTCCTAAGAGCGCAATGATTTAAAGCAGTATTTCCAAGCTCTGAATTGACTCGAGGGATCTCACGAACCAACCAACCCTGAGAGATGGCCTGTTAAAAATTGGAACATCATAGCTGCATGCACGAATGTATTCTAGCTCAGAATTATGTTGGGATCCACCAATTCCATAAAAATATCAAACTTTTATTAAATATGGTAATATGTGCAAAATGATCCTTAGTGAATATATAACATTTGTACCCATCCAATTTTCATTGTTATATTTTAGCCCTGTTGACCTAAAAACTACATGACTTGGGGACTTTAATGTACAAGGTAAAAACTAAGGTCTAATATTGAACCCTGTGGTACACCTTTGACTTCCTGGTGAGTTGATTGCGCAGTCTGCTACAATACATTGTGTTTCATGAGAAAGATAACTTTCAAACCATGTGCAAGCATTGTGATCAACAGATGCTACTGTTTCTTCTAAAAGTGAATGATCAACTGTATCAAAGGCCTTGGATTGGTCAATAAACACATTAAGCTCAGAGGACACGACATTCATGATTTCTAAAAATAATTTGAAATGTGGACTTGTCAGACCACAGCACTCGACTTTGCATCAGTCCATCTCTGATGAGCTTGGGCTCAGAGAAGCCAGCGGCGTTTCTGGATGTTGATATATGGCTTTCACTTTGCATGGTAGAGTTTTAACTTGCACTTGTAGATGTAGCGACAAATTGTGTAAACTGACAGTGGTGTTCTGAAGTGCTCCTGAGCCCACATGGTAATATGCTTTACAGAATGATATTGGTTTTTAATGCAGTGTCGCCAGAGGGACCGACTGTCAGGGGCATACAATGTTGCTTTTTGGCCTTGCTGCTTATGTACAGCAATTTCTCCAGATTATCTGAATCTTTTGATGATATTATGGACTGTAGATGATGAAATCCCTAAATTCCTAGCAATTGCACGTTGAAAAACATTGTTCTTAAAATTTTGGACTATTTGCTCACATAGTTGTTCACAAAGTGGTGAACCCAGCCGGCCGCCCCCCGCCTGTGAACGACTCAGCCTTTCGGGGATGCTCCTTTTATACCTAATCATGACACTCACCTGTTTGCAATTAACCTGTTCGCCTGTGCAATGTTCCAAACAGGTGTTTTTTTGAGTATTCCTCAACTTTCCCAGTCTTTTTTTTGCCCTTGTCCCAGCTTTTTTGGAATATGTTGCTGGCATCGAATTCAAAATGAGTCAATATTTCCAAAAAATAAAAAAATGAAGTTTATCAGTTTAAAAATTAAATTTGTCTTTTTAGTGTACTCAATTGAATATACATCGAAAACGATTTCCAAATGATTGTATTCTGGTTTTATTCACATTTTACACAAGGTGGGGCCTATTGACCTGCACGCCGGCTCTATTATTCGACCTTTTCTAATTTAGGACGAGCGCCCCCACTTCGTCCGACTCAATAACTGGACATTTAAGACAACTGAACCGGACGCCAGCTATATTATCAGCCTCTACCTGTTATTGACCCGGCGGCGTCCGGGGCAATAACCACTTTGTTTACACAATGTCCCAACTTAATTGGAATTGGGGTTTGCAGTACCTGTATATAAGTAGGTGAAAACGGAGATGGTGGAGGTGCATTTCCGAAGTAATGATACAAGCACACAATTTGAACGGGCGAGCAAAACTTGTTTGAACAATATTTTTCCAGAAAATTTTCTTGAAAGCTACGCAGAGGCTTAGGCCTGGCTGTCAGATTTATCAGCGCATGGGAGGATGGACAGCGGTTTACCATACGTTTCCACCCGGGCAATATACACAGATGGACAGGAAGTAGGTAAAACGTGTTTTAGTTTTTTTCCACTGCTGTGGTCACGAATATGGAGAATGTGACAGAAGGAAAATGGGAGAGTTTGCCAGTGAAACTTAATGCCAGTATTTTGAAGACACTCCATGAGCTGGGATTTACTCATATGACCCCCGTTCAGGTATCGCTCGCACGTTGGCAAATAATGGAATTCGAGTTTGTACCCAATAAATGCTCACATTGATAATGTTTTCGTTTTCAGTCTGCCTGCATTCCACTTTTCATGAACAACAAAGATGTTGCAGCGGAAGCGGTGAGGTTATCATTAATATCAATCTACAGTGAATAATTTGCACCAGTGTAGGGAGTATTTTAACTTTAATCATCTTGTTCAGGTGACTGGCAGCGGGAAGACGTTGGCGTTTGTCATCCCTATATTAGAGATTCTGTTAAAACGGGAGGACAAACTGAAGAAAATGCAGGTACAGAATGGTATAATGTAGCCACACGCCATTGAGCTTGGAAATGCATTTTGGTTATTGGCTGAAATAAATGGGAAATGGTGATCGTATTCCCAGCCGAAAGGCTGACGTTAAGCGGTTGTAAAACTTCCCGAACTCATTTAGCACAAACGAGGCCAGCAAAACCTAGAATTGCTTCAGTCCAGCCGAACTCAGTTGGCCTAATGAGGCTGAATTGTGGACAAATTTACCTTGCATAACAACCGATCAGTGCATGATGGTAATTCCTGCAGGTTGGAGCGTTGATCGTCACTCCGACGCGTGAGCTTGCCCTCCAGATCAGCGAGGTGATGGCTCGGTTCATCGAAAGCTTCCCTCAGTTCAGGTGCGTGAATTCCATTTGTGGGTCACCAGGTCGGAGGAAATGCTCGCCCACTCACCGCAAATCATTATTTTTTCAGGCAAATACTTTTGATAGGAGGGAGCAATCCCATCGCCGACGTGGAGAAGTTAAAAACTCTGGGGTAAGTGTTCTGGGTTTTATCTTGTAGATGTACTCAAGCCAGTGGGGTTAGTTTGGATGCACTGTTTTATGTGATGTTCTGAGAGTAGCAGGCTATGTTGCAGGGGATATGTAGTCTCTTTAGTTTGATCTGTTATCAAATGAAGGGTTGATTTTTGACCGGGGATCTTCAAATCTAGCCCTCGAAGGAAAATCTGACCCTGGTTTGTTTTCTTTCTTTCTTTTTTTGTGGGGTAATTCACGAATTATATTAACTGAACAAATACGGCATCTGATTGGCTAGACTGTCTCTACACCTGAATTTCTAATAAGTGCTCCACCCTAGAGAACCACGACCCCCAAAAAAGACTAGAGCAGGGCTGGCTCCTGAACTGAAAATTCGGGGGCAAAGATCCATCCCTTTATGACAACAATTAGCCCTAGCTGGTTCTCAGTCGTTTTCCTTTATTAACACGTTTTCCAATTATAGTCATAATCAAGTGGCAATTGATGACACAGCCTCTTCTCCCCTCCCCCCATGCGATCTAACAGTGACAAAATAATGGGCTACATTCAGTATAGAAAACTAATGTAATTATAGTTGGGTCTATGCACTGGCACCCAGCGACAGTAATTTTTTTCCATCGAGAGCGGCATTTCAGTTGCCTGGCTCTGCCACCCTTCGAACATCCGCTTAATTTCATTTCGATTCAGTACTCAGTCTGGTCACCCGGCGCTCCGCCTCGTTTACCTCGGCAGAAAGTAGCTTCTAGTGTGTCATTGCCCACGAATTTCGCACTATTTAAGTTGGCAGCGAACTTTTTAAAAGCCGTGTTTTTGTTCGTGTCACAAGATCTATTCGCAGTCTCAGCATTATGTTGTCATTATCCATGAATGATATGGCTGTCTGAGACAGCCAAACGCTTAGAGCCAAACTGTGTTGCTATAAAGTTAGATAGCAGGCTGGGTATGATGTTAGCGCAAGTATGGTTAACGGTTCAGTTTTCGTATCGATGCAGATTTCGTCCTGATGTAAATAATGCGTTATTCTCGATTCTGCCATTGGTTTCGGGTCTTTTATGTTTTTTTTTTTTTTAACTGCAGCAGTATCTGCAGGGGAAAAAATAGCTCAACAGTTTGTTTCTTGTAAGGATAACAGAAAGAGCACCTTTGGTTCTTTTAAGTGAATGAGTGAAGGCTAAAATTTGGTGGATGGGCATATGTATGAGTACAGTATTAACTTTAATGTACTGATAAGTTTGTTTTCGCTGCATCCCTGGTATGAAGGACTATGTTTACAGCAGCTGGTACTAGGCGGCTGAGCCGGCGCATAACATACATCGTCGCCAAACGTTAGTGATTAGTTTACAATGACGACTGTCCAGACTCTGTGTACGAAGCACTGTGAAGTAGCGGAGTCTGGTTTTACCAGGCTAGCATTTCAGAACTCTTTGGCGAATTAAGGTAATTTTGGTGTCAAGTACGAACACCTGGTTTTGCAGCACTGTCATCGCAACTTGCTGTAAAAAAAAAAAAAAAAAAAAAAAGAATATGAAAAATGGACAGCTGTAGAATTGGAAAACGTAAACAGACTACACCACGTATTTGTCACCGAAATTACCTTCATTCACTGAAGAGTTCTAAAATGCCGCTCTCACTGACAAATAATTACCGTCACTGAGTGCCAGTGCATAGACCTAATTATAACTTAATTATTTTTCTGTACTGAATGCAGCCCATTGTAGTGATTGAACTATCACTTGTAGCTCATTATTTTACCGCTGTTAGATCGCATTGGGGGGAGAAGCCATGTCTTGCATTGCCACTTGATTAAAATGTGTTAAAGGAAAATGATTGAGAACCAGCTATAGGATTAATTGTTGTCATGAAGGGATGGATCTCTGCCCCCCGAATTTTCAGTTCTGGAGTCAGCCCTGCTGTGGAGCTGCGAATTCCACAGAGTAATGCATTCCCCTCCGTGTTGAGATAACAATTGTGAAGGTCTGTATAAAATAATGGCCGTCCCAACTTTTGATGTGGTCTGAACTCTCCCGTGATGTTGCGTTAATGGCTTTTCCTGTTCCTTGTTAAAATGCATAGATGGGTGTTTTGGTTTAGATTAATATTGTTGAAACAGACTAACAGCCAATAGCACTGGACACTTCCTGAATTGTCCTTGAAATAGTTATCCTCCAGCGGAAGGCTACTGTCAGGGCAGAGCATGCCACAACAGTGGAGAAGGACCTAGAATCACACGTGAGAGTCCTAAGTCCGGGTGGAATGTTTCATGTCGATTCAAGTGCTGGTAGAATTACGGAGAGAGAATAATGTTGGGACCTGGTGGTGGCAGTAACGTGCGGGTGTGAGCGGCCCAGAGTCATAAAAGAAAAAAGGTCAGACAGAGAAAGTCCTTCCATCTGCGTCTTTTACCTCTTAACCACTTAGCGCTCAGAGCCGTGTTTACTCGCGAACAATCACCGGGCTTGAGTCCCGAATCCATCTATGAACGATAGCTCATGTGAGTCGTGTTCAACTGGGCAGCAGTGCTGCCGTGCGCGCTGGCCCGAATTATTTTCACTGATGGTCGTTGGTGTAATGGGTGATAAGAACTGTGCTGTTTAGCATCTTAACCATCCAAACACTGACTTGAGTTCATGCAAAATATGATAAGGCTGCAATCGATTGCGCCATATACATCTTTTACATACTGAGAAATGGATTGCGAGGTGACAGAATGACGGCGACATGGGGGGGTGGGGGGGGAGAAACTACATAAATTCTTGACAGTACGGTAAATTTGGAAGCATTGTTCAACGCATAATGGAATCTCTTAACTCATGCCCATGTAGCGTGACTCTTTCCTGCCACCGTTCTTGGTGCAAATTACACAAGATTCGCACAGCCTCAACAATTTTGCAGTCGGTGGGTGCGAATAGCCGGTTGATCACTGCGATCAACACCACTCATACCGTAGTTGTTATCAACAATTAATACAACGTGGTTTCACCATTCACTCACCCTGACGATTCCTCTTCACTGTTTCGCTCACGTGCCCTGCGGGTTGACAGCATCATCACAAGCTTTTTGTCCTGCCACAGCAGGACCAGCATCAGTTTGTTTGGCTGTCACCATGTGATCACGGTGAAAATGAACAAAACAAAATTTACAAACTGAAAGTAATGGAATGTATGCACGTTACTTCTTATATCACCCAAGACCAATCATAATGTCACATGAACTCAAACTGTTGTCTGTGTTTAGTTGCACAGCAGAAAGCTTTCAGGATAACAGTTCTGCATGTTTAGATGCAAAGCGAGCAACGTGATAAGACGTGGCTCCGGGACTCGAGCCGGTCGGCAGTAATGCGAGTACACACATTTCCGGGCAACTTCGATAAGCCAACTGATAAGAGATTGGGCAGGCGTGAGTTGCGGTAATGTAAATGTACAGGAATAAGTGGTTAACGTGGTCTGCTGAAGTCACAGATTAGTTGCCCCACCTCGCTGAAGAACTGGTGGCTGATCTGAGGGATTAGAGCACAGCAATGGAGAGAATATGCACTTTCTACTTGTGGATTTTTCAAATCTGAACAGGGCCAATATCGTTATTGGCACTCCGGGTCGCTTGGAGGACATGTTCCGGAGGAAGGCGGACGGGTTGGACCTGGCCAGTAGTATGAAGACTCTGGACGTCCTGGTTCTGGATGAGGCCGACCGGCTGCTGGATATGGGGTTTGAAGCAAGGTGCGCCACTGACTCATTAGGACTGGGCTGGGGAGATTTAGATGAAGTTGGGTTTGCTAGTAACAGGAGTGTGCTAATGTGCCTGAAGTTTCAGCTTCCTGCTGACATGGATGAATTACACCTCACAGGTATCTCTGTGACGAGTTATAAATTTGCCCAAGTTCCTTGTCGGATTTGAACATTGCCCAAATTATAGCATGATTATAGCATTGTAATCAGTTTTCATATTTATTTTGCTACAAGTATGCTGTGCTGGGGAGGGCGATTAGAGCATGTGCACTGTAAGGCACTTTTGGGACGCACACCTCCGTGGTCAGTTTTATCTCAGAGAATCACCAGTGGTGCTAGTTCTTACTATTCTGTGGTGTGTGTGTGTGTGTCCTTCTGTGGGTCTGTGTCGTGGTTTATTTGTACGATAATTCGTGGTCTGTGCGCTTGGCTGTTTGTGCCTGGTGTGGCTTGTGTGTGTGATTATACGCCCATGCTTGGTTGTGCTGGCATGCACGTGTGTGTGTGTGGCGTGGCGCGTTCAGTCTGAACGCCATACTGAGCTTCCTGCCCAAGCAGCGGCGCACGGGGCTCTTCTCCGCCACTCAGACGCAGGAGCTGGAGAAGCTGGTGAGGGCGGGGCTACGAAACCCTGTACGCATCACAGTGAAAGAGAAGGGGGCGGCGGCCAGCAGCGCACAGAAGACCCCCGCTCGCCTCAGCAACTATTACATGGTGAGGCACCGAAAGCGTCCGCAGCAACTCCTGCAATGGTCTCCCAAAAATAAGTGGTAATGCTACGCAGGAGATGTAGTCTGAGGACCAGGTTTAATCTCCATCTATGAAAACTGGCTCTTGGCATATTGGTGTCAAACATTAGGTAAAGGTACAAACACTGCTGTGTGTTTGAGTCTTGCTCTAAGGTTTCAGAGCCGGTGTCACGGATGTATTAGACATAGTCCTGGAATGCATATAGAATTTTAATGAATGTGGATGGTCTACATCTTTTTTTTTTTCAAAACTGCCCAACAGTTTATTGTGGACTGGTATGAAGTGGTATTTGATTATTTAGCACCAAGTACAGTTTGTGTGAGTTTGATCTGCAGGACTGCATGTAAAGAAACAAGCTGACATAGTCATCCATATCCCCCTCAACCGCACATTATTATTATTATTATTATTATGGTTCATGACACACATTTAGGTCATGATGTTTTTTCCTGCAGAGTTTGAAAACAATCAGCCAACTAATTTAAGAGTTACAGCCTGTACAGGAATACATTACACAGCGACACAGCTAAAGACGACAGTTGCCAACGGACAAATGGACATTTGACCAAGTGACCTAATTTTGGTTCATGACACACCTTTGGGTCATTGTGTTCACCTGTCAAGTTTGATAAGAATTGGCCAAATAATGAGAGTTACAGCCTGGACAGGAACATATGACATAATCACACTGGAAATTTCGACACATGGCAACAAACAGACGACCCACTTTTTAGCATGATGCATTGTGATGTCATAATGTACCTGCCATTGAACTTTCTTTGAAATCTGACAATGGGTTCTTGAGTTTTGGCTCCGGACGGATGCACAGACAGAGGAACGGAGCTCATTTAAATACCCCCGCATCGACGTTGTTGCAGGGGGTATTTAAATGAGCTCCGTTCGTCTGTAAAAAAAAAAAGCTCCTTTGTTAAGTCAGATGTGAATAAAACAAATGTTTATGCCGTTTTTTGAATGAAAGAAGTAATTACATGCTGTTTTGGTGCGCCTAAATCGGTAAGAGGGGAAAATGTTCTGAGACTTAAATCCTGATGAGATGGCCTTGCTGTTCTTCTCACAGATCTGCCGGGTGGAGGAGAAGTTCAACACCTTGGTGGCCTTCCTCCGACAGCACAAGCATGAGAAGCAGCTGGTGTTCTTCAGGTGGGTGCCCCTCTCCTTGGGGGATCGCTGATTGAGGAGGGGCAGATCAGGGGAGTGTGGGTCTGGGGCAGTAGTGGTGGTGGGAGAATGCCAGGGTCAGTTCGGATGGAGGCAGGACAGTGGTCTTCAGCCCTGGTCCTGAAGAGCCTCAAGCTCTGCCTGTTCCTAACTCAAAATCAACACCAGATCCAGACTCAAGTGTCCAGGAGAAGTTATCTAACTGCATAATCCCTGCCCCAAGTGATATACTGAGTTACTATGTAAACCAGTACAGCTAGGAGTGCTATCAAACTTGGGTTGCAGAACCTGGGTTCCTGAGTTTGGAGGTGTGGTGGGATGGTTGGGGTCTGGGGCCGCAGGGAAGGGGTCAGAGTTGGTTTGGGAGGCGAGGTGGGATAGTGGGGGCTTTGGGGAAGCAGGGTGGAGCCAGAGTCTTTACTTAGTATTTCTGACCCCCCAGCACATGCGCCTGTGTCGAGTACTACGGTCAGGCTCTGAAGACCCTGGTCAAAAACGTCACGGTCCTCTGCATCCACGGCAAGATGAAGCACAAACGCAACAAAATCTTCTCAGAGTTTCGAGAGCTGAAGAGGTAAGCGATCTGACACCATTTTCCCCTTTTTAATATTACATATCTATGCTGTTGCACTTTTTTCCAGCCTATGTTGGAATGCTGTGGACACCCAGCCAGGACATTTGAGTGAAATTAGAAAACTATACGTCAAGAGCTGTATTAATTGAACAGTTCCTGAGCAGCAATAGTCTAGTTTTCACTGAGCAGCTAGTGATTTTCTTGATCTGCTACTCAGAGTCAGGAGTCCAAAATAGGATTGAAATGCAAACCTGCAGAAACACCCAGATCTCCAGAAACAGGCGTGTTTACCTTTGATCTCAAAGATCTGGTTTTCTGCTCTCAGTTAGAGAAAGTTACTTCGAACTCTGTGTGCATTTGCACATCCACCCAGCTATCAATCATCAATCCTCTCATTCATTTTTACTGTATTCCACTTTTGTTTCAAGCTCCATCCATTAGCTTGTCCCTCCATTGTCCCATCGGCAAGAGGCAGAGCATGACCCTTAGAAAACATCTTCCTAAGCTTCAGTGCTGGAACTAGCTTGTTCAAAGCAATATTCTGAAAACTATTTTTTCAAAACCACTTTTTTTGCATTGTTACAATCAGCTAAGCATAGAAGCCAGGAGTTAATCACATCGTTATATCTTATGCTAATTGTATAATTCGTCTAAGAGGCTGAACAGGGCTGTTAAAAGTGGAAAATGCTGATGTCAGAGTTGCATCTTAACGGACACCCGATCTGTGTCACAGCGGCATTTTGGTGTGTACAGACGTCATGGCACGAGGCATCGACATTCCGGAGGTGAACTGGGTACTGCAGTACGACCCTCCGAGCAGCGCCAGGTACGTCCTAAATTCTGCCCCATCGTGAACTGCTGAACAGCTGACCCCTTCCTGACACACACTTCCGCTAAACGTATCATAATACTGTATGTTTGACGAAGGAAGAATGGAGTTTCTTTAATCAAAAATGGACAGCTATCCAGTCGCTGAAATTCACGTACCTCAACTGACCACAGTCGTCGTATTTCAGCCACTTTGAGCGGCAGGACTCTTGGACTGGGTTCAAAAAAATTGGATTTGTGTTGTAGCGCCATCTATGGATTGATGAGACAAATCCTCACTATTGCCTGTCCAACATGGATGTAGTGCAATGTTTTAATGCAGAAGCGCATGATCCGTTGTGCGCTGCGGGAGTGACAGCTGATGCTAGACCTCTCTCTCTCTCTCGGCAGCGCTTTTGTCCACCGCTGTGGACGCACGGCGCGCATCGGTAACCAGGGAAACGCCCTAGTCTTCCTGCTCCCCATGGAGGAATCCTATGTCAACTTCCTGTCCATCAATCAGAAGGTAACTCGAGCACTGTCATGAAAAACTGCTCTCTGAAAAATTGGCGGTTTGAAAATAAAATTGTTGGAATTAATTAGTAGCCTCCATTTGGTAAAATGTGGTAAAGCGGCACTATTCGCTTCTGCCAGTGTCCCCTGCAGCGCATGCCTGCAGTCAAAGACGTGGTGGATGTTCTGCCCAAGGTGAAGGCCCTCTCCCTGGGAGACCGTGCCATTTTCGAAAAGGGCATGCGAGCTTTCGTCTCGTACGTCCAGGGTTACGCCAAACACGAGTGCAGCCTCATCTTCAGGGTGAAAGGTGAGCATCTGGTCACTTTCAGTTTGTTCAACCGTAGGTTCTAACTAGCGGCGTTGATTAGTTTCCAGTGTTTTTATCATAGATAAAGACTTATGACAGACAATGATTGGACTTGACCACAGATGAATGGTTGTGAGATGTGAAGTCTTGGCACCTTTGCTTCAAGGGGAAACAGAACTAGGAATGTTCTGGAATATTGAGCAGAGTGTGTACTGAAGTGGTATTGTGGCTCATCATTTGGACTTGTTCTGACCCATGTTGTGCGGCAGATTTGGATTTTGCAGCTCTGGCCCGTGGCTTTGCCCTTCTACGGTTGCCCAAAATGCCAGAGCTGCGAGGAAGGACTTTCCCCGACTTTGTTGAGGAGACTGTGGACACCAACTCTATTCGATTTAAGGACAAGAACAGGGAGAGACAGCGGCAGAAGGCTCTGGCGGAGCTGAAAAATAAGGAGAGCTCGGCGACGGGGAGGAGGAACTTCAGTAAGAACAAGGCCTGGTCCAAACAGAAGAGCAAGAAGGACCGCCGGAAAAAGATGGCCACCAAAAGAAAACTGGATGAGGTAACGTTTCAGTCTCTCACCCAACCTAAAACGCTCACAAGGTCTGCAAAATAATTTATCAGCAATAGTGGGTCATGTAGACCGTGGCAGCCCACAGAATTATGGTTTCAAAATCAGAAGCCCCTAAACCAGGGCTGCCCAACCCTGTTCCTGGAGAGCGACCATCCCGAAGGTATCACTCCAACCAAAGCAAACCACACCTGCTCTCCCAGTTACAGATCCTGACGAGCCGCTAATGAGCTGAATCAGGCGTGTTGAATTAGGGTTGGAGCAGAAACCTACTGGATGGTAGCTCTACAGGAACAGGGTTGGGCAGCCCTGAACTAAATATATTTGCATCCAGAAAAGTCATGGAAAAGTGGTGTCGCCGAATACGGTAAACAATTAACCCCCCCAGTGTAAAAGTGAGTGAAATATTATGGACGTTTCACGCTTAGCTGAGTGGTTTTGGTCTCTGCGGTCGCAGGGGTCAGACGTGGACGAGGACGACGTGCAGGAGCTGCTGAACGACACGCGACTGCTGAAGAAGCTCAAGAGGGGGAAGATCAGCGAGGAGGACTTCGAGAAACAGGTCACCGCCGGACAGCGGAGGTCGGGGGTCAGGGCAACGGGCCCATCTCAAGGACACGATTCTGGATCGGGGGATGAGATGTGAGACTTTGCCCCGTACCCAGCCCGCCCCCGAAAAACTGAACCTCGTTTCCAGTAGTCTTGAGGGGCTGGATCAAACCCTTGTGGCTAAGGTGGTGGACTGGGGCCTGGTTTTAAGGTTCAAGCTCTTGTGTCGCCACAATGAGATCTATGCAGCCTGTGAGTGAGGGCCATAACACCAACAGGGCCCTGGGGCGGGGCGGTGGAGGGCTGGGCCCTGTCAGTCACCTCGAGTGTCACTTTCTACAGAAGCATCCGCTAAGCTGAGAGGAAACATGCACCAGTAGAGGGGTATTTTTGAATGGTCTTATGCTTTGACTCGCCGCCCCAAGAAAAGGTCCCACAGGCACGTCCTGCAGATGATGTCCTCTTGAAGCGGTATTACCCAGGGCACATATACACCACTGCAGCTGTAAATACAATCTCAGCCATGGATTAGACAACCCGTTGCTTGGGTCTGTAGTCATCTTGATTGAGGTGGAATAAAAAAAAGACTAACAAAAAAATACCCAGCAGACCTCTGGCTCCCCTAGAACAAGGTCATCCCCTTCTTACAAAAAAATGAGTGAATCCAGCCACTGACTCGCTGAAATGAAGTAATCATCAGTTCCCTGTTGTGAGAGGCTTGGTAACTCGCAAAGCCTCACTCTCTGCTACGTGCACACCAGTCCAGACAGTTGTACACTTAACCTTGTTAATCCATTTATCTCACTTATTTGAGCCTCAAGCTGGGGTTTTGAATTTCACAAAAGTTGCTGTCTTTACTTGCCACGGTAACTTGTGGTATCTCAGATTTCCAGTTTATGGTTTGTTGAGCCAACTCAAGCAGAGAAAACCTGGCGTCACAGCACACCCTCAGGTGAGCTCATATTGCTGCCAGAGACAGACCTAACGCACCCAGCCCAGCCCTACTGCACCCCCCCCCCCATTTTGAAACAAAATAAATCCTTTTTAAAAGAGAAGAGAAACCTTTCATTGTGCTTTGCATCGTTGTATGGTGTAATCATTTCAGAAACTCCAAACACAGAGCAGGTGTTACTTTATTGACGTTACTGCACTTGTCACAAGTAAAGCTTGATGAGTTCGTCACTGACTGCGGAGGGGGTCAGGACGCCCAGGTCGGTGAAGAGTAGGGTGATGAGGGAGGGGGGCGTGTAGTCGATCATGGGATGCTCCTCGGTCAGGTTCTCCACCGTCTTCAGAATATCTGCCTTGTACTGGGGGGGAAGAAGGACTGGGGTCAGTGCTTGGCGTATAATGCTAACAGTCCCTAACCTTTCTGCATGTCCCTCCTGTGCTCTATGTTCTCGGCCATAAATAGAAAACTCAAAGAATTACATCCTGTCTTTGAATGTGGCCTATCATTTAATTCCTTGCCGCTTTTCATTAACCTCAATGGAAAAAGTAGTGAAGTTCAGAAAAGGTGTAAAGGGGAATTCATAACGACTTGGAAAAGACAACCGCTTTGCTAAGAGAATCCAAATTCTCATACATGGTAATGCAATCATGCATCTCTTGCCCGTCACATTTGTTCATTTTCATGACTGGTCAGTTGGATGGTGCATCACTTTAAATATCACTGCTGCACAGAATTATGGGACAGCGTTGTTTCAGTGTACCCTATGCTGTCGGACATAAGTTAGGAAGCCCCTTTGCATAAATGAATTTGAACACTCCTCATGGTGGCCATGCAAATACCTGCAGGTCATTTTCAGGGAGTTTGGAACTTTAAGCAAAAAAGACAATTTGAACGCAGCCTCATAACCCGTATATAGGTCCAGAGGGCACAAATGCCGCACAGCCCCAGACCATTATTTACTCTCAGAAAATATAAATGGTACCCTTTCCAAATGCATGAATCAAAAAATTGGCAGGTGGACGATCCCCAACCTTTCCATTTGCCCTCCAGGCATAAAATGGTATGCTTCATCCAAAATGCCATCCTACATCTGAAACAATAACCTTCAAGAGCACTTCCGCGAATTCCGGACTCGCTGCACGCTGGTTCTCCAAGCTACATGAGAGATGCCCTTATTGTCCGGTATCATCAGAGCCCTTTGCAATCAGGTGCAAATACGAATGGGTTATTGGGCACTGTGGAGTCCACAATGACTCGGACTTCGACAAAGGGCATCAAGAGCTTTCAGAAGGCGCTCATGGGAACACTGTCATAACACAACATAAGACCTCAGGGACCTTCAGAAAATGTGCAAACGTACAGTAAATGCAACATTTTGGGAACTGGGTGGCTGCTAATATCCACAAACACAGCATGAATGTCCCAAACAAATGTTTGACCTGAGGCAGCAGTGCAACATCCCAGGTGGGCCTACAGCAATCAATGTCAGATGACTTTGCGACTTAACATGCATGTTCTAAATATATTTTGTCAATATATGTTGGTTGGCGCAACTGGAGAAAATGGTGATATATGCTTCATACCGCATCATCAATGCAATGGGATGATATACAGCAGCTACGACCAAGGAATTTCCATAAAATATATTGACAAATGGTCGGATACCACTTAAGTTGTTCCTTTACAGCTGCTTCAAGTGTCACAAACACCGAAAGGGTAGGGCATTTAATCCAGTACATGAATAGTCGAAAATAAATGAATATTAACATGCCGACACTGTCAAAGGTATTTGAGCAATTGTCGATTAGAAAAAAAATGTCCAGATGTTGCAGTCATGCCCCATTTCCGATACTTCATGGGATAGTTTGGTGGTCGAGTCGCTTCCGGTCTCACGGAGCTGCTGAAGGTTACCCTAGCGTGCATGGTTATGGACCTAGCCGTACAATACCAAGCATAGAAGCTGTATTGAGAAGTTGATAGCTGGGGAATGGTTATTTTCTCCAAGTCTCATTAAGGACTTTCCATTGGTATAATTTCTAGTATAATTTTGGCGTTGCCGTCAACAATCACAGATGATGTAGATCAGTGCTTCTCAAACCTCCCCTGCATGTTTTAGATCTCTCTGCTAGCACGGATGATTCTAATGATTCACTCATTATCAATCATCTTCACAGGTAAAAAGAGGATCGTTTGACTTACCTGTGCTGGAGCAGGCAGAGCTCTAAACCATGCATGAGAAGTGGTATTCCAGGAGAGGTTTGAAAAGCGCTGATGTAGATTATAAGATTGCTGTAGTTCAATGTTGTTATGCGCATGCAATAGACCTTAGCACTAGCAAGCTGTACACCAGAAGTGTGGTGGTCTCGGAGGTGGAAGAAATTTTGGTGAAATAACTAGATCAGGCTGCTTGTGTGTAATGACGATTACTCGAAATGAAAATGCTCAAGTTTTCTGATTGATTATATTTGCACCTTTTCTCCTTGTTCACATGCAGTGTCAATTTAAATCTAAACACCATCAGAAGCTGCTCCCCTGGAGTCAGCACAAAGAGGTCATAATCAGCACATGAAATGAGAGAGACAGTGAAAGGGCTAGTTCTTCACCTTAAATCTGTCAGGAACGTCTTGTTGATTCAGAGGATAAAGCCGGACAAACTTGAAGCTCTCTGCCACCACGTAGAAGGGTTTGTTGTGCGCCTTGGAGCACACGGCCATCTGATAAGTGCCGATCTGCAAATGAACCAGCAGTGTTTAACAGCACATGATTAAAATTGAAAGCCCCTCATTTCACAAAATTTTTCAAATCCACTCTAGAACTCGGGGGTTCAGAAAAACTTTAGCCAAAAATCCAATTTTGATGAATACATGATAGAATACCGAGTAAATGAAGATGAAAGTGCCAATAACGGAAACTGATTTTCCCAAAAACGAATCACCTGAACGGGAAAAAATATGCCCAAGTGATGCGTTTTGCATCACAGCTAAAAACACTCCCACTCTAAAAAATAAAAACTGAGGCAGGGGAGTTTGCTTTTAAAGGCAGATCTGGGGAACCAAATTATTTACTGAAATTTTTTTGTTTGTGAAAATGATGAATACATTTTTTTGCCTAAAGAGGGGGATTATTGAAAAAAAGTTAGATTTTTTGAATGGGTCCTGGGTTCAATGAAATCAGCATTTTGTCCTGAAATCCAGTTATGGTAAAGGATTCAACATTTCCAACACGTAATGACCAGTGGGTAAATGCTACGTAAAAGTAGTTGGCCAGTCACAACGAGTGAACCTAAAGGGAGGGAGTCTTAAGCTGCTTTCACACCGGAAACAAATTTTTTGCACGACAGATTACATTCAGTCAATGCAAAGGCGTAATCTGTTGTGCAAAAAATTTGTTTCGCATCCGGTGTGAAAGCGGCTTCAAGAGATAAGGAGCAAAAACAGCCTGTTTCAGGCTGAGTGAGTCTGAGGTGCTGCACACACAGTTTGTACAGCTGTAACTTGGTGCTTTTTAACCATAAAAATATGCAAACGGTTGTAAATAGACAAAGAAAATGAGAAAATTAAACTGGGGAATGGGCTTAAGGTGGCCTCTAAACTGGCGCAGGTTTTAATGATGAAGGATATTCCATTAGCACATTCCCTATGGCACATTTCCTATTCAGTATATGGGTCCATTCCTCATTTCCTTCCCATATCTCCTTCAATGCATGGACAGGTGCCCACGAAAGGAGCCCTTAGTTTCCCCCGTAGATCTCCACCCAGGAGCAGTTGAAACCAACCTTGTTGATGACTCCTCCACTCTCCACCACCCCTTCAGCCCCCACGATCACCAGATCCACTTTCTCCATGACGTACCTGCAGCAAAATCCACAAAACATTCACTTACTGGAGGGAACTAGATCAATTCAACTCAGAGCTGCCATACTCTTAAATAATGTTATTAATATACAAGATGTTCACTGGGATGGTATTTGCCTCGATTTATTGAAGCGGATAAGCGAACAACACCTCAAAAACCAAACACATAGACAATATTCAGCATCTCGGTCTAATATTCTGACCTAAAGTCTTATTTCTAATGTACTCATATGACAAAATGCTTGCTGATGAGATGAGTTGCACTCATTTTTAAGATTTTCCAATGGTGTTTGAAAATGTCCAAAGTCTAGCAAAGAAGTAACTTAAACTTTGCGATTTTTTTTTTGAAGAAAACAATATAGGAAGTCTCATCACAGAACAGAGGCACTTGGTGCGACACACTGGGATGAAGAGAGGATGTACTGCACCAGCATTCAAACCCCCAGACTGTCCCAGCGAGTCAGACGGGCCCGACAGGCTAATGCTAACAGGCTGCATTTAAAGTGCTTGTTCATCCCAATTTAAGATTTGGGCCATGGAATCTTTAATATAAGCACATCCTTTGTATCATCCATTGGTCATTTCAAATTCTAATCAGCAGTTCGCATTTTAATCACTGCAAATTGCAATCATCTCAGAAAGAATTTATCTCCGGCTGTCTTGTGCGATGACATCATGGGAGGTATCTAGCCGGCGGCGGAGAAAAAGCTATCAATGTCATTGGACTCAGTGATTCGTAATTGCGGATTAGTCTATCGGGAAAATACCAAATATCTGCCTTTTTTTACAGCTGCAACATTAAGGCTGATGCAAGCAGAGGCATCATGGCCCATAACTTTCGGAAAAAAAACCCGCAGTTCGAAAGAATGGCTGGATTTTGTGAAGTAGAAACGAGCAGATTTCGCAGAGCCTGGATCAGGATCGGTGATCTAGTGACTGCTTTTATCAGCCAGATCCCAAGTCACAGAAAAAATCTGGATATCACTGTGTGTTTGTAAGTTCTGTAATCGCCGCTTAATGAGCCATCGGTTAATGACCGAGGCACAAACTGCACTGGTCTCAAATTTTCTCCTTCTATTCTGTACTCAGTAATAGATAATGAGCCCAGGGTGCTGCTTAACCCTTCAATGCCCCCAGTGAAATTGTCACATGATTTTGGGGGTTGTCAAAACCACTGACCCCACATAAATTTTGCAACATAATGCCCATAGTAACATATTTAGACCATCAGTGCTGCCATCTGATGCAAAAGAGTGGAACTGACACTACAGTGGCTGCACCATTAACCTTTCCAACATGGCCGCCCCCATGGTGGAATCCACATGATAGATCAGCACCTATTCATCACTGGATAAAGTAGACAAACAAGTAAGCTAATGAAAAATATAGCTGAAGTATTAGGCATAGCTTATGTCAATTGTTTTATCATTCAAGTCATTTTAGCAATAAGGTCCCCAAAATGCCCATTGTGACGTGTGTCACAAAACTAAAATGAGGTCAAAGGTTATCAAAAATTGAAAATTGCTATTGGGTTGTTATTAGCCCCTCCCCAGGACATGTTAACGGAATACATAGATTTTTCTTTCAACTTACTACAGTTGGGCGTTTAAGGGTTAATAAGCCCATCCTAGAATGAAGAAACTATTGTTAGCAAAAAATGGCTAAAAACGGAACAAAATCCATCTTCCCCCACAAGACCTTGAGTAAAATCGAAACTTCGGCTGTGACGGCGATACTGGAACAAGACCAGGAACTGCAATTGGAGAATGAAAACAGCGTAAACTCCTAGTCTGTTCAAGTCCATCATGGGATGAATAATTTGCTAGCCAACATGCTAACGCTTTTTGCCATTAAATTAATAAATTCAAGTTTCTACAACTGTTACATGTTGACTTAATACTTCAACAGCAAAAAGCTTTAGCATGCTAGCCAGCCAGCTGAGCAAACAGGGCCTCATTTGCCCTGCATGGGCTGTGTTCTTTGTTGAGTGTGCTCTGTGGAATGAAGGTCGCGTATTGTCATCATGCACGTAGGCTACCAATTTGTGGACACCTTTCCTTGTCATGGCCAAATAAAACTTTCAGTGAGAAGTTTCAGTGCACCATGCCTACAGGCTGATGGACCCTTTGTTCCTTCTCCACCTCTGATGTGAAAAATACATTTTTATCAATTTATGGAAATAATATTCTTTGACAAAGTCTTGTTATCCAAATGTTTTCAGCTTGACTTGTGTTAGGAATGCCTCCCGCTACGTCACATCTGCTAATTCGCAAGGTCAATCTTCATCTTGTTTGTGGAAATCTCCACTCGGACCTCAGTAAAAGGCTAATTTTTGAAAAGAAGCGTCAAATTTGGGGCATTTAATATGCAGGATATCGTTCATGAACTGTTCGGTCAAACATATACCAGATTAGTTATGATTTGACAAAATTCAATGAATTTGCCTTTTAAACAGAGAAAATGCTTTACCCCACAGCAGCATCCAAAATGACAGTGACGGGCACATTGAGCTTCCTAAGAGCCTCAGCCATTTGGTTCCTGCAACAGAGAAAAAAAGACGTCTTTATTTATTTGATGCATATCACTTTAGAGTACTATATAGTGAAATTGGTCATAATGGTGAGTGTATTTGTTAAGTGTCACAAAAAACTTGCGATGTGTGTGTTACTCTGTCGTACGCGTGCATTCATGTGTATACATTTTTTTTTTTTTTTTTTTTTTTAATTTGGCATCTCCAATCCCACCCGAATCTGGAATGCCCAATTGGGGCACTATGTACAAAAACTTGCTCGTATGCGACCCCTTGCTGCCAACTCAGGATAGTGAGACAGTTCACGGCTCTCCTCCGAAGGACGTGCCTGTCTGCCACTGATTCTTATACACTCGCTGGTTGAATCTTCGCAAGTTCAGAACTAGGGCGGAGGATACCCGGACATGAACCAACCCGGAGTCTTCCTGACGAGCGCCCGTCTGGCCAACAGGAGGCCCTGGAGCAACGAACAAAGCTGTTATTGTATACCCAAATCCGGCAGTCCCTTCCCAATTTGAAACCCTGTAGCGCGATAGCCAATTGTGCGCTACTCTGAAAAAGCTGCCGACCCCTGCCGGTGGGTACGCCGGGGCTCGAACTCGCGACGTGCCTTAACCGTGTGAGCCACCCGGCACCTCTCTATGTGTATATATTTTATCATGTGTTACCATACATATAGGTGTGTGTATATATGTGCGTCTTTGTGGATATGTACGATCCCAATTCCGAAATAGTTAGGACAAAGTGTAAATTGTGAATAAAATCAAAACGCAATGACTTTCAAATCACATCAGCCGGTATTTTATTCACAATAGAACAGAGATAACAAATAAAGATAACAAATTTTTACAATTTTATCCACAAAATGAGCTCCTTTCAAATTTGATGGCCGCTACAGGTCTCAAAAAAGTTGGGACAGGGGCCTGTTTACCATCGTGTAGCGTCCCCTCTTCTTTTTAACACAGAGTGGAGGCGTCTGGGCATTGAGGAGACAAGTTTCTTGAGTTTAGCCATTGGAATTTGATCCCACTCTTGTTTAATACAGGCTTCCAGCTGCTGGAGTTTTGGGTCTCCTTTGACGGACTTTTCGTTTAATTATGCACCAAATGTTCTAAATCGGTGAAAGATCAGGACTACAGACAGGCCAGTTCAGCACATGGACTCTTCTACTACGAAGCCATGCTGTTGTTGGCGGCATCTGTGGATGGCACGGCGGAGTGTATTTACAGACAGTGCTTTCTTGAAGTATTCCTAGGCCCATTTAGTAATGTCAATGACAGCATCATGCCGTTGAGTGATGCAGTGGCGTCTGAGGGCCCGAAGATCACGGGCATCCAGTCAAGGCCTTGTCCCTTACGCACAGAGATTTTTCCAGTTTCTCTGAATCTTTTGATGATGTTATGCACTGTGGATTATGAGACTTTCAAAGCCATTGCAATTTGACATGGAGGAATATTGTTTTTAAAGTATTCCAAAATTGCTATATGCAAGCCTTCACAGGTTGGAGAGCCTCTGGCCATCTTTACTTCTGAGAGACTCAGCCTCTCTAAGACATCCCTTTTATAGCCAATTATGTTACACACCTGATGCTAGTTAACTTAATTACTAGCTAAATGTTCTTTCAGCTGATGCTCTTATATATTAATTGCTTTTTCAACCCTTTTTGCCTGTGTCCCAACTTTTCTGAGACCTGTTGCGGCCAGAAAACTTGAAATAAGCTAATTTTGTGGATAAAAATGTAAAATGTCTCAGTTTCAAACTTTGAAATTTTATCTATGTTCTATTATAAATAACATATTGGCTCATGTGATCTGAAAGTCATTGCATTTTGATTTTGTTCAGAATTTACACTTCGTCCCAACTATTTCGGAATTGTTCGGGGTTGTATATGGATCATTCTCACTAAAAGGTAACAATTCCTGTCCATAAGATGTTTTTTGAATACTATAAATCTTTTTTATTTCCAGATTGCTCTTTCCAAGAGATATTTCCTAGTTTTATGTCATTTCATATTCAAATATATATATATTTTTTGACAATTTTTTAATATAATCAATTAAACAATGTAACACAATCAATAAATCCAATCATTTATGTATTTGCATGCAAATATTTGGTGACAGTAATCTTGTCCATAATATCACCGTCTGTCCTGTTACCAAATATAGAAAATGAAAAAACATAATGCTCCCTAGAGTATCCCAGAAGACACTGTTGTCATTAGGTCACTTCCTGTCAAGGCCCATCATGGCACCATGAGCTCACGCACATGCTGATTGAAAACAGTGTTCAAACTGATTGATAAGTTGTTTCATTTCATGTGTACAAGTTTGAAGTGTCGGTGATGTTACTGCACATTCATCAAAAAAGAAATCTATAAAACAACAGGCATATTCGTGAGAATGCCAGAGTAGTAGACTGGAAGTTTGCTACATGGTTTCAAAGTGCCTTAGGGAGACATCATTGCTAGTAAATGGAATTATACCATTTTATGTCTATGCTGTTACTGTCTGCGCTGTTACCTTACAAAGAGTAACAGCAGACACATATCGTAACAGTATAGACAAATTCCAATTCAAGTAATTTTTGAAAGGGAAATTGAAGCTTGTTTTCAACACATAACTTGTATTTAAATGTAAAGACATTTAATTTTTACACTGCCCAGGCAAAAAAAAAGTCACCGTTTGGAAATTAATGAACTAATTTTATAATTTGATCATTATTGCGGTTATTAATATGTTTCAGCTGGCAATAATCATTTTTACCCTGACTGATGAAACGCGTCGCAACTCATTTCTTAAAAAATCATGTTTGAAGACACATCCCCTGATGGTGGAAAAGATGTTTCAGTATTTCAGAACAGGCAGGTTATTGGCCTGTATTTAGCAAGGAAAACCATGAATGACAAAAACAAGCATGAGGAGTCATTTTCACAAACAAATTTGCCACCACAAAGTCCTGACATTAAACACATTAAAAGTTACTGGGATGTGCTCAAGAAAGACCACCGAGTGGTTCAACCATTATGTCGAGAAGACAAGATCTCGGCCAAAAATGATGGCATTTCTGATTGAAAATAAATGTTCTGGCATTACATACAGTTGTCAAAACAATGACAAGACGAATATGCACTGCAATCAAAGCTACAGGGGTTCCAACTAAATATTTCAGTGTGCGACTTTTTTTGGCCAGGCAGTGTATTATTCAATGAAGTTAAGTAATTTTCTTAGAGATCATTTGAGTTTATTTGGGGGAATTGGACTCAACAGTAACATGACAGACAAAGTTTCGTGACAGCAGAGACATCGTCCCATGTTACTAACTTATCTATAATATATTTGAGGTCGATGTCTGTCTGTCTGTCTGTGTGTATGTACACGTTTTTCTCCTACATTTCTGAACCGATTATCACCAAATTTGGTGTGAATATCCAGTTGGACCCCAGGAAGGACTTGACGTCCCCCGATTTTTGAAAAACGGTCATGCACGCGGGGAGCAGCTAGTTGTAAATAATTAAGGATTCAGCCCAACGGGGCCGAATCCTTATTGAGATTGGCGTGGTTTTTTTATTATTATTCCACAAATTTTGTGACCTCTCTACAGCCCAAGCGGCTGAACCGAATTCGACTAAACTTTGCATGCTGATAGCCCTTAATGAGATCTGGGCACAGAAAACTTTTGGGCTCATTCAGCCCATTCGTTAAGGGCCCAAAGTTCAAAATTTTAAGATGGGAAAATTATTCAAAATGCACCTAGAGACTTACAATGTTATGATTCTGCCATGCCTGCCTTGATCTTGCCATGTTCTGATATTTGCTTTACTGTTTTCCGGACACTTTGCTATGCCTGACTATTCTTTGTATAACTTATTGTGATTTGTTACTTTGATTTGTCATGTTTTGTCTGAGATTACTTTTCCATGTTTTGCGTTTAGCCATAATCACATTCCGGTTCATGTTTTCCATTTCGCTTTGCACTTTGTCTCCCCCGTCTGGTCTCATGTCTTGTCATTGCACTCAGCCCTAGTCTTGTGTTTCACTCTTCGAGTGATTTATTGGATTCTGGTTTTCAATCATCCTTCCAATCTCGTTTGCTGGCTTCACTCTTCTTTTCTATCTACTAACAATACTAACAGTTGATTATTTTCTCCTGAGATTACTAACAACAACTAACCTTGTATATAATACTAACGAGCACCAAGGATTTGTATAGTTGCACTTACTAATTGATTAACAATCTCTCAGCACTCGCCCTGTTCTAGTCTCCGCCTCTTTGCTCTCCCTGATTACCTTTGCTGCATTTTTAGTGAAAGCTCACACCTGATCACGCTGTCCTGTTTCTCATTAATCTATGCACGTTAGAAACTCTGTGACTGGAGCCGTATGTTTGTTTATAGGAATGTCCCGTGATTTCTGTCCACGTTTTGGCTTCTGCCAAATTCCATGTGATTAGGTTCTCCCTCATGTGCTGCTCCTTTGTAATCAGTCTGACTGTTTGCACCTGTGTCCCTTACCATGTGATCTCCCCAGAAGTGTATATTAGGTGTCTTCTCACAGCCAGTCTCTGTCAGATCGTTTTCCTCAGTCTTCTTGTGCCATGCTTCTTTTCGCCTTGATTACTCAGTGTTTATCTTTCTGACTGGATCGCCCAACTACTGATTTTTGGTTTGCCCTTTTTGGATTATTGTTGCATCTGTGTTTTTTGACCCATTTCTGCCTGACTTCGATTTTCTGGATTGCTGCCCTGTTTACGATTCGGATTGTCATTTGATGAGTTTGCTTCTCCTACAAACCTTTTCCTGTGTACCAAATCTGTTTGGCCCGACTACGATTTTTGTGTTTGCTGCCCTGGTTACGACTCCGTTTCTGGCCCACTGGATTTTAACTTTTGGATTGCGGACTCTGTACTTTTGCCTTCTGCCCTGCGGGGGTTACCCCCCTTGCTCAATAAAATCCTCTTTTTTTGCAATCCTGTGTTCTCGCGTCTGGTTCCAGATCGATACCTCACATACAATTTTTTTTAAAGATGCGCAATGTTATTCTGAACAAAAAACTAAATCACCGCAACTTGTGAGTCACGTGGTTCGGCCGCCATTTTGATTTCTGTGACTTTTTCAACTTTTTGGACCCCATGCATCTTTGAAAACTATCTTCTCCTTCAATTCTTGCACTAGAGAGCTGAAAATTGCACTAAATATTTTTGAAACATAGCTTTTAAACAAGAGAGCCTTTGTTGCCGATTTTGCAATTTCATTTGACTTTTTTTACAATGAGCCCTTAAACTTGCATCAAATTGAAGATGATCTCATGTTCAAGGGCAGATAACTCAAAAACTTGGACACAGAAATTCAGCATTTTTTTACGACAGTATGTTTGCATGAGTGTCTACAAGATGATAAAATAAAATGGGTCGCAAACATTCATTTCTTCTTTTTAAAATTCATCAAATTGAATATTATTCAAAATTCTTGTGAAAAAGATTCAGTCAAAACGGCTTGACACATTCTAAATAGATCAGTTTCTGAGAATTGTTAGAATCTGTCTATGCTGTTACTTGCTTGTCTGTTCTGTTACTTTGACTGTCTCTCCTGTTACCAGGACTAAAACAGCTAAATATATAATGTTTTTCACATTGAACCTGCATAAAAACAGACAGGCAATAAAAACATGTCACTTAATTATCATTAACATATTAAGTGATGCTATCACATTGGTAGTGTAACAACAGGAGTATTAATCACATTTCACAAAGTTAAAATTTGTGTTGAACGAGTCTCTTTCATTGGTAAATAATTTGCTAGGTGCAAAACCAGCACCTCTTCACATCTCCTTAATGTACCTAAACTCATTTTGCAATGATCCATGTGAAATTTCATAACAATCTAGGATGTTTGATAAGCATTAGATATGATTTTATCTTGGTAAGTGCATACACATTTACTTCTTGCTTATATGATTTCAAATAATTTTAGTGAGAAAACTAAAGCTAGTTAAGCTCCACGAGTTTGCATGCGTTTTCTGTATTCATTGCATAATTTAATTGTTTAATAAAAATGGTTGAAATCGATTTCAGATTTTTCACTTTTCTATGTCTCAAATTGTTACCTTTTCATGGGAACGACCCATATATGCGTGTGTGTCAGATGACAGGAGCCTTTACCCTACAGAGTCCGGCTGTGACTCGGTGACGTACACGGTGAAGCGCTTCTGTGTGTGTGTGTTTGCGTGCGTGCGTGCATGACAGAGAGATTCTTTACCCTGCGGAGTCCGGCTGTGACTCGGTGACGTACACGGTGAAGCGCTTCTGCGTGTGAGTGTGTGTGTGTGAGAGAGACAGAGGGAGTCTTTAAACTGCAGAATCCGGCTGTGACTCGGTTACGTATACAGTGAAGCTCTTCTGCGTGTGTGTGTGAGAGAGAGAGAGAGACAGAGGGAGTCTTTACCCTGCGGAGTCCGGCTGTGACTCGGTGACGTATACGGTGAAGCGCTTCTTCTCAGCGGCTGCCTTCTCCAGCACTCGCAGCACCACTCTGGACGAGGAGTGCGTCAGGATCTTCTGCAAATGCAAACATGGGGGCCAAAGGTGTAAAATCAGAAGTTCAAACTCCACTCTAGCATTTTATTCCAACCACGGGGATTGGCTAATCAGCACAATGCGTCCTTCAGAACAGCAGGGAAAATGAATCAGTGAGATCAGCTGGCTGGGTTTATGGATGTTAATAACACACAGCAGGACTTTCACCTTCTCGCCTCAGGATTTCCGAAATTCAGAATGGCAGGGAAAAACTTATAAATATTCGGGAAAGAACGGCCGCCTGATTGGCCAATGAAACATTCCATGCCTGACACGGTCACTGGTGATGTAGTTTATAACGCACTCTGCTCCCTCATTGCTGCAGCCACTTGACGCAGTTTACCGTGATGCCTTAAGGTTCATAACAGGAGATGGCTTCAGATCGGATCACTGTGCTCTTTATTTGAAGGTTGGTTGGTCTTCACTGGCCATGAGATGGGAGCAGCATTGTTGCCTTTTTATATACAAGGCATTGTTAGGTAAGCTGCCAAGATATATCGCCGGTGTCCTTCATTTTGGAAGGGGGGAGTACCTCTTGACTATTTGGTTTTAGACATCCTGAGTGTTCATACTGAACTAGGAAAAACTGCTTTTGGTATTATGCACCACAGAAACCCGATATATGGTGAGAAATGCTCAGAAGAACCACACATCACTGCAAAAGAGCTGCAAAAAAGAGTAGCAGACACAGGTCTAGTTGTTCAGAAGACAACAGTATACAGTGTATCTAAAACAAAAATGGCCTGCTGGCCTGAAGGCCTTGTGTCCCCCGTCGCACAAGTGACCAGAAACATGTGGCAAAAACTATTTTGATGGCTGAAAATAATGTGGTGCACTGTTCCACTAATAATGTGAAGTACAATGACACTGTAGCTCATTGGTCATTGGTTGAACAGAGAGATGGATGAGGGATGGATCATTGTGAAATGAGCTAAATATAACCATGGGTCATGAGAGAGATTACAATTTTCATGACTTGTGGATGATGGACGCATCGCCAAGGCATAGTTTTGTGCCCATGGCTGAGATCTACCTTACAAACCAATAAGAACGTCATATGAATTTGGTGAGCCTCCATCAAAGCTGTCAAAAGTTATTGCAAGTACAGTGTTCCTCACATCTTTTTGCTCAGTGATCTTGAAAACTAGGTCAAGGTCACTCATCATTGAACTTGAGCAAGGCCTTCACAAGAGGCATATGTGGTGTAAATTTGGTGATCCTCCATCAATGCTGTCAAAAGTTATTGCGAGTACAGTGTTCCTCACATCTTTTTGCTCAGTGACCTTGAAAACTAGGTCAAGGTCACTCATCACTAAACTTGAGCAAGGCCTTCATGAGAGGCATATGTGGTGTGAATTTGGTGATCCTCCATCAAAGCTGTCAAAAGTTATTGCGAGTACAGTGTTCCCGGACGAATGCACGGACGGACGGACGAACAGCATTTCTATGTCCCCCGTCCCGCCGGGGTGACGGGGGACAACAAAGACCTACATGGCAGAGTTGCAAGAAAGAAGCCTTTCCTACGACCTCAACACAAAACTAAGCGTCTGAAGTATACAAAAGAAAACTTTGCGAAACCTCAAGGCTATTGGAAATATAGGGCACTGGCAGCCCCAGAAGCTCCCGCCGTAAATATAAACAAAATGTCGAAGTTTTTGTTGACGGACACATGTATGGACGGACGCACACATGGATGGAGCCTGATACCATAGCTCCCGTGCCACTCGGACGGCTGGAGCTAATTAAGAGCGAGTAACTGAAAATGTTGATAAGATAAAGCAAATTGTAGAAGTATTTGGTGATATTTTGAGGCCAGTGACCTTGAAAAATAGGCCAAGGTCACCTTTAGGCAAGTCATTTGTAGGCCTTTATGAGATGCATGTCCAGTCAAAATTAGGGGTCTGTAACTGAAATAGTTGATGAGATAAAGCTAAATGCTGAAATTTTTGGTGACATTTTTGGGCCAGTGACCTTGAAAAATAGGCCAAGGTCACCTTTAGGCAAGTCATTTGTAGGCCTTAATGAGATGCACGTCCAGTCAAAATTAGGAGCCTGTAACTGAAATAGTTGATGAGATAAAGCTAAATGTCTAAGTTTTTGGTGATATTTTTAGGTCAGTGACCTTGGAAGAAAAAAAAAAGGCCAAAGTCACCTTTAAGCTTGTCATTTTTAGGGCTTTATGAGATGCATGTCCAGTAAAAATTAGGAGCCTGTAACTGAAATTGTTGATGAGATAAAGCAAAAATGTGTTGACGCACGCACGTACATGTGCTTTGGGCAGGCGAGACCAAAATTTAACTTTTTGGCCTCAACCAAAGAGGGTATGTTTGGAGAAAAAAGGGGGAAGCGTTTGTAGAGAAGAACACGTTGCCATCTACTAAGCATGGAGGTGGATCCATTATGCTTTGCGGTTGTGTAGCAGCTGGGGGCACAGGCAATATTGTGCGGGTGGAAGGAAGAATGGATTCCACCAAATATCAAGACATTCTAGAGACTAATTTTCAAAGCTCAGTCCAGAAATTGAAGTTGAAGAGATGTTGGGTATTTCAGCAAGACAGTGACCCAAAGCATACCTCAAAATCCACCTTGAAATACCGCCATGAAAGACGGACGAAGGTTTTGGAATGGCCATCACAGTCCCCAGACATGAAAATTATTGAAAATCTGTGTTGAGACCTCAAAATGCTGTGCATGCAAACTGAAGAATATTTCTGAGCTAGAGGTGTTCTGTCAGGAAGAATGGGGAAAAATTCCAAAGACTTGAATTGAAAGACTCTCAGCTGGCTACAGGAAGCGTTTGCAAGCTGTTATAGCTGCCTGAGGAGGAGTGACAAAGTACTAGCTGACAGGGTTCCCAAACTTTTGCACAATGCCTTTTTACTTGTTGTTGGATTGCCAGCTATTTGTCAGAATGGCCCAGTATTCTAAACGCCGCTACCCAGACACAGGTCAGAAATAGCGGAAAATAGATTCGTAAATTAGTCAGAAATATAGCAGAGATTATAAGCGTGAGCGAGCCATCTTTCGGTCTACTCGAGGCAGAATTAACCAGCTCTTCTGAACGGAGTTCAGTGCAACCGCGACAAACAATCAGTCGACTACCCTGCTAACTGTTCGTAAGTGATAGTGACAACAATGATAGCATTTTTCGCGACTTTAAAATGACATATTGTCTGTCGGTTACGTGCGACTAGACCACGAGTCATTTTCAGCCAAACTCCAAGAAGCCGACTGCATGCCGCTGACGTTGAAACAGAAGGACACAAAAGCAAACGATCAGTTTGATTGTTTAAGTAGATTGTTTAAGTTCAATCCAAAACATGATCGAGCCTCTGGGCTGTACATAAGCTATATCTTTCAAAACAAATCCATAACGCAAGCTGGCTACTCCAAACTGTGCTGTCGACAAAATGTTAATCATCTTCGTTTTCCTTTATGGCGAGATCCAGACATATTACTCCAAAAACACTAAGCTAAAAAGTACATACAACATCGACCTTTATCACGGTAACGCAGTTGAATTCGAAAACTTCTACCGTTTTTTAGCCAGACCTATGGCATTATTTCCCTCACATTGGCATACGTTTGCCTATAACACATTTTTGTCCACAACTAGTTTGTTATTCAGGTAAAATTTTATCTAGATGGCAATCATGTTCAAACCTGAGTATATTGCACTCTGAGCAAATTGAATTTACATATTGTAAATATTCACATTTCTTGATACTTCAATCTGACATTTCTTATGAGTTTTATTAAAATAATTCTGACAATTATTATTACCAATTGGAAGAAGATAAGTGCTTAATTGAGTGTGGGTTCATGACATTCAAGTCATATTTTACTGTATGAGCCAAAATAAGGTTGCATCCAGGTGTGTAGATGTGAATTCATAGTGGCTGTATGGGATAACTTTTAATCCATTCCACACCCTGAATCACAGCAACCAGCGTGCCTCAGGTAGATCTGTTCATGTTGTAATACATGTAATAATGACTTGGCCACAAGTGAGGATTCCAAAATGACAATCTTTCGCATGGTAAGCTGGCCCTATCAAGTTAGTAATTCAACTATTTGTCATCAAAGTGAAATTGGACTTCTATTGATCAAGTGCCCATTTATCTAAAGTAGCAGCCAGATAATTTGACTGTAGGATGGCCTTAATAGTCCTTAATACTTTCCCGGCACTCTTGCAAAGCTGACACTTGAACCGGCTCTCCGTCACCACAATATTGTTATACCATGTCACTGTGTGCACTTTGTCATGAAGTTTTGGTGGGTGTTATACAAGTTCTGTAACTATTCCATTTTCTGAACAACTTTGTTTTATTCTTTTCATCTCTAGTAGCATGCAAACCACATTACGGCTGCAAGAAAGCCAACACCGACAGCAATCAGGATACTAGACGGTGTTCTCTCGCCACACAATTTGAACAGGGTCGTCCCTACCCGTTCAGAAATGTGTAATGGATTTCCGTCCATGTTTGAATTTTAATCACAGTTTAAAAATGTGATTTTTAATACATTTTACAGACTGTACAAATTTCATTGCCACTCCATTTGAAAATTTCTTGTAACCAGTAACCACCCTAATGGGAAGAGAACCTGGCCAAAACGCTATAGTACAGGTGTCGATGACAAGATGATGCATACCTACTCGTCTCTGGATATCTGTGCTCTTATTCAGTGACTGTGTACACACACTGTAAGACTGAATCCTAGTTCTCTAAGGTTTCTAACTAAAATTTAAGGCAAAATGTGTTGCTAAATGGTTTTCTCTGTGGCTAACTGAACTTCGGGGTGATTAGCCACTGTGGCTAAGTAAAATTTTTGGCCAGCACACACCCTGCATGCTTATTCAATTTAATAAATATTCTTCACTACTATTTTAGGTATAGTCTGGAATTCATTAAAAGAATGTTAAGATTGCCCCAATAATTATACCTCACCCCCATATTAGGGATAAATGGGTTGGATCGATTTTGGACAATCGATGGATGGCATTCAAGGCTGAGCATTCAACTCAATGTCCCCAAAACAGATGTCATCAAATGAGAGGCACAGATGAAGCCTGGGCTCTGCTTTGCCCATTGAAATGTTATGTTTAAAAAGTAACGGGACAGGATTGAGAAATAGGTGATCCTCACCGCTCCGTCTTTAATGAAGGTGTGGCACAGCTTAGCAACCTTGTTCCTGGAGAGAGAGATCTTCTTCAGGAAGAGTTCTCCTCGTTCAACCATAACTTTCTTGCATCGTGACAGGTCCTGGGAAAAGAGAAATGACCTGTTCTATCCTCATCCGATGTGAATGGCTACTTGGCTTTGACTCTGTAGTATTATGCAGCAGGTCTTATGTCATGTGGAGATGAATAATCTATTTACACAGATTTTCTTAAGGCAACAGTCTTTCGTGTGAACATTTTAACTGGCGACAGATCTAGTCATGAAAAATTTTTTGGTCATCTGTGGACAGTTTTAAGATTTCGCAAGCATGTTTCAAGTGTACAGTACCAGTCAAAAGTTTGGACACACTTTACTAACGTCACAGCACTCTGTTTTCAGAGAAATTTGAACAGCATAACTTCCCAATATAATCTCAAATGGAATCTTGTGAGAGGTAAACAGTCAGAAATTTAAATAGAATAATTGACTTGTTTGAATAAAGTTCAAAGTTTTGGAATTCTCAAAGAAGCCATATCGCGCAAAGTAAACACACAGACAAGCTCCATCCATTTTCCAACCGGAAAATGAAAGTCAAGCTGTTTTGGGACTTATTGGGCAAAAAAGGTCAATGAAAATCAAACTGCATTTATGGGAACTTCGACAGGGCTGCACAGCAGCAAACTCATTATAGCCATAAGACTGGCCATATTTAAAAAAAACAAGTGTTTGCCACTAACGTGGCAATATCCCCCGCCGCCTCAATTTTATGTGTCCATATGGACGTACGTACGGAGCCCAACGCCATATCCCCCGCTTCGCGCTAATGGCGATAAAAAAGAAATGTGAGTACACTCAGCAGATAAGACAAAAAGTTCTGGTCAGTTTGATAGAATTAAGAATTCAATATTTTTTTTCCAAAATAATGGGTACTTATTTCTTTATTTAACATGTATTGTAAGAAAAATGTGGGTATGTCCAAACTTTTGACTGGTACTGTATGTCCTCCATGGTCTGCTGTGCCTGTCCTTTAATATCTATTCAACAGAGAGACAAAAAATGTGTGTGAGAAATGCATGTGTGTTCATGCCTGCTGGGAATGTGATTGAGTGTGTGTGGGTGTGCATACATGCTCTTTATGTGCATGTCTGTGTGTTCATGCATGCTGTGGATGCAAGCAAGTGAGTGTGAGTGGGTTTAGATGCATGCTGTGTGTGTGTGTGTGTGTGTGTGTTCGTGCCTGTTGTGGATGAGAGCTGGAGGGTGAGAGCGTGCATGGGTGCGCACCAGTGGCGCCTGGTGAAATGGTGATAGGGGAGGCTCAAAACAATCCCTTGAAATCAGAGATTGGGTCATGACCTGTTTTCAATCATTCATTTAAATTACCATTACGGAATCTCTGATAACTCTCAACATAATCAGATGTGGCCAGTTTTCATTTATAATGCAGACCGATTACGACTCCAAATTTCTCACGGTTTTCTTTATTCAGGGATTGGAAGCAATGCAAGTGTTTCATGATCATTTAAATGAAATTAGATCATTTGAGACGTCTTTATGCAATTTCATTGCGTCCAACCCCTCCAGTGCACAAAAACTTCAATTCCACGCGAGAATCTCTTAAATACGCGTGGATTGAATAATCGCTTACGACAGCAAAGGAACGTAAATATGCCACTTAAAGTCACACCGAATGCGTGAGAGTTGACAGGTATGTGTTATAAATGAAAACTCTCTACATTATCAGGTGTGGCCAGTTATCAGAGTGTCTGTAATGGTAAATTAAATGAATGATTGAAATCAGGTTGTGACCAAGTATTAATTTTAAGGGATTGTTTTGAGCCTCCCCTATTGCCATTTCAGCAGCCGCCACTAGTGTGCAGGCTCTGTATGAGAGTGAATGTGAGTATGAGAGTGAGTGTGAGTATGAGAGTGAATGTGTGTATGAGAGTGAATGTGTGTATGAGAGTGAATGTGAGTATGAGAGTGAGTATGAGGGTGAGAGTGAAGGTAAGTATGAGAGTGAATGTGTGTATGAGAGTGAATGTGTGTATGAGAGTGAGTGTGAGTGTGAGAGTGAATGTAAGTATGAGAGTTAATGTGTGTATGAGAGTGAATGTGTGTATGAGAGTGAGTGTGAGAGTGAATGTAAGTATGAGAGTTAATGTGTGTATGAGAGTGAATGTAAGTGTGAGAGTGAATGTGTGTATGAGAGTGAATGTGTGCATGAGAGTGAATGTGTGTATGAGAGTGAATGTGTGTATGAGAGTGTGAGAGTGAATGTGAGTATGAGAGTGAGTGTGAGAGTGAATGTGTGTATGAGAGTGAATGTGTGTGTGAGAGTGAATGTGAGTGTGAGAGTGAATGTGTGTATGAGAGTGAATGTGAGTATGAGAGTGAATGTGTGTATGAGAGTGAGTGTGAGTGTATGAGAGTGAGTGTAAGTATGAGAGTGAATGTGTGTATGAGAGTGAGTGTGAGTGTGAATGTGAGTATGAGAGTGAGTGTGTGTATGAGAGTGAATGTGTGTATGAGAGTGAATGCTTGTATGCACAGCACAGATACACACATCATGCTCCAGAGACGTGAGGCTGATGAAGCGCAGAAACAGCTCTCCTCCTGAGGACACAGCTACTGATGAGTCCACTCCTGTAAGCCGGTCGATGGCCTGCGTTAGGTTTTCCCTCAGACCCTGGATAGTCTCCCCTGCACCAGTCACAACACAGTGCCGAGTGACCAGAACCAACCACAGCACACAAATCCAATCAGTCAAAACCAATCACAGCATAAGGATAGGCAATGAGAACCAATAGCCGCACAGGACAATGCTGTTTGAACCAATGATAGGATATACCCGTGGTGTAACAACAACGACCCACGCCACATTCTTCAGGACGAATACCTATTAAACAATATTACCCCTTATTATTCTGAGCTAATCGTGACCACTGTTCATACCAACCAACCAACCAATCACGTCCTGTTTATATGAACCAATAGTGTTGTTTCTGCTCAATTTTATTTGTACAGTGCTTTTGACAGAAGAACGGTTGCAATAAGCCTTTGCAGAGTACAAGGTGCGTCCAGCCTAAATCCTTACAATACAAAAGGTAAACAAACTCCCACAAGGCCGGGGGAAAATATTTGGAGTTCACTTTACCATACATTGTAAATGTTCCACCAGTGAGGTTATAAACTAATTTAAGAAACTGTTGATAACATATTCGTGGCTAAACCAATAACGCTTTAGCACAGTGAATTAGCAATATTTGAAAACATCAGTTGATATAATCGCAAAGGAGTACAATTTAAAATCGCCACTCATTTCCCCCTGTACTCACCTCTTGTTCTCAGGTCTGTTTTATCCAATCCATGCAAAAGGACAATCGCTCTGAGCATCTATCCAATTTGATATCAAATGTGTGGCATCCATGCACAGTACAACAACGATATTTTCAAGTAACGAGACAAATTTAGTGGTAAGAGGAATTTGTCCCTGATTTCAGCGGTCTCAGTGCAGTACAGTGGAGAGGGAGGTTTGTTGGAACGCGGGGTATGTTGAAACATACCACTTCCGTGAACATGCAAAGAATTTTTTAACCCTTTGCTGCAATCTTGTGGAAGCCTATCACACTACCCTTCAGCCATATTGGTATTTAGACCATGCTTGAAGTTCACATGTGTTAAGAGATGTTTTTTTTTTTTGCATCTTAGAGTATAATTTTTACCTTTTGGAAATATCCACTTTTTTCAGTACACGATACCCATGAATGAACCCTACTGTGTGTTGATTGTTTGGAGAAATGTATACAAAATGGGGCTATTTATAATTTGCCTGTGATAATGTGTATTTTGTACACTGCATGTGTTGTGGTGATTAAGCATGGGGCTAGTTGGAACATGTTCCAACAAACCCCGCTGTTCATCACAAGTAGACTGGTACATGTTACTGAACGTATGCTCAAAACTGATCACATCAAATAGCTTTGTGTTCTTAAATTGGCCTGATCAAAAAGCACAGCCACTTTAAAAAAACCTGATTTCTTCTTTATTTCTTAGCAAAAAAGTATCTTCAATTTTCATGAAGTTATTTTTTTTTTTTTTGGATGAATTTAGGACAAAATAAGTTCATATATTTTATGTAGTCAGTATGTTTCATTAAATGGATTACTAAACTGCTGAGGTCTAATGGTTATTTAGTGTCCAACTGCAGATCAGGACTTGCTGAGGGCATATAGGGTCACTCAAAAATTATATGGGTGAGGCACATCCAAATTTTGGTAGATTAGGGTCCTTGATTATTCCTCGGATACATTTTCATCCGGACCACTCCCAGGGAGCAAAAAGTGTCAAAATGAAACCACATGTCAAGATAATTCATGATTTCCCCTTCACTAACTTAGGTGTTCCAACTTCCCCAATGCCATGGGGTGAGTTGGAACATCTCGACTCACATCACAAAGGTTTTTTTTTCAATGAACCTCTTTGAACATTGCTGAACTTTATTGCCGACACTGTTGTACACATAGATATGTATAAAAAATAACATACAGTAGAATTTTCAATATAACCATATTTTGAAAATAAGCATTTTTGTGATATCTGTTCCAATTAATCCCTCCCCTACATAATGAAATTAATTTCGCGTAATGGAATGTGTTTTGTCGATTAATCGATCGCACAACGCGTTTGATACAACGCTCAGGTAAGATAAACGCGCGTGGCAGTTCAACATACCTTTGTCTCTCTTTAAGAACTCAAGCAGAGTGCGGATGGCTGCAACTGCGGAGGCCACATCTGGGTCCTGCCTCATTTGTGCCCTGAAGTACTCGACCAACTCTGGAGAAAAGATTGAGAGAGTAAATTTATCTGAAATCCGACAGTTGTACAAGAATTCAGGCCTGAATACAGTGGTATACACCAGACACGTTAAGATTTTCTATCTGATCACAAAAAAAATCCGTTCTTACAGTACCCACTGAAGCATGGCAAAACAATGAACGTGAAATTTATGGGACAATTTAGTATAATTTATTGAATATACCAGATTAAGTAGACTAGCAACTTTAAACGGAGAAACTTTATCCCAGCCGGCTTTATATAAACGCAGGGTCTAGAGACATGGCAGTTTTTATTGGTAGGGCATTTGATTTCAAGGGATTAGGATAAGGATTCTGGATTATTGTTAGGGATAGGTTAGGGCAGGGGTTGAAATGGGGACTGCCGTACCTGTCCACATTGAAATGCATTGAAAAGCTGCCGTACCCGTAGCAACTGCCTTAAATAAATTCCACTGCGACTGAGAGCAAAGGCAAACTAGCCGACGAGCTGCATTGCCAGCTGATCAAACACAATTAAAAAAGCCCAAATTACTCTTAAGTAATTATGGATGCGATTTAGGAGCAAAGTGACTAAGCTGAACCTGAATATTTGCACATCTCAAAGTAAGCAACCATCGTACCATCTTCGTTCATTCTGTGAAAACGCAGCCAGATGTTGCAAATGATAGCGGGCAAGTGAAGAACGCCACGTCGGTAAGGCAGGCACCGATAGTAACGTTAATTCAACACGGGAAGACAAGAAAGCCAGAAGAATCCGTGACAACTAAAAACCGATTTTTTAAAATTTTTTCCCCCAAGCAGCCTGTAGCGAAATAAGGTTTCTCAAACTGACTGGCACTGAAGGATGCTGTGCCTATTGTGTGGCTGATCTATCACAAGCTTTCAGTCTATCTGACCGGCCAAAAAAGGAAATGTTTTCGACAACGCTCAATGTGTTACTGTATTTATTTAGTGCTGTTACGGGGCTATTCCGATGAATACCGTCGTGCGTAAAATCAATAAGCTTCCATGCTCCGTTGTCGCGGTTTTATTGCGTAATGACTATGGACAACATTTGGACCACAGAGATGATTTGGACAATGTCTCTGTGGATTTTGTTTTATTAGAAAAGAGAAAACGACGCTACCGCCATCTACTGTGCTGGAGTGTGTACCACGAGCTATACGTCCCTGTCATTAAATAGGCCGAAATTGACATGTTGAACTTTCTGTTGTATTTTTTTCGCGATGAAAACGAAGATGCAAACACTTTTTCGTGAAAATTTGTTGTTTTGAAACTATTTCGGATTAATTAAACAGATCAATACCACGAGCTATACATCCCTGTCATTAAATAGGCCGAAATTGACATGTAGAACTTTCTGTTGTATTTTTTTCGCGATGAAAACGAAGATGCAAACACTTTTCCGTGAAAATTTGTTGTTTTAAAACTATTTCGGATTAATTAAACAGATCGGGAACGCCCCCTTCGAAATGTAAAATGAACTGGCCTTACAGCGCCCTCCATAATTATAAGCACCCCTGGTGAAGATGTGCTCTTTAGCTTCTAATAAATTCAGTTTTTTTCTTAATAATATAGGACCGCAATGAAAAAAATAGGAATATCCAACCTTTAATTCAAGTGCATTTATTCAGTTAGAAAAAAATCCCACATTAAGAAATAATTCTTTTACATCAAATCATGTGTGCCACAATTATTAGCACCCCTAATGTTAATACTTTGTACAACCCTGGGGACTGAGATGGCCATGAGAGGAGCTTGATTCTGTGTCTGGTGAACCATTTCTGTGTAGATTTGGCCACATGTTTAGGGTCATTATCTCGCTGAAAGACCCAGTGACGACCCATCTTCAGCTTTCGGGCAGAGGCCACCAGATTTTGATTTAAAATGTCCTGGTATTTCAAAGCGTTCATGATGCCATGCACCCTAACAAGGTTCCCAGGGCCTCTGGAAGAGAAACGGGCCCACAGCATCACCGATCCTCCCCCATACTTCACAGTGGGCATGAGGTGCTTTTCTACATACTCATCTTTTGTGTTCCGCCAGACCCACTTAGAGTGTTTGTTGCCAAAAAGCTCCATCTTGGTTTCATCTGACCAAAGCACACGGTCCCAGTTGAAGTCCCAGTACCACTTAGTGAACTCCTGACATTTGCGTTTATGATTGTGAGTGAGAAAAGGTTTTTTCCGTGCATGCCTCCCAAACAGCTTGCTGGCATGTAGACAGCGCCTGATGGCTGTTTTGGAGACTTTGTGAGCCCAAGATGCTACCATTTGTTGCAATTCTTTAACAGTGATCTTTGGATTTTGTTGTAGCCATTGCTTGACTTGTGAAGGTCGACACACATCTGCCTTACTTGAATAGTGTGTTCCTTTGTCTTTCCCATGTTGAAGAGTGGATAAGAGAAATGGCCTCTCTGTCGCGTCATATTTATACCCCAGGGAAACAGGAAGTGATGAATTACTATTTAAATGTTCCTAGATACTCTGATCAACTTTGTAAACTACTGTAGAAATGACAGAAATACTTCAATTACATTAAATTCCTAGGAATTGTTAGGGGTACCAATAATTGTTGAACAGGTGATTTTATGAAAAATAATAATCTCTTAGTCAGGGATTTTTTTTCCCTTAAAATTCACTTGAGTTGAATGTTACATTTTTCTACAATTTTCAGTGCTAGAGTATGCTTCTGCAATAAAAATTGAATTTATTTTAAGGCTTTTAACACATCTCAACCAAGGCTGCCAATAATTATGGAGGGGCTGTATATGACAACTGATGTCAGCTGGTAAGATCTCGCTCGCTCAACAACGAAATGGACATTAACTACGCTTTACTTATCGTGGCCAGTTGGCAGACCCTTACAAAAAACCACTGCTGGAAAACCATCAAATTTACCACCAAAAAACTCCACTATTGCTGTAGTAATTGTATGTTTTTTTTTTTTTGGAATGCACAATGTAGATTTTAGTGTTACTATTGAAATATTGTAGAGCTACCATAGCAAATGAAATAACACTACAGAAAAAAAACTATAGCCAACTATAAACTTCAGGATTATTCGCCAGAACAGAACATTTGCCAGAATAGGTGGCGTTAAGCCTCTTTCACACCGGATGCGAAACAAATTTTTCGCACGACAGATTACATTCAAAGTCAAAGCAAAGACGTGTATTCGCGTCTTCGCATTGACTTAGAATGTAATCTGTCATGTTTGTTTCGCATCCGGTGTGAAAGCAGCTTTAGACACGCACGCAAACTCGATGGCTAGCTGACGTTAATGTCCTCCAGTAGTTAGCCAGCTAACTTAAGTTCAGCATAACGTTAGATTTTCATGACACATCCCTTTTAGTCCTGGCTAGATCTCAATCATTTTCCTTTATTGACGTCTTTTGCAATTATCTTAATTGGCAACTGAAGACACGGTATCTCACCATATGCGATCAAACAGCGATGAAATCATGGGCTAAAATCAGAAAAATAATTTACTTATTAATTGGCCAATGCTTTGCATGATTGAACAAGTCCGTTTTCCAATAAAACACGGACTTTCACTCTCGGTATTTCATGGGTTCATTTAAAAAAGAAAAAAGCAGTGGCACTCGGCAGTTAAATGGCCTAGGTTATAAAAAGCGTGCGGCTCAAGCCATTTGCGTGAGTCGACAGGTAGGCTATGCAATTTTGAATAACGTAGATTTAAATACAGCAAATACGCGTCCAGATGAATGATTGTTGTCTTACCTAATTGGGGAGAAAAAGGAGCGCCTGTTAAATGCGGTGCGCTGTCGGAAAGAACCTTTTGTTAATCATGAAGATGACTGAGAACAGGTCAGGATTTATAATTGTTTTAAACAGCTGTTTTGTGCAACCCAATTTTCTGTTCCGCCACTGTGCTGAATTTAATCCACGATTTAATCACTGTTAGATCGCATGTGGAGAGAAACTGTGTCTTCAGTTGCCTATTAGAATGATTGGAAAATATGTCAAAAAAGGAAAATGATTGAGATCTAGCCAGGACTAAAAGGGACGTGTCTTCGCTCAACCCTCCGCCCCCGCTACCCACCTTACCTCACATTAGTTAGTGACAGTTGCGTGTATTTCCCTCTCTCCAATCTCCCCCGTCTCGGTTCAGCCATTTAGCGAGCTTTATGAGCAGAGCATTTCGCGTGTATCCTCGTCTTTGTATCGACCTTGAATGTAATCTGTCATGCGAAAAATTTGTTTCGCGTCCGGTGTGAAAGCAGCTGTAGACACGCAGGCAAGGTAGATGGCTAGCTGACGTTAATTTCCTGCAGTAGTTAGCCAGCTAACTTAAGTTCGACATTACGTTAGATTTTCGTGAATTTCGATTATGAAATTATACAGCAAGCGAATTCTGTCCAGTGTTGAGAGAACAGCCAACTTACACACTTACTACCTACCTGCCAGTTTAATTAACCACCTTACCCATATAGCAAGCTAAGTTAGTGACAGTTGCGTGTATTTCCCTCTATCCAATCACCGGTGTCGGTTCAGGAATTTAACGAACTTTATGAGCAGAGCGTTTCGCTATATTCTTGTCTTTGCATTCACTTTGAATGTAATCTGTCATGCAAAAAAATTGTTTCGCGTCCGGTGTGAAAGCGGTTGAACGCCACCAATTCTGGCGAATAATCCTGAAGTTTAATGCCATAGGTGGCAGTGGCGGCTCGTGAATTGGCAACAGGGGAAGCCCAAACAATCCCTTAATGCTAATGATTGTTCATCACCTGTTTTCAATCATTCATTTAAACAGTGGAGGGTCGTCGGCCGTAACAAAGTTAAGCCAAAACCTCGCTCTCAAAGCTTAATGACTTAAACCTTTCGCAGTTTACTTTTCTTGATCAGCAGTTGCTCATACGAATTGCTAGAAGAACAGTCAGTTGAGTCAAATTTATTTTCGATAGCATTGTTATACATTGCACCACGAAATTGAGGGGTTTTCTTTCACACATAAATTACGACATAAATTACCATATGCCTACGCTAAAAATTCCGCGCTCAAGAAGCTCACGAAACGGCATAGATGCGCAAAATTGATTAGTGAGGCTCATTAAGCAATAAGCTGTGCAACATCGCATTCTTTTCTTCTATATTAAGATTGTAGAAAATGGACTGTCGTGGCTTCTTGTGAAAGAAGCCTCGCAAACTAATTTATAAAGACGTGTTGATAATTTGCGTCGTAATTTGCTATCGAAAATAAATTTGATTGTCCGTCAACCAATTCGTATGAGCAACTGTTGATAAAGAAAAGTTAACTACGAAATGTTGAAGTTTTTAAGCTTTGAAGGGCGAGGATCTGGCTTCCCTTTGTTACGGCCGACGAGCCGCCGCTGATGGGTGGTTAACTTTGATAAATTAGCAAGCGAGGGTAGCTGCCACAGCTGGAGAGTAACTGGATTATCGACAGATGCTGTCGAATTACGAACCTGATGAACTCGGGAGGCAGTATTGTGATGCCTGATCGCCGGCTGTGCTGTAGGAGGTGGGCATCCATGATCACTGTGGAACTAACGCTGGCTTATAGGCTTGTGACTTCCGTCACAACATGCAAATAATATCATTTATGAATCGGCGAGTTATCTTGATGCCTTGTTGTACACTCGTCATTAGATTGATACCAGAGTTTGGATAGTTGTCCTCATGTCCATTATGAATCCAGCCATCTAGCTATGTTAGCCTACATAACACGGTTTGTCGGGTGTAAAAATTAGATGGATAGATAGATATCTTGATTGCAGGCTCATACACTAAACAAACACACAAGAAAACGTGTAAGCAGGCGTGTAAATGGACCTTGGAGACTGCGATGGCAGAGGTGCTTTCCTTTGATGACGTCATAGGATCATGTGACTTACGTCTCGGAAACTTCCTACTTCTTCTGAGGGCCGGGCCTAAGAGTGCAAAAAATCACTTTTATTCCTTGAAATTGATGGATTTTTCAGCCATTTCAGAACTTTTGAGTGCATAGAGAGATATAAATAATCATACAGAACAAAATAAACGAACAATATCAGGTTGTGTGCCTCATGTCAGGGCACCTTTAAGGTTGCAGCTGAAGTTTTTTCAGGCTCGGCCCAAGGGACTCCGAATATTCTGGGAATCTTCATTCTAACCACGTTTTCATGTCCATTATGACAAACTATGCATTTTTTTAGAGCTTTTCATATTAAGTCTGTTCATATATAATTTAAGCAACAATAGCAGAGCATACCATGATGAAATGGGGTTGTACTCTGGGGGAGACTGGGGTCCGATAAGCCATGGGGACCAATGAGCTATATCACATATTTGCGATCAATCGATGACAGAGCTGCTTAAAATAGGGAAAATATTAGACCATTGACTGATGAGTCCTGGGGATAAATAAGCCATATCACTATTTTGCCTATTTTAAACACCTCTGGCATCCATTGATTACAAATATGTGATATGGCTCATTGGTACCCATGGCTGATTGGACCCCAGTCTCCCCTAGTGTCAGTGTAATGTTGCATTACCTAAAATATGGCAGGTTTTATTTTTTCAAAATTCATTAATCTGTCCTTAAAATAACCATTTAAAGGATTAACCCTTTCACGCTGAACGTGTCGTCGCCGACACAGATATGCGAGTAATTTTGAAAGTACCGTAATTACTCTAAGTTGGAAAAAAATCCAACTGTTCCTGAAATTTGAGAAGCTGTGCTTCAGCCCAAATATAGGTTACTATGGTAAACACGGCAGCATGATTCTCTGCTGGGATTTTTCCATTAGGCCTTAAAGGGTTAATGTTGGAGTTAGTGATTTTTACATGGCACATTGACAGCAATCAAGAAGAAAGAGAGGCATTTTGAGCCCATCTCATGAAGATGGTATTTTTTTAAAACCACGTCATATTACGTAGCCAAGGGGACAAGCTGAACCTGGCTCTGACGTTTACCACAAGCACCTGTAAGAAATTAGGAGAAAAAAGACTTTCATTCGTGGATACAATCCACGATACGGGTTTGGTATCAAATGTGTGATGCAGCTTCTCGTGTCACGATTGTTTAGATTCCGTTCATTGGCAAACGTCAGCAAGAATGTTTGCAAAGGTGACCATCAATTCTGCCGAAAACCTTCACCATTGCTGACATTAGTTTCTAGTTTGCGGTTTATTCAAGTCAGTTGGATGAATAAGACGTTAAGTAGCATGCTAACGCTTTTGGCCAGTAAAGTAATGAGTGACATGTGCAACTGTTATCATAGATGCTCAAATTCATTAATTTAATGGCAAAAAGCATTAGAATGCAAGCCAGTGAATAGCAATCCCATTTACTTGAATAGACTGCTAACTAGAAGCTTCTTCTATTTTTCCATTTTCCAAATATACTGCTCACAAAAAATAGGGGATATTGAAATTTGACTAACAGTGGAAAGCACCTAAATTTAGATGTTCATGATATTTTTGAGTATTTTTGTGGTTAGCCATTGGCATATTTACATACGTATCCCATAAACCGCTAGGTTTGAAAATTTGCAGAAACAGGGCGCCCAAATTCACCTGGGGGTGCATGTGAAAAGTAGCATCAGACCTTCAGGGTGCAACTGCTGTCATGCACATGCTTTTTGTGCACATATGAGTATAAAAGCATGCCTGGAGCCATACTCATACTACTCCATCACTTCACCACTTTTGATGATGAGAAGAGTCCAGAAAAAAGAAAGATTGCGTGCCATAGGGATGTTCCAGGCCGGAAGAACACAGGCAGACACAAGCAGACAACTGTGTGTCTCACAGTCCGTCATGAGCAGATTGTGGGGACGCTATGTCGCCACTGGTAGAGTCTTGGACAGACCTTTCAGAGGGTGTCCAAGATGCAAAACCAGGAGAGATTACCACCAGATCGTCAATAGAGCCCTGTGTGACAGGTGACTTAATGCGACACCGCAGCAATAAGGGCATCTACAGGCTACAGGAAACCTAATCTCAACGCAGACCATCGAAACTGTCTGCATGCTGCCAACCTGCAAGCCAGCCAGCCATACATTTCATCACCCCTCTCAGATTGTCATCGGCAGACAAGGAGACAGTGGTGTCAACAGCATCAATGCCCAACGGTCACATGTAATATTCAGCAATGAGTCACGGTTCACAATGGTCGTCATTGTGTTTGGCATCGTCCAGGTGAACGTTATACACTGCCCGGCCAAAAAAAAAGTCGCACACTCAAATATTTAGTTGGAACCCCTGTAGCTTTGATCACAGTGCATATTCATCTTGTCATTGTTTTGACAACTATATGCAATGCCAGAACATTTATTTTCGATCATACATGCCATAATTTTTGGCCGAGATCTTGTCTTCTCGACATAATGGTTGAACCACTCGGTGGTCTTTCTTGAGAACATCCCAATAACTTTTACTGTGTCTAAGATCAGGACTTTGTGGTGGCAAATATGTTTGTGAAAATGATTCCTCATACTTGTTTTTGCATTCATGAGTTTCTTTGCTAAATACAGGCCTACAAGTTGCCTGTTCTGAAATACTGTAACATCTTTTCCACTAGCAAGGGATGTGTCTTCCGACATGATTTTTTGAGAAATGAGTAGCGATGCGCTTCATCAGTCAGGGGAAAAATGATTATTGCCAGGTGAAACATATTAGTAACCGCAATAATGATCCAAATCTAGAATTTTTTCATTAATTTCCAAACGTTGACTTTTTTTTTGGCCGGGCAGTGTAGCAAGCTACTATGATTCCACATGATCGGTATGGGAGAGGGTCAGAAATGGTGTGGGGTGGAGTCACGATGTCAGGCAGGACTGACCTCCACATCTGCCATTGGAGAGTCACAGGGGTGTACTACCGCGACAACATCATCACTCCACACGTGCTTCCGTTTACAGGTCGTCATGGAGCTGGATCATAGGCTGTATAAAAAGATGGAAGCCGCACTCAAGTCTGAAAACTGAGGCCAGTGCGGAAATCTCCAAAAATTTGCATTCTACTTAATGGCCAGCAGATGGCGATGTCGGTGCTTGCAGAAAGAAGTTCTGTATTTTTTTTTTTTCATCAAAAGGACATTTTGTTTTCTTTAACCGCAACACAGTACCTCCTGATATTTATTTACCTGAGGTTTTTTGGAGGGGAATATGTGTTAAAATTAAAAGTACATTCTATATTTGAGTCATGCGTTTTATTTTTCAACTGTGCACCACAGTATTGAAAAGATGGTTGGTGGGCTATGCATTGATTTGTCGTGGCTTGACCGACTAAAACGGACCTTTGACTCATTGAAAAATTTCTTTACGGACCTTTAAGATTTGTATTCGAGGACCCCTGGTCTACAATGTATTCAAAGGCTGTTCCGAACAAGGTGAAACCATACCTGTGGGTCTTGCTGGCAAGTGTTTGGTACACTCAAAACTTGCTGGCACTTCGGTTTTCGAATAGCGGACCCTTCCAGCATCAAGAAAAGCTAAATCAGGTGTACAACGGCCTACGCGTGAATATATTGATTTTTTCACCCCTTAAGAAGGGTCTTCCTCGCAAGGGTTTAGTACAGTCAAAACTTGCTGGCACTTCGATTTCCAAGTAGCAGGCTCTTCTAGCTTCAAAAAATGGTAAACCACGTGTCAGCCTTCACCTAAATATTTGGCTTTTTTTTTTTACCTGTTAAAGGCTCACTGTCCCTGCAAGGGTTCAACCTGAAGTTGCTGCCGTTGACAAATTCATGATGCCACATCATTACCCCACAAGCCCTTGTAGTTGATTTCATTGTCGGCGTTCACATTAATAAAACCTCTTTTGGATCCCTTTAAAAAGGGTGCCAGGGTCAAACGTACAGGAGTCCAGCAGTCAGCAATGGTGATTTATATATTTTGTATATCACGTAGACATGCATGTGAGTGAGTGGGGTATGTCAAAGGGGGTGGGGCTGGATCTGTGGGAGTGTCCGTATATGTGTTAGCGGGAATACGGTCAGCCAATGGCTGAGCCAAGCAGTTTCTGTCAAAATCACACAACGGTACAATGAAACTTACCCAGGGGCGGGCCTGATAAGGGAGGGTGTTTGCATATGTGTGGTGATAGAAAATTGGTGTCAAAGTCGACCTTCAGAACTTGTATAAAACGTGGTCTTTTAAGCTCATCTAATTTGTAGGGACATTTGAGCTGATCTATCTTGGTGCACTTGGGGAAAACTGGTTGCTTTTAAAAAGCATGTCTAAGACTTCAACGCCTAAGTCTGCGGGGACCGAGCCACAACTGCAAACTGCACCGCGGGGTCCAAAGAAGCCTTTCGCTACAATGTCAAGAAAACAGTTGGCTTTTAAACCGAAAAGCATGTCTGAGACTTCAATGCCTGAGTCTGCGGGGACTGAACCCCAACTGCAAACTGCACCGCGGGGCCCAAAAAAAGGCTTTCGCCGCAATGTCAAGAGCCCTTTCGCGTGTGATGCACCATCAGTGGGGTGGATCCGCTCATCCGAAGGACCCCCGCTGCGGCTACCACACTTACACGGAGTGCAAAACATAACGAGTTTTACTTCTGTGAAAAAGACAAATCTTTGATGTTGGATGCGCTGGTTGAAGCTCATAAAGTGTTTGAGGATTTCGAGCACTGGCAGGCCATGGAAACAGTGAGGATACGCTTGAGTGAGAAGTTTGAGGGAAACTCTGGGGGAGCATCTCATCAGGTCAAAGAGGATGCCGATGAAGAATGCAGCATGCGGGGATCAAACCCCGTTGACCAGTTCAAAGAAGAAAAAGTTTAAACTGTTCATTTACAATGTTAAATTTGAACTGTGAAATATGTGTATTGCTAGCGTTCCTATGATGTTAATATATGTCTTTATTTTATAGTTTCTCTCTTGAACAATTTGTAATTAATTCAAATTTGAGCAAACCGCTACAATGGAAAAGATGGTTCATTTATGGTGTAATATTTGAATTTAAAAGTATATGTTCTGTGTGCATTTTGTACCTTTTATGATTAATATGTTTTAAATATTAATAATAATAATAATAATAAAAATACTTTTTTTAAACCACTTTTCCTCCATTCCATTTCATTTCAAGGTTGTTTAAACGTCAAGCGTTTACTGACCAATACCACACAGCCCCATGATAGGAGGCGTGGTTAGAGGGAAAGGCGCGTAAGATGGTCTATTAAAAGGCCCGAGTTTGAGTGCTATCCTTACAAACAACCCACAAACTTTAATTATAGCAGTCACAAACCGTTTGGCTCAGCCATTGGCCAAAACAAATACGCACACTCCCACAAAACCAGCCCCGCCCCCTTCGACATACCTCACTCACTCACATGCACACTGTCAGAGTGAGAGATGACTTGCGGGATGAGAAGACTTTGGAAACCAGCCTTATTTTGCTTCGAGCTTAAGACAACTAACCTAGAAAAACTTTTTTTCTCCACTCATCTCGCGGACAGACTTTACTGGTAAATAATTTTATCTTTCCTTTCTTTCCTTATTCTGTCCACATATTCACAGCTATTTCAAATGTACTTCATTCATTACTCTCCAGTTTTAAGACTTATAAACACTATTTTAATAGTACTCTAAAGCGAAAAATGTTATTTCAATAACACTTTTCGACTTTAAAACACTTTTACTGACAATTTTTTTGCTATAAAACACTATTTTACGAAAATATTGCCTGCAACTTTAAAACACTTTCTTTTCTTATTCTGTTCACATATTCCCAACTATTTCAAATGTACAAAACCCAAAACCAGTGAAGTTGGCACGTTGTGTAGATCGTAAATAAAAACAGAATACAATGATTTGCAAATCCTTTTCAACCTATATTCAATTGTTTACACTGCAAAGACAAGTTACTTAATGTTCGAACAGGTAAACTTTGTAATTTTTTGCAAATATTAGCTCATTTGGAATTTGATGCCTGCAACATGTTTCAAAAAAGCTGGCACAAGTGGCAAAAAAGACTGAGAGAGTTGAGGAATGCTCATCAAACACTTATTTGGAACATCCCACAGGTGAACGGGCTAATTGGGAACAGGTGGGTGCCATGATTGGGTATAAAAGCAGCTTCCCTGTGTTATGTATGAGTATTATTTGTAAAGCATTATATTTCATTTGTAAATGAAGATTTGTTACATGCTGTTTTGCTGCCTTGCTGATCAGCTATATTTATTTTGTTCATTAGGCACCCTCTGGTGGCGTGTCTGTAAAATCATTTGGAAAAGACTAGTGATTTCTAGAAGCTTCTGGCACTTTCCTGCTTGGAGGGGGCGGGATTTCCCTAGAATCCTGTGGATCTTTCTAGAAGGTTGCTAGTCTATATAAATGCTGTGATTTTAGGCACAGCAGAGAAAAAAAAAAGAGAGCAGAGCAGAGTTTTGTTTTGGCAACAGTTAAATAGTGGCATTGGAGTGTTATTAGAGAATTGAATAGTGGATACATTTTTTTATACAACTTTTTTTTGTGAAGAATAAATTTGTTTTAGTTGTACTTTCTGGTTTTCTTTGTTGTGATTTTTTCAAGTCATAACAAATTGGAGGTTCCACCGAGATTGGATTCACCAAAGATTATTATTTTAAATCTTGTGACTCGTTTAAAAACCAGCAATCATGACTTTTGATGTGGAAAGTTTTTTGAAAACTCCAACCCAGGAATTAATTGTGCTGGCAAAGAAGAAGGACTTGCTGCAAATAGCCTCAACCCTTGTATTATCTGATGTGAAGTCATCAATGAAGAAACAAGAAATATTCAACATTTTGGTGCAACATTTCATCGATGAAGATATCTTTGGGGAAGAAGCAGCAGAATTAATTAAAGCTGTGGAAGTGCCTGCAACGGAGCTGCAAAGACTTGATTTTCAGCTGCGCCTGAAAGAGCTGGAAGAAAGAAGGTTGGAAAGGGAGAGAGAACTGGAGGAAAGAAGGATGGAGAAAGAAATGGAAGAAAGAAGGTTGGAGAGGGAAAAGGAGAGAGAACTGGAGGAAAGAAGGATGGAGAAAGAAATGGAAGAAAGAAGATTGGAGAGGGAGAAAGAGAAAGAACTAGAAGAAAAAAGAATGCGGTACGAATTGGAAATGAAGAAAATAGAAGCAGGTACTGTTTCAAAATCTTTTGGACTTTCTGATCATTTTGATGTGGTTAAACATGTCAGACTTGTTCCTCCTTTCTTAGAAAATGATGTTGACCAATACTTTACCCATTTTGAAAAAATTGCAGAAAATTTGAAATGGCCAAATGAGCATTGGACAATGATGTTACAAAGTGTTCTCACTGGTAAAGCTAGAAAAATCTATAACCAGTTATCTGTCCAACAGTGTTCTGATTATGATTTTGTAAAATCTGCCATTCTGAAGGGTTATGAATTGGTCCCCGAGGCTTACAGGCAAAAATTTAGGAATTCTCACAAGGAAGCCAGTCAAACTCATGTTGAATTTGGCAGGTTAAAGGAACAGTTGTTTGATCAGTGGTGTAATTCCATGAAAGTTGAAAAAAATTTTGATAGAATGAGGCAACTTATTCTGGTTGAGGAATTCAAAAGGTGTGTCCAGCCTAATATTTGGATTTTCCTTGAAGAAAAACAAGCCAATACTTTGCAAGAGGTTTCTACCCTAGCTGATAGTTATGCATTGACTCACAAGTCTTCTTTTGCGCAAAAATTCACTTTTTCGAAATTTCAAAGCAAGTTTCAGTCCAAGACTTCTTCTAATAACACTTCTAATGATTCTAAGGCCACTTCTGAGAGGAAACCTTCCAGTGAGAAGCAATCCTCTGATTCTTTACCCTCTGTGTCTTACCAATACTGCAAAAAGCAAGGTCACCTTATATCTGAGTGTTATGCTCTCAAGAAAAAACAACAACGAGAAGAAACCAAGTCAACTGCTTTGACAAAGAGAGAATCTCTTGTATCAATGGTCAGTTCGCCTGATTTTCAACCTTCTGTGTCTGATTTTGTTATGGAGGGTTTTGAGCCATTCATCACCGATGGTTCTGTCTCACTTTCGCATGATTTTTCCTCATCTGCTCCTGTTCGAATTCTAAGGGATACTGGGTCTTCCCAATCTCTTATTCTTGCAGATATTCTGCCTTTTTCGGACAAATCGTTTACTCAGGCTAATGTCCTTATTCAAGGACTAGAATGTGGTTTTACAAGTGTACCTCTCCATAATGTTCATCTCAAATTAGACTTAGGGCTCTAATTTCGTAGAGCAGGCGCAGGCGCGGCGCAGGCGTGGCGCATGGGGGGTGCGCCGCGCCAACGGGGTGTGTCCAGGCGTATGTGGCAATTTCGTGCCCGGCGTAGCCTGGCGCAAGTACTCCTCTGTCCCGCCTCTGCCCCTCCTTCCAGCGCAAGTTGGCAGAGAAGGCGTGTTTGGGTATAACACAGCCGAGTCAAATCGTGCTCACTGGCAAGAGAAACGATGGATAGCGTGTTCCTATTATTACTAACGGTTGCTGCTTTAAATTTTGGAATTAACATGCATGGACAACAATGCAAGATACGTTACACATTTATTTTCTATATGTGATCTTATCACAGTACGAGATCATAGCAATCAGGCTGTATTCCTTTCCCCCACTAAAGACGATAAAACCTAAGTGACAATAATAGTAGCCTAGTATTAAGCCTTTTGCACACTGGACGCGAAACGAATTTTTCGCTCGACAGATTGCGTTGAAAGCAGTGTCTTGTGTCCGAAAGCCTGACAGGGTTTTAATAAATCTCCGTGTCCGACAGTCTATTATTGTTTTTAATTTCTTCAAATCTGACTCTTTTAGATATCAAACGTGAATGTTTTGATAAGAGGGCTCAGTTCTTCAAGATGAGTACCGAGAATTTCAATCAATGTTTCTGTTTAAGCTCTGCTCAATAAAGTGAGTCGAAACTAGCGCGAGACAATGTACAATGCCTCCGTGTCTGACAGCCAAAAAAAAAAAAAAAAGAGGACGATTAGAACAGATTGATAACGAAATAAAGAATAAAAAGAAACATTTTAACAACAGAACATCCAATGAACACTGCAAGTTATTTATTGGCGGGTCATCTTCGTTGGATGTCCCGTTTGTTGGTGATATATTTTTATTCTTTATTTCGTTATAAATCTGTTCTCATATCAAAACTTTTACTTTTTGCTGGCTGGTGGACATGGAGTATTTTGCATTTCGTGTCGGACAGTCTTGATCGTGCATGCGATAATTTCCTCACACTGTCAATGGTCATGGAATTGATTTGCTCTCTGACTGCAAGCACTATTTTATCTCTGCTGTGGAAATAAAGCGTGAATCTGTTCGATCCATCTGACTAATTTTCAAAAGAAAGACCGAATAAAGACTGTTGTCTATCTTCAATGGAAGAAAACAGACGAATTGTCTCAAAAGACCAAGAAAAGTCGATAGCTATCAATTTGCATTTTGTGAAGGTCGAACACAAACATAGCCAAGTTTGCACGTCTAATAATTCCTGGAATACTCGGAAAATTTAGAACTTTTATGACTTTTGGACACGGAGCTATATTAAAACCCTGTCCGACTATCGCGTCTGTGCATTGACTTTGTCTGTAATCAGTCGAAACGAAAAAATTCGTTTCGTGTCCAGTGTGCAAGCGGCTTTACTGAGCACAGAACGCAAGCATGCTATATATATATATATATATATGTGTGTTTGTGGTTGGCTGAGAAAGACGTGAAGTCGTTAGTTTGCACCACAGATTCAGCTGCATTATGCCAGGTCAAGTATCCATTACGCGCGCCAACCGCCTTTAATCTGACATGCAGGACAGTCGATGTAGATACTATAATTTATGTCCTTATTCAGATAGTTACAATAAATTGTGCTTCCTGTAATTATTTCTTGCATTGAAATGTGCCTGACATTCTGGAAACCTGCCTGTGAGATTTCAGTGCGCCAGTCAGCCAAATTACCACTGCACGGAAATTAAACCAGGTTGGAGCTGGCGAGTTTTCTGCGCAACTCCAGCGGAGACTTTATCTACGAAATTGTCACTGCGTCTTGATGAATATGTGACACCTCCCCCTACTACACCACCACACCCATCTCAGCGCACCTTCGTCTACCGAAGGCTGCGCACCTCACGAAATTACCAATACGCGGGCTGCGCCGCACGAAATTACCACTGTGCCTCGCTACGCCACCTGAGCTGCGCCAGGAAATTAGAGCCCTTAGTCTCTGGGCCTGTTACTGTTGGTGTTAGGTCTTCTCTTCCTTTCAAAGGCATTCATTTGCTTCTTGGTAATGATCTTGCTGGGGATAAGGTTGTGCCCTACCCTATTGTAACTGACACTCCTTTGATTCATCAAGAATCTGACTTTATAGAGGAGGAAATTCCAGACCTCCATCCTCCATATGCAGTTACTCGTTCTATGGCCAAAAAGGCTATTAAAGATGATGCTGACCTGGACTTTAACCTGACTGACACCTTCATTGGGCAGTCTTTTCATCAGGAACCTTCCAGTCCTGAGATGTCTGGGAAATCTTCAGACTTGTCTTTGTCTGGTCCTTCTAATGACATTTAGTCTCGGAAACAACTTATTTTGATGCGGGATCAGAGAGACACCAAACGCGAGGTGGAAGGGAAAATGGAATTTATTAAAACAAAAGCAAAACAGGCACGAGGGCCAACAAAAAACTCGGCCCAAAGGGTTGCAAAAGACTAACTAATGTACGCTACACGGAGCTATAAACAAAAGAATACAAAAACGACAAAAAACAAAAGGCACTGGAAACTCCAGGCAAGAAGACCAAGAAAAATGAATAACAAGGCTATATATATATATACAAGACAAGAGCTATAATCACGAGACTTGACAAGAGGCTAGAACAAGACTTGAAACTTGACATGCAAGGGAACTTGAGACACTGTCTGCCAGCCAACTTCCACCGCATCCAGATAAAGGCTAAGTAATCAAGGACACATGAGGGGCAACACCTGGAGAAGCAGAAACAAGAGGCATGGCAAGATCAAGACATGGACAGAGATTGGATGACATGACCTGCTCATTAAGAGAATGAGCGTGCTCAGCTTAAGTACCAATTAAGTATGCAGTTTGGAAGCAAGCATGAATGTTAAGAACAGAAAAGCACAGCAAGATCTTGAAATAGCAAAGCAGGAATCATGACAATAAACTCCCTGTCTAAATTAGTAATATTAGTAATGTGCCTATCTAAGAATTACACCACCCAGTGAGTGTTAGTAAATGTTAGCAACTTAAAAACAGTTAATTGCCAATTAAGCTTAGAGAGCCCCGAATCAGCACAGCACAGAAGGAAGGGAGAAACCACAAAGCCAACCAGAGCTCAGAAATGGCACGGGGCACGGGGGCGGAACGCAGACAAGTGGTGGAGTGGCATGGCAGACCTGGCAAAAACAAAAACATGGAAAAGTAAAAAACATGAACAATAAACATGAATGATGAAATACTTGATCCTAACACAAGAAACTGTTAAAACTGACTATGAACATGAACTATGGAACTATGAACTATGAACTATGAAACTTGGAACATGAAACTGTTAAAACCATAAATGCTGTCCTGGCCAAAGGCCAGAACACAACATATTTATGAGCAACAACATGCTCGTGATCTAGCGCATCTTCTACCCCAGGCTGCAAGTGAACAAGAGGCTACTCAAGTTCCTGTCTGTTTTTACTACAAAAATGGTTTGCTTATGAGAAAGTGGCGTCCACCTGATGTTCCTGCAGATGAAGAGTGGATGATCACCCATCAAATTGTTCTTCCAAAGTCTTATTGTCAAGAAACTCTTAGTCTGGGCCATGACAATCCTATGTCAGGTCATTTGGGTATCAAGAAGACCCTTCAACGTGTCAGAAACCATTTCTTCTGGCCTTCTGTGAGGTTCGATGTGCAGGAGTACTGCAAATCCTGTCATACTTGTCAAATGGTTGGGAAGCCGAACCAGAATATTCCAATGGCTCGACTTAAGCCCATTCCCACTTTTGAAGAACCTTTCAGTCGGATCATTATTGACAGTGTTGGACCTTTGCCGAAGACTAGGTCTGGTTGTGAGTACTTACTATCATGTGTGCTTCCCCCAGGTTTCCTGAGGCAATTCCACTTCGTAATGTCAAGGCGAAGACTATCATCAAGGCTCTTACCAAGTTTTTCTGCTTTGTTAGTCTTCCTAAGTCTATTCAGTCTGATCAAGGATCAAATTTCATGTCTGGAATATTTCAACAAGTTATGCATGAGCTTGGTATTAAACAATACAGGTCATCAGCTTACCATCCTGAGAGTCAAGGTGCTTTGGAGAGGTTCCATCAAACCCTGAGTAACATGATAAGGACCTACTGCCTTGACACAGAGAAAGATTGGGATGAAGGTGTCTATCTTCTTCTGTTTGCTGCCAGTGAAGCTGTTCAGGAGTCTCTTGGGTTCAGTCCTTTTGAGCTTGTTTTTGGGCATACAGTCTGTGGACCTCTGAAGCTTCTGAAGGAAAAATTGCTCGCCGAAGATGATGTCCCAATGGATTTGCTTCAGTATGTCTCTGACTTCCGTAATCGACTCTCTAAGGCTAGTGACTTTGCGAAGTCTAATCTCAAAGAAGCTCAGGGCAAAATGAAAGCCAGATTTGACCTTCATTCAAAAGATAGAAGTTTTAAAACTGGTGACAAAGTTCTCTCTCTTTTGCCAGTTCCTGGAAACCCTCTAAGAGCCCGATATTTCGGCCCTTACACTGTCCTCAAAAAGGTCAGTGATCTAAATTACATAATTTTAACTCCTGGAAGGAGGAAACAAAAACAAATGTGTCACATCAACATGCTGAAAGAATACATTGATAGAGACACTCAGCAAAAGCCAGTCAATGTGGTAAATACAGTTGAACTGGAAAATTTCAAAGAAGATTGTGACTGCCCCTTAGAAAATGAACCTGGTCCAGTCAAACTTGAAAATTCAGACATTCTTCAAAATATTGACAGCAAGTTATCCAACCTGGATCCATTTCAACAACAACAGCTAAAGCAGCTTATATTTGAATATAGTCACATTTTCCCTGACGTTCCATCAAGGACTGATATGGTTTACCATGATGTCATCCTACAAGATGATGCCAAGCCTGTAAAACAGCATCCCAACAGAATGAATCCAGAGAAGCAGAAATACCTTAAACAAGAAGTCAAATATCTGCTTGAAAATGACTTTGTTGAACTTTGTGACAGTGACTGGAGCTCTCCATGCATCCTAGTTCCAAAACCCAATGGAACATATAGAAGGGTGACAGACTACAGGAAAGCGAACGCTCTATCAAAAACGGACTCATATCCTATTCCCAGGATTGATGACTGCATTGACAAAGTTGGACAGTCAAAGTATGTCACAAAATTTGATCTCCTCAAGGGCTTCTGGCAGATCCCTTTAACAGATAGAGTAAAGGAGATCTCGGCCTTCGTCACACCAGATGGAGTATACCAATACAAGGTCATGCCATTTGGAATGAAAAATTCTTCGGCCACCTTCCAATGTCTGGTGAAGAGAGTGATTGCTGGACTACCAGGATGTGAGGCCTATATCGATGACATAATCATCACCAGCAACAGCTTCCAAGAGCACCTCACCTACATCAGAAACTTCTCTCCGAGAGTGAGTGATGCCAAGCTGACTATCAACCTTGTTAAAAGTGACTTTTGTAAAGCTACAGTTGTTTACTTAGGTCATGTTGTAGGACAGGGTCAAGTCAAACCAGTTGATGCAAAAGTCAAAGTTATCACTGAATTTCCTGAGCCAACAACTAAAAGACAGCTCATGAGATTTCTCGGGATGGCTGGCTACTGCAGAAAATTCTGTAAAAATTTCTCTATCATCTCTGAACCTTTGACAAATTTACTGAAGAAAAATGCTAAATTTGTTTGGGATGAAAAATGTCAAAATTAATTTGACCAGCTGAAACTATTCTCAAAAATGCACTAGTTCTCTTATCTCCCAATTTCAAAAAGGAGTTCAAGTTGGCAGTTGATGCCACTGACATTGGTGCAGGTGCAGTTTTACTGCAAGAAGACACTGATGGAGTAGATCATCCTGTTTGTTACTTTTCCAAAAAGTTTGATAAACATCAGCAAAACTACTCAACAATTGAAAAAGAATGTTTGGCACTTGTTTGGCTTTACAACATTTTGAAGTCTATTTGACTTGTTCAGCTACTTCCATCAAGGTCTTCTGTGATCACAATCCCCTCACATTCTTGCACAAGATCAAAAACAAGAATCAAAGATTACTGAGATTGAGTTTACTTTTGCAAGAGTATGATTTGGATATTTCTCACATCAGGGGAAAAGATGTTGTAATCTCAGATACACTTTCACGCATGTCATTTTATTTTTTTATTCTATTGTGAAAAATGTAATTTTACTTTTCTATCTGATTGTAAAAATTGCACTGGTTGTTATGTATATGATTATTATCATGATCAATGATACGTTTGTGTAAAGTTCAATATTGTTCTGATTATAAAACTGTGTTAATTTTAACAAAAGAAAGCTTTTAGCAAACCTTTGTTTTCTTAAAGAGGGGAGGTGTTATGTAGGAGTATTTTTTGTAAAGCATTATATTTCATTTGTAAATGAAGATTTGTTACATGCTGTTTTGCTGCCTTGCTGGTCAGCTATATTTATTTTGTTCATTTGGCACCCTCTGGTGGCGTGTCTGTAAAATCATTAGGAAAAGACTAGTGATTTCTAGAAGCTTCTGGCACTTTCCTGCTTGGAGGGGGCGGGATTTCCCTAGAATCCTGTGGATCTTTCTAGAAGGTTGCTAGTCTATATAAATGCTGTGATTTTAGGCACAGCAGAGAAAGAAAAAAGAGAACAGACAGCAGAAGAGAGCAGAGCAGAGTTTTGTTTTGGCAACAGTTAAATAGTGGCATTGGAGTGTTATTAGAGAATTGAATAGTGGATATATTTTTTTGTACAACTTTTTTTTGTGAAGAATAAATTTGGTTTAGTTGTACTTTCTGGTTTTCTTTGTTGTTATTTTTTCAAGTCATAACACCTGAAATGCTCAGTCATTCACAAACAAGGATGGGCCGAGGGTCACCACTTAGTGAACAAATGTGTGAGCTGATTGTCGAACAGTTTAAAAACAACACTCCTCAAGGAGCTATTGCAAGAAATTTAGGGATTTCATCATCTATGGTCCGTAATATCGTCAAAAGGTTCAGAGAATCTGGAGAAATCACTGCACGTAAGCGACAAGACCGAAAACCAACATTGAATGCCCATGACCTTCGATCCCTCAGGGGGCACTGCATCAAAAACCAACATCAGTGTGTAAAGGACATCGCCACATGAGCTCAGGAACACTTCAGAAAACCACTGTCAGTAACGACAGTTCCTCGCTACATCTGCAAGTGCAAGTTAAAACTCTACAATGCAAATCGAAAGCCATTTATCAACAGCACCCAGAAACGCCGCCAGCTTCGCTGGGCCCAAGCTCATCTAAGATGGATTGATGCAAAGTGGAAAAGTGTTCTGTGGTCTGACGAGTCCACATTTCAAAATGTTTTTGGAAACTGTGGACGTCATGTCCTCCGGACCAAAGAGGAAAATAACCTTCTGGACTGTTATAGGCGCAAAGTTCAAAAGCCAGCATCTGTGATGGTATGGGGGTGCATTAGTGCCCAAGGCATGGGCAACTTACACATATGTGAAGGCACCATTAATGCTGAAAGGTACATACAGGTTTTGGAGCAACATATGTTGCCATCCAAGCAACGTCTTTTTCATGAACGCCCCTGCTTATTTCAGCAAGACAATGCCAAGCCACATTCTGCACGTGTTACAACAGCATGGCTCCGTAGTAAAAGAGTGCGGGTACTAGACTGGCCTGCCTGTAGTCCAGACCTGTCTCCCATTGAAAATGTGTGGCGCATTATGAAGCGTAAAATACGACAACGGAGACCCCGGACTGTTGAACAATTATGCTGCACATCAAGCAAGAATGGGAAAGAGTTCCACCTGAATAGCTTCAAAAATTGGTCTCCTCAGTTCCCGAACATTTACTGAGTGTCGTTAAAAGGAAAGGCAATGTAACACAGTGGTAAAAAGGCCCCTGTGCCAACTTTTTTGCAGTGTTGCTGCCTTTAAATTCTAAGTTAATGATTATTTACAAAAAAAAAAAGTTTCTCAGTTTGAACATTAAACATCTTGTCTTTGCAGTGTATTCAACTGAATATAAGTTGAAAAGAATTTGCAAATCATTGTATTCTGTTTTTATCTACAATTTACATAACGTGCCAACTTCACTGGTTTTGGGTTTTGTACTTCATTCATTACTCTCCAGTTTTAACACTTTAAAACACTATTTTACTAACTTTTTTTTGCTTTAAAACACTATTTTACTAACATGTTACCAACAACATTAAAACACTCCCTGAATTTTAACCCTCTTTTGTTTTCCCACAACCAACAAACGCTTGAAATGAACTTTTACCATTTACCACTTCCATTTCCGCCACCACTCAAATAATACACGTTTAAAAAGCACTAAACAATAATACAATTAAATAAATGTTTTAAAAGAGTCATCCTAAAAAGGAGGGAGGGTGGCTGTACTGAGTTACCCCACACAGCCAGGGGAGAAGGGGGAGGGGGCAGAGGGCGTGATACAGAATAAACTATAATAACCTCATTAAAAAAAATGAACTCATATGACATCATCAACTCATCAAAAAGCCATAAATCAATCATCATATTATCATATTATCTCTCTAATATGGGATATGCTGGGACGACGTGTACACCGGCGCCACCCACCCTGTCAGGACTTGGCACAGCTGGGTTCGGCATCCCAGGAGGAGTGGCAGAGAATTCCTCAGGCTTACAGTGGTCATCTCATTAGGAGCATGCTGTGTCAGTGTCATGCTTGTTTGGATGCTAACGGCAGACCGACTCATTATTGATCACTAGGTGACTTTTGGGGTACTACTTCATGTGACATTTTGTACCTCCAGATAAAATTTTCAGTGACTTAAGTGATGAAAAAGTGTCATGAACCTCATCTTAAATTGCTCGCCAATTAAATAACATAGTTTCAAAATTCAAAATAAATATATTTTGTTATCTTTTCTTTTCATTATTCCCTACTTTTTGTGAGCAGTATAATGTGATGCTGACATTTATGGGATAAATAGGTTCTCAAATGAAAATGACCACTCTCATTGCATAACGTTAAATCTGATATCTTGGGTTCACTCACTGAAAATCGTCAATATATTTCCTCTCTCCTCAGAAGTACAACATACTCCTGCCAGTAAATTGTCCATAGAAGGTAAACTTTTGTGGCTGTTCATTTTTCAATATTCTGATCTGACAAGAACTATCTATTATGAACTAACGCTGGCTGTAGCAAATGGTCATGAGCTAGTACTAACTATAGCCTGACTCACCAGGACACCTGCCCAATTCTCCACTCCTCCTCAGAGCGCAGCTATATATCTCTCTCGTGACCATTCTTCCTCATTCTTATCCGCTCATTCTCTCCGATGCCTGACAGGCTCAAAATTATATGGTTATGGTCCGTCATTTTCATGTAAAAAGACGTTTTCAGCCTCTTCAGTTTAGAGATTAGCACCACAGTCCATCCTTTATAATTTTTTTAATCTGCTGCATTTCTCTCTGCTCACGTGGCAGTCACAAGGTCCATTTTTAGATGTGGAAGTTCCTCAGAAAAAGGCTTTATTGCGCCAGTGCAGTTAATATTAAACCATTTTTTCAACCATTACTCAAACTAATTTTCCTATGCTTTGATTCAGAGGGCACTCAAACCAGCAGTATGCACTTTAAGCTTCAGAGACTGAGAATAAGCATGGTCCTTGACAAAACTGAGAATTGTGAGGCAAACTGCCATTCAAAATGGAATAATATCTGTGACCACACCTGATCTGTGCATGTGAAATGGGAATGAAGGTTAAAACATTGTTACTGATCAAAGACCGAGCCAAAATTGTACCATCTTCAGTCATAATCTAAATACAAATCTCAAATCTGCAAATCTCAGAGCTGAATGTAATGGCATGACCCTATGCTTATTCCCTTGAAGCCTGAATTTATATACAATTATTTAAAAAAATAAATAATTTGTTTTTGCTTTCAAGCAGATGCTAAATTTGATGCATTCTGAATGGAAACTGCAACAAATTTGCAACAATTGGGATCAAGGGGTTAAAATTCACCGCCTTTTATAAACCTTCACCATCAAAATCACAAACACATTCACACAACATGACTATATTGAAAAAGACCCGCTTTATTTATTTCACCTTCTATTTTATTTATTTAACTTTTCTCATTGAAACTCACAAATGCAAAAGAAGAAACATCAACACATTTACAGCATACTTAGCAGTGTTACACACATCACTGCATTACAGTTTTCCTCTGAACTGTCTTTTTGACTGTCCATTAAAAAAAAACACAGAACACAAGGCAATTGAGTTGAATTTATCAAATTTGGTAACTGAAAGTTCACTGAAATGCCAGAAAAAAATGGTCTAAAGTTACACTGACCATCCAAATCACCCAAGTTTCGAAAAAAAAAAAAAAAACAACAGTATTTTCTGAGTATGGAGCAGTAGCAGCCAAAATGTTCCTTTTGCTACTGAATGACTTCTGTTCTGTGTAACAATTAGCATAGAATAATACTAAATGGTGAAAAATATTAGTGCAGGGGGATCCTCCCAAGCTCTTTGACCGTCCAAATGTTGCTCTGATCAGCCACAGGACAATGCGAATATCTAAAATTCACTTCTGTCTGAGGGGCAGGCAGCAGACTTGCAGGTTATTTGTAAACACTTCCAGGATTCAGGGTGCAGGTGAGAAATTCCATGAAATTCCCAGACATTCACAGTCAATCTCACCAGAATTGAAGTCAATTCACTGCAACAACACAAAGAAACAAAGTGAGTTTTTACAATACAAAAGGCCAGTTTCACATACAGAGATTATTCTTATTCCTGCATCAAAGTCTTAATGGGAATTCCATTTTCAAAACACAATTTACCTGAGGGCAAGGAATAGTCTGAAAAACTGACCAGTAAATTAGACTATGAAAAATACTTGATATGGATGGACGGAATAACATTGCGAGTGAGTGGCATAATATTCTTACAGTGATGAATTTAGGCAAGTGTTCAATCTACTGTGAGCCAGTGTTACTGAGATACTAGTCACCCCACAGTAAAACTGCTCAGTGTTAATTCAGGGTTAATTCAGACTCATAGGACAGATTGTGACATCTTGAGGAATGCAGGAATAAGCCCTTCTGGACAGACTCATAAAAAATACCTTCAGACTTGGCGGTTGAACAGAGAGGTTCCATCTCAATAGTATCTTGTGACATCAACAAAAATAAATAAAATTGCAATTATGGAGCTCATGGCCTTGCCGAACAGATCCACCTGGGGTCCAGATTGAGCTAGTTCTTTTTTTTTTTCAGAACCAGAAAATCTCTCTCGTATTCTAAAATGCAACATTGTTTAAAGGTAACCAATTAGTTCTTTATCCTCAACATTTTTTTTGCATAATTTGCCAGGCTGTTCCAATGAAAAGATTGGTGTGTAAGTTTCAATGTCTTCCTCAGCCCCTAAAAAGGATAAATTCTGAAGCAGTCACTTGACCGTTTCGATCAGCCATTGTGGCAGCTGGACCGCGGCCATGTCGACATACCTTCTACTTAATATGCATGAGCGATCTGCATGAAAAGTCACGTGAGATCAGTCATCAGATTTGACTGCTAGTAAATAAATTACCTTTATGCATCAGAAATTCATTACTATATATATGTCTAGTTACAAATATGGGACGATGTCAAGTACATTAAAGATTTGAAAGTGCTAGGTGTTATGGCCCCAATTTGTAATTAGATTTACAACGCAACAGCAACAGCAAGAGATGACAGACACAGTTTTAACAACTAAAACACATTTAATTTTTAAAACAAAGACAATCACGACTAAGCAACTAACAACTAAGACCAAGATTGAATTATGTACAAAACATAAATATTTACAATCCCTTTTCGTGGGGGGTGGCTTGGTGCTGTCCTGGATGATGAAAATGCTCAAACACAGGCAAAGAAATCCACAAAAGAAACGTCACAGGTCTTGAACAGAATGGCAGGTCTGGTCATCTTCTTGCAATTTCTCCTACTACTTTACTGTCTCAATTCTTTTCCTTATATACTCTTTTGCAGACCCCACCCACATTTAGACCTCTTTTTTTAATTTTCTGAGACTTGCCCCAGACATGTCCAGGACATGTCTAAACATGACTCCAGTCTGAGCTTAACAAAAAAAAGGTAAATACTGCCATCTAGTGGCCTATATTCACATTACATAGGAAACAGGGAAACTTTTATATTTAACCTGGCCAATCGATCAATCGATCTTCTTCCTGGCCTTTTCGAGCACTTATACAGGCCGAATCAGTCAGATATTTCTTTGGCCGCAGCATTTTGCTGTTGGTCAACTTCTCTTCATTTCTGCGTCCACTGCGCACATCCATTTTTGCATGACATCTTTTTTGCATCCTCATGATTACTAATGAGGTATGTCAAATGGCATGGAGAGTTTTTGCGGGTCGCAAAAAATATTTTTACATTCAATATTCGGGGGATTGCAAGCGTTCTCGGAGAAAACATTTATTTATTCCCGTTGGTTTTTGTAATATTTATTAAATTATATATATAAAAAAAGAACAGATTGGTTACCTTTAAAATTTTGCATGGAATATAGGTGGCTGAATTCTCTGTACTCTGCCAGGGAACAACACACAGGAAGTGACGTCTGTTGGTCATCGTAACACAAACACAAACCATTTCAAGAACGAAAAAAATAACGGTGTTAACCGGTTACCATTATTTTTTTATAAACGATTCTGCTCCGGAACATTAAAAATTCAAACGTTTCTGGTTTCGTTTTTTTCCTAGCAAAACAGGAAAGGTTTCTTGCTTTCGTTTTCATTCCGTGAACCAGACCTGATTTAAACATTTCTATGATTTGCAAGGCATTTGTGGGCAAATTGCCGGTCACTAGCCCATCTTCGCTCCTGACAGACTAGGCGTTTTTCGGGATGCTATTTTTGTACCAAATCATGATTATAACCACCTGCTGAAATCAGCTATTCAAATCAAATAATAATTTTTTTTACTAGTCCTAAATTGCCCTGTCCTACTTTTTTTAATGTGTTGTAGGTCTGGATGGTAGTCATGGATGACACATAAAAATAAATCCTTACTTTTTTCACATCTTTTGATTGTTTCCCAATTGATAGTGTTGACTGCGCATCTCCTCCATGCTCTTAGCGGAATCCTAGATTGTGGTTGGTTGCTAAATCAAAATTCATTGAAAAAAAAATACTGTGAAAAGATATTATTGTTACTGCCCTATCTTTTGACCCAGAATACACTGAAATACAAAATTATAAGTACACTGCCGAAAAATATTGATTTAAGGAGTCAGAAGCCGCGACTAAGTCAGAAACCCGTCAAAGTGTACCAAAGTCAACCCGACTAACTTGCTATTGCCATCATACTTAACTAATAGATAGAATAAGAGTCTCAAGTAGGTAATTGATCACTTACCAACGGAAGATGCCACTTGTAGGCTGGTGGACAGGCTCCTTGACAGTTTTTTTTTATTTTGGGTCCTAGTTTCCCCTAGCCTGAGCCCCGTAAGTTTTTTTCTGATGACTGCAGTGTTTCTGTCTTTTAGTTATTGTTATTTTGTTGTAGGTGTTGTCTGGTGTCCTCGACCACCTATGCATGTTATTTGAACGAGTTTATGACTGATTGGCCACCAATTGCGGCCGCCACGCCTCGCGTCAGTTTCTGCCTGAAATCCTGGTTTCTGACTCAGAGTGTGGGCCGATCGGTCCGATGTTGGGCCTTCGACCGATGCCATCGTTATACAACCCCATTTCCGAAGTGGTTGGGACGAAGTGTAAATTGTGAATAAAATCTAAATTCAATGACTTCTAGATCACGAGCCAATATGTTATTTACAAATGAACATAGATAACATTTCAAAAGTTGAAAGTGAGATATTTTACTATTTAATGCACAAAATGAGTTCATTTTGTGGATAAAATTGTAAAATTTATCAGTTTCAACATTTGCTATGTTATCTCTGTTGTATTGAGAATAAAATACTGGCTGGTGCGACTTGAAAGTCATTGTGTTTTGATTTTATTCACAATATACACTTTGTCCCAACTATTTTGGAATTGGGGTTGCATTTTCGATAAAATCTGATAAAATACATGTTAACATGTCAAACCAACATGGAACATCATGTCCCTGACCATCTGTGTCACAACTGAGGCCACATTTGGCCGAATACGCCCGGTTTCAGCCTAATATAGTATAAATAATATAAATATATATAATACAATTAAGACTTATCAGACACGGCGCTCAGCATACGCTTATCACGCACTGCGCGTAGGGCACCAACTGCCGGGGGGGGGCACCAAAAAAATCAAGCCCATAAAAAAATTATAATAATAACAGTATTTAATATTTAAAATAAAAGTTTGTAAAGCATGTTAATAAATATAAGTAATACAAAAATAACGTAGGCTTATTTATGCTAAAAAAGATTAATCTCCTGTGCGGCCCTCTCATCGGTCTACCATTGGTGCCCCCTCCCCCATTCCCTAGTAGTTTGCTCCATTATGCTTCAATCGCAAATTTGGCAGAAGTTTATTCCGGAGATCTGGACATGTCATCGAAAAGGCATCAAGAGTCGGGGGCGGAAAAGAGGAAAAGAAAAAAACAGCGAGATGATGCTCGCGCGTCACTTGCAGGTAAGACAATGTTTTAATTAACAATTATTTATTTTGTAACAGCTGGGTTTACATGACCACAATAATACGATAACTGGGAATAATCGGGTAGTGGCAATAATCTGATTTGACGCGTTTTCATGTACTTCAGTAATGCGATAATCGGAAAAACCTGGTTTACATGGTTCAGTCAATAGTTTGATTTCTTTCCAAGTACATGACGTAAAACTCTTGGTCTCAGCATAGGCCTTCCTCCACTCCTACCAAAAACCCGTGCTTGTTGGATGTGCGTTAGGAGTAAGGACTGGTGGGAGAGAGAGGGAGTGGTGCTCAATGAATTTTTTAGATGCAAAATGAAGAGAGAATTTCAGGATGTCTCGGGGAGCATTCGTGAAACTCTGATGAAATGAAGGATGTCATGAGCCCAGAAGAGATGACCGCTGTACCTCTAGAAATGCGAGTGGCGATTGCGTTATATAAGATCGATAGCTGCGGAGAGTATAGGCTGATAGCGAATCAGTTTGGTGTCCATAAAGCGTCTCTAATCAGCTACATCCGTTTTTCTATTTGTACACATTCGCAGATGTATCCCTGTCACTTTCCTCTGCTGAGCGAAGCTTCTCCAAACTTAAACTCATTAAAACATACCAGCGCTCATCAATGGGCCAGGAGCGTTTAAGTGGTCTGGCTGTCATCAGCATCAATGGGGAAATTGCTCAGAAACTGTCATATGATGACCTGATAGCTGATTTCGCAGCCCAGAAATGCAGACGTGTGCCTCTGTAGGGCCTCTAACAACTGGTGCTTGCATTTTAAAATATGTATTTAAAGTTCCTTACTCAGAACTGTGATAACAGTTAAAAACATGATTATTTGTTAATAGTCGTGGCATTTTTTTTTAATTTAGATTATTTTTTTTTAATTTGAGTATGTGATGCCATTGTTAGTGTTAAAGACTTAATTATTGTTATTTATCTCCTAATAATAATAATAATAATAATAATAATAATTTTTTAAAATTATTAATCTCTCTCAGTTTTTGAACCATTAATATTGACAACTTATTTTGTAAAATAAAGCAAAACTGACAAATACTCAGATATTGTTCATTTCTGTCGGGGGTAGGGTTGGGTATGTGGGGGGGGGGGGGGGGGGGGGGCACCACAAAGCATTTATGCTTAGGGCACCAAAATGGCTAGCGCCGGCCTTGTACCCGGGTTTCTGACTTAGGGTTTCTGCCTTAGATTTCCAAGTCAGAAACCGACCAAAATGCTTCGCGCATTGTAGCTATGTCATTATTTAATAAATAATTGATCTAAACAGTGATTTCCACTTTTATTTAGGCCAACAACAATACCTGAATTGCGTTTGGCTGTATCTTTTACAATTTTTAAAAAATACATCTAAGTCAGAAACTTTTCCCACTCAATCCCTGTAGGTGGGAGTGTTTTTTTTTTTGCCCTAATGCACCATATATTTGCTTCATCCTGAAGGATTATTAGGGTATCGGGACTTTTTTTATTATTTATCAGAAACCAGTACCTTGTGGACAATCTATTAAATGCCAACGCAATACACAAAACGACGATAGGGACGTATGCCGACTGTCAGACATAGCCTACACGTCTATTATGCACAAAAAAATAAAATTAAACACACGTAAATATAAAAAAATAAAAAGTGAACTATGTTACTTTTTACATTGACATAAAAAAAATGCCATTTTTGGCCACTTTTCCAACTTTAAGGGCAAAAAAGAGGGAAATATTTATCGCAGACTGACAAAAGTGGGGTGTTCCAAGTTGTTCTTGGCGAGCTCTATTTATTTATGGTAGTTCTGGAATGTCTAAGCAAAATATAAGATTTGCTAGTCTGTGGACACATTTGGGGGGGGGGGGGTGGTGCACATTTTGTGAGCCTGCCCCATATACAGTAGTTCACAAATTGGAGATTCTAGATTTGGTGAGACTGGAGATGTCAAATTTTTAAAAAAAGAAAGAAAAAGTCCAGACAGCTTCCTTCTCTGCAGTCTGCATGTCGTTATTGTTTTCACTCTCTATACTGCTGGTTGGTTTATTCTGAGATTCGTTTTGGGATCATTAACATCCTTGAAAAACTGAGACTTAGTCCAGATTTATCTGACCACTTGAAAACACCTCTGTCTGTGTGTTTCACCTGATGCAGGTGGAGAGACATACCTTTACTAGGATGTCCGGTGGCGAAAAAGAAATTCTGGTCTTCAAGTACCTGAAAAATGTTATAAAAACCTGTATCAAAACTCAAAAATCTCCTAGAAACACTCCTTATGGCTTGTAAGTACCATATTGATCTGAATATAAGACAATGGGCTCTAATTTCTTGGCGCAGCGCAGGGTGCCGCAGCGTGGCGTAGCTTGACACAGCCTACGCAGTGGTAATTTCGTCCGGCGCAGCCCGCGCAGTGGTAATTTCGTGAGCTGCAACACTGTGCGCAGCCTTTGGTGGACGAACGTGCGCCGAGATGGGTGTGGCGGCGTAGTAGGGGGAGGTGTCACATATTCATCAAGACGCAGAGACAATTTCGTAGAAAAAGTCTTCACTGCAGTTGCGCAGAAAGCTCGCCAGCTCCAACCTGGTTCACTTTCTGTGCAGTGGTAATTTGGCTGACCGGCGCACAGTGCGCACACGTCACCGAAACCTCACAGGCAGGTTTACAGAATGTCAGACACATTTCAATACAGTAAATAATTACAGGAAGCACTGTTTAAAGTAACTCTCTGAATCAGCACATAAATCATAGTATCTATATCGATTGTCCCGATGTCAGATCAAAGGCGGTTGGCACGCGTAATGGAAACTCGACCTGGCATAATCAACACAGCTGAATCCATGAAGCAAATTAACGACTACACATCTTTCTCAGCCAACCACAAACTGCCTCGGTGTCGGGCAGTGCGTATATAATGCTTGCGTTCTATGCTCAGTAAAGCTGCTTGCACACTGGACACAAAACAAATATTTTGCATGAATGATTACAGTCAAAGTCAATGCAAAGACGCGTTTGTTGTGATACTGCTCTTTTGGTTTTGGTAGTTCTGCTATGCCATGATCCCTAGCCTAGCTTAAGTTCTGTGCCTGGCCTTGCCATGATTATTGATTCTTGTGTTTAGTGACCACTGCCTTTGTCTGACCATTCTTATGATTATGTATTGTGCTTTTGGTATTTTAGATTTCCTTGTTTTATTATTTTTCATGTTTTAGTTTATTAGTTATCATGCCATGTTTTCTTTGCTATGCTTTGCACTTTGCCTCCCCTGTCTTGTCAGGTGTGTATCTTTGCTCACGGTCCCTTGTCTTGTGTGCCACTCATTCAGGTGATATTGGTTTCTGGGTTTCAATCTTCTTTCATTATCTCGTGTTCTTCCTTCCTCTCTCTTTTACTGTCTCACTAACACATACTAACAGTTTATTGTTTTTGCTAATTACTAACCCACACTAACCTTGTATATTTGGACTAACTTACTAACAAGCACTCGGGATTGTATAGCTGCACTTACTAATTGACTAATGATCTCTCAGCAGTCGCCTAATTCTAGTCTCCGCCTCCTCGCCTATCCCTAATTATCTCTGCTGCTATTTTCTGTGGATTTCCACGTTTACTTTGTGCTTTCCTTTCTTTTTACTATGCACTTAAGTACTCCTTGACCGGAGCTGTTCTGTTCATAGGTTTGTCTTGTGATCCCTTTCTGCGTTTTGGCTACAGCCAAATTCATGTAATTCGTTTATTCCTCATGTGTCCCTCCCTGGTTATTGTTACCATTGATTGCACCTGTTCTCCCTGATCATGTGTTCTCCCGCGTGTGTATTTAAGATGTCTGTTTGGTTCACTTTCTTGTCAGATCGTTCTTCCTAGCTTCCTGTGCCACGTTTGTTTACACCTTGATTCTTAGTGATTTATCTTTCTGACTGGACCGCCTGACTACGAGCTTTGCATATTCCCTGTATTGTACCGCATTCTTGTTTATCGACCTCTTTTTGCCTGACTACGGATTTTGTGATTGATGCCCTGGTTTTGATTCTGGATTACGCCCATTGGACTTTGATTTTGGATTGCGGACATTGTACTGTTGCCAGCTCTGTGGGGGGTTGCCCCCTTCAGAAATAAAGCCTCCTTTTTGTATTCTACTGGTTGTCGCACTTGGTTAATTTCGTAAATCCCAACATTACGATCTGACCGTGACGGAGCCAGTGACTAACCAGCCTCTGTAGGAGGCAAATAAACAACAGGGAATTCAGCTCGAGTTTCAAGAGCATCAGCTTCGCGCTCTCATGCAACACATGCAGACTATGAGTCTCCATATGGCGGACCTCACTCGCTCAGTGCAAGATTCACAACTGCTGCATGCTCCCCAGCCTGCTGTCCATGCCATGCCTGTGCCTGCCCCCGCTCCACCACTGCCTGTCTTCGAACCACGCCTGCCTCCACCTGAAAGGTACGACGGCAGCCCTGGGTCATGTCGAGCATTCCTTACCCAGTGTGACCTCATCTTTAGCCTCCAGCCCTTGTCATTCCCCACTGAAAGAGCTCGGGTCGCCTTCATCATCATGCAACTGACGGGAAGAGCCAAGCAGTGGGCTACGGCTGCATGGGAAGCAGATCTACCCTGCGTACAGTCATCCGGTCTACTGGGAGAGGAGATGAGGAGGATTTTTGACCACACAAAGTTGGGTCACGAAGCGGGGCGAGAAATTCTACGCATTCGCTAAGGCAGTCGTTCTGTGGCCGACTACACGATCGATTTCCGGACACTGGCAACCAACAGCAGGTGGGGGCGGATAGCTTTGTATGACGCCTTTCTTAACGGGCTCTCTGAAGCTGTAAAAGATGAGCTAGTTCCACGTGAACTACCGGAGGGATTGGATGATTTTGTGGACTTGGCTATACGAGTGGATGCTCGATTAGAAGAATGTAGACGGTCCGTTCCCCGCAGTCGGCCAGTCCATCGCTTCCAAACCACTCCAACACTACTGCCCCCTCCTGGCGGCAAACCTTCTCCTGAGGTGGAACCCATGCAACTGGGTCGTACACGCATCCCCGCGGAGGAGAAGGACCGCCGTCGCAGAGAGGAAGTTTGCTTCTACTGTGGCAAGGGGGGACATCACATTGCTCATTGTCCCAACAAGAAGACTCCTCCTGGTGCCAGGAATGAAGCTATGATTGGGATGACGCCAGTTCATGAGTCCAGGAGCCGCACGTGCCTACCAGTGATTTTGGAATGGGGAGCAGAGAGTAAGTCCACCATGGCTCTCATTGATACTGGGGCAGAGGAGAACCTGATCGATATGTAGCTGGCACGTGACTGGGGGATTCCGACCGAAAAGATCTTTCCGGCCCGAGTGGCTAATTCAATCAGTGGCCAGAAAAAAGCCCAGATCACCCATGTGACCAGCCCCATCAGACTCAAGATCTCAGGTAACCACCATGAAACCATACAGTTATTCCTCCTCCATTCATACCATTCACCTATCGTTTTGGGCCACCCATGGATGGCTAAGCACCTCCCCAATATCGACTAGCGTAAGAATGAAATTAAGGGCTGGAGCCCTAACTGCTCTCTGACATGCCTCCACAACGCCCTCAAACCTCAACATAACCCATCTCCAGAAGAGATTCCAGACCTAGAGAAGGTCCCTCTAGAGTTCCATGACCTCAAGGAGGTGTTTTCCAAATCCCGGGCCACCGGTTTACCTCCTCACCGTCCATACGATTGTACCATTCACCTGAAGCCAGGTACGATGCCCCCTAGAGGCCAACTTTATTCCCTCTCTCGACATGAGACTCAGGCCATGGAGAAGTATCTATCAGAGTCCCTTGCTGCTGGCATCATTCGGCCATCATCGTCCCCTGCTGGTGCTGGTTTTTTCTTTGTGACCAAGAAGGACGGATCACTAAGACCTTGTATTGATTATCGGGGTCACAACAAAATAACCATCAAGAACCGCAACCCTCTCCCACTCATGAATACAGCTTTTGATCTCCTGCAAGGAGCTAAAGTCTTCACAAAAGTGGATTTACGTAATGCGTATCACCTGGTGCGCATCAGAGAGAAGGATGAATAGACGAGTGCTTTTAACACACCCACTGGGCACTGGGAGTACCTGGTTCTTCCTTTTGGCCTTAGCAATGCTCCAGCTGTGTTCCAGAGTCTTGTAAATGACGTCCTACGTGATATGATAAATAAGTTTGTTTTTGTTTATCTTGGTGATATTTTGATTTTTTCAGAGTCTCAGGAGGACCATGTTAAGCATGTGCGCCAAGTGCTCCGTCGCCTCCTGGAGAACCGCCTATTTGTGAAGGCTGAAAAATGTGAGTTTTTTGTAGAAACAACTACTTTTCTGGGTTACATTATCTCTCCAGGCACCATTCGTATGGACCCAGTGAAAGTGGAGGCTGTCACCAAGTGGCCCCGACCAGAGGACCGTAAGTCACTCCAGCGTTTTTTGGGCTTTGCTAATTTTTACCGATGGTTCATCAGGAACTATAGCTCTGTTGCTGCTCCTCTCACTGCTCTCACCTCCTTCAAGTCCAAATTTCTTTGGTCCGAGAAAGCAGAGAACACCTTCAGTGATTTAAAAACCCGTTTCACATCTGCACCCATCCTCACTATTCCCAACCCAGAGCTCCAGTTCATTGTCAAAGTGGATGCCTCCAATATTGGAGCTAGAGCCATCCTGTCCCAGAGGTCCACGGAGGATGGGAAGATCCATCCATGTGCCTTCTTCTCTCGCCGCCTCAGCTCAGCGGAAAGAAACTCTGACATCGGCAACTGGGAGCTGTTGGCGGTGAAGTTGGCCTTGGAGGAATGGAGGCAGTGGCTGGAAGGATCCAAAGTGCCCTTTATAGTCTGGACAGACCATAAGAATTTGGAGTACATTCAAACAGCCAAAAGACTTAACCCACGTCAAGCCAGGTGGGCATTTTTCTTCTCCCGCTTAAATTTCCACATAGCCTATAGACCAGGAAGTAAGAATGTCAAGCCTGATGCTCTCTCCCGTTGCTTTGAGAATAAGGAGGATGAACCTTGCCATGACACTATCCTACCTAAGGAAGCTTTTATTAATGCCCTTTGTTTGGACATTGAGAAGGAGGTCAAGGAAGCTCAAACTTATGCTGCTACCCCCAGTGCTTGTCCCACTAACTGTCTATATGTTCCAGCTGCCTTGCGCCCCAAGGTCCTGGAATGGGGTCACTCCTCCATGCTGTCCTTCCATCCAGGGGTACACCAAACCAAGGATTTCATCCTCCAAAGATTTTGGTGGCCAGAAATGGCCCAAGATATTCAGGGTATTGTAGCTGCTTGCTCGGTCTGCGCCCAGGCTAAAGCTTCACACCAGTCCCCTCAAGGTCTGCTTCAGCCCCTTCCTACACCACATCGTCCCTGGTCCCACATTGCACTGGATTTCATCACAGGCCTTCCCCCTTCCAATCACCACACCACCATTCTCACCATAGTAGACAGATTCTCTAAAGCAGTTCACTTAATTCCCCTCATCAAACTCCCTTCCGCTCAAGACACCGCCAACCTTCTCATACAACACGTTATTAGACTTCATGGAATACCTACTGACATCACTTCTGATCGCGGGCCCCAATTCACTGCCCTTGCCTGGAAATCATTTTGTAAAGCACTTGGCACTTCTGTTAGTTTATCATCAGGTTTTCATCCCCAAACTAACGGCCAGACCGAGCGAGCTAACCAGTCTGTAGAGAATGTGTCTCCTGGAGCCATCGGTTGCCGTGAGTGGAATATGCCCTGAACAGCCACACCTCCGCTGCCTCCAGCGTCTCCCCCTTCAAGGCCGGCCTAGGCTACCAGCCCCCTTTGTTCCCATCTCAGGAGGAGGAGATAGCCGTCCCCTCAGCCCGTGAATTTGTGCGCAGGTGCAGACGCACCTGGATTGCCACCCGCCAGGCCCTGCTCAGGTCGGTCTTCAGAATGAAGGAGCAGGCTGACAAGAGGCGCACATCCGCCCCTATATATCGACCTGGGCAGCGTGTCTGGCTGTCTTCAAGAGACATTCCCCTTAGAGCTAATGGGGGCAAGCTTTTCCCTAAGTTTTTGGGTCCATTTACCATCGAGAAAGTCTTAAGCCCCACTGCTGTTCGCCTCCGTATTTTAGATTTCCTTGTTTTATTATTTTTCATATTTTAGTTTATTAGTTATCATGCCATGTTTTCTTTGCTCTCCCCTGTCTTGTCATGCGTGTATCTTTGCTCACGGTCCCTTGTCTTGTGTGCCACTCATTCAGGTGATTTATTGGTTTCTGGGTTTCAATCTTCTATCATTATCTCGTGTTCTTCCTTCCTCTCTCTTTTACTGTCTTACTAACACATACTAACAGTTTATTGTTTTTGCTAATTACTAACCCACACTAACCTTGTATATTTGGACTAACTTACTAACAAGCACTCGGGATTGTATAGCTGCACTTACTAATTGACTAATGATCTCTCAGAAGTTGCCCAATTCTAGTCTCCGCCTCCTTGCCTATCCCTAATTATCTCTGCAGCTATTTTCTGTGGATTTCCACATTTACTTTGCGCTTTCCTTTCTTTTTACTATGCACTTAAGTACTCCTTGACCGGAGCTGTTCTGTTCATAGGTTTGTCTTGTGATCCCTGTCTGCGTTTTGGCTACAGCCAAATTCATGTAATTAGTTTATTCCTCATGTGTCCCTCCCTGATTACTGTTACCATTGATTGCACCTGTTCTCCCTGATCATGTGTTCTCCTGGATGTGTATTTAAGATGTCCGTGTGGTTCACTTTCTTGTCAGATCGTTCTTCCTATGCAACGTTTGTTTACGCCTTGATTCTTAGTGATTTATCTTTCTGACTGGATCGCCTGACTACGAGCTTTGCGTATTCCCTGTATGGTACCGCATTCTTGTTTATCGACCTCTTTTTGCCTGACTACGGACTTTGTGATTGGTGCCCTGGTTTTGATTCTGGATTACGCCCATTGGACTTTGATTTTGGATTGCGGACATTGTACTGTTGCCAGCTCTGTGGGGGGTTGCCCCCTTCAGAAATAAAGCCTCCTTCTTGTATTCTACTGGTTGTCGCACTTGGTTCATTTCGTAAATCCCAACAGCGTTAGTCGGACAGGTTTTAATATCGCTGCGTGTCCGAAAGTCATAAAAGTTCTAATTTTTAGAGTCTTCCAGGAATTATGAGATGTTCAAACTTGGCCATGCTTGTGTTCGACCTTTACAAAATGCAAATTGATAGCTATCAACTTTTCTGGGTCTTTTTATTCGTCTGTTTTCTTCCGTTGAAGATAGACAAGTCTTTTTTCGGTCTTTTTTTTGAAAATTAGTCAGATGGATCGAATAGATTCACACTTTATTTCCACAGCAGAGATAAAATAGTGCTTGCAATCAGAGAGCAAATCAATTCCATGACCATTGAGAGTGTGAATAAATTATCGCATGCACGATGAACATTGACGCAAAATGCAAAATACTCCATGTCCAGCAGCCAGCACAAAGTAAAAGTATTGATATAAGAACAGATTTATAACGAAATAAAGAATAACAAGTGTCTGCCACTGACAATATCCCCCGCCGCCTCAATTTTATGTGTCCGTAAGGATGTATGTACGTACGGACGGATGGAGCCCAATGCTCTATCCTATCCTTCATGCTAATCGCGCGGCGGGGGATAAAAATATATCACCAACAAAGAGAACATCCAAAAAGATGACCTGCAAATAAATAAATCAGTGTTCATTGGATGTTCTGTAGATAAGATGTTTCTTTTTATTCTTTATTTCGTTATTAATCTGTTCAAATCGTCTTTTTTTTTTTTTTTTGGCTGTCAGACAGAGGCATTGTGCATTGTACCGCGCCAAACATTGAAATTCTCAGTACTCATCTTGAAGAACTGAGCCCTCTTATCAAAACATTCACGTTTAATATCTAAGAGAGTCAGTAGATTTGAAGAAATGAAAAACAATAATCGACTGTCAGACACGGAGTTATACTGAAAGCATCCGACTGTCGGACACGAAGATATAGGCCTATTAATGCTGCATTCATGTGCTATGGGAATTATGGTAAATACCAAAATCCGACATGAAAAGTTCACATGAACACCCCCCCATGTGGTATTTTCCACTGGGCAACTCGTAGATAATTTTGATACACGAGTTGCCGAGATGAGATAACCTTTGACCTTTTCAATATGGTTTTACTCTAAAAACAGGCCTGAATCTGTGAGTCCGCCATCTTTAATTTCCCAGTACAACAACAAAAGCACGTGAACACAACACACTGGTAAATACCACTTCACAAGTGGAAAATATCATCTTTTCCATCGCACGTGAATGCAGCATAAAACCCTGTCTGACTTTCGGACACATAGACACTGCGTGAGAAATTCGTTTCGCGTCCAGTGTGCAAGCAGCTTAATACTAGGCTACTATTATTGTCACTTAGGTTTTATCGTTTTTAGTGGGGGAAAGGAATACAACCTGATTGCTATGATCTCATGCTGAGTTAAGATTACATTTTGAAAATAAATGTGTAACGTATCTTGCATTGTTGTCAAAGCATAATCCCAAAATTTTAAGCAGCAACAGGGTATAATACTGTGGGAAAATATTAATCCATGTAACCGTATTAATCAAGTTTCTTTAAATCCATGAACATTGAAATGTATCATCAATGTATTACTATAAGCATGATTACATTTTAGCCATTACCCAATTATTGTATTCATTATATATTCAAATACATTATTAATCAAGTATTATAAATCCAAATGCATTAATCATCAAGCTTATGTTAATATTAACTGAAACATTGTATTACTCTAAAACAAGAGGAATCTGAGTGTACGGTGCTCAATTTCTGAAAGGAGTATCGGTGTCCCACATTCAAAAGCATGAGGATTCGAGTAAAGAGGTCTCTGCTCTATTGAAGATTATCTGTACTTTTGGAGGCTTCAGATGTGCCTTCAATTTATTGGCCTAGACTAAAAGATTACCGGGAAAACTCCGGTTGGGTCTTACTTCTTATAGGAGGACTGACGGCGGAGACCAGAATGAGTTGTGAATGTCCCCTGAGGTTTAAACATGTGGTCATTGGGACATTTGGTCAAGCAGAGTTCATGAACATCAATTAACAAAGAAAGCACATGGTGGGAGCATGAAGATGAGCTATAAGAAGGGGAACATGAAATGACTTTGGGGCGATTCGATTGCCATTCTCCGATTGCCTTCTGATGAGTCAGAATATCGACGGAAGCAAGCCCTGGCTCTACTTTGACCTCTCACGGAGGAACATTCAACTATATCATCGAATGGTTTGATTATTATCGTCTCTGATGTTTGTTGTCATCATTTGATTACATGCATATGATTTCTCTTTATTATGTACTCACTTGCTTTTCTGATTAAACGACAAAAATACAATTGCAAATATAAAAGGTGTTTTGGGTCCTTCATTTAAGGTCAATCTCAACCAGTCCGAAAATCCCACAATACCCAATAGGAACACGCTATCCATCGTTTCTCTTCCCAATGATGCAGGCAGAAGAAATAAATGAGCAACCGTCGTATTTCATTCCAACTTCATAAGTTTGAATGATCTGATGTAGTTTCGTTTTGAAATTCCATTCAAGTTCGCTAATGGTAATAATTCACAAATGCCCTAGCGAGCCAGCTAACTCATATTCGTAATGCTTAATAGAGATGTAAGCGGTGCAGAAAACATGCCTGAAGCAGCAAAGTAAAATGCAACATTAAAGCATCATGCAGATATAGGACAGAGGCTTCTGTAAAGGACCCCTTTTTTATGGTGATAAATGTTTCAGGAAGGGAATGCATGTGACGGATTTATTTTGAAAGTCATGCCTTTATTTTGAAGGTCAGGGTTTGCTTACCACGCCGTTAAAACCAGAAGTAGGAAGCGTAGTTGAAAATGTTTGCGCGTCACGGTACACATGAAGAAGGAATGTCCGTCACTCACTCTATACTTTTAGCATCCAGCTAGTGAGGGAAGAAGGTATGTGTTTAATATAATTTAGGTATGATGGGTGCTGGCGTTGTGAGTATTTTTCTATTTATGTGTTATGAAATTGGTGCTCTGGTAATATTATGTGTGCTGGAGTATCTGTGTTTATCCTAACTGATCTCTGATAGCCTTCAGCTTGTGGGGCTAGTTGTTAATTAGGGATGTGTTATTAGTTAGATCTCAATGTGTTGTGTCAAATGGGTTCATAGGCACTCCAGTGCTCTCTAATTCATGAATTAATGAAATACTTGACGCTTTTATTGTGTGATGATAGTGCGGATTTTCATTTAGGTTTATATTAACCTTTTATTATGAATGTTATCAATTTTGTAATTATCTCTTCTTTTTGCCTTTTGTCCAGCTCTTACGGTGTGTTTGTTTCGTACTGCTACCCCCTCTTTTAAAGAAAGAAAAATAAAAAAAGTGAAGACAAACCATCAGTTTAAGGAGTCCTCCATTGCTCTAGCTGGGTTGGCTACAGCTTCTATATTCCAACACATTAAAGGTGAGGAGAGGAGCCTATTTGATTGGTGAAGATTTGACTCGGCTGTGTTATACCCAAACGCGCCTTCTTTGCCACTTGTGTCGAAAGGTGGGACCGAGGCGGGACAGAGGAGTACTTGCTCCAGGCTGCACTGGCATGAAATTACAACATACGCCTGGACACACCCCGTTGGCGTGGCGCACCCCCCATTCGCCGCGCCTGGTCTACGAATTTAGAGCCCAATATTTTTTCTCTTGAAAAATGCCTGAAAATGACGCCTCGTCTTATATTTGGGGTCTAAGGAGTTACCCATGTAAAACAATACATGGACCCATATGAGTGCTTTTCTCTCTGTCAGTGTTTAGAGCAGTGTGACCCTAGAGTGATCCTGTCAACAAGTCAGCTGAAGTGGGTGTGTTAGCCTACTTGCTGCTGAATGACAGAAAGATGCAGCCAGGGCACAGAGATCCACTTGAAAAAAGTGCTTCCAAAGTTGGTCAGGTGAATAAAAATCAAGAGAAGTTCTGATTCCAATTTTAAACTTATGGTTGTAAACAAAGCTGAGAGAATGAACAACATGAGGGCAGGAAAAAGATATGATGTGACAGAATGCAATGTAATTATCATAATAGACAACAGAACACATGGTTTCTCTCCATATGCGATCTAACAGCAATTAAATCACGGGCTAAATTCAGTACAGTTGCAGAACACGAGCAGAGAATTGGGTTGCACAAAACTTCAGTTTAGAACAATTATTAGTCCTGACCTGTTCTCAGTCATTTTCATAATTAACAGAAGGTTCACTCCGAGAGCACTCCACACTTAACAGGTGCTGCTTGTTCTCCCCGATTAGGTAAGACGACAATCATTCATCTGGACGCTTATTTGCTGCATTTAAATCAACGTCATTCAAAATGAATGTGGAAAAAACTGTTTGTGGTATTTTTTGGATGTTAATGCTCTTACATATTGCAGACTGTTCTGACTCTTTTTGTCAAGCAAATGTGCGCCGTATATTGCACAAGTTAGGCCAGTAGGCCAATGCCCGATTTATTACACTGTTTTCATGGCATAGAACCGTGACGGGCATTCTGCGCTTTGCCTATTTGCAGGGCTGTAGAAGATTTTATGATTTTTTTTCTCCCCATGATAAACACCAAAGATGTTGAAATGTACAAGGAAAACAATGAAATTTTTTTTAAGCAAAAGAGATTTTTTTCAAATAAAAGGTATTTTTCCAAATAAGGGTCTTGAAAAAGAGGGGTCGCCTTATATTCAGGGTCGTCTTATATTCGGCTCAATACGGTATGTAGCCTAGGCAATACCAAGCCAGAACAGGTGTTTATTAGCTCAAAATATCGGTATATCTGTCAGAAACCGACTCGAAGTCAGAAGCCACGACTAAGTCAGAAACCCATCAAGGTGTACCAAAGTCAACCCGACTGACTTGCTATTGCCACAATACTTAACTAATAGATAGAATAAGAGTCTCAAGTAGGTAATTGATCACTTACCAACGGAAGATGCCACTTGTAGGCTGGTGGACAGACTCCTTGACAGTTTTTTTTATTTTTATTTTGGGTCCTAGGCTCCCCTAGCCTGAGCCCGGGAGTTTTTTTCTGATGATTGCAGTGTTTCTGTCTTTTAGTTATTGTTATTTTGTTGTAGGTGTTGTCTGGTGTCCCCAACCACCTATGCATGTTATTTGAACAAGTTTATGACTGATTGGCCACCGATTGCGGCCAAAGAGGCCGCCACGCCTCGCGTCAGTTTCTGCCTGAGATCCCGGTTTCTGACAGAGAGCGTTGGCCGACGCCACTGATAAAATTGTAAAATTTATCAGTTTCAACATTTGCTATGTTATATATGAAAGTCATTGCGTTTTGATTTTATTCACAATTTACACTTTGTCCCAACTATTTAGGAATTGGGGTTGTGTTTTTGATCAAATCAGTTAAAATACATGTTAACCTGTCAAAGCAACATGGAATATCATGTCCCTTACCATCTGTGTAACGACTGGGGCCACATTTGGCCAAATACGCTGGGATTCTGCCTGAGATACCCGGGTTTCTGACTTAAAAATCTCTGTCAGAAACCGACCAAAATGCTTTGCGCGTTGTAGCTATGTCATTATTTAATAAATAATTGATCTAAACAGTGATTTCCACTTTTATTTAGGCCAACAACAATACCTGAATTGCGTTTGGCTGTATCTTTTACAATTTTTAAAAAATACATCTAAGTCAGAAACTTTTCCCACTCAATCCCTGTAGGTGGGAGTGTTTTTTTTTTTGCCCTAATGCACCATATATTTGCTTCATCCTGAAGGATTATTAGGGTGTCGGGACCTTTTTTTTTTATTTTTCTCGAGTGCTAAATGTAAACCAGTACCTTGTGGACAATCTATTAAATGTCACCGCAATACACAAAACGACGATAGGGACGTATGCCGACTGCCAGACATAGCCTACACATGTCTATTATGCACAGAAAAATAAAATAAAATAGAACACACGTAAATATAAAAAAACAAAAAGTGAACTATTTTACTTTTTACATGGACATCAAAAAAATTAAGGGCAATTAAGGGCAAAAAAGACAGGGAAATATTTATCGCAGACCGACAAAAGTGGGGTGTTCCAAGTTGTTCTTGGCAAGCTCTATTCATTTATGGTAGTTCTGGAATGATCTAAGCAAAATATTAGATTTGCTAGCCTGTGGACACATTTGGGGGGGTGGCGAACATTTCGTGAGCCTGCCCCATATAGTTCACTAATTGGACATTCTAGATTCGGTGAGAGTGGAGATGTCAAATTTTGAAAAAGAAAAGAAAAAAGTCCAGACAGCTTCCTTCTCTGCAGTCTGCATGTCGCTATTGTTTTCACTCTCCATACTGCTGGATGGTTAATTCTGAGGTTCGTTTGGGATCCTTCACATCCATGAAAAACGGAGACTTAGTCCAGATTTATCTGACCACTTGAAAACACCTCTGTCTGTGTGTTTCACCTGATGCAGGTGGAGAGACATACCTTCACTTGAAAGTCCAGTCGCTAAAAAGGGAAACATTGCAATTATACAACAATATACAGGACATCGTGATGAAACATTGTCATTGAAAACTTAATCGCAAACTTAGGGGAAAAGAGATGCATGCGTATAGTAATTTGAGTCCTTGACAAAGGTTTTTTTGAACTTGCATTGGAAACAAAGAAATAAATTTTGGTTGTAAGTTTCACGAACATCATCCTGAAATGCTTTGTTCAAATCTGAAATATTACATAGATGACTTACAGTGACATTCACTGCTGTATAGAATCATACCATATGGTCTGTGAAACAGATTTCAAAAATACTTCACAAATTGATTTCTTAAATGTCTTTCTGCATGAGAATATGAGTAAACTGTTAGTGAACGGATTTAAAGAAGAGAACACGTTCTGTCTGTACACTGTGGAAGCAGGGAAAGACATAGGTCTTTATCAGCAGGCTACAAAAAGAAACAACATTCAAATTATACATCATCCACATCACTTCCATCAGCAAACTTCCTGTTAGAAACCCAGTTATGTATATTAGGGTCGAGTTGGAATATCTGACCATCCAGAGAGATGCACACATGTGCACAGACATTTTACAGGATTTTGTTTGTTTCCATCCAATAAATTGAAATCCAGCTTTTTTTCTCCCTCATCACAAAACTTTTTTTGGGATGAAAAAATGTTTACAGTGACATTCTGCAGCAGGTGTAGCGTGTAAATTTTCAAAAAATTTATTTAAAAAATCACGAGATTTCTTAGTCAAATTCTCACATGAGGAAAACTGTGTAACTGTCCAAATACTTAGGAACCTAACTGTTTATTTACTGTATAGGCAAAAGTATGTGGAGACATTACAGAAACCTTACTGATATACAGAGAGAGTGGACATTATTAAATTTTAAATGTTTGACATCTTTAATGAATTTGGAATGAATTGGTCAGTATGGACTGATTAGACAGACTTTCTGCTTGTGTTTGAGGGTGTGTTCATATGATGCTGCCTCAGGTATGAGCTCTGCCTCTGTCACAACTATAGAGGTGTGAACAGTTATACAACAGGTTACAAAATACTAGCAGTAAAATGAATTTGAGTTGTGTTATGGCCCCAATTTGTTATTACATTTATAACACAACAGCAACAGCAAGGGATGACAAACACAGTTTTAACAACTAAAACACATTTAATTTTTAACAAAGACAAAGACTAATAACAACCTACAACTAAAGACCAAGATTGATAAATAAGAAAAAACAGAAATAATTACAGTCCCTTTTGTAGGTGGCTTGGTGATGTCCTGGATAAGGAAAAATAATGCTCTAACACAGACAGAAATCCTCAAAAGAAACTTCAGGTTCTGAACAGAAATGACAGGTCTGGTCACGTGTATCCTTCTTCTTGCAATTTCTCCTCCTACTCTACTGTCTCAATTCTTTTCCTTATATACTCTTTTGCAGACCCCACTCACATTTAGACCTCTTTTTTTTTATTTTTGGGGACTTGCCCCAGACATGTCTGGAAACATGTCCAAACATGACTCCAGTCTGAGCTTAACAAAAAAAAAGGTAAATACTGCCATCTAGTGGCCTATATTCACATTACACCTCCATTCCAAAAGGGAAAAATTTTGACTCATAAAGGCAAAATTTTTCTTTTCAATACAAAATGGTTAAGTGAACACTTGTCTATATATACATATCATACAATATTCAAACACATGATATATATATACACATTCAAACACGGGATAAGCAATCAGCAATTACATTGTCTGTACCCTTCACATGCTTAATTTCCAAGTCAAACTCCTGTAAAATCAAACTCCAATTCAACAATCTCCGATTCTTGTTTTTCATCTTACTCAAAAACGTTAACGGATTGTGGTCAGTGTACACAATCATTGGCTTTTGTCCTGTACAAACATAAACCTCAAAGTGTTGTAAAGAAAGGACCAGAGCCAACAGTTCCTTCTCTATTGTGGAATAGTTCCTTTGGTGGCGATTGAACTTCCTGGAGAAGTATGCCACGGGATGCTCAATGTCATCAGAGTCACTTCTCTGTAGGAGCACAGATCCACAAGCTTGGTCGCTAGCATCGACCGCGATGGAGAACGGTTTGTTGAAGTCAGGAGATTTGAGCACGGGGAAGTGACACAGCAGAGACTTCAGGTGATCGAAGGCTCTCTGGCATGCATCATCCCAGGTGAACTTTACGCCTTTCTTCAGTTGGTTAGTTAGACTGAGAGCAATCTCAGCAAAGTTCTTGCAGAACTTGCGGTAGTACCCGATCATTCCAAGGAAGCGGCGCAAAGCTTTTTTGTTGTCAGGAACTGGAAAGTCCATGATGGCTTGGACTTTAGCATTTATGGGTGCCACCTTACCCTGGCCTATGACGTAGCCAAGATAGGTGACAGTAGCACAACCAAAGTCACTCTTGCTCAGGTTAACAGTCAGGTTAGCCTGGGTCAGGCGCTGGAACAACGTCTCTACATCTTTTAGATGTTCTTCCCAGGAGTCACTCCATGTGATCAGGTCATCGATGTACGCACCCGTGTGTGGCAATCCGGCGATTGTAGACTGTATCATCCTTTGGAACGTGGCTGGGGCATTTTTCATGCCAAAGGGTAGGACTTCATACTGGTACAATCCAGATGGTGTGGCAAAAGCAGAGATGCTCTTGGCCCTCTCAGTTAAAGGCACACACCAATAACCCTTCAATAAATCAATCTTGGTCAGAAACTTTGCTTGCCCTACACTATCAATACAATCATCAATCCTAGGTATTGGAAACACATCAGTTCTAGTTACAGCATTGACTTTGCGATAATCTGTACAGAATCTAGTACTTCCATCAGGTTTTGGAACTAGCACACAGGGTGAACTCCAATCGGAGTTGGAGGGTCTGATAATATAATGTTTTAACATGTACTCAACCTCTTTCTCAGCAATCTTTCTCTTTTCAGGATTCATCCGGTATGGATGCTGTTTTATTGATTTGGCATCACCAACATCTACATCATGAGAGGCTATAGTAACTCTCTTTGGAACATCAGGAAACAAATCCTCATATTTCTTGATCAACCTTTCAAACTGATCTCTCTGTGAGGGTTCTAAGTGCTGGAGTTTTACATCAAGATTTTGCAACACTTCAGTGTTTGACAATTTACATGAAAGAACTTCAGCTTTAATTCTTGGTTCATCATCTTGAAACTCCCCCTCATCTTCACACGTTTCGACCATTGGAGAATCTGAAGTGACAGCTGCAACCCTAGCATTTCTGTCATGATAAGGCTTTAGCATGTTAATATGACACAATTGTTTTGGTTTTCTCCTATCTGGAGTCTTCACAATGTAATTGAGATCATTGAGTTTTGTCAGAATTTCATAAGGACCATGAAATCTAGCCTGCAATGGATTGGACTGCAAGGGAAACAACACAAGGACCATTTCTCCTGGTTTAAACTCACGGCTTCTAGCCTTATGATCATACCAAGTTTTCATTTTTCCCTGACTTGATTTCAAGTTCTCTTTGGCAAGGTCACAAGCTGCACGCAATCTTTCCTTGAACTTGCTAACATAGTCTAACAGACTGATTTGCGGCTCTTCCTCTTGCCATTGTTCACTCAATAATAGCAAAGGTCCTCTCACTTCATGACCAAACACTAGCTCAAATGGACTGAATCCAGTAGACTCCTGCACTGCTTCTCTAGCTGCAAACAACAGCAAATGAACCCCTTCATCCCAGTCTTTCTCATGGTCATAACAATAAGTCCTCATCATTGTCTTGAGAGTGGAATGAAACCGCTCTAAGGCACCCTGACTTTCTGGATGATAGGCACTAGAAAGAATCTGTTTTGCACCTAGTTCATACACAACCTGCTGAAACAATCCTGAAGTGAAATTGCTACCTTGGTCTGACTGAATTTCCCTGGGAAGGCCAAACAACGTGAAGAACTTTATCAAAGCCTTCGAGATTGCAGTTGCCTTGATGTTACGTAGAGGTATGGCTTCGGGGAATCTGGTAGATGCACACATGATTGTCAACAAGTACTGATTTCCAGATCTAGTCTTGGGTAATGGACCAACGCAATCAACAATGACCCTAGAGAATGGCTCCCCAAATGCTGGGATAGGCTGCAATGGAGCTACAGGTGGGTCTAACTGGTGTTTTCCAACTACCTGACAAGTGTGACAGGTTTTGCAAAAGTTGGAAACGTCTTTCCGAAGCCCAGGCCAAAAGAAGTGTTTCATGATCTTATCAACAGTCTTGTTAACACCAAGATGACCTCCTAAAGGTAAACTATGAGCCATTGTTAAGATCTCATTCCTATAGACCTTCGGAACAACAATTTGCCTGACCACTGCCCAATCTGCATTGGCAGGGATATCAGGAGGGCGCCACTTCCGCATCAACACACCATCCTTGAGATAATACCCAACTGGAACTGCATCTATTTCTTTTTCAGGAAGGGCTCTCCTCTTTAGTACACCAATTTCAGGATCATTAGTTTGCTCCTCAATCAACCGCTTTCTGGACAGAGACAAGTCTCCAGACACATCAGAATCACCAGACCCATCCGGCTGGCTGAATAGAGAACTGATAAAAGTATCTGATAAGTCCTCAAACGGAGAAACCATAGTAGGCCAATCAGAGTCATGAGGCGAACCACCTGAGTCCTGACTATTCAATGTACCGGACGGCACCACAACATCTTCTTCTTTAGCCTTCTTGGCCATAGCATGAGTCACTGCGCAAGAAGGATACAGAGATGGGTCCTCATCCCCATCTTCAGTGCTCGGCTGTGAAGTAAGATGTACAGGGGGAACTACTTTGCCCCCAGCCAGGTCATTGCCTAGCAGCAGAGAAACACCCTTTAAAGGTAGACTTGACATAAGTCCCACCTTTACCTGTCCTGTAACTAAATCTGACTTCAAGAATATAGAGCGCAGGGGTACAGATACAGTCCTCCCTTCAATACCTTGTACAAGTATGAAATCCCCTGAAGCGGTCTCATCACGTAACTCCAAGGAGTCCATCAACAAAAGTGACTGAGAAGCTCCGGTATCCCTTAGGATATATATGGGGACAGGAGTAGTATGCTCATTCAGAGCCACAAATCCCTCTGACACAAATGGAAGAAATTCTTCCCTCACGAAGTCAGCTGTATCAGGCTTTTTAGCCCCACAAGAAGCAGGCAATTTAGCAGATTGGTTATCTACTACAGGGGTTTCTAACCTTGTTTTCACAAAGGCATTTGGTTTGGTATCCTTTTCTTTTTCTTTCTTAGCTTTAAGGAACCAACAGTTAGTTGTAACATGACCAGATTTCTTGCAATAACTGCAAACTAGACCACTTTTGTCACTGTCAGCTTTCACACTTTGATCAGACCTGTTACTGGATTTCTGAGCACCATCACTAGATTTGTCTTTGTCTTTGGGTGAGGAATCTTGGGTATCACCATAACCCTTTTTCTGAAATTGGGACCATCTATTATTACTGCTAGACTGAAATTTGGACTTATGTGTGAGAACATATTCATCTGCAAATTTGGCAGCTGATTGCAAATTCAGTGCTTGCTTCTCATTAAGGTAGGTCTTAACATCATCTTTAACACAGTTCTTGAATTCTTCAACTAACACCATCTCTTTTAGTGAGTTGAAATCATCCTTGACCTCCATAGAAGTACACCAGCGCTCAAAGCAAACCTGCTTTTCATTAGCAAATTCAACATAAGTCTGATTTTCAGATTTCTTCAGACCTCTGAATTTCTGTCGGTAAGCCTCTGGAACCAACTCATAAGCTCTCATAATAACCTTTTTGACAACCTCATAATCAGAGGAATCATCTGCAGACAAAGCCGAATAGGCTTGTTGAGCTTTACCCTTGAGGACAGTTTGCAACATCAGAGGCCAGTGTTCCTTTGGCCACTGGCAACTCTTTGCTACCTTTTCAAAACATTGGAAATAGTTGTCAACATCCTTTTCCGAAAATGGAGGCACCAGTTTTACCTCCTGGCTAGCCCGAAATTTATTTTCAGTTGCAATTTTTATTTTTAGTTGCTCCATTTGGAGTCTTTCTTCTCTATCGAATTTCTCTAATTCAAAATCTCTCTGTCTTGCAAATTTTTCTAACTCAAATTCTCTTTGTTTTTCTTCTCTTGCTAATTTTTCTAACTCAAACTGCCTTTGTTTTTCTTTTTCTTCCCTCTCAAATTCTCTTTGTTTCTCTTTTTCCTCCCTTTCTTTTTCTCTTTCTTCCCTTTCTTTCTCTTTTTCCTCCCTTTCTTTTTCTCTTTCCTCCCTTTCAATCTCTAGCATTTTTAATTTAAGTTCCATTTCTATATTTGGATTTTCCACTGGAAACTGTTCCAGATCTCCTGGTGCAAACACATTTTCATCAATGTAATATTCAACTATCTCTCTAGCCAGTCTTGCTTTTCGCATGGCTGGTTTTACCTCTGTCAGCTCCAACTGTCTGCAAATTTCTAGCAGTTCTGTCTTTTTAAAAGACTTCAAAACCCCTACGGTTGGTGATGCCAAGAAATCATCCATTGCTGTTGTCAATATATATCTAGGAAAACTCACAAAAACAATTTCACAATTTGGAATGTTAGATTTTCAATAAATTACTCACACAATGGTCTATCCCGGACCTTGAGCCCCCAATTTGTTATGGCCCCAATTTGTTATTACATTTATAACACAACAGCAACAGCAAGGGATGACAAACACAGTTTTAACAACTAAAACACATTTAATTTTTAACAAAGACAAAGACTAATAACAACCTACAACTAAAGACCAAGATTGATAAATAAGAAAAAACAGAAATAATTACAGTCCCTTTTGTAGGTGGCTTGGTGATGTCCTGGATAAGGAAAAATAATGCTCTAACACAGACAGAAATCCTCAAAAGAAACTTCAGGTTCTGAACAGAAATGACAGGTCTGGTCACGTGTATCCTTCTTCTTGCAATTTCTCCTCCTACTCTACTGTCTCAATTCTTTTCCTTATATACTCTTTTGCAGACCCCACTCACATTTAGACCTCTTTTTTTTTATTTTTGGGGACTTGCCCCAGACATGTCTGGAAACATGTCCAAACATGACTCCAGTCTGAGCTTAACAAAAAAAAAGGTAAATACTGCCATCTAGTGGCCTATATTCACATTACAGTTGCAATACACCACAATGGAAGGAGAAAGCCTCTCATATCAGGCTATGCAGACCAATACATCCCAAATTAAAAAATGTCATTAATGTAAGAATTAAAAAATGCCACTTTTCTCTTTATTCAATGAGGTATCAAATAAAGTGTCCATATATATGCAACAGCTTCGCGCTGTGCATCAGTATATAGTGAAAACAATGCCGATGAAGAAGACACTGATTCTGAGTCATATCTCCTGCAAAACTAGAAATTTAGGAAAACTAAGACATTAAAGTAGAGGGTGAGAAGGAGATAAGGGATGACGTTAAGCACTGTGAGAAGAATCAGGTGACCGATGGTTGAAATTTAGAGCTGTTTTGGTAGGTTGTTGATTGAGGAGTAAAACAAAAAGCAACTATAAAAATTATCTTAAAACACCAGATGACCTAAAATTACTCGCCCTGGTGCAACGAACAATGACATACAGTTTATGTATAATGTTTCCCAGAAAGGTTTGCAAGATAATTCATGATCTTTCTGCATGAGAAAATGTGTAAATTGTTTATGTATTGAGTTATTCATAGAAAACACATCTGGTCTGTATGCTATGCAAGTGGGGAAAACGTACCTCTTTCTCTTCATTGGAAGGCTAGAAAAAGAAAAAATTCAAATTTTACATCATCAACATGACCTCCATAATCAAACTTCCTGTTCGAAACCCACTCATGCATATTAGGGTTGAGTTGGAATATCTGACCATCCAGAGAGATGCACACATGTACACAGACATTTTACATTTTTGTGTGTTACCATCAAATAAATTAAATTCCAGCTTTTTTTCTCCCTCATCACAAAACTTTTTTTGGGATGAAAACATGTTTTCAGTGACATTCTGCAGCAGGTGTAGCGTGCATCTTTGCAGCATGAGGAAAATTTTCAAAAAGTGTATAAAATAAAAATCATGAGATCTCTTAGTCAAATTCTCACGAGGAAAACTGTGTAACTGTCCAAATACTTAGGAACCTAATTGTTTATTTACTATACAGGCAAACGTATGTGGAGACATTACAGAAACCTTATTGATATAAATCTTGAGATAAAATGGACATTTTAAAATTTTTAATGTTTGACATCTTTAATGAATTTGGAATGAATTGGTCAGTATGGACTGATTAGACAGACTTTCTGCTTGTGTTTGAGGGTGTGGTCATACCAGTGGCGTAGCGTAGAGGCGCTGGGCCCCGGTGCGAGAATGGCGCTAGTCATAGCCAAGTCTGACGGCTGCGTGTCGCCGCTATCATTCAGAACGCTAGCAGGAACTGGATCTGGACTGTTTAAAAAATGCATTCAATTTCGCCAATTTGGAGTTCCGTACATCGAGCTCTTTTTTTCTTTTCTTTTTTGAGCACCGCTTTTGTGCGGCTCAACATGGTGCTCAAGACTTTTCACCTCTAATACTACGCTAATGGGTTAGCTGATATCTCAAAAAAGAACACTTCACAAGCAAGCGCGTAGCCTACGAAGCTACGATCAGAAAGGATTAAGTAAATGTCAACTAATTGGACAAACGCATTTCCCAGCAGGCCATGTTCTTTTGAAAATGTTGAGAATAAAACAATCAAATATATGATTAGTAATTGTGATTATATCGGAAAAAGTATCATTACTGAAATACAAAAGACATATATCAGAGAAAAGAGGAAAAATGGCCTGTGTGTGGGGGGAGGGGGGGGTTGTTACCATGACTGTGTTGTATGGAAGAGTGGAGCAATATATTTACTCATCAATTCTCAATTAAAAGGAATGATATTATTGAGTTAAACGGAACACTTGGTGACAGTACATATCTAATAAAATTTTCCCTTTGCGTCATGACAAGAGGAAGAGTGGCCTAGCTAATCACCGTGAGCCCTCAGAGCTCATCGGGGCCCCGGTTCATTGCACCAGCGGCACCGGCAATACCTACGCCGCTGGGTCATACGATGCTGCCACAGATGTGAGCTCTGCCTCTGTCACGACTCCAGAGCTATGAGGAGTAATACAACAGGCTACAAAATACTAACAAAACAATAGATTTGAATTGCAATACACCACAATGACAGGTGAAAGTCTGTCACATCAGGCTATACAGACCAATACATCCCAAATAAAAAAATGTAATAAATCTAAGAATTCAAGAGTAGGACCAAGGGTCCTGTAGCTTACGAGCGAGTAATTTTATAGTGATGATACAAGTTATGAAAATTTCATGTAAAGTTTGACATTTGAATCAATGAAAATCAATGTCAAGGTCACTAAATAAATGTTCACATACATTTATATGACCTCCTGTAATACAAACACAATCTTAAGCTCTGAAGCAGTTTTGGCGATACAAGTCATTGAGAATTCAATATGTCAATTATGAAATTTAAAGGTGACAGAATGTCAAGTTGTGGTCAGCAAATGGACTTCATATATGACTTTCTAAATGTCTCTATACAAACCTTGGCTCAAACTGTGAATTTTGGTGATACAAGTCATCGCAATTTCACTGTCAAGTTTGACCCTCCAAGGTCACTGACATTCAAGTTGAATGTCACCAAATGAAAGTTCATACGTGACTTCCGAGATGTCAGTAACACAAACCTAAGCTCCATCTGTGACCAATTTAGTGATGATGGTCATTGAATTATCATTAGGTCACATTTGACCTTTGAAGGTCAATGCGAAGGTCACCAACTGAAAGTTCATATATGACTTGCTGTATGTCTCGAATACAAATCTAGACTCCATCAGTGACCGTTTTGGCAATACAAGTCATTGTAATTGTATTGTGTCAAGTCAGACCTTTAATGCAGTGCTATGTAGGAATTTTACCTTAAAATATCAGTTTCAAAGTCTATCTATTGGTGGGCTGGATTATTACAGTGAGAATGGCATCTCTCCCATTACCACAGAGGGCCCTGATGGCCTGCATCTGGGACTATTTAACATTCGACCGCGGGTCCCGCCCTCTCGCAAGACGTACGTTCTGCTTTATGGCAGACACAAGCTTTTTTTTTTTTTTTTTTTTAAATTTGGCATCTCCAATCCCACCCGAATTTGGAATGCCCAATTGGGGAACTATGTACAAAGCTTGCTCGTATGCGACCCCTTGCTGCCAACTCAGGATAGTGAAGACAGTTCACGGCTCTCCTCCGAAGCACGTGCCTGTCAGCCACTGATTCTTATACACTCGCTGGTTGAATCTTCGCAAGTTCAGAGCGAGGGCGGAGGATACCCGGACATGAACCAAGTCGGAGTCTTCCTGACGAGCGCCCGTCTGGCCAACAGGAGGCGCTGGAGCAACGAACAAAGCTGTGATCGAATACCCAAATCCGGCAGTCCCTTCCCAATTTGTAACCCTGTAGCGCGATAGCCAATTGTGCGCTACTCTGAAAAAGCTGCCGACCCCTGCCGGTGGGTACGCCGAGGCTCGAACCCGCAGACACAAGCTTTTGGAGAAGGACCATAAGGAGAAGGCAGCTAGGCTAGCCCGGTATCGTGTCTTGAAACATGGCTGAGGCAAAGAAGCGAAAAAGGTCGGTGGAAGCCAGGATGCTACTTTTTCACAGTGGAGAGAGCTCATGGCAAAAGAGGGCTGCACCTCGGATGCTGAGCTGGCAGTGTTGCTGATTGACAAGTGAGTTATATGCTTGTGTTCATGCATTGTATTTATCACACATTGTTTTTGCTGGCTGTGTTATCATGGGTAGTCACAGTCACTATTTGGGTTATCAAAATCATTGTGGGATTATCGTCTCAGTTTGTATGAACTTGACCAAGACGTTTCTCATGATCGTTGGGTAACAGTTTCAGAGATAAACTGGCTCTTTGTTGTGTTTTTTGTTGAGTTGAGCACAGTGATTGGAAAAGAAGTCTATCAAATGCGTTGGCGTGTCAAACCCAAGGACTGTATAAAAGATGGACGGCCGAACGTCTCCTGAAAAGTGAAGCAAAAGCGTCTCGATCGCCAAAATAATTTATTTCTGAAGATGGTTTCTTCATTTTTTGGAAGTTCTTAAGATATATATTCTAGCGTCAATTTTTCTGATAAGGTTTTTGTAATCATTTTATTTGATATTATGCAAAAGGGGCGTGTAGTCATAATAAACAGCAGTGATTGACAACCGCAGTGCGTGTGGACTGGAGTCTCGATAGCGCCTGCCCCCTGCGAACTTTGTTTCGTGAATAGTAATTTCACGTTGAGCTGGAGTGGGAACGTCGACAGGTGGCTTAACTAGTGCTGGTGAAAGGAAGCTTCATGAAGCGTTGAAGCTTTCCAGCCAGATGTGTTGAAGTGTGGTTCATTTCTGGATGTTTCGAATGCACTCTAGAGACCCCTATTGGTCAATAAAAACACAAACGAATTGCGCTTCGTAGGAGATGGAGGTCAAGCATAAGCCTTTATCACGAAAGTGGCAGAATCAATAAATGCAAAATAAAATGAAGTATTTTGACCACATGTTATGTCACAACGAAACTGAAACGGGGACAGGACAGAGAATGCGCATGTGAAACAAAGAGCCTTGTATTTTTGTTCAAAAATAATGAGCGATTCCCCTAATATTAAAAATGAAAAACAATCAAATTATGGGAATTTATTATGTATTGGAAATTATTTGAAAAGGTTTCAAATTATGACGTCACATACTAGTCGAACAATTTGGCCTAATTACCTCACTAAGCGACCTTATTCGGTGAAATCAAATCAAAGTATTCCCGAACGGGAAACAACTTTCTCTTTCTCGCTGGCTCCATCGCACGCAATGACAAACTTGCAAACCGCACTGACAAACCTCAACTACTGACAACCCACGAGCTGCAGAAGAGAACTGGGAGAATTTATAGTCGACTGACTGACTGACTGACGTCATTTCGCCGAGACGATACAAGCCTCGACACGGCGCTCCGTTAAGAGGTGCTTCACATCTTTGATACAGGCTCCGAAGCCTTGGTATCGACCGTAACAGCACTAGGCTTAACGTCATCTGAAATTCTTCACAACTAACAGCGATTGTGCTTCAAGCAGGACAGATAGCAACAAAAAACGACGAAATGAGTTGCTCTGCTGTGAATTTCACTAACCGTCCGGACCGATCGAAAAGATCTTTGCAGTTTTTTCGGTAAGTTAATTTTATTTTTTATTTGTTGAAGTTGTACGGTCAGTCAAGTCATTACCAAGTGAGCTAGCTACCTTGGCTACGTTAAGACAGCAAGCAGAGTAGCAAACGTTTAGGATTAATTTGGGGGAAAATGGCGATCGGTAGCCATTCGTAACTGGCAAAATATACATTTTTAATTTTGGAGAATACCTATTAAGGGAAGCTTTTGAATAAAGTTAACAGCACTGTGTCATGTTATGTCGTTCTTATGTATTTGAACTTGAAATTCTGAGCCAGTGCCGCAGTAGGTTCAGCCTTTAGCTTCCAGTTCTGCTGTCGGCATCTCGGAATTTCGGAAAGGAAGAGACTGGCCCGGTAGGAATTCTGCTTGATGTCGCTTAGGCTAATAAACGGTAAACGATGTAGCAAGCTAATCTAACCTTGACGAGCCCCTAGGTTCAAGTGTTTCCATAAGCATCAGCAAGCTAACTTCTCGTTTTTCAGTGGGTAGCTAACACAACTTAAGTCCAACCTTATGTTGCAATCTTACAGACAGAAGCTAAAACTACGAGGAAAACTAATTGGATCGAGGACTATTTTACCAACGACAATATGACAAAAATGAGACATACGTTACCGAAAGCGGATTCAATTCATTCATAATTTCAATGTGGATTCGGCAGGTTTCGAATGAAATTACGGCTGGAATCAATGCATCTACTTCAGTGAAATTGGCTAGTTAACGGGATAACTGAACTCTAAAAAGATTGATCGGACGAAGTATCCTGGAAAAGCTGACAACATTTCGTGTTCGGCCTGGAAGGTGATGGGCACAGACTGTATAGGAGGGAGTGGTGTAAACTGGGAAGAATAGCATTTAAAAATTGTTTGTAGCGCAATGGGTGTTGCGCTATTAAATTATACATTAATTTTTGCTGCGTTTGCTGTGGAGTCACCTTAACGTTAACTAGCGATCCAGCTGACTGTAGTAAACGTTAACTGACCTTGCACACGGCAATTTATGATTAATTCAGCCCATGAAACACATCTGTTAAGGTAATGCTTTTAGTATCTTATTATCTCTGACCGTTGAAATTATTTTCCTTGATCAGCTTTATAATTTATCGAAAAATATAGTTATTATATTATTAGTTATTATGAAAAAGTCTCTTCATATACAGACTATGTTTGAAACAAGTTTCAAATAAGTCGGAATAGGTGCATGTATTTCTCAAATTCATTCAACTATCTGGTAGTCAGTACAAGATCTCAGCCGCAATCCCGATTGAAAGAAAATGTTCTGACCTTGCATACAGTTGTCAAGATAATAACACGAAGAATTTATGCTTTAATTCAAGCTACAGTGGTTTCAGTTAAATATTTGAGTGTGCAGCTGCCTTTTGACTGGCGGAGTATTTCTGTATCAGGCTTGCTGTACCATGTAACCCCACATAAAACAAGAGTTGTCAGAAAGACAACAAAGCTCGCCGGGGGGCAAGGTTAAAGTTTTTCTGCACGCGGACGGACGCGGACGCTGGGGGTACGGCAATAGCTCTCCGGACGTTATTCGTCCCCGCGAGCTAAAAATGGAAATTGGTAGCATGAAGAATTTCGTTTCGAAGTATGTAAAGCTGCATATCGCTCCATTCTATATAGTGTTTCACCTGTCCGTCTGTCTGTCCGTCCGTCTGTCTGTTTGTCCGCTGTGAAAAAAAACTTTAACCTTGGCCATAACTTTTGATTGGTTAGTGGTAGGTCTTTGATACTTGGCATGTGCATCCCTTGTGACGAGACCTTTCAGATGAGGTCATCAAATTGGACCTCGTGACCTTCACCTTGGCGTCGGTGACATTTTCATAAAAGTTTATCCTTGGCCATAACTTTTCACTGGTTCGTGGTACGTCTTTGATACTTGGCATGTGCATCCCTTGTGAAGAGACCTTTCAGATGAGCTCATCAAATTTGACCCCGTGACCTTGGCGTCGGTCACATTTTCATAAAAGTTTAACCTTGGCCATAACCTTTTGACTGGTTAGTGGTAGGTCTTCGATACTTAGGTATACGATTCCTCTTGTTGAAGAAAGGTGATCTAGGCCTTGATCATGTCTTCTTGACCTTGGCATACGGGGGCATTAGTGTTTTACAAACACATCTTGTTTTATGTATGTTAAACCTGCCATATGAAAAATTGCCAGATGTGTGGGTTGGGATTCAATTTTACTGCTGTCATGGTAGGGCAGACTGCACTTCAGGTTTCAGACAAAGGCTTCACAGATAATTCAATTTTTTTTATCATGTGATTCCAGAAGCTGCCCTTAAATTCAGACCTCAGCGTTATCCAGTGAAGACTTGGAGCATGCCACAAGCAATTATTTCATTGTATTGCTGGAAAATACTTCTGAAGTAATTTGTAAATGAAAACCTGATAAAACACCAGTCAAAACTGCTCAACTATGCATTGTCACAGAAACCAGCAATGGTTCTGTTAGACCATAATTTACAAGGAGGTAGATAAGTCCATGTTGATTGAATAATAATGGACTAGTAACTAGCTTCTCTTATATATGCTTGTTCTGTCTGTGTCACCTTCCTTACATGCTGTCGTCTTCAAAGATTGGCATAAACTGTCTTTTTGTTTTTAAAATATACTGCATTCAAAAGCTGTTCATCTTCACTACTGAGCCTTACGTTTTCCTACAAAGACTCTAGTGATCTGTCCTTGGACTGGGAGCACATGACAAATGATATGTCAGGGGTCCCCAATCTTTCCCAGAAAGGGCCGGTGTGGGTGCAGGCTTTCGTTGTAACCAAGCAGCTACACACTTGATGTTACTAATCAAGCTTATTAGCAAAGAGTCCAGGGGTTAATTAGTGGTGTCAGGTGTGTAGCTGCCTGGTTGCAATGAAAGTCTGCTTCCACACTGGCCCCCTCTGGGAAAGATTTGGGACCCCTGTGTTATGTAATTGAATGCACATTTCCTGTGATGGTGGTAAATTAAACCTGTTATGTACAATAAATGTCTTTACATTTACATTGAGCAAAGACTTCACTCTGGAATTCTTTCACATATAATATGTCCTCTGCAGCAGTAAATCAGGCATGCAAACGAGTGTTAAATAAAATTAAAAAAATTATTTCAACAAAAACCACACTGCATGTAGTTGTCCGTGGTCCATCAACAACCTACTGGCTACATGCGCCGTGGGGAAACATGAAGGAGGCCCCATCAGGTGGAAAGGCTGAGGGAAAGCAAATGGTTTGGTGAAAGGAAGGTGGATGGAGAGGAAGAGCTGGGAAAACAATAAGTGTGATGGCTTGTATAAAATAAATAAATGAATAAAAATGGCCTGCTGGCCTGAAGGCCTTGTGTCCCTCGTCGCAGAAGTGACCAGAAACATGTAGCAAAAACTGTTTTGATGGCTGAAAATAATGTGGTGCACTGTACCACTAATAATGTGAAGTACAATGACACTGTAGCTCATTGGTTGAACAGAGAGATGGATGAGGGATGGATCATTGTGATATGAGATAAATATAACCATGGGTTATGAGAGAGATTACAATTTTCATGGCTTGCGGACGATGGACGCATCGCCAAGGCATAGTTTTGTGCCCATGGCTGAGATCAACCCAACAAGCCAATAAGAATGTCATGAATTTGATGAGCCTCCATCAAAGCTGTCAAAAGTTATTGCGAGTACAGTGTTCCTCACATGTTTTTGCTCAGTGACCTTGAGAACTAGGTGAAGGTCATTCATCATTGAACTTGAGCAAGGCCTTCATGAGAGGCATATGTGGTGTGAATTTGGTGATCCTTCGTCAAAGCTGTCAAAAGTTATTGCGAGTACACTGTTCCCGGATGGACGGACGGACGAACAGCATTTCTATGTCCCCTGTTCCACGCACATCAAACATCACATAAAGCAAACAAACTATGACCTTTTTTTGCGCCCATAACTGATGTTGAACGTCCAAATCCAGCAGCACCCTACTGGGTTTGGTCTTTCAGATGCAGGGTAATGTTATTTAAAAATATATTTCCCATAGGGGTGAAATGAACTGTCATGCAAAAATTGGCCAGGATCTCTGCTTTATCTGATGGTGATGCAAAATCTCTCCATCAATACACAAAACAAAGGCAGCCATCCCACAGTTGACATATGGCTGGGCTTTGTCAATCATCTTTGCATGGGAAGACCTCCACCGGCATCGCTGGGTGATGGCAGAGAAGATCATCGTCATCCGAGGGAATTGCCGATGAAGATCTTCCAAGTCCTGCTTGATCCCTGCGACAAGCTTCACACTTGATTTTTCCGAGGTCATTCCCGCCACAGTGGACCAGCAGGACCTCCGGCACAGCTCTTCCTCTCAGGCACTGGCGGATAAAGGGGAGAAGGTTTCCCCAAACCACGCCACCCTAGCCAAACCACTGGACCTGGGCATCCAGACCTAGATTGGTCCCAATGGTCTCCCTTGCACGGTTTTCCCCACAGCGGATGTAGCTGTCCCTTATGATGTAAACTTTTGGCCCTGTTGGTTGTAAAGTGCAAATGTCACCTTTAAATGAAACACTTCTGCTGGCTTTTTACGCAATTTAGCACATTTAATATTTATATTCTGTTTCTCCATTTTTTTATCTGGCGGTATTGTGCTTTTTATGCATGAAATGGATGTGATTTAATGTTATAAATCAGTTTTATGGCATCCTCCCGTGAAAAGTCTAATGCTTAAATAACCACAGGCGTCGGTTTTCAGATATTCCCATGAGTTTTATACATACTCTTGGCCACTGTGGAGGATACAGAGTCCATTTCGTCATCTAAAAATGAGGATAACAAAAATTGAACAATTACTATGCATTCAAATACATCGAGTCCACATAAAAGAACGTGGAGGGGTGTTGCATTGCTAAGTTAACTATCACAGAGAATGAACTGCGAACATTTTTAAGAAATACAACATTAGCTAGCGGTGAGATATGCAACTTCTTAAACACAGCAAGCTAACTTTGGTAAGAAGGACAGCGTATTTTAACTCAAAACTCGATCTAGCATTCTAACGTTGGTGTTAGTGTCTAATGTTGAAAAATTAAAGATAATTTAAAAAAGTTCGACCCATAACTCAGCTAGTACATGCGCAAAAGAAATTGCACTTTCCCGGTGAAACGTTGTTTGGAAAATACAACGACAGTCGGCATTAATATGCTCGTCACTCGTAACATTGGGTAAGTGACAGTGGAGAACATTGACTGGAGTTAGCTATGTGGCCGAGATGTGGCAAAATTCTGTAGCGTTACTTAATATAATTAGCTACATACCTAGCTACTTAAATAAGATTCAGTTATAAGATATCATAGATGGCCAGTTAGGTACTTCAGCTAATTTCAAAACAGATGACTGAGGTGGGGAATGTTTTGCCATTGAGTCCATTTACCTTTTGAACAAGCCTACGAATATTTATGCTGCCGACAGTTGTTGGGTCCTTTAACTTTCCTGCATCGTCTCCATGTGAGAGCTGGCCATAATGGGCACTTACTTTAATAGTGCAGCTGCCAGACCAGGTGAGGTTCAGGGGGGCTGGTCAGATGGGTGTATGGGCGGGCTTCGAAAGCACGGCTCAACCCCACGATCACTACTGCGCAGACTCAGGCTCCAAATGTGCAACATGGCAGCGGCCATATTGAGGATATTTTGGCCATTTTTGTTAAATGGGAGTGAATGGAGGCGCGTCATCCATGTTTTATACAGTCCTTGGTCAAACTGCATTGCTTGCTCTAAATAATCCGTAAAACAAAACCCGTGTGCATTGAGTTATGACTTTTCATAGGCTTACTGATCACAAGCAACTTGCGCTGAGTGTAGCGAAAATTACAGGGATTGTTACTTGTTTGAACATTTCTTATTTTCAACATCGTCATATGATATTGTTTAGCCACAATTAATTACATTACCTCATCGCTATTCATCCCTTTAACAGAAACGTAGTTTGAACCTGTCTTCTGTTTATTTCCAAAGCAGGAGACCGGGAGATCAGGATGTTAATGACGTTACATGCTGGTGCTCATGGGAAATGAGGTCTTCCTTCAGGCAAAACACTACTGCTTTGGACCACAGGCACCGCCAAACTCAAACAAAAATGAAAGTTCCTTAGTGTTGCTCGAAAGGTCACCAACAGTCAAGTTGAATGTCACCAAATGAAGGTTCATATGTGAATTCCTATATCAGTAACACTAACCTAGGCTCCATCTGTGACCTTTTCAGTGACAGAAGTCTGAATTTTCTTTTGGTCAAGTTTTTCAAAATGAAGGTCACCAAATAAAAGTTCATCTATGACTTACTATAGGTCTCCAATACAAACCTACACTCAACCTACACTCGGCAATGATGTTGCTGATACAAGTAATTGTAAATACACTGTATAGTTTGGCCATTGAAGGTCACTGAAGGTCAAGTTCAAGGTCACTCAAAGAAACTACAGACATGACTTCTTATATGGTGACAATACAAGCCTAACCTCTATCTGTAATACAAAAGTTTAGGTGATAGAAGTCATTGAAATTTTATTATGTGAAGTTTTACCTTCGAAGGTCACCAAAGGTCAAGTTCAAGGCCAGCAAATGAAAGTTTATATGTAACTTCCTACACATCTCCAATTCAAACCAACACTCAATCTGTAACGATTTTGCTGATATAAGTCGTAGAAATTTCTCTGAAGTTCTCTGTGCTCATTTCGATCAAACGTTTTCTCACCAAACTTTAAACGACTCCATCTCAAAAACTAAAAAAAACTATAAGTTCAGGGTAGTGTCTAAATGAAGAGCACTTCCTGCTCTACTCAATTATGTAATTGCATGCATTCTTGTAGTTCTATGAGGCTATGACAGATAGACAAACAGGAAAGACTCATATTATGTGGATGTCATTGCTACATCAATAATTGAATTTTACCCCGAGATATGAAAATCACATTTTCTATTCCCAGAATAGAAATAGCCTAGAAGCCTTTGAAAATTGTAACATTTTGCTTGACCTCAAATTTGACCTTTCGGTGTCATTTGAGGTCAACTTTAACAGAGCCAAAATATAGGTCATATATAACTTCCTATATGTCAGTAATACAAACATAATCTCTATCTGCAACCATTTAGCTTCCACGGGCGATTTTGCCCATTCTCCATAAGACCCAATGTTAAAGTAGACCCACTTCTGTCGATTCAATCAAAATGGCACTCGCACTGTACATAAAGTGTATCAAGGTGAGTTGATTGCCAGATTTAGAAAAAAGTGATCATACAGTTTTTGAGAGACATTTTTTTTTTAAATTTCCAGACATACAGTGCCGTGAAAAAGTATTTGCCCTCTTCCTGATTTCTTCTTTTTTTTTTTTTGTATATCGGTCACGCTTATATATTTCAGATCATCAAAAAAATTTTAATATTAGACAATCCGAGTGTCTTTGCGAATGCAGTTTTTAAATGATGAGTTCATTGATTAAGGGAAAAAAGCTATCCAAACCTACCTGGTCCTATGTAAAATAGTAATTGGCCCCTAAAACCTAATAACTGGTTGTACCACCCTCGGCGACAAGAACTGCTATCAAACGTTTGCAATAACTGGCAATGAGTCTTTCACATCACTGAGAAAGAAATTCAGCCCACTCTTCTTTGCAGAATTATTTAAATTCAGCCACATTGGAGGGGTTTTGAGCATGAAAGGCCTGTTTACGGTCATGCCACTACATCTCAATAGGATTTAAGCCCAGACTTTGACGAGGCTACTCAAAAATCTTCATTTTGTTTTTTATAAGCCATTCAGAGGTGGACTCACTGGCGTGTTTCAGATCATTGTCCTACTGCATAACTCAAGTGCGCTTGAGCTCAAGATCACAATCTGAGGGTTGGACATTCTCCCTCAGGATTTTCCGGTAGATAGCAGAATTCATCTCATCATCTTCCGCTTAATCCAGGACCGGGTCGCGGGGGCAGCAGTCTAAGCAAAGATGCCCAGACTTCCCTCTCCCTGGACACTTCCTCCAGTTCTCCCGGGGGTATCCCGAGGCGTTCCCAGGCCAGCCGAGCGACATAGTCCCTCCAGCGTGTCCTGGGTCTTCCTCGGGGCCTCCTCCCGGGGGGGCATGCCTGGAACACCTTCCCAGGAAGGCGTCCAGGGGGCATCCGATATAGATGCCTGAGCCACTTCAACAGACTCCTCTCGACCTGGAGGAGCAGCGGCTCTACTCTGAGCTCCTCCCGGGTGACAGAGCTTCTCATCCTATCTCTAAGGGAGCGCCCCGCCACCCTGCTGAGGAAACCCATTTTAGCAGCTTGAATCCTAGATCTCGTTCTTTCAGTCATGACCCAAAGTTCCTGACCATAGGTGAGGGTAGGAACGTAGATTGACTGGTAAATTGAGAGCTTCTTCACCACAGCAGACCGGTACAACGACTGCATTACTGCTGCCACTGTACCGATCCGTCTGTCAATCTCACGCTCCATCCTTCCCTCACTCATGAACAAGACCCCACGATACTTAAACGCCTCCACTTGAGGCAGGAGCTCTCCTCCAACCCGGAGGGGACTAGCCACCTTTTTCCGGTCGAGAACCATGGCCTCGGACTTGGAGGTGCTGATTCTCATCCCAGCCACTTCGCACTCGGCTGCAAACCGCCCCAGTACACGCTGAAGGTCCAGGTTCGAAGGAGCTAACTGGACAACATCATCTGCAAAAAGCAGAGATGAGATCCGCTGGTCCCCGAATCGGACTCCCTCCGGCCCCTGGCTGCGCCTAGAAATCCTGTCCATAAAAATAATGAACAGAACCGGTGACAAAGGGCAGCCCTGCCAGAGTCCAACATGCACTGTAAACAGGTCTGACTTACTGCCGGCAATGCGAACCAAGCTCCTGCTCCGGTCATACAGAGACCGCACAGCCCTTAGTAGAGGGCCCCGGACTCCATACTCCCAAAGCACCTCCCACAGAATGCCATGAGGGACACGGTCGAATGCCTTCTCCAAGTCCACAAAACACATGTGAACTGGTTGGGCAAACTACCATGAACCCTCAAGCACCCTGCGGAGGGTATAGAGCTGGTCCAGTGCTCCACGACCAGGACGAATACCGCATTGTTCCTCCTGAATCCAAGGTTCGACTTTCGGCCGGATTCTCCTCTCCAGCACCCTGGAATAGACTTTACCCGGGAGGCTGAGGAGTGTGATCCCACTATAGTTGGAACACACCCTTCGGTCCCCCTTCTTAAAAAGAGGGACCACCACCCCGGTCTGCCAGTCCAGAGGCACTGTCCCCGACTGCCATGCGATGCTGCAAAGGCGTGTCAACCAAGACAGCCCTACAACATCCAGAGACTTGAGGTAGTCAGGGCGGATCTCATTTACCCCCGGTGCCTTGCCACCAAGGAGCTTCTGAACTACCTCAGTGACTTCAGCCCGAGTGATGGATGAATCAGCCTCTGGGTCCCCAGCCTCTGCTTCCTCTATGGAAGGCATGTCAGCGAGATTGAGGAGATCCTCGAAGTATTCCTTCCACCGGCCGACAATACCCCCAATCGAAGTCAACAGCTCCCCACCTCCACTGTAAACAGTGTTGGCAGGGCAATGCTTTCCCCTCCTGAGGCGCCGGACGGTTTGCCAAAACCTCCTCGGGGCCGACTAATAATCCTCCTCCATGGCCTCCCCGAACTTTTCCCATACGCAAGTTTTTGCTTCAGCCGCCGCCCGGGCCACAGCACGCTTAGCCTGCCGGTACCCGTCAGCTGCCTCAGGAGTCCTATGAGCCAACTAAGCTTGATAGGACTCCTTCTTCAGCTTGATGGTATCCCTTACTTCCGGTGTCCACCACCGGGTTTGGGGATTGCCGCCACGACAGGCACCGGAAACCTGATGGCCACAGCTCTGAACGGCCGCATCAACAATGGAGGTGGAGAACATAGTCCATTCAGACTCAATGTCTCCAGCCTCCTTTGGGATCTGGTCAAAGCTCTCCCGGACGTGAGAGTTGAAAACCCCTCTAACAGAAGGTTCTGCCAGACGTTCCCCACAGACCCTCACAACACGTTTGGGCCTGCCAAGCCTGTCCAGCTTTCTCCTTCGCCAGCGGATCCAACTCACCACCAGGTGGTGATCAGTGGACAGCTCAGCCCCTCTCTTCACCGGAGTGTCCAAGACATATGGCCGAAGATCAGATGACACGACCACAAAGTCGATCATTGACCTCCGGCCTCGGGCGTCCTCGTGCCACGTGCACTGATAGACGCCCTTTTGTTTGAACATGGTGTTTGTTATGGACAAACTGTGACTAGCACAGAAGTCCAATAACAGAACACCACTCGGGTTCAGGTTGGGGAGGCCGTTCCTCCCAATCACGCCCCTCCACGTAACACTGTCGCTGCCCTCGAGGGCGTTGAAGTCCCCCAGCAGAACGATGGAGTCCCCAGTTGGAGCACTTTCCAGTACCCCTCCCAGGGACTCCAAGAAGGCCGGGTACTCTGCACTGCCATTTGGCCCATAAGCCGAAACGACAGTGAGGCACCTGTCCCAGACCCGAAGGCGCAGGGCAGCGACCCTCTCGTTCACCAGGGAAAACTCCAACACATGGCGGCAAAGCTAGGGGGCTATAAGCAAACCCACACTAGCCTGCCGCCTCTCACCGCGGGCAACTCCAGAGGAAAAGAGAGTCCAGCTTCTCTCGAGGAGTTAGGTTCCAGAGCCCAGACTGTGCGTGGAGGTGAGCCCGACTATCTCTAGCCGGTATCGCTCGACCTCCCGCACAAGCTCAGGCTCCTTCCCACCCAGTGAGGTGACATTCCATGTCCTGAGAACCAGTTTCTGCATCCAGGGATTGGGTCGCCGGGGCCCCCGCCCACGACTGCAACCCAATGCGCAAGGCATCTGCCCCTTTTGAACCGTCCCGCGGGTGATGGGCCTACGGGAAGGCGGGCCCACGTCGCACATTCGGGCTGTGCCCGGCCGGCTCCTGTGGGCAGAGACCCGACCACCAGGCGCTCGCCTGCCAGCCCTAACCCCAGGCCTGGCTCCAGAGTGGGGTCCCGGTGACGCCAATCCGGGCGACGTGAACATCCTTGGTTTACGGTTCATTCATTAGGGGTGTTTTGAACCACTCTTCGTCTGACCTGTCACCTAGGACCTGTTTGCCCTGGGAGACCCTACCAGGGGCAATAAGCCCCAGACAACATAGCTCCTTGGATCATCCAGGTACTCAAACCCCTCCACCACGATAAGGTGGTGATTCAAGGAGGAGAATTCAGAATTTATAGTTCCATCAATTATGACAAGTCGTCCAGGTCCTGAAGCAGCAAAGCAGCCCCAAACATCACACTACCACCACTATGTTTGATTTTGGTATGATGTTCTTTTTATGAAATGCTGTGTTAGCATTATGCCTGATGTAATGGGACGGATACCTTCCAAAAAGTTTGACTTATGTCTCATCAGTCCACAGAATATTTTTCCAAAAGTCTTGGGGATCATCAAGATGTATTTTGGCAAATGTGAGACGAGCCTGCGTGTTCTTTTTGTTCAGCAGTGGACTTCGCCTTGAAACTCTCCCATGGATACCATTTTTTGTCCAGTCTCTGTCTTATTGTTGAACCATGAACACTGACTTTAAATGAGGCAAGTGAGGCCTGCAGTTCTTCAGATGTTGTTCTGGGTTCTTTTGTGACCTCCTGGATGAGTAGTTGATGCACTCTTGGAGTAATTTTGGTAGACCGGCCACTCCTGGGAAGGTTTAGCATTGTTCCAAGTTTTCTCCATTTGTGGATAATGGCTCTCACCGTGATTCGCCGGAGTCCCTAAACCTTAGCAATGGCTTTGCAACCCTTTCCAGACTGATAGATGTCAATTTCTTTGTTTCTCCTCTGTTCTTGAATTTCTTTAGTTTGCAGCATGACATGTTGCTTTTTGAGATCTTTTAGCCTACTTCACTTTGTCAGACAGGTTCTATTGCAGTGATTTCTTGATTCAACAGGTCTGGCAGTAATCAGGCCTGGGTGCGGCTAGTGAAACTGGACTCAAAATTCATGATTTAACGGGGGGGCAATTACTTATTCACATTGGACCAGGTAGGTTTGGATAGCTTTTTCCCCTTAATAAATGAAATCATCATTTAAAAAATGTATTATAATTTGTTTGATGATATGAAACATTTAAGTGTGAAAAATATGCAGAAAAGTTGGAAATCAAGAGGCAAATACTTTTCATGGCACTGTTTCTTTTAACATTGTTAATATTTTCCCTGACTTCGAGTTTGACCTTTCAAAGTCATCGGTGGTCAAATTTAATATTGCCAAAATATAGGTCATATATGACTTTATATATGTCGATAATAACAAATTTAATCTCTATCTGCAACCATTTGGCCTCCACAGGCCATCTTGCATATTCATAAAGTACAGCACCCCCATTAGACCCACTTCCGTCAATTCAATCAAAATGGCGCTCGCACTGTACATTAACGATACTAGGCTAAGTTGATTGCCTGATTTAGAAAAAAATTTATCACTTGTTTTTTGATAAATTTTTTTTTAAATTTCTCAGTTTTTCTAATTTCTCATCTTTTACATTGGGGCCAAAATTTCAAGGGCCCATAAAACAGAAAAAAAATGATTCAATCAAACATCCGAAGAAAAAAAAATGAACGTTGGGAGATACGGCCTGATAGTATGTTATGGCTAATTTACATAAAAATTCATCAGGCCAAAAAAAAAAAAAAAGATAAAAAATGTTCTGGACGACGGACAACGGAGGATGGACGCCGGATGACAGACGCCACACCAAGACAATAACTTATTGGCCCATGGGGCCGGTAAGCAAAAAATTACTTGGTCTGGTGCAAGGAACGATGGAATGTACCCCTCTCAATCCTGCCCCGTCTGTACCCCTCTCTACTGGCCCGGTCAGCACCCCCCCATCTGCTGCCCCTTGTCTGAACCCCTCTCTGCTATCCCTGTCTGCTGCCCCCTTTCTGTACCCCTCTCTGAAGGTTCAATCCAAAAAGAAATACAAAAATACTGTTCATCAGGGGCATGTTGTTGGTTGGCAAACTAAGCCATATTCATAAACGGCAGTGCTGCACTACAAGCAGGTTTAGGCAGTCTGAACCTTAGAAGCAGTTTATTTAGAGATTCATTATTGGATATTTAATGCTTTTAACTGTAACATGAAGAGAGCTTATGTTCATTTTATTACAGAACACTATTTAACTTCCATAAAATCTTTATTACAGCATACCTGATTATTTTGTGATGCTGGAGACTGGACTTGTTTTCTGCAACACTGAAACAGGAGCTCCATCTGTTCTTTCAGTCTAAATACAGATCAAATGACACTGTTACAAAAACTGAAAAGAGATTTGAGATCAAGATCATATCAGTAGTTTTGCCGGTTTCACATTACTATTGAATTTTTCACAATTTGTGTAGGATGTATGCTAGCAGTAAGAAGCTACAAATGTATACATACTTCTGGGCAAATGTTCAGCACCACCTAATTCCAAAAACAAGTTTCACTTCACCAAAGGGTCTATTCTCCCATGCGCGTAAGTCGAAAAAGCGCGTAGCTACGCGCTTTTCAGCCTAAGCGTTTTCTCCCCTCGACTTAAGTCTGTGCATTACGCGCCCCGAAGGCAGTTACGCGCTTGGGGCGGAGCAAGGCCAAAATCGGGGCGTTTCCGGGCGTTTCTCAGACAAAAAACACGCGTATTCTCCCCCTGGCTTAATTGCTTTTTTCTGTTAAGCCCTTTTGAGGGCTGTATTAAAGGTGACCAGTTATGCTATTTTTCCAAGTTTATATTTTGGTCTTTGACTCCCCTAGAGTACTCCTAATCCCGCAAAGTAAAAAAGGGCATTTATTTCGCTCATACTGCCATCCTCAAAAAACTGCATGTGTAGTACATTGTTGTCTCTGCCTGAAACGCCTCACTCGGGTCTTCCGCTATGGACCCCCCTCCCCGTTTGCCCACTTTCTTCTGACTGGCCAGCTCTGTGGAGGTCGGATCTCGGCGGGACTAGGCAGAAGAACGCAGTTTTCCGAGTCCGCCTTCCCAGACTATGAACGCGGCTGCTATCTGAGAAGGACTTGACGGGCTAATTCCGCAATCAAAGGCAGGACATGTGTATAGATATAATTAAATGAACTTGTTCCAATAAACGCAATGTCGAAAGTGGATGACGCAGTGCAAAAGTCTGGCAGCTCAAGCTCAACTTTGCTGATTACCTTCGGTTAGGGTGAGTTACACTGGTGTTCCTACTCTAGCTATGATTGAGGGAAAGCTAGAATCCACCCAATACAGACACGTGTGTAGAACGGGTCGACATGCCCAAGTGTAGACCGGAGACCGTAGAAATCCGGTGGGTCTGAGTTTAGAGGGAAACATGGACAGTGAGGAGCAGCTAAAAGTGAGAGCAGCTTATGGACAGCTTCGGTATGTATAAGGACCTGCTGGTTCGTGTGCCTAGCTGTGGTGTTTCTTTAGTGTGGAGTAACAGCTTCTGTGCTGGTATATGACGGAGCGGCGAAAGCTCCAAGCTAAACAGTCTTTTCGGAAATTGCCTGCGGTAATGGTTTACTTATTGCTTAGGAATGGCTAATGTTTACTGGTGCGATACGCAGCGGCCTGTATGGTACTCTTACCAAGCTGCTTGATGCGCCTATAATGCCTGTATTCGCATCTTTGCTTTGACTTTGAATGTAGCTCATCAGTCACGCGAAAAATTAGTTTCGCGTCAGGTGTGAAAGCTGCTTGATGCGCACATCACGCCTGCATTCGCATCTTTGCTTTGACTTTGAATGTAATCTGTCCCGCGAAAAATTAATTTCGCTCTGATGTGAAAGCAGCTTTATGGATAGTATACGACAGCAATAGAAAGATCGGTTGCGTTATGAACATAATGCAGGTTTTAAAGATCGTAAGTTCTGTTTGTGTGGAGCTATTGAATCAATAACTTCTACAGGAAAGAATTTCCTGTTTAATCTTCGCTTTTTTCGGATTTTTATTAGCCATTGGAATTTCTAGTCATGGTAATGCAGGGAAATTGTTTGTTATACCAGACAGGTGACACCTTTTGTGTTTCGCATTGCTTTCATGGTAGAATCAGAGAGCTAACCCCGGTCATGGATAAGCGAAGCGAAACAAACCCAACACGTATCCCAAGCTCTGCAAAACCTTCGTCTGATCTAACTGCAGCCTTTTACAGCGCACCTCCGGTAAGTTTCAACTGTAGTGGCTACAAGCGGGCAACGTTATGATGAAACTGTCACATTGATGCTTACCGAAGTAACACAAGCATACCGATCAGAATTACGGCATATAAGTTAACCAGGAGCATTTAATTAGCACGGCTCGCTAACTGACATGCAACAGCTGGTTACCAAGCCGTCATAACAACTACAGAGACAAACCCTTGCAATACAGGTTTTACAGACAGCAAGTTCCATTACCGTGGACAGTTGTACCAAGCATCCCGATTACAAACAAGTATAAAAAGTTGGCTTCGAGTGAGGATAATTTTCACACGCCTCCTGTAGAATTAACCCTGATATCACTCTTGCATATTTAGGACACAAACATTAGCGACAGTAACTTGGCTACGTTGCCGCAGTGCTACAGCGACAATCAACAGGTTGGCTTACAGTATCTCACAAAAGTGAGTACACCCCTCACATTTTGACAATTTATTATATCTTTTCAAGGGACAATGCTACAGAAGTGAAACTTCTATATACTCTAGAGTAGTCATGGTACAATATGTGTACCAGTGTAGATTTACTGCACTGTCCAAATACCTGAACAAACAGTCACTATTTCCAAAATGGATGGCAACAAAAGTGAGTACCCACCCCAATTGATAATGGTCAACCAAGCAATGAAACGCGACTTGTTTATCATGTTCATGCTTTTGTCTGTTTGATTGGGCCATATGAGGTTGTGTAACATGTTGAAGGGTTAAATTGTGGTGCTTTGGGTGCAATGCTGTCATTCTGGTCACTGGATGGTCAACATGGCACCTCATGGGAAAAAACTCTCTAAGGATCTGAAAAAGAGAATTGTTGCTCTCCACAAACATGGTCTAAGCTACAAGAAGATCTGTGAAACCATGAAACTGAGCTACAGCACGGTGGCCAAGGTTATCCAGCGGTTTTCCAAGATGAGTTCTGCTCGGAACAGGCCTCGTCAGGGTCGACGGAAGAGGTTGAGTCCTCGTGCTCTGCATCAGGTGCACAAGTTAGCTTCGAAAACAGACGCAGGAGTGCTGGCAGCATTGCTAACAAGGTTGTAGCGGTGGGATAACAGCCTGTTAATGCTCAGACCATACGCCATGCTCCGCGCAAGGTTGGTCTGCATGGCCGTCAGCCAAGATGGAAGCCTCTTCTGAAGCTAGCCCACAAGAAAGCCCGAAAACAGTTTGTTGAAGACAACCAGTCCAAGAACATGAACTACTAGAACCATGTTCTGTGGTCTGACGAGACGAAGATAAACGTGTTCGGCTGCTGTCCAGCATGTGTGGCGGCGCCCTGGTGAGAAATATCAAAATAAGTGTGTACTGCCTACAGTCAAACATGGTGCTGACAGCATCATGGTCTGGGGCGCTGCACTTCATTAATGGAATAATGGATCCAACATGTGAGATTCTGAAGCAGAACATGACGCCCTCCCTTCAGAAACTGGGCCGCACGGCTGTTTTTCAACATGATAACGACCCAAAACACTCCTCCAAGATGACAACTGCCTTCCTGAAGAAGCTGAAGGTGATGGCGTGGCCAAGTATGTCAGACCTGAATCCCATTGAGCACCAGTAGGGTATCCTCAAGAGGAAGGTGGAAGAGCAGCAGGTGTCCAACATCCACCAGCTCCGTGATGATGTCATGGAGGAGTGGAGGATCCCAGCAACAACCTGTGCAGCTCTGGTGAATTCCATGCCTTGGAGAATCAAGGCAGTGCTGGACAACAATGGCGGTCACTCTAAATATTGACACTATGGACACAATTTGGCATGTTGACAGTAAGGTGTACTCACTTTTGTTGCCACCCATTTTGGAGATAGTGACCGTTTGTTCAGTTATTTGGACAGTGCAGTAAATCTACACTGCTACACATATTGTGCAATGACTACTCTAGAATATATTCAGTTTTCAATTCTGTAACGTTGGCCCTTAAAAAGATATAATAAATTAATAGTCGAAATGTGAAGGGTGTACTCACTTTTGTGAGATGCTGTATGCAGTAAAAGCAACTCACAGCTTCTGTGTCTGAGTCATGGACAGTCACGACCAATACAGGCTTTATCTTCAGATATTTTACAAAGCCTGCGCTTGAGGCCAGTTGTTAGTGCTACCTATCGCTAGCGATCCTGCTAGCCACCCGTAACTCGTTAGCTTCACTTACATTACACTTAGATTATTTGCTGTTATATCGTTACTTTCAGTTTGTGGCTCCGAGTGCTTGATCATGCAACTGCTTCAGGTTTGAGAAGCAGTTGAAACGCATATCCAGCTTTGAATTATCCTTTATTGACAAAACTGTCTTTGGTGAAATGCTGAGCACAAGCAGCTAATGTTCCCTTTGGCCGTGGCTGCTTGCGGCCAGCAAACATAAAAAGCTACCTGCTGGTTTCTGGTGGCATCGTCTTTTGGAGTTTTTCTTCCCGTCCAAAAGTAAATGGACAAGCAGCTTTGTGAGAGATACTGACAAAATTGCACCTCAAATGATCTGCGGATCTTCTTTTGTATTTCCAAAAGTGTAGATTCTACTAAGGCATAGTATGATCTGTCAGTGTCAGTGCCTGCTAGAATAGTTTCCGGTGTGGGCAGGTCCAGCACCGTGATTGGCTCTGGCTAGGTCTGTGCAAATAGGACGGCACAACGTCAGGTTTTGCCCAGATCTCGCGAAGATCTCGGGAGGAGCTGTTCAGAGAGGAAATCAAGTTCATGAAATCACGTTCTTGGATTATGGCAAAACCTCTGTATAGTATGTTCAGAAACTTTTCAGAGGTTGAATATGGACAACCAACATTATAACATTACTAATATGTTTTCAAAGAAGGATCAGCATAATAGGTCCCCTTTAAGGTCAAGCGGCAACATAAAGCGAAATAGAATATTGCGTTTGATGTCGGTTATAGGCTGAATTTTAACATTAGTTTTATTTTATTTAACGTGATAAAGGTTGCGACATTCAATTTTCGATAGTTTTTCCTTATTTCTAAACTACATTTCTCATAGCCATAATACATTATCAAATGAAATCATCACATGATATTACACAACAGCCTCCTCTCCAATTAGTTCAATTACAAACGCATAGCAATTAATTAATACGAGTATACATAAGACCATCATTCTACCATGCCCTCAAAATCTAAAACCAAAATGCTAGTCCTGCATTTGCTTGCACTATTGTGTGATTGGGAAAGAGTAGGTGGAGCGCGCTGAGCGCGAAGGCGACCACTCATATATCGGCTTCTTTTGGACATCCCGGGACTAACAAACACAGAGTGCATCCAGTGCTTTCGTCTGGACCATGCATGAGGCAATCATCTATCTTTGCCGACTTTTGGATGAACAGCTAGCCAGGCGCAGCAATCACCCACAAAACATACCCATGGTCATCAAGGTCACAACTGCGCTATCGGTCCTGGCATCTGGGTCGTTCCAGAGAGTGGCTGGTGATGTCATGCACATATCACATGCGTCTGTGTTAAGGTGTCTGACACAGTTCGTTGACGCTCCAAGTTCTAAGGATTGGGGAATTGGAGGATTGGGAGCATTCGGGGATATACCCCAAGCCGTCGCCTCCGATGGCATAAGTCTAGTTAATTATAATAAAGTATTAGGCACAAGTTCAAGTGAATTTGTTGCTCAAATCAAATGGGACATAATAGGCTAAGGATATAGAATTGTGTGATTGCTGAGGCGGTTTCGGGGTGGGGGGATGACCGCATGCGGGGTAAGAATCCTTTGTTAAAGTGTTTCAATGTCCTTCAGATGCAAACCTGACATCGGAGTAGTTTGAGATTTCAAGTGCGCAATTTCTAAATGAGATCATATAAACTGTCTTTGATTGTTAAGAATGTTCTCTTTATTTGTCTCCTTCCCTGTTTTCCATGGAACAAACATGCTGGTGTAGGAGGGGCACATTTTCAATGATATGATTACGCTGGTTGAGAAGCGCTAAATTCTTTATTTATTATTTCATTATCGCGGCAATTTGTTTGTTTGCATAGCTTTAATGCCATGGTGGCTAGAATAAGAAATAAAAAGTAGATGTCTGCATTACTTCTTGTAATTGGCAAGAAGTAATAAAGGACTTGCGCGCAAATGAGAGAAAAGACCCCTAAATTACTAAATTAGTATCAGCAACAAACGTTCCCCAATTCTTAGAAATATGGCTTCAACATTCCTATCCTGGAGCAAAAAATCAATTTGAAAAAAAAAAAAATCTTTCCACTTCATCAGCTTTTAAGGGAAGGGTGTGATTAAAGATGGCAAGAAGACCTTTATATGCCAAAAATCAGTCCCCAGAAGTCTGAATTTAATTGGCACTGAGTCAATATCTAAGATGAAATCTACATTCAGAAGTGCAACCCAACTGCTAACATTAAGGTTCATGACAAAGCATTCTGGATGTGAAAGGCACTTTTAAACCTTTATGCATAAGTTGAGAGTTCAGGACTAGCCAATTTTCTGAAAATTTAGTTTTAAATTTGGAGGTGCTTAAGTACATTACATATTAAAATAACCAAAGCAAAGACAAATAAAATATCACTAAAATCATAATAATATGCAAATTAATTTATTTCAGGAAGTTTCTACTTACTTTGTATCCTCGTTAGCTGCATTTCGGAAGGTAACAAAGACGGACAAAATTGATTGAAATATGATGAAATTGAGCCAAAACATGCAAAATGTTGCTTTCAGCCTGTTTCAGATACACTTGAAATGAGGAATCTGAGTCATGTTTCCCAAGCATACTTACTGAATGCGTATATCTGTAATGCAAGCCAGCAGGCGAGAAAAAAAGACTCCAGAATCAGGATGACCGCCCGAAGATCTTCCACAGTTCGCTGCCCTTTTTCTGAAAATAAAGACATAATTGGAAATAGAAATAGATGATACTATATTCATCCACAAGGGGAAATTCAGGTGTCCAGTGGCACACACACGCACTATATATATATATATATATATATATATATATATATACAGTACAGACCAAAAGTTTGGACACACCTTCTCATTCAATGAGTTTCCTTTATTTTCATGACTATTTACATTGTAGATTTTCACTGAAGGCATCAAAACTATGAATGAACGCACATGAAAGTCTGTTTGTATCTAACAGTTGTCTGTGTATCAACATGACTAATGCACAACACAACTGATGGTCCCAAGCCCATTGATAAGGGAAGAAATTCCACTAATTAACCCTGACGAGGCACACCTGTGAAGTGAAAACCATTTCAGGTGACTATCTCTTGAATCTATTCATCATTGTGCAAAGCAGTAAACAAAGCAAAGGGTGGCTACCTAGAGGAAACTAGAATATAATACTAGAATAGAACTAGAATATAATAATGTTTTCAGCAGGTATTTCACACTTTTTTGTTAAGTACATAATTCCACGTATTCATTCATAGTTTTGATGACTTCAGTGAGAATCTACAATGTAAATAGTCATGAAAATAAACTCATTGAATGAGGAGGTGTGTCCAAACTTTTGGTCTGTACTGTATATATAAATAAATAAAATATGTCAGTCTAAAACAGATATAAGAATAACACAACTAATTGCAAACAATCAGACGATACATAAATAGATTAAAAAAGGAAATTAAAAGTGCAGCGTAGTGTAAAAGCAAGGAAACCATTGCACGTAGACCCAAAGGTGTTTGGGGAGGGGGGGTCAGGAGACATTAAAAAGTCTGATGGCTGTGGGAACAAAGGATCTCCTGAACCTCTCAGTCCTGCAGCGCAGTGAGATGAGCCGCCTACTACGGCTGCTCCTCTGTCCAGGAAGAAAATAGTGGAGAGGGTGGATCACATTGTCCATTATGACCTGTAACTTGCTCCGTGTTCGCCCCTCCACCACAATTTTCAGTGGGTTAAGTCTCCTGCCCAGCACTGAACTGGCCTTTTTAACCAGCTTATTCAGGCGCCTGCTGTTTCTGTCTGTCATGCTGCCTCCCCAACATACAGCAGCATAAAACAGGGCACTCGCCACCAGTCTGATAAAAAAATGAACAGTAGCTCACTGCAGACATCAGAAGCCACTCACAGAGGATTTGATGCAGTTAGAGTTCCCAGGGATCAAAAATAAGTCTGTTTCCAACCTAGTGGTTCATCAGGCTGGTGCTTGACCACAGTTTCTGTTGCATGAAGCGACTGCTCCCCATGGATGGGAAGCTACTTCTGCAGCTCTAGGGCAGGTTTCCCTGACAATTTTAAATGGGCATCAAACACTTTCACTGCATGTCTGTCCTGGTCGAAAAAATATGACAAATTAGGCAGCTTGCTTAAATGTTAGATCCGAATCAAGTTAGATCTGACATGAAGACAATAATGATGCTTGCGCTGAGATGTGTGAAGTTGTTTCCTGCACTCACCTGCTTTCAGAAAGACTTCGGTTGCCAGAGTAACGGAATTTAGGACACTTAGGCCAGCAGAACCAAACACATATACTAGGATGTGAGGCACATCTGAAAAGCAATGAAGTCTTTTTTTAGGATGCACACAATAATAACTATAATAATAATAATAATAATAATAATAATAACAACTAGGCTTATGTCGTCGGAGGCGACAGCTTGGGGTATATCCCCGAACGCCCCCAATCCTCCAATTCCCCAATTCTCGAATAGATCCAATACAATATAGAGCCCCTCAGGTCATGACCTTTCATTTGAACTAAATTTCAGGTCAATCGGACAAATGGTTCTGAAGATATGGCCAAAATGGTAATTTTCCATCACAAAGCTCCACCTGATGGCAAAATATTGAATCATACAGGTATGATGTCATTATGTGACACATTGTGAGGTCATGACCTTGCAGTTGCACATAGTTTCATGTCAATTGGACAAATGGTTCCAAAGATATGGCAAAAATGATGAATTTTATGTGACAAACCTCCACCTTGTGTCAAAACGGGTACCAAACGGGTATAATGTCATCGTGGGACACATCCTCAGGTCATCACCTTCCATTTGCTCTTGATTTGAGGTCAATCGGACAAATATTTCCAGAGATATGATAAAAACTGTGATTTTTCAGTTTTTGGCCCCTTGTGGCCAATCTAGAAATTGTAAATTGTCCAAAATCGAAATCAGTTCTTCCTCTTTATGATACTTACTTATATTCAAAACATGAAATTTCTAATTGAAAAATTACTGAAGTTATCGCGTTAACATGTAGGATATCCGGCGGAGGCGGTCGGACCAAAAACATAATATCCCCGAAATGCCGTTTGGGGATATTATAACAATCACACCTTTAATTAATGTGTATGAGTTATCGCAATTAAATGAGCTCTTTTATGGATAAATTGTTTTCCCCATAAGCACTTAGTGATCTGATGAGACAGTGATGACGAGAGAAAAAATAGCTTCAAATCTTTCAATAATTGTATTTTCCCCAAACGATAATCTCAATGAACATTCACCTCCAAAATAAACACCGAAATAATAATTCCCCAAATGAGTCCCGCTCTAGTTCGCAACGCGAACAGAATTTTTTAAAAAAAAGTCCAAGATAAATAGTCCAATCCGAACCAAGAACAGGCAATTAGTCTTTTCACAGTTCAGATCCCAAACGCTCCCGCAAAACGATCTTCCATAATAAGTGTCCACGGCGCGAGACTGATCAGTCTAACGAAACAAATTGTAAAGTGAAAGAGTTGGGTCGCTCTCACCGGCTTTCTGGAGTCAGGACAGCATAGACCGGCTGCTGTTGATGATTGGTGTTGGTTGCTCTTTATGCGATAAAACCATGAAACAGGACGACCGAAGTCTTCATCGCTACTCGATCCTGCACGCGTCGCACTTGATACATTGTTATTTTTCACGGCTTAGATTCGACTTGCTACAATGTATCGCATACGTCCAATGCAGTTTCGTTTGCTGCAGTGTTTAAACTGGCGCGCCACTTCAAACCATCATCCCCCTCCCAGTCTTTCCGTCTCCTTTTTTCTTTCACTTCCTACTCCTCCCCTTTTTATCTAAAACACCGCGTCTCTCCCCAGTAACAACCCTTCACATGCCAATGGAATTAGAACATGACATTATACAGAAACAATCAGACATTTCCTAATCGTGATGTTTCATTATATTTCTCGTTTCAGACCCATTTTATAGAACGTGCACCAGTTTCGTTTTTATATCACAGGTAGTTCATTAGAAAATTTCCTTTACTATTACTGCACACATATTAGTACTGTGGGAGTGCCACAATATAAATAATAATAATATTTCCCATGGTAGAACTAAAGTGGAAAACATATCTTAAAGTACTTTTTTCCTTTTTTACAAAAACAGTTCTTTCAAAAAACAAGTTATTTAATGCAGATAAGTTTATTTATCATTTACGAAACCTACTCTTTCTAGTATTCATGTTCTGACACTTCATATACTCTCTGAACAGAGATATTTCCAAATGCAAGTTGAAATATGAAACCAAAGCAGCTGTTAAATGCAAAATAATTAAAACTGGTTGTTTTAGTTGATAAAATATTAATAGACACAAGTTCAAATTGCACAATGTTTCAGTCTTTGAATAAAATGAATTACGTATAAATAAAATCATACTGCACCAGGTAAATCACTCCTGTGGTTAAACTGCATTATTGCTTTTATGATGTAGAGGAATGCCATGAAGCACAAAATGGGAAGATGTTCTGCAGGAACACACACATCAGTTAATTACAGTTGTAAGCAAGCAAAAAGTAAAACATAAGGAAATGATTCTACAAACACAAATCACGTTCAAAAATGCACCTAAAGTGTACAGTACCAGTCAAAAGTTTGGACACACTTTGCTAATGCCACAGAGCTCTGTTTATAGAGAAATTTAAATCGCTTAACTTCTCTACATAATCTGAAATGGAATCTTGTGAGAGGTTAACAGTTAGAAGTAAGAAGTGAACAATTTATTTGTTTCAGTAGAGTCCAAAATTTTGGAATTCTCAAGGAAGTCATATTTTGCAAAGTAAACAGACAAATGCGCTTCTTCAATTTTCTAACAGCCGACTTAAAGTGAAGCTGAGAGCCGTCAAGACTTAATGGGCAAAAAGGTAAATGAAGAGCAAACCCCAAGTGCAGCACATCTTTGGGAAGTTAGACAGCTGTGCAGCTGCAAACTCATTACAGCCATTATAGCCATATGACTGTGCTTGTGGGGGAAAAAAATGTGAATATGCTCAGCAAATATGACAACGCACGAACACTGGTTAGTTTGATGGATTTAAGAATTAGGTCTTTTTTTTTCCCCAAAATAAAGGGTGCTTTTTTATTTAACATGTATTGTAAGAAAAATGTGGGTGTCTCCAGACTTTTGACTGGTACTGTATACAAGTGAACTGAGACACAATCCTACTAATCAGACCAGGAACCATTCTTCCACCCTAATGCCAAGAAATTGGGTACATCTTGTTAAATGCAAATAAAATCACAAAGTACTGATCTGCAAAGTCCGTCCACCATATTGAAAACAGTACAACACCACATCATTTGATATCCTAACGTGAAATTAATCATTTGTTGAAAATATACAATGTGATTGGACTACTAAAGTCGCAAAAAGTTGGCACGGCAAATGTTATCCACTGTGTAACACCATCATACTGTATCTCATAATGATTTCAAATCACTTTTTTTGTTTTTATTAGCATTTTCCATGATGTGCCATGTGTTTCAGAATGGGGACAGTATTTCGGGCCTAAATTCACTAATGTTTTTGATCCATGTTTGGAAATGTCAGTCACGTCTGAAAATGTGTAATTTCGCTCATTTACGAAATTACGTATCATTTCACGTCACATGCAGAGATGTGCCTTGAGATAGGGTAGGCAAAATCCACACCTTTAAATGAATGATTACTCTCAGCCTGTCAGCTTTACTTTTTAAGATTAGCATTGAAATATTTGATTTCCTCAATAACCAAAAACAAGTGCATGGAACCTGGCCAATTTCTATTTAGGTGGCATTATTTTTATTTGTGCCAAAACCCTATGAAGCAATTTCACATGAAAGATGAATGTCTTTCAACTAATTTAAATAGTAAATTCTCATGAAACAGCATTGGTTTGCGAGAAACTGTTATTTTGCACCTGTTTGAATATCATGCTCTATTCAACGCTTGTTCAATATGCATAACAAGATATTTTAACCTATAAATCAAATTTCTTCTTTTAAATGCTGAAACTAAACTACAAAAGCACTCAGAGAGCGCAGACCTCCGCCAGGGGGCAGCAAAACCCAAAAGCATGGCCCATTGGAAAGACTTGAATTCTTCAACTTTGGCGTATGTCTCAGCTGTACTTTGGCCTAGATATGCCAAAATTTAATCCCCTCTTCCTTGACTTAATACCCACCTTCTCTGAAAATTTCATCAAAATCGGTGCATTACTTTGTGAGTTATCTTGCTAACAAACAAACAGACAAACAAACGCTGCCTAAAACATAACCACCTTGGCGGAGGTAATTAAGCAAGGTCCCAAAATTGGGATTAAAATTTTTTCAGCATCTCTGATGAAAAGAATGCTTCATCAGTAGATAGTATTTAGAGAAAGTTTAAATTTTTTTCTAATTTCCCTAATTATTCAGATTATTGCCATTCTTATAATCTCACGCTGAAGCACAGTGATCTCTGCCATGAAATTCCTTAATCGCAAGAGGCCAAGTTTCAGTCTCAATTTTTCAGTAAATGCTTTCTTTGATTGTTAATAAAAATACAGGAATGAAAGAATCCAGTCCCACAGGGCATAATGTGCATGTATCACTTTAGCGTCTCGACCAAACATTTATGACTGACTGAGGGACCCTTACGAAAAAGAAGTATACTTCAAGCTCATTTTAAATGTAAGCTTCAAGTATATTTCAAGTATCCTGGTAGTATACTTGTGAGTGTACTAATTCAATACTTCTTGGGAGTAATCTGGCCCAATTTAAGTTCATAAGAGTACATTTTAAGTTTACTTTAGGTGTAGGAGTAAGTAGTACACTTTAAATATACGACTATACTGAAACAGTGAAATCGCAACGCCTAATTTTTGACATTTTAACTGATTTCTTGAAGCCATAAGAATTTTTTTTTCAATTCACCCTTTAATGTCATTGTATCAATGAGACATTGAACAACAAAATTAAAGTGCAATTCAGTCAGTTCAAAGCAGTTGTCAAATAAAACATTATAAAGTAAAAAAATATAATCTGATATTAAAGCCTAAGTTGGATAATTTGCATTTTAAAAAGTAATAAATAACAAATCTAAGCAGCATTTAGCCTGGAGATGGCCAAGGGATAAAAGCCATTTTTCAGTCTATTGGTTTTTGACCGGATGTCTCTAAATGTCTGCTTGAGGGCAAACGTTCAAAAAGTTTGTGTCCGGGGATGTGACGTGTCTTTCAGAATCCTCGTTGCGTTCTTGAGACATGGGGAGCTGTGTAGATCATCAAGAGGGAAGAGAGGGCAGCCAACTATCTGCTGTGCAGCCTGGATGATCCTGTGGACCTCTTTTTTCTGTGCCACTGTGCGGCTGGAGAACCATACGCACAGACAGTATGTAAGAGCACTCTCCACTGTGCAGTCGTAGAAGGACACCAGTACTTTCTGTGGGATGTCGCTCTTCCTGAGAACTCCTGAGAAGTCTCTTCTGGGCCTTCTTACTGAGCTCAGCAATGTGCACCCCCCTGGTCAGGTCTTCATTGATGTTGACACCTAGGAAGTGGAAGTCTGAGACCCTTTCCACACAGTCTCCGTCGATGGTGAGGGGCTGGATGTTGTTTTTTTTTTGTCAGAAACCCACAATGCCCTCCTTTCTGTGTGAATTACCACAGAAGAAATCTTGTAGTCTGAAGGTTAAAAGCTGGAATTTGTGCAAGTTCGAGTTCAAACCCAGTTTGTGCGTCTGTCAGGGGATCATTTCTCCATAACACAACTTGTCATGTCATTTGCAGCAGGTTGAATTCATCACTTGAATGACATGCAAGTGCAAAGCAAGACATTGGACGCATAAAAGGCACAGTGGTTCATCCCCATCAGCATCAGTGTCGGAATGCCACAGCTTACAGAACAGCAGAGGGAGGGAGCTTTGGGGATGCTGCTTGTGGGAATCTCTCAAAGAGAGGTTGCCTGCCGGTTCAGGGTCAGTCCGTCCACCATCGGCAGACTGGAGCATCGCTACCAACAGACATGAAACGTTCACAACCGCCCCCGACCAAGACAACTACCGGTTACGACGGCACGTCAGGACCGACACATCCGGCGTATACATCTGCGGAACCGGTTCCAAACAGCATCAGACACAGCTCGGAGCACGACAGGATGCCACGGATGCCCCATCCATGCCATGATTGTGATTTGGTGAGCTGCTGGGTTCCGGTGCCGGAGGCCGTATCGAGGCAACATGACACAATGTCACAGTTACAACAGACTACAGTTTGCTTGACGTCATCATCTAGTGCAGGGGTCCCCAATCTTTCCCAGAAAGGGCCGGTGTGGGTGCAGGCTTTCATTGCTACCAAGCGATTACACACTTGATACCACTAATCAACCCCTGGACTCTTTGCTAATAAGCTTGATTAGTAGCATCAGGTGTGTAGCTGCTTAGCTGCAATGAAAGCCTGCACCCACACCGGCCCTTTCTGGGAAAGATTGGGGACCCCTGAACTAGTGGTTAGCACTATTGCCTCACAGCAAGGAGGTCATGGGTTCGAATCCGGGCCTGGGGCCTTTCTGTGTGGAGTTTGCATGTTCTCCTCGTGTTCGCGTGGGTTTCCTCTGGGTACTCCGGTTTCCCCCACCCACAAAAACATGCATCATAGGAACAGTCCAACCAGTACCCCTGACCAAGAAACTGGCTTTAGAACTGGAGTTGGTCTCCGGGCGCTGCTCTGTGGCTGCCCACTGCTCCTAACTATAGGATGGATCAAATGCAAAGGACAAATTACCCCATGGGGTTCAATGAAGTGTATCTAATCTCATCTCTTTTCTTATCTTCAGCCGAGTCGATTCTTCCACCGTTGGGTTTTTTCAGACAAATCCAGGTTCTGTCTGTCATTTGCTGATGACTGACAATGGGTGTACGGGAGGCAATATGACTGTCATCAAGACAGGTGTGTTCTGGAGAGAAGTGGGTTTGGTGGAGGGGTAGTGTCATGGTCTGGGCTGCTATTGTGAGATTTTGGAGTGAACTTGCTGTGATGCCAGGAGCTCTTACAGCACAGTGATATTTGGGTGAGTTCTCCAGCCACTGTTGAACAACCATGGACAACGATTACTGTTCACGTTCCAACACGGCAACGCCCGTCCCTATACTGCACACCTCACCAGAAACTTTCTCTAAAAAGCAGAGGTCGATGTTGTCCCGTGGCCATCCATCTCACCCGATCTTAACCCCATTGAACACATGTAGGATGAACTGATTGACAGCAGCACTACAGGAGGAGAGGTGGAACTTTCCCAAAGCATCTGTTCGACGTTTGTGTGAATCGATGCCTTGCCGTTTACGCGCATGTGTGCAAGCACAGGGAGGACGCGCTAGCTACTGACAGTTTGTGGAGGGTCTGTGCATTCACGATGGCATACCGGAAACATTTGTTGAGATTATGTGATGAAAATTTACAGTGTTATGGACTATGAAATGGTTTTTCTATTCGTATTCAAATTGAACGGAAAGGCATTGGTTGCTTTTTCCTTTTGGTTATTAAATATGGGTGTCGCATTTTCACTGTGCGTTAGTATAGTTTACGAAATTCAAATTTTTTTACTCCATGAAAGTATACTCTGAAGTATACAGCTAGTAAACTTGAATATGCAGAATACTTCATGAAAAATTATGATGTAACTACTCAAACATTCTGCCCAATATTTCAACCTGTATCATGTCCATTGTTCTTCCCTAAACGCACATAGGAATTAATTGACACCATTTTCATTTAAATACTCAGATGAAGGAAAAACTCCAAGGATACATTTCAGGCAGGATTTGATCCCAAAACCTTCTGGCTACAAGGCTGCAGCTTTACTACCACATCACTACGCATTTTTGGAAATTTATTTGGTGGTTCGGTACCAGGCCACTTTCAGTTTATGAAAGTATACTTTATACTTCAGAAAAGAAAAGAGAATTGCACACCATTTTTCAAGTAGTACTATGGTGCAGTGGGTTAAGCAGCTGCTACCTAATCAGAAGACTCAGGTATCAAATCCATTCTATAGCATTCCCATGTGGAATTATCCATTTATGTGAGTATCTAAAATAGGAATACAGTAATCATTAACCATATTTTATTTCATTAAAATGTGTATTTTGTGGAAAATAATGTACAAGTGATCGTCATGCAACACTGGGCTAAAAGTGTCATTATAAAACAGGTGCTTCCCATCCTTAAATGTGATTGGCTGAGCCGCGTTCCATGCCAGTATCAAATCAATATAACCTACTGCATTCTGAGGCAGACTGAAACACAAAATATCCCTGCGCGCGTAGCCTAGCTACCAACTCTACGCTCAACTGACTCGTTAGGTTACGTTTGTTTCAAGACGTTTAGCTCACAATTTCAGTGTTAGCGAAGTTTATCCTTTTACCCCGCTTACCATTTGGCTATCTACCGCTAGCTATAGCATTATAGAGTTCACTTTAGCTTGCTAGCTACGTAGCTAAATAGCTCTCTATTTCATTATTAGCGAAAAATTTTGGTTTTTTTCCTTGTGTGTTTATTTTATGGACTATGTGTAGGGTAACCACATCCACTGTAGTGAATGCTAGCTAGTTAACAAGCTGGCTAGGAAACTAATGCACAATTCAACATATTTTCCTGGACACCGGAAAGTGTGGAGGACAAAAGTCAATCTTGTTCCCTACTCTCACTGCTGGTTGTAATGATATGGCCAATCGACGCAAGTTGAGAACAAGGAAACTCGAAAACCGAAACGAACCTAAAATTATTCAACGGGGCCATCGGGAGGCCAAAGGAGACATTCAAAATAGCCTGCTTTCATAGTATATCTGCATTAACAAGCCCAAATAGCCTGATGTGACATGATAATGGCGCTAGATGAAAAAGCAATCTTAGCATCTGTGTGGCTTACTGACCATTCTGTCCACTCTATCTTGCTTGGTGGAAGAACGAATAGTTCTCAATTTTGTTGTTGCATTATTGCCAATAAATTGTAGATTTTTTTATTTAATGGGCTATATGTAGAGTAACTGTTTTATAAAAGCAATAAGCCCCTTAAAGCAGTGGGTTACGGTGATTTTTTGAACGACTCCACTGCGCGTTGTGCCTTAGAACGCCCCTCCACCATGATAAAATCACTGTAGCCCACTGCTTCTCGGGGCTTATTCCTTTATTAATTCTAATCTTTTTATGATGTATATCTCTGAGTTAACTTACAGTATACTTCAAAGTATACTTTCATGAACTAAAAATTTTTCAATATATAAACTTGCAGTGCGCTCAGTTTACCACTCTTACACTTAAAGTACAGACAGAATCCAACTGAACCATTTTTTGCCAATCTGCACACTGTCGGTTTTGAAAGCGAGGCTCAGTGTGATCGATCGACGATGAAAGCACAGCATGATCATCCCAAATCATTTTGCTCCATCAAGCACAAATAATGAGTTTTTTTGGGTCAATTAGCTACACGCGAACAACGGTAAACAACAATGGCGTTTCTTCTCCGATCACTCTGATCCTCGTTTTGAAACCGGAAGTGTGCAGACGAGAGGAATGTGAATTCCGTCTATACTTAAAGTATACCTATAAACTTAAAGTGGGCAAAATTAGTCCCAAGAGGTATTGAAGCAGTACACTTGCAAGTATACTGCCAGTACACTGGAAACATGCTTAAAGCTTACTTTTAAAATGAACTTGAAGTATACTTCTTTTTTGTAAGCGGAGTGACCACAATTTCCAGTGCATTGACCGTAGTGGCTGTCGTGGGAAAAAGCCAGTTATGCGAGAAAATTTCCGGATGAAATGTGGCGTTTTCTTTCCATGAGACCATTTTAATTAAAATGAAATTGTGATTGCCACATCATGGGATACACATTTAACAGAAAAATTTGGTATGGTAAATGCAATGACAGATTGCAGTCTGAGCAGTAATTAATAGCATAATAGAGGGGAGGAAATGTATGGGTGCAGACGGACAGCCTATAATCCTGAGCAGTGAGTTAATCCCCGTGTGTGAGCAGGGATTCAAATCCCATAATGGCACCCACTGAACTGTCATCCCTCACTGTCTGTAACCCTCTCTGCTTTCACTCCCAGTGTGAATCCATAAAAACATACAAAAGGATGATACATTCTCCCTTAAGAAAATAATAGATGGTTCTGGTGTGGCTCTGTTGTTGTGCAAGGCTGGACCCCATAATCTGGTATCTGCTGAGCTACTCTTTGAATAGATGGATGGGCCTCCTGGTCTGGTATCTCTCAAAGCTTTGGTCTAGTGATTGATAAGCTCCAGGATCTGGGATTAAATACTAACTATGGAAGAGACCCAGGAAGGGGACACACAAATCAGAAACATTGCTCAAATTTGAGGGTGCGTTCAATCAGCCAGAATCCTCTGGCATTCTAGGGACCCCTGCTGGTCAATAGGAAACCTGCATTCTGTTTGCTAAATCAACACGCTGTAAAATATTAAAACTTGAATAAACCTGACAAAGTAAAGCAACCAGCTGCAATGCATTTTTGAGTTTGATTAACTGCAAGTCTGAATGGTTGCACAAATTAATTTTTGAAAGAACTCAGAACTTGAGGCTGAGCTAACTCAAAAATGCTTTGCAGCTGGCGGCGTTCCTTTTTGCTAGTTGAGTCAACTTTTCACTTTCCACTGCGCACTGTGTCTTACTGACTCAAGTCTGTGCAAAGCTGGGCTTGTAGACAACAAAGTGAAAAGAAGCAACTGGAGACATAACACACTGGGAGAAAGTGTGTGCTCACCATTTACTCTTTCATATTGACCACAGAAATGTAATTTTAATGGTAATTTTCAGTCCAATACGCACGTGCCCTTCATGGAAAGAATATTACACAATGTTCAACCAATCTTAAACTATACACATTACATCAGTGCAGACGGAGCTTCACTGAGGAGCAGAAATGATTCAGTCAATATTAATATGACACAAACAGAAACCAAATTCCATACCTTTGTCTAAAATGAAAGCCATCAATAGAAGGTAAAATGCACATTCAACAATAAACTTCAGCGCCTCAAGGGATTTGTCCCATAAATCTGAAAAAAAAAAAAAATGTGCGGTGATTATGACAGGAAAATAACATCTCATATTCACAGCATTTATTATATTTTTTCTTGCTATCAATGATGGTATGTACATTTTGAACAAATCATGTTTTGCAGCAGTGATGGCTCTCTCCATATTTCTAATCCTCAGCTGTGAACGTACACAGTAACAGTACAAAAAAATCTTGGGTTCAAACAGATGTGATTTTGACTTGATGCTTTTGCACTTATCAAATCCAATAGAAAAATAAATAAAATGCCAACTGCCCTTTCATTTGTGCCGTGGATATGTGAGCAGTGGATAAGGGTCATCTTGCCTCCCAGAACAAAATAAGATGCATTAAAATAAATAAAAACTGTTACTTAGCTGATGCTTTTAACAGCTGATTTGATTATGCTGGGGCAAATACCCCCTGGAGCACTGTGGGGCTAAGGGCCTTGCTGAAGGGGCCAACAGCTGCATCTTCCTGCGGCTACACATTGGGCTTGACCCACCAACCTTCTGGATGCCAATAAATCACTTAAACCACTAAACACAGGCTGCTCTTGGCCCACTGATAAGATTATGGTCATTGCCTATTACTGGTCACCCCTTACAAGCTTGAGATCCCTTGGTCTCAGACATCACTTACAGTGGTAGTACAGGTCAGCTGACACGGGAGGAGAGGAGGGTAGAGCATTCAGTTTGTTACATTAGTATATGAGCCAGACCCCCAAATTTTCGAGGTGATGCTCATTCAGATGGAGCAAGGCTAATGGGCATTTTCTACTAGCCTAGGGTCCCTAGTTTTGGAAAATGCATGATAGCATTGTGTAACTTGTAGCGAAAGCTGCGATATCGAGTCAATTATAATGCTACCCTGTGGAATTTGCTGTGCTGATTTTTGCACTTTTCGTGTGGTGGGAAAATAAGTCAAAATTCCACTCACCTTTAATGAAGCTGTATAATAAGCTGGAACCACTCTCATTTTAACAGTATGGGTTACTAATTTCCTCCAAAAATAAGTTGTGGTTGAAATATTTGGTCAAACATGGTAAATTAACCCTTTCATTGCTACAACACACAATATAATTGAGCAATTCACCAATGTTCTCACATAATTAAACTAAATCAATGAATTTGCAGTCATTGTGGTTATATTGACGTTAGATAATAAAATAGACCTGTCATTTTCAAACAAATCTGAGATGCTGAGGGTATTCAGAAGAGAAAGAAAAAAAAAAAAAATCCCACCTAGTCATTTTCAATGGTATTCCAAGATATTTTGTTGTGCTATCCATGTCACGCGAAGGCAAAACCTACATGTATGAAATCGTTACTGGAAGGCCATGCACACAGATGACATTAACCCCTTTGTGCAGAAGCCAAATTTGGCTATTTATGGGTTACCCACTTTAATGCTGTATAATTCAAGATTTAAGCTTCTTAAAGAGGAAAAATGTGGCTCAATTCAGAAAAGAAACTTACAGCATTTAGAATTACATTGTATTTCCGTTTATTTTCATGATTTTGGTCAAGAAAATGAGCTGCAAACATAAAAAATATTCATGAGAATTCACCATTGAAATAGCAAAAAAATAATTGAGGATTGAAAAACTGCTGGGGCTTAAAACTTTACATTTTTTGGTATCATGAACTCCTTGAGCACCAGTAGAATTCATCTTCAACATTACATTCTAGATTACCGACATGCTATTAGCCAAATTATACAGCTACCCAAGTGTCTCCCCAAAGTCTCAAAATGATGTACTGTCAAATCATAAAAAAATCATGTATTTAACACAAAGTTTGAAGGCACGAAATTTAAGATGAACAAATGATTGAAGATGCAGTACAACAAATGATGACTCTGGTTCAGAATTGGGTGAACTCTTGCCTGATGAGCATTTCCACTGCAAGAGCAGCCCCTCATGACGTAGCCATTGATCTCAAAAATGCGTTTCAAGTTGGTGAGCAGTGCGATGCAAACTTCAAAAGTGAGCGGCTAGAATGCAATATACCAGACAAGAAATTTCATGAGCCAATGAAGACAAACAGACTCAAGACATTCAGTAACCTCATGAAGAAGAAAGATTTTAAGAGCAATGGAAGATCCATCATTCTAAAAGCAGACAGGGCTCTATTTGGTCGAATCATCGTCATGGCACAGGGACGCAACCTGAATATGATGGAGGTTTTCTCCCATCCCCTTGGCCCTTTGCCCTGGTCACTAGCAACACCTGAGGGACTGTTGCGTAAAACTAACAAGGCTGCTTTAGCTACTGCTTTGAAGAGGAATGTCTCCTCGGCTGAAAATTTGCCAGCCAACTCAGCAGTAGTTATTGATGGCATGTCCCTTATTCAGAAAGTGTCAGGTGATCAAACAACTTTTGCTGAAATTGCTATTTCTCTCCTGTCATTATTGTATTGCATGTTCTGGTAATTAAAGGTAATTTGTGGCGATTAAAGGGTTAATTTGCTAAGTTATACTCATTTTGTCAACCACTACTTATTTCTTGAGAAATTAGTAACCCATACTGGTAAAATGAGACGAGTCTCAGCTTATTACACAGCTTCAGTAAAGGTGAGTGGGATTTTAACTTGTTTTCCTACCACACGAAAGGTGCAAAAATCAGCTCGGAAAAATCCACAGGGTAGCGTTACAATTGTGTCGATATCACAGCTTTCGCTACAACTTACACAATGCTATCATGCATTTTCTAAAACTAGGGACCCTAGGCTGGTAGAAAATGCCCATTAGCCTTGCTCCATCTGAGTGAACATGACCAATCCATCTGGCTCATAGCCTACATGCACAGTTAAGTCGAGCTACAGTAATAGCTCGATTAAGCCATGCAATCAGACGTGTAGGAGGAAATTTGATTTATTGTCCGAAGTATGCCCGTCTCCGCTACGATAGGTGTAGATATGCCTTTCAGCTTGTTCGTGTTGCATCCTTTTCTGATTGACCTATTCCATCACAAACCAAATATTTGACAAACGAGTTAGCTGGCAGCTTGCTAGTAGCATGACGAATGCATCGACTGTGTAAGATTGAGTGGCGAGAACATGGACGACTTTTACGCTCTGTACGTTTAATACGGGTCATTAGCAGTTAATTTCATACAACTGAGGTGCACGCTACCCCCAGTGGATATGGCGTTAAGCAAAGCTTGGCTGAAACGCCGTTTTGCTCTACTCTGTGCCCTTACTACTACCCTGGAGTGTGTTTCCCAGTAGCATAATCGCTAGTAACTAACATGGTTCGTCCATTCACAGTCTGTGATTCCAACTATGCAAGTTAACATCTGTGTGCTTTTGGGAAACGCACTCCCGGGCTTCCCGTTTATGTTAGATGCAGGTGAGGAGTAATGACTGGTGGGAGAGTGTCGTTTTTCCGATGGCGAGTGGAAGGAAAATTTTTGGATGACGCGCAAGTCATTTCATAAATCATACCAATTAAGGGTAGAAGTTAAGAGACCCAAGGCATTACTGTTCAAGCACCAATACCCTTGCAGACGAGGATTGCTACTGTTCAGTACAAAGTTGCTCGCTAGTCAGAGCTCAGAGTTCTTGCAAAGCAGTTTAGTGTTTATATGTCCACAAGACCTCCAGGTCAAAGCCCTTCAAGAAGAATGTGGAGCATGCTCAGAGCGCATAGTGCAGTTTGTTGGGTTCAAGTGTATACATTCAGGCATAATGCGGCTATTAGTCGCATTATCTGGGTGTGGTAGTCGGACTATGAGAAATTCGATTTAGCGCGATTCCAGTCGGACTAACATGTTTACATGCATTTCAAATGTCCGGTGATAGTTGGACTAACACAATAATTCTATTTTCTCTAACTCATGTAAACCAATACCCTGACTGCTTGTAGGACGGGGCCTTTACTTCAGACACATCCCCTTTCATAGCAAAGGCTGGCATGCTAGGTAACCATCTCACATGCTGGTGAATCCTTAGGGCATCTAATATCTGTGCTTCTGCACTGTCAGTTTATGCTCACATCATGGGCAGCATTTAGTGGAGATTTAATCGGCTGCCATATGAGAGTCAGTCGGCACTTTCTCCCATTTTTCTTGAGTGCTCATAGTGCCCCAGTTAACAGTGTCTGCTTTGGTTCTACCAATCTGCATCGAGGAGTTACAGGTGAACTTTCCATACACTGAGTTGTGTAATGTGAATAGAGGCCACTCGATGGCAGCATTTACCTTTCTTTTATTGAGCTCAGACTGGAGCTAGGTTTAGACATGTCCTGGACATGTCTGGGGCAAGTCCCCGAAAATTAAAAAAAAGAGGTCTAAATGTGGGTGGGGTCTGCAAAAGAGTATATAAAGAGTAGAATTGAGACCGTAAAGTAGTAGGAGAAATTGCAAGAAGAAGGATACGTGTGACCAGACCTGTCATTCTGTTCAAGACCTGTGAAGTTTTCTTTTGTGGATTTTTGCCTGTGTTAGAGCATTTTTCCTTGCCCAGGACATCACCAAGCCACCCCAACAAAGAGGGACTGTAAATATTTCTGTTTTTGTTGTGTTCAATCTTGGTCAGTAGATTAGTTAAAAGTCCTTGTTTGTGAATTAAATGTGTTTAATTTTTTTTAAAACTGTGTCTGTCATCTTATGCTGTTGCTGTTGTGTATAAATGTAATAACAAATTGGGGCCATAACAGTTGGAATATGCCTCCCACTAAAGCTAAAGCACCAAGGCCTGATGGTCTGGACACCCAGGAAACAGGAGCACAATTTCATATCCCTGCGTAAGTGCTGTTTCGGGATCAACAAAATAATGCTCATCCTGGGGTAACATTATAGTCCACCAATGAACAGCAGCCCTACTATGATGATGTCATGAACCCAATAAGGCTAATAACCTATGCACCACACGCAGCTAACAGGATCTTCAGCTCGCAGTTTGACCCAGCAAACTTTTCAAAAGGTGAGTAATTAAGGAGTGGAAGTGGTATGAATAATACATAAATTCACATGCAAAAACTATTTGGGGTTTTCTTGATAAAATGGATCTCTGCAAGTCTGCTCATTTGCATGAATACCTTACGAACATTATCCAGCAACATTCAGATAACTATAGCGCATGACATTTGTAAGCCACGGCATATTTTCAATTTGTGGACCATAATGTTACTTCAGGCAAAACATTATTTTGTTGATCCGGGAATGACATTTACACGGTGAAATCAGATTGTGTGCATTTGAACACTAATGACAGGCATAACTGCGCTTTTGTGAGTGACTGGAAGACTGACTGTCTCTTCGGTCACTTGAAACGCATTAGAATGCAACAGAGATTGAGATGACGCCCTCACAGGTTACTATCGCCAAAGATGCCATGCGACTCAAGGTGAATATATAATGAATGACCAACATATCATACAAAACATGATTAAATAAATATTACACCACTCTCATTCTTACACTTACACACAAACACACACACACACACACACACTCGCTCAGATACACACATACTGTAGCATGTATGCACAAGCATGCTTCACTGTCCCAGGTCAGAGTTGTTTTAACACTCTTAACACAGTAGGATTTTAACACTCGCAGCAAAATCTAAGCAGCTCTTTCTCAGCATATACATAGGACAGAGGTGGGCAGCGAGGGCCGTATCTGTCCCTGGTTTTCACACCAACGTCTGGTCTTAAATTAGTTGATTGTCTCATTTAGCCAAACCATTTATGAAACTGATGTTTCATGCGCATTTCTTTAAATTATCATGAAACTACAAAGACTAGTCTTGTCTCCCTTCATAAAACATTTTCCTTTGATGGAATCTTTGCAAAAATCTATATTTGTGCATGCAATCAATTAACTCAATTAGTCAGGGTAATTGATAGGAATAAAAACCTGCATACACACCGGCCCTCCAGGACCGTGATTGCCCACCCCTGACAGGAGGTTAGACTTACATGCATATCTACTTCCACGCAGATCATTTTGCCAATATGTCAGAGAATTTTTCAAACCAGGTATAATAAACCAGAGTAGGAACACTGAAAAACAGAGAGTAAGGAAAATATTAGAGCCCTTTCAGAAACATCAAACAGCAAAGCTATCTTTGTGGTTGAGGAAAATGGGTTAATCACCTTGTAGTGATGCTGGATCAATTAATTTAATGAAGGATGTCAACTGTAGGTTGAACGGTATCTTGCCAAAAGGGTCTTGTTTTTTTCAGCGAGAACCATGAAGGTCAAGGCCGATCGCCACCAAAAACTAACCAGCTAAGCGCCTTACCATACACTACATTCACATCAAGTTCGACGTCGATCCGATTAAAGCTACTCAGAAATAAGGGTTTCGTCAACCCCTCAAATTGACCAAAAATTGACCTTGACCTTTGACCTTGACCTTGATGGAGTCCCCCGAATGATGGGAATCGTGATGAGTCATTGGTAGGCAACTGCACAAGAGATGGCAAGGAGCAGGCAACCCGCACAGCAGAGAAAAGTGTGCAAGAAAAATGATTACAGACAAAAAAAACAAACAAACAAACAATAAACAAACATTCCGAACAAAATATCTTGCAAAAGCTAATAATGTTCATCGGAGTCTGAGACTATGGCCAAATATTTTTGGAATGTGAGGGACGTAAGGGATCGATTTGGGAATCTACCGCTTCTCATCTGACACATACAGTAATGTCACGCCTCCCACTAGCATTGTCTCCGTCAGTTTAATAAACAGTTCAAATCTTATTTCTAATATTTTGTAGTTGTGTGGGCCTAATTGTTGATGGTTGATTGACCTTAATTTAGGTTATTCTATGGGCGCGAATGAGATCTTTGTGTGTGATTAAGTTTAGCCACATTGTCTCACAGACATTCTCGTGTTGGATTCTGCATATGGCTTGTGATTATCTACATTCATGTGAGCAGTTTTGCAAAATTTTTTAGTGCCATTGATTACAACATATTCAGGTGTGTGTCATTTGCAAAAAATTTTATCTCCCCATTCCAGAGTCGGAATTTTTATGATTATTTTATTTTTTTTATTTTTGATCAGTCACCATTCATTTCCTTTGGTGCAGAAATGGATGGCTGCAGTGGTTTACATTTTTAACACATCTGCGTAACGTGAAACAGTTTCAGCTTGAATGGATATTGTAAACCAATAGTAGGTGTTTTCCGCAATCTGATTGGTTAATTACCCTTGTCGAATAATGTTCGACATCCCTGAAATGACAGGACCTTTTCAACTGCTCATGAATACATTAGCATGCAGAGGTGTATAATCCAGGGGTCAGAAAGTAAAAATCCTACCATGTTTTCATTCCAACCGTAAACTCCTGTCAGCAGATTTGACTTGTTAGTTTTACCACCCAGCTGAAGAATAGTGTCAGCTGTGGCTGGAACAATATCCTGGGATGGAATTTTACTTTTACTTTCTGAACCTGGATTATACACCTGTGTTAGCATGAAAACGGACCTACTTTCGCTCATTCAGCCCATCAGTTCAACTAGACAGGTTGCGGAATTCTAGCGCGTGACTCAATGACCTTGACTCAATGACCTCCGACTAACGTCGTCGGTTTTAAACTAAATTTGCGGGCGTTGAATTCCAATGAATCCCGGAAATTTCAAAACGTAGCTATTTATCTTCATATTTCATACTCTATGACATGCTTAAAAATTGCTTCAGAAAGTGTCTAAAACAGTGTTCTGTCCTTTGACAGTGTTGATTATGGGGATTAGGTGTTCCGACTATTTTGACAGCGCATCAGCAGAAAAAGAGATCTGCACCTATAGCCCTCCACGCTCCGCTTTGTAGATGCAGCTATAGGGATCTCCTCTCCCAGTGTGCCTGTTCTTCATCTGAAGAAACTGCCAGTTTGTGACGTTAACACTCTGGTATTAAAGGGAATGACAGTGACTGCTCTAATTGGCCTTCATGGAACCTATTATCAGCCTTATGTCCAGGTAATTGATTCATCTGGACAAATTATCTTATGACAACAGCGCCACAGGATCACTACATGTTACAAATTTAGTGGAACTGAGCTGGATTTGCCCATTTTTGACCTCTGACCCCATTCGTACTTCCGTTTGCTGATTGTGTTTGGGTCGTCACATTTGGTGTTGCATTATTTTGAAAAGCTGTTATTTTTTCTTCACAAGGTGCTTTTCATCATGGGATTACTTAAACTCCTGATCACATTATTGGCCAAATTTCAACAATCTAAACGCACGCTCAACAGTGCAAAAACCCAGTGCCTTTAGGGCGAGTCCAAACCAACTTTTGCCATTTTACCATCAGATAATCTGAGCGTTAAGTAAGGCGCATGGTTCAAAGGGGTTGCACTTAATCTCTTAATTAATCATAGGTGTGTTTTTGGTGTATCATCAGAATATCATCTCCCATTACCTTTAAAAACCAGGCACACTTTCATCTTCACAAATAGCAATTGTAATCGTGCATTTACCAAGTAGAAAAATAGGACCAAGGGTCCTGTAGCTTACCGGCATGCAGCCTTTCAGCGATTATACAAGTTATGAAAATTTCATGTGAAGTTTGACATTTGAATCGATGAAAATCAATGTCAAGGTCATTAAATAAAAGTTCACATCCATTTATAAGACCTTCTGTAATAGTAACACAATCCTAAGCTCTGAAACGATACAAGTCATTGAAAATTCAATGTGTCAATAGTTGTGGTCTGCAAATAGACTTCATATATGGATTTTTTAAATGTCTCTACACAAACCTCAATCTGTGATCTTTTTGGGGATACAAGTCATTGTAATTTCACTGTTGAGTTTGACCCGCTGGTCAATGACTGTCAAGTTGAATGTTACCAAATGAAAGTTCATATGTGACTCCTAGATGTCAGTAACACAAACTTAGGCTCCATCTGTGACCATTTTAGTGATACAAGTCATTGAATTTTCACTAGATCATGTTTGACCTTTGAAGGTCAATACGAAGGTCACTAAATGAAAGTTCATATATGACTTCCTATATGTCTCTAATACAAACCGAGGCTCCATCTGTGACCGTTTTGGCAACATAAGTCTTTTTAATTGTATTATGTCAAGTGTGACATTCAAAGCTCACCAACAGTCAAGTTTAATCTCACCGAATGGAAGTTCATATGTGGCTTCCTAGATGTCAGTAACACAAACCGAGGCTCCATCTGTGACCTTTTTAAAGATAGAAGTCATTGAATTTTCCCTTGGTCAAGTTTGACCTTCGAAGGTCAATATGATGGTCACCAAATGAAAGATATATTTGTCTTCCTATTCGTCTCCAATACAAACCTAAACTCTATATGTGATGATTTTGCTGATATGAGTCATTGAAATTTCACTGTATAGTTTGGTTGTTGAAGGTAACTGAAAGTCAAGTTTAAGGTCACCCAATGAAACTTCATACATGACTTCCTTTATACCCACAATACGAACCTAACCTCTATCTGTAATAGTTTTAGAGATAGAAGTCACTGAAATTATACTATGTGAGGATTGACCTTCGAAGGTCACCGAAGGTCAAGTCCAAGGCCAGCAAATGAAAGTTCATATATGACTTCCTATAAGTGTTCAAGACACATATGTTCCCAATCTTCAATATTCTCAAGCCTAGAAGCCTTTCAAAATTGTATTTTGCTTGACCACAAGTTTGACCTTTCAAGGTCATTTGAGATGAACTTTAAAACATCCAAAATACTGGTCATATATGACTTCCTATATGTTAATAATACAAACTTAATCTCTGTCTGCAACCATTCAGCTTCCACAGGCGATTTAGCCGATTCTCCATCAGACCCAATGTTAAAGTACAGCGCCCCCACTAGACCCACTTCCGTTGATTCAATCAAAATGACACTTGCACTGCACATAATGTGCATCAAGTTGAGTTGATTGCCAGATTTAGAAAAAAAATTTATCGGACGGTTTTAGAGAAATAATTTTTGGAAATTTCAAGTCCTATCTTTTAACATGGTTAATATTTTCCCTGACCGCGAGTTTGACCTTTCAAAGTCATCTATGGTCAAATTTTATATTGCCACAATATAGGTCATATATGACTTCCTATATGTCAATAATACAAACTTAATCTCTATCTGCAACCATTTGGCCTCCACAGACCATCTTGCATATTCATGAAGTACAGCACCCCCATTAGACCCACTTCCATCGATTCGATCAAAATGGTACCAAGGTTAGTTGATTGCCTAATTAAAAAAAAAAAAAATTATCACGAAGTTTTTCAGAAATGATTTTTTAACATTTCTCAATCCTATCCATAACATTGGGGCCAACATTTCAAGGGCCCATAAAATTGACAAAAATGATATAATCAAAAATCCGAAAAAAAAAAGACTGAAGATATGGTCTAGCAGTATATTATGGCAAATTTACAGAGAAATTCATCAGGCCAAACAAAAGATTAAAAAATGTTCCGGACGCAGACGACGGACGCCACACCAGGACACAGCTTATCGGCCCATTGGGAAAATATTCACAGATGGAGGAAAACTGGGGTTAGAGCACAGCTGAGTTCAGCTGTCGTCTAGTACTGTGGTCCAACACCACTGTGGAAGCTACAGACAGCAGTTACAGAGATAAAGCAATAATTCATAAAATTGCTGACTTTCCGGCACTGAGAGAAACAGTTACTCCTTACTCATCTTGGCTGCTCTACCCTTAACAAAGCGCATCTCGTACCGGCCCTGCCACCATTGCAAAACAAACAAAACATTTAGAAAAGAAGGTGGGGCTCTCTCTTGCACCATGAGCCATTTACAGTGTGCCCAGTGCATGGGAATATATCCCTGCACAAATATATCTGCTAATGCATTCAGGGAATCAACATTATGATGTCTTGTCCAACAATTGCAACAATTTAACTGGTGAATTCAATAAGGGTCCAACTCCACACATTTTCAACATGGAGTTGGACCCTTGTTGAATTCACTGATTCAATTGTATGCCCCATTGTAACAGTGGAATAAATCGATTAAGTTTTATTGTTTTACTGTTTTTTTTTTTAAAGTGTAGTCTTTCTTTATTTTGTGTACTTAAAGTTGTAGACCACCTCAGGGACACTTCAATTTTAGGGGGGAAATTACTTTTTCAGATGAAATGATAATTTAGAAATGGTTTGTGTCCTCTCATTCCTCTTACCTCATTGTATATTTATTTTAAAGTTCTGAAACTGCAAAGTGTGATAAATATACAAAAACAAAAGAAAAGCAGATCAAAGCAGGCAAATAATTTTTCAGGGCACTTTAGACAGAAGACATCTGGGATAAAGCTACTCAGAGAAGACAGCCCAAGAATGCATTTTTCCACACTAACCTCTGTAATCTAAGATGTTATTTGCTAAATGTCATAAACTACATGGGTGTCACAGTCATTATCCAAGTGTGGCATTAGCCTTAAAAGTTATTCTGGTTGCTGATAAATATAAATCATCAAGTAAAGATTACTTACCTCCTGCAAAACCAAATGTAGAGTGTGTGAAAACCAGGAAGAGTAATTCATAATACATGATAAATTGTACATGTGCAAACCCTGAGGAAAGCTGTAGCCCTGTAAGCACAGAAAAAGACAGTGTTTGAGACATTTGGTAAATAAAGCACATGAACACACCTCTCAGGACTGGTTTTCACGGCATGATAAAGCTGTGAGGACCAGATGCTGATTTGGACTCGCTGTGTAAGGACATCAGTAAGGTGGGACTGGTATGTGCTTTCAGAGAGGACCAGCGCTGTGTACAAGACTATACCCACTGCAAAAAGGGTTCCAACTCTAGCAAAGGGCGGCACGGTGGCCCCCACCCACAAAAACATGCAATATAGGAATATGGCTGTGTGTGAGTGGTTCGTCGGAGGGGCTGTAGGTGGATACTGGCAGCCACGCTTCTGTCAGCCTGCTCCAGGGCTGCTGTGGCTACAAAAACAAATGTAGTTTACCCCCATCAGAGCGTGAATGTGTGAATGAAGCATCTCTGAGTGCCCAGAAAAGCGCTATATAAAACTGATGCATTGTTATTATTATTATTATTATTATTATTCAAAGGGTTCGTTATATTTAGCTCATACCCAAATGGGCCCTTCCTATCCAATTTCAGTTTTCTCCCCATTCCCCTGATCCACTTTTGTACACCTAACCCCTCCCCACCCCATCTCCATCAGGGAAATAAAAGTTTGCCAACAGCCTATAACAGCTGCATCTCTACCTAAAACATCAGACTATTCAACAGAAAAATACATCATGCAGAATAATATACACTCTGCTACAGAAATTAACTTATTATTGACAGCTGTACAATGTTGATATTTTACTTTGGTAAGAAAAACAATTTTTTTTGCATAATAATCTCATTGAAATAAAATGGAAAAACAAATCACTAAAGCTACATGATATACCTCAACCTTTTTGAACCTACTTAGCAAAGTGAAAGAAAAATGATTCTATTGCTCATCATTTATGTAACAAGCAGACCCAGTAATTAACGTGCATCATGCCATTACATACAGTAGCTGTACATCACTCATTACATCAGTGCGTAGAACTGCAAAACAGACAATATTGTGCCCATGTGATACAGAGCCATGCAGAGGCAAAAATATACAGAGAAAATACAGAGAGAAGCAAGTGTGTTCAGAAGTGTGTACTCCTTAAGACATTCTCATGGCTAAATCTACCGATGCATGAGATGTGTGTGTGTGTGTGGTTTAACACTGCAGAAAAGTACTGAGGCACAGGAGCCACAAGCCCATCAGGTCCCAGGAGAAAAGTATGGAAAAGGAGGAACCATCTTCAGCTGCGAACAGCAGATCTGGACCTTGAATCCAAATCCAGGTTCTCTTTTCTCCCAGGTGATAAACAAATTAACTGAACAATTAATGTTGCTTAAGGGCCAGACTGTCTTTACACCAGAGTCCAAGGTATAAGGAGGGGGTAAAACCTGCAGTCCTCAGCCCTTGAGGACCATGCATTTATAGTCCCTGACCTACACCCTTCTGTGGGGGAGCAGTCAGATCCCCGAAATACTCAGCTCCTCCCCTTCATATAATCTAAAGGAGATGCATGCAGGAGGCAGACAAACCGAGCCTGGGGGAGGGGCCCCACTCTCTGGCACTGAGTGTGTCACTTTATTCTTGTATTTCAGGCAGTGATGCTTGCAGCAGCGAGGGCCAGAGCTGTGGTGGGAATACCGGCCAGACCAGGTACATGCCCAGCGCCCAGAGTCCCTACTGCCTTCTCCATGCCTGCTGCTAGAACCTGATTTAATTTTGGTGTAATTTCCCCAGTCTTTCAAAGGGCATTTAAGTTTTCTTTTATTAGAAGCCAGTCAGCTAGATACAGTATTTGCCTTTCTTTTGTTTCAGACATTTTGTGGAGAGAATAAACACTAAGTTTATATGACTATACTGGTATTTGGATAATATTGCTAATTTTTATTAATTCAGGATAGTGACAAAGTCTGAATGCTAAATTTGCAGCATCACTCCAGCTAGATGTGTGGCTTTGAGAAGTCATTTCCTAAAAAGAAGGCAGGCTGCAGAAAAAACATTTATAAATCATTATCATTATCTAATTTCAGCACTGCAGCATTATGCTGGAAGATGTATGAGCTTAATGTGCATTGTACACTTGCAAAATTCAGTCTTACCTGAAGCGCCAACTGCTGACAAAGTTCGGAATGAAATAATTCCAAAAAAAACTCCATTAATTAGTTTTGCAGTTGTATCTGCTCCACGGTGTGTCAAAAAATTGTCCAGGACAACTGATGAGAGAAGAATAAGACAAAATTAAAATTAAATCAATTTAAAAAAGCACAATGTAAAAACAATGAAGTACAGTTTCTACATTCTATAAAGTCCTGCTAATTTCCATCGTAATACTGACCATACTATCAGTATTGCTAGCAAAATGGGGAGCAGGGAAAGTCCATGATCTTAATCACTTTTTTAAGAGCAAGACTCATACATTACTTCACACCTCAATTACAGAAGTATTGTGAAAATGTGTAAGATGTAAATAAAAACAGTAAGCAGCCATTTGAAAATCCCTTTAAACTTGTATTCAACTGAAAAAAATGCAGACAGAGGAAGCAATATTTTAAATCAACATGGCCATGAAAACATGGCTACTACAAAATGTGATGTTTGGAATACATTCCAGTGAGTTTGGGATGGGTGCATGTTTATCACTGTCTTACATTACCTCTCTGTTTAATAACTCTCAGTAGTTGTTTAAAGGCTGGGACACTAATTGTTGGAGTTCTGAAAGCAGGATTTGCTCCCACACTTCAGTTAAACATAAATAAAGGTCTTTGGTTGGTCAACAGTACAGGGTCTCTGTTGTTGTATTTTAAGCTTGATAATCCACCATGCCTTTTTAATGAGAGACAGGTCTGGGCCACAGGCAGTAACTGCTCTATACTACTCCACAGACACACTGTTGTAACATGTGCTGTGTAGCTGGGTGTCATCCTGCTGACACAAGCAGAGGCATCCGTGAAAAAGATGATGTCTGAACACAGACTGCAATATGCTGTTCTAAAATGTGTTTGTGCTCTTCTGTGTTCATTTAACCTTCACAGATGTGCAAGCTGCCCATGCAGAGAGTACTGATGCAGCCCTAGACCGTGTCAGATGCAGACTTTTGAGCATATCGCTTAAAGCTATCAGTATGGTCTCCATTCTCCTAAGATGTCAGTCATTTGTAAACAATAAAAAAGATAGACTCATCAAACCTCAGTACTCCTCTCCACTTTTCAATCTCAGAAGAGCTTGAGCCCTGAGAGAGTCAGTGGTGTATTAGGATTGTGCTGATGCTCACTTTTAGCATAGTAGAGGCTTAACTCACATTTGAGGATGCGAAAGCAAATTGTTCTTTGACAGAAGTCTTCAGAAGTATTTGTAAGCCCATGTGGTCATGTCCAATACAGAGGCAAGTCTGTTCATGCGATCACATCTGAGAGTCATCAGAGGACCACCAGAGGCCGCCTGTTTCAAATTTGCCTTATTTTTACCAGCCCCATCTCCTCTAATGATTTGCTCGTCATTTCTGTACTGTCGATTTTGTCTAATTTCCTGCATATGTCGCATCTCATTTTTTTTGCTTGATTTAGAAAGTATTCTATTCACATTCCTTGAACGTAGCCACTCTTGATCTTGTGATAGTTTCCATTTTGCCTGCCTTCTGTGTATTTATTGTTCATATTCAGATTATATGCATTGTGTTACATTTTGTATGGGTAAAGTGAGGGTTTAATAACTTCTCATCTTTTCACTTTTATAATGTAAATTTTATTCAATTATTCAGTTTTTGTGTTTACTCAGGTTCCCTTTGCCTATTATTATGACCCAAAAAATTTGAGACGGTGTGGATTGGAAAATGCTAGTCAAAAAAGAAACTGATTTGTAAATCATCTTTGACTTGTATCAAATTGAAAATAATGAAAGTTATGATATTTCATGTTTTGTCAAATTAACTTCATTGTTTTAGGGAACACATGCAAAAAGTTTCAAGAAATAGAGACAGGGGCAATATTAGACTGAAGCTGCAATAGTAAAAACATGTTTTGAGCAGGTGATGCTACCATGCTTGGATATGAAAAGAGCACCCACAAAGGCCCAGTTGTTTACAACCAAGGAGTGATCAAGGCTTACAACTTTGCAGATACTGCGTGATTTTCAAAAAAAAAAAAGAAGAAAAATTCAACAGTTTACATACAACATTTCAGTGTTCTGTTATGTAAAAAAGAAAGGATTTCTCCCACTGAAGCGATTTATATTTTCCCAATGGTCAGGAAATCTCGATAAATTTCTGCATAGACGAGGCTGAAAAATCAATAACTCTCTTCGGTGCGTCAGATGGGTCTGCACTGAAACTGAAATGTTTTCCTGATAGATGAAACCACATCAGTAAGGATTACTTTACCTTCACAAATACACTTGATTCATTGTTGCATCCACAAATGCAAGAGAAGACTCTTTTTAGCACGGAGGTATGGAAGCATATAGCCGACAATATTAAAATGAAAATGCATTTTCAGAAATGTGTTTTCATTTTCAAGATGCAAACAGATTTGTATCATATCAATATGTATCAATATTATGATAAAATAAAAAAACCAGGTTTGATTTTTATAGCAGACCTTGAGAAAGCCTTTGATAAAATCAGATGGGATTTCATCTACCAATGTTTAGAATTTTTTAACTTTGGTAAATCTTTAATACAGTGGGTTAAAGTAATGTATCATAACTCCGTCTCCAAAATTATAAATAATGGTTATCTCTCAAACCCCATTGTACTCTCTCGGGGAGTAAAACAGGGCTGCCCGTTATCACCGTATCTGTTTATTATGGCAATAGAAGTACTTGCTATAAAAATACGAGCAAATAATAATATCAAAGGTCTAGAAATGCCAGATCTAAATACAAAAATTTCAATGTATGCCGATGATACCATTTTTTTACTGAATTCCGATTATGAAACACTTCAGTGTCTTACAAAAGACCTGGATGAGTACTCAAAACAATCTGGGCTGAACCCTAATTACGAAAAATGTCAAATACTGAGACTTGGTTCCTTGAAAAATAAAAATTTCACTCATCCATGCAATCTACCACTTCACTGGACAGATGGACCGGTCAATGTTCTCGGTATACACATTCCAGAAGATATTAGTGAAATTTCAACGGTTAATTTCAATAATAAACTGAGTAAAATTGAAAAAATTCTGCTCCCATGGAAAGGGAAACATTTGACCATTTATGGCAAAATAACTCTGATTAATTCATTAATTGTATCCCAGTTTACATATTTATTCATGGCATTACCAACTCCTAAAGAATCATTTTTCAAAATGTATGAACAGAAGATATTTAAATTTATATGGAATGACAAACCTGATAAAATTAAACGTGTGTATTTCTACAATGATTATGTATCTGGTGGCCTAAAATTATTAAATTTAAAAGCCTTAAATCTTTCACTGAAGGCCTCCCTTATTCCAAAATTCTATCTCAATTCAAACTGGTTTTCCAGTAAGTTACTTAAAAGTGTCCATCCTATGTTTGAAAAAGGATTCTTCCCATTCCTGCAGATTAAACCTGTGCATATTAAGTTAATTACTGACATGTTTTTTAGTGTTTCCACCTTTCTGGAAGAAGCTCTACAGAGTTGGTTGCAATTTCAGTTTCATCCACCAGAAAATACAGAAGAAGTTCTGCAACAAATAATATGGTTAAATTCCAATATACTTGTTGATAGAAGAATGATTTTCTGGAAACGCATGTTCGATAACGGAATTATTTTTTTAAAGGATATAGTGAATGAGGAAAATAAAATTATGTCCCACAGACAATTAACTAGTGTTTATGGAACTGTCTGCACACTGCAACAATATAATCAACTTATTGGAGCTTTACCAAATACTTGGAAATCAAAAATTATTAAAAGACCAGGAGGACATTTAGTCTGTCTGCCTCAAATGAAAATGGTACAATGGTTAAAGAAAATAAAGATTAATAAACATATATACACATTTTACTTAAGAACAAAGAATTTAGTTGCGACACCATATAGAATTCTAGATAGTTGGGAAAATTTGTTAGACACACCAGTTCCATGGAATAAAGTCTTCAAAATTCTTTACAATACATCACTTGATCCGAAGATAAGATATTTTCAATATAAGCTAATATATAAGTTTCTAGCAACAAAAAAGATGCTAAATATCTGGGGAATTGAGCCGTCACCCCTCTGTCGATTCTGTCAAGAGGAAGCGGAGTCAGTAGTCCATTTGTTTTGGTACTGTCCTGTAACAGCCCTTTTTTGGATAAAGGTGCAAAATTGGATATCTCAGTATAATAGTATACAACTAGATTTATTTAAGGTATTACTGGGTGATGTAACTAAAGAAAAACACCAAATATGTAATATAATTGTATATCTTGCAAAAATATTTATTTTCAAGTTGACATCTGTTGGGGAGTTAAGACTTGAGAGATTCAAGAATTTTGTCATGTATTACAGTAGAATTGAGTGTGCGATGGCCTATGAGACGGGTCTTGTAATTTATGCCAAAAGATGGGATAAAATTCGGGAGGCTGAAGGTTGGGAATAACAAAGAGATGGAATGGATGAGCTAATGGTTACAAATACCAAAAATATAAAACTCTGTGAATGTAATCCTTATTGTATTGTATTTTATTTTATTTTATTATTATTTATTTTTTTTTAATTTATTTTTATTTTTTTTATTTTTTTTTTTATTTTTTTTTTTATTTTATTTTTTTTTTTTTTGTTTTTTGTGGGTGTGTTTTTTGTTGGGTGATGGTAGGAGGATTCATACTTAATTATATAACTGATTAAATTAATAAAGTTGTCCTCCAAAGTGGGGGGGTGGTGGCGGGATAGGGAAAAAAAAAAAAAAAAAAAAAACAGATTTGTATCATAATGACAACAAAAATGTAATCCTCCACATTGCCATTTCATTTTCAAGTCTATGTATGCAACTTTTATAACAAATTGAATCTTAAAATACATTTCCCAATTGCGTTTTCGTTTTAATTTTGTAAGCGATATGGCAGAGCAGTTCTTGCTGTTATGGCCCCAATTTGTTACGGCAAATCGGACAGCAAGAGATGACAGACAAAATTTTAAAACTTGAACAGATTTAATAAAATAAAGCACTGACCAAGATTGATAATATAAAAGAATGAGATAGTTACAGAGATGGGGTTGCTTTGTGCGATGTTCTGGGACAGGAAAATGCTCAAACACGGGCAAAAATCCACAAAAAGCTGCACAGGTCTTGAAAAGAGTGACAGGTCTGGTCAAATACTCTTTTCCAGCCCCCTCCCACCTTTCAGACTGTTTTTTAATTCTCTGGGAATTCCCCTCTCAGACATGCCCAGGACATGCCCAAAACCCTTGGTCCAGACTGGCTTAACAAAAAAAAATGTCAATACTGCCATCTAGTGGCTTTTTTTCCCCCACATTAAATTGCGAATGAAAACGCACACGGGGAATGCCCAAATGATCATAGTGTGTATAAGTTGTTCTTCTGAAATTAAATTGTCAACTTTAATTATTGTAATTAACAGCTCTCCTCCAAGTTCTGTAAGAAATGGAGCGAGCTCCCAAGCTTTACTCTTGGTCTCCAGGATTGGGACTGCGCTTCCGTTAATTGTTTCACAGTATGTTCTTTGGCCCACTTTATTAGGAAAAAGTTCCCAAGCGTCCTACGGTTATCAATATTGGGGCAGCGTTCCTGCTAAGCTTCTCTGTTCACTCTGTCAGCTCTGGCAAAGAGTGCACTTTATCTGGCAGCTGTTCTGGAAAGCCACAGCCCGGGCTCAGGATACAACCACTCGACCTCGCCAGTTACATCTGAACTGAACTGCGCCATTCTGCTCTGGGCTCAGTCCCTCTGTCTGACTGCATTACTATCGATAGACCTGTCCCTCTGTCTGACTGCATTACTATCGATAGACCTTGTTGAGGATTTTTTGTTGAGTGCACAAAATATATATAAATTAAATAACCCCTAGTTTACATTCAATAAGTAAAAATTTTTATTAATGGTCATCACTATTTGGCAGATTAAAAGTAGTAGTAAATTGCATGTATTAAAAGATGTTTATTTTAGCATTATTTTGGTTGGTGTAATATCATCGTTGAATAGGTGAGGAAAAAAAATTTATTGAAATTTGGATTAAAAGATTAACAATGACGAATACTGCAAAGCTGGCAGATAGAGGAAAAAAGTTAAAAAAAAAATGAAAAAAAGGCAAAAGCAATTTCCTATGTTTGAAGGAAAGAAAAACAAAACCATAAAAAAGAGAAATGGAACTAAGCAAGAAATACGATTGATTAGACAACTAGATGGTGATAAACTAAACATAACACTGGTTTAGGAATGTGTAACAAGATACGATTGGAGTGAAAAGGGAGAGGAGAAATCGCATAAGTGTGTTTTCATATTATAAACTATTTACTGTCCGTATTGAGCAGTGTAACTGTTCAAATAGACATATTGCAAGTTAATATCAGGGAGAAAAATAATTCGGCTAAGTAGTAGTAACATTTAAAAGTTAAATTCATTCAAAGATAACAAGTGTACGCCTGTGGAGGAATAAGGGAGCCTTTGAGAGTGATATAAAAAATAGTCCAATAACTGAGCAAAATATTTTTCTTTGGAGCTAAAAACAGACTATCAGAGTAGCGAAAAGAAGGGAAAATTTGATTCGCAATATGTGAAAAAATAAAAATAATGGGTATAATGACAAATTAGGCTGCGGTTGCAAAGAAAGGATTAAAAAAGAATAAACTGAGCTGGCAGTGCTGGAATTGTTTGGAAAAAGAGCAATGTTTTTGGAACATCGAGATCAGGATAATGTTGAACAAAATGGCGCTGGCCCTCGCCCTCTGAAAAAATTCAGGGACATTCCATAATTCAGAGAGAGAGATGTAAAACAAAATGGCGGATCAGGAGAATGTAAAACAAAATGGCGCCGTGCCTCGTCCACACCCTCTGTGCCCCCCCCCCCCCCCCAGTTTCAAGGAGTGAGAGAGAGGGAGTTGAGCAGATGCAGAAGGTAGTGATCTAGGAGATGCAGAGAGAATTGGCAAATATTTAAACCTATAGCAAATCAGAGAGAGAGAGAGAGAAAAAAAGTGAATTAGCAAATGTTTATTGGTTTTGGGATATAGTAGACCAAATAAAAGAGCAAGTTTTGGAGTAACATAGGGAAAGTACTGTATGTAGAGGCCAAAATACCCCAGGTGAGGAAACAATGATCAAGATGATTACTAACTGTCAATTAATTATTAGACTGTGAATGCAGAAATTGGAAAACATAAAAAGGAGGAGGAGTTAGATGAAAGATTGACGTACCAAAGTCAGAGAGAAAAAGAAAAAAGTTTCTAAGCAATACGATTTCATGTGAAGTTTTCTTAATTTGTTTAACAAGAATTAGTTCTGTCCAGAAAATGAGTCATGTAAAGGATCAAATTTTATAACAACTGTGTGATTTAAAAAAGTGATTGAAAGTTTTCCTGACCAAAGAAATTCAATTAATAAATTCATGATTTTTTCTCTGTTTTTTAAACAGGAGCAGACCAACAATACAAGAAGTGGAAATGACTAATAAACTTTCCTTGATTTTTAACTGTTACAGGAAAAGATCTAAGTGAAGCAAGAGGAAGAGCAGCAAAGCCATGCTGAGTTTTGTTCATTGCTGTATGCATCTAACACATTCTGTTGAGGCTTTTCCACAGATAGCGGAGCGTACTCCAGAAGAGGGGGGAGTAGGAAGACCTTGAGTGAGAAGATAAAGCTGGCCAGCTGGGGATTCAACTGATGGGGTTGCAACTTATTAAATATAATATCTTATTAAATACAATTTGGGGAAATAAATTTGGAGTATTAACACAAGTGAAGAATAAATTCAAATGGTGCACCATATAATTGAAAGTCGACTAATAATGTGATCACATTCTAAATTTATTCTGATTAAGCTGACAAAATATTTTCCATAGGGAGGGGATTTAAAAGTAGTGAGAAAGACGGGGACTTTCAAATAAAAAGTGACTGACAGACACGGAGTGGTGAGAAAGACGGGGACTTTCAAATAAAAGTGACTGACAGGAACAGACTGAACTGACTAAATCTGGAATGATTGTTTTCCTTTATGTACTGCGATCCCAATGAAAAAACTATATTACAGTTGAATATTCAATATATTCCCGTTTTGTGAATTGTTATGGAAAAAAAAAACTGCAAATTGTAACACATGGTGTATGGTTTAAAGCAATTACACCCGGTTCTGCTGAGGATATGGGGAGTTGTCATGGCTGGGACTAATAAGTCCTGACTGTGCATCTCGTCCATACTGTTAGAGGAACCCTAGACTGTGGTGGGTTGATAAATCAAAATGAATCAGGGAAAAATACACTGTGCAAAGATATTATTGTTACTGCCCTATCTTTTGACCCAGAATACACTGAAACATAAAATTATGGGTACACATATTATGGGGGGGGGAAAAAAAAAAAATATTGATTTAAAGTTGACAGGAGTTCAGTAATGAGGCTGAGCAATTTGGGTAATTATGAATTTTTGAATAATATTAATTTATCAGGGTGGCATATTGACAACTAATTGTATTCCAAATAATTAAAGTGACATTGAAGATTTTGTGAAGCACATTCAGACCGAGGGAAAAAATACACAAGACAAATTCTTGAATTGGGACTTATTTGATTTGGTTGGTTAGAATCTGACTGTCAGAACTATAATTGCAGCATCTGTTTCAGATTGTTTTCGATGAGTTTATTCTTTAAAAGTTTCATCTATTATTCCAACAAAGTGGGCTATTATTATGGGCTATTGCATGAAGGCGCTATGACATTCCAAATGTAGGCCCTTGAGGAGGCCTGGATGAAACTGTTTAAAAAAAAATAAAAAATGTTCTGGCAAAGGTGTCTGCACAGTCTTTACTGCAAAAGTAAATTTTATAAAATCTGGTACATCTAAGACTTAAAGTGAAATTATGCAGGTGTAGATGACCCTCGTTCTGTATGTGCCGCATAGTGAATCTGCATGTGCATATGCCTGCCTGCCTTTGTATTTTACTTTCTCACTCCGGGGACGGAAAGTGGCAGTTTAACATACCAGCCGGTCAAGGCCGCTCCTTCCTGGACCCTCCCCGAAGTTTTGAACAAATAAGCTGGGACAGTGATTCCAGTCATGAAGGCCCGTTCACCAAAACAATGAGATGGAAAAATTGCAAATCAATATTGAATATGGACATGGACAATGGACTTGAACTTTGGACTGAAAACCTGCAGTAAGCCACATTACTAGAGTCAAGTGGGACATTAAACTGGGGACTTTATCCACCACTGCAACGAAAGACCTTGAGGCCTGGAAGCAACTAAAAACAACTGGAGATCACAAACTGTAAACATGACAGACTGTTTTTACTCAAAATGTTACTGTCAAAAAGGACCAACAACTGATTTTATGTTTGGGCTTGTAAGAAATTCACTTGCGTGCAGTATGGGGGCAGGGGTAAACAATGCTGTGCCATTTTTTCGACCATGGTTAATGTGAGGCCATGATTCAATGACCTCAAAGGGAGGAATGTTGAGGATTTTATTTCAGCATTGTTTGTTATATTCGATAATATTGATTATAGAAATATTTTATCATTTGCTCATACTAATAATCAATAATTATATTATGCAGGCAGCAGAAAGACACACACACACATGACACACACGCATACATACAAGTAATTCATATACTGCAGTGCAAACACAGACAAATATACAAACAGGGCAATTCAGTTCACACTTGCATGAGCAGTGCACACATATATGCAGCAGGCTTCTGTAGCTTTTAGCAGGCTTTTGTTTAGTTGATGCAAAAAACCATAATCAGAGGATGTATTTGATTTCTGCAGCTTTGATCAATATTTGTTCAGCAAAATCATTATTTGCTACTGAAAACATACTCAATTGAATTATTTGTTTTTAATTTGATATGCATCAAATTCATCCACTGATATCTTTTTCTTTTGGCTGTATTTTCTGTCTTTGTATCTCTGATCTCTGTATATTTTTCATCTGGGTGTGACAGTAAGTGTCCATTGTAATGCGCATGCATCTCCTGCGTGACTCATGCGTGACATCAAATTCAGAAGGATTACCTAATTGCAATCTCAAGTTACTGGACCAATTGTAATGAGGGGAGGGACCAAATTTTCCTGTATAAAAACTGTATGCCATAGCTCAGTTGGTCAGTGTTTTTTACAGGGTTAAAGAAAATCGGGAGTGCTACGGACGGTTCGTGAGGGACCAGATCGGGAGAGGAGGAACCCAGCTTTGCATTTTTCATCATGGCACAATAAAGTCTAAGTTTTTACTTTTTAAGAATCTGTCTCTCTCCAGTTGCTTGAGCATGGGGGAATTTCTCAATATGTTGAAAAAAATCCACTACAACCTTACCATTGGATTGTAGTTTGCTTTCACATTTGGTTTCTAGGGATCATAACAATAAAATCCAGCCAAAGACATGGAATCAGCAAAGATGTCCAGTCTGGTTGATGCTTTGGAATACCAGTTAGTACTTCTTGGCTAGCACTGGTGCCTTCTTCAGTGAACTCAAGGCATTTATGATGCCTTTCAGTACTTTGCTTCCGCTGCTCAAGCAGCTTACTGTATTCTACAGCAAATCCTCCCTCAGGCGATTTCCCCATCAGCAGCAGACCGTTGCGATGCCAGACTCCACAATGGCAACCCTACCACCTGCTTCAGTTTCCTGGCCCAGTGTTCAATGGTCTTCGAACTTCATCCTCCGTCATTCCCCCACTGAATGCTCCCGGGTGGCGTTTATCATCAGTCACCGCTCTGAGTATGTCAGGGACTGCCCTGCAGCCTGTTGGGAGGATAATGATCCTGTAGTGACTACTTACACTGCTTTTGCTGAGGTGCTGAGAAGGGCACTTGACCAATCATATTCCAGCCACGCCTTGCTCCAGCTGCGCTAAGGCAGCCTGTCGATATCAGATTACTCCGTAGACTAACAAACTGTAGCTTTCTCCATGCGCTGGAACTCTCGTCTGCTGTACAAAACCTATTTATTCGATTTGGTAGAGCAGTTCCAGGATGAATTAATCACCCGTATCTTTCCCCTACATCAGGGGATCCCTGTGTGCATCCTAAGATGCTCAACTTGGAGCTTCATTACACCAGGCTCCTTTGATACTCATGCCTGTTGACCGGTCCTGGCTTCATAAGCTGCCCCCTGATGATCAGCTGTACCCAGTAAGAACTAGATTTAGTCAGTAAGCATAGCTTACAGGATACCCCCCGCAACAACAAGTAGTCGGGCAGTACCACAGTCAATAGACCTTCCAGCAAGAAAAAAAATTTTCAAAATCGGATGAGTAGGTTATGAGATCTAGGTCCGGATGCACAGATGCGTTGCGGGGGGTATAATAAAATTATGCCTGCTCTGTGGACGTGTTTACCATGCCAATGCTGAATGCCCTGCTCAGAAGGCATTACATCTGAAAGAGAGGAGCAATCTGAAGCTGCTGTCCAGCTTGTCTGCTCCAACCAGATCGTCTGACTTGGCAGGGTCACCCAAATTCCAACCAGGCTTTAATCAACTCAGAGGCAGATTGGAAGTGTATCCATCCTGGTCTGATTCAATGCCTGAGTATTGAATTGTACTACTGCCAGCAACGCTACGGTTCCAAGGTCTTACGGGGATAGCCCTTCCTGACATTACAGAGGTAACTCGGCCAGTGCCCGTGCTTGCCTCTTGTAACCACATCAAAGAGTGGGTGTTTACTATCTCGGAGTCACCGCACATCCTGCTGGCATTGGGAAGGCCCTAGCTTGAACTTAAGGACTAACATATGGCCTGGCCTTTAGGATCCACCATAGAGTGGAGTTAGTAGTGTTCACAGTCCTGTCTTTGTCCAACCTCCAGCCCTGCTCAACCTTCATCCTCTGAACACTCGAAGCAGATGCCGGACCGGATGGGGGTTGCTCCCCCATCCATGATGACCACTGGCATTCCGTTAGCCTGAGCAACGTCATTTCTCCCACACAGACCCTATGGTTGTGCCATCGACCTCTTGCCCGGCATATTGCCTTTAAAGTAGGAGCAACATTACGGGCTTTTCCCCAAACAAATAGTATAATAGTTATTAAAAGAATTCTCAATGTAAGTATACACTTAAAATACATATTCTAAGAGCAGGCAAAGCAAAAAGGGGGCAATCCCCAAAGTTCCACCGTGTCAGAAAAGCTCGAGTGAAATCACGTCATAGAGACAACGGAAGTGGGGGTGCTGTACTGTAATTAATTGAACATTTTGCAATTACAATGGTCTACAATCTTAGAAATAACTTCAGTAATCAACATGACAAACCATATGCCATGTACTCTATCACAAGTGATGGTTTTTGTGTCGCCTGCGAAGCATAGCGGCACATAGGGATCACTTTGTCCGGCGTCTGTCTGTCCATCCGTCTGTCTGTCTGTCCGGTAGTCAATTTTAATTTGAACGGCCCGTGAAGTCAGATTTCCAACTCAGAAAGTCGGAGACTCTTCACTTATCCCGAGTACCGACTTCTGAGTTCAAGATGGCAGTGCCGTGCATCAACTGTAAGCAAAAGCTGTGATAATAAACTGAATATTCGCTATTTTGTGTGATTTGCGTTTCATTAAATCAGCCATACACACAGCAGCGAATAGAGTTTATCGCTGAACTTTTTGATCCGGTGTTTGCACACAAAAAATACAGACTAATGCATTGTTATCAAGTAGTATTGCAATAGCTAATAAAGGCTATCCTGACCAGAGGACATCCCACTGACACCAATTCAGTTTTCCTACTTAGTTCACAGAACACAGTCAGCGCGGGTATGACATTTTTCCCGGCCCCAATTTCCAAAAACCGAGCAAAATTGAATGCAACATTAGTTTGGCTTACCCAGCTAGATATCAAGTTTGCAACTTTAAGTACATTAATAGCCAAGTATCTTTGTCCAGTGTTTGCGTTAAAACTCGTTTGCTAGCAAATGAGCTAATCAGCCTCGTCAAAGCGTAACTGACCTAGCTATTCTACAAATTTATCAATACTTGCTAATCTATTACCAGTTAAGTAGCAAAATAATTGTGATTCACTATTTTGATTAATATGCACTGAATAGCTAGCTAGCTGCACGTGCCAACTAACTGGCAAGCCTAACATGCAAGATAGTTTGGTTTCTTTAATCAACATGCATCAAATAACAATAACTGTTAGCAAGCTAGTCCAGCGAACTAGCTGGCTAAGCAAGCAAACTAACGTTAGCTAGCTTGTTAGAAAGCCTTTTTGCTGACTTTGCTTGTTTTATCTGTTGCATGTAAAGGCTAGCTAGCTAACTAAAAGTTAGTTATGACTATTCACTGTTATCTATTGATTTCTATGCATCACTTGATTAACTAGTGGTTAGCAATGCTAGCAGCAGCTCTGAACCACTCTGAACAACTGCTCTCTATGACATTACAGAAATTAAATTGTGGGTAGATTTCCAAAAATATGGTAAAACCCTGAGTTAAGTTTTTAAACTTCAAATTTGCATTTTTGTTTCACAATAAATATTATCTCAAACTTACTATGATATAGTTATGGTCTATATACAAAAGTTCAACGCGCTTCAGCCAAGTTTCAAAAGTGAGGCAAGGTGCTCAGCAGTAAAGGACAATAAGCATAGAAAAAAGCCTTTTACCTGGGTACTTCAAAAAGACTACCCAAAAGTAAAAACACTGGAGCACACTTTATAAATCTGCACGTTTATTGAGGGGAAAAAATGACTGACGTTTCGACTTGCGTCTTCCTCAGAATCATCTGAACACAGGAAATGGAGGAATATATATACCCTCCCACACAAATAAGACTGACAGCCAAAAAAGGGAAAGTGCAATTACGCAGATTCTATCATTAAATAGAATTGAACATAAAATAAACAGCATAAGAATAGAAGTTGGAACCAAATGACATTTCCCCAATGGCAATGTTACAATGTACATATGTTTACAAGTTTTTAAAAAAAAATTAATTTATATATGTATACCAAATATTGTAAACCACATGCCTAGTCAGGAGGAATAAAATTAGAGGAAGCATGATAGGCTGGGTGGATCATTCACTCCTCCAGAAGATGCTGCATTCAGGGTGAAAATCCAAAAAGCTTCCCTACGGAGTAGTTTATTAATGATGTCTCCTCCCCTGGGGGATGGTATAACTTTTTCGATCCCTATGAATTTCAGGGAGGAGACCGAGCCATGATTAGCTTCCAAATAATGACGTGCCATAGCATAGTCCAGATTTTTATTACGAATGGCAGTTTTATGTTCGCCAATTCGAACTTTGAGTGCCCGTTTGGTCTGACCTATATAAATTAAACCGCAAGGGCATTTCAACAAATATATCACGTGCGTAGATTGGCAGTTGATAAATTGTTTTATCTCATATTTTGTTCCAGTGAGGGGATGATAAAAAAACTTTGTTTTGTTCGAATTCGAACAGTGGGCACAGTGACCGCAGCTGAAAAAACCCGTCGGTGGGCCCGGTAGCCAAGTGTTGGGTATTGTAGGAGGCATGAAACTATGTACTACATAATCTTTAATGTTGCGCGATCTTCTAAAGGATACGAGAGGGGGATTAGCGGAAATGTCTTTTAGAGACGGTTCATTTGTCAGGATGCTCCAATGTTTAAGGATAATATTTTTAACTTGTCCAGCGTACGGGTTAAATTCCGTGGAGAAGCAGACCCGTGTGGCTTCATTAGTTTTTGGCTGTTTCACCAACAATGCGGAGCGTTCGGTGTGTGTGGCTCGGTTGAATGCCCGATCAATAACAAACTTACTAAAGCCTCTTTCTAGAAACCGTTGCTGCATCTCCGTGGCTTTAAGTTTGAATTCTTTCGTACTGCTACAGTTGCGTTTCAACCTGAGGAATTGGCCAACTGGAACATTACGTTTAAGTCGCTCAGGGTGATTGCTATCCGCATGCAGTAGGGTGTTGCGGCTTAAAGGTTTGCGAAAAATGGCCCTCAAAATGAACTATTTCCAGTATGCTGGCTCATACTATATTCAATCGCAAGGTACTGCCATGGGAGCAGCATTTGCCCCTAATTACGCAAATCTTTTTATGGGTCACTGGGAAGAAAAGTTCATCAATGATCCCACTACCAATCCATTCTTTTCTGAAATTGCTTTATATCGGAGATACATTGATGACATTATACTTATTTGGAACGGCTCTGAACATCAATTTGCTGCTTTTATGCAATATGTAAATAACACTGACAATAATCTGACCTTCACAGAGGAGCATAGCCCCACGAGTATCAATTTTCTGGATATTACAATAACCAAAAATAGTGGAAGTACTCTTGATACCACTGTTTTTCGCAAACCTTTAAGCCGCAACACCCTACTGCATGCGGATAGCAACCACCCTGAGCGACTTAAACGTAATGTTCCAGTTGGCCAATTCCTCAGGTTGAAACGCAACTGTAGCAGTACGAAAGAATTCAAACTTAAAGCCACGGAGATGCAGCAACGGTTTCTAGAAAGAGGCTATAGTAAGTTTGTTATTGATCGGGCATTCAACCGAGCCACACACACCGAACGCTCCGCATTGTTGGTGAAACAGCCAAAAACTAATGAAGCCACACGGGTCTGCTTCTCCACGGAATTTAACCCGTACGCTGGACAAGTTAAAAATATTATCCTTAAACATTGGAGCATCCTGACAAATGAACCGTCTCTAAAAGACATTTCCGCTAATCCCCCTCTCGTATCCTTTAGAAGATCGCGCAACATTAAAGATTATGTAGTACATAGTTTCATGCCTCCTACAATACCCAACACTTGGGCTACCGGGCCCACCGACGGGTTTTTTCAGCTGCGGTCACTGTGCCCACTGTTCGAATTCGAACAAAACAAAGTTTTTTTATCATCCCCTCACTGGAACAAAATATGAGATAAAACAATTTATCAACTGCCAATCTACGCACGTGATATATTTGTTGAAATGCCCTTGCGGTTTAATTTATATAGGTCAGACCAAACGGGCACTCAAAGTTCGAATTGGCGAACATAAAACTGCCATTCGTAATAAAAATATGGACTATGCTATGGCACGTCATTATTTGGAAGCTAATCATGGCTCGGTCTCCTCCCTGAAATTCATAGGGATCGAAAAAGTTATACCATCCCCCAGGGGAGGAGATATCATTAATAAACTACTCCGTAGGGAAGCTTTTTGGATTTTCACCCTGAATGCAGCATCTTCTGGAGGAGTGAATGATCCACCCAGCCTATCATGCTTCCTCTAATTTTATTCCTCCTGACTAGGCATGTGGTTTACAATATTTGGTATACATATATAAATTAATTTTTTTTAAAACTTGTAAACATATGTACATTGTAACATTGCCATTGGGGAAATGTCATTTGGTTCCAACTTCTATTCTTATGCTGTTTATTTTATGTTCAATTCTATTTAATGATAGAATCTGCGTAATTGCACTTTCCCTTTTTTGGCTGTCAGTCTTATTTGTGTGGGAGGGTATATATATTCCTCCATTTCCTGTGTTCAGATGATTCTGAGGAAGACGCAAGTCGAAACGTCAGTCATTTTTTCCCCTCAATAAACGTGCAGATTTATAAAGTGTGCTCCAGTGTTTTTACTTTTGGGTAGTCTTTTTGAAGTACCCAGGTAAAAGGCTTTTTTCTATAGTTATGGTCTACTTAATAGTCATTATTTTTGTGAGTTAAAACTTGCTAGAGCCTACATTTTAAGGGGTTGGCTATACCCCTAAATGCGCTTTCCGGTCCCAAGATTCAACTTTATCTTAACTTTATCTCAGGACTAAAAATACCAACCCTGAATCAGCAAATTCCCTTAGTGTGTCATGGCCAGAAACTTTGGCAAATGTACTGTCGTTTACACACGTGGCCGTTGGAGATCTCCATTTCAGAACATATTTTTTTTTACAAATATCTTCCTATCTCGGCGGTATGATATTGATTTCAACAATTTTTTCATTCATTTGGAAAATATATCAGCTACAGTGTGTATTGATAAGCACGATTATAATCATTGGTGACACTTTGTGGGGCCCAGAATGGATGGCCCCTCCCAAAAACTAAAAAATATAAAATATATATATATATCACTTTTTTTCATAAACAAAATTGATATTGCAGGTTTCTCTGGTGGATTCATGAACCCTATGGGGTGGTTTATCAATGCTGAAAATTATCTTGAAATCAACTTGGTTTGAGCCAGAAATGCCCTAAATGGGACTCAACCTATGGTGGAAAACTGCTGAACACCTGTAAAAGCGGAATTTGTAGTTGTAACCAAATTTTTTTACATGTGTATCACTAAATCTGAAGTCACAGAGAAAATGTTTCAAACTTGTAGAATATTTTTCACCCCCCAAAACACAACTCAACACTTACACCCTCTCAAATTCTTATTGCTGATGCACAAATCCTACTGAGCAAGTCACAAATTAAAAAACTCACATGCTCATGCACAGTTGTTGCGGGAAATATGGTGCAAAACTATGGAGAACCTGCGAAAGCGTAATTTTTAGTTGTGAAAATATAACTGTAAATGTGTATCAGGAAATCTGAGGTCACAAAGAAAAGGCTTCAAACTTGCAGAATTGTTTTGTACCCCACAAATATAATGCAGTTTTCACCTTCTCAGATCCTTACTGCACGAGCAGGAATCCTAATCTATGACTCACAAATTAAGCAAGGCACGCCCTCATGTTTTGCAACAGTTGTTGCAGATAATATGGTGCAAAACTATTTTGTACACCTGTATTAAAGAGTAACATTCGTAAAGTTGTATGTTTTTCTCCCACTTACACAACTCTTTAGTTACAACTGCTCAAATACTATGGCACAAATTTATTTTTTTATTTATATTTCTATTGCATAGATTACATTGGACATGATCAAATGCGAATTACAATAAATCGTGGTAAGTTAAAAGTCATAGCAAATAACAAATAATGAATTCAAATATAAACAGATGCTAGCGCAATGCATTAGTTAAGTCATTAAGTAATTAAAAATCCTAAAAACTAAAATACATACATACATACGTACACAATTCTATGTAATGTATATATGTGTGAACTCCAATAATTAGCCATAAGCTCGCCTAAATAGATATTTCTGAAAATGAGATTTGAATCTGTCAATAGATTGGATCAAACGCAGTTCTTTCGGCAAACTATTCCACAGTTTGGCAGAAGCAAACGCAAAGGTCCTATCACCAAATGTGCTTTTAGATTGAACAGAAGGAACATTAAGAAGAAGAGCATCTGAAGATTGAAGACTATGGGCCGGTTTCACAGACACAGATTAAGATTAATCCTAGACTAAATTCAATTTTCAACAGAAAATCTCCATACAAAACTCTGTTTAGTCCAGGACTACACTTAAGCGATGTCTGTGAAACTGGCCCTATAAGTACAAGACTGAATACTTAACAGAATGCTTAAGTACAATGGGGCGAAGCCATGGATTGCCATAAGTATAATTAAAAGAATCTTAAAATTGATTCTGTATCTCATAGGTAACCTTTGTAGCTCACACAACAATGGCGTTATGTGACAATATTTTAGTGCGAGGAAGACCACTCTTGCTGTGGCATTATGTACACTTTGTACCTCATTTAACTGACAATCTGGATGACCATATAAACTGTAATAATCTGTAATAATAATCTATCCTACTTCTAATAAAAGCAAGTACTAGAACTTCTTGAACGACAAATACTTGCATATGCGCCAAATATTTTGAAGATGGTAAAATGCAGAGCTGCAAATCTTACTAATATGACTAGACATTGAAAGATTAGAATCAAACCAGGATCCAAGATTCCGAATTAGACTTAGGGTAGGCCTAAATCTTAGATGATCCGTCAACAAAGGCCACATTTACATGAGAGCTTCAATTCCAAATAAAAATAATTTAAGTCTGAATAAAAATTAATTCCGCTTTAAAAAGACCATGTTAACACCTAATTCCAAATAAAAATTTAACTTAATTCCGAATTATGTGGCTGGTTAATTCCGATCTTGAATCCGAATTATTCCTCGATCAAGTAAAAGTTTATTCCTTTTTTAAAATTAATTCCCATCGTCTGCGCATGCACACCTATGAGTTGATTATTCCGCTTATACCATGGTCAATTACCAGCAATATCAAATCAAAGCAATCAGAAATTTTTGGTGAAAGTTTTGCTCTTAAAAAACGAGCTAGTAATCTATAAACAGGCGCTGCGCCTTCTCATAGCCAATACTATAGCCTATGCCGAGCTAAACTGAACCATATAACTTAGTTCAGCTTACCTTCAAGGAGAAAGCCAGCACAAAAAATCTATCATCCTTTTACCGACTAATTATTTGGTAACTGATTCGATCTGAGATGGAGATTATGCATAACACAACATTATGTGCGATTATGCAGACTGTTGCTAACTTGCTACCCGCAATTACAATGAACTTATGACGGTTTCCATAGAGCCAGCGAGCTGAAATCAGTCTGTTGTCACAGCACGTAACTAGCGAACTGTCAGCAGTTGCTGATACTTGAAGTGGACATGTTAGCTTCCTTTGTAATTGTACACAGTTAGGCTACTATATCGTTTAATGAATAAAGCGTGATTACTTCGCTGCTTTAATATGTACGGTCATTATCGCTTCAGCAACTATTGTTAACCACCCCTCTGAACGTAACTTAAAGCCCAATATTTACTGGAGATAAATGAGTAGCTTAGTTTCTGATATACCCAGCTATATGCCAGTGCTCCAACGTTGCTATGGTTATAGGTTGGCTAGCTGATGAATTTCGAACTTCAAACAGTGAAACTACCGTAGGATGAACTAGCTGTTTGGTTCCACACTTTTAATCAACACCTGCCAGCCAATTGTAGAAAGGAATATTCACCCAGACCATAGTCTGGGGCCGTTTAATGGCTGTTTTGGTAAGCAACCGGAACTAAGACGAGAGAGACAGGATCCGGAATTCGATGGACGCGCCATTCCGTCAAAATCCTCTTTCATTGATTAAGTTCATAATACAAAGTCTGTAGCGGCTTGAAAGAGGTTATTTTATGTACTCGACAAGTTTCTTGAAGAACCTATTCTGAAACAAACTCTTGTTCGTCCATGTTTAAATTAATAAAATGTTTCAAAACCGGAGCTGGAAATCGATAGTGCACCAGAATTTAAACTTTTATTTTGGTGAACACCTTATTTGGTCATAAGTCTCGAGACCGGAACCAGAATCCAGACAAAATTCATAGTGAATGGAAACCAGGCTCTTCGCCCCCGAAGAGCCTGGTGACGCGAGGGTACCCAGACCAAGGTAAACAAACAGCGAAAACAGTTTTTATTATGTGTTCTTCCATGGTGTAAGCAGAGAGGAAAAGAAGCAGGGAGTGGAGTTTATTTTCTTCCGGTAGACGTAAATACGTAAACACGTGCGCCCCTGTCCAATCAGAACCCTTCCCGACCCACGGACGTTAAGCGGAAATAAATAAAGGCGATCAAACATGTTTTCCATGAAAACCTCAATTCCAAATTACTATTTCCATGTAAACTCGAGGAAGAATATTTTAATTCCAAACTATTTAATTCCAATTTATTCACTCCGAATTTCAAAAAATGATGTAACCGTGGCCAATGTGACTAATATCAACTTAAGCTAACTGATGCTTAGTACCTATCACTAGGCGTTCAGTTTTATTATCGTTGATCATAAGTCTATCCTCAATGATCCACCTCCGTATGGCCATGATACAATTCGACATTGATAAAACCGCCTCTTCCTCTCCGTTTTTCCCTATTTGGGCTGAAAGACAAGTAAAGCTGGGCGTCGATGGCATAACTGAATATTTGGCAAGTGCGACTCAGCAATCTGGTAAAGCTTGTCCACATTAACCGTCAACAAAAGCGGACCAGGGAATGATCCTTAAGGGACACCATGTTTCGGCAGAAACTTATCAGATGTCCCTCCATTAACAGAAACTCACTGACACCGATCAGAGAGATAGGATATCAACCATGCCAATGCGTCATCCCTCACACCAAGTTTGAGATCCAGATGATTACTAAGAATATCATGATGTAGAGTGTCAAAGGCAGCACTGAGGTGAAAAAGAACAAGGAATGTTACCTGCTGCTCATTCATAGACATAAGAATGTCTTTCCTCACCTTGAGAAGACCGGTTTCTGTTCTGTGATTTTTTTTCCTAAGCCGACTGCAATAGAGGATGTAAATTATTGGAAGACATACAGCGCCCTCCATAATTATTGGCACCCCTGGTTAAGATGAGTTAAAGGAGCTATATGTAAGTTTGTGGCCAAAACTGGTATTGCAGTCATATTCAAAATAGTGCAGAGCGTACCCCTCCCAGTCCACTAAAAATTGGGCTCCGCGACCCACACACCTCTAGGCTAAAATGCGACACACAGTATAAACCGGGCCCCCCTCAATTATCCGTGGCGGCGGCAGAGGCTTGTCAACCGGAGCAAGGATGCTAGTGCTAACTGGTTTTAGCCTAGAGACATGAAACGAGGGGTGGATACGCAAGGACTTGGGGAGTTTCAACCTGACAGTAACAGGGTTGATCCTCCGCACAATTTTAAAAGGGCCAATGAAGCGGGGAGCCAACTTCCGTGACTCCACCTTTAAGGAAAGGTCCCGAGTAGAAAGCCAAACTCTTTGGCTAACCTGATTAAATGGGGCCCCCTGGCGCCTTCTATCAGCAGTGGTCTTCTGTCTCTGCCTAGATCGCAACAAAGAGGACCGGACCCTAGTCCAGACAGAGCGACAGCATTGCATAAAATAACTGACAGAAGGGACTTCAGAATCCTTTTCAGTCTCGGGAAAAAGGGGGGTTGATAGGCCAACTGAGCCTGAAACGGTGAGAGGCCTGTGGAGGAGTTGTCCAAAGAATTATGGGAATATTCAGCCCAAAACAAAAAACGATTCCATGACGACGGATTATCAGCTGCCAAACATCGAAGGGTATTCTCCAGAGACTGGTTGTTCCGCACTGTCTGACCATTAGTCTCTGGATGAAAGCCAGAAGAAAGGCTCAAAGTGACCCCCAACAGACCGCAAAAGGCCCCCCAGAACTTAGCCGTGATTTGAGGGCCCCTGTCCGAAACCACATCTTGCGGGAGACCATGCAGGCGGAAAATATGGTCCACAACAAGAATGGCTGTGTCCCGCGCCGAAGGCAACTTCGGCAGTGCAATAAAATGGGCGATCTTGGAGAAACGGTCAACCAAGACCAAAATGACCATATTGCCCTCAGAATCAGGCAAACCCGTAATAAAATCAAGAGCGATATGGCTCCACGGGCATTTAGGGACGGGTAATGCCGCAACAAACCAGGAGGAGGGAGGTGGGAAGTTTTATTTCAAGCACAGATGCCGCATGCTGCTACAAATTCCCGGATATCTTCCATCATGCCGGGCCACCAATAATATCGGGCCAAGAACTTTTTGGTCCGATGAACCCCTGGGTGACCTGCAAGACAGGAAGAGTGCCCCTACTGGAGAACCTAGGTGTGTACCGAAGGCGGAACAAACAAAAAACCAGGTGGTTCCCCACCATGACTGGGATCTGACCTTAAGGCCCCCCGCACATCAGACTCAATGTCCCACTGAACAGGAGCCACAATCTGATCAGTAGGGATGAACGGTTCTGGCATAGGGTTGTGACCAAAACGGTTGTAAATCCGCGACAAAGCATCAGGCTTGGTGTTTTTAGACCCCAGGTGGTAGATTAACCTAAAGTTAAAGCAACTAAATTTTTGGGGCAAACCCCAAAAACCACTGCACCTCCTTAACGTTTTGATGAGAAGGCCAATTCCTGACCGCTGCCACCTTAACAGGTTCCATATGGACCGACACCTCCGTCACAATGAAACCAAGAAACAAGACGTGAAAAACATATTTCTCAGCCTTGACAAGAAGCTTGGCGTTAAGGAGGGCCTCAAGCACTCATCTGGTGTGTTGTTTATGCTCAGAGAGCATTGAAGAAAAAATCAGAATGTCGTCGAGATAAACGAAGACTAATTTCTCCAACATCTCTTGGAAGACATCATTATCGAGTGCCTGAAACACCGAGGGGGCGTTAATCAATCCGAACGGCATGACCAAATATTCCCAGTACCCATCATGCATATTAAATGCCGTTTTTCATTCGTACCCCTCCCGAATGCGAACTAGGTTATAAGCATTACGGAGATAAGGCTTGGTAAAAAAGGACGCCTCTTGCAGACGTTCAAATGCGGAATTCTTCAACGGAAGGGGGGATCGGTTTTTAATGGTGATCTTATTCAAACCTCTATAATCAATACAGGGTCTCAGACCGTCATCTTTTTTTCCCACAAAAAAAACCCCGCTCCGGCAGGAGACATGGATGGCAGAATAAAACCATTAGCAAGAGCCTTCTGAATATATTCTCGCATGGCCTTACGCTCAGGCCCTGACAGTGAATATAGCGAACCCCTAGGAGGTGTAGTCCCAGGGTGGAGATTGATCTCGCAATCGTACGGGCGATGAGGAGGTACATTCGAGGTTCGTTGTTTGCTAAAAACTTCAATGAGATCATCATAATCACTAGGAACCTTTTAGATCAAAATTTAAAGTGCCCCCCAAACTCTCCACCTGTTCGGGACCCTCTATATCCATAACCGAATCACAGTCAGAGAGATCCACTAAATCACAATCATCCTCTGGCTGCTGCCAGTCAAATTGAGGATCCCACTGCAACCCCTCTTCCGCCTCCTCTTCCCGACTCGGAGGGCTGTATGAGACAAACTCAACACAATCACTCGTGGCATCTGCCTCCCCCCTAGGATGATGCCTGGAACTAAACGTCAAACTCTCCCTAGAGTAGGATCTACAATTAGCGCCCCACTGGACAATAGGGCTAGTCTGACTACCTCAACGGATGTGAGGCTTTTGTTTCTGTAACCACGAGTGCCCTAACACAACAGGAAAAAAATCGGACCTCCACAGAATGGCAACCAAATGGAATGAACATGGTTAGAGCTTCAGAAACCTCAGTTATAACTCCAGAACCTAACGGGCGACCGTCCAAAGATTTAACCATGCGTGAGAGTAGCAAACGGCGTAGAGGAATAGAATACCTCTTGGCCCACTCCGCATCCATGAAACAATCCATGGTCCCCGAGTCCAAAAACACCTCCACGGGAATTATCTGCCTACCCACAGTTAATTTTACAGGAATCAAGGTTTGGAAGGGAGTTTGGGTCTGTCCCTCTAGCACCCCCCAAACAGCTTGAGGGACTTCCTGTTTCCCGTAAGGTCAGGGCAGTGTGGACGTATATGTCCCGGTTTGTAGCAGTGATGGCAAATAATTAGTTTACGAATGGGCATACAAGCCCGGCTCAAACACAAGCCATCGACCTTCATAGGTTCCCCAAAAGCAGAAATTTCAGTGGGTGGAGAAGGAGTTATAAGCTTACTACAAGGACGATTAGCCCAGTTCTCAGCGAGAGCTAAAGCAGTACGTTTTTTTCTGTTGTGTTCATGAATTCCATTATCAATTCACACAACAGAGCGAACCAACAAATCCAAATATAATGTGAATAGCAGCCACTATATGGCAGTATTGACCTTTTCTTTTGTTAAGCCCAGACTGGAGCTAGGTTTGGACATGTCCTGGGCATGTCTGAGATGGAAAGTCCCAGAGAATTAAAAAAAAAAAGTCTAAAAGGTGGGAGGGGTCTGCAAAAGAGTATATAAAGAGGAAAATTGAGAGAGTAAAGTAGTAGGAGAAATTACAAGGAGAAGGATACATTTGACCAGACCTGTCACTCTTTTCAAGACCTGTGAAGCTTTTTGTGGATTTTTGCCTGTGTTGGAGCATTTTCCTCACCCAGGACATCACCAAGCAACCCGACCAAAGGGACTGTAAATATTTTTTTTCTTGTATATATCAATCTTGGTCGGTAGAGTAGATAAAAGATAAGTTAAAAGTCTTTGTTTCGTTAGCCCTGCCTGTGGCAGATGTAAACAGACTCCTGCAGATCATATTCATATGCTCTGGTCCTGTCCTGCTCTCACTGACTTCTGGACAGACATTTTTAACACATTCAGAAAGATATGTAATAGACACCTTAACCCAAATCCTATTACTGCTGTATTCGGGTTTATACCTGAAAGGGGAATACCCACTGAGACTCGCTCTGGATTGGCCTTTTCTTCACTCTTAGCCAGACGCTTAATATTACTGAAATGGAGGCATGTTTCCTCACCAACCCACTCTAGTTGGATCAAGGAGATTTTACAAGCTCTGGAATTAGAAAAAATTAGGTTCTCATTGAAAGGTTCTCTGGCCAAATTTGAGAAAACCTGTAGACCCTTTATTAACCACGCACAGACCTTGATGCTAACAGAGGAGTGATGCGGGCTCGAGTTGCAGCAACCTACTATTGTAGACCGGTATGGATATAGAGTTTGTCCCTTTCCCTTTAGTTTGGTTTCCTTTCTTCTTTCCCCCTCCCCCTTTCTCTTCACCTTCCCTTCCTGTAATTATTTTTATTACTAATTTGATATTATTGCATCGGGATCCTTGACTATTATGTTCAGTGATGCGGGGGATGTGGGCAATTGGGGTGGGGTGGGGTGGGGGGGGGGGGGGGAGTGTGCATTTGTACAATTTCTGCCATATTTTATTCTGGATGTAAACTGAAAATCTGCAATAAATAGATTTACAAAAAAAAAGTCTTTGTTTAATTAAATGTTTTAAGTTTTAAAATTGTGTCTGTCATCCCTTGCTGTCGTAAATGTCATAACAAATTGGGGCCATAACAAATTGGGGGCTTGTCCGGGATACACCATTGTCTGAGTCATTTATTGAAAATCTAACATTTCAAATTGCAAAATTGTTTTTTGAATTTTCCTATATATATACACACACACAGATCAACAGCAATTGATGATTTCTTGCCATCACCAACTGTAGAGGTTTTGAAGTCTTTTAAAAAGACAGAACTGCTAGAAATATGCAGACATTTAGAGCTGACAGAGGTAAAACCAGCCATGCAAAAAGCAAGACTGGCTAGATTGTTGAATATTACATTGATGAAAATATGTTTGCACCAGGAGATCTGGAACAGTTTCCAGTGGAAAATCCAAATATAGAAATGGAACTGAAATTAAAAATGCTAGAGATTGAAAGGGAGGAAAAAGAAAAACAAAGGCAGTTTGAGTTACAAAAATTAGCCAGAGAAGAAAAACAAAGAGCATTTGAGAGGGCAGAAAGAGAGAAAGAAAGGGAGGAAAAAGAAAAACAAAGAATTTGAGTTAGAAAAATTAGCAAGACAGAGAGATTTCAATTGACAGAAATTCGATAGAGAAGAAAGGCTCCAAAAGGAGCAGCTAAAAATATAAATAGATGCTGAAAACAAATTTTGGGCTAGCCAGGGGGTAAAACTGGTGCCTCCATTCGCAGAAAAGGATGTTGATAACTATTTCCAGTGTTTTGAAATAGTAGCAAAGAGTTGCCAGTGGCCAAAGGAACACTGGCCTCTGATGTTGCAAACTGTCCTCAAGTGTAAAGCTCAACAAGCATATTCGGCTTTGTCTGCAGCTGATTCCTCTGATTATGAGGTGGTCAAAAAGGTTATTTTGAGAGCTTATGAGTTGATTCCAGAGGCTTACCGACAGAAATTCAGAGGTCTGAAGAAATCTGAAAATCAGACTTACGTGGAATTTGCTAATGAGAAGAAGGTTTGCTTTGAGCTCTAGTTTACTATGGAGGTCAAGGATGATTTCAACTCACTAAAAGAGATGGTGTAAGTTGAAGAATTTAAGAACTGTGTTAAGGATGATATTAAAACCTTCCTTAATGAGAAGCAAGCACTGAATTTGCAATCAGCTGCTGATGAATTTGCCGAAGAATATCTTCTCACACATAAGTCCAAATTTCAGTCTAGCTGTCACAATAGATGGTCCCAATTTCAGAAAAAAGGTAACGGTGATACCCAAGATTCCTCACCCAAAACCAAAGACAAATCTGGTGATGGTGCACAGAAATCCAGTCACAGGTCTGATGAAAGTGTGAAAGCTGACAGTGACAAAAGTGGTCTAGTTTGCAATTATTGCAAGAAATCTGGTCATGTTACAACTAACTGTTGGTTCCTTAAAGCTAAGAAAGAAAAAGAAAAGGATACCAAACCAAATGCCTTTGTGAAAACAAGGTTAGAAACCCCTGTAGTAGATGACCAATCTGCTAAATTGCCTGCTACTTGTGGGGCTAAAAAGCCTGATACTGCTGACTTTGTGAAGGAGGAATTTCTTCCATTTGTGTCAGAGGGATTTGTGGCTCTGAATGAGCATTCTCCTCCTGTCCCCATATATATCCTAAGGGATACCGGAGCTTCTCAGTCACTTTTGTTGATGGACTCCTTGGAGTTATGTGATGAGATCACTTCTGGGGATTTCATACTTGTACAAGGTATTGAAGGGAGGACTGTATCTGTACCCCTGCGCTCTGTATTCTTGAAGTCCGATTTAGTTACAGGACAGGTTAAGGTGGGACTTCGGTCAAGTCTACCTATCAAGGGTGTTTCTCTGTTGCTAGGCAATGACCTGGCTGGGGGCAGTGTAGTTCCCCCTGTTCATCTTACATCTTACTTCACAGCCGAGCAATGAAGATGGCGATGAAGATCAATCTCTGTATCTTTCCTGTGCAGTGACCCGTGCTTTGGCCAAGAAGGCTCAAGAAGATGATGATGTGGTGCCGTCCAGCACATAGTAGAATAGTCATGACTCAGGTGGCTCGCCTCATGACTCTGTTCGGCCTACTATGGTTTCTCCGTTTGAGGACTTATCAGATACTTTTATCAGTTCTCTGTTCAGCCAGCCAGATGGGTCCGGTGATTCTGATGTGTCTGGGGACTTGTCTCAGTCCAGAAAGCGGTTGATTCATAAGCAAACAAATGATCCTGAAATGTGTGTACTAAAGAGGAGAGCCCTTCCTGATAAAGAAATAGATGCAGTTCCAGTTGGGTATTATCTCAAGGATGGAGTGTTGATACGGAAGTGGCGCCCTCCTGATATCCCTGCCAATGCAGATTGGGCAGTGTTTAGGCAAATTGTTGTTCCGAAGGTCTACAGGAATCTTAACAATGGCTCATAGTTTACCTTTAGGAGGTCATCTTGGTGTTAACAAGACTGTTGATAAGATCAACAGCTGATGACATTGAGCATCCCGTGGCATACTTCTCCAGGAAGTTCAATCGCCACCAAAGGAACTATTCCACAATAGAGAAGGAGCTGTTGGCTCTGGTTCTATCTTTACAACACTTTGAGGTTTATGTTTGTACCGGGCAAAAGCCAATGACTGTGTACACTGACCACAATCCGTTAATGTTTTTGAGTAAGATGAAAAACAAGAATCGTAGATTGTTGAATTGGAGTTTGATTTTACAAGAGTTTGACTTGGAAATTAAGCATGTAGAGGGTACTGACAATGTAATTGCTGATTGCTTATCCCGTGTTTGAGTATGTGTATATATCACGTTTATTAGCATATTGTATTATATGTATATATATATATATATACACAAGGGTCTACTTAACCATTTTTGTATTGAAAAGAAAAATTGTGCCTTTATGAGTCAAAATCTTTCCCTTTTGGAATGGTGGTGTGATGTGAATAGCAGCCACTAGATGGCGGTATTGACCTTTTCTTTTGTTAAGCACAGACTGGAGCTAGGTTTGGACATGTCCTGGGCATGTTTGAGATGGAAAGTCCCGGAGAATTAAAAAAAAATCTAAAAGGTGGGAGGGGTCTGCAAAAGAGTATATAAAGAGGAAAATTGAGAGAGTAAAGTAGTCGGAGAAATTACAAGGAGAAGGATACATTTGACCAGACCTGTCACTCTTTTCAAGACCTGTGAAGCTTTTTGTGGATTTTTGCCTGTGTTGGAGCATTTTCCTCACCCGGAACTTCACCAAGCAACCCAACCAAAGGGACTGTAAATATTTTTTTTCTTGTATATATCAATCTTGGTCAGTAGAGTAGATAGTAGATTAGTTAAAAGTCTTTGTTTAATTAAATGTGTTTAAGTTTTAAAATTGTGTCTGTCATCCCTTGCTGTCGTAAATGTCATAACAAATTGGGGCCATAACACAAAGAAGTACAGGGTTCTAATGTAGCCAGAGTGTCCTTCACCTACTCTGCCAAGGGATGAACAAAAAAGTAATTAGAGGCGCCCCTGGCCAGCCCGGCTCTGTACCTAGAGAGCGATAGTTTATAGAAAACTCAACGCTCTCAGAACCCTGCCTAAGATGCATTAGACATGTAGCCACGTCTTACCCACATACATCTTGTTCAAACACCGATACCATCTCCGCTACGAGAGTCTCCACTGAACTCAGGACCGGTGATAGAATAAGTGACCCGATCCAAGTAAGGGCTGTGTCAGTCATCAGAGATAAAATAAATGAAACCCGAGACTCTACATATACAAAACACGAAGGTTGAGCTTTGAAGAATATTTCACACCGGGTGATGAAGTGCCCCATGACCAGCAAGAGAAAGAGCAATGAGCAGCCCAGATAAGAGACAAACACAAAAAAGTAAAAACCTCCGGTTAAGGCTCATGCATCCAGGGACAAATAAAAGTCCGCAACACGGAAGCCACGTGAGAGAGAATAAACAAGAGAGAAAATTTCTCAAAGAAGCAATTCCTAACAATAAGAATAAGAATATAACAAATCACTGGGAAGATCCAAATAAAGATTTTCTCCGGCCAAAGTGCGGAAACAAACAGACACTCAAGCAATAGGCGTGGCGAACCCCCAGTCATAAATATATAGAGTCCGGAAAACTCCGTCCCAGCTCAATCAGCCAGCTGGGCCAGGAATTTGATAGACAAGAACTCCGTTATCGTCCCGGACGATAGAACAAAGAAAGGTCCAACAAACAAAAGCATGCCTAAATTAAGACACAGGGGAGCATGTTTATTCAGTAAGGAAGTCAGTGTAGAATTGTAACAATGAGCTAACTCATCCATATCAGTAAATTGCTTGTCAGACAGTTCAGAATCCCTTAGATCACCTGAAAAAGAATCCATGTCAATCGATTTCAGCTTACGGTAGGAGATCTCTTTGACATTACTAAGTGGCTTGTTAGACTTAAGCTTATAAAAAACTGCAGCATGATCTGATAAATAACGTCCAATTATAGTAGAGTCTTGAATTACACAGTCTTTATCATGAGAGTTAATAATATCAAATGTGTGTCCACCTTCATATGGTGGTTGATTGATGTGCTGAGTCAGGCCCACTGAAGTAAGTAAATCCAGAAATGTAACCGAATCACTATTATCCTCTAGGTCAACTTGAATGTTGAAGTCACCCGTTATAATAAGTGGTTCCGCAGATAAAATGATTGATTCAAGATAAGAACCAAAATCCTGAAAGAATTTATCCTGGGTATGCAGCTCAATAAGGAGGGCGATAAATAATTACTAGTCCAGATGGAATAAACTTGAGTCTCGCAGCAATGTCATTTTCAGATAACCAGGTTTCAGTGACAGCATATAGATCAGCATTCGAATTACATACAAAGTCCAGTAAATCAGCAGATTTTGATTTTACTTAGCGAATATTGACGGTGCAGAGCAGCAGAGGTGAATTTCAATAAATTCCTCTGAGAGGTCCGTACTTTTCTTCCGAAATGAAACAATGTATTTCCATCCTTTAGGAACGGAATATAACCCATGTTTTTTGCCTGAATCTTGTTTACCGATCCCCAAACAAAGTGATATTGGTCTCTGCCTCCTGCAGCCGCCACGGCAACCACGATGAGTTGCTCGAGATCTTATTAAGCCAAGTTCAGTCAGCGTTTTCGATAACGGAACATTCAATGGTTTTGGAGAAAAACCCTTACAAAAATGTCCTATAGGGTTTCTATAGGAATCCTACCGGACAGAATTATCCTACAGGGTTCTTGTAGGATTCCCATAGGGCTACATCTGTCCTACAATTCTCGTCCTATAAGACTCTGGTTGCCCTATAGGTTTTGTGTAGCACGCCTTACAGGCCGGTACTCGTCCTATAGGACCCATACTTGGGTCCTATAGGACACCCTACAAGATAACGGTTTATACTTAGAGGACTGTAGGATTCTTATAGAATGCGAATGTAGGACATGTGACATGTCCTACTGGGCATTCTTATCAGAAAAACAGCTAGTAAAGAGACAATGCATTCAAGCATTGGGGGCTAGCTGTCCCTGAGTTTTGAAAAATGTATTAGAAATAAAGTATACTGCACGCCAAACATTTTCTATGCACTGTGATCAATTAGCAGATAACAATGTGGCATGTACAGAGTTGAAATACTTTCACCTGTACGGGTACATGGTATTCTCAGTGTCGAATGAATCAAAACCGAACGTTCAAGCCAGTTATTACTAGCTAAATACAAATGCGTGTAGTTTTCTGTAACGACAGAGTATTAATTTAGACTTCCAATTTTTGTCTTGCTGATGGGAACACAAAAATTGCGTTTGAGTCCTACAACTTGCAAGCAGCTCAGCAGTAACTATGCTTCAAAGAAATGTGTTCCAACAAAATCCATGTCAAACATGCCTCTCCGATTTTGCAGAACTAAATGTACAGTAGTGTTAATCCTTCTCCTTACATGGATAACAAGACTTGGCTCTGCCGACAGTTTTAAGAACTTCAGAAATGACACAATTTAAATCTTAAGCAAAGATTTTATTTCTTATATAATGCAATCTCACTTTGATATAAGAGCAAAATTTGGAAATTCTTAAGGTAAACATAAAATAAAGTAAGTAGAATACAAAAGCTTTGGATTGTAATTTGAACCAATTACACAATTTCCATTGGTTACAAATTCTTATGGCTCGGATTTGGAATGCAATATCCACTGACTGGTACTGTAAAGGGGGATTTACATTTGAACGTACGGGCGTCTACGTGCAACTTACGTGCGAAATTTGGGAAAAATGACTGCATGCTCGACGTGGCGAGTACGTGACACGTGCGTGTTTTGCTGGCCGCAGGGCACGGAGAACCGCCCGTAGCAAAGAATTGGTCTGCAAATTAATTCCACGGTGCACGCAGCGATCAGTCGAAAATAGTCCACGCCAAGTACATGGCAAGCACGTCACAAGTGCGTGTGCTGTAGATGTATATAGGGTTTTATGGGGAAAATTCCATTAAAATTAATTCAAAATGAATCATATATCAAGAATTTTAAAATATTTTTAATATTGTAAGCATATGAATATACACCCACGCAAGTGCCACGCACGTGGTAAGCACTTCTGTCGTCCGGGTAGCGCAAAACTGACTTACTTTCCACGCACGACACTGGCGGAGCAAGCAGGTCGGACGTACGTCTCACGCAGCGCACGCACGTGGCAAGTAATTGCACGTGCGGGTTATTTAAACCCGGTCATTTGCCAGTTCTTGAACAGTTGTGCAAATGCCACCCAGGAGATCCAAGAAATCACCAGCTTCCAGTCAGCTTTCTGCTTCCACTGCCTCCACTTCCAAGGATACCAGCACGGATGAAGATGACAAATGATGCTGAGTCCTGTTACATCAGCATTTTTAAATAGTACCCCAACTCGCACTGGCCACGTAGAACATGTACTCCACACTCACTTGCGCCTTGTCGTCGACGTGCATGCCATTCAAGTGGCAATCACGTTACACGTGCGTGAACCCCTCCCGTACGTCTGCACTATTTGCCACTTGAATCGCGCGTGCATGTTAAGTACTCTCCACTTGCGAGCATCACGTCCCACGTGCGTGTGAAAAGGTCCCTGATCGTCACGGATTTCGCAGATCACGCCAGCTTCATGTAAGTGGCATGTATTGAACAAGTACTTACCCTGAACGACCAGAAAAATTGGCTGCGTGCGCCACGATCGGTCTGCGGGTCAGTTTTGGCCATAGAATTCGGGTCGCCCGTAGAACACGCAGTTCACGTAGACACGCACGATCAATTGTAAATAGCCCCTAAAGGTTAGAAAAAGTAGAAAAAAAGTTGCACTCAACAGTAGCCATAAGTATGGTAATGACCTTTCTTATATACTTTGTATGCAATCATGTAATGTGAGGGTAAATGAAAGATAAATATCAATGAATTTTACAGAATAAGAATCCTATAAGAATGCTGTAGGGTTCCTATAAGGGTTCCTATAAGAACCCTATAGCATTCCTATAACAATCCAACGGGTAGGCCCTGTCGGAATCCTGTAAGATAACTAAAAGACTATAATGGCATGCTTCCTGCTAGGCGCTACCATGTTATTTCAGCCTCACTCATCGATACCTACAAACACACGTCAATACCTATGACTGCTTGAATCTGCTACCACCAGTCTCAAATACAAGTTCCACACGCTCTCACTTTTGGACCCTTATCTCTGTGATGCAGAAGTGATTTGTATCAGTAAAATAGGGGGCAGCCACTATTCAGAGATGGAGGATCCTTTTAGACCAATCATAGCCTTGATTCAAAGGCGCTTGAAATTCTGATGAAAAAATCTGACATTCTACCAACTATTCTGAACAGTACAGTACCCGCCCCCTACTCTTCAGATACAAATCACTTCTGCACCACATTCACAGAGATCAGAACTTGTATTTGAGGATTGCGACAGCAGATTCAAGCAGTCACAGCTATCGACTAGTGTTTTTGCCAAAGAATTTGAGTAGGTGTAACTATGAAATTTTACAAATTGTACTCTTTAACACAGGTGTACTAAACAGTTTTGTTGCAAAACGTGTGAGGTGCTTAATTTGAGACTCGTAGATTAGGATTTGAGCATGTGCAGTAAGGATTTGAGAAGGAGTAAATTGTGCATTATATTTATGGTGCAGAACAAAATTCAGCAAGTTTGAAACCTTTTCTTTGTGACGTCAGATTTACTGATACGCTAGTAAAACTACATTTTCACAACTACAAACTCCACTTTCACAGGCTCTCTGTAGTTTTGTATAATATTTTCTGCAACAACTGTGGCAAAACGTGAGCATGTGAGTTTTAAAATTTGTGACTTGTACAGTCGGATTTTTGCACCTGCAATAAGAATTTGAGAGGGTCTAAGTGTTTTCGGGGTGAAAAAAAATTCTACAAGTTAGAAAATTTTTTCACTGTGAATTCATATTTACTGACACTCGTGCACAAAAAATTGTTACAAGTACAAATTCCACTTTCACAGGTGCACAATAGTTTTGCACCAAATTTACCTTCATATTCCAGGGGTTCCACCCAGAGGCCAATGGCCAAGTGGAGAGACTAAGTAGACACTGGGCAAAAATCTACACTGCCTGTCTGAAGGTAGCCCTACCAGGCAGTTCTGCCTTCTAACTTGAGGGTAGCCCACAAACTGTTCCCTGTGTCTGGTTTGGGTATGTCTCGTATTCAATGTTGTCTGGGTTACCATTCGCCTTCACACCAGTCTGAGGGGAGTGAAGTGGGAGTTCCCTCTACTCAGGCCCCGGTTTGTCATACCTGCCAGAGCTGAAGAAGACCCTGAGCTTTACTACTTTGGCATGCATCTGCCTTCCAGAAGGAAGGGAATCGTAGTTGCCAATCAACTCCTGCCAACCGAGTGAGACAGAAGGTCTGGCTCTTCACAAAGAATAACCGGCTCCAGGAGACATTGAAGAAGCTCGCCTCCTGTTCACTGGGCCATTCATCAGCTGTCAGGCTCCTCCTTCCCCATTCCCTTCATAATATTCACCCAGTGCTTCAGATGTCAAGAATGAAACCCATGTCTTTGTCTCCCTACAGTCCTCCGGTCCCTGCCTACCCCCAGGCTCATAGAAGGTGGCCCTATCTACACTGAGCGCCGGATCCTGGATGTCTCGCGTTTGGGACACCAACAACAATTTCTGGTGGACTGGAATGGGTACTGGCCCAAGAAGCTTCCCTGGGTCTGGAAGCAGCATCTTTGAACATCTTCGACCCCTGTGATTTCCGGAACTGGTGTCTGAAGTCCAGCCCTGGGCCACCAGCTGGCACCCATTGAGAGGGTGGTACTGCCACAGCCCTCTAGTGAATGCCTCTTGTGTCTTCTCCCATCCAGCAACTTGTGTGTTTATGACATGTTTCGTCTCTTTTGATTGGTTCAGGTCCTGAGTGCCCTCCTTTACCAGCTATGTCATGTTTACCCCTCATCACATGTGTGCGGACGTATTCATTTCCCCGAATTTGAATTTGCAAGTTGGTGGATCGTCACTTACAATGTGCCATTTAGCAACCAGTTAGTGTTTGCATGAGATAGATATGTAAGAAAAAATTCAGATCCAGGGGATTGTAGTGCAGTGTTGAACTCATTGGAAAGAACTTACAAAGACCTATAAAATGGTCTTTGAATTTTTAAAATAGGACAAATATTAAGGGTGCTATAGCATTTTGAAGTCACATTTTAGAGTAGTTTTCGGGCTCTAATTTCCTGGCGCAGCGCAGGTGGCGCAGCGAGGCGCAGCCCGCGCAGTGGTAATTTCGTACAGCACAGCCCGCGTAGTGGTAATTTCGTGAGGTGCACAGCCTTCAGTAGACGAAAGTGCGCCGAGATGGGTGTGGCGGCGTAGTAGGGAGAGGTGTCACATATTCATCAAGACGCAGTGACAATTTCGTAGAAAAAGTCTTCGCTGGAGTTGCGCAGAAAGCTCGCCATTTCCAAACTGGTTTAACTTCTGTGCAGTGGTAATTTGGCTGACCGGCGCAGAGTGCGCACACGTCACCGAAATCTCACAGGCAGGTTTACAGATTGTCAGGCACATTTCAATGCAAGAAATAATAACAGGAAGCACTATTTAATGTAACTATCTGAGTAAGGACATACATTATAATATCTATATTGATTGTCCTGATGTCTGGCGGTTGCCACTCGTAATGGAAACTTGACCTGGCTTAATCAACGCAACTGAATCTGTGATGCAAACTAACGACTTCACATCTTTCTCAGCCAACCTCAAACTGTATAATACATGTATAATGTAATATGTAATATATATCACTCATTCTTGAGATAAGGGACAAAACAGATTTAAAAATAATTTTTTTTAAAATGCACATTGTATTATATGGGCTTGCATATGTCTGTAGAGACAAGTCTTAAGTATTTAACCATGTAAAGGAACAGGTTCTAATTAAAAACACTTTTTAAATAAATAATCATCTTTCAGTTTAGAGCTTGATTTGTGTCAACTCCGTCAGACACATTAAAAAGTGTACAATTTTAACTCTTCCAGTCAAAGAAGAATCCAAAGGCTAAAACTATGTTTGAATAGTTCTTAGTTACTCTGATATGTCATAAAATACTATATATATATTTGTGTTGGGATTTCACACTATTCCGAAAGCCGAAATTTCTAAATGTCTAAATTTCCACTATTTGGATTGAATTTTAGTATGATAGAAATAATTTTCTTAAATAAATTACACATCAAGAGATGTAGAACAGAAGGTTCTTTATTACATTAATTACAAAAACAGTACAAAGAACTAGAACGGGCACTCGGTAGAGCGCATACCTTCGCCGACGCCACTGAATCCCTCGCCACTGGCGTTGGTTTCATGCAGATCGGATAAAAATTGACCGAGATATGGCCGAAAGTCGGTTTTGACCTTTTCGTGGCCTTGACCTTGACCTTTGACCCGATCACTCCCAAAATCTAATCGATTGATTCTCAGGTCATGCCAAATCAACCCACCAAATTTTATGAAATTCCGTTTGGTACTTTTTGAGTTATTCGATACACATACAGACAGACACACAAACAAATAAATACACGGGGATCAAAACATTACCTTCGTCAGCGAAGTCGCTGGCGAAGGTAATAAACATATTTTTCAAAAAACAACAAAAACATACATCTGACGGTGTTGACAGAGAACTGACGGAGTTGACAAAAAAGTTGTCAACTCCATTACCACATTACTGCAAACAAACAAATATAATAAATAACATTTTCAAAAATTCATTGACAACTGTTGTCTGTCTTAAAATTGAACATAAAACAAAAAACTAATTTTCATCTCATTTACTACTAATATATGAAAACAACACAGAACTAACAGGGCCTTCTCCTCTTCATGCCCCCCCCCCTTAATTAGCTCCCTGTGCTTCCCTTCCTTTCTTCTTATGTTTCTCTTCCCACCATCACCTCTCCTCTGCTCCTTCATTAGTAACCACCCTCTCTCTTTCTCATCTTCAGGGCTACTCCTTCCTCACCTTGCGTTGAACATGTTCATGTTCTATGAAGTCCATTACATCAGTGGCTATACTGTAAATTTCTCTCGTTCTCGATTGGAGTGGTGTTGCATTTTCCACAAGCTTTATGATGATGTCTTCAGCTCGGCAGAAACAAACATCCCTTCTGCCAAGCTTTGGCTTAAACTTTGTTGTTGGACCATGGGGATGTAGAAACTCCACTTTCATATGAAAGTGCTGATACTGATAAATTCATTCTAAACTCAACCAGAAAACCATTAGTTTGTGCTGAATTTCATGCCCAAAAAGTTAATTTGTGTTAAATATATGATTAATGTATGATTTGACAGTGGATCTCAGGCTTTGGAGAGACACCTGGATAGCGGTCTAATTTGGCTCATAGCAAGCAGGTAATCTAGAATGTAATTTTCAAGATGAATTGTACTTGTGGTCAAGAAGTTTATGATCCCAGAAATGTATAGTTTGAGGCCCCAGCAGTTTTTCAATTGTCAGTATTACTTTTTTTTTGCCATTTCAATGGTGAATTCTCATGAAGATTTTTTATGTTTGCAGCCCCTTTTCTCCAAGAAAATCATAAAAATAAACTGAAATTTGATGGGAGTCTAAATGCATCAAGTGTCTAGACTCAATTGAGCCAAAGTTTTTCTGCCTTTAAAGCTGCAATCTTAAATTATAAAGCCTTAAATCAGGGAACACCTAAAAAGCCAGATTTGGCTTCTGCGCAAAGGGGTTAATATAGCAGTGAAATATCATTTAATCCTTTATTTGTAATGAACGTACAGAGACTCCAAATCGCGGTTCAAGCTCGGAAGAGCGTCTTTTATTAACATTACCGTTGCTCATGGTCAGACAGAAACAGAGGTCAATAGCCAGAAATCAGGAATATCACAGAAACGCTCAATCTTAGTCAGGGACAGGCAAAATGTCAAAAAACCAGGAAATCAGTCAGCACAGAATACAGAAACAAAGGGAAACTAACCTAAGGGAATGGGGAAAAGGGAAAGGGGAATTGGAAGGGAAGAGGGAGACACAGAAATTAACTAAACAGTCAAAGAAAAAGGGAACTGGGGAAAACGGGAGACTCTCAAACTCACCACACTCACTCGACGAAATACAATCAATAACTAGAGTACAGAAAATCACAAAGGACAAAAACTCTCAATAATCGCAAAAACACACTGAGAAAAAGCAGACAGAACAACCAGGCAGAGCAAGGAACGGTCACGAATCAACAAAGACAAGCGGAAAAGTGGGGTCTTTATAAACAAACTAATTAGAGTGTTTAGCCCAAGAAATGAAGGACAGCTGAGAGGAGGCAAAATCTAGAACAGCAAAGGAAAGTGCTAGGACAGATTGAACAAGTAGGTGTGCCCTGCTTCTTCAAACTAACTAATCACCGTGCCTAACTACTCTGCTCTAATGTGAAGTCCTACCCATTTCTAATCACCATTGCCTCAGCTAAACTATTCTCAGGTGCAGACAATTAACAAGCACAGGAAGAAGGAAGCAGGAACTACCCAACCAGAAAAGACAGGGCAAAAGACTGTGAATGGAAACAAGACTTCACACTTAGACACACAAGGGAGCGAGTGACAAAAGACAAGCATTCATGAAACATGAACAATCACACTAGAAGTAAATCTAACACAAAGAAACAAATAATTCTAAACATCATGAAACTGAAAACATACAAAAACAAAGCATAAATACTTAATTCACAACATTATTATGCTCAGAGATAATATTATTTTAGCATTTAGAAGTCAAAGGTGACTTTGTCAACTCCGTCAGTCTTAAAAACTGACGGAGTTGACGTGTGATGGAGTTGACATAAAGGATTCTATTTTCCCTCCAAAACATGTACTGTACACTGCAACTAGCCAAATTTTTCTCAATAGCTAGCTGCCCAAATAACTTCATTAGAAAGCCTAAATTCAATTCAATGCTGTTAAAAAAAACATTTTAAATGGAAGACGGTGTTGACATGTTCCAGTTGTGACCATAGTAATATCAACATTGTTTATCTAAAATATAAAAAATGTAAAACTTACCAGAGCATCAGTGGTAGTGCTGAAATCAGCACTACCAGGAAGAGGAAAGGGGGTCCTCAGGAAATGGCTGACCATGCTATTGCCTGATTTTGTGAGGATTGTGAAAAAATCTGACGGAGTTGACAGAAACTGAGGACATAACTTTGACAGGCAGATTTTTAGGGAAAATATTGTTTGAAGTTCACTTTATGCATTGTTTTATAAACTCAGAACCATTGTTTTTTATTTAAAATGTATATTATTAGACTAGTTAGGTTATTTTTTAAGTTTTTGGGTGGGTCAATATTGTGACCTCTTGCTGAGGACAGGTTGAATAACATAGACCTCCTAACTACAGACCAGAAAATCAAACAAATTCACAACAAAAGAGTTAAACATTGATGATAAAAATGACATTGATATGCACAATTCCTTTAGATTTAAGTTTTTAAGCATGTTGATTCTGATAAATTTATTGATTTTTAATATAAATTTGTCTTTCTTATGTAGGACATGATTTGTCCCAAGTCTCAAGAATCAGTGATATATATATATATATATATCGAATGCTTGCTTTCTATGCTCATTAAAGCCGCTTGCACACTGGACGCGAAACGAATTTTTCGCACGACTGATTACAGACAAAGTCAATGCAAAGACACGATAGTCGGACAGGGTTTTAATATAGCTCCATGTCCGAGAGTCATAAAAGTTCTAATTTTTCCGAGTATTCCAAGAATTATTAGACGTGCAAACTTGACTATGTTTGTGTTCGACCTTCACAGAATGCGAATTGATAGCTTCCGACTTTTCTTGGTCTTTTTAGCCTATTCATCTGTTTTCTTCCATTGAAGATAGACATCAGTATTTATTCGGTCTTTCTTTTGAAAATTTGTCAGATGGATCGAACAGATTCATGTTTATTTCCACAGCAGAGATAAAATGGTGCATGAGCAAATCAATTCCATGACCATTGACAGAGTGAAGAAATCATCGCATGCACGATCAAGACTGTCCGACACAAAATGCAAAATACTCCATGTCCACCAGCCAGCAAAAAGTAAAAGTATTGATATGAGAACAGATTTATAACAAAATATAGAATAAAAATATATCAGCAACAAACGGAATATCCAACAAAGATGACCCGCCAATAAATAAATCGCAGTGTTCATTGGATGCTCTGTTGTTAAAATGTTTCTTTTTATTCTTTATTTCCTTATCAATCTGTTCTAATCGTCCCTTTTTTTTATTTGGCTGTCAAACACGGAGGCATTGTATATTGTCTCGTGCCAATGTCTACTCGCTTTATTGAGCAGAGCTTAAACAGAAACATTGATTGAAATTCTCGGTACTCATCTTGAAGAACTGAGCCCTCTTATCAAACATTCTCGTTTAATATCTTAAAGAGTCAGTAGATTTGAAGAAATTAAAAACAATAATAGCCTGTCGGACACGGAGATTTATTAAAACCCTGTCAGACTTTTGGACACAAGACACAATCCGTCGAGCGAAAAATTCGATTCGCGTCCAGTGTGCAAGCGGCTTAATACTAGAGGCTACTATTATTGTCACTTAGGTTTTATCGTCTTTAGTGGGGGAAAGGAATACAGCCTGATTGCTATGATCTTGTACTGATTAAGATCACATATTGAAAATAAATGTGTAACGTATCTTGCATTGTTGTCCATTCATGTTAATCCCAACATTTTAAGCGGCAACAGTTTGTAATAATAGGAACACGCTATCCATCGTTTCTCTTGCCAATGAGCAATATTTGACTCGGCTGTGTTATACCCAAATACGCCTTCTTTGCCAACTTGCGCTGGAAGGCGGGGCAGAGGCGGGACAGAGGAGTACTTGCGCCGGGCTACGCCGCGCACGAAATTGCCACATACGCCTGGACACACCCCGTTGGCGCGGCGCACCCTCCATTCGCTGCGCCTGCGCCTGGTCTACGAAATTAGAGCCCTTCGTCTATTGTTTTACATTAAAGGTCCCATATTATGCTGTATTTAGTCATTTAAAATATGTCCAATGGGTCTTTAAAATAATATTAAGAATTCAGTTACAAAAAAAAAACCCCACACACATCCAGGCCTCCCCCTACTGTGCCGGCCTGAAACACAAGCTGTTTTGAGTGGGTGGGGAGGCTATGCTAATGAGGCGCTGCTCTGATTGGCTGCTTGCACCCTCTCCCGCTTTGATTCCAGGGGAGGGTGCAGACCCAAAAATCCAGGACACTAAGATGGCAGGCATCGCCTGCATGGCATCTCTTGCTGGAAGACCGTACTTGTTTGATCCCGAATCCAACCCCGAACGGGAGGAGGAAGCAATTGAGTTATTGCAGCAATGTTTACAGCCGGATGTCAATGAGTGGCAAGTTGAAATTTTAGAGTTTTGCTCGAACTCTCTCGCCTTGCATGCATGTGATTGTAGCTGCAATGTTATATAGTAATGTTATATACCCACGTAGCTATCCAGAGGAACCTTCGCTAAAAGCTCCCGTTAATTATTTCCACCAAAATGAAACGGAATTCTGACACCAAGCTACTAAATAAGTTTGTAGCAAAAGCACACAAACGGTGTAAGCATTGCTTATCTAGAGCAGGCAAATCGATAATTTCTACTGAAAAAAAATCTGTATCCGATTTCCACTTATCTTGACTTTTTTTTAGCCAGAATAATTTTCAAAGGTGGAAGAAATTTTGCCGCAGCAATGCTGAGAAATCGTTTGTTATACCAGACACGTTATAGTGCGTTTCGCAATTGCTTTCACGGCGGTAGGATCAAAGAGCTAGCCCACACCACAGCAAAGTACCCGGGCTGACCCCGGTCATGGATAATTAAAACGATTGTTTCACAGCAGCAGTAAACAAACCCAAACACGTACCCTAAGCTCCAGCCTACGTTTGGTCTAACTGCAGCCTTATCAGCCCAACTTTGCAGACACGAACAACACCTCTCCAGTTAGCTTCAACTGTAATGGCTATGGTCAGGTAACATTATGATGAAACAACCACCATCATGCTAACAAAAGTAACAAAAGCATTCCAATCTGAACTACAGCATAAAAGTTAACCAGGAGCATTTTTAAGCTGCACGGAAAGCGAACTAATGGTGGTAACCAAGCGGTCATAACAACGACAGAGACAAACGTTACTCTGCAATACAGGTTTTACAGACAGTAAGTTCCGTTACCGTGAACAGTTGTGCCGAGCATCCAAATCACAAATATAAAAAGTTAGCTTCAAATGAGGTTTATGTTCACACACCCTCTGTTGAATGTCTCCTTGATATTATTTACTCTTGTATATTAGCTAGGACATGAACATTAACAACAGTCACTTAGCTACGTTAGCCGCAGTGCTACAGCAGCATTCAACAGGCTATCACGTTAGGTAGGCTTATACGGTGAAGCAACACACAATGGTAAAACTTACTGCTTCCGCGTCTGTGAGTCACGAACTGTTGGTACCTATCCAGGCTTTATTTTCAGATATTTTACAAAGCCCATGTTTGAGGCCAGTTGTTAGTGTTAACTATCGTTAGCAGTCCTGGTAGCCACCCATAACACATTAGCTTCACTTACATTATTTGCTGTTATATTGTTACTAACAGCTTGTGGCTCCAAGTGCTTGATCGATGCAACTGCTTCAGGTTTGAGAAGCAGCTGAGACACATCCAGAGTCAAATTATCCTGTATTGACAAACTTGTCGTCGGTGAAACGCCGAGCACAAACAGCCAACATTCCCTTTGAGTGTGGCTGTTTGCCACGAGCAAACAAAAAGCTACCCACTGATTTCTGGTGGCATCGTCTTTTGGAAGAGAAAATAGTTGTGCTTTTTTTTTGCATCCAAAAAAAACACGTACAAACAGCTTTGGGAGACGTATGATAAATTTACACATTGAATAATTTTGGATCATTTGTGTTGGACAGAATAAATTCCAGGGTGGGCAGGTCCGGCACCGTGATTAGCTGTGGCCAGGTCTATCCTGATTGGACGTAAAAAACTGACTTCAGGTTTTGCCCCAAATCTCATGAAGATCTCGGGATGAACTGTTCACAGCGGAAATCATGTTCAGGAAATCATGTTCTCAGATTACGGCAAAATCCCTGTATCTTATGTTTTGAAACTTTGCAGAGGTTGAGTATGGACATCTAACCTTATGACATACCTTGTATGTATTAAAAGAAGAATCAGCATAACAGGGGTCCTTTTAAACAGTAAGAACTCTTGTTAAGATCCTGTACTGCCTAACCATGTTTTTGTTTATGAATTCTGCTTTGTCTGACCATGCTCTGTATTTTGTATTGTGATTTAGATGCCTTGCCATGTTTTGTTTTTGCTTTGTCTGTGTATGTCTTCCATATTCCACTGCTGCAGTTTTATTCCGGTCCATGTTTTGTGTCTTACCATGCATTGCACTTTGTCTCCCCAAGGCTAGTCTTTTGTCATGTGATTGCTCACTGCCCCAGTATTGTGTGCCACACTTTCGGGTGATTTCATGGTTTCTAGGATTTCAACCATTCCTTCCAATCTCGTTTACTTCCTTCATCTTGCTTTTCTATTTTACTAACAATACTAACAGTTTGTGGTTTTAGTTAAACTTACTAACCAAGACTAACATTGTTTATAGTACTAACTTACTAACAAGCACAAGGGATTACTAATTGACTAACAAGCTCTCAGCACTCGCTCTACTCTAGTCCCCGCCCCTTGCCTTCACTCAATTTACTTTGCTGTGCTTCAAGCAGATTTTCTGCTACTGTATAATCGCTGTTCTGCCTCTCACTCTGTGCACGGTAGAACTCCCTAACCGGAGCCGTATATTTGTCAGTAGGCTGTCTTTGTGATCCCTGTCCGTGTTTTGGCTTTTGCCAATTTCTTGTAATCAGGAACTTCCTCATGTTCATTCTTTTGTAATTAGTCTGATCCAACTCACCTGTGCCCTATCATAGCATGTGACTTCCCCTACGTGTATTAAAGCAGTCATTTCACTCACAGCTCTTGTCAGACCGTTTTCCCTGTGCTGCGATTTTTGATGCCTTGAACTCTTAGTGTTATACTTCTGACTGGAATGTCCCCGATTCTGATTTTGGCTTTTTCTTTGATACTTATATGCCCGTGTACCGTACCTGTTTAGCCTGACTCTGAGTCTTGTGTTTGTTGCCCTGTTAACGGTTTGGATTACGCCCACTGGATTTTGGCTTTGGACTCTCTGACAAACCCGTGCCTGTGGACCGAACCTGTTTTGCCCAACTTTGAGTTTGGTGTTTGCGGCCCTGTGTACTGTTTGGATTACGACCCTGGGATTCTGATTTTGGATTGTGGACTTTAAACCGTTGCCTCCTGCCCTGTGGGGGTTTACCCCCAAACTTCAATAAAACCAACTTTTGCTGAAAATTCCTGGTCTCCCATTTGGTTCCAGAACAGTACCTCACAACTCTGGTGACCATTTTCAAAAAATGTGCTTCATTTGATCATATAGAAAATCACCAATTAGCTATTTAATAGATTAATTACTGATCAATTGATGAACCAGTCATGTTCAGAAAAATGTGCATAACTAAGTGTCTTTTTTTTTGGTGGATTATCCAAGATTTGTCGAAACTGACATTTTGCCACTTGGACACCAGATCCGGCAGGAGCTAAAACTCCATGGTTGAGCGTAGCATCCTCCTAAAAATCTGCACAGATGTAGGAAAGAACATACTAAAAGTCTACATGAGTTTAAAAAGAGTCTTTACTTAGCTTTTAGCAAATCAGGCAGGCAGTTTTGACAGGTTACCAACACCAAAAATGTGACTGAAAATTTCGATACTTCTATGAATCCGACTGAGAAAATTTAAAGACGAGGAAAATGTGGGCAATGTGTATAAAAGCACAATTTTAACCGCGCATCCAGGACACCAAACCATGCTCAAAAAGACTGCACTGCGATCGACCCGGAATTTTAAGTATCTGACGTAAACATATGGCCAAGCCTGGTGCCGACTGTCACGTCCCTACACGAGAAAGTCCTTGGTCTTTTGAAATTAAATCGTAACCGTTACTGATAGTAATTTCCGGAAGTTTTCTTCTTAGTACTGTTAATAGGAACAAGCTCTGGCCTTATCCTCCTTCTCCAAGATTGGACTACGTTCCTGTTAATCTTCTTTCATCAGTCCTCTACACACTCATGATACTAGGAAACATCTTATTACTGATAAAAAAAGAACTTAAATTTACCAGCTTGAGCATTATTCGCAAGGGCCCATGGATCTGGAACAAACTCAATGACAGCATGAAAGTGTTGAAGACCATCTCCATCGTTAAAAAGATGCAAAAGGACAAATAGCTAAGATCGTATATCTAACTATCATGAAATACCTATATCCATCTGGTATGGGAAAGATGTAGTGTTATATTCTATATGTGTGTATGTTTCTTGTTGTTATTAATGTTCATATGTTTTCAGGCTCCCTCCTAAAAGCTTTTGATAGTTTCCCTGGGAGACCTGATTCACACGACCCCCAGTGCAGTATGCACTATAGATAATGAGTATGTGTGTGAATAAATAAATAAAATTAATGAGGCCCTCCATGCAAGAATCAGTTATTTATAAGCTTGGAGGAGCTTGGACCAGATGGAGGAGATGGTCTAAAGGTCCATCTGGTGGGAAATCTAAAAATCACCAAAAAGTGACATAACTGGTTCTTGCATGGAGGGCTTCAAATAAATGCTGGTTTTTATAAATTCTAGCATGTTCCTCTGCCCACTTTGTTAGGAACAAGCTCCCAAGCCTTCAACAGTTACCAGGATTAGGACTGCATTCCTACTGAACTCCTCTGTCCAGCCATCTGACAGTTCGGCTCTGGTGAAGCGTGCACTCCATCTAATAGCTGTCCCGGAAAGCTACCGGCCGGGCACAGGATACGTTCGCACTACCTTGCTAAATTCGAAATTAACTGAGCCATTCCTCTCTGGGCACTACCAATCTATCTTACCATATTACCATCAAAAAACCTTACAATTTAATTGCAACATTCAGCCTCTGCATTTGATTCCTAGTCTGGATCAAAAAACCTTTCCCTCTGCTTTGCACAGCCAATCAGTTCAAAATTTCTTTGACCAATTTCTGATGACTAAAATACACAGAAGGCAAAGCCAGCTACTACAATGTCTTACAGCACAAATATAGTTTAAATGGTAACTGCTCACCTGTTGCTTGTGTTCATTTAAAAATGTAATATAGAAAACAACTGCAGCATTTTTAAAAATATATCAACTATGCCACCAAAAGTGCTACATGCAGAGTACTTACTCACCAGAATTCACCCCTGTTGTAAGGACAAAAATTTCCAAAGGCAGAGCCATGAGTGTCAATCTTTCGAAACATTTACCTGTGAAAAGAAACCAGTTCTTTGAGCTGAGGCATCCAGGGCTTATGACACTTTTGTATTGTTTTAAACTCATAAGAATACCCTGCCGCAATTACCCACATATTGACAAAAGCTACATTACACGGCTGTCTCCAGTAAAAGGTATACCATTTTACACTGTCCGTCCATAAAAAAGTTGCAAACTACAATATTTTGCTCGGCCACCTTTAGCTTTGATAATGGCACACATTTGTCATGGTATTGCTTCGACAATTTTAAATGAAGCCACAGGATTTGTTTCCGGCCAGATCTGCATTCATTTTTGGCCGAGGTATTGCATTGAAGATGAACGAGTCAAACCACTCTGTTAAGCCTTCTCCGAAACATCCCGAAGACTTTGAATTCGTTAAGACCCAGACTCCAAGGTGGCCAATTAATTTGTGAAATTGATTCCTCACGCTCCATGAACCACTCTTTCACAACCTGGCCCCAATGAGACTTGGCATTGTTATCCCATGGAGTATATAGGAATGGATTGGATTAAATTGGATTAGATTGGATTAACATTCTAAATCCCCCAAGGGGAAACTGGTTTGCCACCAGCCCAACAGTCACCCATCATACAGTGCACATAACCACAGACAGCAACAACAAAAATAAAATAAATAAATGAATGAAAAGAAAAATGAGTGGCTGTGAGCGCAATACATGGCATAAAAAAGGGTACAGTAGATAAAAGATCAAAAATCATCGCAACAGGGCGCCCTGGGCGCGCATACCATGGAGGCTGTGTCCTTCATGTCCTTCCCTAGGTTCGGTTCCGGCTCGGGTCGTTTGCTGCATGTCTTCCTCCATGCTTCTCTCCAACTTTCCTTTCTCTCTGCACTGCGTGACTGTCAGATGGAGAAAAAAATCCCAGAAAGTAATCTTTAAAAAAAAAATCATCACGACAATGAAAACATCAAAGTCACCATAATAAATACAATCACATAACATATTCCACAAATATACACACTACATTACAGCTGATATTAGTCAGCAGCTATCATAAAAACTCTGATTGCTGAAAGAACAATAAAAATATCGAGCTAAGTCAGAATAAAAATGCAGTCCCAAGTCGCAATCATAAACACAATACATAAGTACAATCAAAATAGCAATCATACTAATTTCAATGTATACAATCACAATATGTGACATGATTATACAAAACAAACTACAGCACCATTAACAAGATTTTCAGTTAGCAGCCTTTGTTAAAGATCCTGATTACTGTAGGAACAAAGGACCTCCTAAGTCTCTCAGTAGAGCATCAGGGAAGAAAGAGCCGTTTACACTAACTACTTTTAATAAAAAAGCCATGCAGTGGATGGTCCTGCCATGACAATATCCTCCTCAGCTTCCTCCTAGTTCTCTGCTCCATAATGGTCTCCGAAGATCCAAGGCTCATACCTATGACAGACCCTGCTTTTTAAATCATTTTGTTTATCCTGTTCCTGTCCTCCACTGTCATACTGCCTCCCCTACACAAAACTATAGAGAAAAGGACACTTGCTAAAATACCATCATAAAAGATGTTTAAGATAGGCCGAGTGACCTCAAAAGACCTGAGCTTTCTCAGGAAGAAGATACTGGACTGGGCCTTCTTCACTATGACATTGGTGTTCTGCTTCCAGTCCAGCTTACTGTCGATGTGAACACCCAGGTATTTGTATGAGGAGACTACCTCCGCTGTCTGCCCTTTGATCATAATAGGAGCGGTCAATACCTTCTATTTCCTAAAATCAATAATCAGCTCTTTAGTCTTGTCAACATTTAAAATCAACTGGGCTTCGTCACACCATCCGACAAAATTGTCTACTTCCTTTTGGTAAGACAGATGGTCCTCCTGAAGTGAGGATGGAGTAGGATGGCTCCTCCTCACCTATCGGGGTATTACAACGGGAAAAGAAACGATTTGCCTCATCAGGTGAAAATGTGCCCTTTTTCTGATTATCCCTAGTTTGTCCATAACCTGTTATTGACTTTACACCCCTCCATAGACCCTTAACATCACAATCCTGCAGTTTATTTTCTACGTTAACCTTATAGTTTCCCTTACCCTGCCTTATCGCCGCTTAAGATTCTTCTGTGCAAGTTTAATACCTTCCTTGTCCCCACTTGAAAAAGCGGCCTTTTTATCATTAATGGCCTTCTTGATATCCTTATTGACCCATGAATTATTGTAAGGATATTCTTTAATAGTTTTACAAGCGATAATCAAATCTGTGCAAAAATTAACATTGTGCGTTATACATTCAACAACTCTCTCAATATTATTAGGCTCCCCTCCTCATGAAAAACTGACCAATCCATGCATTCAAAACAGAACTGTAACTCCTCACACGCCTCCTCAGTCCACGCACACACCAACTTAGTGGAAAATGGCTGCTTGCGAGCTAGGGTGGTGTATTTAAATGAAAGCATCACCAGATTATGATCCGAGTTGCCGAGTGGGGGTAGTGGGGCGGATACATAACTGTCCTTTATATTAGCATAAAAAAGGTCAATAGTCCAACCATTTCATGTCGGGCAGGTGATAAACTGCCTGAAAGAGGGCAGAGAGGAAGAGAGGGCGCAGTGGTTAAGGTCCTCATAATTAATGACAAGAGCGTCCGGAGGGTGACTTTAAAGGCGGTGAGCGACTCCCACTATTGTGTCAGTTTCCAGCTTGGCGTTAGTGGATGGTGGTATGCACACCACCATAAGAATGGCATTGGAAATCTCACGGGGTAGATAATATAACCTACAACTCACAACAAGTAGTTCAATATTATGATCACAAACCATCCAGTGCTTGAAATGGGCCGGTTCTCACCGGTACGCAGTACCGGCACCTCTGATTTTTACTGCTCCGTACACCGTAACTTCTTACGTAACCATCACCTTCTGACGCGCCTAGGTATGCATACTGTTGCTGCAAATTACCGTCTGCAGGTAATTTATTTGTTCTTATTAAGCAGCGTTTGATTTATTTTTGTATACACAAGACAACCATACATTCTTCCGCACGAGTGCATTCAAATATTTTTAAAAAACCTGTTTCCGTTGCAGTTCTTATGTAGTTCATAAGAACGACAAGTGAAATTCAAGCCAATTATACATTATTTTATAAAGACACGTCTACCCAAAATTTTACCGCATCGTGTGAATTTACGTCCATACAGAGCGTTCCAAAATCTTTATTTAGCCAGTCGTCACGTGTATGATTTCGAGGATGTTGGCTTGGCTTAATCATGAGAACACTGCAAAACGAAAGCGATTTTCTCCGGACAACGACCCAAATTTATTTCTGTAAGAACAACAAATGGCTCGTCAAACAATGCTTCTAGTGAGGTGGGTACGGTTTTTTCCACTCATGACTGTTTTTGATGCACTTACTTTGTACAGCCACCACCACAAGTAACCTATGAACCTGTGTGAAACACTGATGTATTGTCCATTGCTTGGTTTGTATTTTACATTATTGACCTGTGTTGGCTTGCCTGTCAGTTAACATTGGACTTACAAAAATCTGTCCTGCCATGTTACATGTGTCATTCTGCCAGGTAATTTACAAAACCCAAAACCAGTAAAGTTTGCACGTTGTGTAAATCGTAAATAAAAACAGAATACAATGGTTTGCAAATCCTTTTCAACCTATATTCAATTGAATACACAGCAAAGACAAGTTACTTAATGTTCGAACAGGTAAACTTTGCAATTTTTTGCAAATATTAGCTCATTTGGAATTTGATGCCTGCAACATGTTTCAAAAAAGCTGGCACAAGTGGCAAAAAAGACTGAGAGAGTTGAGGAATGCTCATCAAACACTTATTTGGAACATCCCACAGGTGAACGGGCTAATTGGGAACAAGTAGGTGCCATGATTGGGTATAAAAGCAGCTTCCCTGAAATGCTCAGTCATTCACAAACAAGGATGGGGCCAGGGTCACCACTTAGTGAACAAATGCGTGAGCTTATTGTCAAACATTTTAAAAACAACATTCCTCAACGAGCTATTGCAAGAAATTTAGGGATTTCATCATCTACGGTCCGTAATATCGTCAAAAGGTTCAGAGAATCTGGAGAAATCGCTGCACGTAAGCAACAAGGCTGAAAACCAACATTGAATGCCCGTGACCTTCGATCCCTCAGGAGGTACTGCATCAAAAACCGACATCAGTGTGTAAAGGACATCACCACATGGGCTCAGAGACACTTCAGAAAACCACTGTCAGTAACTACAGTTCGTCGCTACATCTGCAAGTGCAAGTTAAAACTCTACAATGCAAAGCGATAGCCATTTATCAACAGCACCCAGAAATGCCGCCGGCTTCGCTGGGCCCAAGCTCATCTAAGATGGACTGATGCAAAGTGGAAAAGTGTTCTGTGGTCTGACAAGTCCACATTTCAAATTGTTTTTGGAAACTGTGGATGTTGTGTCCTCCGGACCAAAGAGGAACAGAACCATCCGGACTGTTATAGGCGCAAAGTTCAAAAGCCAGCATCTGTGATGGTATGGGGGTGTATTAGTGCCCAAGGCATGGGCAACTTAAAAATATGTGAAGGCACCATTAATGCTGAAAGGTACATACAGGTTTTGGAGCAACATTTGTTGCCATCCAAGCAACGTCTTTTTCATGAGCGCCCCTGCTTATTTCAGTAAGACAATGCCAAGCCACATTCTGCACATGTTACAACAGCATGGCTCCCTAGTAAAAGAGTGCGGGTACTAGACTGGCCTGCCTGGAGTCCAGACCTGTCTCCCATTGAAAATGTGTGGCGCATTATGAAGCGTAAAATACGACAACGGAGACCCCGGACTGTTGAACAACTTAAGCTGTACATCAAGCAAGAATGGGAAAGAGTTCCACCTGAAAAGCTTCAAAAATTGGTCTCCTCATTTCCCAAATGTTTACTGAGTGTCGTTAAAATGAAAGGCGATGTAACACAGTGGTAAAAAAGCCCCTGTGCCAACTTTTTTGCAATGTGTTGCTGCCTTTAAATTCTAAGTTAATGATTATTTGCAAAAAAAAAAAAAAAGTTTCCCAGTTTGAACATTTAACATCTTGTCTTTGTAGTGTATTCAATTGAATATAAGTTGAAAAGGATTTGCAAATCATTGTATTCTGTTTTTATCTACGATTTACATAACGTGCCAACTTCACTGGTTTTGGGTTTTGTAAATGTCCACCAAGTCCATAATTATATGCATATTGGTTCATTTCCTAAAATTGGCTTGCATGGAAATGGCCTGATTTCTGTAAAAAGCATACACTACAAATAAAACGATTCTATTGAGTGGAATATTCTCATACCATGTACCATTTTGACAACCGTTTTGAGAAAGCTGTAGTTCTGTTGTAGCTAGTGTAATGCGAATAGAAGCCACTAGATGGCAGTATTGACCTTTCTTATGTTAAGCCCAGACTGGAGCTAGGTTTGGGCATGTCCTGGGCATGTCTGGGACAAGTCCCAGAGAATAAAAAAAGAGGTCTAAATGTGGGAGGAGTCTGCAAAAGAGTATATATGGAGGAAAATTGAGACAGTAAAGTAGTAGGAGAAATTGCAAGGAGAAGGATACATGTGACCAGACCTGTCATTCTGTTCAAGACCTGTGAAGCTTTTAGTGGATATTTGCCTGTGTTAGAGCATTTTCCTCACCCAGGACATCACCAAGCAGCCCAACCAAAGGCACTGTAAATATTTTTTTTTCTGTATATAATCAATCTTGGTCATTAGAGCAGATTGTAGATTAGTTAAAGTGTTTGTTTAATTAAACCTGTTTAAGTTTTTTAAAATTTTGTCTGTCATCCCTTGCTGTCACATATGTAATAACAAATTGGGGCCAAAACACTCGTCTTATTTTCTTCTGTAAAATTTTGTCAATATGTAATATTTCACATGAATGTTAGTTATTTGGAATTAAATTCATAATTTCTCATGACATTATCAAAGATCTACCAGAAAATTGAGAATGTGGGAGCTTAAGTAATACTAGTTAAGATATGCAGGGGTGTCGGCTGGGTTGGGACGGAGTGTAATGCGGTTGTACAGTAAGGTTTTGGTTCGAATTTGGTTTTTCGGAGCAGCTGATTCAGAGTACTGGCACCTTTTTTATTCCAATTCAAGCACTGAGACCATCCCTTTCTCTGTGATGTTCCCGTGATGACAACATTGGTCGTTCACGTACAGACAGACTCCTCCCCCAATTCTCTTGCCAGTCTTCTCTGGTTCCCGGTCCAATCAGCACATTGAAAAGCCATTCATCTCTGTGCACGTTTCCGGAAAATTGCTGTTCAGCCATGACTCCGTGAAGCAAAAAAGACTGCATTGTCGAAACACGTGACTGTATCTCAGGAGCGCTTTCAGTTCATCAACTTTGTTTGCAAGGGAACGCACATTTCCCATAATTACGGACGGTAAGACTGGCTTGTATCTCTTCAGCCTGTTCCTTACCCACAGGCCCCTTCGCCGACCCCTTTTCCTTCACTTCAGCTCAGAAGGTACATCCTGAGGCGGGGCCGGATAATTCCGCAAAGCATCCCGAATGTTGTATAGCTCCCCACGGCTATATGTTACGGTAAACACCACTGGGATTGCCATTTCCTGGGCACTTGCAGCCAAACGAACAGATCTTGTCCACAATAAGAGCCATAGAAGCAGTCCAGCCATGAGGACTTTCAGGCCCAGCCGAGATATTGTGCTCAAATCAGCAACACTTCATTGAAAAAATTATACTTAAAGCTGCAGTCTGTAACTTTGAGGAGAGAGAGGACTTCGCACAAAAATTTGAAAAAAGCAACTTTCAGATCCCTCCCCCTCCCTCTCCATTGCACTCCTCAAACCGTCCCCTAGAAAGCTACCGTGCACGCGAAGGCACGCGAACTGTTGCATGCAACTGCGGAGAGACTTTGCACGTTCACATTATGAAAGCAGCCAAGCTGCCGAGGCGAGACGTTTCTGTTGCGAACAGTCAACACTGCTGGCCAACAAACCGGCGCGTCGTTAGACCTGAAAATTTCGGGGCTAATATCCCTCCTTTTATTGAAGACAAGTGTTTGCCACTAACATGGCAATATCCCCCGCCGCCTCAATTTTATGTGTCCGTACGAACGGAGCCCAATGCTATATACCCGCTTCGCGCTAATCGCGCGGCTAGGGATAATAATTAGTCCTGGTAAATTCCTTCATTCACACGTTTTCCAATTCAATAATAATCAAGCGGCAGTTGAAGACATGGCTTATCTCCCCCATGCAATCTAAAAGCGACAAAATAATAGGCTACATTCAGTACCGAATAATAATTAGATTATAATTAGGTCTATGCATCATCACTCGGTGATGGCATTTCATAACTCTTCAGTGAATGAAGGTAATTTCGGCGACAAGTACATACACCTGTTTCTGCGGCACGGTCGCTCAATTCGTATAAAAAAAAATAGACATTTGTCCGATTGGAAAATGTAAACGGATGAAACCACTTACTAGTCTGAAATGCCGTCGCCAAGTGCAGGTGCATAGACATAATTATAATTAAATTATTTTTCTGTCTTGAATGCAGCCCATTATTTTGTCGCTTTTAGATCGCATGAGGAAAAGAAGCCATGTCTTCGATTGCCACTTGATTATTCATGAATTGAAAAACGTGTTAATAACGGAAACCCATCTAGAATTAGCCAGGATTAATTATTTTTTTTTTAAAATCAGGGTTATTAGCCCCGGATTTTTCAAGTCCAAAGACACGTCTGCCAACAAATGAGCAGAAATAAATCACGTCGACATGAAAAGTAATCTACAGCAGTATGTATTCATTAAAAACCCAGCACACACTTATTTCAGGAAGTTATCCGTTTTTTGAGTACAGAAACTGTTGTAAATCCAGCTGAATGGCCAGTAACTCATGTATGTCAGCATTTAGCTGTGAGAGCACAGAAACATTGCACATATTTATAAGGACAACAACACAACTGATAAGACTGCCAGGTCACTTCATAAAGAGATTTTCTGCTGCTTTCTAATAAAACAACGCCAGTGACGTTAGCCCTAGCATCCGAAACAAGCTAACGTTAGTTCGACTGCAACATCACAGTAACATCTGTAAAACCCCAAAAAAGCAATAACCAAAAGGCGGATGTTGCCGGGGTGAAGGCCTCACGTGTTCTCTTAGTCTAACTTTAATTAGAGCATTCTTCTGGCTGGTGTGAATCACAAAATAATGGATATTTATTCACCGTCCGAGGACGGGGCATGAAAGCGCAATGGTTACGATATCTGACTCCATATAACAGTTAGAATACAAAATTTAGCAATAATCTCGTTAGAAATCTGACTCCAAATTAGAATTAGAATTGATAATTTTGAAACAGCGTGCGTGAATCTCAGGGCAGTTACGCACCCAAACTCTGTCTGCGAAAACCATTGTCACTAAGCAGAACACCCCCTAGGGTTAAAATAGGCGTCTCTGCCTGGTCTAATTCGACGATAAATCCATTGGATAGAAGAGACTGTCATGGTAGCAACATCAGGCAAATGGCTCTGAGTATGAACGTACCACGAACCTAGGTTTATGCATATCAAAGGGCCCCTTAGAAAGATTAACCAATAGCTAAATCTTAAGAGCCGGTAATTTCATATCCCCTTAATAGGTAGAACCCAATCTCAATCTAACTTAGAAGTATCGCTACCTACACATGTCTTGGTAGGAGTCTCCCCTTAAGTCCCAATCGCAACAAGGCCAGAAAGAATTTACAATGAGAACACGCAGGCTGGAAAAGGAATAACAATAATTTAATTTACCAGGTAGGCACAACTTGAATAAAACAAATCAATGAAAAGCCAATTACCGTTACATATAATTTAGAAGGATTTATAGTATTTTCATACCTGGAAAAGATGAATCACCACGCGGAGCTAAAGTCGCTCCACGTGGTCGGGGAGAACTCAAATGTTCCCCCGCTCGGAACAAGGCAGCACGTGACCTCTCCCCACTTACCCATTCGTACGTCAGAAGTTGACAGAGAAGAGACAGGACAGGACAGGACAGGACAGGACAGGACAGGACAGGACAGAAGCAAGAAGAGAAGAGAAGAGAAGAGAAACCAAGAAAGAAGAAGAGACCACCCCCCTCAGGATCTCATACCTTTAAAGGCTCCAAACCACACCTCCGAACAAGGTAGAGGGAAGGTTGGCCGAATCAGAGTTTTACTGGCCTAGGTGATAAGATAATTTCCACAGGGAGACTAGGGTAGTTGCTTGAATGAATCTTACAAACGAACCATAATTCCAAGGGAAATGAAACATGTTCCATTCAACTCCTTGGACTCCCCCGAGAATAAAGAGACTAAACATGATAGGAATGTGAGCTAAAATGATGCAGTTGTCATGGAAAGCCTTAAAATGGAATATTATAGCCCAATTGCGTTATCAATATATAAGAGGTTCCTTCCTAGGATATTGAACAGAAATATATTATGAATTTGGTAGAGGTTTAAGTTGTTTTAAGCCAATTGAAGTAGCTGCGCTTTAACTTCAATGAAACCAGTGAATTTGAGTTCCAGAGATGCTGGGCCTGCTAGACTTGATGGCTCTCACCCCCTGCCGTGGGGAACAAAGGATGCCACTCTCGCAGGCAGGCAAAAAGACCATTCTAGGGTTATAAAACTTTACTGCTGACTTTTTGAGCTGCACCAGATTAACCAAACATTCAGATTTTACATGCATAATGGGCATGTGTTCCAACAATATGATTTTTGGCATATGTTTTGAGTAAAATCAAGCAAAATGAAAATTTCAGGTTCTACAATCCACCCCCTGGCCCCAGGGGACACAAATCCACCCATGGGGCCACAAAGGATTATTCAAATAGTCTCTGATTGATGACTTGAGTGCTAAAGAATACCATGGAAGAAATTTGAGATATTACAGTACTTGAGTTTTCCATTACAGTTGCATCACTTGATAAAAATGGATTGTTACTTTGATCCTTTGAATCTCTTCCTCTCAATGCAATATAATACAAAATTTAGAGAAGTTTGGTTTGGGACCTCAAAAGAAAGAGACCACCGGGGAATTTAACATAAAACATAGAAAAGCTGGCACAAGACAAGAACGAAGCATTTTAATTAAAAGTAATATCTAGGTTTGTTCTATGAGTCTATGTTCTGAAATTAGTTGATGTACTAACCGAATCAATTTTATTCTGCCAAATAAATAAAAATTTGAAAAGTACTTTTTCCTAAAATCATGAACAATAGAGATCGCAGAACAAACCAGCACATAAACCAAAAACTTTCCCATTCTTGACTAGGGAAAGCAAAAAGATTGTATGCGCTGCTAAAACTAAGTAACCATCCAATTAGAAAAACCCAGTGGGAAAAATCCAATGGAGGTTACAATATTAAATCATTATGGGGTATCATTAAAGTGCCATTTAAACGTACACAGTTGCAGACAAGAAACAATGAATATTTACATGAGGTAAATGATGAAATATGGTAAAATGAGAACTTGCAAATCATATAGACATTCAGCAATTTTGTTACATGATATGATCTTGCGATCAACTGAGAGAGTGGGGTTGACACACATAATAGGCTGCTCAGAAGCAATTTAAGAATTTCCGATAAAATTATGAAAAACATTAGAAAGAAGCCTTAGGCTAATTTGGATCATTGCATATGTAGTTTTACCTTACTTTAATGAACATAAGGCACACCATCTTTGGCCTTAAGTGTAAGGAACCTATATGCCCCAGCCCAATTAGTTGCCAGATTATAAAATAGAATTTAATTGATTCCTCACGACCCATTTTTGTACCAACCCGCACTCTTTACAAGTAGTTCACAAATCAGCCACAAACACAACTGCAGTACGTCCATATGAAAATGTCCTCTATACTGTTCCGTTGTGAAGATGTTGTCCAAATCTTCAGCGGCCGCTCACGGTGGTGCACATGTTAGTTGAGATTAGAGTGTGTGTCCTTTCAGTTGAGCAGAGGAGGAATGGGTTGTGTTTTGTCTGAGATGAAGATCCTGATATCAAAGTTAGTCGAAAGCATTATGGAGTTTCTGTTCCTTAGGTGAGTCTGGCCAAGTCCGGTCATTGAATCTTTGGTGCCTGTATAGAGAAACTTGGAGAAGCATCCCGCCACATACACAACAAGATCAAAACACGACATGACCAAAGCAATGTTATTACTCCACCTGTAAGAATCAGAAAATGTTAGTTAATTGAAAACTTTTGGGTGTGAGGTGCTCAGTGAGAGTTGAAATCTCCCTGAGCCAGCAAACTGTCCTGTAGGGAAGCAATAGATAAGTTAGACCCAATGCCTGTCGTCACCCCACAATTCACGTCTCCCCCGTCGTGCAACCTTACGATGCTTCAAGGAGAACAGTGACTGAGGAGGTGTGAGTGGCACCAGAAATCCCATCACCCCTGCTTCTAGAGAGGAAAAACAGATGTAGTTAATACAATTTTAAATGAAACAATGCTTTACGACCTTCCTTTCACACCAGGACGAACCACAGACAAACATGGGGAAGAGTAAGTGGTGCAGATGAGGGTACCTGTGTGTGTGTGTGTGTGTGTGTGTGTGTGTGGGCGCGCGCGCGCGCGTGTGTGTGTGTGTGAATGACGGCTGTAAAGTGGGTCTGAGGGGGCCTGTTGCCAAGAGCGGGTGTTTTATGGCCCCGCAATAGGGATGTTCGTCCACCCCCTGATGCTCTCTGGTGTGAAGACTGTAAAAGAAAGAACTATGCAGGGTGACTGTCTGCATAGTTAAGCCTGAAATGGCTAAAAAACACAAAAAAAAGAAATCAAATCATGCGTTTTGTCAGATCGCAGGCCCAAACTTTACGTCCACTATGTCCTTGTTGAACATAGCTGACTCTGAAAAAGAGTGAAGGGGATCAGAGAGAAGGCAGAAGTATAGGAAAGGCATGCTATAAAGAAAAAGTAATTAATAGAAATATACCAATCATTGCCAAAAGTGACCAAAATCACCTGGTTCCAATACCTTGGGATAAATGTAAATTCAATAAAATTTTAAAACGGGAGGAAAATGCATCTCCCAAAAGATAATACATTGTAAGCAATTGAAAATTCAATTACCTACTTCAGTAAGGCTATAAATTGCTCTTCCAGTGAAGGCAGACAATATAGACTTAAAGTCCCATTAGGTATTTAAAACTTCAGATGTTATTTGATACACAGAGGCAATGACGATATACAAATGGTCAAAAAATATTAATTTAGAGCAATGCATTTGGTGGATCGTTAGATCCACACAAAACGCAAACAGATTAACCGGTTACTTCAAACATAAGGTTAGAAGGCAAGTAAGCTTGTTAGTGGAAAAGCCACTCTCAAGATGGCGGTCACAGGCAGGCACTTGATTGTACCCCATGCAACATAACACTGGTTCCGCCCTCCTTTCGGAAGAAAGGTCGGAAGTCAACATTAAACCGCGGCAGCCATTGGCCGATTTGAAGGGCGCCATTTTGCTCGTATTCAGAGTGAGGACTGTGTCAACCAACCAGCTAACAGGCTACGGGTCACGTCACCCTATTACACGGATTGGCATGGGGGCTGTACCAGCCAACCAGCTCACCGGCGAATAGTCACGTGACCCCGTGGGCCGGCTAGGACTTCCCCCTCTGAGGAAGAACCAGCCCACATGCAAACTCGACCAATGGCGACTCCCAGATGAAACCACGTCATATTCCCCAGGAATTCGAGCCAAAATGGCGGGCCGTTCAACTTGATAACCCTTTGTGCAAAGGCAATATGGCAGCTTCAATGTATACTACAGAGAAGCTAAAATTTAAAGGGAATTTCAAAGCGGCCATTTCAAATGCTCACTTTGGCGTAAATTGCAAAAATATTCAACATCTCCAATGATAAGCCCCTGCGTCGCTATGCTTAACACAAATGCCCAAACCGCCTAGCCCAGTAGCATAAGCACAAACACTCGGCGACCTGAAAATCGACGTGTCACAGCACAACAAGCTTTAGCTCACACGGAAGCTGCTGAATATCTTGCTTGCGGAAAGCCGCATAACAAACCTATTCAAGAATTAAATCTATTCACTGTCCGTGTCCCGAAAGACTGTCGGCATGAAAACTTATCGAATTTACTTAACTTCAAAAGCCCATATGGTGCAGGCTGCAACCTAATTTAGACTTTGAATCGTAATTACAATTTTCGGAATGCCGTTTGTCGCTCTCAAGGCGCTAGTCAAAGGAGCGCACCCACGGGGCAGTGAAACCGTATTAACTTTGCACAAAGTTTAACAAGACAAGAGAATGGAAAACATTCGCCAACTCAGCCGAACTAATGAGCGAGTTAAAGCACTAACAAACATACTTGCCACTACCACGCGATTATTACGAGAAAAATACGGAAAAATCAATGGTATTTCGAAGCTCACTTCGCTTCCCCTACAAACAAGATTCATTCAAACAATAACTTCCAATATTGGGTCAAGATTACCTGAAAAATTCCCGCAGGACCTTGCACCAAATCCATCAAATATATACACAACCGCCGATTGCTTTCAGTACACCTACGTAAACCTTCAAAGCCAATATACACAATTTCCTGGTACAAGCTAAGAGTAGTCGATCCCCTCCGACTGCACACAGAAATCCAATCACTTCCAACTCGCCATTAAGCCTTCTACAAAAGCACGAAAATACCAAATGACCCAAATGATTCTGAAGACAGCAGTCTAGAGATAACGGAGAAACGACATACGCATATACAAACATTCCCTCAATTTCACTTCATTCTCTGATCCCGGAAAGATAAAATTAAAACATGTGTCTGGTTTCTACGGTCCCAGGCCTATGGGGGATATCTCGATCCCTTAGCATCGGTCTTTTATGCGGTGAATTTTAACAAAGCAAAAATCACAGCATTACTTACCGAATTCGGATGACTGGTAGAGCCGTCCGGATCGCACAAACCAGGATCACTTCGGATGTAGATTCACACATCAGCCAGCGGAAGGCAGAACACCTCAGAACGCGTTTGAAAACAGAACCATGCACTCACGACCATAGGCTTCGCCAGTATGGTACGCAAGCCATTACGCCGCAAGATGCACAGGTTTTCAAAACGACAAATTACAGTTTAATAATTATTAGACTATCACGTCGGGGTCACCAGCTGTAAAACCCCAAAAAAACAATAACCAAAAGGCGGATGTTGCCGGGGTGAAGGCCTCACGTGTTCTCTTAGTCTAACTTTAATTAGAGCATTCTTCTGGCTGGTGTGAATCACAAAATAATGGATATTTATTCACCGTCCGAGGACGGGGCATGAAAGCGCAATGGTTACGATATCTGACTCCATATAACAGTTAGAATACAAAATTTAGCAATAATCTCGTTAGAAATCTGACTCCAAATTAGAATTAGAATTGATAATTTTGAAACAGCGTGCGTGAATCTCAGGGCAGTTACGCACCCAAACTCTGTCTGCGAAAACCATTGTCACTAAGCAGAACACCCCCTAGGGTTAAAATAGGCGTCTCTGCCTGGTCTAATTCGACGATAAATCCATTGGATAGAAGAGACTGTCATGGTAGCAACATCAGGCAAATGGCTCTGAGTATGAACGTACCACGAACCTAGGTTTATGCATATCAAAGGGCCCCTTAGAAAGATTAACCAATAGCTAAATCTTAAGAGCCGGTAATTTCATAACCCCTTAATAGGTAGAACCCAATCTCAATCTAACTTAGAAGTATCGCTACCTACACATGTCTTGGTAGGAGTCTCCCCTTAAGTCCCAATCGCAACAAGGCCAGAAAGAATTTACAATGAGAACACGCAGGCTGGAAAAGGAATAACAATAATTTAATTTACCAGGTAGGCACAACTTGAATAAAACAAATCAATGAAAAGCCAATTACCGTTACATATAATTTAGAAGGATTTATAGTATTTTCATACCTGGAAAAGATGAATCACCACGCGGAGCTAAAGTCGCTCCACGTGGTCGGGGAGAACTCAAATGTTCCCCCGCTCGGAACAAGGCAGCACGTGACCTCTCCCCACTTACCCATTCGCACGTCAGAAGTTGACAGAGAAGAGACAGGACAGGACAGGACAGGACAGGACAGAAGCAAGAAGAGAAGAGAAGAGAAGAGAAACCAAGAAAGAAGAAGAGACCACCCCCCTCAGGATCTCATACCTTTAAAGGCTCCAAACCACACCTCCGAACAAGGTAGAGGGAAGGTTGGCCGAATCAGAGTTTTACTGGCCTAGGTGATAAGATAATTTCCACAGGGAGACTAGGGTAGTTGCTTGAATGAATCTTACAAACGAACCATAATTCCAAGGGAAATGAAACATGTTCCATTCAACTCCTTGGACTCCCCCGAGAATAAAGAGACTAAACATGATAGGAATGTGAGCTAAAATGATGCAGTTGTCATGGAAAGCCTTAAAATGGAATATTATAGCCCAATTGCGTTATCAATATATAAGAGGTTCCTTCCTAGGATATTGAACAGAAATATATTATGAATTTGGTAGAGGTTTAAGTTGTTTTAAGCCAATTGAAGTAGCTGCGCTTTAACTTCAATGAAACCAGTGAATTTGAGTTCCAGAGATGCTGGGCCTGCTAGACTTGATGGCTCTCACCCCCTGCCGTGGGGAACAAAGGATGCCACTCTCGCAGGCAGGCAAAAAGACCATTCTAGGGTTATAAAACTTTACTGCTGACTTTTTGAGCTGCACCAGATTAACCAAACATTCAGATTTTACATGCATAATGGGCATGTGTTCCAACAATATGATTTTTGGCATATGTTTTGAGTAAAATCAAGCAAAATGAAAATTTCAGGTTCTACACATCACATGCACTGTGGGGTACTGTAACAATTACAAGACTCTGGCTATTCGAATAGCGACTGTGCTTGTAAGCGACGTTCACTCGCTTATTTGTAGAGAGAAAATGAATTGATGCTGGTTAGGGCTGGGGTTAGTTTGGTGATCATGTCAGCGACGCCAACTCGCTTATTTGCAAAGCAAAAATGAACCAACAAATAAAGCAGGGGTTTACCTATCAAGGAGAAAAGTCGCAAACTCTGCGTCAGTTTTTAATCCTTTCAGATCACGGAGTTCCTTCCACTTATAAAAATCCACTCTGATGTTCACTCTGGTTTTATCCTGGGTTTTGTTAAATTCTTTCTTTTGCGCTTTATTTTCTTCTGGCTTCCTTTTTTACTAGTCTTAGCCATGTGTGCTGTTTCTGGAAACTGAGGTATCGGCATTTTTTTCCCTCGCTGATGGCTCTAAGCTCCTGAATTTGCTCTGGGAGATTTGAACTTGACTGAGCACTGGCGTGAACTGAGGAGGAAGGGGGAGGGGGCTGTCTGCAGCGCGTGCATGTGCACTGTTTGGCGGCTGTCAGACACCATCCTGGCTCTAATTGGTTCTTTTAGTCGGTCCGAACAATTCTTTTAAATTGCAGTAGGAGCATTAGGTGGGTTTAAATGAGCCTTTTTTTAATTACAGAGCACTAGTTTTATGTAATACTGTCTGTACACAGTGACATTTATAGCAAATATGACAAAAAGTTACTTTTCTAAAACTTCAGACTGCAGCTTTAACACACTAAAATGCATGAAGCAGACTATGCCAGGTAGTGAGTTGCCAACAGGGCAGGCGCCAATTAAAAAGTCCATTGATGGCTTACTGGTCATTCAGTATATTCAGGTAGTGTGTTTAATTCATTTTATTGCCACAGTGCTGGGCCTAGACCAAACCTATTGAAGCACCCCCAGATTGTAACATTGCCACCAGAGGCTTATACAGTGGGCAGTATGCATGACGGATGCATCACTTTATGGGCTTCCTTTCTTACCCTGAGGTGCCCATCACTCTGGAATGGGATGAATCTGGACTGATTAGACCATTTGACCTTTCCCATTGGTCCTCTCTCCAGTTATTATGCTCCCTTGCAACTGAATTCATTTTTCCCCCCCGAATAAGCCTCAATAACAATTGGACTTCTTGTGACCACATAGCTGGTTCATCCCAGTCCAAAGTTGTTGCATTGAGCACATGGCAATGCTCTTACTTTTACAATTAAACATAGCCTTGAGTTCTGCTGTTTTTTTTTTTATTTTTTATGATGAGACATCATCAAGCATTTTAGCGATCTCTGATCAGGATCAGTCATGATTATTCGCCACCCCATTTCCTCTGTGAAGTTGACAGTTAACTACTATCCCAGCAGGTTTCAATAAATTGTTTGACAGTTCATGACTCAATTTTCGTGATTTCAGCCATCTCCTGAACTGTTTTCTTTGTACGATGCAGGCCATTAATTTGCCCCTCTTGAAAGACAGTAATGTAAACCAAGAGATACATTACTGGTCAAAAGTTTTAGAACACCCTAATCTTTCCAGTTTTTTAATTGAAATTCAAGCAGTTCAAGTCCAATGAATAGCTTTTAATGGTACAATGATAAGTGGAGAACTGCCAGAGGTCAAAAAAGGTAGGTACCCAAAAGTGAAAAATAATGTACATTTCAGAATTATATAAAAAGGTCTTTTTCAGGGAACGAGCACTTCTGCAGCAATGGAGGTTGATCAAGCCTTGAAAGTTGGTGCTACCAATTCCTAAAGGTGTCCCAACCTTTCTTGATTACTTCAACCCACTCTGTCTGAACCAAAGCGGCTACCACAGCAGTCTGCAGCACCATGCACTACCCTCTGGTATGTGCCTAGTTGGTCAGGGGTTCATCCTACAGCAACATAATGACCCAAAACATAAGTCCAAGCTCTGCCAGAACTACCTTAGGAAAAAAAAACAAGAAGATAAGCTTGAAAACATGGAGTAGCCAGCATAGTCTCCAGACTTAAACCTTAAATTTGGGATGAACTGGACAGAAGAGTGAAAGCAAAGCAACCTACAAGTGGCATACATTTATGGGAACTTCCGCAACAGAGTTGGGAAGAACTTTCTGGAGAATATTTGATTGACGTTGTAGAAAGAATGCCTTGAGTGTGTTCAGCTGTTATTTCGGCCAAAGGTGGCTACTTTGAAGATTCAAAAGATTAGAATACATTTTGGTTTGTTAATTGATTCCATGATTTTTTAACTCCATAGTTTTTTTGTTCTTTGCTTCCATTTATGAGCACAATGAGACATTAAACTACATAATTTTCAATAAAAAACTGGAAAAATTGGGGTGTTCTAAAACTTTTTACCGGTAGTGTACATCTTCTGCCATGGTTGTTTAGGAATGAGAAGTTTTGCACTGAATCAGTCAGGATTAAAAGAATTATTGCCAGCTGAAATAATGTTTCAATCATAGGCTCTTGAGTATTTGCTTAATTAAGTCGAAATGGCGACCGTTTTTAGACGGGCAGTGTATATACTTAGCTTAAGAGAATGGCCTCTATCTTACACCCACTGCAAAGCGTGACAGAAGTGTCTTGACTACTTTACAACAGGTGCAGATACTATTATCCTGTCCAGCTTCCACACAGCATAAATAGCAAATGCATGTGCACCAAATGAAGCGCCCATGGGCGTGTTGGTCTTAAAGCAATTTTTACCTTTCTTGGCATGTCGCACAGCACTTAGTAAAAATTTGAATATGAACCCTACGAAAAAAAATATAACTAATATACGGAAATACGTCAGACTACAAATGTGAGGTAACGCTCAGGAACCAGTCGCAAGAACCAAGCAATGCAGTAGATGGGTTTTATTAAGCGAGGGAGTAAACCCCCACAGGGCAGAAGGCAACAGTACAAAGTCCACAATCCAAAAAAATCACAATCCAGTAGGGCAGAATCCGAGTCGTAAACCAGGGCAGCAATCACAGTACTCGTAGTCAGGCAGAAAAAGGGTCCGATAAACAGATGCAGACAGAATTCCAAAACAGAGCCAAAAATCGAAAATCAGGGACAGTCCAGTCAGAAAAGAATCACAATACGAGAAGAATACGAGGCGAAAACAAGCGTAGCACAGGCAAACCAAGAGAAACGTTCTGACAAGAAACTGCTGTGAGAAGACTGCTAAAATACATACAAGGGAAGTCACATGTTATACAGGAATCAGGTGTGGAGAATCAGACTAATTACAAAGGAGCAAACACGAGGAAGAACCTAACCACATGAAACAGGCAAAAGCTAAAACACGGACAGGGATCACAAGACAGCCTATTGACAAAACATACATCTCGGTTAGAGATTTCTCACGTGCTCAGATAATGAGACGAAGAACAGAGTTGAGCAGGCGCGGAGGATCTGCTGAAACGCAGCAAAGAAGATTAAGTGGAGGCAAGAGGCGGAGACTAAAACAGGGCGAGTGCTGAGAGCTTGTTAATCAATTAGTAAGGTGCAGCTATACAATCCCTAGTGCTTGTTAGTAAGTTAGTATTATGTACAATGTAAGTCTAGGTTAGTAACTTTAACATGGACAGTAATATAGAAAAGCTAGGGGAAGGACGCAAACAAGATAGAAGGAATGGTTGGAAACCCAGAAACCATGAAATCACCTAAACATGTGACACGCAGTACTTGAGGAAAGAGCTGTAGCTCAACACAAGACCAGACAGGGGAGCCAAAGTGCAATGCAGGGCAAGAGCAAAAAACATGGACTGGAAAGATAACAGAAATGTGGATGCTGGCAGAAATACAAAACATGGTAATAACAAAAACATGGCATGGAACTAGACTAAGATAAAACATGAGCAGAACATGACAGAATCATAACAACAAAGGGCATTTTATTTTATACCACATATCGAATTCAGTATTATTTAATTACTATTGTTAGTTTTCACTTAATGGTGCCTCTGAATCTGACTCAATTACGTATTATTCCATTCTATATGTGGAATAAAGTAAAATGCCCTCGAGATGTTTAGTTACCTTAGTAGTCTGACAAACTACCATTAACGTTATTATCATAATTATAGCATTTCAGCATCCGTTTGTTTGCAGTCAAATGCGTTGATTTTTTTTCTGCCAGAGAGGCGCGTGACTCGCAAGCTGTGACAGTGGTAGGGAACTGGAAGAGGCGCTGCGATGGATGACAGACAAGAAGCTCGGCAAATCACTTTATTCGGACCGACGAAAATGATTGGTCAGACTTTTATCAGAAACATACGAGAATTTATTATTGAAGAGTTTCAACACCTGGTGGATGTCTTTTACATTTTAATGTCCCACACGCTTATTAGGAGCATTTCAACATTACAAAAGAAAAGTTTAAAAATGCCAGAAAGGTAAGAATTGCTTTAAAATGAGGTGTGGTCAGGCACTTTGCTGGCGTGTTGAGGTAGCAAGAAGCTCTTATGAAACTGACCAACAAAAACCTGGTCTGAAGTCAATAGTCATTTTTAAATGCTATTTTTAGGTGTAATGTGAAAAAATAGGCGTGCAATGCATGGAATACCCCTCAGCCCGATGTCGAAGTTTTTGGAGACACCCGCCCGCCCGCTGCCCACCCGACCACACGAAGGATAGCAGTACCCGGCTGACGGGTAAAAATACCACTAGATGGCAGTATTGACCTTTTTTTGTGAAGCCCAGTCTGGAGCTAGGTTTGGGCATGTCCTGGGCATGTCTGAGAGGGGAAGTACCAGAGAATTGAAAAAAAGTCTGGAAGGTGGGAGGGGGCTGCAAAAGAGTATATAAGGAGAAAAACTGAGAGAGTAAAGTAGTAGGAGAAATTGCAAGGAGAAGGATACAATTGACCAGACCTGTCACCCTTTTCAAGACCTGTGAAGTTTTTTTTTTGTGGATTTTTGCCTGTGTTGGAGCATTTCCCTGACCCAGGACATCACCAAGCAACCCCATCTCAAGGGACTGTGAAAAAACTTTTCTTGTATATGTCAATCTTGGTCAGTAGTATAAATTGTAGGTTAGTTGTCAGTCTTTGTTTAATTAAATCTGTTTAAGTTTTTACATTTTTTCTGTCATCCCTTGCTGTCTTGTATGTCATAACAAATTGGGGGCTCAGGTCCGGGTTAGACCACTGTGTGAGTCATTTATTGAAAATGTAGAACCTGAATATTTGATTTGGCCCACAATATATGTCAAAAATCATATTGTTGGAACACGTGCCCATTACGCGGGTAGAATCTGAATGCTTGGGTGATCTGACACAATCCAGAGCCAGCAGTTAACTTTTATAATCCTACAGCCTGCCGGTGAGAGTGGCATCTTTTGCTCAGTTCACAGCAGGAAGCCGGAGCCACTACGTCCAGGCTGCCCAGTGTTCCTCAAAGTTGTATCACAGTCCCCATTGAAGTGTAAGCCCAGCTACATTAATCGGCTTAAAACAATCTAAATCTCTGTCAAATTCATATGTTTACGTTCAATATCCTAGAAAGGAACCTCATATATATTTATCACACTATTGGACTGTAATATTCCATTTTAAGGCTTTTCCATGACAACTGCATCATTTTAGCTCATATTCATATCATGTTTGGTCTCTTTATTCTCGGAGAAATCTAAGGAATTGAATGGAACATGTTTCATTTCCCTTGGAATTATGGTTTATCTTGTAAGATTCATTCGGGCAATTACCCTAGTCTCCTCTCTGTGCAAACTAGTCTTATCACCTAGGCCAGTAAAACTCTGATTCGGCCACTCTTTCCTCTACCTTGTTCGGAGGCGTGGTTTGGAATCTTTAAAGGTACGAGATCCTAAGGGGGCGGTCTCTTCTTGTGTCCTGGCCTTTCTTTGTCAACGTCTGACGTGCGAATAGGTAAGTGGGGAAAAGTCACATGTTGCCTTGTTCCGGAGCGAGGGAACACTTGAGTTCTCCCCGACCACGTGGAGCGACTTTAGCTCCACGTGGTCATTCATCTTTTCCAGGTATGAAAATACTCTAAATCCTTCTAAATTATATGTAACGGTAATTGGCTTATCATTGATTTGTTTGATTCAAGTTGTGCCTACCTGGTGAATAAATTATTGTTATTCCTTTTTCAGCTTGCGTGATTTTCCTTGATTTGTAACACTCGAATATTCTAGCCTTGTTGCGACCGGGACTTAAGGGGAAATTCCTACCAAGATGTGTAGGTAACGATACTTCTAAGTTAGATTTGGGATTATGTTCTACCCCTTAAGGATTTATGGAATACCGGCTCTTAAGGTTTAGCTATTAAAGATACCCTTGTATGCCGGTGTCTGGTTGATCTTTCTAAGGAGCCCTTGGGTATAAATATAATCTGGGTTCTTGATACGTTCACGCTCAGTGCTATACTGTTTAAGCATCGATGCTGCTATCAAGATAGTCTCGTTTAACCAATGGAAGTATTGTCGAATTGATTCCAAGACAGTTGCGTTTAATTCACCCTGGGGACGTATTTACTGGGCAATGATGGTTTGCGCTGCCGTATTTGATGGCAGATTTGTCTCGAGATTCACGCAGGTGTTCCCTAAATTATCAATTCTAATTCTAATTTGGAGTCAGATTCTTAACGAGGATATAGCTAAATTTTGTATTCTACTTGTTCTATGGAGTCAGATTAATCGTAACCATTGCGTTTTCATGCCCCGTCCTCAGACGGTGAAGATTATCCATTATTTTGTGATTCACACCAGCCAGGAGAATGCCCTAATTAAAGTTAGACCAAGAGAACACGTGATGCCTTCACCCACTGCAATGTCCACCTTTTGGTGTTGCTTTGTTGGGGTTTTACAAAAATCAAAAATTACAAATCCTAAAATTGTTTTTTTTTTTAAATTTTCCTAGATATATATTGACAGATCAACAGCAATGGATCATTTCTTGGCATCACCAACCTGAGAGGTTTTGAAGTCTTTTAAAAAGACAGAACTGCTAGAAATATGCAGACAGTTACAGCTGACAAAGGTAAAACCAGCGATGCGAAAGGCAAAACTGACGAGAGATTGTTGAATATTACATTGATGAAAATATGTTTGCACCAGGAGATCTGGAACAGTTTCCAGTGGGAAATCCAAATGCAGAAATGGAACTTAAATTAAAAATGCTAGAGACTGAAAGGGAGGAAAGAGAAAAAGAAAGGGAGGAAAAAGAAAAACAAAGAGAATTTGAGAGGGCTGAAAGAGAGAAAGAAAGGCAGTTTGACTTAGAAAAATTAGAAAGAGAAGAGTAAAAAGAAAGGGAGGAAAAAGAAAAACAAAGAGAATTTGAGAGAGAAAGAGGAAAGAGCAGAAAGAGAGAGACAGAGACAGAGAGATTTTGATTTAGAGAAGTTAGAGAAGAAAGGCTCCAAATGGAGCAACTAAAAATTAAAATAGAAGCAGAGAACAAATTTCGTGCTAACCAGGAGGTATAACTGGTGCCTCCAATCTCCGAGAAGGAGGTTAAGAAGTATTTCCAGTGTTTTCAGAAGGTAGCCAAGAGTTGCCAGTGGCCAAAGGAACACTGGCCTCTGATGTTGCAAACTGTCCTCAAGGGTAAAGCTCAACAAGCCTATTCGGCTTTGTCTGCTGATGATTCCTCTGATTATGAGGTCGTCAAAAAGGTTATTTTGAGAGCTTATGAGTTGGTTCCAGAGGCTTACCGGCAGAAATTCAGAGGTCTGAAGATATCTGATAATCAGACTTAAGTGGAATTTGCTAACGAGAAGAAGGTTTGCTTTGAGCCCTGGTGTACTTCCGTGGAGGTCAAGGATGATTTCAACTCACTAAAAGAGATGGTGTTAGTTGAAGAATTTAAGAACTGTGTTAAGTATGACATTAAGACCTACCTTAATGAGAGGCAAGCACTGAATTTGCAATGAGCTGCCAAATTTGCAGACGAATATGTTCTCGCATATAAGTCCAAATTTCAATCTAGCAGTAACAATAAATTCTTTCAAAAGAAAGGTAGCGGTGATACCCAAGATTCCTCACCCAAAGACAAAGAAATGTCTGGTGATGGTGCACAGAAATCCAGTCACAAATCTGATCAAAGTGTGAAAGCTGATAGTGCCAAAAGTGGTCTAGTTTGCAATTATTGGGAGAAATCTGGTCATGTTACAACTAACTGTTGGTTCCTTAAAGCTATGAAAGAAAAAGAAAAGGATACCAAACACAATGCCTTGGTGAAGACAAGGTTAGCAACCCCGATAGAAGATAACCGATCTGCTAAATTGCCTGCTCCTTGTGGGGCTAAAAAGCCTGATACTGCTGAGTTTGTGAGGGAAGAATTTCTTCTATTTGTGTGAGAGGTATTTGTGGCTCTGAATGAGCATTCTCCTCCTGTCCCCATATATATCCTAAGGGATACCGGAGCTTCTCAGTCACTTTTGTTGATGGACTCCTTGGAGTTACGTGAGGAGACCACTCCTGGGGATTTCATACTTGTACAAGGTATTGAAGGGAGGACTGTATCTGTACCCCTGCGCTCTGTATCCTTGAGGTCAGATTTAGTTACAGGACAGGTAAAGTTGGGACTTATGTCAAGTCTACCTATCAAGGGTGTTCTCTGTTACTAGGCAATGACCTGGCTGGGGGCAATGTAGTTCCCCCTGTTCATCTTACTTCACAGCCAAGCACTGAAGATGGCGATGAAGACCCATCTCTGTCTCCTTCCTGTGCAGTGACCCGTGCTATGGACAAGAAGGCTCAAGAAGAAGATGATGTGGTGCCGTCCAGCACATTGAATAGTCAGGACTCAGGTGGTTCGCCTCATGACTCTGTTCAGCCTACTATGGTTTCTCCATTTGAGGACTTATCAGATACTTTTATCAGTTCTCTGTTCAGCCAGCCAGATGGGTCTGGTGATTCTGATGTGCCTGGAGACTTGTCTCTGTCCAGAAAGTGGTTGATTCAGGAGCAAACCAATGATCCTGAAATTTATGCACTAAAGAGGAGAGCCCTTCCTGATAAAGAAATAGATGCAGTTCCAGTTGGGTATTATCTCAAGGATGGAGTGTTGATGCGGAAGTGGCGCCCTCCTGATATCCCTGCCAATGCAGATTGGACAGTGGTCAAGCAAATTGTTGTTTCGAAGGTCTACAGGAATGAGATGTTAACAATAGCTCATAGTTTGCCTTTAGGAGATCATCTTAGTGTTAACAAGACTGTTGACAAGATCATGAAACACTTCTTACGGCCTGAGCTTCGGAAAGATGTTTCCAACTTTTGCAAAACCTGTCACACTTGTCAGGTAGTTGGAAAACACCAGTTAAACCCACCTGTAGCTCCATTGCAGCCTATCCCAGAATTTGGAGAGCCCTTCTCCAAGGTCATTATTGATTGTGTTGGTCCATTACCCAAAACTAGATCTGGAAATCAGTACTTGTTGACAATAATGTGTACATCTACTAGATTCCCTGAAGCCATACCTCTACGCAACATCAAGGCAACTGCAATCTCAAAGGCTTTGATAAAGTTCTTCCCGTTGTTTGGCCTTCCCAGGGAAATCAGTCAGACTAAGGTAGCAATTTCACTTCCGGATTGTTTCAGCAGGTGGTGTATGAACTAGGTGCGAAGCAGATTCTTTCTAGTGCCAATCATCCAGAGAGTCAGGGTGCCTTAGAGCGGTTTCATTCCACTCTCAAGACAATGATGAGGATTTATTGTTATGACTATGAGAAAGACTGGGATGAAGGTGTTCATTTGCTGTTGTTTGCAGCTAGAGAAGAAGTGCAGGAGTCTACTGAATTCAGTCTGTTTGAGCTAGTGTTTGGCCATGAAGTGAGAGGACCTTTGCTATTGTTGAGTGAACAATGGCAAGAGAAAGAGCAGCATATCAGTCTGTTAGACTATGTTCGCAAGTTCAAGGAAAGATTGTGTGCAGCTTGTGACCTAGCCAAAGAGAATTTGAAATCAAGTCAGGGAAAAATTAAAACTTGATATAATCATAAGGCTAGAAGGCGTGAGTTTAAACCAGGAGACAAGGTCCTTGTGTTGTTTCCCTTGCAGTCCAATCCATTGCAGGTTAGATTTCATGGTCCTTATAGAATTCTGAAAAAACTCAATGATCTCAATTACAGTGTGAAGACTCCAGATAGGAGAAAGCCGAAACAGTTGTGTCACATTAACATGCTGAATCCTTATCATGACAGAAATGCTAGGTTTGCACTTGCAGCTGTCATTTTAGATCCTCCTATGGCCGAAACTTGTGAAGATGAGGAGGAGTTTCAAGATGATGAACCGAGAATTAAAGCTGAAGTTCTTTCATGTAAATTGTTAAATTCTGTAGCGTTGCAGAATCTTGATGCAAAATTCCAGCACTTAAAACCCTCACAGAAAGATCAGTTTGAGAGGTTGATCAAGAAATATAAGGATCTATTTCCTGATGTTCCAAAGAGAGTTTCTATAGCTTCTCATGATGTAGATGTTGGTGATGCCAAACCAATAAAACAGCATCCGTACCGGATGAATCCCAAAAAGACAAAGATTGCTGAGAAAGAGGTTGAGTACATGTTAGAACATGATATTATTAGACCCTCAAACTCAGATTGGAGTTCACCCTGTGTTCTAGTTCCAAAACCTGATGGAAGTATTAGATTCTGTACAGATTATCGCAGAGTCAATGCTGTAACTAGAATTGATGTGTTTCCAATACCTAGGATAGATGATTGTATCGATAGAGTTGGGCAAGCAAAGTTTCTGACCAAGATTGATTTATTGAAGGGTTATTGGTGTGTGCCTTTAACTGAGAGGGCCAAGAGCATCTCTACTTTTGCCACACCATCTGGGTTGTACCAGTATGAAGTCCTACCATTTGGCATAAAAAATGCCCCAGCCACGTTCCAAAGGATGATACCATTTACAATCGCCAGACTGCCACACACGGGTGCGTACATCAATGACTTGATCAGATGGAGTGACTCCTGGGAGGAACATCTGAAAGATGGAGAGACGTTGCAGCGTTTGACCCAGGCTAACCTGACTGTTAACCGGAACAAGAGTGACTTTGGTTGTGTTACTGTCACGAATCTTGTCTGTCATAGGCCGGGGTAAGGTGGCACCCATAAATGCTCGAGTCCACGTTGAGTGTCGTCTAGAACAAAGATGGCGGACGCAGGAGATATGTATGTGAAATTTTCATCAATTTCACCCATTAATCTTCCTGATCCTTGCACTCTGCTCCCTAGGTAGTTTGCTACCTAGCTAGCAAGCTAATTTCTTTCACTACATAGCCAACTGAATAGTGAGCTAAAAAGGCTACAGTTCGCTTTCAATGACCAAAGTATTCTCCGAAATAATTAAGCCGACAAAATAAGGTGACAGTTTGCGTACACTGTCTTACTCGCTAGCAAGCTAGTTGGCTTCCTAGCTAGCAAGCTAAAGTGATATTGAACTGTAAAATGTTAAAGCTAGTGCACCAATGTATTTAGCTACATAGCCAACTGGCTAGCGAGCTAAAAAGGCTACAGTTCGCTTACAATGGAATGCTCGTGAGCAAGCTACTTGGCTACCCAGCAATAAAGATAAAGATACGTTTTCCTCAGATCGAGACGTGTTTTCCTCCGATCGAGACATGTTTTCCCTGGATTGAGGTATGTGCACTGACGGTTGTTTTCCGAGGGTGTCCTCTAAAGGCCACCGTATCCCGGAGGGATAGCCTTTATGAGACCATGGCATATCCTACCTAAATCCATTGATATATAAAACACTAGATGCCGCACGCTGAATGGCAGAATGCGTGCATACAGCCACCATATTGGGGTGGTTTCTTTCAGCAGTTTGCACAAACGTAACAATAGAAATGAAAGTCTGAACTTGATCCGTATTAGTAGAAAGCGGCAGCTTTGTGCAGTGTTTGGATGCGTTAATAAGTGTCTGGATCTCTTTCCAGAAGTATCTACACAAAATTATCACAGAAATATGGAAGAAAAAACATTTAGTTCCCAACTTGAGCACAAATCTTGTGAACTTTGCGTCTGCATTTCTGTGTTAGCTACATTGTCATTGATATGCGCAAGGCCAGTGCAAGTTTGTTGGTACGTCTGTGGGTCTATAACGTTTTGATAACTGGCTGTAAGTTTTGACAATTGTACTAAAAAGCGTGGGACATTATCTTACTCCTGTTATTCAAGGAGAAATTAGAGACTGTATATAAATTGATACGAAATGAGGCTTCAGTGCCAATAACAGACTCAATGGAAGAAGCCATAAGGATAAAAGAGGTACAGATCTTCACTTATTTCCATCCCTCAAACCGACATTTAGGGTTTGGGTGAATTTTAGGGCTACTGCGAGGGTTATCAGATGAGTCACCTTAGTGTTTACTGACTATCACATTGTGTCATTTCATTTGGCAGATGGAATTAAGTGACAACTGATAACACACTTGATTTATTATAGGCAGAATTGCAGATATTTCTCCCAGGAAACTTTCAAATATCTTTGAAAAAGCCATCTATTTATTTCTCACTTCAATTACTAAGGCATCATTTCAAACGTACCCATTTCCAACGAGAAATACTAGACTTCTGGACTGTTTAACTTCTTGTTACGTGGGTGTCCAGGCTGACTTGGGTCCGCTCTAATGTAGTGACCGTACATATGTAAACATCATAATAGACCGGGACAGTGCGTGCGGCATCTAGAGTTTTACAAATCTCTACCAAAAACAGCACAAATTTCCATTCAATTGATACTAGTAAAAGCAAGTTACTTCATGTACTTGCATGGTCAGGAAGTTGAAGTGAGTACAAAACAGAAATATTTGAAATATGAAATATTTGCGAAAATGAGTGTAAATGATCATGTGCTAATGATAATTGAGATTTTTACACATATTCTTGATTCCTAGTTAGTCTTATATTAATTTTCATTTTTTTTGTTGTGCAGTATTGAAAGAATGTTTGGAACGCTTCAGACACTTGCATAAGTCAGGTGTGAATTGACCTGTTACCCCCAACTATCAGCAAATCAATTTTGAACTAATCCACAAACACAATACTAGCAATCATCCGTCCTGTTTTCGTCATCAAATACAAAACTCCCCATTTTAGTTGAAATGTGCTTATAATTTAGTTAGGCTGATAGGCGTAGCAGCCATAAAATGTGGACAGATTAAATTATGGTCACCGTCTAATTAATCTAGATTTCTTCCATACATCTATACTTAGCCTTCAAGGATGAGATGTCAACTATCACCGTCTCACTGTCAATAAAGCAGAAGAGAGTTCATTTCACTCCTACTGGATATCATTCAAGGGGTTACAGTAACGTAATCCAAATAGAATTATTTAATTTCTTTCTCCTAAGCAGTTTCTTTCCTCACTCATTTTAATTTCTCTTGATCGTCGCTCTGTCCGTACGTGATTATGTTTTTACCTGCAACCCCGAATTAAAAGTTTTTTTAAAATTCCATTTCCTTGTTTTATGCACACGTTCAGATGCGACCCCGGGATTTACTAAGTATGAAGACTTTTTTTATCGGAATATGATTAAAAGAATTTTGAACAATATTTGAAAAAATGTTTCTTTTTAGCTAATATTTATGGACATTACAGAGTTCAGGTTTCAATAGTCGTTTGCTCGCACGCCTTCTCTTTGTGCACGATTTGACTCAACTGTGTAGAGAAGCGTCTTTCTTACTTTTTGGAAAATCCACCCTTACAATAGCAATTGGCAAAGATGCAAGGGTATCTTGCTTTTAAAGGTCGTAGGAGATGACACTCTGATTGGTCTATTTTATGTTGCGCTCAAAACACGCCTATGATTAATTAAGAAATTAAGTAAGTCTCCTTTGAACTTTTGCCTTCCTTTACACCCTGTTAATCTGCCAGTAAACTAGCAAAAATGGATTTGGACAAGCCATAAGTGCACTAGCGCCATGCGCTTCAGACCGGGCACTTGGATTGTTAAAATAGGGCCCATTGTCTTTATTTTTTAACTGAGAATATATTCTGTGTCACACAGAATGTGGACAAACCTCCTGAAATATTTCAGGCTATCATTGCGTTTTTTGTGCATAGTTTCAGAAAAAGACTATAAAATAAATTAATACCAGGAAGTTCATATGGAGCCACCTTGAATATGACCAGGATCCTCATCAGATTCAGGACACTGCAGACATAAGCCTCTCCAACTGAGCCTGCAGAACAAAATGACATCTGAATGAAAACAGAGGCAAATGCGCTCAGTCCCATCTCGCAGCTAGTTTAAAATGGACTAAAATTTTGTTGGTAAACATTTTTATCAAAACCATCATCAAAGTATCCATCCAAAACAACAAGCTAATTTTTATACCACCGTAATAAAATACAATCAAGCCTATCAAACGACAGAGCACATGTTGCTGTGACCTGTTATGAGTGCCAACGTACAGGGCTTTATGTAAACCTTCTTATGCATTTTTAGCACTGGTGCTACAGAGGTTCATAGTCTTGTAGCACAAGACAAAAACTTGTAGCAAGACAAACACATCTGTTTCATCTTTAAACCGACCACAAGTAGTGCAGTTTATAATTTAAAGTGATATGAAATATTAAGGATCCTTCTGGAAATGAACGCACAATCAAGGTCTTGGAAAATACATATTTTCAATTCATAAAGTTGCCTGGAATCTCTGGAACTAGTCGAACAAATCAACAAATATAACATTTGTATTTTTTACATTTTCAAGGTATGTCCCTTAGGGGTCATCCATTTTTTCATCATTTTCATGAGAGTACAAAGAGTACTCTTTTTACTGACCCCCCCTCCCCCCTCAAAAGCATACAATGAGAAAGGGAGAAAATGATGATCACGTGACACCATATGTCACCCATTCCAGCAAAGCAGGAATAATGTACCAAAGATCAAAACTGAGTAGTTATCAAATCACACTTGTATTCTTCTGTTTCTGAGCTTTTGCTTGATGCCTGATTCAAGAGCTGTTTGATCTTTGGAAATTATGTCTGTTGGGCCTAATCTGAGATGATTAGATGTGTCTTCCTGCCTCGATTTTCTTGAATGGGTGACATATTTTCCACTCTTCTCAAGAATTATAAAATTTTGCATGACAAATGTGAACAGAAAGTGCAAGAATAAAATAAGATATATTTGTTCAATATTGATATTGTTTTCTTTCGATGAAAAGCTTCAGGAATGCAATGCCATTCAATTGTTGATATGTCATCAAGGTAGGAAGAGTTCTTCTGCAAAAACAGATTGGCTATCCATGATTATTTTAATCATAATTTGTAAGTGCACTATTTTGCAGGCTCTGACCGCATGGGGAGCCACTTGGAGAGCTGTCTTATTTTGCTCACGGAGAGTATATAATTTTGAAAAGCACTGTCAGATGAAGTACACTTGTGGTCAAGGTGTTTATGATCCAAAAAGAAATGTATTGTTTTTACTCCCAGCCATTTTTCAGTTCTCAGTATTCTTTTTTCATAATTTCATTGCTGAATTTTCATGAAGATTTTTTGTGTATGTGACCCTCACTCTGAAGTAAAATTATAGACGCTTTCAAGCATACATGCTTTATCCCATTTTAATTGGGTTGGAGCTCGTTTTCCCCCTTGTCCCGGTTAGTACGGGCATGTCTGAACACACCAAGCGAGTCCGAGCTTGCGCTAAATCATCCGGGTTGAGCCTGCTCTGAAGAGGCGGGCTGAGCTCGATTCCATTCGAGTTCCGAACCGGGTTGAAAAAGTATGAAAGCGACCGCGCTGTAATCCGGGTACGGCACAGAGAAGCCGCAGGGTGTATCGCAGCTTTTTGGATTACTAGGCTATGTATCAAGCAACACGAGTTGTGAGTTGTTGACAACATGGCCGGCAAAAACACAAACAGGGGATTGATATGGCAAAATGAGGAGATAAGATGCCTTCTGGCTATTTGGGTAGAAGAAGAAATCAATTCCATGATGAAAAGAACTCACAAAAACGCCGAAGTGTTCACGATAATCAGTGAACGCTTAAAAACTAGAGGCTTCGACAGGCCAGTAGCACAGTGCCGCGAAAAAGTGAAGAAGCTGCGCCAAAACTACATGAAAGTCAGAGATGCCCTTAAAAAAAGTGGAAGTTCGGGAGATGAAAAAGATAAGTGCCCGTGGTATGACGAGCTAAATGACATATTGGGGACACGGCCAATAGTTGCTCCAGTGAAATATTCAAAACGTTGTTGGTTCTCGGCGCATATATCTGTTCATCCTGTTGGTCAGCGACGGCACGGGGATAAAACCAAATTAGCATTAAAAGCAGAACCACGCACATCTTCCGAAAATCATCCATTCTCGTAAACACTCAGCGCACTCTCTGCTCTTTGAAATCTCCGGAGGGACATAGGATGGTATCACGAGGCTCGGAGGGACACACCTGTCAGGATTTTCATTCAATCAATGAGCGGCTGCAGCACGGCATTCTTTTGTTTACAAAAATCGACTTGGTTGCTAAAAAGGCAGTCTGAACACAACCGCGAAAAATCAAAATGAAAAAATGTATCATTTTTTGTATTACCTCCTGGGACAGAACCCGCGCCCAATGCGCGCTTGCATATTTGAATACGCCCTATGAAAAGAAACTGAAATAGAATGGAATTCTAAATGCTACAAGTATCTTGTTTCATTTCAGCCATTGCCGCCCCCCCCCCCCCCCCACCCCCACCCCCCGAGCTTGTGAAGCTCAGATCTTGCATTAAAAAGCCTTAAATTGGGATATGCATAAATGGCCATATTTGTCCTCAGCGCAAAGAGGTCAAAGATCCTATGACAGTCTTTGACAAGAGTGGGGGGTTCCCCGGTGTCATGGCTAAATTCCCAACCTGGCTCTTTCAACCTGCCACCTAATCATCCCCTGATCTAATTGGCGCAACATGTCCTTTCCTTCTCCAGCTCAATTCCTAGGACTCCCTTGATTTTGATCTCAACAGGACTCCCCTGGTTATATAAAAGATAAATTAAAAAAATATTTTTGTCAGCTTTTGATTGGAAGGTAATGGACATCACAAATGTTATATTTGGAGTGAGTGAACTAGGCCACATAAAGAGCGTCTCCAAATACCAAGCTGTACTCTAAAGTTCTTATATGTCCAAACTCTGCACGGATCGAACTGTGTGCAGACGATCTAAACTTTTTAAAGTGATGTGCAAACAAAATATGTTCATGGAAACATGACTGTGGATGCTTGAACTCACACAGTCCCTGTGTGGGGGGGTTGTTGGGAAACTAGTGTTTAGTTTTGGAGGTTTTGACTGAACTTGAGAGTTGGACAGAGTAAATACATTGGTAGTGACTTATGCATTTCCTGCTGATGGGTCCTGTCCTATGGAACAAAATTTGTTCCAACAGAAATTGAATTGAATTTTGGTTTTGAATTGGATTTAATTAGTTTTGAATTGAATTTAACCTGCTTTGAATTGAATTTAATCAGGTTTTAAATTGAATTTTGGGTTTCAATTGAATTTAATTTGCTTTGAATTGAATTTTATTGGTTTTGAAATAGAATGAACAAGTAATCTGAAACTGAATCAAATTATTTGGATTGAATTTAAGATAAAACTTGAAGCATTTCATCCGGTTCGCACATTCAGATTGAGTTCATAAAATTCAAATTCAGTTCTCTAAATTCAAATACAAGTTGAGTAACATAACATGAACGTGCATCGCAAGCAGCAGCCCCGCCTCCGTCCCTCCTACTTCAGTCAATTTCTTTTCCTATATTAGTTAAGCATATATTCAAAAAAGTGGGCGTGGCCTGCCTTATTTGGAATAAGGTGACCTATATGTCCGGGAAGTGCGCCTCAGAACGAATTATAAACCCACCCAACTATACACCGAGAAACATATACCAAAACTTTGGCTTTTTATCAGTTTATTTGTTTTAGCTAAAAATGTTCACTAGTTAACTAGTGAGTGCCTGGTCAATTTGTGTAACAACACAAATGAAAATTGTCACTCTGTAATGACCATGGATGTGGTTCACTCAAGTTCGTAGTGCATCTGCGCTGAAGGTTTCAGTTTTTTTTGCACATTCTTATTTGCATATTAGCCAGCACCTGGCTTTTGTACTTGTAATGTACTGAAATATAACTTGCTTTCGGCACATTTGAATCCCAAGATTTTAGGGAAATGCACAGACATTGCACCCCTCAGTAAAGGAATGTGAAAAGACCTCTCTCGTGACAAACTTTGCACACATACAAGACACAATAGTTGAGGTCAGACTTCGTAGGGGACATTAAAGTAAGAAAAACACATTTTTGAATGAATGGGACATTTAAACTCAGTTATCTACTACACATAAAACTGTGCATATCCAATATGTGCAGCTCAAGATATTACATGAAGTTCATGTTTATCGTAGATATGACAGAGAAGCAGGAAGAAAAGAACATCATCACAGACAACAAAATTTTTTTTGTACCCTAATTACTCTTTCAATAAAGGTCATTTCTGCTTTTAAACATTTTTTCTGTTCCTCCCTTGAAAATAAGCGAATATACAGTATCTTCTTCAGTAAGTAGACTCAAAATTATGATTAAAACTACTCAAGCAGGCCACGGAGATAAAAAATTGGCATCCAAAATAAACTGAGGTACTTGAAACAGAAACCAAAATATAGACAGCAGGCACTTACCTTCAGTGACACCCCATATGGCGAATGCAATGGACAAAAGGATGCAGGGAACTGAGACTTGCAGACAGTACAGCCACCCAGCCCTGCTCCTTTTACCTAAGCAGAATAAAGTGAAGTATTCATACACATTATAATTTTGGCCAATTGTATTATTTATGACACAGGTGTACTCCCAGCTGATGAAGTCTGAGAGAGAGAGAGTGACCTCTGCTGGCAGCAGTGATGTAGTTCAGTGAAACAGCTACACACCTAGCAGTTGAGAGTTTGGTTTTTAATGACTGAATAACAAAAATCACCAACCATTAGCGCCTTTCTTGGTACTGAACTCCTCTTCCTCAGCATCTGACCCACATAGCTATCCTCGCGCACATGATTTGTGTTAAGGAAATATCTACTTGGAGTTATGTTTTTTCGAATATTGCTTTTTATCAGAATACAGTTAAAAAGACACATAACAGAATAGCAGTTGGGTAGATGCCCCACCTAATTGCCCAACAAAGCTTATGAGGTAAAAAAAAAAAAATAGTAAGAATTATACTCAAACAGTGGTGAGAAAAAACTCCCCTAAAGGCAGAAATCTGAGGAGCACCCAGTGTCTGAGGCGGGAGTTGTAGTAGGGTAGTCCATCCTGTGCACGACTTATCTTGTTCAATCGATTGTGTACAGGGTCATAACAGCCCTGAAGTTTGTCAGAGGAAAGGTCTAAAATATGAATTGTGTTTTATAACTGGACATTCCCAATAGCCTACACTGTACACTCAATTATGTCCACAGTCCCTTGCAGCAAACACCCATAGTTCAATGCCAAATTGTTTGTCCGCATGAGACATCAGTGAAAAATCAGTGTTTTTTTTCCTCTGATCTCCCCCCCATGGGCCTATTAAGTTATTGTATCATCTGCATATGATTTCAATATTTTGGGGACAAATAGGAAACGGTTTTCACTGTGTTTCACATGGATGGGGTCATTAGGTTGCACACTTGGTAAACAACCTCGCCCTTTATGACAATGAACAGTTCCCTCAGTAAAAAGTTTGGTTTCATTGACAAAATAACAGAAGTTACTGACCATTAGTGCCTCTCTTCCCCAACTCCACCTCCTCGAGCTTTGACTCTGGCATAGAAAAGTTAATATCTCACATCCTTGCACTTAAGAGATGAAAATGTTGTTTGATTAGTCATGTACAAGGCCATAACAGTCCTGATATGTGTCTGAGGGATTATTTTAAATAAAATGTGTTGTATAGTTAGCCCAACCCCATAGATTACATAGTGGACATAACTATGTCCACGCTTCCCTGTCTTTAACGACCAGAAATAGCAAAATTGTTAATGTGCATGAGAGATCAATGAAAAGCTAGTTGTGAAATGTTTGAAAACATGTATACACCCATAGAAATTAACTAAGCTCTATTTGATTACTTCAGTGCCATATTTAAGCTAAGTAACATCATAGACTAAGCACAGTGATGTATACTTTTTCCAGAATACTTCCCAGGCAATGTGTATCCAAGATATTTTTTATTCTTGTTCACATTCATTGTAAAGTACATTATAGCCTGTTATTAGAAATAGATTTTTTTAATGATGTATTCAATGTGGCATTATTGAGTGAGTTATGAATGCTGTCAAAGAAGAACAAAAAAAAAAAAACCCTGGTGTGAAAAAAAATTCATCACCAACTAAGTCACTGTAAACAGGAGAAAAATGTCAACACACCCACCTTTCTTTTTTCTTCCTCTTTGTATACAAAGGACAGCAGGGATGCAGCTTAAAACTGCAGCAACTGCAGCAGCGAAGGTTAACCCCAGGACACATAAGTTTAAGGTGGAAAATCCTATGACAGAGATTTCAGTTAATCAAAGGCAGCATACAGAGTGAAAACTGTAAATGACCTTTAACATAGTAGAATATTATTTTATTCATTGCTTTTAACAGTACTTAATTTAGTTTCTGAGAATGAGTAAAAGCCACGCTTTTATTTCAAATATTGAGCAGACGTTATGTTTTGGTGCTTTTATTTTGAAGGCGTCTTGCCGAGAGCTAAAACATCCGGTGCTTTGGACTTTACCGACAGCAGGAAATGTGTGTCTGCAGGCTAGAAGTGCGTTGCAGGCTGAGGGTGCATCTCAAAGCATAGGCAGCATCCTTCAAAGACTGCATTTTAAGGGGTCGTTACTTAATTCCATCTGCCAAACTGACATTTGGGTAAGGGACAAGGTTAAGTTTGGGGTCAGGAATAGACCTAGGTGTTAGAGTTAAGGTTAAGGTTGGGGAAACCAGTGACGACTTGCTTAAACCAAAGCTGTTCTAACAGAGATGAAATGACATTGCATCAGTTTGGCAGATGGAATGAAGTGACAATCCCTGAAAATGCAGCCTTCGAAGGATGCAGCCTAGGCTTTGAGATGCACCCTGAAAGTGTGTCTTCAATGCTAAAAACGTAAACGAAACGCCCTCGCACCTGGCTAATAAGGGGCACAAGGTTGGTTTTCTTTTATTTTTAAATGCCGCTGATATTTCATATACCGAACGTGTTGTTGTTAGCGGTAGCTACTGATAGCTTCGGCCAAGCTGCCGTGTCGGTCCTATATTGAAGTGATGTGGACCTGAGCTAACTTGTTGGTCTCGTTAATGCAACAGAACATATTATTTGTATTTTATGGGTGGTTTGCTAAGATTTAAGGCTGTTTATAGGATTAAAAGGAGACAGTTAAAATGTTTATTTCATGGCAATACAGCACTCCATTAGAGATCATCTCATTAAAAATAGTATAAAAAAGAGGTACATTTACATGGTTGTTTACATAATAAAAACAGTTAAAAGGGGTAATTTCTTGTGATTAAAAGTGAAGGTAACTGTATGTTTTCTTCTGTTTCTGTACAGCTCTTACAGTGAATTCATACGGCACACAGTTCAAATAAAAGAGTATGGACCATCAGTTTGAGGGTTCGACCATCATTTAGCTGGGACGCTACAGTAAGAGCTTCACCTCATCAGTCCCACCGCACCACGGGTCAAGGACAACTGCAGAGGGACTCGATGTGATGGTCAAGGATTGTGGCACCTGCTCAACATGGAAGCATCAGCAAACTCACCTCCCGACGACAGAGACTCTGAACAGACAACAGATAAGGACAATAAAGAGGAGGAATTTTGTCGCTCTGGTCGTGCACGGAATCCTACAGAAAGGATGCTCGCATTCAATAAGGAGGAGGCCCACGAAAAGGAGAAAAGGTTAACTAACATTTACGAACAATAGAAGACACAGGCACGTACGGCTAGAAAGCAGCTAAAGAAAACATTCCTGAAAGTGACATTGCAGCTCTTATAGACACACTAGAAGAAGGAAAGGACAGTGTTATAAACATATATACGGAAATCAGAGCTCACATCACTCCATCCAATGAGACAAGACGTCGTGTTGATGCCTGTGAGGCAGTGACAAGGGACATTGTGAGGATTGCCTTTGAAAGGATATCAGGCATTGATGGAGAATTTGATAGTGAAGCAGCAAGGGGATGACTGCATGAGCATCTTAACAGAGACTATGCTCGTTCCATCGATGGATCCACAGCTTCACCTTCAAGTCGACACTCCAGTAAAGTTTCCTGTCAAAACTCTGTCATAGTAGCAAAAAGAGCAGATGCTGCAGCAGACTTAGCCGCAAAGGAGGTAGAGTATGGAGTGTTATTGGAGGAGGGGAAACAAAAAGAAAGATTCAACTCCAAGAAAAACGACAGAGGTGAGAACTTGAAGCTCAAAAATGTGAGTTGGAAAGATTAAAGGCAGAAAAGGACATTAGAGCTGCACGAGCAAGGTTCACAACATATGATCAGGAAGTTATGCAGGAAGCAAGTGTTCATTCTGCTGATCAAAGGAGAACAAGGGAACAACAACGTGTGTATCCTGAACAACCTGCATCTTCAACTCTCATCCAGCAGCCCACTAATGTCACAGTTGCATCATCAGTGGCAGCATCACCTGCATGGACAGATGTAAGTTATCTGGCTCAAGCAGTTCAAGATAGCATAGCTCTGAACAGGCTCCCAATGCCAGAACTGTCTGTATTCACTGGTGACCCCATACAGTTTATTGAATGGAAAGCTTCCTTCACGTCACTCATAGATAAAAAGAATATTGCCTCAGCTGACAAATTGCATTATTTGAAAAATTATGTAGCAGGTCCAGCACGAAAGACACTTGATGCCATATTTTATAGAAATGACGACGAAGCCTATAATGATGCATGGAATCGTCTCAACCGAAGGCACGGTCAGCCGTTTGTTATACAAAAGGCATTCAGAGAAAAACTAACAAACTGGCCAAGGATCCATCCAAGAGATGCTGAGGGACTCAGAGCATTTGCTGATTTCTTACAATCATGTTTAAAGGCCATGCCTTATGTTAAGGGTCTGGACATTTTGAACGACTGTGAAGAAAACCAGAAATGAGTTCAGAAGTTACCTGGCTGGGCAGCGTCACAGTGGAACTGTAAGGTCACTCAAGTCAGGAGAGATGATCAGGAGTTTCCCACCTTCCACGAGTTTGTCTTCTTCATCGTAACAGAGACAGAGATTGCATGCAATCCTATCACTTCGTTCCAAGCTCTCCACTCATCAGAGGCTAAAGCACTGCGTCATCTGAAAGAAAAGAAGTGCAAGTTCAGTGTTTATCACACACAAACAGTTACAGAGACTGAAAGTCAAGGACAGTTAAAAACAGGTTTAAAGCCACCATGCATGTTTTGTCAAGACAGCAAACATCATCTTCATCACTGCCCTGAGTTCAAAGGGAAAGCTTTGGAGGAACGAAGGAAATATGTGAAAGAAAAGAAACTTTGTTATGGCTGCCTGAGAACAGGCCATAATGCAAAGGACTGCCGTAATAGACATTCATGTGACATTTGCAAAAGAAGACATCCTACAGTTCTCCATGACAACAACTACACTAAAGTCAAACACACGTCAGTCTCAAATCAAAGCACCGCGGAGGAAACAGCTACTACATTGTCCCTCAGTGTGGGGACTGAGGAATCAGCCACCAACACTTCAATGATCGTGCCAGTAGGGGTTTTCTCTGTCAGCAATCCAGGTACAGAAAGACTTGTTTATGCGCTGCTTGATACCCAAAGTGATACAGTCTTCTTTGACCAAGAAGTTAGCAACAGTTTACAAGCCAAGACACATCCTGTAAGGTTAAAGCTAACAACAATGACAGGAAAGGATGCATTAATGCAAGGTCAAAGAGTGTCAGATCGGAGAGTGAGAGTTTACAGCTCTGCAATCCTCATCGATCTCCCCCCTGCTTACACCAAGGATTGTTTACCAGTGAATAGAACACACATTCCTACCTGTGAAATGGCAAGGCATTGGAATCATCTCATCAAAATAGCAGATGAAATCCCACCACAGCTGGAGTGTGAAGTCGGTCTGCTGATCGGCTATAATTGCTCAAGGGCGCTGGCACTACGGCAGGTAATCCTGGGAGGAAACAGTGAGCCATCTGCTGTCCGCACGGACCTCGGGCAGAGTATTGAGGGCGGTTTATCACCACACCATTATACATTATACTGCTCACTGTCACGAGAAAGTCCAACATCAGGGAAACGGCTTAATCAGATCAGATGGATTCTGGATTCCAGGAATCAACAGAGCTGTGGCAACGCATCTGCATCAATGTGTTACATGTCAGAAGGTTCACGAAGGACCAGAGAATGGCAGATTTGCCGCCTGAGCGTGTGGATCCATCACCACCTTTCACCTATCGTGGAATGGATCGTTTCGGGCCGTTTTTTTACAAAACAAGGACGCAAGGTACAAAAGAGATACGGCCTGCTTTTGACCTGCCTTTGTTGTCGAGCTATGCGAATTGAAATGTTTGACGTCATGTCAACAGCTGCCATCATAAATGGTCTTTGTTGTTTTATTGCTACAAGAGGAGCAGTATGTGACATAAGATGTCACTAAGGATCTAACTTTGTTGGAGCTAAAAACGAACTACAAGAAGCTCTCAAGCAAGTAGATGCTAATCGTCTGACTACGTTTTTGGCTGAGAAACAGTGTGACTTCAGCATGAACGCTCCACATGCAAACCATGCTGGAGATGTATGGGAGAGACAGATCAGAACGGTGAGGAATGTCCCTCGGTCAACTCTTTCATCCTCATCAGGCAGGCTGGACGATGCCTCTCTGCGGACGTTCTTTTATGAAGCAGCAGCTATTGTGAACAGTCGTCCACTCACAGTTGACAACCTAAATGATCCCGATAGTCCAGAGCCACTAACGCCTAATCACCTTCTCACCATGAAACCCACTGTAGCCTTACCACCTCCAGGCAGAGAGGATATGTATGCTTGTAAGAGGTGGCGTCGTGTACAGTGTCTGGCAGAGCAGTTCTGGGGCCGGTAAAGAAGAGAGTATCTCTAAAACATTGCCGCCAGACAACGCTGGCATACTCCAAGAAGAAACATCAAAATTGGTGACATCGTCATGGATAAGACAGAGGATCTGCCTCGCAGCGAGTGGAAGTTGGCTAAGGTTGTAGAGACAGTGACTGATAAAGATGGACTAGTGAGAAGAGTTAAGATTTGTGTGGGAGATCAGAAGATAGGAAAGGAGGTACAGCATTCTGGCAAGCCATCCATTGTCGAACGTCCAGTGCAGAAGCTGATCCTGCTCCTAGAGACTGTTTAACCATCATCTTCACTCCACAACCATATCCTTTACAGTATGAAGAGTTTATGGACATTTTGACTCAGGCATTAAAAATTAAAGGTCACATGGTTTCGATATCATTCTTGCTTTACATCCAATAATTGATGAAAACCAGTAATGATTTAGTGGGAGTGTAAATGACTTTTAACATTAGTAGAATATTATTTTATTCGTTGCTTTAATTTGTACTGAATTAAGTTTCTGAAAATGAGTAAAAACCACACTTTTATTTTATATATTGAGCAGACGTTATGTTTTGGTGCTTTTATTTTGAAGGCGTCTTGCCGGGAGCTAAAACATCCGGTGCTTCGGATTTTACCGACAGCAGGAAATGTGTGTCTGCAGGCTAAAAGTGTGTCTTCAATGCTAAAAACGTAAAGGAAACGCCCTCGCACCTGGCTAATAAGGGGCACAAGGTTGGCTTTCTGTTATTTTTCATGCCATGTTACATGTCCGGCGCGAGTTTAAATGCCGCTGATATTTCATATACCGAACGTGTTGTTGTTAGCGGTAGCTACTGTTAGCTTCGGCTAAGCTGCCGTGTCGGTCCTATATTGAAGTGATGTGGAGCTGAGCTAACTCGTTGGTTGTCTCGTTAATGCAACAGAACATATTATGTGTATTTTATGTGTGGTTTGCTAAGGATAAAAACTGTTCATAGGATTAAAAGGAGACAGTTAAAATGTTTATTTCATGACAATACAGCACTCCATTAGAGATTGTCTCATTAAAAATAGTATTAAAAAGAGGTACATTTACATGATTGTTTACACAATAAAAACAGTTAAAAAGGGTAATTTCTTGTGATTAAAAGTGAAGGTAACCGTATGTTTTCATCTGTTTCTGTAAAGCTCTTACAGTGAATTCATACTGCACACAGTTCAAATAAAAGAGTATGGACCATCAGTTTGAGAGTTCGACCATCATTTCGCTGGCACGCTACAAAAACCATAAGTATCTGGACTGCAGGGACACAATAGTTGGTTTTTTAGCACTGAGCTCCAGCACATAGGATTTGGAAAGAAAGAATACGTGGTTAAAGCATAAAGTGCCAGCTTTAATCGACAGGTATTTACATAAAAATCATGTGAACCATGTGGGAATTTGTCACCTTTATTTTTAAATACACTAATGTTCACTACCAAAAATTTACAGCCTGCACTGTGAGAGCATGAGGTGGCACAGCAGAAACCGGTACCATTTTATCTTATTTCTCTCTCTTCGCTATTCTGTAAAATAATCGCTTTGACAGTTTTGTTATCAATGCTGACATGACTGCACTTAAAGGAGCTGTGTCACGGTTAATGCGCATGCTCAGGAGGTGACATATGCAAATAAGATAAACAGACCGGCTGTGCGGAGACTCGTGGGATACAGAGCTCGCAGGACGTGAATCTCTCGGGACAAAATAAAGACTGCATAAGACTAGGAATGACTTCAATTGCTGGTGCAAGCCCGCCACTTTCAGTAAGTATCTGATTTCTATGCGAATGATCTTGTTTTCAAACATATTTGTTGGGCGGGGAAAGAAATTCGAGCGCCTTCATGAAGCACTGCCGTCTGCTTTCTATACAGCAAGAAAAAAACACAGACGAACTCGATCAGCCGAACGAGGATTTTTGCCGATGTAAAAGCACATGCTCTGCAAAATCTGGACGAAAGAGGACTGGTTGCCCTTGCAAGACTGTAGATCGCTTCTGTGGTGCTCTATGCCAATGCAGTAGGCGAAAACCATGCGGCCACTGCCGTAACGCTTCCCTCCTCGAGAGGACATCCTTCGAGAGGACGCTAAAACTTCTAGTTCCTCGACTTATACCGGACAAAAAAATACCCAAAAAAAAAAAGGAACTAAAAAAAAAAAAAATATATATATATATATATATATATATAAAAGAAATTGAAGAATGTAGAGCACCGATGGAAACGGATTTTTGGAAGATAAGTCACGATCGTCTTGATTTTGATTTCTTGTTAGGATGAACAGTTTTCAAAGTTCTGAGCATGCGCATTAACCGTGACACAGCTCCTTTAAGGCTTACAAGCACAGCAACAGAAGTGGGCCCCACAAAGACCAATATTACTGACAGAGCCTGTTGTTTTGTCATTAATCCCCTCCAATTGAGCAATGCATCTCCACCTTGACATATACGTCACAGAACACTTCTGAAACCAGTGTGAATAAAGTAATGACAAGCTTTTTCGTAGCTATAATACTTCTCTTTGTTTATAGATAATTGAGGAATTTTACTAAACTACACCTACCAAAGAATATGCCATTTAAATGGGTTATTTTACGCTTTTTTCTTTTTCCCCCCTCTTCCAGTGTGTTATATTGATTTTTGTGCATGTAATAATTCCACAAAGTTACAAAGCCCAAGGTGCAAGCCAAAAGGAGTAATTCTCTCCGACAGAAAACACAGCACCTGAACTGCTTAAAGTGCCTTGTTTTTAGTTTAGCCGTTTCTTTCATAACACGATTTTGACACTATGTGGCACATTCGCCTAATGCCAGACCAATGGCTCGTTTGGCTCACCTTTGAACAAAGCTAGGTACAGTGGAGGCTGGGAAGAGTTTGGTTCTTGCATAGCACTGTATCCAGAGGACACTGTACCTGTCCTCAGTGCAAAGGCCTTTTTATGGACTTCCAAAGGAAGACAAAGTGAAGAATCAATGGTAAAATTAATCTTTACCACTATTCCATATTAATGCAATCCCAACCTTTTATTGCGTTTTCTTTGTTCTACAGAGTATGGCTTCCTAAGTCGTGGATGGCTAATCATGACAGAGTGAGCTTTCAGCAGCAGGGCAGCAGCACGCACAGCCTAACTCGGTGCTTACTTGACTATAAGCTTGGACATATTTCAATATACCACAAAAATGAAAATATTCAACTGGGAAATGGGTATAATATGACCCCCAACAAAAATCAACTGCAAACGGTGACTTCAGGTACATTCAACAGTGAAATAACATTTGCTCGGTCCAGCGCTCATTTCTTTCAGTTAAAATGTGACTGTCCTTATTGTTTTCCACTTCTCTTGCAAATCTGCTTTTCTGAGTGACTTAGTGCGCAAGAGAGCAAACCACTTGTGACCCTGATATTGCATACAGTAACCACACTACCTCATACTAACCTTGCTCTTGTAGCCATGCAGAAGCATGAGCTGATTCACTGTCTGTATGAACTCTGCACATGAATTCTCCTCGGTCTTCCGTCTTTACATCCCTCAGTTTCATAGAGAAGTTTCCTTTGGGAATCTCCTCACTGAAGAACTCAGCGCGCCCTCTGAATCTCGCATTCTGTGACTCTGGTCTGCTCTCCCCTTCATCAAACAGCAGCACCAGGATTTCCCCATTTATCTTAATCCACTGAACCTGTAACTGTCCGACTGGGACATGGGTGTCCACTGAGCAGTTCAGAATCACATCTTCACCAGCGTATGCAAACACAGGCTCCACTGCTCCAGTCACAGCCAGATGCTCTGGGGGAAAAACACAACTACATTACACTTGAGTATCACTTTCAAAGGATGGGGCACCCATAGCCTTCACTGGGTGTAGAAGCGAATACTTCCTTATCATTACAGACTGTACGAGTATAAAAAAGTGAATTATATTTTTAATGAGGGGTGGAGGTACTTACCAACATCGATTCTCACTGTCTGACCAGACTCCTGGTCACTGAGAACTACGCATTTGTAGAGCCCCTTGTCTTTAGAAGTTACATTAATAAGCAGCAGAGAGAAGTTCCCTTTGGAGATTTCCTCAGAGAAAAACTCAGCCCTGCCACGGTAAGACGGACTCTGAGATTCTGGCCTGCTCCCTCCTTCCTGGAACATATGTACGATAGATCCAGAGTCTTCTCTAATCCACTGCACCTCCAGGTCGATTGTAGGGAGAGGTGTGTCCGCAGTGCAGGGTAACGTCACTGACCTCCCTGCCTGTACAACCAAGGGCATCGCAGGTCCTAGCACTGTAAAAGCTGGCCCAGAACAGATCACTTTATAATTCCACCAGAATACAAGCAAAAACCAATGAAAAATCTAAATTTTGTTATTTGCATCATTTCACGAACAAGTTCTAATCCAAAATGTAGTGTAGAATACAAGAGTTTAAATTATACAAAGTTAAAAATACAGCTTGAGGGGAAAGGAACGACTAAAAAACGAAACTGCGCTATTTCAGTAGGTTAGTAGTAGTTTTTGTAATAATAATAATAATAATAATAATAATAATAATAATAATAATATAGCAGCGTATTAATGCAAAATTACGACGATTATAAGGAAATCTAAATCGTTTCAGTAAATCGCAAACACTGCATCAGGGAACAGCCCATATACGGTACCTTCAGTCCTGATTGCGATGACCAGCACTTCCAAGCAGAAAATTATCATCTTGACAACAGACACAGTTTGTTCGCGTGCAAAATTTTCAGAGTGCGAAAAAACATTAAACTATTAAGCAGGTTTTTTAATAACATTAAGAGAATGCTGCCTCCTCCCACACATTCTGACTGCTAAAGAGAAAACATATTTTTACTATCGGTTTCTTTTATGGCCCCGCGTCTTCACGACATTCAGCACGGCAGCGCCCTCCTGTGTGCAGAAAAATTAAACGCAAGACACCGTCCATTTTGCCAAAATTGCTTTTAATATGTTAAGCCAGGGCTTCTCAACTGGTCTCACATTGGGACCCACATTTTCCCATGGTCATTACGTCGCGACCAACTTTAATAGAATCAAAACCAAGCAAACATATTTTTCAAAAACAGCCTTTGAAAACACAGATGTCATCTTTATAAACATACATATAAATAAATGTGTATGTGCAAAGTGCATTTCAGAGCGCATTATTAAAGAAAATGGAGAACATGAAAACTGCATTCGTGAATAAAATTCAATTAAATACCAAAACGGCACAAAATAAGGCCACAAAACTAAATATTTCACGTCAATGAATCTCTCTGCATTCAGAGCACAAACTGAGGAGGAACATGACAACTGCATGGATAAAAGTGAATAAAATAAAATGATCAAACTGCACAACATAAATAAGGCCACAAAGCTAAATATTTCGCATCTATGAATAGCTCTAACCACAGGCCAGATGTATTATGACATCTCGAATACGTAAAAAAAAAAAAAAAAAAAAAAAAAATGCAGTTGCTACGGGTACGGCAGTTTTTCAATGCATTTCAGTCTTGACAGGTAAGGCAGTCCCCATTTCAAGCCCTGCCCTAACTTAACCCTAACCATAACCCCCTCCCCTAACCATAATCCCGAATCATTATCCTATTCCTTGAAATCGACTGCCGTACCAATAAAAACTCCCATGCCTCTAGACCAGTGGTTCTCAACCCAAAAATGGGTCCTGGACAGCTGGTTAAAAAAAATTAAAAAAAAAAACAAGAGCACTCAGAGAGCGCAGCACCTCCACAACGCCAAGGCAACCGCAGACTGATGTACGGTATTGTTGCATTTTACCGCCAGGTAGCAGCAAAACCCAAAAGCACAGCGATTGGAAATCCGGCCCATTGGAAAGACTTAAAATCTTGAACTTCGGCGTATATCCCAGCTGTACTTTGGCTTAGATATGCCATTTCATCACTTCTTCCTCTTGTGCAACTCAAACATCCTGCAAAGTTTGGTTAAAATCTATGAGGCCGTTTTTGAGCTATCCTGCTAACAGACAAACAAACAAACCAACCAACGCCAGCAAAAACATTCACCTCCTTGGCAGGGGCGTGAATACTGTTTAATGCGCGTCTGACTCTGGAGCCATGGTTACCATCGTTCAATTGACGTTCACTTCACGTGTTGTGTTGAGAGTCCAGGGAGAGTTGAGCAGAAGAGGAATAAGCGAGGAGAGTTGAGCTTGCAAGTGACAACAGGAGTTTGAACTTGAGGCGCGAGTTTGCGTGAATTAGAGGGTTTTTATTTCGCAGTGTCTAGAGCAGCGGTTTTCAAATTCGGTCCTGGCGCCCCACTGTGTATGCTGGTTTTTGTTCCAACCATAATTGCAATTCTAGAATTTTAAAAAGCTTTAAAAGTTACTTTGTCTTAATTAGCAGCATTCCATGTTTAGAGTAGTTATTTACCATCTTGAGTCACATCTGGATGGACATATACATTCTGCCATGAAGAATAAAAACCCTTGAACATATAGTGCTTAATTTTCAATATTGTTAGGATTTTCAAGAGAAAACATTTTTAAACGATGAAATTAGACTCTGAGAAAATCAGTAAGCTGCAAATTAGGTTTCTGAATACAGGTGTTTTGAGTTTTTCCCAAATAACCTGCCTGAACCAAATTAAATCAACACAAAACACAACAGGCGTGACTTCATTGTTTGCCAAGTAAATTGTTGGGTTTTTCCTCCATGTGTCAAGAGTTTCACCAACATAAACAAATAATCAAACCTTTTGATTATTTATGTTGATTAAATGTTTGTTTCCCCTTTGCCGATATTTACAATATACCTCAATGTGGATATTAGCATAAACGCACCAAATTAAAACATCAAAAGCTTGTTAAAATCCTAAGATTGCAATCGTGGTTGGAACAAAAAACCAGCTAACACAGTGGGGCACCCGAACCGAGTTTGAGAACCACTAGTGCAACACCTACACACACACACACACACACACACACACACGTTACATTTTTTGTCGTCCCTCACCCTTCTCCTTCAGAGAAACACTTTCCAAATTTTGAGCCTCATGCCACACTTTTAAAACTACTGACATAATCAGTGGCAATTAAAAGGTTATTATAACCTTACGATGTTGAGGCTGAAAAACTGCTTCAAAATTTAGAGCATATTAAGAACAACCTGAGGCTGAGTACTGAAGTAAAGAACTTGTATTCAGATAATAGAATGGGAAGGTTTGTCATTAGACTGTAAATGTCAGAGAGCTTTCAGTTGATTACAGTGCTAATTATTCAAAAACAAAAATACAATGTCCTGAGCCATTATTAATGAAAAAATGGATGATCCAAAAACATAACATTTAAGTTTTAAATCCTCAAACACATACACACACAGGCTTGAAGTCCTCAAAATGGACAGTTTTCTCTTAAAAAGTTTCATGACATTTATTTTGGCTTTTTTGAGTGGGATTTTATTTTCCCCACAGGAATTGGTGAAACAGAGGTGAATGCATTGCACTAGTGCAAATTAAGAGGGTACAGCCATGAAGAATTCTACAGTAGTATTTACAGTACAATCCTAAACTCTAGGGTTTTACCAACCTGTGAGGTGCTACAGCCGACAGATGAGCCAAGTAAGTGAAATCTGTCCTGCTGCTGGTTCATTTGAAGCATTTGGAGTAACTGCCAAATGAGGCAGTATAAATAGTTAAATCATGAAGACTGCAGAATTTAAAGGAAAAGATTTATTGACAAAATGAAATGAATTAAGGACAGGGATTCCAAAGTTCCAATATCAAAATCAGGAATAACACACTTATCCTCACTTACGGATCGATCCCATAGAAGCAAAGTGCTCAAAATAAATTTCATCAAGAATGGCAAGGGTGATGATGAAAAGCGGTCTTTTTTTAATAATTATTTCTCACACACACACACACACACACACACACACACACACACCTAATGCGATTTATCTTTAATGAAGGAAGCAAACTTGTATGAAACAATTTCATATTTTTTTCGCCAAGATTCCCCGGGAATAGGGCCGATAGTTTCCATCCCGACAGGTAACATTCGATTTCCAAGAAGTGTATATTAATGAATGATTGAATGAATAAATCAATGCTACGGCTTCACGAGCGACTTCTTGCAGCACTAGACACTCGAAGCGCCCTTAAAGTGATATGCGGTTAAACTAATCGCTTGACCGACACTGTGGCACGCTGACCAGATGCCATATGATGTTGCAAAGACCTTTTTTTTTTTGCCGCAATCGAGGAGTACCAGCAGTTGTGATCAATTAACTCCATAACCTCCAAAGACAGAATCACGCGTAATCTAGGAGATATGCAACGTAGCTTCAGCAAACAAGATTTGATATTGTAGAACAATGCTCCAGTGAACGTAGCAGCCAATAGCAATTAAGGGAGATTAATGATCAAGTATTGACGACGCACGAGATTAACAAATAAAACTCGATAGCCACTCGAACTCAAAAGCCACAGAGAGCTTGACAATTGTTAAACACCTAATGATACGGTATTCACTCTAGAGAAGTAGACCACACGAATGCCCATTCGGAAAACCGCAAGAGAAAATAAAAGACCCGACAAATTCCTACCTTGTAGTATTTGAGAATGAATGAGGATAAATTGATGTAGCTGGTGAAATGTAACCTACCCCTTGATGTCAGGAAAAGTGAAAGCCAATTAAGAATAGAGGATACTTAGGAAACACCGTGGAGTTCCAATTTTGTTGCGAGGGACGAGCCGGCTGAATGCTGTAGCTCAGGGGTGGGCAATCACGGTCCTGGAGGGCCGGTGTGTATGCAGGTTTTTATTCCTATCAATTACCCTGACTAATTGAGTAAATTGATTGCATGCACAAATATAGATTTTCGCAATGATTCGATCAAAGGAAAATGTTTTATGAAGGGAGACAAGACTAGTCTTTGCAGTTTCATGATAATTTAAAGAAATGCGCATGAAACGTCAGGTTTCATAAATGGTTTGGCTAATTGAGACAATCTACTAATTAAAGACGAGACGTTGGTGTGAAAACCAGGGACAGATACGGCCCTCGCTGCCCACCTCTGCTGTAGCTTCTACAGCCAGTGTTCTGCCAAATTTTGCTCCCTTGTCAAAAAGGCCGAGGCTATACATACGGCTGCCATGTGTATAACTCACTAACTGGCTATACACATGGCCGCCGTGTAGCGACCTTTCACAGTGACTATACGCACCGCCACCGTACAGACAACAGAGATTAAAATGACCATGTGCTAGAGACGCTCGAATACGGCACGTCTTACTTGATTTAACGCTTGGAGTATTCCGATGTTTTCGATAAATCAACTATACTGTATACAATCACAGATGTTGATTGATATATAATATTGTAACGATTTCGCTACTCAAGGACTGAGACTGAGGCAGGAATAGTGGTTCTCGCATCGCCCGGGGCGGGCTTCGCTTTATTAGCGGCAGGTTGGCCCTGAAAAGGGCTGTTTCTTCAGCTTTTCCAGACAGATTCATTCTTCACCAAACAACACAACAGTAACTCCACTCACGCTGTGGAGTTCAGCCCTCTTATACCAACGCCCCGGACCTGGTTGACACCTTCTCTCACCCAAGGTACAACCAATAGCGATACGCTATTTTCTATGTTTACACAGGAACTAGCTATCTAGCATACCTTGGGTAACTGCGTTTAATTAACCGTTTTTATTTAAAACATTTTAACATTTCGGCAAACTCACCGCAAATACACGAACCGGGGCAGAACCGCTACATTGCCCCCACCTAAGGGGTCATTGTCCCCGACGACCCCACAACAAACATTACCCTACATTACCCTACAGGTGGCCAGCCTGTCCAGGTGCAAGACAACCTGCCGTCAGGCATACGCACCTTGTAAGTTACTTCGCTCAGTTGATGCAGCACTTCTGCAGGGCCGCGCCAGTGTGGTTGTAGTTTGGGAGATAGGCCTTTCTGGTGTTTCGGGCAGTAGACCCAGACCTGACTCCCTGAAGCAAAGGCTCGCCCCCGGCAACGGTTATTGTGGTGCCGTTTTTGGCGTAGGCCCGCGGTTTCCTGAGCCTTCCGAGCGAAGTCGTGTGCCACTCGCATGCGTTCAAGGAGCTGGTGGTAATAGGTAGCCTCACCTATCCAGGGCTCCTCCTCAGTGGGGGGGGCCCAAACACTAGGTCGACGGGTGTTCGGAGTTCGCGACCTAGCATCAGTGCGGCAGGAGTGCAGAGGCTGGATTCCTGCACGGCTGAGCGATACGCCCACAGCACCAGCGGTAGATGCTGGTCCCAGTCCCGCTGCTGTTGGCTAGCTAGAGTTGCTAATTGGGTGGCAAGAGTCCGGTTAAAGCACTCTACTAGCCCATCACTCTGAGGTTAAAGGGGTGTGGTGCGAGTTTTCACAATGCCCATGCGTTTGCAGACAGCGGCCATTACCTTGGCTTTGACGTTCCGCCCATGGTAACTGTGCAGCTCCCCTGGGACTCCGAACCGGGCGAACATTTCTTCCACCAGGCGGCTGACCACCGTCTCAGTGTTCTGGTCAGGAATAGCGTACGCCTCGGGCCACTTGGTGAAGTAATCCATCGCCACTAGGACATACCGGTTGCCAGACTCAGTGGGCGCCCCCACGACGTAGCGCTGCAGCGGGGCGTGAGAAGTCTCGCCAGGACCTTTGTGAGCCATGCAGGTATCACAGCAGTGAACGTGAAGTTCAACGTCTCGGCGGCAGCTCGGCCAATAGAAGTGCCGCCGGAGACGATGCAGGGTCTTGTTGACCCCAAAGTGGCCCGCCCCCACCGAGCCGTGCACCAGTCCTAGGACTTGCGAGCGTAATGCGTGAGGCACCAGTAGACGCAGCAGTTCGTTGCTCCGGCCAGGAGCCCGCCACCGCTGATACGCCAGCCCGTCCCGCAGCTCCAGGCTCCCCCGTTGCCCCCAGTACGCCTTAAGCTCCAGCCCCCCAGCAGAGACCTCCAGCCAGGTCGGAAATGCGCCAGCCCCCAGCCAGCCCCTCACTTGTTGCAGAACAGCATCAGCCTCTTGTGCCCCCCGCAGCTGCTGATTTTCCCACGGCAGCCACCCTTCCACCTCCTCTAGCCCCCGCACCTCCACCACCTGTGGTTGAGGTTGGTCCCGTTCCTCCATTCTCTGACATGGCTTACAGTTCAGTTCGGCGCATGGGCGCCGTGATAGGGCATCAGCATTTCCATGGAGACGACCTGCACGGTGCTCAATTGTAAAGTTGTACGCTTGTAATGTCAATAACCACCGTGCTACTTGCCCTTCCGGGTTCTTGAAGTGCAGGAGCCATGTGAGTGAGGCGTGATCAGTGCGCAGGCGGAAGGAGGTGCCCTGGAGGTAGGGGCGAAAGTGACGGAGGGCTAGGATGATGGCCAGCAGTTCTTGGCGTGTGATGCAGTAGTTTTTTTCAGCTCGGCTCGGAGGACGACTGTAGTAGGCGATTACGTGCTCCCCCTCACTGTCCGCCTGCGATAGCACCGCCCCCACGCCTGTATTGCTAGCGTCCGTGTCTACGATGAAGGGCCGGCAGACATCAGGGTACGCCAGCACTGGGGCCTGCGTGAGGGCTGCCTTGAGCTGTGCGAAGGCTGCCGCACACTCGTCAGTCCAGTTAAAGGCCTGGTGCTTGTCAGTGAGGCGGTGCAGAGGGCTAACTATGGAGGCGAAGTCCCGCACGTAGCGCCGATAGGAGCTAGCCAGCCCCAGGAAGCTACGCAGCTCGCCCACGTCCGCCGGTGTCGGCCACTCTGACACTGCAGTTACCTTAAATGGGTCAGTCGCCACCCCTCGCTCGCTTATGAGGTGCCCAAGGAAGGCCGTCTCCCTCCGGAGAAGCTGGCACTTCCGGGGATTCAACCGGAGCCCAGCCAGTCGAATTGCAGTAAACACCACACTTAGATTCGCGAGGGCTTGCTCAAAGTTGCTGGCATGCACTTAGAGGTCGTCTAGGTACATGACACAGTGACTTCGAGGGACCGACAGCACTCTTTCCATGAGCCGTTCAAAGGTCGCCGGAGCGTTGCAAAGGCCGAACGGCATCACCCGGAAGTGCCAAACCCCTGCCCTATGTTGAAAGCGGTCTTAGATTTAGCACCAGGGGCTAACCTCACTTGCCAGTATCCACTGCGGAGGTCCAGCGAGCTGTACCAACTGGACCCCGCGATGTGGTCTAGCGCTTTGTCGATGCGTGGGAGAGGATAGGCGTCTTTACGGGTAACGGCAGTTTTATGGGTAAGTTGCCGATAATCAACACAAAACTGCCACTCTCCATTTTTTTTACGCACCAGTACAGCAGGTGTCGCCCACGGGCTGTCTGAGGGCTCTATGACACCAGCTGCAGCCATCTCTCTCACCTACTCCTCTGCTACCAGCCGCTTAGACAATGATAACCGGTGGGGGCGCAGGCGAATAGGTGTGGCATCACCAGTGTCAATGGTGTGCTGCACCAAATCTGTCTGCGTGCATTCCTCATTGCGCACCGCGAAAAGGTCTGCATTATCAGTCAACAAGCCGTGCAGTTGCTGGCACTGAGAAGAGGCGAGTCCACTGCAGCTGTGTCGCCACAGCTCGCAGACGGCCTCAGCCAGGGCATGAAGAAGGAGACGGGCGGACGGTGGCGAGGCTGCTCCCGGGGCCGGCATGCTGGATAGGGGGCTGGCTAGCATGCTGGTTGGCTGGCCGGGGCGGCGCACTAGTGTGCTGCATGGGTGCTGGTGGGCTGGCTAGCAGGGCGGTTACCTGGCTAGCAGGCGTGGGGGGGGCCATGTGGTGGCTGTGTAGGCCCAGCGAGCTCTTCTCGCCGCCCGCTTTCTTTTTGCAGCACGTCGCAATGGAACCGTGGTTTGGCCAATGGTGAGTGTAGCCTGTGCTATATCAACTGTAGCTCCCCATGATGCTAACAAGTCAAGGCCTATAATGCATGCTTCCCCAATGTCAGCTAGCCAGAACTCCTGTTCGGCTAGGTGGCTATCCACCGCCACGCTCACTGTTTTCCTGCCCTTCATGCCCATCCTCTGGCCAGTCACGGATTGCAGCCTGGTCACGGTCGGTTCCCAGGTGGCGTTGGGTAGCGTCGTTGGCCGGACGAGAGAGATGGTGGCTCCCGTGTCGACCAGCGCATGGCAGGGTTGGCCGACCAGTAGGCAGTCTAGGTACAGCCCACCGGCCCCACCCAGCCGGCCCACCCGCGGTAACGCACCTTGCTCGCCCGCCCTAGAAATGACAGAATGGGACTTTTGCTTGTCCGCCTTTAAAAGGGCAGAATGATGTTCAGCTAGGGGTGCGGGTGGGGCCGGGCTAGGTTCCAGTTCGGCAAGCCGCACACAACTGGGGAGGATGGCTACTGGGGGCGGCGGGCTCCTCATAGCGCCGGCCCCGGCACGTTTCCCGACAGCTGGGGCTCCCTTGGCTTTGGTGCTGGTGCTGTACAGTCCCGTGCAATATGGCCCCTCTCGTCAAACCGGAAGCAGCGTCGCTCGTCAGGGCGATTGCGTCCATGTTGTTGTGCCTGACCTGAAGTGTGGGCCCACCTTACTTGCTCCTCTTTCTCTTCCGGAGCCACTTTGCGTATTTGTGGGCGTGACCTCCAGGGGCTAGTCGCCGTCACTTCCTCGATGACCATTTTTATTTAAAACATTTAACATTTCGTCATCTCTCGATATACCTCCCACCGTTATGCCATATTCGCTAAACGCCAGCTGGACCAGCTGCATAAGAATCCCCAATGCATTCGGTTCCGTCATGTGCCTCCCTTCGTACCAGTATCGTTATACCGATATATTTTCCAAACGCTGTACCGCCAGCTTATTCGAATAAAACTATGTAATGTTACCACCGTGTTTTCAATTGAGAAATATACTGTATATCCCAGGACAATTCATAGATCTGGTGACTGGATGGCCTTCATCTTCTACATACTGGCCGTATCATCTTCAGGCAATGCCAAAGCATCGAACGACTTTCGAAGGCTCCCAAGATAGCAAGCTCCTCCGCACTGGATCTGCCCCGGCTCTGAGCCGGATTAGCTGGAGCCGGGGCAGATCTGGAGCGGAGGTGCTTGCTAGCTCGGTCAGTGCATCGCACAATGCCTAGCTTACTTAGAAAAGGAAGCTGAAAATGTTAAACTGTGGTGAGTTTGCAGTTATCGATATCGTAGAATGCCGTCATGTACATACTGTACACAAACCATTGTAGCTAACGCCATTTTCGTTGAACCGCCAGCTGGACCTTGTTGCCGAAGTGGGTGGTATAACGACAGCAGACTTTAATTGAATTACAAAATTAGATACATGACAATGTGTAGTAGTAGTAGCAGAGGTAGTTGTAGTGGTATATTCCGAACTGTACATGTACGTAATAATAAATACACAAGAAATACATCACACTTTTGTACAGTCAGAGGACACACAGTTTTAACTTTAAAAATGCTAATGGCTGTAATCTACACTCTCTTAAATCACCCTGCTGTCTTAAGTCATTCTAAACAAAAGCAGTTCTACAATAAATACAAGTCCAACAAAGGACCTACTTCATCACATACCAGTAAAGCGAGCATGGTCACACCAACACTTTTGCAAAAGACTGCTCCGATATACATACCCAAGATGGCAATGGTATGCCGCCTCGGAAGTGACAGGATTGTCCACTCTAGTTTTCTTATATCTCTGTGCTATGTACAATGGGTGCGTTCTTGGAGCGCGTCTGCAAGTAACCCGGCTGTGCGAGATTCCCGAAAAATTACGCGAGAATCTTGACGAAGTTGTGCAATAAGCCCTCCAAAACCCTGCGTAGCTGCAAGCAGAGCGGTAGATCACTCAGGGTGCATCTCAAAGCATAGGTTGCGTCCTTTGAAGGCTGCATTTTTAAGGGTTGTCACTCACTTCTGTCGGGTTAAGGGTTCTTTCTATCCACAATGAGCAGGCGGAGATGGAGTTCAACTTCACTTTAATGATGGTTCTCCCCCGATAGCAGCCAACAACGTAATATATATGAACCTACTTTTCATTCCCCTCGGCAGTGGTCAAAAACGCCTGCGGAAGTCCCACCCACTCCCGTATACCATTGGCTTACACCACAACTTCCATCCGCCAAACCAACATTTGGGGTAAGGGACAAGGTTAAATCTAGGGCTAGATTTTGGGTTAAGGGTAAGAGATAAGGTTAAGATTAGGGAAACCAGTGCCAACTAACTTAAACCAAAGCTGTTTAACGGAGATGAAATGATGTCACATCAGTTTGGCAGATGGAACTAAGTCACGACCCCTAAAAATGCAGACTTCAAAGTATGCAGCCTATGCTTTGAGACGCACCCTCAGAGTGGCGACACCCATTGGGTGTATCTCAAAGCGTAGGCTTCAGCCTTTGAAGGCTGCATTTTTAGGGGTCGTCACTCACTTCCATCCGCCAAACTAACATTTTGAGCTAGGGACAAGGTTAAATCTAGGGCTAGATTTTGGGTTAAGGCTTAGAGTTAAGGTTAAGATTAGGGAAAGCAGTGCCAACTCACTTTAACCAAAGCTGTTTAACGGAGAAGAAATGATATTACATCAGTTCGGCAGATGGAACTAAGTGACGACCCCTAAAAATGCACCCAATGTGTGCATCCTTCGAAGGCTGCATTTTTAGGGGTTGTCACTTCATTCCATCTGCCAAATTGACGAAAAGTTATTTCATCTCCGTTAAACAGCTCTGGTTTAAGCGAGTCGTCACTGGTTTCCCCAACCTTAACTTAAACTCTAACACCAAGCTCTGTTTCTAACCCCAAACTTAGCCTTGTCCCTTACCCAAATGTCAGTTTGGCAGATGGAATTTAGTGACGACCCCGAAAAATGCAGCCTTCAAAGGCTGCAGCCTACGCTTTGAGATGCACCCATTGGGTGCAAGCTTGTTTCAGATTTAATTTCCCTCTTAGCTCATATCTTGACCCTCTGTCACAATTATTCAATCATTTTTTAATGTTTCTTGGGAGTAGATTGTGTCTTGCTTTAAACATGATTTGTAGAGTTTTAAATTTTATTAGATCCTTGAATTTCAGAATGTTTGATTTTAAAAACAGTACATTTGTGTATTCTTGGTAACCCACATGATGCATTAACGTTACTGCCCTTTTTGCAGTGTGCATATTTTTTGTAAGTTGCTCCTATAAGTATTACCCCAGACTTCCACACAGTAGCTGAGATATGGTAGAATTAGTGTGTTATACAGCATGTACAATGTTTTTTGGTTCAGCATATGTCTAGTTTTCCACAATATCCCAACATTTTTACAAATCTTGGAGCACAGATTTTTAACATGAGATTTCCAACAGAGCTTATGGTCTGATACAACACCCAGAAACTTATATTCATAAACCCTTTCTATCATTTCCTTTTTAATTTTGACTTGTACCTCTGCATTTATTTTACGCTTACCAAACAACATGTATTTTGTTTTGTTCAAGTTTAAGGACAATTTGTTTTTATCAAAAGTATTTAATTTTACCCATTTCTTTTGTGACCACCTCGGATAACTGATGTAAATCCATTCCAGAGCAAAACATATTTGTATCATCAGCAAAAACAACAAATTTTAGCAAATCTGATACTTTGCAAATGTCATTAATACAAAACCCAAAACCAGTGAAGTTGGCACGTTGTGTAAATCGTAAATAAAAACAGAATACAATGATTTGCAAATCCTTTTTAACCTATATTCAATTGAATACACTGCAAAGACAAGTTACTTAATGTTCAAACAGGTAAACTTTGTAATTTTTTGCAAATATTAGCTCATTTGGAATTTGATGCCTGCAACATGTTTCAAAAAAGCTGGCACAAGTGGCAAAAAAGACTGAGAGAGTTGAGGAATGCTCATCAAACACTTATTTGGAACATCCCACAGGTGAACAGGCTAATTGGGAACAGGTGGGTGCCATGATTGGGTATAAAACTAGCTTCCCTGAAATGCTCAGTCATTCACAAACAAGGATGGGGCGAGGGTCACCACTTAGTGAACAAATGCGTGAGCTGATTGTCGAACAGTTTAAAAACAACATTCCTCAACGAGCTATTGCAAGAAATTTTGGGATTTCATCATCTACAGTCCGTAATATCGTCAAAAGGTTCAGAGAATCTGGAGAAATCACTGCACGTAAGCGACAAGGCCGAAAACCAATATTGAATGCCCGTGACCTTCAATCCCTCAGGCAGTACAGCATTAAAAACCGACATCAGTGTGTAAAGGACATCACCACATGGGCTCAGGAACACTTCAGAAAACCACTGTCAGTAACTATAGTTCGTCGCTACATCTGCAAGTGCAAGTTAGAACTCTACAATGTGTGGGAATTTCGGACTGGTTGAAATTCACCTTAAATGAAGGACCCAAAACACCGTTTATATTTGCAATTATAATTTCATCGTTTAATCAGAAAGTAAGTCAATACATAATCAAGAGAAATCATATGCATGTAATCAAATAAGGGTAATAAACATCAAAGACAATAATAATCAAACCACTAGATGAAACAGAGGGTAAAAACAATGCAATAAGGTAAATTCATGTGCACAGATACAGACAAATGAAAGATAGGCTTCAAACCATCAAATAATGCAGAAACCATACACAACTGATGATCTTAAGCAAAGAATTGGAGAGAAGAATAGTCAGATGAACAGAAGCACTGGTCATAAGACCAGAGGGCTGAGAGAGAGCAGCCCAGAGCTCTTCCAAGTCCCCATCTTTATAGCTCGTTGTCAATCTTCCGACTTTTTATGATCTCCAGCTGCAAAACCCCCTCAGACTAAAGATATGCATGTACTCTATCCAACCGAGGACTTCCAAACTCATGAGCCCCACGCGGCTCCCATGCCACACATATTTTACCCAGGAACATAACCCATGTCTGACCCTTATGATATCTGTCCTCCTGTAAGAATTAAGACCCAGCAGGAGGTTTTCACTGTAGTCTTTTTAGTCAGGCCAATAAATTAATGCCGCATCTGGTGTTTTCAAAGGTACAGATAGTCTGAAGTAGAATGCGGGCCCCCCTTCTAATGTTCTTTTGAATACTGAGAATCCCTTTAAGCACCATACACTCAGGTTCACTTTGTTTTAGATGAATACAATGTTTCAATTAATATCAGCATAAGCTTAATGATTAATACACTTGATTAATAATATATTCAGATATATAATGAATACAACAATTGGGTAATAACTGAATATGATAATGCTTATATTAATACATTGATAGTACATTTCAATGGTCATGCATTTTAAAGAGAGTTGATTATAGGGTTACATGGATTAATATTTTCTCACAAATGCAAAGCGAAAGCCATTTATCAACAGCACCCAGAAACGCCGCCGGCTTCGCTGGGCCCAAGCTCATCTAAGATGGAGTGATACAAAGTGGAAAAGTGTTCTGTGGTCTCACGAGTCCACATTTCAAATTGTTTATGGAAACTATGGACGTTGTGTCCTCTTGAACAAAGAGGAAAAGAACCATCCAGACTGTTATAGGCGCAAAGTTCAAAAGCCTGCATCTGTGATGGTATGGGGGTGTATTAGTGCCCAAGGCATGGGCAACTTACACATATGTGAAGGCACCATTAATGCTGAAAGGTACATACAGGTTTTGGAGCAACATATGTTGCAATCCAAGCAACATCTTTTTCATGGACGCCCCTGCTTATTTCAGTAAGACAATGCCAAGCCACATTCTGCACGTGTTACAACAGTATGGCTCCGTAGTAAAAGAGTGCGGGTACTAGACTGGCCTGCCTGTAGTTCAGACCTGTCTCCCATTGAAAATGTGTGGCGCATTATGAAGCGTAAAACACGACAACGGAGACCCCGGACTGTTGAACGACTTAAGCTGTACATCAAGTAAGAATGGGAAAGAGTTCCACCTGAAAAGCTTCAAAAATTGGTCTCCTCAGTTCCCAAACGTTTACTGAGTGTCATTAAAAGGAAAGGTGATGTAACAAAGTGGTAAAAAGGCCCCTGTGCCAACTTTTTTGCAATGTGTTGCTGCCTTTAAATTCTAAGTTAATGATTATTTGCAAAAAAAAAAATGTTTCTCAGTTTGAACATTAAACATCTTGTCTTTGCAGTGTATACAATTGAATATAAGTTGAAAAGGATTTGCAAATCATTGTATTCTGTTTTTATCTACAATTTACATAACGTGCCAACTTCATTGGTTTTGGGTTTTGTATATAAAATAAACAATTTGGGACCCAGTACTGAGCCCTGTGGGACCCCACAAGTAATATTACGGCACTTTGATTTGTGTTGGCCCATCTGCACAAATTGTTGCCTATTTACAATATAACTTTTGAACCAGTCAAAAGCTAAACCTCCATTGGTATGATACCATACCACTCCATTTTTTCAAGTAAAATTGCATGGTCTATTGTATCAAATGCTTTTTTAAGATCAATAAATATTCCCACAGCATATTTTTTATTTTCGATACAACTCGTTAATTCCTCAACCAACTCCATTAAAGCCATTGAGGTTGATCTGGCTGATCTGAACCCATACTGACTGTCCATTAATAAATTGATTTGTTCAATAAAATTGTCCAACTGTGCATCAAAAAGTTTTTCAAGTAATTTTGAGAATTGGGAAAGGAAAGATATCAGCTGATAATTAGTATAAAGAAGATCATTTACTTTGTATACTGGGATAACCTTGGCAATTTTCATTTTATCTGGGAATATACCGATTTGGAATGATAAATTGCATATATGAGTTAGTGCAGGGGTGGGCAATCACGGTCCTGGAGGGCAGGTGTGTATGCAGGTTTTTATTCCTATCAATTACCCTGACTAATTGAGTTAATTGATTGCATGCACAAATATAGATTTTCGCAATGATTCCATCAAAGGAAAATGTTTATTGAAGGGAGACAAGACTAGTCTTTGTAGTTTCATGATAATTTAAAGAAATGCGCATGAAACGTCAGATTTCATAAATGGATTGGCTAATTGAGACAATCAACTAATTAAAGACCAGACATTGGTGTGAAAACCAGGGACAGATACGGCCCTCGCTGCCCACCTCTGAGTTAGTGAATCTATAATTTCTTCAATTGTTTTCTTTATCTAACTCATGTCAATGTTATTCCAATCTGTGGACGTTTTATTTTTACATCCATTAACTATTTTCATAATTTCATTTTTTTCTATTGTTCCCAACAGGATTGAGTTTGGATTTCTTTCTCCGTAGTCCTCAATAATGTATTTCTCTCCAGTGTTATTTATTTCACTTGCCAGTTTTGGAACCACATTCACAAAAAAGTTATTAAATCCTTCAACTACCTCATTCATGTTGGTAATCGCTGTGTCATTATCAGTAAAAAGTTCTGGATAGTTTGGTTTGATTTGTTTATTCCTAATAATTTCATTTAATGTATTCCATATTCCTTTAATGTTGTTTCTGTTATTCTCTAATATTTTGGTGTAATAATCCCTTTTACATGTCCTTATAATCCTAACTAGTTTGTTTTTATATTTCTTATATTTTAGTTCTGCCTCTTTCATTCTGTGTTTAATCAATTTCCTGTATAGAGAGTTTTTTTACAAGCATTTTGCAGTCCTTTGGACATCCATGGGTTTTCTGGAAAGTTACTCTTGTTACTATATTGTTTTAATGGGCAATTCCTGTCATATAAAGTTATGTATATATCTAAAAATAAATCATACATTGCTTTACTTTTGTACATTGGTTTCTTTAAATATATCACTCCAATTATAATTCAGTAAATCATTTCTAAATGCAGATATCGATTCTTCACTTCTCACTCTCCTGTATATGATTTCATTAGACTTCTTCTTTTGATAATTACAGTCATATATTATAAAGACAGGCAGTTGGTCACTAATGTCCTTCATTAATAATCCACTCACAGTGTTGTTATCCATATTGTTAGTTAATATATTGTCTATCAGAGTGGCAGCGTGAGATTTTATTCTGGTAGGTTTTGTAATTGCAGGATATAGACTCATGCTATAAATTGCTTCTTTGAATTCATCTATCTTTTGGTGTTTATTGGGATTTAATAAATCTATGTTAAAATCCCCACAGATAAAGCTGACCTTTTGCTTTGTTTTGGAAAACAACTTTTCCATATTTTCAGTAAATATTTCAATGCTAGATCCTGGTTTTCTGTACACAGCGCTAACAATGACATTTTTCATTCTTTCCATACATATCTCAATTGTAATGCATTCCATCACTTCATCAATGATTACAGAAATGCAGCTGCAACTTTGTAGTTAAGTCCTTTGTCCACAAAGAGCCACACCACCTCCACTTTTGCTCCCTCTATTAACATAATTAAATTCATAGCCTTGCAGATTGAAATCTGCTCCCTTGTCTGCATTTAACCATGTTTCTGAAACTGCTATAATATTAAAAGATTTTTTAAATTGTCCTAAAAATTATTTTATATTCTGGAAGTTTGCATATAGACTTCTACTATTAAAGTGAATGATCGATATTCCATGCTCATATTTGATATTTTTGTTAAATTGTTGCTCTGTGTAATAGCAGCAGTTAGTATTTATGATATTGTAGAGGTTATATTCTGGATCTCTACCACGTTCCAATTCCATCATGTAGTATGAATATACAAAATGCAGATATGATATACAATATATTTCACATACTATAGCAGTATACAGAAACCACTTGACCTGATATATTGGGCTTTAAGATCTCTCAGAACTTATCTAGTTGAGCAATGTTTCTGATGCACAGGACTTTACCTTGTTCTGGTGGGCCTTTTGTTTTAATATAGACCTTGCAGTTGGCAGACCAAGTAGATTGGATCTTTCCCTGTTTCCGTAAGAAGCGTGCTTTCCGTGCAATTTCTGCATTTTTCTTAGTGAGGTGTTCATCAATGTACACATTTGAGCCCTTTAGTTTCCTCCCCTGCCTAAGTAGGTCAACCTTGCATTTCCTATTTGTAAAGCGGGCAATTACAGAAAGTTTATCCTTCGGGTTCTTCATTGGAAGCGTGTGGCAGGCCTCAGTATTATTTTTGTTGATGTTTATGTTCTTTCCAGCGAGGAATGCAGCCACCTGATCTGATCGAGTCCTCATGGTCAGTACTGTTTGTCACCCAGTCCCCTTTAAAATGCTAATATGTAAATAGAAATGGTCAAATGGAAAACTTAAATTGTAAAGATGAAATTGAAAATGAAAATTTAAATAGCAATAGGGAAACATCAAATGTTAAACTCAAAATTGGAAATGGAAAGGCTTAAATGGAAATGCTTAAATCAAAAGCTTAAATGGAAAAGATAAAATTATCATTTAATTTTTGATTTATGTTTGCATTTTTCCGTTACAATTTTACATTTGGCATTTTGCTTTTGCCATTTTCCATTTTGATTTTCCATTTTCCATTTGGCTTCTCCATTTGGATTTCTCATTTGGCGTTTCCATATTCCTTTTGCCTCTTCAATTTTCCATTTGGCTTTTCAACCTGTATGCAAATAAGTATGTGTGGCCCGGAGGTCGGGGGGATGGTCTGAACCGGCCGACTGCAGTGGCATCTTGTGGACAGCAGGGGGCTCCTAACTGCTGAGCCAAACTACAATCTACGATATAAACTGGCAAAGCAGTATGGCTGTTTCTCAATACTAAGAATGCTAAGAACGAACTTGCATTCTTGGGAAGAACATTCTCGCTAGTCGTTCTAGGAAGAGTGCACTTCCAAGGCTACGAGCACTCAGAACGCTGTTGACGGTTTGAGACGATGCGTTCTCGTTGGTATTACGCAATACACCAGCCAGGGAGCTGCGACTTCCTCTGCCATCATCCTTATTTTTTCCCCCAGCAATGTTATCTGTGGGGGAAGAGGGGTCAGTGAGCGACAGATTTTCATTCGAGGTCAATGCAAAGACACGGATACACGCGAAACGTGTATATTCGCGGCTTTGCATTGACTTTGAATGTTGTCTGTCGTGCAGAGAATTTGTTTCGCGTCTAGTGTGGAAGCGGTTTAAGTCTTTTGTTGTTGCAATATTCGTTCGCTATTTCTTGGCTGAGTACTCTTCTGGTAGTTTTAAGGCGAGGAACTATTATCTGAGGACATTTGGAATATTGGGTGCTTTACAATGTTTTATGTCAAATATGCTCCAATGTTTCCGGAGTAGAGAAACTCCTCAACAGCCAGTGGAACGTAGCTAAGCACCTTAACTGGCTCACGCTCACTGTTCTTGGGAATGTTCTTCCCAAGAATGCAAGTCCGTTCTTAGCATTCTTAGTATTGAGAAACAGCTTTGCCAGTTTATATCATAGACATAGACTGAAGGTTGGCTCAGCAGTCAGGAGCCCCCTGCTGTCCACAGGATGCCACTGCACTTGGCCAGTTCAGACCATCCCCCCGACCTCTGGGCCACACCTCCTTATTTGCATACTGGTTGAAAAGGCAAATAGAGAAGCCAAATGGAAAATAAAAATGGCAAATGCAAAATGCCAAATGTAAAATGGTAATGGAAAAATGCAAACAAAAATAAAAAATTCAATGATAATTTTATCTTTTCCATTTAAACTTTTGATTTAAGCATTTCCATTTATGCCTTTCCATTTCCCATTTTGAGTTTTACATTTGATGTTCCCCTATTGCTATTTAAATTTTCATTTTCAATTTCATCTTCACAATTTAAGTTTTCCATTTGACCATTTCTATTTACATATTAGTATTTTAAATTTAATATTTTATTGTGTCTTTATCCATACATTATCATTTTACATATTTCATTAGGTTTTTCAATTTGCTTTTTATTTTTAACATTTAATTTGGCCTGGTCATTTTAATTTTAATTTTCATTTGGATTATGACCAAAAATACCCTCCATAACAACTTGCCATGTTAAAGTTCTGCTGACCTGTTCAATGTCATTCAATGTCACAGCAGTTCTTTCTTAAAGCAAAGGTGCACCACCATACTCATGGGTCATTCCATGTCAATTCAACAAATTTCAGAAAATTTTTCCCCACCTGACCATCTCAGATTTATTTTTAAAAATTCTCACACCAAGGCCATGTACTTAATAGGATATGTGCAACGTTTCACTTAAATATCTTCTTTAGTTTTGACAAAACAAATTAATAAAAATGGCAACGTTTTGCTGATTTTCGCACTCTTTTTTGCAGCGTCAAATTAAAGTGGATTTTTAGGAGGCAATATCTCTAGTTATATCAATGCCATGGACTCAAAAATTTCCACAGTGTAGCATCTATGCCCAGTACACTAGTGAAACACATTTTCAATGGCAAATATGTTTTTATTAGGGAGCTGTGGCTGTTTGAAATTGCTAATTTATTTGACAAACTTGTCTGTGACACCAAATTTGAAGGCTAATTATGACCAAAGTTATGAAGGTAGAGAGCTGATTTTTTCTCTGGTAATGTGGCAAGGTGGTGATGGGTTCTAGTGTGGGAGAGGGGGTGATCAGTGTCAAATTAATAAACCTCGATGTGTGGAACTACTAAGTCTGTGTGTGTGTGTGTGTGTGTGTGTGTGCATGCATGCGTGTGTGTTTTCAGAACAGGGCAGAACGGGGTTGTGAATAGAACTATAACAACTAAATGGATTTAACAGGAATGTACTGAATAGAAAAGACAAGTAGACACTTGGAACAAGAATGAAACTGTATGGCATGAACATATGTGGAATTACAAATAATTAAATAAAGGGGCGGGAGACATTACAAATACAAGAGCCAGGAATGTTGGAAGAGGTTTGCAAATTTTAGACATCTCGGATGGCCTCTGCGGCCTCTGCCCGTATAAACGGTAAGTCTACATGGCACAATAAAATAAGCACAGAAAGTAATATGGACTAGCCACAGCCACCACATCTTCAAGAGTAAATCATTTAAAAAGGCCATTTTTGCGAAATACAACATGGCATATACAGCTAGCTGACTACAACAAGATCGCTGGAAAGCTAACAGTGCCTGGCATGACAAATGCAAATGGACAGATGAAATTTCAGAATAGCTAGCTAAAACATGATGGGTGACGCTTAGGTCGTCAATGTCCTAACTTGTGGTTTCATCATATTTTATGAATAACTAGTGGTTTTCATCCAAAATGGTTCTTGAGGGGTAAACTGAGTTATAAACTCCGCAACCGTTCGCGATTAAACTTAAAACAGCTGATAAAGCTAGGCTAGGTCGAAAAAGTCAAAGCTATCTTTAAAATAAATTTTAAAAACTTTACCGAAACCAGTCACAGGCACCTCATCCCATCATTTACCGTGATTTATAGCGGTTTTCTGAGAAATAGAAGTTGAAACTCCATCGAGTTCATGGCAGAATTCCCACAGGTGACCAAGCTAAACTATAAGCAAGGAACAGGAGCTTAAATTATCACAACCTCTTCAGACTCAAAATATATAAATCGTCCTGCCGATCATTGATAATTGGAGGTTATGAATGATACCTCTGATATGATATATACATTTCGTGAATCATAAGACTTCAATATTTTAATATTTTATTACTTACCATCGATGTTGTCTCAATGAGAGTGAATCAGTACGAAGCTGCGAGAATCCTCTTTTGGACCTATATGAAGTTTATTTATTTATTTCTTTATCTCTAATTGAAAGATACTGATTTACAAACAGTGAGGCACAGTACAATAACAGTAAAATTACATTATAAAACGGGTGCCTCTCATCCTTAAATGTGATTGGCTGAGCCGCGTTCCATGCCGGTATAAAATTACTGTAACCCACTGTGGCAGGCTGCAGCACAAAATATCCCTGTGCGCAACGAACTGCTCTGCGCTCAACTGACTCGTTAGGTTACGTTTATTTAAAGACTTTTTGCTCGCTATTTCAGTGTTAGTGAGGTTTAGCCTTTTAACCCACTAACCAGTAGGCTATCTACCTACCTAGCTATTGCATTACAGAGTTCGAAATCACTTTTGCGTTGCTAGCTATGTTGGTAACTAGCTCACAATTTCAGTAGCCTATTAGCGATAAATTGTTGACTTTTTTCTAGTGTGTTCATTTTATGGGCTATGTGTAGGGTAACCACAGCCATTGTACTGAACGCTAGCTAGTTGACAAGCTGGCTAGCAAACTAATGCACAATTCAACATATTTTCCTGGACACCGACAAGTGTCGAGGACAAAAGTCAATCGTTCCCTACTCTCACTGCTGGTTGTAATGATATGGCCTATTGGCACAAGTTGAGAACAAGGAAACTCGAAAGCCGAAACAAACGTAAAATTATTAAACAGGGTCTTCGGTACAATCAAAATAGCCTGCTTTCATAGTATATCTACATTAGCGAGCCCAAATAGCCTGATGTGACTTGATAATGGCGCGAGATGAAAAAGCAATCTTAGCGTCTGTGTTGCTTGCCAACCATTCTGTACACTCTATCTTGCTTGTAAGTTCTCAATTTTATTGTTGCATTATTACCAATAAATTGTCGATTTTTTTTCTTGCGTGTTTATTTAATAGGCTAGGGTAACCATTTTATAATAAAGGAATAAGTCCGGAGAAGCAGTGGGTTACAGTGATTTTATAACGGCGGAGGGGAACTAAGGCACCACGCTGCGCGTCGTGCCTTAGAACGCCCCACCGCAGTTATAAAATCACTGTAACCCACTGTTTCTCGGGACTTATTCCTTTAGTATATTAGGCACTGTAGTCAAGAATAGTGAGACCAAGAAAGAAAGTACTACTACTACTAATAATAATTATAATAACGGAGGAGGAAAAAAGAAAAATAAAGAAAGTAAATAATATTAAAAGGAGCATCTGAGTAAAAGTGTACAGTTGATCTAGGGGTCATTGAATATTTTGAGGTTTTCATAGGCTCTGAGCATACATTTAGCATGTTTTCCTTTCATTATTTTAAAGGCACTTAGATAATTGTCCATCAGATCCCTTTTGAAGACTGTGAAGAGAGGTTTAACTTTTCTCCATTTATATGTGTGCATGAAGGATTTTGCCAAGAGTATAAAATTGTTTATTATCAAGTCACAGTTCAGATCCTTTAAGTTAATTCCAAACACAATGTTTTCTCTGGTGAGAGGAGTGAGTAATAGGATTTTGGTGGATTGCCAGTCTTGAAGGTCCTCCCAAAAAGGTCTTGAGTACATACAATTAACAAAAAGATGATCTGTGGTTTCAATTTCATTGTCACAAAAGCTGCAGTTATTGTTGTTGACATTAAATGTTATTCAGAACAATTCATTGGATGGATAAATATTGGTCAGAATTTTAAAGTGGACTTCTTTTGTCTTAGGGCTTAAAGGGTAAGTGATGAATTTGGTTCTTATTTTCTTAATTTCTGAGGTTGAGAACAGTTGAATGATGGAATTTCTGTTTGGTCGTATTGGCAATAGTACACTGTTTAAATGATTTCTGATCAGCTTATTTGAAGTTTCTTTTGCCAAGAAATCCTGGCCATTTAGATGCAGTATAGGTAAATTTCTCACACATGGCTGTCTATCCATGTTTTGGACCATCAGTTTAAACGAAGTTGGGATTGCTTTGAACACTCTATTAAATTGAGCATGTGTGCAAAACCCATCATATTTCAGGCAGAAGTCTTCATATGATAGCCAGTGTTCCTGGTCATTGATAAAGTGAGTTACTGACCAAATATTTTTTTTCCATCCAATAATGCAAGAACAGAGATTTACCTTTAAATAGTACATATCTGTTGTTCCAAATAGGAGTTTGATGAGGATTAAAATTGTGGGTGTACATGAGTTTCCAACATAACAACATTTGTTTGTAGAAAGAGGACAGTTTGATTGGCAGTTTATCCACATGAAAATCACACTTAAGAACAAAATCTATACCACCCATTTTATTAAATAAACCTCTGAGGAGACAATGCCAAATGATATTATGATTTAGTATGAAATATTTTAGCCACTTTAACTTTAGCATAGCATTTAAACATTCAAAGTCAATGGCTTGTAATCCACCATCTTCGTTTTTTTTTTTTTTACAATTTTTGATTTTTTTATGTAATGGACCCGATTTTTCCAAATAAAGTTGAAATTTAATTGGTTAATGGTTTTAACAAATTTATTGTATATGGCCCGTGAGTAGGCGGGATAAATGCATCGAGCTGAAGATTCCATTTTAGATGGATATGTTCTTCCAAAGACTGTCAGGTCTCTTTGTAACCAAGCATTTAATCTGGATTTACATTCAAGAATTTTTCCTTGTATATAAAGGGTATCACTGACTTTGGTGTCTTTGGTAACATTTTTTTTTTACATTTTTGAATTTTTTATATGAACTGCCAACATTTCTGCTGCCAGAATAAATAAAAAAGGAGAAACGTTGCAACCCTGTTTAGCTCCTCTATTGATGGTAAAATCGGGAAAGGTACCTTGAGTGAGAGCTACAGAGCTAGTAGTGTCTTTATAAAAGCATTCAATTATACTACAAAATTTGAGTTCAAATCCATACATGCATAATACTTTGAACAAAAATTGATGTTCTAGAGAATCAAAAGCTTTATAGAAATCTAAAAATAGAATGAATCCTTTATCTTCGATCAGATTATTACAATCTAAAAGGTCCTGTACAAGTCTTATGTTGCTGTGTATCAATCTATTACTTACGAATCCAGTTTGAGTTTCAATGATTATTTGATCCAGGACTCCATTAAGTCTGTTAATGTAGATGTAGGTAAGTAGTTTATAATCACTGTTCATTAGGGAAATTGGGCGGAGGCTATCCAAGATTGTGTTGTCTTTACCTTGTTTCGGTATGAGCGTGATGACACTTAGTTTCATACTGTTTGGTAGTGACAGATTGGTTGTAGCTTCTTTGAAGACTTGAAAAATAATTCTGAGCAAACTCCAAAAGTGTCTGTAGAAGTTGGCTGTGAACCCATCAGGCCCAGGGAATTTGTCTAGTTTTCAGCACTTGACTGCTTGGTCGAGCTCATCAATTGTAAAGTCTTCCTCACATACTTTCCTGAAGTCACTACTGATTTGAGGAATAAATTCCTTAATTTTATCCAAAAAGTGATCTGTGTCTGTCAGAAAAAAGGATGAGTTGTAAAGATTTTGATAAAACGAGCTCACTTCTTTTTCAATTAATTTTTGGTCTGAATATTCTATGCCGTTGATTTTCAGAGTTTTGATGGAGTTTCTCTCCTGTCTTTTTTTCCAGCCTGCAAAAATATACGGTTTTTTTTCTCCTTCTTCAATCCACTTAGATCTTGATCTTATATAAGCTCCATGAGCTTTTCTTTCATACATTCTATCAAGTTTAGACTGTCGAGAGGAGGGTTTAACTTTGTCATTTTCTGTTACATTAGCTTTGTTAGTAATCATGTGTATCACTTTTATGATATTTTCTTCTTCAAATTCATTTATGTACTTGATATTTTTACTGTAGGAGATTGAATATTAGTGAGTTTCATATTTAAATAATTCCCATTTCTGAGTATATGTTATTATGGAATTGACTTGTAAGATTTCTTGGATACGCTCTTTTATCCCTTTACAATACTCATCATAATTTAGTAAGCTGGCATTGAATTTCCAATATCCTTTTATTCTGGCAAACTTTAAGGGCATAATTGACGATTCGGTACAGCAGTGATCAGTAAATGGTGCAGGGCATATTTCACAATTTGACATTAGGTTAGACATTGTGTCTGTCACTTACCAGTAGTCTATTCTAGACTTAATGGAGGCGTTAACGGTGCCATTAACGGTGCCTTCACATATGTGTAAGTTGCCCATGCCTTGGGCACTAATACAAGCCCATACCATCACAGATGCAGGCTTTTGAACTTTGCGCCTATAACAGTCCGGATGGTTCTTTTCCTCTTTGGTCCGGAGGACACGACGTCCAAAAACAATTTGAAATGTGGACTCGTCAGACCACAGAACACTTTTCCACTTTGTATCACTCCATCTTAGATGAGCTTGGGCCCAGTGAAGCCGGCGGAGTTTCTGGGTGCTGTTGATAAATGGCTTTCGCTTTGCATTGTAGAGTTTTAACTTGCACTTGCAGATGTAGCAACGAACTGTGGTTACTGACAGTGGTTTTCTGAAGTGTTGATGTCGGTTTTTGATGCAGTACCGCCTGAGGGATCGAAGGTCACGGGCATTCAATGTTGGTTTTCGGCCTTGTCGCTTACGTGCAGTGATTTCTCCAGATTCTCTGAACCTTTTGACGATATTACGGACCAAAGATAATGAAATCCCTAAATTTCTTGCAATAGCTCGTTGAGGAATGTTGTTTTTAAACTGTTCGACAATCAGCTCACGCATTTGTTCACTAAGTGGTGACCTTCGCCCCATTCTTGTTTGTGAATGACTGAGCATTCCAGGGAAGCTGCTTTTATACCCAATCATGGTACCCACCTGTTCCCAATTAGCCCATTCACCTGTGGGATGTTCCAAATAAGTGTTTGATGAGCATTCCTCAACTCTCTCAGTCTTTTTTGCCGCTTGTGCCAGCTTTTTTGAAACATGTTGCAGGCATCAAATTCCAAATGAGCTAATATTTGCAAAAAATTACAAAGTTTACCAGTTCGAACAGTAAGTAACTTGTCTTTGCAGTGTATTCAATTGAAAATAGGTTGAAAAGGATTTGCAAATCATTGTATTCAGTTTTTATTTACGATTTACACAACGTGCCAACTTCACTGGTTTTGTACATGTCATCAATATTTAGCACACAAAGGATCCAATGACCATCATTACTAAGTTTAGTTGACGCTATTTTCCCTGGATTGTTGTTAAACAGATTTGCAACTCCTGCTGATCTGGATGTACCATGCGAAAAAATTATTTTATCTCCCCATTGTGTTGACCAGAATTTCTCATCAGTTTCATTTTCTTGGAGAAGCGTACATTGGGCTTTTTTACTTTTACAATATAGAAACATAGCTTTCCTTCTCACATTGCTTCTCAGGCCCCCAGCATTAACTGTCACAAATTTAATATTTTGCTTTAACATAAAAAGTACATGAAGTACATAAGCACAAAGTACATAAAAAAGAATAAAGAAATTAAAAACAGGCAAAATAAGAATATGTCAGAAAAAAGATATGAAGGTTCTTATGGAACAGAACCAAGGTTTTTTTCCCTCTCTTTTCATAAACGTACAAACTTAAGGCAAGTCCCTGAAATCAATTACAAAACTGTCCTCTTGAGTAAACACAAGTCAAACCACTTCTTACATTCAACTTTATTTTTATTTTTTACTTTAACCCCCTTCATGTATATAATGTGTTTATAACATGGATTATTCAAGTAGAGTGGAAAAAGCAATTGAGCTTAACCAATTTAGGTTTTAACCACCAACTGTAGGAATAATATGTTGTGTTCCGGGGTCCTGGCCTTTGGCCAGGACAGTATTGCTTATGGTTTTAACAGTTTCATGTGTCAGGATTTCATAGTTCATAGCCATAGTTCATGTCACAGTTTTAACAGTTTCTTGTATCAGGACCAAGCATTTCATAGTTCACATTTATTGTTCATGTTTTTACTTTTCTGTGTTTTTGTTCTTGCCAGGTCTGCCCAGCCATTCCACTGCTTGTCTGCGTTCCGCCCCGTGCCTTCGTTGTTGCACATTTCAGCGCTCTGGTTGGCTTTGGTATTTCCCCCTTCCTTCTGTGCTGGATTTGGGGCTGTCTAAGCTTAATTGACAATTAACTGTTTTTAAGTTGCTAACATTTACTAACATTCACAGGGGGGTGTAATTCTTAGACAGGCACATTAATATTAAATTGATATTATTAATTTAATTAACTAATATTATTAATTTAGACAGGGAGTTTATTGTCATGATTCCTGCTTTACTATTTCAAGTCTTGCTGTGCTTTTCTGTTCTAAACATTCATGCTGCTTTCAAACTGCATACTTAATTGGTACTTAAGCTGAGCTCGCTCATTCTCTTAGGGGTCTATTCTCCCATGCGCTTAAGTCGAAAAAAGCGCGTAGCTACGCGCTTTTCAGCCTACGCGTATTCTCCCCTCGACTTAAGTCCGTGCATTACGCGCCTTGAAGGCACTTACGCGCTTGGGGCGGAGCAAGGCCAAAATCGGGGCGTTTCCGGGCGTTTCTCATGCAAATAACACTTACGCGTATTCTCCCCCTGGCTTACGCGCCTTTTCTGTTAAGCGATTTTGAGGGCTGTATTAAGGTCAAGCGCCAACATTAGGCGAAATTGAATATTGCGTTTGATGTCAGTTATAGGCCGAATTTTAACATTACTTTTATTTTATTTAACATGGTAAAGGTTGAGACATTTAATATTCGATTATTCTTCCTTATTTCTAAACTACATTTCTCAAAGCCATGATAATTTATCAAACGAAATCATCACATGATATTACGCATCAGCCTCTTCTCCAATCAGTTAAATTACAAACGCAAAACAATTAATTAATACGAGTATACATAAGACCATCATTCTACCATGCCCTCAAAATCTAAAGCCAAAATGCCAGTCCTGCATTTGCTTGCACTCTTGCGTGATTGGGAAAGAGTAAGAGGAGCGTGCCGAGCTCGAAGACCAACACTCGTATATCGGCTTCGTTTGGATATCCTGGGACAAACGAACATCGAGCGCATCCAGCGCTTTCGCCTGGACCGTGCATGAGGCACTCATCTATCTTTGCCGACTTCTGGATGAACAACTATCCAGCCGCAGCAATTATCAACAAAACATACCCGTGGTCATCAACGTCAGAACTGCGCTGTCACTCCTGGCATCTGGGTCGTTCCAGAGAGTGGCTGGTGATGTCATACACATCACAGGCGTCTGTGTCAAGGTGTCTGACGCAGTTCGTTGGCGCTTCAAGTTCTTCTCCATGCACTTCCACTGCAGAAAGAGTAGATGCCATCCCCTCCTCCTGTGCAGTGAAATGCACAGGGGATGATGGTTGCCCACTGTTGCGTGTACAGTTCTCCAGAGAACCTGGCTTTTACAGCGCCCCGCAGATCTCTCCATTTATGCTTTAAATCGGGGATACTGCGCTTACATCTCCCCACCGAAGCCACATCCAGAACTATTCGCAGCTTAATTCCTCGGATCAGCCTTTATTGCTTGCTTGCCATGCACCAACATCTGTGAAATTTGGTTTTCGGCTTTGGCTCGAAATCGCCACTATTGTCTTTCATGTTCTATAAACAAATGCGACTGCCCTATATGTTCGTGATAATCTAAAAAGTTGTGATATTCTCACGAGTGAGGGGATTGATTTTCTCATTGAGGATATCTGTATTAACTAACTCGAGTCCTAGTAATGTTTTACCATTGGTAATACTGTGTAATTTAATGTGTGAATAAAGATATTATTAAATAGGCTACTCTAGATTGAGCCCTACCCTGGCAAATACCAAAGCACTATCCATTTGTTAATCAATTTTAGCCTTTAAAGAATAGCCGACATGGGAAGAATCATTATCAGTAAATGGGATAATTGATTATAATAAAGTATTAGGCACAAGTTCAAGTGAATGTGTCGCTCAAATCAAATAGGATGATAGGCTATGGATATGGAATTCCGTCATTACTGAGGCGGTTTCGGGGCGGGGAGATGACCGCGTGCGGAGTAGGAATCCTTGTTAAAGCGTTTCCATGTCCTTTAGGTGCAAACCTGACATCGGAGTAGTTTTCAAGTGCGCAATTTCTAAATGAGATCATATAAACTGTCTTTGATTGTCTTTGTGTGACTAGAATGTTCCCTTTGTCTTCTTCCCTGTCTTCCACGGAACAAACAGGCTGGTGTAGGAGGGGCACATTTTCAATGATCTGATTGAGAAGCGCAAAATTCTTTATTTATTTTTTCATTATCGCGGCAATTTGTTTGTATGCATAGCTTTAATGCCATGGTGGCTAGAGCAAGAAATAACAAGTGTTTGTTCCTTACATATCCCCCGCCGCCGCAATTTTATGTGTCCGTACGGACGGAGCCCAATGCTATATCCCCCGTTATCCCCGGCGGGGGATAAATAAAGAGATGTCTGAATTACGTCTTGTAATTGGTACGGCCTACTATTACAGCGGCATATAAAACCTCGTATCTTCACAATGACAAACTTCACAGGAAAATAAAATAAAATTAAATAAAATAATTATAATAATATAAATGGATAAATATAGTTTAAAATAAAAATGTTTAATTTTGCATGTTAGAATAGTGGACATACGAGTTTTCGTTTCTTATCAGTTTGGAGGTACGAGGTTTTATCAGCAGGCCGACAATATTCAAATTTAAAGTCTGGATTGCGTTTTCCATGGACCACAAATGCATTTTTATTGTTAATCAGAAAATCCTTTTTCCATGTTTTCCTGATAGCCAAAATCAATGAGCTTTGTACAGAGTCTGCCTCTCTTTTGGATCAGTCACACCTCTTTCATAAGGCCGCCTACATTCTGAAGTTAAGCGCTGTGGGCGTGATCGAAGCGAGTAGGGGAGAATACGCGTAACTCAAAAGCGCTTAACTCGAAGCGCGTAAAAAAGGACTTACGCGCTAATGGGAGAATAGACCCCTTAATGAGCAAGTCTTGCCACCAATCTCTGTCCATGTCATGATATTGCCCTGCCTCTTGTTCTCCTTCTCCAGGTGCTGCCCCTCATGTCATGATTTCTCACCCTTTATCTGGAAGTTGTGGAAGTTGGCTGGCAGACAGTGTCTCAACTTCTTGCTCAAGCTCATGGTCAAGTTTCTTGCATAGTTTCTTTGCCAAGTTCTTGTTCTAGTCTGCTTTCATAGTCATAGTCCCTGTCATTTTGTATATAGCCTTTTGCATTCCTAGCATCTTTGATCTTTCTGTTTATGGTGTTCCTGCCTGGAGTTTCCAGTGTCTTTTGTTTTTGTCGTTTTTGGATTCTTTTGTTATAGCTCTGTGAAGCTTTCCTTAGTTTGTATTTTGCAACCCTTTGGGCCAAGATTTTTGTTGGCCCTCGTGCCAGTTTTGTTTTATTTTCAATAAACTCCTCATTCCCCTTCACCTCGCTTCTGGTGTCTACCTGATCTCACATCATAATATTGAACAACATTAAGAACATTTGTCATTTATCAACTGAGCAGTTGTTGACCTGTTTTCATCATTTTTAGAAAAGGGGCTGACCTTATGCTCTTACACTGCGATCATCAATGAAAGCGATATGGCCAAGGCCGGATTAATACCCCCAGGGCCCCTGGGCACTGAAGCTCATGGGGCCCCCCTCCCCTCCCCTCCTGAACACCCACACCTTCCAAAGAAGGCGATGACAAAGCTACTGACACCCAGAATACAGCAAGCTCCTGATGGAGCCTTTGCCCCACCAGACTGACTCCACAAATACAGACACACACACGGTGCAAAAGCCCATCTTTAATTATATCAATGTCCAACCAACCAATTGATTAAAGGCTGAATGACAAAGTCAGACTGAGTCGGGTGCATGTATGCCTGTCCAGTCAGGGTGCTACAAAAAGGATTTTTCCCACTTGTCCCTTCAGGCAAGCAAGTCTGGGGGGAAGTAGCAGACATAACACTCCTACTCTTTGAAAAACAAATTTCAATATTTTGTTTGTAATTCCCTCTCAAGTCGAAATCACGGAACCAAGTCGTTCTTTGTGTTAATGGCTTTAATCACACAATATGTATGATAGTGTGCCGTGAGAACTGGTAGACATAGAAAAGGAAAGTACGTATGAACAAATTATTTCATATAAGGATTGAATACATAACGTAATTGTATCATTGCATGGACCAACAGAAATTTGCTGCGTTAAATTCATTCTATCAACATATCAGTAATATATATATATAATATAGTAGCTGTACCTCATTGGCCGCTTTTCACTATATCATTGATTTTAGCATTTGTGTTTCCGTTGCCATTTCTGTCGCTGTTGCAAGTTCATCAGATATTCTTTGCGCCATCTGGACCAAAACTCATTGGCTAAGTATTGGACCTTGCGCCATCTCTTACGAAGGTAAAGGACTTCCTTCACAAAGTTTCCAGGTGGTGGAAGAATGATGGAGGATTTCATCGTTAGTATATGATTTGGGGAAAGAGGCTGTGGTCCCATAGGATCATTCAGTAAGTGAGCTGTTAATGGTCGGCTGTTGATGATTGCCATGACTTCATAAAAGTATGTTCTTAATGATGAACTATCGAGTCTGTGGGAGGACTGATCTAGAATGGATGTTAACACACTTCTTATTGTTCGAATTTGCCTTTCCCAGGCCCCACCCATGTGGCTTGCAGACGGAGGATTCATTACAAACTCACAACCGAGTACCTTTAGGCGTTCTTGATCCATCTCCCTTAAGGCCTCTATGAACTCACGCCTTGCACCAACAAAATTGGTGCCTTAGTCACAGCGGAGTTGTCAAACGTTGCCGCGTAGGGCTATGAAGGCACGGCGAGCAATGATGAAAAAGTCTGTGGTCATCTCTTCAAGGAGCTCTATGTGTACAGCACGAGAGCACAAACATGTAAACAGCAGCCCATAGTGCTTTGACTCCTTTCTTCCGTCTTTAACATGGAACGGTCCAAAGCAGTCCATTCCGCAATACGAAAACGGGGGAGTTTCTTCCATACGGTCACGAGGTAAGTCTGCCATTTGCTGACACTCAGTAGACCTTCTAAACCTTCTGCACTTGACACACTTGTAGATGTAAGAAGCTACCGCATGACTACATCCGAGTATCCAAAATCCATTAGCTTGGAGCTCGTTGACTGTTATGTCACGGCCTTGATGTTGTACTTGGTGACGATAATGCTGTATGAGCAGTCTTGTTACGTGTCCCTTGGCAGGTAAAACAACTGGGTGTTTAATATGATGGTGCAAGTCAGCGTGCCTAAGCCGACCTCCCACCCTGAGGATTCCCTGCTCATTAAGGTAAGGATTCAGCCTGCGTAGCTTACTGGTCTCGGCATGTCTTGGGAGCTCCTTCCCATGTTGGAGGCTTTGGATTAGTTCAGAGAAAGCTGCTCTTTGAACAAGACCAATGATGGTGGCTTCGGCATTGCTTCTCTCCGTTAAACTTGTGGCTTCATTGGTTCTTGGTATTGAACCTTTCAGCTCTTTAGCAAGCCGCATGAGTCGAGCAGTGGCCTTGACTAATCTTGTCCAGGAGGAAAACTTAAGGAAGCGATCCAGCAGTGAGACTTCTGCAGCCGAAGTCTTGTGCACGAAGATGTTACGTACTTCAGGGTCTTCCACTGGTACATCTCCCACCCCGATGTTTCCACAGGGAAGTTCTTCACGCCTAAGAAAATTAGGACCAGAGAACCAGTTAGAGGTAACAAGCTCTTTTGCACTTAGGCCTCTTGACACATGATCGGCAGGATTGTCTTCAGAGCTCACGTGTCTCCACTGATCTGGTCTCGTGCTGTCTTTAATCCGTTGGATGCGGTTTGCCACAAATACGTGGAATATTCTTGCATCATTGTTCACGTATCCTAGAACAACCTTTGAGTCTGTCCAGAAGACTTCTTGAGCGTCTATTTCCAACTCCTTTCTGAGCATATCACTTGTGCGTACGGCTACAACTGCTGCCGAAAGTTCAAGTCTTGGCACAGTTGTGACTATAGTGGGGGCCACTCTGGCCTGACCCATCACTAGGGAAAAGTGGATTTTTCCTGTCTCGCTAATTACCCTCAGGTAAGTACATTCTCCATAACCCATGACGCTCGCATCGGAGAAGTAATGAAGCTCGTACCTTCGGGCTTCCTTGAACTCTGATGGTAGATAACATCGCTGAATTTTGATGTCTGCTAGGTTCTTCTAGTCAAAGAGCCAGGACTCCCACCGTGGTCTTAGATCGTCTGGCAGTGGATCATCCCACCCGACCTTATCACGACACATTTGCTGAAGTATTTGCTTGCTGATCAGAATAAAGGGGGCGACAACGCCTAAGGGATCAAAGATGGAGGCCACTGTCGACAAGACTCCTCTCCTTGAAAGTGGACGTTCATCCACCACCACTCTGAAGCTGAAGTGATCCGATGTGACACACCATTTAACGCCAAGGGCTCTCTCCATCTGTGGTTTGCCCAAAGCCAGATCTTAGCTTCTTGAAGCATCTGCGCATCTTCTTTCGGAATGATTGCAAGCACTTCTTGGCAATTGGAAACAAACTTGTGGATGTGCAACCTTCCAGAGCTGCATAGCTGTCTGGCTTCACTGACCAACTGTATGGCTTCTTCAGCCGTCGAGACACTAATCAAGCCATCATCGACATAAAAATTTCTTTCGATGAAGTGGATAGTTGTTTCACTGAACCGACCTCGTCCTTGTGCAGCAATGTGCTTGAGGCCATAGTTTGCACAGCCAGGCGACGAGGGAGCACCAAATAGGTGCACTTTCATCCGATAGACTGATGGCTCTGACTCAATGTCCCCGTTGTCCCACCACAGGAACCTTAGGTAGTCCTGATCTTCTGGTCTGACTCGAAACGGATGGAACATGCACTCAATGTCGCACATCACTGCAACCTGGCCTTTCCTGAATCGGCAGAGGACACCTACTATGGTGTTTGTCAACTCCAGTCCAGTGAGTAGATGATCATTAAGTGATATGCCTTCGAACGTGGCTGAACAATCAAACACTACACGGATCTTCCCTGGTTTCTGATGGTGGCGGACTCCATGGTGAGGAAGGTACCAGCAAGAGCCCCTTTGGACATCACGTTCTGGGACCCTCTCGGCATGTCCACAGGTTATAATGTCTTTCATGAATGCAACATAGTCCTTGCGGTATTGCTTATCCCTTTGAAATCTTCTCTTTAGACATTGGAGTCGATGGTCTGCACACTTCAAGTTGTTAGGCAGACAGGGCTTGTTTTCTTTAAATGGAAGTGGCATTTCGCGGTGTCCATTTGCTTGTGTCTTTATACCTGCCTCCATTATTGAAATAAAGCGAAGGTAATCTTGAGAGAAATGAGCATCTTCCACATTTCTTTCACTAAAATCTGATTCGAGCACTTTCAGCACATCTGTGGGAACGATGACTTCCTTGACATGGGTTCGGCATATATACTGGACTTGACTTGTTAGGTCAACAGGCGACTGTAAACTTAGTGTGACCTGTCTCACAATGATTCTATGGCTTACGTTGACGTTCTTATTTTTCAAACAGAAAAGGTTTTATCCTACCTTGACATGTTTCGACGGGATACTCCCGTCTTCTTCAGAAGAGTCACCGATGTTACGAGTGACGCGTCTTATCAGCTGATGTTAGCGAGGCATGGCCGCCCTGTCAGATTTGTCTTCTGAAGACGACGGGAGTATCCAGTCGAAACATGTCAAGGTAGGATAAAACCTTTTCTGTTTGAAAAATAAGAACGTCAACATAAATTAGTTACTACAGACAGTATGAACCTTTTTGGATTACTACGCGAAAACTTTGGACAATCTTGCGTCAGAGAGTTCCGCTACCTCGAACACCTGATTTTAAAACGGGCGCGCCAGAAAAACCATCTCCGCTTCAATCTGCGCTGCAGAGATGAAAATGTTACACCTGCCAGCCTTAATGTAAAGAATCCCATTCGAACTAAGAATGCAGATCGAATGATGGAGAGAGTGCGGATGAGTTTGGTCAAGGAAAGAATACGATTAACAGCAAACAATATTAGGAATTTAGAATCTGAATTAAAACACAAAATGGAGGAGTTCAAACACCGGTACCCATTAAGTAAGGAAATGGAGCAAATGGTAGACAAAAACTTACATAAACAGTATGAGAACGAGTTCTTAAAAACGAAAGAAAGGCCCATAAGGAAACTAAACAAATTAATCGCAAATAAGCATACCGTAAGAAACCAACACCCAACTAATGAAAAATGGATATGTAACATGTCTAAACTTCGTCTAACAGATGCAGAGCATAGCGTGTTATCCTGAGGGTTAAACTTTGCGGTTACACATAAACGCATCCCCCTCGAAGAGTTTATCCTCGCTACAGAATTGGCATGCGAAAAAATACCAGACCCCGGGCAAAAAGCAGCTCTACCCAATGATATAGCAGGCATCCTCAAATCAACCAAACCCCCACCGAGCAATATTATAAAATCAGAAGCACAAGCCATTAACACTCTATCTAAAAACAAAGAAATCACTATTCTCCCAGCAGACAAAGGCAGAACGGTCATCTTGAACACAGAACATTACGAAAAACAAATGAGGGAAATGCTAGGAGATACAGACACATACGAAGTGTTAAAAAAGGATCCAACAGAAGAGAAGAAAAATAGGGTCAGGACAACCGTAAAACGACTACTAAGTGGAAAGAAAATAGACAAACAGACGTACAATCATCTTTTACCCACAGCAAGTGTAACCCCCCGAATATACGGTACACCAAAAATCCACAAGCAGGGAGCTCCGCTGCGACCCATAGTAGACAGCATAGGATCAGTAACGTACAACCTATCCAAATACCTCGCAGAAATATTACAACCCCTTTTGGGACAAACTAACAAGCATTGCAAAAACTCAAAACAGTTAGCCAAAAAACTCAAAGACACCAAAGTAGAGGCAGACGAAATCTTCATATCGCATGACGTGGTTTCTTTATTCACTCGCACGCCTGTAGACGCCACTTTAAACATAGTGGAAAACAGATTGGAGACGGACAGATCATTAAAAAAGCGCACAAATCTCTCGGTACACGACATATCAGAACTGCTTAGGTTCGTCGCCACATCCACCTATTTCAAATTCCGCAACACAATATTTAGACAAAAAGAAGGATTCCCCATGGGTGACCCGCTGTCTGCCATCATGTGTGGTTTTTTCATGGAGGACCTAGAAACGAGGGCCATCGCATCGGCACCCGAAAGTAATCGTCCCACGCTCTGGAAAAGATACGTGGACGACATCTTAGAAAAAATAAAATCAGGACATACGCAACAACTCACAGATCACTTAAACAGTATGGACCGCACTGGGAAAATACAATTCACACATGAAGAAGAGACCGACAAAACCATAGCGTTTCTGGACATAAATATACATCACACTAATGAAGGAGACATTAAAATTAAAATATACAGGAAGCTCACCCACACTGATCAATACCTGCTTTGGTCGTCTGAACACCCCATAAATCACAAACTTTCCGTGGTAAGAACACTGTTTGATCGCGCATCCATCATTACAGAAGACACAGACAAGAAAAAGGAAGAGGAACATATAACTAACGCACAGAAGAAATGCCAGTACCCACTATGGGCCATAAACACAGGCAAACTACAGGTACAGCAGAAACAAAACCCCGGGGCATTCAGAAAGAAACGTAAAAATGATACCGAAACCAAAGGAGTCGTTACGTTACCATACATAAGAGGCGTCACAGAGCGGATTCAACGGGCCATGATAAAATTCCACATCAACACCCCGGTAAAACCATACATAAAATTACGACAACTACTGGTACACCCAAAAGACTAAATTGACAACTGTAACAAATGTGACGTCATATACGAAATCCCATGCCGGTCTTGCCATAAAACATACATTGGGGAAACAGGTAGACCTTTTCATACACGTAAAAAAGAACACCAGAAAGAATGCGAGAAAGAGACAACAGTAAGACAGACACGCTCAGATAAGGAACAAGCACTACAGGCAAACCTTAAATCAGCAATCACAGACCACTGCAAGAGGGAAAATCATATAATGGACTGGGACAAGGCCAAAGTCATCCGCACGCAGAACAATCGACATGAACGCTGGATCATGGAGGCAACTGAAATAAGGAAGCGGGCCCACAGGACCATGAACCGGGACGAGGGGGCATACACGCTTTCCCACACCTGGAGTACCATCTTGGAGGAGCGCCCGGACAGCACGAGGCGTGGCCGCCCTGCCTCGCTAACATCAGCTGATAAGACGCGTCTCTTCTGAAGAAGACGAGAGTATCCCGTCAAAACATGTCAAGGTAGGATAAAACCTTTTCTGTTTGAAAAATAAGAACGTCAACGTAAATTAGTTACTACAGACAGTATGAACCTTTTTGGATTCTATGGCTGCTTCCAATTGCATCACCATAATCAACACAGGGGTTGACGCAGCCAACTATGCTCTAGCCAAGATCGGTCCTTACCGTAAATGGCTCATCATCCTTGTTTGGAAGTGCACCTGACGAAGGCCACGTCGGCCGAAACGTTGTGAATATTAAACTCACTTGGGGAGCTATCAAAACAGTGTGCGGACTTTTTGTTAATTTTTGTACATTGTCCTATTGAGTCGAGCACCTGTTAACTTTTTTGTGTGAATGTGCGTACATTTTTCTGCCTCTCATCATCCTTGCCTGATATAATTTCTCTTGGCAAAAGGGCTTGAGAACAGTTGTATCCTATGAGCAGACCGACATCGCAGTCTATTAAACTAATTAGACTAGCAGGAATGAACTCTCTAGAATAGTAACGGGAAGAGGGATTATCTTGGAGGAATAAAAGCCTCTGACCTGCAGCCCAATTAACTTGTGATTTGGGATGACAGTTTGTTTGGATGCAAGGGCGGAAAGCTTTAATTGCACAGGCTCCATTTGTGTATCAAGAATCTCTGCCCTTTCTTGCAGGATGAAGGTGCTATCACTCTGACTGTCTAGAAGAGCATATACGATAACTTCAGCCTCTGGGTTACCTGTCGTTGACAGCCAAACTGGCAATATTGTGGATGCATATGTGCTATTCCCATTTTGTGTCGCTTGATTAGTTGTAGCTGTGTTTGTTGTTTCACTAGGTTTAGGCACTGTCAGTTCCTTTGACCTTTCCTTTTGATTTAGGTGTTTTCCACTCTCCCTTTGTCCATCAGCTTGACACCTTTCGTCCGCCTTGGCACGGTCTTCGTGTAAACATGTGGGATGTTTTCCCTTGCACAGGTTACAAACACTTCTCCTTTCACAGCTCTTTGAGTGGTGTCCTGGCTTTAAACATGCAAAACACAATCTCTTTACTTGCACATACTTAACTCGCTCTTTGACAGGTTTCTCCATTAACCTTCGACATGTCTGAATGCCATGATTTGCCTTCTCACAAAACATGCACACCTGAGCATCGCCCTTCTTCCCTTCAACATCTGGTTTCTCTTCAGATGCACTTGCTAGCACCTTTGCACCGACACCTCGGACCTTCGACGGCCTTGCCCTTTCACCACCACCACACTTCAGAGCATGAAGAGAGGTCATCGGGTTGCAAGCTATCTTGGCTTCTCTAGCCAAAAACTCGACAAAGTTGCTGAAGCTTGGAAAGGTTTTTGTGGTTTCTTCAAGTTCAATGACCTTTCTATTCCACCTGGCGGTTAGCCAGTCAGGAAGCTTGCTGAGGATTTTTTGATTTTCACTACAGTCATTCAGGACTTCAAGACTCTTAATATGACACAATGCTGCTTGACAACCTCGAAGGAAGTCTGCAAATTCTCTTAGTTCAACACTGTCTTTGGGCCCTATCTTTGTCCACGAATTCAGTTTGTTGTGGAAAGCTTTAGCGACCACAAAGGAGTCGCCATATCTTTCTTCTAGTATTTCCCATGCTGACTCATAGGCTTTCTCAGTGCCCAACAGGAAATAACTTTCAATAGCTTTCTTTGCAGGTCCTGTGACATATTTGCAGAGGTTATAGATCTTTTCATTTACAGGAATGTTCTTCCGGCCGATCAAGGTTTGGAATGACATCTTCCAGTCCTCGTGTCTTATTGCGTCTCCGCTAAAGGCAGGTGGCTCTGGCACGGGCAGATGGCTTGCGTTTATAGACTCTGCTATTGCTTCGGCGAGCATTGCTGTGCTATTGTCTTGAGTGGGCCGAGTGACTTCGTGGCTTGTAGCATTGTTCTGGCAGGCTGTGAAGGCATGTTGGGCCTTGGAAGGGTATTAAGTTTAGGAGAATGCCCTGACAGGTTATGATTATGGAGAAGCTCTGATACCTCTTCATCTGAGTCTGCATCTTGTTCATAAACCTGAAGTCTTGCCCTTGCAGCGTTCATTTTCTTAGTTACTTCCAAACGTTCCAACTGCCTGCGCTTCTCCTCCAGTAACTTCAGTCTTTCAGCATTTTCTGCTTCTTGTTGCGCTAGCTTCATTATGTTCTCAGCTTCAAGCTGTTCAAGTTCCCTTTCTTCATGTTCCATTTCTTCCAGAACCTTCAAGGTGACTTGACTTGCGGCTAACTCTGCTGCTGCTTCCTGTTTCTTTGCTGAGGACAGGCTCGAATGTCTTGATCCTTTACTTGAAATAAGACCAGAGCGTGGGAGGCTCAAAATGGACCCTTGGTCTTCTCTAAACGAGAACACTGAGCCAGTGTCAGCCCATTGTGCTTCCACTGTAGGTAAATGCTGATTTGCATCTTCATACAGGAGAATATTGTTATGACTTGAAAAAATCACAACAAAGAAAACCAGAAAGTACAACTAAAACAAATTTATTCTTCACAAAAAAAAGTTGTACAAAAAAAATATATCCACTATTTAATTCTCTAATAACACTCTGATGCCACTATTTAACTGTTGCCAAAACAAAACTCTGCTCTGCTCTCTTCTGCTCTCTGGGCCAAGATATCGAGCTCTTAGAGGGTTTCCAGGAACTGGCAAAAGTGCAAGAACTTTGCCACCAGTTTTAAAACTTCTTTCTTTTGAATGAAGGTCATATCTGGCTTTCATTTTGCCCTGAGCTTCTTTGAGATTAGACTTAGCAAAGTCACAAGCCTTAGAGAGACGATTACGGAAGTCAGAGACATACTGAAGCAAGTTCATTGGGACATCATCTTCAGCGTGCAACTTTTCCTTCAGTAGCTTCAGAGGTCCACGGACTGCATGCCCAAAAACGAGCTCAAAAGGACGGAACCCAAGAGACTCTTGAACAGCTTCATGGGCAGCAAACAGAAGAAGATGGACACCTTCATCCCAATCTTTCTCTGTGTCAAGGCAGTAGGTCCTTATCATGTTCTTCAGGGTTTGATGGAACCTCTCCAAAGCACCTTGACTCTCAGGATGGTAAGCTGATGACCTGAATGTTTAATATCAAGCTCATGCATAACTTGTTGAAATATGCCAGACATGAAATTTGATCCTTGATCAGACTGAATTGACTTCGGAAGACCAACAAAGTAGACAAACTTAGTAAGAGCCTTGATGATAGTCTTCGCCTTGATATTACGAAGTGGAATTGCCTCAGGAAACCGAGTGGAAGCACACATGATAGTCAGTAAGTACTCACAACCAGACCTAGTCTTCGGCACTGGTCCAACACAGTCAATGATGATCCGACCGAAAGGTTCTTCAAAAGCGGGAATGGGCTTAAGTCGAGCCTTTGGAATATTCTGGTTCGGCTTCCCAGCCATTTGACAAGCATGACAGGATTTGCAGTACTCCTGCACATCAGACCTCATGGAAGGCCAGAAGAAGTGGTTTCTGACACGTTGAAGGATCTTCTTGATACCCAAATGACCTAACATAGGATTGTCATGGGCTAAACTAAGAGTTTCTTGACGATAAGATTTGATGGGTGATCATTCACTCTTCATCTGCAGGAACATCAGGTGGACGCCACTTTCTCATAAGCACACCATTTTTGAAGTAAAAACAGACAGGAACTTGAGTAGCCTCTTGTTCACTTGCAGCCTGTGGTAGAAGATGCGCTAGATCACAAGCTTGTTTTTGCTCATGAATAAGTTGTTTACGAGACAAAATGTCATTAGAATGACCTGACAAGGACAAGTCTGAAGATCTCCCAGACATCTCAGGACTGGAAGGTTCCTGATGAAAAGACTGCCCAATGAAGGTGTCAGCCAGGTTAAAGTCCAGGTCAGCATCATCTTGAATAGCCTTTTTGGCCATAGAACGAGTAACTGCACATGAAGGATAGAGGTCTGGAATTTCCTCCTCTATAGTCAGACTCTTGATCAATCAAGGGAGTGTCAGTTACAATAGGGTAGGGCACAACCTTATCCCCAGCAAGATCATTACCAAGAAGCAAATGAATGCCTTTGAAAGGAAGAGAAGACCTAACACCAACAGTAACAGGCCCAGAGACTAAGTCTGATTTGAGATGAACATTATGGAGAGGTACACTTGTAAAACCACATTCTACTCCTTGAATAAGGACATTAGCCTGAGTAGACGATTTGTCCGAAAAAGGCAGAATATCTGCAAGAATAAGAGATTGGGAAGACCCAGTATCCCTTAGAATTCGAACAGGAGCAGATGAGGAAAAATCATGTGAAAGTGAGACAGAACCATCGGTGATGAATGGCTCTAAACCTTCCATAACAGAATCAGACACAGAAGGTAGAAGATCAGGCGAACTGACCATTGATACAAGAGATTCTCTCTTAGTGAAAGCAGTTGGCTTGGTTTCTTCTCGTTATTGTTTTTTCTTGAGAGCATAACACTCAGAAATAAGGTGACCTTGCTTTTTGCAATATTGGCAAGACACAGAGGGTAAAGAATCAGAGGATTTATTCTCACTTGAAGGTTTCCTCTCAGAAGTGGCCTTAGAATCATTAGAAGTGTTATTAGAAGAAGTCTTGGACTGAAACTTGCTTTGAAATTTTGAAAAAGTGGATTTATGGACAAAAGAAGACTTGTGAGTCAATGCATAACTATCAGCTAGGGTAGAAACATTTTGCAAAGTATTGGCTTGTTTTTCTTCAAGGAAATTTTTAATATCAGGCTGGATACACCTTTTGAATTCCTAAACCAAAATAAGTTGCCTCATTCTATCAAAATCTTTTTCAACTTTCATGGAATTACACCACTGATCAAACAACTGTTACTTTAACCTGCCAAATTCAACATGAGTTTGACTGGCTTCCTTGCGATAATTTCAAAATTTTTGCCTGTAAGCCTCGGGGACCAATCCATAACCCTTCAGAATGGCAGATTTGACAAAATCATAATCAGCACACTGTTGGACAGATAACTGGTTATAGATTTTTCTAGCTTTACTAGTAAGAAAACTTTGTAACATCATCGTCCAATGCTCTTTTGGCCATTTCAAATTTTAAGCAATTTTTTCAAAATGGGTAAATTATTGGTCAACATCATTTTCTAAGAAACGAGGAACAAGTCTGATATGTTTAACCACATCAAAATGATGAGAAAGTCCAAAAGATTTTGAAACAGTACCTGCTTCTATTCTCTTCATTTCCAATTCGTACTGCATTCTTTTTTCTTCTAGTTCTCTCTCCTTCTCCCTCTCCAATCTTCTTTCCTCCAGTTCTCTCTCCAACCTTCTTTCTTCCATTTCTTTCTCCAACCTTCTTTCCTCCAGTTCTCTTTCCTTCTCCCTCTCCAACCTTCTGTCTTCCAGCCCTCGTTGTTTTTGGCATAGCTGGAATTCAAGTCTTTGCAGCTCCGTTGCAGGCACTTCCACATCTTTAATTAATTCTGCTGCTTCTTCCCCAAAGATATCTTCATCGATGAAATGTTGCACCAAAAGGTTGAATATTTCTTGTGTCTTCATTGATGAATTCACATCAGATAATCCAAGGGTTGAGGCTATTTGCAGCAAGTCCTTCTTCTTTGCCAGCACAATTAATTCCTGGGTTGGAGTTTTCAAAAAACTTTCCACATCAAAAGTCATGATTGCTGGTTTTTAAACTAGTCACAAGATTTAAAATAATAATCTTTGGTGAATCCAATCTCGGTGGAACCTCCAATTTGTTATGACTTGAAAAAATCACAACAAAGAAAACCAGAAAGTACAACTAAAACAAATTTATTCTTCACAAAAAAAAAGTTGTACAAAAAAAATGTATCCCCTATTTAATTCTCTCATAACACTCTGATGACACTATTTAACTGTTGCCAAAACAAAACTCTGCTCTGCTCTCTTCTGCTGTCTGCTCTTAAAATCACAGCATTTATATACACTAGCAACCTTCTAGAAAGATCCACAGGATTCTAGGGAAATCCCACCCCCTCCAAGCAGGAAAGTGCCAGAAGCTTCTAGAAATCACTAGTCTTTTCCTAACGATTTTACAGACACGCCACCAGAGGGTGCCAAATGAACAAAATAAATATAGCTGACCAGCAAGGCAGCAAAACAGCATGTAACAGATCTTCATTTACAAATGAAATATAATGCTGTACAAAAAATACTCATGAATAACAATATGTAGCCGTTCAGTGATCTGCCTTGATACAGCGTCACAGGTATCTACCCGACGGCGGGTGTCTCTATCGGGCAGGCTGCGTTGACGAACATCCTCATAGCGTTGTTTTACCTCAATATCGGCAGAGCGAATCTTAATCTCATACTCTCGTAGAACATCGCTTGAGGGGGTTAAGTAAAGTGCCCTTCTAGCGTTCTTAGCAAGAACCTTCCATCTCTCATATTTTTTGTTGAAATGATGTTGAAGTATTTTCAGTTTTTCATTATGCAGTTCTTGACATTTATCAGTAAGTTTTCTTCTTCTCTTTTCTTCAGTAACACTGGTTTCTGCATTCACTTCACTCTCTTTTTGCTTTTTGAAGGGTTTGCTTCTAATGATTTACTGTGAACAATCTTCTCTGCTTCAGCTTCAAGCGTAACATCTAGGTCTTGAATTTTAGTTGTATTCATTTTAGTATGTTTGTTTGAATTAAATCTAAGCTTAAGAAGTTTAAGTAGCCTTATGTGGCTTAATTTGCTTGTAAATGAATTGAATTTCACCCTTGACCAAATTGTTTTAAAATCAATTTAACTTGTTATCCTATAAAAATCTAAACGTAATAATATGAAGAATAATACGAATAATATAATGTTGTTAATAATGTAATATTAATAGTACTAACAATTATAGGATTAATAAATGCAATAATACTATTGACATCAAATCAAACTAACTTGAATATCAAGTGATAGCTTGAACGCCCCGTGTAGCAAGAGAAACTTATTTCACTTAAACATTAAATGAGAGCAATTCTTAAAACTTAGAATCACTTTGAAGGTAGGCTAATGCAGTTATACACCCTTAAACTAAATAATTCTTAGAATGGCTTAGTGGCAGTAATAGAGATGAAATTACCAATAACACTTCACCTTACATTTAAAGATCAAAGGCAACACATAAGTATAACCAGTCAAATGTAACAAAAGGGCAGTATTGTCAAGTGCAACAAAAGGGCAATAAAGTCAAGTGCAACAAAAGGGCAAAGTCAAGTGTAACAAAAGAGCAACAAAGTCAAGTGCAACAACAGGGCAACAAAGTCAAGTGCAAAGTCAAGTGCAACAAAAGGGCAACAAAGTCAAGTGCAACAAAAGGGCAAAATCAAGTGTTACAAAAGGGCAACAAAATCAAGTGTAACAAAAGGGCAACCAAGTCAAGTGCAACGAAAGGGCAACAAAGTCAAGTGTAACAAATGGGCAACAAAATCAAGTAAACGGACAACAAAATCGAGTGCAACAAAAATGAAGGGCAACCAAGTAAAGCAGTAACAAAATCAGTAAAAAGGGGAACAAAATTAAGTGCAACAAGATCATGTAAAATGGCAACAAATCAAGGGATGCAGGGACAGGATTCAGGGCAGTGGAGTAGGGGAAAGGTGGAGCCTGAAGAGGTGGGTTTTCAGGCAGCGCTTGAAGGTGCTCAAGGATTCTGCCCTTCAGACCTTGATAGGTAGATCATTCCACCAACGAGGTACCAGGACAGACAGCAGCCTTGAGCGGGAAGGGGAGGAGTGAAGAGGGGGAGGGGCCAGGCGACCATAAGTAGCAGAGCGGAGTGCTCTGGCAAGGGTGTAAGGTCTGAACAGTCTCTGGATGTATACTGGGGCTGTTTTGGTTTTACAAGGGGGATACCACCATCTGTTCCATTGACTCCCTGGTAGGCTAGCACCAATGACTTAAATTTGATGCGAGCGGCAACAGGAATCCAGTGGAGCCTTGTGAGCAGGGGTGTGACGTGGGAGTGCCTCAGGAGGTTGTGGACCAGGCGAGCTGCAGCGTTTTGGATGAGCTACAGGGGTCTGATGGCAGATGCTGGGAGGCCTGCGTGGAGGGAGTTGCAGTAGTACGGGTGGGAGAGGATCAGCGCTTGGACTAGGTGCTCTGTTGAGTAGCTGGTGAGGGAGGGCCAGATTCTACAGATGTTGTAGAGGAAGAACCAGCAGGTCTGGGTCACTGCTGCGATGTTTGCAGCAGAGGAGAGCCTGTCATTGAACAGGACCCTGAGGTTCTTCACACTCCATGAGGGGGAGATGGTGGTATCCCCCAGGGTTATGGTCAGGTCCAGAAGAGGGGAGGATGGAGCAGGGATGTAGATCATCTCTGTCTTGCGTGGTTTGAGCTTCAGGTGATGCCCCCGGCTGGGGGTATAAACTCAGCCATATCTCGTATAGATTTCCATTGACAGCCAGCCACACAATGTTAATTCCGACCAGTTATACGCAATATTAACACACTTTTGTAATAAGTTGCAGAGCAGCAACGACGTGGAAAGTAAGCAATTTGGTGGGGTTTATTTTACAAAGTTTTATGGAGTTTAAAAGGTTGACTTACACGATGAATGAAGAGGCTATAAATTAACTTTCATTTTGTAATACGACTCTTGGGCTGCGAAACATACAGCAGGATGGGAATGAAAATTATAGCGTAATGCAACCAGTAGGGTTTATGTTAAAAATAAATTGTCAGGACTGTAGGCAAAAAACTGGAAAATAACTACTTTGAAAAGCAAAGAAGAGGGGACTTCCGATGACGTTATGAGAAGAATAACAGGTTAGAGACAAAGCTCCGTCAGAAAAACTGTGACAACTATAGATACTTAAGGTCTTCAGATTGGAAACCAGCCTTTGAACAAGATTTCCTCCTCCTCGAGGAACAAAGGGGCCGTAAAACAGGGGACTTCGAATGAAATAAGCGATAAAACACTGAGCTCGGACAGCGCTAGCTTAAATGCTACTAGCCATAAGGTGGGCGAGACCGAGTCTCTGATCATTGAGGAAATGAGAAAACTTTGTGAAGAAAATACTCAGGGGCATAAACAAACTACACAGACCCTTGAGCGCCTGAAAAAGCCATGACGGATATTAAAGAGCAGCTTGGTGACCATCAGCAGAGGATTTGCGAGCTGGAAGGAAGAGTGAGCGAAGTGGAAGATGCGGAGGCAAGGCAGCATTGTGTGCTACGATATCTGCTTCAACGCGATAAACAATTCACGGATATATGTGACGACCTACAAAACAGGCTGAGAAGAATCAACATTGGAAAATTCCAGGTACCAGAGATGAGTGAGCGAGGCGATGTTGTTGAGTTTGTGAAAGGCTTGCTACCCAAAGTGCTGAGTCTGCCACCTGACTTGGATATTAAAATTGAAAGAGCACACCGCTCACTCCAGGTTGGACCGACAGATCCAGCAGCACCCACCCGATCAATCATCGTGAGATTCTTGGGTGCTGCAGTAAAGGACATTGTTCTGCAACAAGCATGGAGCCAAGGACAGGTGATGTTTCAAGACAGGAGGATATTCTTCGATCAAGATTATTCTCCTGTGCTACAAAAGAAGCAAGCTAAAGTTTATGCAGTCTTCAAGCAGTTAAACAGACAGACAGACATATTTTATTCAGTAAAAAGGCCAAAGGCCTATATTACAGCCATTTACATAATATATATAGTGCACATGCTGTTATATTGGAAAATGTTTGATACACTTATTTACAAGATACAATAAAATACAAACATTTTTTAAGACAAAATCATTATTAGTTTTCATTATGTTTATAAAGTTTGCCTCAGGATCAAAGGTAACAAAGTACATCTGAATATATTTTTGTCTTAAGTCATCAAAACGTTTACACTTGCAAAAAACATGAAATTTATCCTCAATATGACTTTCACCATTCAATTTACAAAATAAACATAATCTATCTTTGTGGTCAACTTTAATATATCTCCCAGTTTCAACTGCTAGGTTAAAATTACCACATCTAAATTTGGAAAAGGATGATCTAAGATATAATGGAATATCACAATTTAAGTACCTTTCTGTCATGGTGTTGGCCTGCGGGCCCTCCCCCCTGTTTCATTCTTTGCCTCCACCTTAACGGGCAACAGGTGTGGCTCGTTAAGGTGGAGGTAAAGCTGTTCTATTTAAGGGCTGGCTGCACCTCATTTGGGTGCAGCAGTATTCTCTTGTGTGGAGCCCTGTGATGTGTTGTGTGCTGCTGCTCCCCTCCTGGAGTTGATTTTATAATTTAAATTAAAGATTTTTATATTTTTACTCAGCCTGTGCGTTTGGGTCCCTGGTCCATTCTGTGGGAACATGGTCCCAGTCCCCGCCGGTTTCGTGTCTTCTGCCGGCGGCGGCAAAACCATGACACCTTTCCACATTTAGGAGTGTTTTAAACTGGGAGTAAGGAAAATATTTACTAGAATTCTGGATTGAAGAGAACCAGCACTGTTTAAGATTGTCAGACAGTCTCTGCTTAAAAAGGATATGAAATAATCTACATTACCCACATCCTGACATATCCAAGCATACCCAAAACCATACACAAATAAAATGACACATGTTGCCCAGGTGGAGCGATCAACATCATCTAAAGACTTAATCATAATATAACACTGTTTTGGCAATCTATTTCGTGGCATATACAATAAACGACACCAATATTTAATTACCTTAGTCATATAAACAAATTGTAGAGGGAGTCTGCCACATTCACTAAGAGCCATGCTATTACATGTAGATTTTCCAACTTGCAAAAAATATTTACAAAACTTCACCTGAACAGACTCAATGATTTTACAATGATTAGTACCCCAAACCTCAGACCCATAACATAAAATAGGTGAGACCATACAATCAAACATTTTAAACAAGTCTTGACGATTAAGTCTTCCCATCCTCTTTTGGAAACCATATATTGAAAATATTGCCTTATTGGCCTGAGATGCTTGACAGCTTTGAGCCTTACTCCATACAAGCTTTGGTGTATATACAAGTCCTAGATATTTGTAAAAGGATACAGCTTCAATAACATTTCCCTTGTAAAACCACTTTTCATAACTCCTTAATGGCACACCATTTCTAAAAACAAGAATCTTAGTTTTACTAAGATTAATTGACATTCCAGTTTGGTCACAAAAAATTTCAAGTGCATTTACTTTCTGCTGTAACAAATTACATGTATCAGAGAGTGCAGAAACATCATCAGCAAATGTTAGCGAGCACAGATTGTTATAATCAGGTGAAACAAAAACACCCAAGCCACCTTCCTGTTGCATTATTGAACACAACTTATTTATAAATATAATAAACAATTGCGGACTTAACACATCCCTGACAGGTTCCGATATTACATGTAAAACACTTAGATAATCCCTTTGGGGTTCTAACACATGCAGATAAATTACTGTACATAGATGAAATTATGTTGAAAAATTTACCAGTTATACCAACATCAGCTAAAGATTGCAAGAGAACATCATGTCTTATTGTGTCAAAAGCCTTAGAAAAGTCAATAAAAAGGCAAAAAAATCTGCCTCTCTTTTTACATAAATATTTTTGAACTAATGCCTGAAGGGTAAAAATGTGGTCAATTGTACAGTACCCAGCTCGAAAACCTGCCTGAGACTCATCAATAATTTCATGAGTATCACACCAGGATTTCAAACACTTATTCAAAATGTATAAAAATAATTGGCAGATAGAATCAATAAGAGAGATGCCTTTATAATTATTTGGATCACTTTTGCAGCCATTTTAGAACAGAGGGCATATGATACTCTTGCCCCAACTACATGGGAAATTACCACTATCAAATATTTGATTAAACAATACTGTAAGAAAAGGTACAATAGAAGCACTAGATGCCTTAAGAAACTCATTTACTAAACCATCAGGTCCAGGGGACTTATTGTTAGGGGAGTTTAAAATGTTAGATAAAACATCTTGCTCAGTAATGACACATCAGTAGTATCTACAATAGGAGGTGAAATAATAGTTAACATCTGCTGGATCATGTTGATCATGCTGATCAACACACAATAATAACAAAAAATGGTCAAACCATTGATTACAAGAAATTGATGAGGGAAGACTGTTATGCATTTTATATTGTTTCAATACTTTCCAAAATAAATTTGAGTCATTGCTGGAATCAACAAGTTTCTGTCTTTGTTTACAATGATATTACTCCTTTTTAATTATGAAAATCTTCTTAAACAGTTTACGTAATTGACGAAATATGTCCAAGTCCTGCTTATTATCTCTATGTGCGCTTAAGGCAGAATATTTCTCATGTTTTAAGCGTTCCAACTCGTCATCGCACCAGGGAGGCTGTGATCTGCTATTGCTATTTTCAAAGCTGTGATAAACAGTTTTGGTATGAGATTCAGCTTCTTGAATCACACTTACAAAGAGGTTAATTGCTTCTTCAATATTCACATAAACAAGGTCACTTAGTGTAGTAGACACCTCTAGGAATCTGTTGTGCATCTGTGTTGCAAACCGATTGTTACAGTCTTTAGACCACACATATTTGATCCATTTATCCTCTTCAGTAGTGCCCTGCTCATCAGAATTTACAGTGGCATCAGTAGCATGAGTTGTTAAGGTCACAGTTGGGTCAGAGTTGAACCAATTATGTGTGATGTCGAGTGCAATAAAGAGGAAAATGAGATGTCTAAAGTTCCTATCCCAAAATTTTTAACATGGTGGAATAAAGATGAACTTCCGATCATGAAGTCTACAACACTTGCTCCATTGTGAGTGATACATGTAAACTCACCAGCTTTATCATCATGGAGTCGACCATTAAAGGTGTGAATTCCAAATGTTTGACACAATTCTGCCAATTTAATGCCATAATTATTATTTGACAGTCCTTGCTTGCCCGAGGAATATCAAACTCATCACTGGGATAGTCCACAGCATCATAAATGCAATCTAAATTATCATCAGGTATGTTGTCAAGGAAATCCTTCATCCTAGCATTAAAATCACCAAAGAGAAGTACATGATCCTCCGGATAGTCACATCGAATGGTTGATATGTAATCTTCTAATACGGATATACCATCCTTATCGACATTATTATAAATAGGAGAGTTTTCAGGCGATACATACTTGAAGATTAGTATACTGTCTCGATCCCAGTCTAGCCGTGATGTGTGAAATAAAATCACTATACAATCTTCAAAATGTTCATAAATACGCTTACAGTATCCACCTTTCACTAGGCATGACTTGATAAAAACAGTTACACCACCACTATACCTGCCGAGTCGTTTTACTTTTTGCCAAACACTGTTGAAAACACTGTAGCCAGGTAGGAAGTCAAAGAACTCACCTACTGATCGCACAAACGTTTCACAAAGTCCAGTGATGTCAATTGGTCCCTCTATATTCCATGATAAAATGTCAATTCATCAGTTTCGGTATTTGGTGTAGCCTCCCTTGTGCTTCCTGCTTCCTTGGATGTAAACAAAGTCCCACGTGGTTCGGCTGTCACTGCCGCGCCGTAGCTTGTTCGTGGTTGTTCCTGAGATCGTATGTTGTAAGAATGGCGTTTAGAAACACAAACGATATCCTTCTTGTCGCGGTCATACACATAGGTGAGTCCATCGATAATTAGCTTGTTCTGCCGCATTTCCACTCGCTTGTTAGCATTATGAGCCTCAACAAGCACGCCTCTCCTCTCTCACTCGCTGGGTGAAATCCTCAGTTACACGATGGTTGCCATCTCGTCCGAGCTTATCTCGTGCACACGTGAACACTTTGCTCTTATCACTGCTCTTCAAAAACTTAGCAATCACAGGTGATCGTGGATTACGTGGATTCAGTCTATGAGCACGCACAATAACAATGTTACTCACTGTGTCCTCCTCTATTTACAGCGTGTCGGTTAAGAAAGATCTCACAATATTGTCCGACTGATCCCAGTTTTCTCCCGGTGAACCCTGCAGACCATGAAATAGCAGGTTATCACGACGGCTTCTAGATTCTAGGTCTTCTAGTTTATTTTCAAGTTCTTTTACTTTTGAGTGAAGCTCAAAGTTCTCTGTTCGAAGTCGAGCGAGTTGCTCGTGCATATCCAACGCCATGTTATCAACTTTTGAGTGGAGCGATTCAAAATTCTTATCCATGGCACAATTAAGTTCACTGAACATTTTCTTCACTGATACACTGCTCGAGTCACTAGAACCTTGATCTACTTGCACTGATCCCTCAGAACCGGTCTGTAAAGTCGCCTGTCGGGTAGTGGGACCTGGATTCATCTCCACCGATCCGCTCGACACAAGTAGAGTGCTTAGAAAGAGCAAAAGTCGCAAACACAAGGAAACTGATCGCTTACCAACTTGCAGAACATGAAAGGTCCGTTTTGATCCATTTGGTTGTATAAAGGTACCAATTTTAGCCCGATACTGGGCTAAAGAGATACCCATTTTTCAGGTGGTGAGACAACACGTCTTGTCTTCAAGCAGTTAAAGCAAAAAGGCATACAGGCAAAGTGCCTATATCCAGCGTGACTGAAGCTTAAGATGGACTCAGGGGAAAAAATTTGAGGCTTGAGGTTATTAAAGCTACATAACTGAATTAGTATAGACAATGATTGAAGGCAATTAAAGCTCGATATAAAACCTCAAGTTGCCGCAAAATGTTAAATAAATCCTCTGACGGAGGACTCTTTATGTTTACATGAGTGATTCACACTCACTAAGACCTTTTTTACGTGTTAGTGTTGTAATGTGGAAAGAAGCCACTAGATGGCAGTATTGACCTTTTTTTTGTTAAGCCTAGTCTGGAGCTAGGTTTGGGCATGTCCTGGGCATGTCTGAGAGGGGAAGGTCCCAGAGGAAAAAAAAAAAAAGTCTAAATGTGGGAGGGGGCTGCAAAAGAGCATAAAATTAGAGAAATTGAGAGAGTAAAATAGTGGGAGAAATTGCAAGGAGAAGGATACATTTGACCAGACCTGTCACTCTTTTCAAGACCTGTGAAGCTTTTGTGGATTTTTGCCTGTGTTGGAGCATTTTCCTCACCCGGAACATCACTAAGCAACCCCATCTCAAGGGACTGTAAATATTTTTTTTCTTGTATATTATCAATCTTGGTCAAAAGTATAAATTGTAGGTTAGTGTTAGTCTTTGTTGAATTAAATCTGTTTTAGTTTTAAAATTTTGTCTGTCATCCCTTTCTGTCTTATATGTCGTAGCAAATTGGGGCCATAACAGTACTCCCAGCCGAAAATGTCACGCGCAATGGATAATGGCATACATACCAACTCTACCGCATTTGGCAGCAGACATCCGCTTTTGTGGCATTTTTTTTAGAATGAAACGCCCCGAAAGCGGTCATTGGCTTGTATGTAATGGGTATTGCAAAGCTAACTCCCATGTGGTCCATATCTGGGGTCCCTCAGGCAGAGCCTGAAAACATTTCAGCAGCAACCTAAAAGGGCATCTAAAGTTGATTCCCACTGTTTTTTTTATCAGCCAATCAGCGAGCCTCTCAGCCGCACCTGCGCAAACGAACCAAAATAGGATAATCTACGTATGTCCACAAAACATTGGTTTATATGAATGAAATTGGTCATGTGACAATGCAAGATGTCAACAAAAGCAAGTGATTTGTTTGTTAATATTGGGAATTCAACGTCTCGTCTGTGAATCAACTTTAAATGCCCTTTAAGACGTATAGCGTGATACACACTCCAGCACAGTAGATGGTGGTAGCATCGTCTACTCCTATGAATTTAAAAACCAAGATCCACAGAGTAAAAACTCTGGGTCCGTTCAAGTGTGTCTGCAAGTAAGCCGATTGCGCGAGATTCCCGAAAAATGAAGCTAGAATCTTGCCCAAGTCGCGCGATAAGCCCCCCCAAACCATGCAATAGCTGCAGGATCTTGCAGCCAGAGCCATTGAACGATATTCTCAGAGTTGAAACACTCCCATCAACTCTCGTGTACACAAAATGGCGGCGCACCTCCGGGTCTGGGAACTTCTTATAGTTCCAGATTTCTGGCAAGATGGTGGACAGGGCACAAGCAAAGTTCTAAGCTCTGTTCATTTAGTCCCAAACTGCTTTCTAAATACTGTACTTGACTCAATCGTCAACGCCAAACGACCGGCCATCATCACCAACACAGACTGTAGATCAGGAAACACGAATAAAGACAATGCCGGGGACTAACGATATGGATTTCCCCGCTCTCAAAACAGCTAATGCTAACTCGGGAGAAAAGCTATTTTTTCACAGCTACGCTGCCAGCATCTCCTCTCCAGCACCGATGGATGCTTCGCAGGCCAGCAAAGGTAACGCCGGCAACCAAGGCACGAGATGCTCCCTTCACGTCACCCCAACAAAACTCCCGCCGACAAAAAAAAATGAACCACCGAAGCAGAGCCCTCTCTTGCTGACGTTTTAGGTGCTATAAAGGGTCTAGACAAGAAGGTTGAAGACTTTAGCAAGCAGCTTAAAGAACGTTCAGCTATGTTCGCCGGCATTATACAAAGAGTGGACCTCAACTGGTTTGAAATCACTGAGTGTAAATCGAAGGTGGAATTACTTGAAAGGGAGCACACGGAACTGAAAAAAGAAAACACTGACTGGAAAGAAAAGATACTGGATAACTCATCAAAAGGTGAAATGAGGTAATTGTTCTTATGTAAATGGGTAGATTGTTCCAGTCTGAAGGAGCTTTGAATTGAAAGGCATGTCTGCCAATTACTTTATTTGTTATGGAGACAGAAAAGAAAGGTTGCTGAAAATGTCTAAGAGGATGTGTATGATATGAGATACTGTTTCAAGTAAGCAGGGCTCTCAAGTTTTGAATTCAGGCTAGAGTGAGATTTTCTTCGTGGGGGGGGGGGGGGGGTGCATGATACTCCCATTTTCAAAGGTGCATAGTATCGATGTTCATGTACTTTGTTACAGTATTTAAGTAGTATTGGGGAGACTGGGGTTACCTCGTCATGATTTTGTATTTGGCTTCATAACTCGTTGCTAAAACTTAGAGAAATACTATTATGGTCTATGTGTAGTGCAGAATGTCGCCTACAAAAGTTGTATTGATACAGTCTCAATATAACGTATATTTTTGTCACATTATTCAATTTTCGATATATCACAAACATGCCGAAGTAACCCCATACCCGGGGTTACTTCGTCAGATGGGTGGAGAAAAATTGAAGCACTGATTACTGAAGCACTGATTTAAAACCCCACAAGTCAAGTCAAGTCAAGTCAAGTGTGGCTTATGGGGTTTTAGTAATAGGTGCTTCAATTGTCATAGTTGGCAATCAGCTGAAGCTGAAAAAGACAGTCCAATATTCTCATAACAGAAATGGTGAGATCTGTTTTATTTTTACAACAAACCAAATCAAGCTATGATTTATGCATAATCACCATCAGAGTAGCAGTTATGACATTTGTAGGCGAGCCCACAGACATTTGCACAGTCCTCATGTGCCCACCCTTTGCATGAGAAGCATTGGACCCCCTCCTCTCCACCTTTGGATGATCAGTAAGGACCATGGTACCAAAGAGGAGCTGCAAACATTCCCACTGAAAAAGGAATGGAATGAAATGCAGAGGCCCCAAGGCTGGCACCTGCAAACCCTAAATACTCTGCCAACACCTCCACATTAATGGGCCCCACCTGTGGCCTATTCAGGTGGAGGTGAAAGAGTGAGAAAGGGGCGGGGCTGCAAGGACCAAACCCTTACAAACCCATACTTGTGTCCTCCAAACAGAGGCCCTAATAGGTTCTCTATTATAAACGTAAAGTAAATGCAAATATTTGAATTAAGACACTATAGGTGTCTGAAAAACAATAAATTGGCTCCTATATTTGACTTTGGAATATTTTAATATAGGCCAAACGCAGGACCTACAAGTGGTGGAACCTCAGCACCCTGACAAACTAACCCCATGTTGCTTAGCCAGTGTAGCCCCGTGCTCCCATTTTGGAAATCAGGCCGCATATCTCATGATCGCAGCAGGCCTTTATCTTATGTGTTGTTAATAACTCTAGTTACATGCGTTTATGAAACAGTAAAAACACTGTGGAAATCTTTGTCTTCAAAGAAGCTAGACGCATTTCTTTCAGACACTTAAAGTTTGGAATTTGGGCCAAAATGTAGTTATTTAGGCAGAAAACACTTACATGGCACTACAAGTCCTTCTTCTTTCCAAGAGATGACGTCGCTGGGATGTCACATAATTTGTACATTTTCGCTTTCCCGTCAGTGCGTTTGCAATAAAAACAAGAGCCATCTGGCAATGGCGGATCCCCCTGGCTGTAGGTTGTGTAACCTACAGGTTGTGTGGACAGACGGACGGACCGAAACCCCCAAAAGGCACAACTAGACCATAAGGAGAAGCTCCATACCAAATTTGGTGTTAGTAAGTGGTATAGTTCTCGAGTTCTGGTCTGGAAACGATTTTATTACAGACGGACGGACGGACACACTGATCGCTATATCCCCCCGCATTATATGCCGGGGGGATAAAAACGGGTGACAAACCCAGCCCCGTGACCGAAGTAACCCCGGTCTCCCCTACTTTCACTTCGTTACTTTGACACTGGCAACTTACTTACTCGTTTCAAATTAAAATATCAATTTAATTCATTTACGGATTATCTGGATTCGGCGTGTTCAAGAAGAACAACGCCGTATCTTTGTGCAGGTGTGTCTGCCAGTGGACGTGGAGCTGCAAATTTATGCACGCAGTTACAAAATTCTATCACTAAATGGCACACCAGGATCAGTTTTTGAATATCACCACTGCCAGTAAACTGAAATAAGAAGTGACTCTCATTCCCCCAATATCTGTGCTTTTTAATTTCATTGGGACTCCCCAGTATAATAAAGGCTAAATAATTAAATAATTATTTTGTGTATTTGTATCGTTTTGTCAGTCGCAAATGAGATTTTGCGGTACCACCTCTGACACCGGATCGGAGCAGGGTTTGTTTTTAGCCAAAATACACGGAGGGCAGAGAGCCCCCACTCTCCCCGTAACAAGTTAGAAGTCAATTCATCTAACCATAGCCGCCCAAAGCTGTTAAATTGAGATTTAAAAAATGATCCGTAAAGCAAATATATCCTACATAGTTCCTAGACTTTAATAAGCACTTTTTGAAAAAAAAAAAAGTGATGAAGTGATTACCTGATTTCAGGCTTCCACTTCCAGCTCTTCTTTGACGTGTGCACACATAGCATTCGCGCGCGTTTGGACGACGTGATTACGGCACTGCTATTTCACCTAGCAACAAGAAATACTATTTTCTGATTGGCTGATAGTTTGAGGTTTCAAACAGAGCCCTCTGCCTTCGCCTCATTCATTCATAGATTACTAATCTCTTTTATAGTTCATATTACTAATGTGCGGCGAGTTTTATCACTTCTCAGCGTGAGAAATGTCATGTGTGGCGGGAGAGCGTGAGAACTTATTGAAATGCGTGAGTGTCACGCTCAATGCGTGAGACTTGAGAGCCCTGAGTAAGGACAATGAAAGTGGACACATTTGAATATGTATTGGAGCCAATGGTAATGTCTTCTTGCACTGAGGGGTAACCAGTTCAAGACATAAGACAGTGGTGGGTACGATATGGACACCTTAATATAAATCTGCAGTCTGTTGTAGAGAACGTTGAGTGGTTGAAGATCTGTTTTATTAGTGTTCTGAGAGATAATATCAGCAAAATGGGTAATAGTAACTGTGTGACAATTCTTTTCCTTATCCCCAGGGTAAAACAGTTGATGGAACGATGAAGAATACCTAGATTACAACTTTATTTATGATGGATTCAATGTGATATTTGAAGGAGAGCAATGGATCAATCCAGAGGCCAAGATATTTAAAGGAAGTCACCTGTTCAAGGGATGAGCCATCGTTAAAAGAAATAGTGAGGTCAGAGCTGTCACCAAGACCTAGTCTGGTTCCAAACAGCATACTGCGAGATTTATTTTTATTCAGGACTAATTTATTTAATGCGAACCATTTCTGAACCAAGGAAAACTCATTTTGTAGGGATCGCTCAATATCAGATTTGTTAACAGCAGATGTATAGATTACGGTGTCGTCAGCATATAAATGTACTTGACAGTCAGAGCAGAGCTTAGGGAGATCATTGATAACAAGTGGTGCCAGGCAGAACAAACCCCCCCCTCGCACATACTTTCACCTACTTGTACGAAATTCTATAAGGATCTATTCTGGGTCAGTGGCAATTTGGGGTGAATCTGGCCATTAGTTTTGCCGCTAGAGTGTTAACAAACAAACACACAGACACACAAACACAGAAACAAACTGAACCGAAAACATTACCCCTTCCCTCATTGTTCGGGTGGGGCGAGGTAAAAATGGAAAAAAGAAGTGGTCCTAGAGATGAAACTTGTGGTACTCCCTTCTCAACAGTTAAATAATCAGATTGACTACCACTGAGTCGGACACACTGACGTCTATTATGAAGGTATGAGTTGAAACAAAGTAAGGCATTTCGGGAGACACCAGTTGAATAATGTTTATCAAGGAGTAAATAGTGATCAACAATGTCAAAGGCCTAAGATAAATCCAGAAAAATTGCACCAGTGAGTTTTCTATTCTCAGAGGCAGTAAATATATCATTAATAAACTTTAAGAGAGCTGTAGTGGTTGAAAAGTTGGGTCTAAAACCAGACTGGCATTGAGATAGGATATTTGATTCAGTAATATAGCAAGATAGTTGATTGAATATTAATTTTTCAAAGATTTTGGCTGTGGATAGAGATTGGGCAAAAATTATTAATGTTGTGTGGGTCTCCACCCTTATGAAGTAAAGTAACAATAGCAGTTTTCCAAGCAGAGGGAAGGGCACGGAATAGTGAAAAAGTGAAATAAACAAGTGAAAAAAGTGTTTAAGCCGAAATGTTCCTTTTTCTTTTTGTTTGAGCACTTTTCGTTTATTTAACTTTTTTTCACATGGGTTAATTATAGCCATTTTTTGCATTTTTGTGCCTCTTTCTTTTTTGTAGCAGTGTGTGGGCTACCTTTTTCATTTTGCATTATTTCATTCAGCTTTAAGCACCAGTATCAATCTTGGACAGCTTAGCATCCAAGAGTGCAAACTTTATTTCTTAAATTTTATTGTTTTGTTTGCTGCCACCACTACCTTCTCCTTAGTGGCTCTAGATGGCTACACTTACAGAAATTAGAGGCATTACAGATGCCATAGCACAGACCCACAGCTATTCTCAAGAAGATTGATGGGATTCTTTTCCCTCTTGATGTACCATTTGATGTTCCCTCCCTGAGTGGTGATAACCTTTTTAAGAGATTGAAACATCTTTCGTTGAAGGCAATGAGACTACAACTTCATGGCACGACTCTTAGTGAGTATGTCAGGGTGAAACATATTCTTAGAGGCCTCAGAATTCAGAAGGCCCCCACCTTCGGACGGGCTAGTGAGGATTTTTGCACCAAATGTTGTGAGATTTTGAATAAGGCCTCTTTGGACCTTATGGTCCTTACAATTCAATATACTCAGTCTGAAATTTCTGATACTCATAAACTCATGGATGAAGTCCGAGGGAACATTTGTTCCACCCTTGATGAAGCGGTCCACAGGCGTAGGTTTGGAGGAGAAACAAACTCATAAGCCAAAGACAGTCCGAATCCAAAACCAGGGCAGCAAAAACAATAACAAGGTCGGGCAGAAAAAAGGTCAAAAACACACAGATGCAACAATATCCAAAAAGGGCAAACCAAAACCGATAGTCGGGCAATCCAGTCAGAGAGATAATATTACAATGAGTTGAGGCGAGAAACGTGGCACAAGAAACAAGGAAGTATAACGATCTGACATGGAACTGACTGTGAAGACACCTTATATACACATCCGGGGTGAACACATGACAAGGGAGCACAGGTGCGATCAATGAAACAACAAGTATTTGACACTAACGTGTCTTTGTCCCCCGCCACAAAATGTGAAATCGTGTCAAAAAGAACAATTTCTCGGTGTGACCTTGAGAATGGCGCGAAGGTCACCAAAATGGACTGGCACTGGGGTATCACCCTAATACATGTTGACATAAGATACAAAGAAAATCCGTGGATTCGTTCTTGAGATATCTCGCTGACAACGCTATCAGTGTGAAAATCCACAATCTCTCGGTGTGACCTTGAGAATGGCGCGAAGGTCACCAAAATGGACTGGCACTGGGGTATCACCCTAATACATGTTGACATAAGATACAAAGAAAATCCGTGGATTCGTTCTTGAGATATCTCGCTGACAACGCTATCAGTGTGAAAATCCACAATCTCTCGGTGTGACCTTGAGAATGGCGCGAAAGTCACCAAAATCGACTGGCGCCGGCGTATCACACTAATACATGTTGACATAAGATTTTAAGTAAATCCGTGGATTCATTCTTGAGATATTTTGCTGACAAGGCTATCAGAGTGAAAATCCACAATCTCTCGGTGTGACCTTGAGAACGGCGCGAAGGTCACCGAAATCGACTAATGCCGGGGTATCACCCTAATACATGTTGGCATAAGATTTGAAGAAAATCCGTGGATTCGTTCTTGAGATATTTCGCTGACAAGGCTATCAGAGTGAAAATCCGCAATCTCTCGGTGTGACCTTGAGAATGGCGCGAAGGTCACCGAAATGGAGCAACGCCGGGGTATCACCCTATTACATGTTGACATAAGATTTGAAGAAAATCCGTGGATTCGTTCTTGAGATATTTCGCTGACAAGGCTATCAGAGTGAAAATCCGCAATCTCTCGGTGTGACCTTGAGAATGGCGCGAAGGTCACCGAAATGGAGCAACGCCGGGGTATCACCCTAATACATGTTGACATAAGATTTGAAGAAAATCCGTGGATTCGTTCTTGAGATATTTCGCTGACAAGGCTATCAGAGTGAAAATCCACAATCTCTCGGTGAGACCTTGAGAACGGCGCGAAGGTCACCGAAATAGACTAACGCCGGGGTATCACCCTAATACGCGCTGACATAAGATTTGAAGAAAATCCGTGGATTCCTTCTTGAGATATCTCGCTGACAAGGCTATCAGTGTGAAAATCCACAATCTCTCGGTGTGACCTTGAGAACGGCGCAAAGGTCACCAAAATCGACTTGCGCCGGAGTTTCACAGTAATTCATGTTGACATAAAATTTGAAGTAAATCTGTTGATTAGTTCTTGAGACATCTCGCTGACAAGGCTATCAGTGTGAAAATCAACAGTCTCTCGGTGCGACCTTGAGAATGGCGTGAAGGTCACCGAAATCGACTGGCGCCTGGATATCAGATTAATACATGTTGACATCAAATTTGAAGAAAATCCGTCAATTCGTTCTTGAGATATCTCGCTGACAAGGATTCGGGACGTATGGACGGACGGACGGTCGTGAATACTATGTCCCGCCGCTTCGCGCGTTCCGCCAACGGGGGACAAATAATCAGGATTGACACATGAGGGATTATCTAATTACATGAATCTGGCGAATGCCAAAACGCAGACAGGGATAACGAGACATTCCTATGAACGAATAAACAGCTCCGGTTAAGGAGTACTAAAGTGTACAGTCTAAAGAAAAGGGAAAGCCTGAGATATAAGTGGAAACTGCAGTAGAGATAATTAGTGATAGGCAAGGAGGGCGGAGATACAGATTGGGCGAATACTGAGAGATCGTTAGTCTATTAGTATGTGCAGCTATACAATCCCGAGTGCAAGTTAGTCAGTTAGTAGAAATATACAATGTTAATCTTGGTTAGTAATTAATCGAAAACAATAAACAATTAGTATGGTTAGTGGATAGTAACAGAGAGAGGAAGGAAGCACACAAGATAATGAAGGAAGATTGAAAACCCAGAAACCAATAAATCACCCAAATGCGTGGCACGTAAGACAAAACCGTGAGCAAAGACCTACACAAGACAAGACTGGGTAAACGAAGTGCAAAGCAGAGCATGGCAGAAATAAACATGATCAGGAATCTAGGGAACTGAGGCAACGGTTATGAATAAAAACGGATATGAAAAATAATAAACAAGAATATCTAAATATCAAAAACACAATACACAATCCTAAGAATGGTCAGACAGGCAGTGGTCACTAAACACAAGAGGCCTAAACATGGCAGAGCCAGGTACAGAACTTAAACATGACAAGCAGAAATACGGATCACAACAGTACCCCCCCCCCCTAAAATCGCCTCCTGGCGATTAACTAGAAAGTCAATGGTGTTGGGCGTGAAAGTCTCTGATTAAATCCTTATCCAAGATGTGTCGTGCTGGCACCCAACTGCGATGTTCGGGTCCGTAACCCTCCCAGTCGACGAGGTACTGCCGTCCTCTGCCTCGTCGACGACAGTCCAGGAGGGCCTGGACCGTGTAGGCTTCGCCTCCGTCGATGATCTGGGCGTGTGGTGGGGGATCAGGTCCAGAGGACAGGGGGTGGGTTACTGCAGGTTTGATCTGGGATACATGAAAAGTGGGGTGTATGCCTCCGTCTCCCCCTATCCATGCGGTGCAAACGGCAGTGGGGCTCAGGACCTTTTCTATGGTAAAAGGACCTAGGTATTTGGAGAAAAGCTTACCCCCGTTACCTCTGAGGGGAATGTCCCTTGAGGATAGCCAGACACGCTGCCCAGGTCGGTACGTGGGGGCCGAAGTACGTCTTTTGTTGGCCTGCTCCTTCATCCTGGCGACCGACCTGAGCAGGGCCTGGCGGGTGGCAATCCAGGTGCGTCCGCACCTACGAACAAACTCACGGGCTGAGGGGACAGCTACCTCCTCCTCCTGGGACGAGAACAAGGGGGGCTGGTAGCCCAGACAGGCTTTGAAGGGGGAGACGCCAGAGGCTGCAGAGGTGTGACTGTTCAAGGCGTACTCCACCCACGGTAACTGATAGCTCCAGGAGGAGGGGTTCCTAATACACAGACATCTTAACACATTTTCCACACATTGGTTAGCTCGCTCGGTCTGGCTATTAGTCTGAGGATGGAAACCTGATGATAGACTGACTGAAGTGCCAAGGGCCTTTAAAAAATGTTTTCCAAAAAAGTGCAGTGAACTGGGGGCCGCGATCGGAAGTGATGTCGGTGGGTATTCCATGAAGCCTAATGACATGTTGTATAACAAGGTTGGCGGTGTCTTGAGCAGAGGGGAGTTTAGTGAGGGGAACTAAGTGAACTGCTTTGGAGAATCTATCAACAATGGTGAGAATGGTGGTGTGGTGATTGGATGGGGGAAGGCCTGTGATAAAATCTAGTGCGATGTGAGACCAGGGACGGTGTGGTGTAGGAAGGGGCTGAAGTAAACCTTGAGGGGGCTGGGAGAAGTCTTAGCCTGTGCACAGACCGAGCAAGCAGTTACGAAACCCTGGACATCTTGGGTCAGTTCTGGCCACCAAAACCTCTGAAGGATAAAGTTCTTGGTATGGCGAATCCCAGGGTGGCAGGACAGCCTGGATGAGTGTCCCCATTCCAGGACCTTGGGGCGCAAGGCAGCTGGGACATATAAGCAGTTAGTCGGACAAGCACTGGGGGTAGCAGCATTGGCTTGGGCATTCCTGACATCCTTTTCAATATCTAAAAATAGGGCATTGATAAACGCTTCTTGAGGGAGAATGGTGTCCTGACTAGGTTCCTCTTCCTGGATCTCAAAACATCGAGAGAGGGCATCAGGCTTGACATTTTTACTTCCCGGTCTATTGGCAATTTGGAAGTTAAAGCGGGAAAAGAATAATGCCCACCTGCCTTGTCGCGGGTTGAGTCTCTTAGCCGTCTGCAGGTACTCCAAGTTCTTGTGATCTGTCCAGACAATGAAGGGTACTTTGGAGCCCTCCAGCCATTGTCTCCACTCCTCCAAGGCCAACTTCACCGCCAACAGCTCCCGATTGCCGATGTCATAATTTCTTTCAGCCGAGCTGAGGCGGTGGGAAAAGAAAGCACAAGGGTGGGTCTCACCATCCTCCGTGGACCTCTGGGACAAGATGGCTCCAGCTCCAATATTGGAGGCGTCCACTTCAACAATGAACTGGAGTTCTGGGTTAGGGATGGTGAGAATGGGAGCAGAGGTGAAGCGGGCTTTCAAATCACAAAAGGCATTCTCAGCTTTTTCGGACCATAGAAATCTGGACTTGGAGGAGGTAAGGGCAGTGAGAGGAGCAGCAACAGAACTATAGTTCCGGATAAACCGGCGATAAAAGTTGGCAAAGCCCAAAAATCGCGGGAGGGACTTACGGTCCTCTGGTCTGGGCTAATTGGTAACAGCTTCCACCTTTAGGGGGTCCATCCGAATGCTGCCTGGGGAGATGATGCAGCCCAAAAAGGTGGTGGTTTCAACAGAAAACTCACAGTTCTCAGCTTTCACGAAGAGGCGGTTTTCCAGGAGGCGAAGGAGCACTTGGCGTACATGTTTGACATGGGCCTCCTGTGACTCTGAAAAAATCAACATGTCATCGAGATATACAAATACAAACTTATTAATCATATCTCTCAACACATCGTTCACAAGATTTTGGAACACCGCTGGAGCATTAGTAAGGCCGAAAGGAAGAACCAAGTACTCCCAGTGCCCAGTGGGAGTGTTGAAGGCGGTCTTCCATTCGTCCCCCTCTCTGATACACACCAGGTGATATGCGTTACGCAGGTCGAGTTTAGTGAATAGCTTGGCTCCTTGCAGGAGATCAAAATCGGTATTCATGAGTGGGAGTGGGTAGCGGTTCTTGACGGTTATCTCGTTGAGGCCCCAATAGTCAATACATGGTCTTAAGGATCCGTCCTTCTTGGACACAAAAAAGAATCCGGCACCAGCAGGGGAAGATGATGGGCAAATAATGCCAGCAGCAAGTGACTCTGAAAGGTACTTCTCCATGGCTTGGGTTTCTGGTCTGGAGAGGGAATAGAGTCGGCCTCTAGGAGGCATTGTGCCTGGCTTCAGATCAATGGAGCAGTCATAGGGTCGGTGAGGTGGCAAACTGGTAGCCCGGGACTTGGAGAACACCTCCTTGAGGTCATGAAACTCTAGGGGGACCTTCTCTAGGTCCGGTATCTCTTCATGAGATGGGCTGGCTTGAGGTTCGAGGGCGTTATGGAGGCACGTAAGGGAGCAGTTAGGGCTCCAACCCTTAACCTCGTTCTGATGCCAGTCTATGTCAGGGAGATGTTTGGCCATCCATGGATGGCCCAGAACAATGGGTGCATGAGGAGAATGTAACAAAAAGAGCTGAATGGTCTCCTGGTGGTTACCTGAGGCTTTGAGCTTGATGGGACTGGTAACATGTGTAATCTGGGCTATCCTCTGGCCACTGAGCCAATTGGCCACCTGGTCCGGAAAGATCTTTTCCGTGGGAATGCCCCAGTCACAGGCCAGCTCCACATCAATCAGGTTCTCCTCAGCCCCAGTATCAATGAGAGCCATGGTAGATCTGCTCTCTGCTCCCCACTTCAGGATCACTGGGAGGCACGTACGGTTCTTAGCCTCCCGTACTGGCGTCACCCCAATTATTGCTTCTCTCTGGGCACCAGGGGAACTCTTCTTCTTGTTGGGGCACTGAGCAATGTGGTGTCCCCCCTTGCTGCAGTAGAAGCAGGCCCCTACTTGGCGGCGACGATCCTTCTCCTCCATAGGAACGCAGGTGCGGCCCAGTTGCATGGGTTCTGGCTCAGGGGGACTACCGCCAGTAGGGGGTGGTAGAGGTGGAGTGCTCTGGAGGAGTGGGTTAGGTCGTTTGCGGGAAGCGAAGCGTCTGCGTTCCTCCAATCGCGAATCCACGCGAATGGCCAAGTCAACCAAGTCATCCAAATCCTCCGGTAACTCACGGGAAACTAGCTCGTCTTTTAAAGCTTCAGAAAGCCCGTTAAAAAGGCATCATACAAGGCTCTATGTCCCCACCTGCTGTTGGTAGCCAGAGTCTGGAAATCGATGGCGTAGTCGGCCACGGAACGGCTACCTTGTCGAATGCGCAGAATTTCTCGTCCCGCCTCGTGACCCAGCTTCGTGCGGTCGATGATACGCCTCATCTCCTCCCCCAGCAGACCATACGATGTACGCAGACCATGTACGCAGGGTAGATCTGCTTCCCATGCAGCCGTACCCCACTGCTTAGCCCTTCCCGTCAGTTGCGTGATGATAAATGCAACTCGAGCACGTTCGGAGGAGAATGATGAGGGCTGTAGGCTGAAGATTAGCTCACACTGGGTGAGAAAAGCCCGACATGCTCCCGGGTTCCCGTCGTAGCTCTCGGGCGGTGGCAGACGTGGCTCGCAGACTGGCAGTGGCGGAGCGGACGCAGGAGCAGGAGTGGCATGGATGGCAGGCTGGGGAGACTGTAGCCGCTGTGCGTCTTGCACAGAGCGAGTGAGATCTGCCATCTGAAGACTCATGGTTTGCATGTGTTGCATGAGAGTGCGAAGCTGATGCTCTTGGAATTCTAACTGAATGCCCTGTTGGTGCACTGCCTCCTGCAGAGACTGGTCTGACGCTGGCTCCGTCATGGTCAGATCGTAATGTTGGGATTTATGAAATGAACCAAGTGCGACAACCAGTAGAATACAAAAAGGAGGCTTTATTTCTGAAGGGGGAAACCCCCTAACAGAGCTGGCAACGGTACAAAGTCCACAATCCAAAAACAGTATCCAATGGGCGTAATCCAGAATCGTAACCAGGGTACCAATAACAAAGTTCCTGGTCAGACAAAAAGGGTTCGGTCCACAGGCGTAGGTTTGGAGGAGAAACAAACTCATAAGCCAAAGACAGTCCGAATCCAAAACCAGGGCAGCAAAAACAATAACGAGGTCGGGCAGAAAAAAGGTCAAAAACACACAGATGCAACAATATCCAAAAAGGGCAAACTAAAACCGATAGTCGGGCAATCCAGTCAGAGAGATAATATTACAATGAGTCGAGGCGAGAAACGTGGTACAAGAAACAAGGAAGTATAACGATCTGACATGGAACTGAATGTGAAGACACCTTATATACACATCCGGGGTGAACACATGACAAGGGAGCACAGGTGCGATCAATGAAACAATAATCAGGATTGACACATAAGGGATTATCTAATAACATGAATCTGGCGAATGCCAAAACGCAGACAGGTATAACGAGAAATTCCTATGAACGGATAAACAGCTCCGGTTAAGGAGTACTAAAGTGTGCAGTCTAAAGAAAAGGGAAAGCCTGAGATATAAGTGGAAACTGCAGTAGAGATAATTAGTGATAGGCAAGGAGGGCGAAGATACAGATTGGGCGAATGCTGAGAGATCGTTAGTCTATTAGTATGTGCAGCTATACAATCCCGGTGCAAGTTAGTCAGTTAGTAAAAATATACAATGTTAATCTTGGTTAGTAATTAATCGAAAACAATAAACTGTTAGTATGGTTAGTGGATAGTAACAGAGAGAGGAAGGAAGCACACAAGATAATGAAGGAACATTGAAAACCCAGAAACTAATAAATCACCCGAATGCGTGGCACGTAAGACAAAACCGTGAGCAAAGACCTACACAAGACAATACTATGTAAGCGAAGTGCAAAGCAGAGCATGGCAGAAATAAACATGATCAGGAATCTAGGGAACTGAGGCAACGGTTATGAATAAAAACGGATATGAAAAATAATAAACAAGAATATCTAAATATCAAAAACACAATACACAATCCTAAGAATGGTCAGACAGGCAGTGGTCACTAAACACAAGAGGCCTAAACATGGCAGAGCCAGGTACAGAACTTAAACATGACAAGCAGAAATACGGATCACAACATCAAGTCCAAGGAGGTAGAGTTCAATACTATGATCATGGAGTATAGGGAGACCACACAAGTGACTAAGATCAAGAAGTTCAAGCAGGACACTATGGACTAGAGGGATAATAGGGTCTATCTGTGGAGGGGCCAGGTGTTCCTGTCTCCAGACCGAAGAAACGGGTCCGCTTTACTGACTATTCCTCTGCCTCCAGTACATCTGAATATCCATCGGATTCCGATCGCGATTTTTTAGACGAAGAAGTCCAAGACCACACCGTGGGTCAGCAACATCGGTACCACTTCCGAAAATAATTTTAATAAATCTCTGTGTCCAACAGTCTATTATTGTTTTTAATTTCTTCAAATCTACTGACTCTTTTAGATATTAAACGTGAATGTTTTGATAAGAGGGCTCAGTTCTTCAAGATGAGTACCGAGAATTTCAATCAATGTTTCTGTTTAAGCTCTGCTCAATAAAGCGAGTCGACACTGGTGCGAGACAATGTACAATGTCTCCGTGTCTGACAGCCAAAAAAAAAAAAAAAGAGGACGATTAGAACAGATTGATAACGAAATATGGAATAAAAAGAAACATTTCAACAACAGAACATCCAATGAACACTGCGATTTATTTATTGGCTGGTCATCTTTGTTGGATATCCTGTTTGTTGGTGATATATTTTTATTCTTTATTTTGTTATAAATCTGTTCTCATATCAATACTTCTACTTTTTGCTGGGTGGTGGACATGGAGTATTTTGCAATTCGTGTCGGATAGTCTTGATCGTGCATGCGACAATTTCTTCACACTGTCAATGGTCATGAAATTGATTTGCTCACGCACTATTTTATCTCTGCTGTGGAAATAAAGCGTGAATCTCTTCGATCCATCTGACTAATTTTCAAAAGAAAGACCGAATAAAGACTGCTGTCTATCTTCAACGAAAGAAAACAGAGGAATAGGCTAAAAAGACCAAAAAAAGTCGATAGCTATCAATTTGCATTTTGTGAAGGTCGAACACAAACATAAGTTTGCACGTCTAATAATTCCTGGAATACTCAAAAAAATTTGAACTTTTATGACTTTCGGACATGGAGCTTATTCAGATAGTTACATTAAATAGTGCTTCCTGTAATAATTTCTTGCATTGAAATGTACCTGACATTCTGGAAACCTGCCTGTGAGGTTTCGGTGACGGGTGCGCACTGTGCGCCGGTCAGCAAAATTACCACTACACAGAAATTGAACCAGTTTGGAGATGGCGAGCTTTCTGGGCAACGCCAGCGGAGACCTTTTCTACAAAATTGTCACTGCGTCTTGATGAATATGTGACACCTCCCCCTACTACGCCGCCACACCCATCTCGGCGCACGTTCATCTACCAAAGGCTGCGCACCTCACGAAATTACCACTGCGCGGGCTGCGCCAGACGAAATTACCACTGCGTGGGCTGCGCCAGACGAAATTACCACTGCGTGGGCTGCGCCACGCTACGCCACCTGTGCTGCGCCAGGAAATTAGAGCCCTACGTGTTAAGAGCAGCTTCTGTCCCCCTGTTACCAATGTTTGTTTAGATACATTCTGTAAATTGGTGGAAAGGGATATTTATGAATTGTTCACAATTGCACAGAGAAATTTCAATGTGGGTGAAAGGAAAATACTTACAGCTTTGGGAGGTATGAGGAACGTCATTTGTAAACCTGCTGATAACGGAGGTGGTTTAGTACTTATGGACAAGAAATCCTATGATGATGAGATTCTTTCGCAACTCGCAGATACATTCTATTATATTAGATTAGATGGTAATCCTACTGCTGCATTCAAACAAGAGATTGACTATTTCCTTCATGATTCTTTTACAGAGGGTTACATTACCCAGTCTCAGCTGGAGCTCTTGAGTAAGGATTGTCCTACAATTCCAGTCATATATGCCCTACCCAAGGTACATAAGTCTTTGAAGAGACCTCCTGGTAGGCCTATTGTAGCTAGTAATGGTAGTCTACTACAGGGATACTCACTCTTTTCCAGAATGAGCCGCAGTGGGTGCAGGCTTTCATTCTAACCATGCAGTTACACACCTGATTCTACTTATCAAGGGTCTATGGCAAAAGCTTTGAAGGTTCATTAGTAGACTCAGGTGTGGGACAGGTTGGATAGAGCGAAAGCCTGCACCCACTGTGGCTCATTCTGGAAAAGAATGAGTATCCCTGGTCTACTAGAAACCCTGTCCACTCATGTTGACAGATATTTGCGCCCCCTGGTGGTACAACTTCCATCTTATCTAAAAGATACGGGAGATTTTCTTGAGTGTCTTGCTAATGTTAAGATTCAAGCTGCTTCACATGTACATGCTGTCACCATGGATGTGGCCTCCTTTTACTCCAATGTACCTTTTGTTGAGGGCCTTGAGGCCCTTAGACATTATTTGGATCTTAGACTTTCTCTTGATCCACCCACTGAGTTTTTGATGTCATGGCTGAGTTTGTCCTAACAAAACATTTTTTTCTTTTTGGGGATCAGTTCTATCTGCAATGTCATGGTGTTGCTATGGGGTCTAGCTTTGGCCCTGACTTTGCTAATCTATTTATGAGTTTTTTAGGACATAAATTTGTGCTACATAACAATCCTTTTTCTAAATATATCTTATTTTACAAACTTTACATTGATGATTGTTTTTTATTGTGGCAGGGCCCATTGGATACTCTTCTTGAATATGTATCATATCTGAACAATATGTCTCCTACCATTAAATTCAGAGTTGAATACAGCACCCATGAAGTTTCTTTCCTGGACACTAGGGTACGCATTCAAAATAATCAGATTTCCACTACTCTATACACCAAACCCACAGATAAGAACAGTATACTCCATGCTTCAAGTTTTCATTATGCCTCTTTAAAGAAAGGTCTCCCGTTTTGCCAATTTTTAAGACTTAAACGTATTTGTTTTACACCAGAGGATTTTAAATTAGAGGCTAATAAAATGTATGCTAATTTTAAAGAGAGGGTATATCCTACAAAATGGCTTGATCAGGCTATCCACCTATCCTCCTCTCAGTAAAGATATTAACCCTAGAACACTATTGCTAAAATTAGTAACACCATCACTAACGCCGGGTGATTTTTACCGATATAGTAAAATACCCAATAAAAAGTACTTGTCTTCAAAATATGACGACACATGACAAATTAGAGTAGTGTTCTTTTATTTTCAACTGTGCCATGTCTAACAAAATGAAAAAAGTACCCTGAGGTAAACAAAACACCCATGCCTTCAAAGATGTCAAAGACAATGCTGAAGCTGCACAGGGATCCATAACACTCAGACAAATGCAACATAATGAAAATCACGTAAACATGTTTGCTCGGGTGAAAATCACCCGGCGATAGTGTTCTAGGGTTAAGGATATTATTAGGAAACATTGGAATGTTTTATCTGTTGACCCTGTTTGTAACATACTATTCTCTGATCCACCTGTTTTCTCATTTTAGAGCAAGAAATGTAAGAGATTATCTTGTACGAGCTTATACTGCTGCTCAACCCACTCTTGTCCATAGACGGTTGGATGGGATGCTTGGCTTCTTCCCCTGTAACAACTGTGCGGCATGTGAGAATTCAAAGGCAACACGTACTTTCATTATATGTTACCTCTAAGACATATGATATCAGCCAATGCCTTACATGTACATCTATTGGGGTTATTTACCTCCTATCAGGCCCTTGCCGGCTGCAGTATATAGGCAAGACCGTTAGTTTGCTAGGACACGTGTCATTGAACACAAGAGCGCAATTCGTAGGTAATGGCCCAGTCACACAGCCGATCACGCACGAATCACTCACAAATCACGCACAGATTGGGTTTGTGCGTGCTTGTGCGTTGAGAAATTGACCAATTTTTCGGGGTGTCGGGGGTAGAAATCTCGGACGAATCACGCATGAATCGCGCATGAACCACGCATGTATCACTTACAATCACTGACATATCGCGCACGTCGACGCATAATAGCAAACACGGTGCAGTATTCCACGAACATTCGACGCACACCCGACGCATGAATCACTGGCGGAGCACGCACGAAAAACGCACCTTCGGCGTCACTATCGCTTCGGTTCAGCGCATATAAAAAGCGGTGAACGACGGGAGTTCCTCAGTACCTTTCGCCAATCAAGAACACTTCAAGAGATGCCACCCAGGAAAGCTCGCTTGCCCTCAAAGACAAGGGTGCAGAAGAAGAAAGCTGCTGAAGAAGAAGTCCATGTAGATCCACCAGAAGCTGCTGCTGCTGAAAAACCTGCTGCTGGTGCTGCTGCTAGGAGGTCCCGTAGGTCTGGAATGGCAAAAGTTCCCGAAATGGCTGGTTTTATATGCCAAAATACATACATGAGTTGTCAGTGGTTCGTCAGTGGAACATCAGTGAATCATCAGTTTTCTGTCAGTCAGTCGTGCGTCGGAAATGCGTCACTCGTCAGTGGATGTGCGTCGTTATGCGTTTTCCGTCAGTGATATGTCAGTTATTCGTCAGTTTTATAATTGATTGTCAGTGGATGTCAGTGGAACGAACGTGATACGTGCGCGTTTCATGCGTGATATGAACGTGGGGCATCAGTGGACGGACGTGGACGTGCGCGGATTCAAACCAGTTCTGACGCATAAGCACTGACGGCCGACGAGTGTCCCGCGCATAGTTACGCATACTCGACGCATAAACTACGCATGCCGACTCATGAATTACGCACACCAACGCACAGTTGCGCGTCGGAAAATTTTTGAACCGTTCAAAACTCAAAATCACGCACAAACCGCCTTCGACGCACATCCACTTACAATCACTGACAGTCCACGTTCGTTCCACCTACGAATTACGCATGCGACATACGCTCCACGCAGAAACGAAAATCTGTGCGTAATTCATGCGTAATTCATGCGTTTTCGCTGTGTGACTGGGCCTTAAGACATGAAGTCATCTGTTGCTAAACACTTTCATGAAGCCAAGCATCCAGCATCCAAGCTCTCATTTTGTGTTATACAGCAATTCTCTAAAACACTCAGAGGTGGTGATATTAATCAGAGATTACTTAAATCGGAATGTAAATGGATCTATTATCTGAAAACTTTACATCCAGAGGGTCTTAATGAAGAATTGTCTCTCTCATGCTTTTTGTAACACACTTTCCCCCTCTGGCTCTCTTTTTCTAGGGTTCTACTCTACAGTTTATTATTGTGGAACTTTAATTGTGGTACTTGACTCTGTATGTATACCACCTTTGTAGATGTATTTTTTTGATGTGCAAAGTATAATCTTCTGGTCTGTGCATATGGTCAGTCTTAGCAGGCAATGTTTTTTTTACATGTCACTGCATATTATTATTTGGCTAGTGATCCAATTGATCCTGATTGTTTACTGATTGATTTAACGATTGACACCTGCTGCTATGGATTGCTGCCACAGTGTGTTGCTTGTTTAAAGCATTGTGGAAACACCAGTTGGCAGGGCTGAGGGTGGCTGTTTAAGCCGAAACGTTCCTTTTTCTTTGAGCACTTTTTGTTTATTTCACATGTCACACTTTTTTCACATGGGTTAATTATAGCCATTTTTTTGCATTTTTGTGCCTCTTTCTTTTTTGTAGCAGTGTGCGGGCTACCTTTTTCATTTTACAGTTAGTATTAAACCATTTTTTTCACCAAAATTATGACTCCAACTTATTGTTCTATGCTTTGATTCATTGTGCACTCTAACCTACAATATGCACTTTAAGCTTCAGAGACTGAGAATAAGCTCGGTCCTTGACTAAACTGAGAATTGTGTGCAGAATTGCCACTCAAATTGGAATTATATCAGTGACCACATGTGCATGTGAAATGGGAATAAAGGTTTAAAAATTGTAACTGATCAAACACTGAGCCAAAATGGCATCTTCAGTCATAATCTAAAAACTCTGTGCAAATCTTCACCATCAAAATCACAAACACATTCACACAACATGACGAAATGGAAAAAAACACCTTTTATTTGTAATTTTGACAACTTTTCTCATTGAAACTCACAGCAAAAATGCAAAGAAGAAACATCAATGTATTTACAACGAACTTAGCAGTGTTTCACACATCACGGCATTACAGTTTTCCTCTGAACTGTCATTTTGACTGTCCATTAAAAAAAAGCAGTACACAAGGCAGAGTTGAATTTATCAAATTTGGTTACTGAAAGTTCACTGAAATACCAGAAAAAATAAGTCTAAAATTACACTGACAATCCAAATCACCCAAGTTTCAAATAAAAAAAGCAGTATTTTCTGAGTATGGAGCAGTATCAGCCAAAATGTTCCTTGAAAACTATTGACAACTAATGACAACTATTCTGTGCAACAATTGGCATAGAATATTACTAAATGGTGAAAAATATTAGAGCAGGGGGATCCTCCTAAGCTCTCTGACCGTGCCAGTGTTGCTCTGATTGTGAATCAGCCACAGGACAATGCAAATATCTAAAATTAACTTCTGTCTGAGGGGCAGGCAGCAGACTTGCAGGTTATTTGGAAACACTTCCAGGATTCAGGGAGCAGGTGAGAAATTCCATGAAATTCCCAGACCTTCACAGTCAATCTCACCAGAATTGAAGTCAATTCACTGTAACAACACAAAGAAACAAAGTGAGTTTTTGCAATACAAAAGGCCAGTTTCACATACAGAGATTATTCTTATTCCTGCATCAAACAAAGTTTTAATGGGAATTCCATTTTCAAAACTGAATTTACCCGAGGACAAGGAATATCCTGAAGAACTGACCAGAAAATTATACAATGGAAAATACTAGATGTGGATGAACGGAATAACATTGTGAGTAAGTGGCATAATATTCCAACAGTGGTGAATTTAGGCAAGTGCTCAATCTACTGTGAGCCAGTGTTACTGAGATACTAGTCACCCTACAGTAAAACTGCTGAGTGTTAATTCAGGTGTCAGGCTCATAGGACACATTGTGACATCTTGGGGAATGCAGGAATAAGCCCTTCTGGACAGAGTCATAGAAAACACCTTCAGACTTAGCAGATGAACAGAGAGGTTCCATCTCAATAGTATCTTGTGGCATCAACAAAAAGAAATTAAATTGCAATGACTTATGGACCTCATAGCCTTGCTGAATAGATCCACTTTGGGTCCAGATTGAGCTAGTTCTTTTTTTTTTCAGAACCAGAAAATCTCTCTCGTATTCTAAAATGCTAAATTGTTTAAAGGTAACCAATTAGTTCCTTATCCTCAACTTTTTTTGCATAATTTGCCAGGCTGTTCCAATAAAAAGATTTGTGTAAATGAGTGTAACTAGTTCAGGCAGGAAACTCGAGAAGAGCTACGTCAGCTGACAGCAGCCTGGTAAGCTACCAGCACGTCAGCACCAGCAGGCGAACAATTGGAGGATACACATCACGAGGTCATGCAGCGGTCTATTTGAAAGACATCAAGCTCACTTGCTTCCGCTGCTGTTCACAATGACGCTTCATGCTATGCAACATGCTGTTTGGTTTTTGCTTGCCGCCTCCACCCCAGCCTCCACCTGTTTGGTTCTGCTCACATCGGGGGGATTTTGATTTCTGTTCCTGACTATGTTTGTATGTTTGCTGTGCCTAAGTGGATTATTCCTCCAGAGCAGAACTGCCGCCAAAATACAATGTAATGCTCATATCCATGAATAAATTGTTCTATTTCATTGAAACGTGAGTTGTCCTGACTGAAAAGTTTTAATGTCGTCCTCGACCCCTAACAAGGATAAATTCCGAAGGAAAGCAATCACTCAACCATTATTATCAGCCATTGTGGCTGCTGAACCACTGCCATTTCGATGTGCCTTCTTCTTAATATGCATGAGGGATTTGCATGAAAAGTCACGTCAGATCAGTCATCATATTTGACTGCTAGTAAATATATTACGTTCATGCATTAGAAATTCATTACTATAAATATATCTAGTGACAAATATGGGACGATTTCAAGTACATTAATGATTTGAAAGTGCTAGGAGACAGGGAAATTGGGCATTTTGCACCAGGCATCAAGTTTACTTGCGTATCCAGCAAAAGTTTGGCCACATTGTCATCACAAATATCTCCAAACCTGGCTTTAAAAGTTTGACAGCGATCAATTTGGTCTTTTATATTTATCCTGGCCTTCAATGTTGTGATTCCGTTTCTGCCATGCCTTGTCCCATGATTTATGCCCATGTTCATGCTTCATGTTATGTTAAAGTTCTGTGTCTGGCCTAGTGCCATGTTTTGACTGACCTGCGTATTCCTTGACCATCGCTCATGTCTGACCATTCTTTGGATTGTGTATTGGTAATTTGGATATCCTTGTTTTATTATTTTTCATGTTTTAGTTTATACATTTCACCATGCCATAGCCATGTTTCCATTTCAATGCATTGCACTTTGTCTCCCACGTCTTGTCTTGAGTGTATTTGCTCTGGTCCCTTGTTTAGCATGCCACTTCTTCAGGTGATTTATTGGTTTCTGGATTTTAATCTTCCTTCATTATCTTGTGTTCTTCCTTCCTCTCTCTTTTATTATCTTACTAACACACACCAACAGTTGGTTGTGTTTGATCATTACTAACCCACACTAACCTGGTATATTTTGACTAACTTACTAACAAGCACTCGGGATTGTATAGCTGCACTTACTAATTGACCAACGAGCTCTTAGCAGTCACCCTATTCTAGTATCTGCCTCCTTGCCTTTCCCTATTATCTCTGCTGCGATTTTCTGTGGATCTCCACATATGCTTTCCTTTCTCTAAACTATGCACTTTAGTACTCCGTGACTGGAGCGGTTTGTCTGTTCATAGGTTTGTCTTGTGATCCCCATTGTTTGCACCTGTGTTCCCTTGTCATGTGCTCACCCGTAAATGTATATTAGATGTCTGTTTGTTTCACTTCCTTGTCAGATCGTTCTTCCGTGTTACCTGTGCTATGTTTCTCTCGCCTTGTTTCATTATGATTTATCTTTCTGACTGGACTGTCCTAGACATCGAGCTTTGCCTATTCCCTGTACGTTTGCCGCATTTTTTGACCTCTTTTGTCTGACAACGATTTTTGTGATTGGTGCCCTGTTTATGACTCTGGATTTCGCCCCTTGGACTCTGATTTTGGATTGCGGACTTTATACTGTTCTGTTGGGGGGTTTCCCCCTTCAGAAATAAAGCCTCCTTTTTGCATTTTACTGGTGTTTGCTCTTGGTTCATTTCGTAAAACCTCACATTCAATCGATCTTCTTCCTGGCTTTTTCTAGAACTTATACAGGCCAAATCAGTCAGGTATTTCTTTGGCCGCAGCATTTTCCCATTGGTCAATTTCTCTTCATTTCTGTGTCCATGGAATAATTTTTACATACTCATGAATACTAATGAGGTATTTCAAATGGCGCAGGGAGTTTTTTCAGGTCGCAAAAACTATTTTCACATTCAATATTTGGGGAATTGCAAGCGCTCAGAGAAAACAGAAAATATTAATTCCGTTATATTTATGAAATTATATCAGAAAAAAGAACAGATTGGTTACGTTTAAAATGGTGTATGGAATAATAGTGTCTGGTCTGTTTTGGTCAGGCTTTGAACTGGTGCATCAGTCACAACCCTTTTGTGAATTCCTTCCGTGTCTCTTCCTATGCAGCAACTTGCGAGTTTATCTCCTTTGATTGTGTCACATTGTGTACATCTTGTGTGTCTGCCAATCCCTGACTACAACTCGTTACGTAGTTATTCTGTAATGGGCATGTGATGGGTATTTAAGCCCTCTGCTTTGTGTTGCAAATTGCTGGATTGTAAACTGCCTTTTGTGCCTAGAACCAGTCAATATTGTAGGTAGAAAACTTTGTCTTCGTCTACTGCAACTTGTATTTAAATGACAGTGGTCCCTGAATAGTTTCCTCTGAACCTAGTAAACTTGAACAAGCCTCCAAACCTAATCAGGGTCACGGATTGGAACCACGTTCATGGTAACACAGTGCTAATCAGTTTGCCAGTCCAGTTTATTAAGAACAAAGTCCCAAACCTAATCAGGGCCCAGAATTGGAACCACATTCTTGTGAGCCCCTCCAAGTCTGTTCCTCATCCTAGTTAGTGAAGAACAAGCTCCCAATCCTTCTACAGCATCAGGATATGAACAGGGTTCATCTCAGCTACTTTCCTCCTGTGGGACAGTTTGGTGCCGGCAAAATGTGCACTGTAAAAGGCGGAGCCACTGACTAGCGATTGACAGTTCTGCTTTGTGAAACTGATTCATTTGGGGAACTGACGACATCAAATGTAAACGGAGAGTTGTGAAAAGGAAAGATAATGTAACACAGAGCTAAGCACACCCTTGTCCCAACTTTCCACAAACAAGCGACTTCAAAAAAAAATCAAGTAGAGACAGGAAAACAAAGTATCTTGTCTTTGTCTTGTTCATTTATAGTCATGAGGATTATTTGCAAATCAGTGTTTTCTTTTTCATTTGCATTTCCCATATTGTCCCAACATTTTCAGATATGTAGCTCCTGCCTGTGTTTTTGGAAGTGGTGAAGGACTAATCTTGTCATCAGCTTCCTGTGAAATCTGCAAAGAGATACAATATTCCAATCATAAATCATATATATCACTTTCAGCAAATGACACTTGTCTGGGAGCCCTGCTATTAAGGGCTTGAATCCCAGCCACACCATTACTGGCTATGGCCAGAGGTCTGCATGGGTGAAACAAACATTGGCCCAACCAACAGGGAATGAGAGAGGTTAAGCCGGACAAAATTTGTTAATCTCATCGCTCTTTCCTGCATGTCTCAAACAAGCGCTCACTACGTTATCCTGGCTGCAATAGCAGGACCATGTAAAAAAAAAAGCACGCTGTCGCGAGCGGGACCCCTCAGCCTTGTGCTTGCCCTGCCGTGGCAGCCATATTGATTATCACAGCGGGACAGAAATCGATAGGGAGCTTCCTCTAACCACTCGCAACATACCACCAGAAAATTGGAGCATTTGGCCAAGGCGTTTTTCCAGCTATCGTCCGGAAAACGAGAAGTTAACGGACAGACAGACAGATGGACGCCACTCGGCACAACATTACCTCTCCATGACTTTTGTCAGCTGAGGGGTAAAAAGCGAGAGCTGGTCGCCACATGAGTTGAAGGAAGTACATGTCATAACCTTTTCCTACTGAGTCACTGGCAGCAGTTTGCTATGATGGTGGACTACTGTATACTCTTAATGAATAATACAAGAATGATAAATTTAACAAAGCAAAATTTAATTAAAAAATTTGAAAGCATTTATAATTGAAAATCCATCAATATCCAAATACTGTGAACGCGTAAATGAGGCAAAAATTATTTGGTGCACAACTTGACAGTGGGGGGAACCAGTATGCAGAATTTAAGATTCACTCAGTATTTTTCTTTGGAATAACCATCACAAGAATCGTTTATGGATGGACATCGGCGACAGATGACAGACGATGGATGAAGGATTATGGATAAAAAGCAATTTGATCAGCAAATTATACCAATATATATTGGTCTCATACATTTACATATTTTTATTGTTTTCCGTCATTTTAGCCCTCCAGCATACCAATGGAGGGCTTAAATGACAGAAAACAATACACCTGATTCCCACAAAAGTGGAGGGTACTTCCAATTAGGGCTGGGCGATATGGACAACATCTAATATCCCGATATCTGTGACCGAATACCTCGATATCGATATTTTGCCGATATTATCGGGACAAATGTTGGTAAATATTTACACAATAATATTTTTTATAACCATCCATTTTCTATACCCACTTATTCCTCACTAGGGTCGCGGGGCGAGCTGGAGCCTATCCCAGCTGACTACAGGCAAAGGCAGGGACCCACCCTGAACAGCTTGCCATTCCATCGCAGGGCGCACACACCATTCACAGACCATTCACTCTCACACTCATACCTATGGGCAATTTAGTGTCTCCAATTAGCCTGATATGCATGTCTTTGGACTGTGGGAGGAAACCGGAGTACCCGGAGTAAACCCACGCGAACACAGGGAGAACATGCAAACTCCACATAGAAAGGCCCCAGGCCGGATTCGAACCCACGACCTTCTTGCTGTGAGGCTGTGCTAACCACTGTGCCACCATGCCGCCCTTTTTTTTATAACCATTTATTAGTAATGCGGACATAACAATGAAACAGGTGTAGGCAACAGCTTCAACAGTCTTGCAAGTGCAGAAAAATGCAACCCATTACTGTAATTCAGCTTTTAAAACCAGAAAAGCCAACACTTATTTCATATCACGATATAACGATAGTCAAAATCCGTGACGATATTTTACTTTGCATCACGATATCGATATAATATAGATATATCGCCCAGCCCTACTTCCAATGACTTGTTAATTGGACTGTACTCTCTTTGGGTACATTTCGTAAAACAAACTTTTGTCAAGCGGCCGGGACTGAGTTTGATGTCATTGCCAACATACGCGATTTCTTTGGCCCTCTTCTTAGGAGGGACTAGAGCATGATTTTTTGATGCTCAATCTTTGTACAAAACCCAAAGCCAGTGAAGTTGGCACGTTATGTAAATTGTAGATAAAAACAGAAGAAAAGGATTTGCAAATCATTGTAAACTTATATTCAATAGAATACACTGCAAAGACAAGATGTTTAATGATCAAACTGAGTTTTTTTTTTTTTGCAAATAATGATTAACTTAGAATTTAAAGGCAGCAACACATTGCAAAAAAGTTGGCACAGGGGCCTTTTTACCACTGTGTTACATCGCCTTTCCTTTTAATGACACTCAGTAAACATTTGGCAACTGAGGAGACCAATTTTTGAAGCTTTTCAGGTGGAACTCTTTCCCATTCTTGCTTGATGTACAGCTTAAGTTGTTCAACAGTCCGGGGTCTCCGTTGTCGTATTTTACGCTTCATAATGCGCCACACATTTTCAATGGGAGACAGGTCTGGACTCCAGGCAGGCCAGTCTAGTACCCGCACTCTTTTAGTACGGAGCCATGCTGTTGTAACACGTACAGAATGTGGCTTGGCATTGTCTTGCAGAAATAAGCAGGGGCGTCCATGAAAAAGACGTTGCTTGGATGGCAACATATGTTGCTCCAAAACCTGTATGTACCTTTCAGCATTAATGGTGCCTTCACATATGTGTAAGTTGCCCATGCCTTGGGCACTAATACACCCCCATACCATCACAGATGCTGGCTTTTGAACTTTGCGCCTATATCAGTCCGGATGGTTCTTTTCCTCTTTGGTCCGGAGGACACGACGTCCACAGTTTCCAAAAACAATTTGAAATGTGAACTCATCAGACCACAGAACACTTTTCCACTTTGCATCAGTCCATCTTAGATGAGCTTGGGCACAGCGAAGCCGGCAGCGTTTCTGGGTGCTGTTTATAAATGGCTTTCGCTTTGCATTGTCGAGTTTTAACTTGCACTTGCAGATGTAGCGACGAACTGTAGTTACTGACAGTGGTTTTCTGAAGTGTTCCTGAGCCCATGTGGTGATGTCCTTTACACACTGATGTCGGTTTTTTGATGCAGTACCGCCTGAGGGATCGAAGGTCACGGGCATTCAATGTTGGTTTTCGGCCTTGTCGCTTACGTGCAGTGATTTCTCCAGATTCTCTGAACCTTTTGACGATATTACGGACCGTAGATGATGAAATCCCTAAATTTCTTGCAATAGCTCGTTGAGGAATGTTGTTTTTAAACTGTTCGACAATCAGCTCACGCATTTGTTCACTAAGACGTGACCCTTGCCCCATCCTTGTTTGTGAATGACTGAGCATTTCAGGGAAGCTGCTTTTATACCCAATCATGGCACCCACCTGTTCCCAATTAACCAATTCACCTGTGGGATGTTCCAAATAAGTCTTTGATGAGCATTCCTCAACTCTCACAGTCTTTTTTGCCACTTGTGCCAGCTTTTTTGAAACATGTTGCAGGCATCAAATTCCAAATGAGCTAATATTTGCAAAAAATTACAAAGTTTACCTGTTCAAACATTAAGTAACTTGTCTTTGCAGTGTATTCAATTGAATATAGGTTGAAAAGGATTTGCAAATCATTGTATTCTGTTTTTATTTACGATTTACACAACGTGCCAACTTCACTGGTTTTGGGTTTTTTACATAGGGACCAAGCCATAAGACATAATGCTAGTAACAGTAGTGAATTTCCTCTGATTGATATCCAATGAAATTGATTAGTATTAATTAATATCCAAAGTCCCACCTACTCACAGAATGACTGAATCCCCCCAACTCACAGAGGGACAAGTTTGACCGAAGATGGTTACATTAGTTAATAAATGACGATTTGAAGAATTTCAACTGTTCTAAAACTATTGTGCCTTCACCAGTGGATATCGTGAAAACAGATTCAACCTCAAATATTGTGACTGAAATAAAGAGACACTTTTCCTCGAATTTCAAATTTACTTTCCAAAATAAGGGCTGAAAATACTCACACCATTCATCTCAGAGCCCTGTTCACATCACTTTGCGAGCATTACTCTATGGCAGTGATTCCCAAAGTGTGGGCCGCGGCCCCCTGGTGGGCCGTGGTGATACTGCAGGTGGGCCGTGAGAGGTCATTAATAATATGATTCATTTTTGCAAATATGATTTTTTTATGATTTTATTGTAAAATATTTATTGCACGATTTTAAAAAATATTTAGAAGTAATAACCTATTGAGTGCAATAGACCTCCAATATTTTAGGAACCTTATATAGTTTATGATCGGAATGTAGCTTTCTGGTCATGACCGGGGGTCATAATCAAAGGAGCACGTACTGTGCTCGATAATTAATTCTGTCTTGTGTGTACACCACAGATTAAAATTTTCGGCTTCCTTTATCCCCCTGCTTTTATTTCAACCCTGAATCTTTACAATAATAATAATAATAATAATAATAATAATAAATAAAAAAACAACAACAATTGTTGTTGTTTTTTATTTTTTATTTTATTTATTTTCTTAACAACAACAACAACAACAACAATTATTGTTGCTGTTAAGTGTTCTGAGAATGCATAATTTCGTCTACTGTTTATAGGACAAAGGTGGGCCGCGGACATTTTTTGGATTTTCAAGTGGGCCCTGATTTGGAAAAGTTTGGGAACCCCTGCTCTATGGCATTATATCAGACACTTATTTAACACCTTTGGACTGCCCTCTTCAATTTAAGCTGAACCTTTTTAGAATGGCTGAAGTCTGTACATTCTTTTCCCTCAAAATTACAATTGATTAATGTGTCGGCTTGTTAACATAGTCTTGTTCGAAAGACATGAAGTCATAAAATTATTTACAAAGCTATATGGAATAAAAACGTCTGGTCTGTGCAGCACATTTAATTGAATGCTTTGCAAATTAAACTTCTTCACTAAGCCTCTACACTAGGATGAGTGTAATGTGTCTGAAGACACTGACAGAAAACACCTTCCGTCAATGTTATAGTCAAGGTAGATTGAGACTTACCCTCTCAAGAGCTTCTTGTAAGACCTAAAAAGAGAAAGAACATTGGAATTTTGCATCAAGAACATAATTTACACCAGACTTACTATTGGAAATGAACACAAATGTTTTTTTTTCATCTTCAAGAGGATCAATGGAATTGCCTTAACTGGCCTTAACTAGGTTATCTTTCATTTTCATCAACTTATTAAACAATTTAGTGCAGTATTCAAGAATTTTCCCCATTAAGGTACCAACTTTAAACTAGGGAAATGCTGTTGGTGGTCATCTGCAAAATGATAGCATTCTCCTCATAGGCAAACTTCATACTCCGAGCTGTTGTGTTCTGGCCTTTGGCCAGGACATCATTTATGGTTTTAACAGTTTCATGTTCAAGATTTCATAGCTCATAGTTCATGTTCATGTTCATAGTCACAGTTTTAACAGTTTCTCGTATTAGGATCAAGTATTTCAGTATTCATGTTCATTGTCCATGTTTTTACTTTTCCATGTTTTTGTTTTCGCCAGGTCTGCCAAGCCACTCCACTGCTTGTCTGCGTTCCGCCCCGTGCCTTCGTTGTTGCACATTTCAGAGCTCTGGTTGGCTTTGGTATTTCCCTCTTCCTTCTGTGCTGTGCTGATTCGGGGCTCTCTAAGCTTAATTGGCAATTAATTGTTTTTAAGTTACTAACATTTACTAACATTCACTGGGTGGTGTAATTTTTAGATAGGCACATTACTAATATTACTAATTTAGACAGGGAGTTTATTGTCATGATTCCTGCTTTGCTATTTTAAGTCTTGCTGTGCTTTTCTGTTCTTAACATTCATGCTTGCTTTCAAACTGCATACTTAATTGGTACTTAAGCTGAGCACGCTCATTCTCTTAATGAGCAAGTCTTGTCAACCAATCTCTGTCCATGTCATGATCTTGCCCTGCCTCTTGTTCTCCTTCTCCAGGAGTTGCCCCTCATGTGCCATTATTTCTTGGCCTTAATCTGGATGCGGTGGAAGTTGGCTGGCAGACAGTGTCTCGCGTCTCGCTCAGTGTTCAAGTTCTAGTCCTTGTTTGCAAGTTTGGTCGCTCATGTTCACGCTTTCTAGTCATTGTGTTCAAATCTTGTTCATAGCCCTTGTATATATATATATATATATATAGCCATAGTTTTGTTATTTATTTTTCTTGGATTTCTGCCTGGAGTTTCCAGTGGTTTTTTGTTTTGCCTTTTTAGCTCTTTAATTCTCAGCTCTGTGTAGCTCACCTTAGTTGTCTTTTTGCAACCCTTTGGGCCAAGTTTTTCGTTGGCCCTCGTGCCTGTTTTGTTTTGTTTCAATAAAATCCTCATTTCCCTTCACCCCGCATCTGGTGTCTAACTGATCCCATATCACCGAGCACTTTTGTTCAGAAATATAATTATTTCTCTAATGTTGGACAGCCATATCGTAGACAGTGAAGGATTAGTGGGATTTTCAATCTTTAGGATGCAATTCGTTCCTAAGACTCCAATGCAAATTAGTTTTGGGTAGGAAAAGTCACAACATATGGTCACACCTTTTTTTTTTAGAGATTTTTTTTATTAGGGATTTCCTCCCACACTTGATAGTCATGCAGTGGAGAGCGGCAGGAAAGCCAGGGAGAAGAATGGGGAAGATACGCGGCAAACAATCCGAAATCAAACCCGGGTCGCCACGGGAAGGATGCAGCCCCCATGGAGCGCGAGCCCAGACCCTAGTGCCACTGGGGCGCCCCAACATATGGTCACTTTGCTATAAGTATTCATATGCAAGTACAGTGAGCTAACCATTAGGAAAGCTATACCAACAGAACAGCACTATCTTTGAAGTACTATAGCTCTATTTCAATTCAGTGGTATAAAAGAAAGCCCATGACAAAATAATCAGGGAGTAAAAACAACAAGAACAAAATCATGCAGACTCACATAATGCAGCAGGTAATGTACTTAACGTCCCTGGTAAATGTCTGAGCGTGAGCCGAGTGAGTTAGTGAACAATATTTGCAATGCATAGACCACAGCAGTAGTTTGCCTGCAGTGGAAATGAAGATTCAGAATGTAAAGCTAAATTACAGGTTAAACCAAATGTATTCACTTGTCGCGTTTCGCTGATGATGGTGGACAGCACTGTTGAATAAGTTGGTACAAAATCTTCCAGAAGTGTTCAAGACTGCAAAGGCAAAAACGTATGATTCACATCCCTTTCATACTCATTAAACCACTCAGTGATCCCCCTTCTGCCCAAAGGATGGGGGCATTGTCATGTTGGAAGAGACCATTTCCATCAAGATCGAATAATCACTTAAGTCAGAGAATGCTCTTGGAAGCGCGAGCCTTTACCGGAGATTTTTACCTCTTTTGTGTTTGTGTCTTATCTGGGCTGCTCATTGCTCTTTCTCTCACAGGGCGCCAGGTGCTGCGACCAATCACCGCCCATTACAGTATATTATTGAAAACGAAAATGTTTCCTGTGCTTTGAATTTTCATTTTCAAGTCCACGTATTCAGCTTTTACAACTATAATAAACAAAAATGAAATAGCATTCCCCATTTACAATTTGATCGTCAAAATGTGCTTCACCATATTTTAACAAAAATATAATGGAAATGCAAATCTGATGATTCATTGAAGATTCACTCGCAATGTTCTTGAAGTAGCTAAAATTAATGTAACAGGATGACCTGGCAGCCATTTTGAATATGCAAGTGAGGTTAAAGCACACGAACATAGCTGTGTAACAATCCATTTTGAAAAAATTACACACTTTGAAAAATTTTTTCAAAATGCGTTGACATCTGGGACCAACTTTACGCACTTTGAAAAAATTTTTCAAAGTGTGTAAAAATGTTGGTCCACCTCAACGCACAAAATTTTTTCCAAGTGCATTAAAATGTGTGACCACCTCAACGCACATAAAAAAAATTTCAAAGTGCGTTAAGGAGGTACATCAAGAAACTATTTCATTTCGCTTATGGCACTGGCTTTACCCATTTCATGTCATGAACGGCTATATTATAATTTTTAAAGACAGAATTTCATGCTCGGTTGCGTCCATTCATGGGATAACGAGGTGTTTTAGTCGAAAAATTGGCACCATTCGATTCAAGGCAAAATGTACGGACTGAAAATGACCTCAAAATTACCGGATCATGCATGTTGTGACATTTCCGTCTGGATTGGGGGTCGTGCTGCTCGTCGTATATGGGTAGTCGTTTTCGGGGTCATCGTAATCTATGGTTGCAGTCCTATTTGGGCTCGTCGAGGTCGTGATTGCATTCATTTCGGTCTAGGTTTGGCCTGCCTCACACTACACGATTTTCGAACGACACGACAAGAATATGTGAGATACAACAAGACAGAACAAATTTTCTTGTATTGTCGGTGGATATCGTAATGTGTGAGAGGTTGGCCAACACGACTGTACACGACACAAATCTGTCTTGAAAATCGTGGGGTTTTCAACATGTTGAAAATTTTTCTCGTCACAATTTTTCTTGTCGTGTCGTAGGAAATCGTAATGTGCGAGATCACCTGTTGTTTCCTGTCGTAGACAAAAGATTGTCTGGTAAAGAATCGTGGAGAAACGGTGCATATCTTAGGAAATCGGTGGTTTCCGTGTCGTATTGATCATAATTCTTCTGCGCGCGCACCTCATTTTTCCACCCAGCCAGTGCTGGTTGTGTGTGTGCACCCGTGTCAACCCGTTATCACCTGGCCACGGTGAGTGTTGAGGACTGGTTGTGTGTAGACCCGTTATTAAAGCCCGTTTTTTCGTCCATTCTTTTCTATTTTTGGCGATTTCTCAGCCTAGAACCCCACCCCCCGTGACACAGGTTGGGGCAGGCAGGGTTTCTGCCAGGAAATAGGCCTAATTGATGGAGGGGGGAGGGTAATCCATGCCTGCTGTAAGCGGGCCTGGGCAGGGGAAAAATTGCTATTTAAAAAAGTTGCTCTGCATGTTGATGGGGGATATACCCCCCCTGTCCAAGTTATGCTGGGGATTTATTCCCCCCATCCCCCCGTATGAAACCCTGCCAGGGTCCTACAGTGCGTAAAAAACATTTGCCTAAAACCCGGATAGACTGGGCCAATGTGCAGTGACGTCATTTGGAGGGCATTTGGAGCTGAAAGCATGGCAATGTTTATGGGTAAGGCCTAGTAGGACTAGGCCATAGAATACCATTGGCGGCCGGGAGACATGTCACGCCGGTTCACTGGCATTTGTGTCTTTGACTTTGTTTAGGGCAGACCTACCCTAAGTTAGCCTACTATCCAAATGACGTCAGCTGCACAGGGTCTACTGCACCACACACACAGCCCTAAAATCAGTTACTATAAATAAAACAGGTCGATCAATAAAATATGTTTTACTCGCGTTAGCTCAATCTGTTCATCTGTAGACTGGTCTTGCTGTAGACAGCAACGTGTGCGTGAGCGAAAATGGGAGTAAAATTGAATCCTTATACGCGAGCGCCACCTAGTAGATTACGTCCAGTGCCATCTTTATAAATGGCTTTGAGTACAAAATGTCATAGACGTTAGCTATAAAGTATCGATGGTTACAGAACGGCATGCAGTCCAGTGACTTAAACAGGTTCTGTGACTGCAGCGCCCGATAGGGGGTCCATACATTCTAGGCATTTTTCCTTGAAAAGCCCGACTAGTTGCGATTGCATGGCTACAGATCTAGACCTACCATCAGCGCCCTCTCTCTTTGGGTGATTGAAAATTTGCAGTCCAACTTCCGATCAATGACTGATGGGAATTTGTCATTGATTTCGTTCGGGCAAAAGGAACCACTGGATCAGTGCAGTAGATGCTATAGTACTAGGCCTATGAGAATGTGATTTAAAGAAAAGAGGTTTACTGTAAATGCAACAACTGATAAACGCTAGTAGGCCGAATGACAAGTGCCAAAATGCACCATTTGAAGATTCTTTGATGAAAATTGGGAGGGGGGGCCCTGGGGGGGGATGTCCCTTGTTTCAGACGTCGACTGATCTTGTCCATTTTCAGCCTCCCCCAAAGACCAAGCCAATTTGCGGAATCGTCCACTTGTGTTCTGCTTATTTTAATCCTACACATACAGATGTATTAAAGAGTATTGGCTAAGATATAGATCCCGTAAATTTTGGTAAAATGTGTGCATATAATTATATCATTGAACGCCTAATGGCGTTCCGGGGATATTATGTTTTTGGTCCGACTGCCGCCGCACTACGTGTTACGCGATAACTGCAGTAATATTTAAATTAGAAATTCAAAGTTTTGCATATAAGTAAGTATAATAAAGAGGAAGAACTGATTCGATTTTGGACAATTGATTGGCCACCAGGGGCCAAAAACGGAAAAAAACACTGTTCCGCGATAACTTCAATAATAAGTTTTGCACATAAGTAAGTATCATAAAGAGGAAGAACTGATTTGTTTTTGGACAATTTACGATTTCTAGATTGGCCACCAGGGATCAAAAACTGAAAAAAACACTGTTCCGCGATAACTTCAATAATATTTCAATTACAAATTTCAAGTTTTGCACATAAGTAAGTATCATAAAGAGGAAGAACTGATTTGTTTTTGGACAATTTACGATTTCTAGATTGGCCACCAGGGGCCAAAAACTGATATACGTGTTAACGCGATAACTGCAGAATATTTCAATTAGAAATTCCAAGTTTCGCATATTAGTAAGTATCATAAAGAGGAAGAACTGATTCGATTTTGGACAATTTAGAATTTCTAGATTGGCCACCAAATCACTGTTTTTATCATATCTTTGGAAATGTTTGTTCGATTGGCCTCAAATCAACTGCAAATGAAAGGTCATGACCTGAGGATGTGTCCCACGATGACATTATACCTGTTTGGTTCAAAATTTTGACACAAGGTGGAGCTTTGTCACATAAGATTCACCATTTTTGCAATATCTTTGGAACTATTTGTCCAGTTGACATGAAACTATGTGCAACTGCAAAGTCATGACCTCACATCGTGTCACACGATGAAATCATGAACCTGTATGGTTCAATATTTTGCCACCAGGTGGCGCTTTGTGATGGAAAAATTACCATTTTGGGCATATCTTCAGAAACATTTGTCCGACTGACCTGAAATGAAGTTCAAATGAAAGGTCATGACCTGAGGGGCTTTAAATTGTATTGGGTCAATTCAAGGATTGGGGAATTGGAGGATTGGGGGCGTTCGGGGATATACCCCAAGCCATCACCTCTGACGGCATAAGCCTAGTTATTTTGACATTGTTGGTTGGTCCCTTTTGCCCAAATCGGTGGTTCCTTTTACCCGAGGGGTCGTAATTTTTACTTTTTTACATTTGTTTGAGAGTAGATGTTTGATTGTTCATGGTGTAGCTAAACAAAGTCTCTTTCTTACTATATGTGACTGATTACCCTTTCTTACAAAACGGAGGAAAAGTGGTTCCTCTTGCCCCGTCTTCACCTAGACCTGGAGGGGTTTGGGAGCCTTTCAACACCGTTTCAGTATAGGCCTAGGCTACAGGGCCTACTATCAGATTATCAGGCAAAGTTAGCCTAGTCTAATTTTGTATTTATTTTTTCTATAGCCTATGGGTGTGCAGGAGCGATTGCAGGATTTGCATGTGGGGGGCGATATTGGTGGGGGATCTGGGCGTCCTCGAACTGAAAAATTTGGAAATTAATATGTCACTTATGCGTTTTCCTGGCATCTGGGAACAAAATACAATGCCTGAGAGTCAGCTAAAAATTGCAAAAAAAAAAAAAAAGAAAAATGCTTTCATTGAAAAACGTGACGTAAGGCCTAAAGTCAGACCGTTCATTCCATGTGCGGGGCTCTGTGGCTGTCTACAAAGAACATTCATGTCAAATGCAAAACCCGTCATTAACCAATGGCAATGATCGTTTTTAACACACTTTGAAAAAAAATCTCTTTAGGTTAAAAAAAATGATGAAGTGCGCAACTAGAGAGTAGGAGAAAACTGTATGCAGGACTTGATTTCGATTCACCCTGTAAATTCCTTGGAATAGTGATGATAATTCATTCAGCATGATGACCTAGCAATTTTGAATGCGTCATTGAGCAAAAAAAATTACTTGGTGCACAACTAGACAGTGGGGGGAACCAGTGTGCAGAATTTAAGATTCACTCAGCATTTTTCTTTGGAATAACCATAACAAGAATCGTTTATGGATGGACATCAGATGACAGATGACAGACAATGGATGGAATACCAATGGAGGGCTTAAATGACAGAAAACAATACACATGATTCCCACAAAAGTAAGGGTGTTTCCAATGACTCTCTTTGGATACAATTAGTCAAACAGGAGCAGCCGGGACTGAGCGTGATGTCATTGCCAACATAGACGATTTCTTTGGCCCTCTTCTTAGGAGGGATTAGAGCATGATTTTTTGATGCTCAATCTTTGTCCATTGGCACCAAGCCATAAGACATGATGCTAGTAACAGTAGTGATTTTCCTCTGATTAATACTAATAAATTTCATTGGATATCAATAATATCCAAAGTCCCACCAACTCACAGAATGACTGAATCCCCCCAACTCACAGAGGGACTCGAAAAAAGTTAGACAACTTTGTTCCAAGATGGTTGCATCAGTTAATAAGTGACGATTTGAAGCATTTCAACTATTTTAAAACTACTGTGCGTTGACCAGTGGATATCGTGAAAACGGATTCTTCCTCAGTAGCCTACTCACCTCGGAATCTGCCCACATCGAAAAAAGAGGAGGAATTTGACTTGACTTGGCAGCACACTGATCATCAATTGCTAGAGCTCCTAGGTTTCCAACTGAAGCAATTCCATTTGATGGTTAAGGATATTATAAACGTTCTTCTATGATCCTTATGCATTTTGTTCTGAATTTTTTTGGTCATATTGGTCCTAATCCGAACTAGCTAATTTGCTGAGAAGCGTCCCCATGCATCCCCCCCCCACAACTCTACTTATTTGGCATAATGTGATAGCCCTATATCTGTAGACAAAAAAAAAAAGGTAGCATAAAAGAAACTTTTTCCCGATGCACCTTCTATAAGCATTTCAATGGTAATTGACATTCTACTTTTACCAAATGTTTAGAGGTAGGGGAAACAAAGTTAACTATATCTTCTTTACCTTAGGCCCCACTGCTGTGTATTACCACTCAAAATGTTCACAATAGAAAGCTTTTTCAGGTGATACATAGTAAATTCTAATCTAGACAATATTGTAGGTCATATTTTAATTTTTAAAAATTTATTTAAATTTTTTAATTTTGCATGGCAACAGGTCAAAGAGTGTACAAGAGAGTTCCTCAAACAAATCTAAAAGGGTATTGTTCAATTATTTTCTCATATAGGAGTCCTCGAGTAAATGGAAGGAAGGCCCTTCTTTGAATAGAAAGAAAAATATAGGGCAGTGGCGGCCCCAGAAGCTCCCGCCGTTATGATAAACAAAATGTCAAAGTTTTTTTGATGGACATGCACGCATGGACAGACGCATGCACAAATGGAGCCCGATACCATAGCTCCCATGCCACTCGGGAGGCAGGAGCTAACTAGGAGCCTGTAACTGAAAATGTTGATAAGACTAAGTAAATTGTCGACGTTTTTGGTGATTTTTTTTAGACCAGTGACCTTGAAAAAATAGGCCAAGGTCACCTGTTGGCATGTCATTTCTAGGCCTTTACGAGATGCATGTCCAGCCAGGACAAGTTCAAAGCACAAGGAACAATGGGTCACTTCAATGAAAGGAACCCCGGAGCACTCAAATGATTTTAAAATATTTTTCTACTTGCACCAATAAAATCTTTTATAATCATTTGAGTGCTCCGAGCATTCCTGGGGTTCCTTTCATTGAAGTGGCCCATTGTTCCTTGTGCCTAGAGTCAGAGTCGTGTTCATTGTTGGAGTAGTCCTCATTGTTTTCTGTATCGCTGTTTCTATCAAAAGTCTCTTCCACGATTTTGACCAGCTGCCGAGGGAAGACCTCGCCATCTGTCCACTTGGGCTGCATGAAACCGTTTTCACTTCACCAACCATGACCGCACACAGGATCAGGGAGAGCCGGTTGTGAAAAATATGCATGCCTCCAAATTCATACTTGGTAATTTATGCGCTCAAAATATTCTTTGAGACTGCTTCTGCAAGAAGGCAGGGAGTGTCACATACTGTATAAGCCTGCTTGGGCTGGGTGTAATTTATTTGTTTTGAACTTTTGGTTAAGTGCATTACTACTAATGACTCACATGACTGTAATTGGAACAGAATTCCGTGTTCAACCACCACCAATGATGAATGAAATCAGTACTTTTTCGGCTTACCTTGATGTTTGGGTACCCAAAGAAACATTTGACTGCGTAAAAACATTAAGCGTACATCCATTCAAGAAAATTTAGATTTTAATTTCTAGTGCAGCTATCATGGTGGCAGCCATAGTACTAATGGCACGCTGGGTTGCTAGGGAATGTGCAGCATATGCATTCGCGATATTAAATATTAATATTTATAACCCCTATATAATCAAGGCCTGCCCTGAAAGAGACATCGTCTGGATGGGAGAATATGTTGTTGTAAAACCTCCATATACTTTTGAGAATTAATAGTGCCTTTCCAGATCTGTAAGCTGCCCATGCCAGAGGCAATAATACAACCCCATACCATCAGAGATGCAGGCTTTTGTACTGAGTGCTGATAAACTGAATGGTCTCTCTCCTCTTAGGGCCTCCTGTTTTGTGCAGACTTATCTTGAAGTCCAAGCTGCTGCAGCTGTACAATGCCCGTTTGCAGAATCATTGTCTCCCACAGGATTTCAAAGATGCATTGATTGTCACTATCTACTGTACAAGAAAAAAGGTGACCGTAAGGATTGTGGAAACCACAGAGGAATCTCCCTTCTTTCAAAAGCTGGCTGAACAGAGTAAAGACCATCTTTCCGAGGTCATCCTCCCTGAGAGTCAATGCGGCTTTAGGGCTGGAAGAGCAACCGCTGACATGATCTTCACTCTACTACAACTTCAGGAGAAACCAATTAAACAACCACGACCACTGTACGTAGTCTTTGTTGATTTTTCAAAGGCTTTTGATACGGCATACAGAGAAATACCCTGGACGGTGCTTAGAACATATAGCTGCCCAGAAAAATTAGTCAACATAATTAAGGTGTTCCACGAGAACATGTTAGGCAAATTGGCTATTGGAGAAAATGTCAATAAAGCCTTTACCATCAACCATGGAGTAAAACAGGGATGTGTACTTGCTCCAACACTGTTTATGCTATATCTTGAGGCCATTTTGGAGACCATGTCCCTCAACTTAGCTAAAGGTGCATACATCAGGACTCACTCAGATGGTAAACTGTCAAGACTAGAAGCTTCTACCAAGGCAAGAGAAATATGTGTTAGATATGTGTTATTTGGGTTGAAGATTAATGTTTCAAAAACAGAACTTTTGTTCCAGCCCCCTCCTTTGTACAGCTCCGCGGGGACTGTTCCACGTGATATTTTTGGCAATGGAGTAGCATTGAGAAGCACTGATTCTTTCACTTACTTGGGAAGTGCAGTCACAAATGCCAACTCATCAGATCTCGAAGTTCAGAGGAGAATCCACTCAGCAGCAAAAGTTTTTAGTGCATTAGAAAAGCAATTCTGGTCCCATCATGACATGAAAATGGCAACCAAGATTAAGTGTATAATGCTGTTGTTCTCGCCATCCTTGCTTTACTCAACAGAAACAATGACATAATATCGCAGGCATTTAAAAAAGTTGACAAGGACACAACTCAGGCATCTATGGCAAATACTACACATAAAATGGGAAGAGAAGATACCAGATCAGGAGGCTCTCAAACATGCTGGGACTGGAAGTGCAGAATCCCTTATCAGAACTTATCAGCTACAATGGATTGGCCATTTAAGACGAATGCCTGATGAACTTTTTCCAAAAGCTGTCTTTTATGGAGAGTTGTGTGATGGAAAAAGGAAGCAGGGGGGTCAGAGACTCTGCTTCAAAGACATGCTTAAACGTCGCATGAAAAACGCTGCTATAAACCATAACACCTGGGAAGAAGACATACTTAATCGAAGTAAATGGTGCCACATTGTGAAGAAGTCAATCTTGGCAATTGAAGAAAAAAGACAGATGGATTATCTCAAAGGTTATGAACGCAGACATTTCATGCCGAAACAGTCAGAATACAGATGCACTCATTGCGGACAATATTGTCGATCAAACCCAGGCTTTGTGGACCCATAAACACGCCTGCCAAAATTAAATCAAAACACAGTTATCATCGAATGCAACAGACTACCGAACAAGTCCGCATGACACGGTGTCCTTGGTTTCCAAAAAGAATTTCAAATTTTGATTCATCTGACCGCTGAACAGTTTTCCATTTTGCCTCAGTCCATTTTAAATGAGCTTTGGCCCAGAGAAGATGGCGGCATTTCTAGATCGTGTTCACATATGGCATCTTCTCGGCATGATACAGCTTTTACTTGCATTTGCAGATTGCACTATGACAATGATTTCTGGAAGTGTTCCTGAGCCCATGCAGTGAATTCCAGTGCAGAACCAGGCCTGTTTTTCAAGCAGTGGCGCCTGACAGCCCGAAAATCACAAGCATACAAGACTGACCTTCTGCCTAGTCTCTTGCAAACAGACATTTCTCCAGATTCTCTGAATCTTTTGATGATATTATGTACTGTAGATGGTGGGATATTCAAAATCTTCGCAATTTTACATTGAGGAACATTTTTCTGAAATTGTCCCCCAATTTTTACATGCAGTTTCTTGCAGATAGGTGAACATCTGCCTATCTTTACCTCTGAGAAACTATGTCTTTCCAGAATGCTCTTTTTTTAAAAAGAGAAAACAAAAGAAAAGAAGAACATAGTAAAGAAAGATATAACATACAGAACATAGCATATCTAAAATTATGGTATCAGTCTATGATCATAGTTAGACAATAAGGGAAATGAAAAAAGGAAAACATCTATGAATGAATAAATGAACCCAAAATGCTCCCTTTACACTCAGTCATGTTACTGACCTGTTGCCAATTAACCTAATCAGTTGCAAAATACACCTCCAGTTATTTTTTTATTCGTAATACTTGCTTTTCCAGACTTTTTTTTGCCCCTGTCCCAACTTTTCTGAGATATGTTGCTGCCATGAATTTCAAAATGGGCTAATATTTTTCATGAAATGGTAAAAGGTCTCACTTTCAACATCTGATATGTTGTCTATCTTCTATTGTGAATGAAATATTAGTTTATGAAATTTGCAAATCTGTTTTTAATTCACATTTCACACATCATTCCAACTTCATTGGATTTGGGGTTTGTAGAATTCCACTGTATTTCAATTTATTTTCACGCTTTTGGTGGAGAAAAAGGGCTGCAGATGTTAAAAAATCTTCATGAAATTTAAGAATTTAAGTTGAAAAAAAATAATACAGAGAGTTGAAAAATGGCTGGGGGTTAAAATCTATGCATTTCTGGGATCATAAACTCCTTGGCCACTAGTATAATTCATCTGAGCATTATATTCTAAATTACCTACCCTCTAGGAGCCAAATAAGACAGCTATCCAGGTGGCTCCCCATCCCTCAAAATTGCGCACTCTCCAATCAAAAAATAATCATATATAATATTCACAAATCAACTTTTGTGACATGAAATTCAATATGAACTTATGATTTTCTCGTTGAATGTGGCATGAGTTTATTAATATAGGTACAATTGGACATCAGTGGTCACCAGCAACCTCTACAGACACAAAACATGCCATGATAAAATTTAGAATTTAGTCCATTTTTCTTCAGAGTCCCGCAAGCTAGCACACATACTCATGAAAGGAACTGTTAATCTCACGGTCAGAACAATTACCCTGCAATGAAAAGCTAGCAGTTCCCACTTCCAAACTCGCAACCTTATATAAACACTTTCCACACCTTGTAAGGTACAAGTTTCGCTTAACTCAGTAGTATCTGAAATATACCTTATTTTAACAGAACAAACATTCCACAATCAGGAAAAAAAACAGGCAATATTCTATCCTAGATTGAAAAGAATGGTGCAATGAACGTACCAGGGGGTCTACCATAGTGCTTGAGCTGTTGGCATAAACCTCGACATTCAATTTAATTGAATACAGTATAAATTCCAAAACAAAAAGTCACATAGAGCAAAATGCTACCACAGAAGCAGTATGACCTTTCTTCATTAAATCCCTCCTCCAGAGACAGATGTATGCGGTAGAAGGAACCCTCCAGTCCCGTTTCATTCTGAATAATTCCCATTGACCATGTCCGTACCTTATTTAAATCTTGTAAATATAATTGAACACTTCAAGCCAGTTTTGCAAGTTTTCTTCTTTAAATCGCATCATTTTCACCTGCGAAACTGCAAAACGTCAAGAGAATACAACCTACATTGCTGTTACGCAGAGGTTTGTATATTTTTCTCATTGTCCAATCAATGTCTTTCAGTTACTGTGGAAAACTTAAACTCTCTGGAAAAGAAACGAGTCAATCAATCCATCATTCCCGGGGAGTTTTATGTGGCATGAACCAGTGGCGGCTGGTGAACTGGGGACAAGGGGACAAACCCGTCGCTTGAAAATAATGATTGGTCATGACCTGTTTTCAACCTTTCATTTAAATTACCATTACAAAAGCTTACTTTCCCCTGCTGCAGTCAGCAATTATTTATTCAACTCATGTGTAAGATATTCTCGCACAAAATTGAAGTCCTCGTGCATGGAAGTTTCAGTTTCACCTGCGTTATATGACTCGACTTCTCACACTTTTCTTTACTCAGGGGTTGGAAGAAATGCGTGTTTCATGATCATTTAAATTGTCTAAATGAAATAAGGTCATTGGAAGCAATGCAGTTGCATAAAGATGTTTCAAATGATCTTATTTCATTTAACCCTCTGTTAACCAAGTATCTTTCCAACTGTGTAAAAATAATTTCCCTGGGCAAATTGATTGTGGGCCAATATTTGGAAAAAAAAAAAAATTTGATCCTTTGGCCCACCTTTCCAAAATGTAGCAGACCTGCTAAATTGGGTAATAATGCATATGGAAAAATTAATGCGACGGACCAGTCAAGTTATTCTCAAATGTTTATTTGGCAATAAGAAACAAAACCAGCAGGGTGTCCAGGCTGTTAACCCTTTCACTTTATGTAGCAGATATGCTACAGTGGTTAATAGAGGGTTAAATTATTTAAACGATAATGAAACACATGTATAGCTTCCAACCCCTACATATGCTGCCTTCAATAATTTTCAAGGTACATCCAAGCATATGTCAACAAGACAAAGCAAAATCACTTTCTGAATGCATTTCAAAAGCATGACTCAGCAAGGAGAGGGTATGGGTGCTGGACTGGCCCGATAGAAAATTCATCCCCAATAGAAAATGTGGTGCATTTAGAAACGCAAAGATGTAACAAAGACCCCATACCGGCGCACACCTTAAAGGGGCATTCAACCGGTATTTAACCACGCATCAATTCAAAGTGCAGGCCCTGCGTTGTAATGTGAATAAATAGTATTTACCTTTTTTTTGTTGAGCCCAGACTGGAGCTAGGTTTGGACATGTTCTGGGCATGTCTGGGGCAAGTCCCACAAAATTTAAAAAAAGAGGTCTACATTGTTTTGTTTTATTGTGGGTGGGGTCTGCAAAAGAGTATGTAAGGAGGAGAATTGACACAGTGAAGTAGTAGGAGAAATTGCAAGGAGAAGGATACATGTGACCAGACCTGTCATTCTGTTCAAGACCTGTGAAGCTTTTAGTGGATTTTTGCCTGTGTTAGAGCATTTTCCTTACCCAGGACATCACCAAGCAACCCACCAAAGGGACTGTAAATTTTTCTGGTTTTTGTATATAATCAATCTTGGTCTGGAGAGTAGAGTAGTTTGTTGTTAGTTGCCTTTGTTTAATTAAATGTGTTTTAGTTTTAAAATTTTTGTCTGTCATCCTTTTCTGTCGTTAATGTCATAACAAATTGGGGCCATAACAAATTGGGGGCTCGTCCGGGATAGACCATTGTGAGAGTCATTTATTGAAAATCTAACATTTCAAATTGTAAAATTGTTTTTGTGAATTTTCGGCAATGGATTATTTCTTGGCATCACCAACTGTAGAGGTTTTGAAGTCTTTTAAAAAGAAAGAACTGCTAGAAATATGCAGACATTTAGAGCTGACAGAGGTAAAACCAGCCATGCGAAAAGCAAGACTGGCTAGAAAGATTGTTGAATATTACATTGATAAAAATGTGTTTGCACCAGGAGATCTGGAACAGTTTCCATTGGAAAATCCAAATGTAGAAATTGAACTTAAATTAAAACTGCTAGAGATTGAAAGGGAGGTAAGAGAAAAACAAAGAGAATTTGAGAGGGAAGAAAAAGAAAAACAAAGACAGTTTGAGTTAGAAAAATTCGCAAGACAGAGAGATTTTGAATTAGAGAAATTCGATAGTGAAGAAAGACTCCAAATGGAGCAACTAAAAATAAAAATAGCAACTGAAAATAAATTTCGGGCTAGCCAGGAGGTAAAACTGGTGCCTCCATTTGCAGAAAAGGATGTTTACAACTATTTCCAGTGTTTTGAAAAGCAGTGGCGGCCCGTGACAAAAATTACAGAGGAAGCCAGAATGAACAACGAATTTAATGCAGTGTTTACGTGTTATAAGGAGACACTTCTTGTGACAGGACCCTACAACTGTCACACAAACAAATTAGCTTACTGTTACAGTACCTTTATTCCACCGACTTCCCATAAATTTTAGTGGAAAATAAGAGGTTTAAAAAAAGAGGACAGCGCGTGTGTGAGAGACAGTGAAAGTGCGAGGGAGAGCAGTGGATGCGCGCTTCGGGCTGTGCGCGTGCTCATGGCTCTGGCACACAGTAGTATGTGATCAGTTAGAGGAAGCCCATGCAAAGCTGGTAAACGTCTCGTAGCTTTATTACACAGAAAGCTAAAACACATCGCGATCAGACGGCAATTATGACAAGATCGAGATATAACAAAAACACTCTAGCCATTGCTTTCACAGACAGTATTAATGAAGTTCCGTTTTGTGGACAATGCTTATCTCTGACTCATATTTAATTAATTGGCAACAAAAGCATTTGCAAGATATCCGTGGACTATTGTACAGAAACACAGGCAAACCCCTTCCACCAACATTAGAAGTAACAATGTCATATGCGGCAGCCTCGCAACTGAAATTAACAAATCACAAGGATGCCCAATATTCATACATCCAAAAACACACTCAACATGAATGCACAACCCGTGCACAACGTCTGAATTACATAAACTAAATATAAAACACATAGTTACAAAGGTTTATATAAAGTTGATATCAAACGTGCTGCAGCGCTATCAACTGTAAACCTTACAGCAGTCAGCTGATAGTGCAGCTGATGTCAGCGGACCTAAATGCAGTCTCGGTAAGGATTGAGAGTATAAAAAATGTACAGCTTAGCCATCATGCTCTGAAATCCACTTGACACGACAAGAATAATAAAGAATAAAACACCACATTTAATGCATCACATAAGAAAAATGTGACAACAACCCGGTCATCGAAAAGGCCACGGCGGGCCATAGGAGTCATGGCCAGTAGAAAAGCCGGTTAATCTTAGCACTTCCTGTTAGCCACTCGTTTCTAGCATAGTTAGCTTCATCAAAAGAGCGAACTTTTCCATCATCTCTCCCCTTAGTTAAATTGAGCTTTGGAGTCGGCCTACCGTCCCGCTTGACTTTCAGTTGAACCTCAAAAGCAAGTTTTGTGAAGTAATTTTTTACAAGAAACTCAAGGTCCCTGTCACCATCCATTATCTGACTTAATGGCTATAACGTTACTGTCTGTGTGGGCGAGCTGGCGCCTGGCGGGACAGTTGAATCAGTGTGTGTATTTTCCGTAACAGTTTGTCATTGAGGGAGGCCAGATCAAATCTGGCTTCCAACCATTTTTTTTTTAATGAAGCATCGACCATTAAGCGATGAGCATTGCTTCAATCTGATTGGCTAATACGGGCTGTTTTTTTTCCTAAGATAGGCCAAGTGAAGCTGGCCTCCGAGCTGACAGACAGGGCGGAGGGCATGAGACACGAAGTGTAAGACACAATGAGAGCTTGACAGGAGGGGGCGCTGTTCTGCTCCTCACGCTCCGCCAAAGCAGAATTGCACTGATGTAGTGTTTTGACAAGGAAATGACAAAAATATAAAATACATTTTGGTGAAGCTTATTTATATTTTTCTTTCTTGCAATCATTTTTGGGGAAGCCAGGCTTCCCTTGGCCTCCGCGAAAAACCGCCACTGTTGAAAAGGTAGCAAAGAGTTGCTAGTGGCCAAAGGAAAACTGGCCTCTGGTGTTGCAAACTGTCCTCAAGTGTAAAGCTCAACAAGCCTATTCGGCTTTGTCTGCAGATGATTCCTCTGATTATGAGGTTGTCAAAAAGGTTATTTTGAGAGCTTATGAGTTGGTTACTGAGGCTTACCGACAGAAATTCAGAGGTCTGAAGAAATCTGAAAATCAGACTTATGTGGAATTTGCTAATGAGAAGAAGGTTTGCTTTGAGCGTTGATGTACTTCTATGGAAGTAAGGGATGATTTCAACTCACTAAAAGAGATGGTGTTAGTTGAAGAATTCAAGAACTGTGTTAAGGATGATATTAAGACCTACCTTAATGAGAAGCAAGCACTGAATTTGCAGTCAGCTGCCAAATTTGCAGATGAATATGTTCTCACACATAAGTCCAAATTTCAGTCTAGCAGTAACAATAGATGGTTCCAATTTCAGAAGACAAATCTGGTGATGGTGCTCAGAAATCCAGTAACAGGTCTGATCAAAGTGTGAAAGCTGACAGAGACAAAAGTGGTCTAGTTTGCAGTTATTGCAAGAAATCTGGTCATGTTACAACTAACTGTTGGTTCCTTATAGCTAAAAAAGAAAAAGAAAAGGATACCAAACCAAATGCCTTTGTGAAAACAAGGTTAGAGATCCCTGTAGTAGATAACCAATCTGCTAAATTGCCTGCTTCTTGTGGCGCTAAAAAGCCTGGTACTGCTGACTTCGTGAGGGAGGAATTTCTTCCATTTGTGTCAGAGGGATTTGTGGCTCTGAATGAGCATTCTCCTCCTGTCCCCATATATATCCTAAGGGATACCGGAGCTTCTCAGTCACTTTTGTTGATGGACTCCTTGGAGTTACGTGATGAGACCGCTTCTGGGGATTTCATACTTGTACAAGGTATTGAAGGGAGGACAGTATCTGTACCCCTGCGCTCTATATTCTTGAAGTCAGATTTAGTTACAGGACAGGTAAAGGTGGGACACCTATCAAAGGTGTTTCTCTGTTGCTAGGCAATGACCTGGCTGGGGGCAAAGTAGTTCCCCCTGTACATCTTCACAGCCGAGCACTGAAGATGGCAATGAGGACCCAATTCTGTATCCTTCTTGCGCAGTGACTCGTCCTATGGCCAAGAAGGCTCAAGAAGTAGATGATGTGGTGCCGTCCAGCACATTGAATAGTAATGACTCAGGTGGTTCGCCTTAAGACTCTGTTCGGCCTACTATGGTTTCTCCGTTTGAGGACTTATCAGATACTTTTATCAGTTCTCTATTCAGCCAGCCGGATGGGTCTGGTGATTCTGATGTGTCTGGAGACTTGTCTCTGTCCAGAAAGCTGTTGATTGAGGAGCAAACTAATGATCCTGAAATTTGTGTACTTAAGAGGAGAGCCCTTCCTGATAAAGAAATAGACGCAGTTCCAGTTGGGTATTATCTCAAGGATGGTGTGTTGCTGTGGAAGTGGCGCCCTCCTCATATCCCTGCCAAAGCAGATTGGGCAGTGGTCAAGCAAATTGTTGTTCTGAAGGTCTACAGGAATAAGATCTTAACAATGGCTCATAGTTTACCTTTAGGAGGTCATCTTGGTGTTAACAAGACTGTTGATAAGATCATGAAACACTTCTTCTGGCCTGGGCTTTGGAAAGATGTTTCTAACCTTTGCAAAACCTGTCACACGTGTCAGGTAGTTGGAAAACACCAGTTAGACCCACCTGTAGCTCCATTGCAGCCTATCCCAGCATTTGGGGAGCCCTTCTCTAAGGTCATTGTTGATTGTGTTAGTCCATTACCCAAGACTAGATCTGGAAATCAGTACTTGTTGACAATCATGTGTGCATCTACTAGATTCCCTGAAGCCATACCTCTACGTAACATCAAGGCAACTGCAATCTCGAAGGCTTTGATAAAGTTCTTCATGTTGTTTGGCCTTCCCAGGGAAATTCAGACAGACCAAGGTAGCAATTTCACTTCCAGTTTGTTTCAGCAGGTTGTGTATGAACTAGGTGCGAAGCAGATTCTTTCTAGTGCCTATCATCCAGAGAGTCAGGGTGCCTTACAGCGGTTTCATTCCACTCTCAAGACAATGATGAGGACTTATTGTTATGACCATGAGAAAGACTGGGATGAAGGTGTTCATTTGCTGTTGTTTGCAGCTAGAGAAGCACTGCAGGAGTCTACTGGATTCAGTCCCTTTGAGCTAGTGTTTGGCCATGAAGTGAGAGGACCTTTACTATTGTTGAGTGAACAATGGCAAGAGGAAGAGCCGCACATCAGTCTGTTACACTATGTTAGCAAGTTCAACATACGAGATCGTGTATAGGAAGAGGAAGAGCCGCACATCAGTCTGTTACACTATGTTAGCAAGTTCAAGGACAGATTGCGTGCAGCATGTGACCTAGCCAAAGAGAACTTGAAATCAAGTCAGGGAAAAATGAAAACTTGGTATGATCATAAGGCTAGAAGCCTGTAGTAAATGGGATTGTGTTACTAAATATTACCACTAGGTGGAACCATGCCTTTTTTTAAAGAGACTAACCGAGGGGCATAGAGTTCACACGGGGCACCAGTAGTCTTAGGAGGGTATCTGCACGTCTTAACAGAGTGTTCAGTAAAGATAAAGAAACCTACAATTCTGTGTCCATGCATCCTTCAAGAACAAGGATGTTACATTTGGCGACGAGGAAACAGGTGAGCTTGGAAAACGCTGTTAATGGAGAAAACGGCTTGAGAGCTCTGCAACACAGTTTTTCGGCTAATGTCGGACGGTGAGGAGCCAGAAGCTTGCGGGGCTAACGACAACGCTGGAGCAGCTAATCCACCGGTAAGCGAGGCTGAAATGGCTACATCAATGGTAGGAACTCTAACGGCTTTCGACAGTCAACTACAGAGTTTGGGAAGAATATTGCGAAGTTTTGGAACACTTCTTTGAAGAAAATAGGATTACTGACGCAGAACGAAAGCGGGCGATACTATTGAGCTCAGTTGGTAGCAAGACGTACAGTTTAATGAGAAATTTGTTAAGCCCAGACAAGCATGGTGATAAGACATTTGCGCAATTGACCGCTTTGCTTCAGTCACATTACAACCCAAAGCCCAGTGAAATAGTCCAGAGATTTAAGTTTAATTCGAGGACAAGAGCGGCTAATGAGACTGTGTTGGAGTATGTGGCTGTGTTAAGGGAGCTGGCAAAAGATTGCAATTATGGAGACAAGCTGAAAGAGATGCTACGCAACAGGCTCGTGTGTGGCATTGCGGATGATCGCATGCAGAGACGATTGTTAGCGGAGACGGGGCTGACATTCGACAAAGCGTTGGAATTGGCACAGTCCATCGAGGCAGCTAACAGAGATGTACGTGACTTGCAAACTAAGGCGTTGGAAAGTACAGTAAACAAAAGTGCAACTCCACAGACAGTGCATAAAGTGAATGTAAGACCTAAGTGGCAAAACAAGGGTGGTCCAGTAGCATGTTACAGGTGTGGGGGTGAACATTTGGCAAGGGACTGTCGTTTTCTGAACGAAAGGTGCCATGGGTGTGGAAAAAAGGGGCACGTGAAGAAGATGTGCAAGTCAGTGCCTCCCACCGACCAGCGACGGCAGGTTAAGGGGGGAGGGGAGAAAGGAAAGGCAATGCCAAAGAAAGAAAAAAGACAGTACACACATCGCGTGGAGGAGTCCTCTGATCCACAATCCAGTGTGGAAGAGGTGTTTTCAATGCACAACTTAAGAGACTCAAAAATGACAAGGGTTGACCCCATTCTCACACAGTTAGACATAAATGGACACAATATTGAATTTGAAGTGGATGCAGGGTGTAGTGTAACGATTCTAACAAAGACAGATTATAGCAAATTGTGGACTGCTGGAAAGGCACAGGAGCTGTAGAACTGCTCAATGACCCTGAAAACATACACAGGCGATCCAGTCACAACCCTAGGTACAGCCACTGTAACTGTGACACACAAAGACAAAGTGAAACACTTACCTGTAGTCGTGGTAGCAGGTAAAGGACCAAACCTGCTAGGCCGCGCATGGCTCAGGGAGTTAGACATGAACTGTGTATATGTCAACAAGCTGGAACAGCCTCAGCGAACATTGCATAATGTGCTAAAGCAGAACGAGGAGGTCTTCAAAGAGGAGCTCGGGACCTGGACAGGTCCGCCAGCTAAAATATACATCAAAGAGGATGTGGCGCCAAAGTTTTAAAAGCCCAGGCCAGTGCCCTATGCCATGAGAAAGAAAGTTGAAATGGAGCTGGAGAGGCTCAGAAAGCAGGGCATAATAGAGCCAGCCAAGTTTTCGGAGTGGGCCGCGCCAATTGTGCCCCTGTTAAAGCCTGATAATTCTGTGCGCATTTGCGGAGACTACAAGCTCACAGTAAATTTAGTCTCCAAGCTTGAACAGTATCCAATACCAAAATTGGAGGACTTATTCGAGAAGCTGACGGGAGGTGAAAAGTTCACAAAGCTAGACCTCAGTCACGCGTATCAACAAGTCACACTCGACGAGGCCTCAAAGCCTTATGTCACGATTAACACTCACAAAGGGCTCTTTCAGGTCAATCGCTTGCCGTTTGGAGTGTCTTCTAGTCCAGCCATCTTTCAACGGATGATGGAAGGGTTGGTGGCAGGCATTCCAAAGGTGGCAGTGTACCTTGATGACATACTTTTGACGGGGCGGAGTGACAACGAGCACCTGGAAACGTTGAATGAAGTCCTACGGCGCCTACGAGAGGCAGGTCTTCGACTCAAGCGCAACAAGTGTGCCTTCCTGGAGAGTGAGGCAGAGTTCCTTGGACACACCGTGGACGCATCAGGGCTCCACCCTCTGCCAAACAAGGTAAAAGCCATACAGCAAGCGCCTGCACCAAACAATGTCACAGAGCTTAGGGCCTACTTAGGTCTACTCAATTACTACAACAGATTCTTGACAAACCTGTCGACATTGTTAGCTCCCTTGCACAAGCTGCTACAAAAAGAAACACAGTGGCACTGGCATGAGGAGCAGGAGAGAGCATTCGAGGAGTCTAAGAGACTGATGCAGTCGTCTGAAGTGTTAGTGCATTACGACAGCCAGAAGGACTTGATCCTGTCATGTGATGCATCGCCCTACGGCGTAGGGGCGGTGTTGTCACATCGCATGCCCGACGGGCAAGAGCGACCGGCTTCATGTCACGAACACTCACAACGGCTGAAACAAACTACTCACAACTGGACAAAGAAGGACAACGGTGATGTTTGGCATACAGCGATTTCACAAGTACTTGTACGGCAGAAAGTTTGTTATTTGTACAGACCATAAACCTCTTCTGTCGCTCTTCAAGGAGATGAAAGCAGTGCCTCAAATGGCATCCCCTCCCATCCAACGATGGGCTGTGACTTTGAGAGCATACGAGTACGAGATCGTGTATAAGCCAGGTAAAGACCACAGCAATGCAGACGCTCTGAGCCGACTCCCTCTACCTCAGTCGTCCACCAAGAGAGAGCAGGAGGAGCGGGTGCTGATGATAGAGGAGGTGAGGCTTGTGTCAGCCAAAGAAATGAGCCAGTGGACACGCAAAGACCCAGTGCTGTCACGGGTGTGGCAGTTCATCCAACAAGGTTGGCCATTGCAACACACAGACCCAGCGTTCCAGCCGTATGCGGTGAGAAAAACGGAAATAAGTGTACAAGATGGTTGTGTGTTGTGGGGGTCACGTGTGGTGGTACCTCCACCAGGGCGTGAAGCACTGCTAGGCCAATTACACCATGGTCACCCTGGCATAACCAGAATGAAAGCTTTAGCCAGAAGCTACTTCTGGTGGCCAAAGCAAGACGCTGACATTGAATCAGTAGTCAGGAGATGTAGCACTTGCCAAGAGCATCGCAACTTGCCAGCTGCAGCACCACTTCACCTGTGGGAGTGGCCCAGCAAGCCATGGCAAAGGCTACATATCGATTACGCAGGACCTTTTATGGGTCACATGTTCCTGATCTGAATGGATGCCTATTCCAAATGGATGGATGCTTACCCGGTACATTCCGCAACCTCAGCAAACACAATTGAATGTCTGCGGAAAAGTTTCAGCAACCAAGGATTACCTGAGATGATTGTGTCAGATAACGGATCATGCTTCGTCAGTGCAGAGTTTAAAGAATTCCTCAGCAAGAACGGCATCGAACACATCACCTCAGCACCTTATCATCCTTCCTCAAATGGTTGTGCTGAGCGGGCAGTCCAAACATTTAAATCAATGATAAAGAAGGCAGGTGAAGGCACCATCCAAACCAAGGTGTCAAGAGTGCTGTTTAGTTACCGCATAACCCCTCAGTCCACCACAGGGCTGTCACCTGCTGAAATGTTACAAGGCAGAAGTTTAAGATCCACTTTAGACTTAGGACATCCAGATCTCAGAACCAAAGTGGAACGCAAACAGTCTACACAAAAGAAACATCATGACAAGCGGGGATCAGAGAGAAATTTTCAAGTAGGAGATGCAGTGATTACACGAAACTTCAGTCATGGGCCTAAATGGGTTCCCGGGTTCATTACCAAAGTCACAGGACCAGTCTCTTACAAGGTCAGGTTAGGGGATGGGACTGTAGTGCGCAGGCATGTCGACCAGACTCTGGCAAGGCCGGAAGACAGAGACTTTGGAGAACCTAAAATCCCGGAAGCATCCACAGTGCCTATGTCATTGCCTGATTCAGTTGCTGTATCTGAAAATCCGGTAGCAGCAGAAAGTAGCTGCACCACACAAGATGGAAGTTTGCAAAACAACACAACACCACCAGTGTCAAGCTTTCCACCCCCAGTTGCAGTGAATGAAACACCACCCCAACAAGCAGCTGCACCTACTCGACGGTCTCAAAGGACTGTATCCAAACCTGCGTACCTGAAGGATTATGTGGAATGAAAGAAAAAAGAGAAGGACTTTGAAAAAAAAAAATGCTTTGATTGTGGGAAAAAAAGGCATTAATTGTAATTTTGTGTTATGTTTATACTACTTAGTAGGTGACACTGTAAGTATGTGAAGGTGGCTAGTTTTGTAAGGCTGCAGAAGAATTCAGTAATATCAGTAATTTTTGAGTTAAGTGTTAAAAGGGGAAAGTAAAAGCTTAAGGGGGGAGGAATGTAGTAAATGGGATTGTGTTACTAAATATTACCACTAGGTGGAACCATGCCTTTTTTTTAAAGAGACTAACTGAGGGGCATAGAGTTCATGCGGGGCACCAGTAGTCTTAGGAGAGTATCTGCACGTATTAACTGAGTGTTCAGTAAAGATAAAGAAACCTACAATTCTGTGTCCACGCATCCTTCAATAACAAGGATATTACAAAGCCGTGAGTTTAAACCAGGAGACAAGGTTCTTGTGTTGTTTCCCTTGCAGTCCAATCCATTGCAGGCTAGATTTCATGATCCGTATGAAATTCTAACAAAACTCAATTATCTCAATTACATTGTTAAGACTCCAGATAGGAGAAAGCCAAAACAGTTGTGTCACATTAACATGCTGAAGCCTTATCATGACAGAAATGCTAGGGTTGCAGCTGTAACTTCAGATTCTCCTATGGTCGAGATTTGTGAAGATGAGGGGGAGTTTCAAGATGGTGAACCTGGAATTAAAGCTGAAGTTCTTTCATATAAATTGTCAAACTATGAAGTGTTGCAAAATCTTGATGTAAAACTCCAGCACTTAGAACCCTCACAGAGAGATCAGTTTGAGAGGTTGATCAAGAAATATGAGGATCTGTTTCCTGATGTTCCAAAGAGAGTTTCTATAGCCTCTCATGATGTAGATGTTGGTGATGCCAAACCAATTAAACAGCATCTGTACTGGATGAATCCTGAAAAGAGAAAGATTGCAGAGAGAGGGTAAGTACATGTAAGAACATGATATTATCAGACCCTCCAACTCAGATTGGAGTTCACCCTGTGTGCTTGTTCCAAAACCTGATGGAAGTACTAGATTCTGTACAGATTATCGCAAAGTCAATGCTGTAACTAGAACTGATGTGTTTCCAATACCTAGGATTGATGATTGTATCGATAGAGTAGGGCAAGCAAAGTTTCTGACCAAGATTGATTTATTGAAGGGTTATTAGTGTGTGCCTATAACTGAGAGGGCCAAGAGCATCTCTGCTTTTGCCACACCATCTGGGTTGTACCAGTATGAAGTCCTACCCTTTGGCATGAAAAATGCCCCAGCCACGTTCCAAAGGATGATACAGTCTGCAATCTCCGGATTGCCACACACGGGTGCATACATTGATGACCTGATCACATGGAGTGACTCCTGGGAAGAACATCTAAAAGATGTAGAGACGTTGTTCCAGTGCCTGACCCAGGCTAACCTGACTGTTAACCTGAACAAGAGTGACTTTGGTTGTGCTACTGTCACCTATCTTGGCTACGTCATAGGCCAGGGTAAGGTGGCACCCATAAATGCTAAAGTCCAAGCCATCATGGACTTACCAAGTCCAAGACCTACAAAGATGGCCGCGCCTTTGTCGGCTGCAAGTCGCTTGGCTCGGGTGTTGTTTGTTCTGTCCCTGTTTTTGTCTTACTGTCTGTGCATCGGCAATTTGGCTATTTCGTATGACTTCCATACATTGCTTAACATCGGCACCTCAGTGAAAAGTCCGTTGTCTCAAAGATCTGAACAGTGGAATACGCACCGTACTCTGCGCAGTCAAATCCCGGATATAATCTGGGCTCCTTGCCCCAAGTGCAGGACTACTCGGACCCGGCGGGCAAGAAGAAGGGGAAAACGAGCAGGAGTTGCGGTAAGGCTGCGTCGGTTCACCCGATGTCGTCCCTCTACACCGCTTCTCACTACCTCTCGTAGTGTGAGGCGGTCATGCCTCCGGCCTATCCTCCCTACTTCATCGTCACAGCTGCCTGCCTTTGCCTTAGCAAAACGCCGCCGGACACGCACCAGTGTGGCTTCAGTGCCTGGGTGTAGTACTCTTCCGCAGGCCTCCTTGTTCGGCAGAGCTGGATGGGACTATATATCCCTTGGGCTATTAAATGCCCGCTCTATTGCAAATAAATCGCACATATTGAATGACTATTTCGTATCCAAGGACCTTGATTTCATGCTTATTTCAGAGACATGGCAAAAATCAGAGGAATTCGTCTCTCTGAATGAACTGTTCGTTCTCATGCGCTCTGAGGTGTATAGGTCGCGGGGGGGATTGGCTATGGTTCATAGAAATTGTTTTATGACACGCACGATGAGCTTTGGAACGGTCTCTTCCTTCGAAATGTTAATGTCAAAAGTCGGGCGCGTTAACCCGTTTTATTGCATTATTATCCCCCGCCAACACGAAGTGGGAGGGGGATATAGGTTTGACCTCCGTCCGTCCGTCCGTCCGAGATAAAGGGCACAGCTTTACTCAGAAACTACTACAGATACAGTAACCAAATTTGGTGTGTAGCTTCAAACCATAAAGGCCTTGATCGAGTTCGAAAATGAGAAGCGCACGATTGGCGGGGGATGTTGTAGACCATATCGACTTGTTATTTATCGCCCTCCTGGCATAAATAGTGCTTTTCTGTCTGAGTTAAGTAACTTTTTAGCTTCCATTGTTCAGTTTGAAAGAGTCCTGTTGGTCGGCGATTTTAATATTCATGTCAATGATATTACGAACTCCTTCGCTGTCAGCTTTTTAAATATGACTGAATCCTTTAATCTGACACAGCATATATCATGTCCTACTCACATTAAAGGTAACACTTTAGATCTGGTATTTACATTGGGTTTAAATATCAGGACTGTCTGCACGGAAGACCTACCTGTTACAGATCACAAATGTATTCTATTCAGTCTGTCTTTCGATCCTGCCTTTGCACCTGTGAAGCGTGTAAAACAATCGCGCATCTTAAATAGTCTTTCGGCAGAGAAATTTTCCGCTACTTTTAACAGCGATGCATGTACGGGCCTAATGCAATTTACTTCTCATGGTGACATAGATAACCTGGTTCAATCTTTTAACTCACAATGCTCAGTGATTCTTGATGATATTGCCCCCATGGTCACCCGTAACATTTCACCTGTAAACTCTTCTTCATGGATTACTGACGATATCCGCAGTCTCAGGCGAAAATGCCGTAAAATAGAGCGCTTGTGGAAATCCACAAATCTACTAGTCCACCGCCTATATTTCAAAGAGCTGTTGGGTGATCTCAATGCCATAATAAAGGATGCCAGAGCTTCTTATTTTGCAGATTTAGTTATTTCCAGCAAGCGAAATCCCAAGGTCCTGTTTCAGACCATAAATGGTATGGTAAGCCCACCTTTCCCCTCAGTCCCTGTTTCCTCTCATGAGGACTGTAACAAATTCTTGTCATTCTTTGTGGACAAACTTTCTGACGTGAGAGCCAACATCAAAAACCCCACCATCCCCTCCTCTTTTACCACTCCCATTTGCCCGGCCCGGCGAGCCTCCTTGAGTAGCTTCCATTGCATCTCCCCTAAACAACTCACTGAGGTGGTTAACTCATTAAAATCCTCCTCCAGTCCCCTGGACATTCTACCAACCCCTCTGCTAAAGGAGGTTATTGACTCTGTCAGCCCTAGTTTAGTTTCTATCGTCAACACTTCACTTGAGCTAGGTTATGTTCCGTCATCCTTTAAAATAGCTCCGGTAAACCCCTTACTTAAAAAATCTACGCTGGACCCATTCCTACCGAGTAATTACAGGCCTATTTCAAAATTGCCTTTCTTGTCCAAAGTTCTTGAGAAAGTAGTGGCAAACCAACTCACATCTTTCCTCATGAACCAAAACATCTTAGACAAATTCCAATCTGGTTTTAGGCAGAAGCACTCCAGAGACTGCTCTTCTTCGAGTATCAAATGACATCATGATGGCTTCAGATACAGGTCAGTGCTCCATTCTGGTGCTTTTAGATCTTAGTGCAGCATTCAACACTGTTGACCATCGCATCATGCTGGACAGGCTGACGGAGTGGGTGGGTGTATCTGGGAGTGCCCTGAGTTGGTTTGCATCCTATCTCACTGAGAGAAGTTTCTCCGTGGCTGTTGGTCCTTTTACTTCTGACCCCTCTCCTCTTACGTGTGGCCTGCCTCAGGGTTCTGTTCTGGCTCCGATCCTGTTTTGTCTGTATATGCTCCCCCTAGGCCTCCTTATCAGCAATTTTAAGGAAATATCATATCATTGCTTTGCAGACGATATCCAATTATATCTGTCATTTAAACCAGATAATATTGAAAAAATCAACATTTTACATGAATGTCTGTCCACTATCGAAAACTGGATGGCCCGTAATTCCCTGCAACTCAATGCAAGCAAAACAGAAGTTCTCGTAGTAGCCGCCGATTCTATTGTGACCAAGGTTATTAATCACATGAAGGCTTTAAGTGGTAACGTTAGATCCAGCCTAAGAAATCTCGGTGTCATTTTTGACCAATCCATGCACTTAGATAAGCACATATCTTCACTGACCCATACCTGTTTTTTTCACCTCAGAAACATAGCCAAACTCAGATCTATTGTATCTCATTCAGAACTGGTCTTAGTTGTCCATGCCTTCATATCATCCAGGCTGGACTACTGTAACTCACTTTTCACCTGCCTCAGCAAATCATCCCTGGATCGTCTTCAACTTGTTCAAAATGCTGCAGCTGGGCTGTTAACCCGGTCGCAGAAATACTGTCATATCACACCTATCCTGTTCTCGCTACACTGGCTCCCCGTGGCTTTCAGAATCCAATAAAAGGTTCTGTTGCTCACTTATAAGGCTCTGCATGGCGAGGCGCCAGCTTATATCTGTGACCTCCTCCAGATGTATGTCTGCAGTCGGTCACTAAGGTCCTCCAATCAGGGCCTCCAGGTCATTCCTCGTACGAAGTTGAAAACTAAAGGCGATCGTGCCTTCCAAACAGTGGCCCCAAAACTGTGGAACGCACTCCCCTTGGACTTGCAAGCCTCTCATTCTGTGGACATTTTTAAGAGTCAGCTTAAGACTCATCTTTTTAGACAAGCCTTTGAATAAGCAAATCACTTGTCTGTTGCACAGTGTTTGTTTATTGTTATATTGATAACTGTGTTGTTTCTTATTGTTTTTATTGTTTTATATGTTTTACCTCTGTTTTTACCACTGTGAAGCACTTTGTGTTTTCAAGCTGTGAAAGGTGCTATACAAATAAAGATTTACTTACTTACTTAACAGTTCCTGACAACAAAAAAGCTTTGCGCTGCTTCCTTGGAATGATCGGGTACTACCGCACTAACCAACTGAAGAAAGGCATAAAGTTCACTTGGGATGATGCATGCCAGAGAGCCTTCGATGGCCTGAAGTCTCTGCTGTGTCACTTCCCCGTGCTCAAATCTCCTGACTTCAACAAACCGTTCTCCATCGCGATCGATGCTAGGGACCAAGCTTGTGGATCTGTGCTCCTACATAGAAGTGACTCTGATGACATTGAGCATCCCTTGGCATACTTCTCCAGGAAGTTCAATCACCACCAAAGGAACTATTCCACAATAGAGAAGGAGCTGTTGGCTCTGGTTCTATCTTTACAACACTTTGATGTTTATGTTTGTACAGGGCAAAAGCCAATGATTGTGTACACTGACCACAATCCGTTAATGTCTTTGAGTAAGATGAAAAACAAGAATCGGAGATTGTTGAATTGGATTTGATTTTACAGGAGTTTGACTTGGAAATTAAGCATGTAAAGGGTACTGACAATGTAATTGCCGATTGCTTATCCCGTGGTTGAGTATGTATATATATCACAAGTTTATTCGAATATTGTATTACATGTATATATAGACAAGTGTCCACTTAACCATTTTGTATTGAAAAGAAAAATTTTGCCTTTATGAGTCAAAATTTTTCCCTTTTGGAATGGAGGTGTAATGTGAATAGAGGCCACTAGATTACCTTTTTTTGTTGAGCTGGAGCTAGGTTTGGACATGTTCTGTGCATGTCTGGGGCAAGTCCCAGAAAAAAAAAAAAAAAGAGGTCTAAATGTGGGTGGGGTCTGAAAAAGAGTATATAAGGAGGAGAATTGAGACAGTGGAGTAGTAGGAGAAATTGCAAGGAGAAGGATACATGTGACCAGACCTGTCATTCTGTTCAAGACCTGTGAAGCTTTTAGTGGATTTTTGCCTGTGTTAGAGCATTTTCCTTACCCAGGACATCACCAAGCAACCCACCAAAGGGACTGTAAATATTTCTGTTTTTTGTATATAATCAATCTTGGTCTGTAGAGTACAGTAGTTTGTTGTTATTTGCCTTTGTTTTAATTAAATGTGTTTTAGTTTTAAAATTTTTGTCTGTCATCCTTTGCTGTCGTTAATGTCATAACAAATTGGGGCCATAACAGCGTAAATAAATGGCATAGAAAGCATACAGTTTTTCTTATAGGAGTGCATGCTATTTTTACATAAATCACCCCCATAGCTTTCCTATGCATTTGCCACTATGCACTGCGAGTGCTTACCACTCCAGACAAGCTTTTTAACCCTCTGTGTACATGACAGACAGTATAAGGCTGTCACAGCATCCCATGTAGAATTGTGAGGACTGTTTGTGATAATAATGCTGACAGCTTTTTCTGTGCCCAGAAGTACTAGCTTAAAAAAAGCCAAAGCTAGAGGTGTATTTTTCACTCCTTATCTCCAGATACACTACTACTGATGAGCTTCAAGAGGTAGTCACCTGAAATGGTTTTCACTTCACAGGTGTGCCTTGTCAGGTTTAATTAGTGGAATTTCTTGCCTTCTCAATGGGGTTGGGGCCATCAGTTGTGGTGTGCTGAAGTCAGGTTGATACACAGCCGACAGCCCTATTGGACAACTGTTTGATACATACGTACATAATTCCACGTGTTCATTCATAGTTTTGATGCCTTCAGCGAGAATCTACAATGTAAATAGTCATGAAAATAAAGGAAGAGCATTGAATGAGAAGATGTGTCCAAACTTTTGGCCTGTACTGTATACTTATCTGAAACTGCACACAGTCAAAATTCCACGATAAGTATCATCTCTGTGTTTGATTTGTAGCGATGTTCATATTATTGATTAAGAGAACTCGATACAGATTTTTGTTAATTTCTTTTTTGTGTTTTGAAACTCATGTTAATAAACATACCTGACCCTGATAGCCAACTGTATTTTGGTGATTGTGGCTAAGTGTCGGCGCACTTGGCTGTGTTCTGGCAGCGGTGAAAGGATTCTGGCCAAATGACAGTTGTCACATTAGGCTAGGTTTTTGCTCTGTGGACTCGGGCTGTTTTCAGCCAAAAATTGGTACATTTAGCTTCATTTGAACCAAAAGGGAACACGGACCTGGGGATAGGGCATAGGAGAAGGCAGACCAGCCTTTTCAAGTAGGTTAATTCCAGACCGTGCTAAATTAAAATTTAGAAGAAAATAATGCAGGAATCGCCTCAACTCGTGGACCAACAACTGCATGTCATATTTAAAATAACACACTTACACACTTACACACACACACATACAATTAGTAATAATTTGGCTTTCGCCCCAAATTACTGAAGTAAGACTAAGTACAGTTAATGATACAAAATGAATGATTAAACATTTAATATCATTTCATTGCATATTTATTTGGCAATCCAAATAAATATCCAAAGCGAGGGACAGCGAGATCATAGAATTACCCATGCCATTGAAACAGTAACACAACTGATCATAAGACATTATGAAGTCTGAAATGTGTCATTGGAATAATAGTATAATAACATAATAGACTTTTACTTTGATGATTGTATTTCCTTTCTCTGCTTTGAGATATGAATATTAGTCAATAAATATTTAATTCAATATTGGATATTAATTTGAAATTTCATAACACAATAATTCTTCTAAAAACTTAACTGAAAAAAAATTATTAAATGAAGTGAATTATTTATATTTGCACGACATTGAGACAGAGCATTTATGCTGGGCAAATCGATCAGAGTGCTCACTGTTTTTTTATGCTTCAAAAAAGTGTGTCAACATCATGAAGGAACTTCGGCTTTTAATCGCGCTCCGTGTTCGAGAGAGAGCGGTGGGAAGGACGGCTGATGACCGTTCGTTTGTCTTCTTGGAGCTGCAGCGTGTGCATCGCTGATCATATCAGCAGGTGTGGTCAATCTAAAGTAACGGTTATGTTTGGGATGTTGAAGTTTTATGTAACGTTATTTCCCTGCATTTAAAATGTATGTTATCTATATTTTGTTACTGGGGCTTAAACCAACTTTACCTTTCTATGGCTTACTAACATAGCAAGCTAGATTAGTTTACATTCACTTACGCAACTTGAGCGAACGTAACAGCAGCTAGCTCGCTAGCTAGCAAGCTAGTCAAACAGAAAATCGAAATTCAAAGGCAGATGACGTTAGTTCAACGTAGTCAACAGTCATCAGCTGATCAGCAGGTTGCTGTTAAGTTTAAGTCGTACTGTGTTTTTGCTGGTGTTTAGGAGTTAAGCTGAAATAGCTGGCTAGATAATTGTGGGTATTATGTACCATTAGAATAAAGCCTCATGGAAATATTTACAAGCTGTATCAAAACCGCTAAAGCTGACATAAACATTGTGCAAAATGATTTAACGTTAGTGACAGGCAACCTGAAGCTAACATGGCTACCGAGCTGTGTGAGATGTACTGAATGTTTACTTAACTGTCACTGGCTAATATAAGAAGTGTTTATATATGAGCTTGTGAGATCTTGTTTCTAAAATGATATTTCCAGGATGCTTAAGGTGATATAGAATATTACTTTCGCTCGAGTAATCACTTCTTGCTGAATAACATAACCAGTCTGCGAGCCTTCATGTAACCGTATTCTGTCACAAAAGAGGGTAATTTGTAATGAAAATGCCCACTGCATCAAAGTTTTATTTCTTCTCCCGGAACTGAATAAATGTTTCTGTTGGACCAGCAACGCATATTTGATTCTAAACATTCACTAGTGTAGCTAATTGAAAGTCAGCTGCTTGGCTTTACAGAGCTAGTTCATCTATAATCTTTGTCTGGACTAATCCAAAAGCTTTAAGAATTGTTCCATCAATAGCAATCAGTTACATTTTGGAGAAATCGAAGAGTGACATTTCTGTTAACGTGTAATTCTGTTTCTGAAAATGCAATGATATAATAAACTTGTGGTCATTGTCTACTCTTTTGAAGATATTTTTATTTTTATTTCTTGCATCTGCCTGACAAGTGTCTGGTGTCTGACAAGCTGCCCCACCAACACCAATAAAGTGAGATGTATTCAGAATTGGGTGACGGGACCCTGTCAACTATACATTTTAATTGCTCTTCTCTTTCCGACTTAGATGCAGTGACGAAAAGCAGCCGGCCACAGTATCCGAGATGGAAGCTTTGGTAAAAATGTTACACTTCAATAAGAGATCAATTTGGGGAAGGAGCGGAGGGACCAAAGGATGAAATTGCGGTGATCCATTTGTGCACCTTGGGGATTAATTATGGACTTACTGTGTTCTTATGTGGTTCCATACAGTCATTGCTTCTGATTATAAAAATATATATATTTTTATGGGCTTTTTAAAAATTCAGTTTTGAATCCACATGCCCAGTTTTGTACTCAATTTTCAGTATATTTTTTTTCTAACAAACTGTCAATAAATTTTTGTATTTGCAACACATGACTTAGTTTGTTACTGTAACTTTCAACAACTGCAGTATTCTGCATATGTATCATTGTAATTAGGGTCTGTACTGCAGGTATGAGGTAGGACCAAATTATTTTTATCACCTGCCGGTGGTGAGGATGGTCCATCAGCATGGACCAGCACCAAAACACAACATATGCTGGTCTATGCTTGCCGTGCTGTTCACCTGCATACATGTTTCCTAAACACAGCATATGCTGGTCCAAGCTGGTCACCAGCATAAACCATCATGTGATGTTCACCAGCACACATGTGTCCTAAACACAACATATGCTGGTCACCAGCATAAACCACATGTGATGTTCACCAGTATACATATGTCCAAAACACAATATGTGATTGGCCATGCTGGTCACCAGCATACAAGTGTCCAAAACGGAACATATGCTGGTCAACATAATGCCGGTTTGTGCTGGTTTTTTCAGCGGGTGAAGGTATCACATTGATACACCAAACATGAAAATAAAGTGACGTGTCCACAGCTATCATACACCTAATTAAATAACCTGTTCAAGTTACTCACCCAGAAAATGCGTTATTTGTAAAACTATTCCACTGAAATTATGTTGTCTCCGCAACTTGCACCACCTGTAAAATTTGGCTGGCAGTTGAGGATTGCGTGATTATGTCTCCCCCTCGGAGGGAGCGGGGAGACATTGTTTTAGGTTTGGTTCCTGTTCGCGTTGGTGTCAGCGTTCCCACTTCGTTTCCGGAGCGTTACTCCAAAATTGTTTACATGATCTTAACAAAGTGGTGCCTTTTGGTGTGTGGCTGTCTGTCTGTGGTCTGTTTCTGTCCGGGGCATAACTCCTAAACCGTCTGTATGATCTTAACACAACTTTGTATTCTTACTACTCAGGTCCTGCACCAGTGCTTTTTGGTATGTGCCTGTCTGTCTGTCCATCTGTCTGTCCGTCCGTCCGTCTGCTGGGTTAGGCAGGGAAGAGGGCCAGAGGGGAGTGGTTAGTTTTGACGAGTGAAAACACAGTCTAGTTTGCACATGGGGCAAGGGCACACCTCCCTCAAAATATTTTTTTTCGTCTTCTTCATTGGGGTTTAATGGTGACTTGGCAAAACCATTCCATACATTTATAGCACCAACAATGAAGATATGATGGAATACAGAAAAACAGGCTTCAATTACTAAAATTCAAATATATTTGATAATTTTATGTGTTTCTGCCTATAGTTCATGTTTTGATAATTGGTATATGAGTGTGAGCATGCATCAAAACGAGCACCCGTAAAGGGTTGATAAATTTATAATAAAATCTGAAATGGGTAATTTTGACCCGAACAGGACACAAGGGTTAATCAGATTTTTGCAGTTTCATGATGTTTTTACGTTTCTTTACTCCCTATTGCAGTAAAACCATTTTAATGAAAAAAATTGCATGTTTCAGTTTATCATCCCTTTTAATATGATGTTTGAACTTCAGAAAAAAATGTCCCCAGTACTTATTCATCCATGGGAGATTTACTCAGTTTAATTTAATTTCAGATTTTTAACAATGTGGTTATATATATTATGTGTATAAACCACATTGCAACAAGTCAGTAATTAGATTAATCTAAGTTAATCTCCTGGATGAATAAGTATTGGGCACATTTTTTTTTCTAAAGTTGAAATATGGTTATGATAATTAAGCAATTCTACTCCCAGTCCAAAGTGTGGGTTGAGTGTGGGCCCCACTGGGGCGCACTGCGGGCCTACAAAAGGGCCCGCATTGGGCTGTCCCATGTAGGCCCCATACTATGGGCATGCTGCGGGCCCACAATGGGGCCCACTGGGGGCCCACTCTGCTTAGTGTGGGCGGCCTACACTCAGCCCACACATACTATGGGCATGCTGTGGGCCCACAATGGGGCCCACCGGGGGCCCACTCTACTTAGTGTGGGCAGCCCACACTCAGCCAAAAGTGTGGGCTTGCCCACTGGAGCCCCACAGGGGCCCCTTAGTGTGGGGCCCGCATGTGCCCCGCATTTCACAACGGTATCGGGGCCCACAGTGGGTTGCCCATAGTGGGCCCGAGTTCCTGCCCGCAGTGGCCCCACACGGGCCCCTAAAGGGCATGTTTGCTGGGAGGGTTGATGGAGACGACAGGTGAAATCCTAGATTCTATAATGAGCACTCATAAGAGGACGAGGACTAAACCAAGAGGAGTTTGCTAAAGAACCTCCAAATACAGCCTTAAGCACAACCTAAATGGAAACACTAAAGTGCCAAAGTAAGGACAAGGTGTGCTTTAAATAGACTAGCGCTCATTAATCAGATAGAAATTAATCAGATAGAACCTGTCACAAAACACAAACCAAAACTACTCCCCACAGCAGAAGGAATGAGGAACTGCACCTCCAAACCATGAAAAATACCTGTTGTCTGCGTGCTGCTAGACGCAAAAGCCTTGAGAGACGATTCAGTTCTTCACCCATCTGTATCCTCGGCAAAAAGAAAACATACTTGCATCAAAATTGAACTGAATAATTTATATTATGAGAACTTTCAGTTAGACACCAACACATACACATTTATTTCAGGTTTGAATATCTGAATATCCAATAGAAATTCAAAGTATACTTATTCATGAAACAAGATTTTTCACTTGCACCTCAGACCATACTTATTTTTCTATGATGATATAAAAATACTACTGGACAAAACCCAATTCCAATAAAGTTGGGACGTTGTGTAAAGCTTGAATAAAAACGTGAATAAGAATATAATGATTCGCAAATCTTTTTCAACCTATATTCAATTAAGTACACTACAAGGAAAAGACATTTAATGTTCAAACTGATTAACTTTATTGTTTATTGGGAAATATTCACTCATTTTGAATTTGATACCTGCAACACTTTCCATAAAGCTGGGACAGGGACATGTTTACCACTATGTTACAACACCTTTCCTTTAAACAACACTCAATAAGAGTTTGGGAACTGAGGACACCAATTGTAAAAACTTTGTGCGTGGAATTCTTTCCCATTCTTGCTTGATGACCAACCTCAGTTTCTCAACAGTCTCTGTTGTCATATGTAGTGCTTTTTAATGCGCCACACATTTTCAATGGGAGACAGGTCTGTACTGTAGGCAGGCCAGTCTATTATTACTACGAAGCCACACTGTGGTAACACGTGCAGAATGTGACTTGGCATGGACTTGCTGAAATGAGCAGGGTTGTCCCTGAAAAAGACGTTGCTTGGATGGCAGCATATGTTGCTCCAAAACCTGTATATACCTTCCAGCATTAATGGTGCCCTCACCGATGAGCAAGTTACCCATGCCATGGGCACCAACACATCTCCATTCAATTACAGATGCTGGCTTTTGAACTTTGCGCTAATAATAATCTGGAAGGTCCTTTTCCTTTTTAGCCAAGAGGAAACAATGTCCATGATTTCAAAAAAACAATTTGAAATGTGGACTTATCAGACCACAGCACATTTTTCCACTTTGCGTCAGTCCATCTCAGATAAGCTCAGGCCCAGAGAAGACAGCGGCGATTCTGGGTATTGTTGATATATGGCTTTCGCTTTGCATGGTAGTTTTAACTTGCACTTGTAGATGTAGTGACGTACAGTGTTAACAAACAATGGTTTTCTGAGGTGTTCCTGAGCCCACATGGTAATATCCTTTACAGAATGATGTCAATTTTTAATGTAGTGCCATCTGAGGGACCGACGGTCATGAGCATTCAGTGTTGGTTTTCGGCTTGCCACATCTAGAAATTTCTCGGATTGTCTGAATCTTTTGATGATATTATGGGCTGTATATAATAAAATCCCCAGATTCCTTACAATTCCACATTCAGAAACATTGTTCTTAACTGTTGAACTATTTGCTCACGCAGTTGTTCATGAAGTGGTGAATCTCACCCCATCCTTGCTTGTGAACAACTGAGCCTTTCGGGAATGCTCCTGTTATACCTAATCATGACTCTCACCTGTTTTAAATTAACCTATGGTATGTTCCAAACAGGTGTTTTTTGAGCATTCCTCAACTTTCCCAGTCTTTTGTTGCCCTTGTCCCAGCTTTTTTAGAACTTTTTGCAGGCATCAGATTCAAAATGAGTGAATATTTGAAAAAGAAAAAAGTATCAGTTTGAACATTAAATACCTTGTCTTTGAAGTGTTCTCAATTGAATATAGGTCGAAAAAACATTTGCAAATCATTGTATTCTGTTTTTATTCACATTTCACAAAATGTCCCAACTTCATTGGAATTGGGGATGGTAATTGAAACCATTACTCACAGAGATTTCACTGTCTCTATACGTGTATTATATATGCTGCACGACAAAACTATTCATCACTCTGATGAAGATGCAATAAAAACACTATCAGATAAAATTTTAACTCCGTCGGAATTCAAATGTGAAAAGATTTAAAGTCAAAAACAAGAGGAGCACATGCAGCTTCCTTTTTCAGTGATTGGTGCACCTTCCCTTCGCAGGGATAACAGCGTCCCAGTCCCAGTCACATCCGCAAAACAGTTACACATTTCACAGCGAACCAGGATACAAAGCAATTAATAAGATTCTCGGTAGGTAAAAAAAATGTTGTCACAACCCTTGTGTCTCGTTAATTGGCTTCTCCCTTCTACTAGCATTCGGCATGTATTTTACGGTTTGTCTCCTATAATTGATTTAGTGTCTCATTTTCTCCCCTGCTCCCCAATGCTATCATTTGTATACTTCATCCCTTTTGTGAATGCTCCAGCTATATGATTTCCTTGTGCTGTCAGTACGGCTGCAGGATTGTCATGGTACATACCCTTTTATTTCTTTTGGTCAGTTTGCGTTTTCTAGAATTGAGCAAAGCTCTTCCATGTGTTTCGGTGTATGAACAATAAAAAAAAATTTACTTACTCTTTGGAGTCTAATAAAGAGGAACAAGCACCCAACCCTGAAACTGGTGCAGGATTTGGACCGCATTCTTTTTAATCCTTTGATAACACCTGTTTCATTGAGTCACTAAATTAGAAACACCTTCCAAGCCTTCATCAGACTCCCCGGTCTGGCTGGCAAGCAGTCCAGCTTCTGTACAGGGTATTTACCACCTGGCTTCGGCCCTGGGATGGCCAGAGGCCTGGGCGTGGACAGGCCCCAACTCTTTCCAGTCATTGCCAACTTAGCTGAACCCTTCTTCTGTTCTAGGTTCTTCTATGACCATATTCCCATTAAGCAGCCAGCTCTATCCTGCAGTGGACCCTCCATCAGGCAGTTGCCCTATGGGAGCCCAACATAGCTGTGCTGGACCCCGATGATGGCAACCCATCCACCTGCCAAAGCTTCCAGGCTGAATGTTCGATGGTCTTCAAGTTCCAACCATCTTCATTCCTCATGTCACCTCTCACTTAGGAAAGAGCCAGAAATAGGGCAGCCACCAGTTGGGAGGCAGGGAAATCAGCAGTTCAAACCTTTGTAGCCTTCACTAAGGAGATAAGGAGAGTATTCGACTGATCCAAGTCCAGTCATGCTGCTACTCGGACATTTCTCCAGCTACACTAAGGCAGCCTGTTAGTTTTTGGGTACTCCATTAATTTCTTGGCGCTAGCTGTTGGGACCCCGAGGCTCACTATGATACCATTTCATTTTGCCTGTTGGATTGCATCTAGGTCAAGTAGACTACCTGCATCCACCCCCGAGACCTGGAAGACCTGATCGACTTAGCGCAGCAGATAGAGGACTAGTTGCATGAGAGGTGGCTGGCTAAGGTTGCAAGCACTTGCCTCGCCTCAGTGCCATGCCACTGCATGCTTCAAGCCACACCCTGGCTGGTTCCCTTGGAACCCATGGCAGTCGACCAGGCCTGGCTTCATCAGCTGCCCCCTGCAGAATGATCGTAACATATCCAGCAGAGTCCTTGCTTGTACGGAGGAGGCGCAAACCTTACACTTGCCGAATGTCATGTCCGGCAGCCCCCTCATAATTGTGGAAGGAAGGTGCTCTCTGAAGGTATAATTTCGTCATTTTAGCCGCTTCTTACATTTTTCAGGCCTGGCAGGGAATTCCTACTCTCCGCTAAGGCTATGGTTGACTCAGACAAGAATTCTATCCATCCTTGTCTTGCTCATTGTCTGAAGATTACGACTGAACGCCTACCAGTGCTTATGCCTTTCCAGGGCCTTCCCTGACATCACTTAAGTATCCATGCTGGTGCCCATGCTGACCTCTGGTAATCATTCTAAAGTTAGCATTTTAAAGCTAGTAGGCACTGCATCCATCAAGGATTTTGGGAAGGCCTTTGCTGGAATGCCACAATCCTTTTGTGGACTGGTCCTCTGGTTCCATCTTGGAGTGGAGTTCAATCCTGTCCTCAGTCTACTCCTAGTCCTGTCAAACCTCTTCCCCTTGACCACTGGGGGGCTGCCGAACCTTATAGGAGTTCCAACCATCGACCACAAATTCCACCTTGCTTTCAGTAAAGCACGTGCCATGTTGCTTCCACCCAACAGACCATATGACTGGGTGAATGATCTACTACCCGGATCGTCACCCCTAGGGGCTGGCTGTACTCTCTTACACCAAGGGAATCCAACACTATGGTGGAGTACTTAAATCACTCCCTGGCCTCCACAATCAATCAAGCTTCTTCATCACCAGCCAGTGCTGGCATCTGTGCCCTTGCATAAATTCTATTAGAGCCGAGAACCGCCATACTCTTTCTCTGATGAAATTGGCATTCTCCAAACTCCAAAGCTGCCGCTATATCAGCAAGCTGGACCTTTGCTATGGTGACCACCTTGAGCACATACAGGAAGAAGATGAGTGGAAGACAACGTTTGACATGCCCTCCAGCCGCTACAAATATCTGGTGATGCAATTTGGGCTCCTATAAAGCCACCACTGTGTTCCAAGTCACCCATTTCATCTACGTTATCTACGTTGATAATATCCTGGTTTTTTGCCAACCCTGTAAGAACACACCAACTATGTCCACTTCATCTTTCAGGAGCTGCTAGAAAATCACCACTTTCTCACACTTTAAAAGTGAAAATCACAGGGCTCAAATTTCACGACGGTATCAACAGTAATTACCGTCGATGCCCTACCAGTTTGCTGTGCTACCCACCTATAAAAGCACCAGTTCACGGCAGTAGAATGTCGTGCCCTTTCCCTGCATTGCCTTAAGTGCCCCTCGGCCAAAACACCTACCCAAAATAAATAAATCACGCAGAATTTCCGATTTTTACCAGTGTCATCGGTTCATCGGCTGTAACAAAGGGAAGCCAAAACCTCGCCCTTGAAAGCTTAATGACTTAAACCTTTCACAGTTTAGTTTCCTTGATCAGCAGTTGCTCATACGAATTGGTAGAAGGACAGTCAATTTTATTTTCAATCGCAAATGACGACGCAAATTATCAATATGTCTTTATAAATTAGTCTGCAAGCCTTCTTTTGCAAGAAGCCACGAGAATCAGTTTTCTACGATCATACTATATAAGTAAAGAATGTGATGTCGCACAGCTTATTCCTTAATGAGCCTCATTAATCAATTTGCAAATCTATGTCGTTTCATAGGCTACTTGAGTGCGGAATTTATAAAGACGTAGGCCTATGGTAATTTACGTTGTCATTTATGAGTGAAAGAAAACCCCTCATAATTTAATGGTGCAATGTATAAAAATGCTATCGAAATAAATTTGACAGTCCTTCTACCGATTCATATAAATAACTACTGATCAAGAAAAGTAAACTGCAAAAGGTTTAAGTCATTAAGCTTTAAAGGGCGAGATTTTGGCTTCCGTTTGTTACGGCCGATGAACTGCCACTGGTTTTTACAACTGTCTTTTTAGCCCTTTTCTTGCGATCGTGGGTGCAGAATTATTCTTGAATAATTTATGTATCTCCCCTATTTTTAGCTCCGATCACGATGCCGACAGGTGAAAGTAACAAAAAAGAAAAAAATGCCAAATTATAGTTGGCAGCCGCAAAGTGTGGCAAATTGATGAAGTTATGGAGGTGCTGAAATTCTCTTAGGTTTCGTGTTGTCTGTTGATACAGCTTGGGAAGGGGTCTTTATATCTAGCGCTGCTGTCAGTGTGAGTTTTGGAATGACTGGAGAAAGTCTGAATTTTGCCGGTGGCAGAAGATGGACAAAATGGCTAAATATGATTTTTTTTTTTAATTATCCGGTGTTTGATTGGAATGTCCATTGCTTTTACTAGCATTATAGCAATGCCCAAATGATGACCAGTGCAATAGTGAGCCAATTTCCAAGACAGCAAGCAGGGAAAAATGCGGGAAACGCATTTCTTTCAAGAATGGTTTTCATTTGCATAGCGCACGCCGATTGGTCACTTTACGTGAGGAACATCTGAGACTAAGGATCTTTACTTTTTATTAGCTAAAGTGATGACCTAAAGCTCCATGGTGGATTTGCTGTTGTGCCCTCAAGGTAGCACCAGACTTTGCTGTGGTGGCCCTTATATGGAGGCACATTTGCCGTAGTGCCCTTAAATTTTCAGCATGGACGACAGCAACTTTCGCCATGCCCCTTATCACCTGTAGTTCGAGGCCTGAAATCACATCACACCACTGTCTCATTCCTGAGCTTCACCATGTCATAAAGGCACCTTAGAAATGAACCACAAAAAATGTCACCGGCTGTGCTGCACCGGTCAGACCCTATGGGCCAGAAATAACCACTGAGGTTCCTCAGGTTTGCAAATTTCTATGCGGGAGGACCCCATGGTGGCAGCACCCAAACAGCCCTCAATTCCACTCAAAGCTCCCTCTGTTGGACCTCTCAGGCAGCCTCCACCTTCCATCAACTTAAAGTACAATTTGCCAACACTCTTGTCCTCACACTCCCTGACCCCCAGCACCAATTTATTGTGGAAGTGGACACCTTGGATGTGGATGCTGGAGCGGTCCTCACCATGTGGGCAGTCGATAGCAAAATGCACACACTCCTGATCAAAATCTTAAGACCAGTTAAAAAATTGCAAGAATTTACGTTTTGCACTGTTGTATCATAAGAAGGTTCTAAGTAGAGTTTCAAAATGCAAAAAGAAGAAATGTGAGCAAGAGACTAAATGTTTTGAGCAGGCAATTTATTGAAAAGAACAATTTAACTAAAATAGGCTGTTCATCAGCTGATCAAAAGTTTAAGACCATAGCTCAAAAAACCCCTAAAACAGAAATTAAAGTCTCAAAAACAGACTCAGTAATGAGTAGCTCCACCATTATTGTTGATCACTTCAAAAATTCGTGTTGGCATGCTTGATGCGAGTGTTTCCAAAAGGCTTGTAGGAATGTTGCTCCAAGTGGTGAAGATGGCTTCACGAAGGGCATCCACTGTCTGGAACTGATGTCCATTTTTGTAAACTTCCCTTGCCATCCATCCCCAAATGTTCTCAATTGGATTTAGATCAGGGGAACATGCAGGATGATCCAAAAGAGTGATGTTATTCTCCTGAAAAAAATCCTTTGTCAGACGGGCATTGTGAATTGCAGCATTGTCCTGCTGAAAGACCCAGTCATCACCACACAGACGAGGGCCCTCAGTCATGAGGGATGCCCGCAGCAACATCTCCACGTAGCCAGCTGCTGTTTGACGCCCCTGCACAACCTGGAGCTCCATTGTTCCATTGAAGGAAAAAGCACCCCAGATCATGATGGCGCCCCCTCCGCTGTGCCGTGTTGAAAAAATCTCAGGTGGCATCTCCTAGTCATGCCAGTAGCGTTGGAAGCCATCAGGACCATTAAGGTTAAATTTTTTCTCATCAGAGAATAAAACTTTCTTCCAACTTTGAACGTCCCATGTTTGGTGCTCCCTTGCAAAGGCCAAACGGGCAATTTTGTGGCGTTGAAGGAGACGTGGCCTTTGAAGACGTTTTTTGTTTTTGAAGCCGTTCCTTTGCAGATGCTGTCTGATGGTTATTGGGTTGCAGTCAGCACCAGTAATGGCCTTAATTTGGGATGAGGATCGTCCCGTGTCTTGACGGACAGCCATTCGGATCCTCCGGCTCAGAGCCGGTGAGATTTTTTTGGGTCTACCACTGAAATGCAAAATGACTGTCTTACTGCGTCCAACCTCAGCAGCGATGGCACGCTGTGAGAGGCCTTGTCTATGCAGCTCAACAATCCTGCCACGTTCGAAGGCAGTGAGTTTTTTTGCTTTTCCCATCATGAGGTCTTGACAGTGTGATTACTTGACAGAAAATGACATGGAATCCAAATTTTTTCCACAGATTTGGGCTTTTAAAGGATGTGGTCTTAAACTTTTGATCAGCTGATGAACAGCCTATTTCAGTTAAATTGTTCTTTTCAATAAATTGCCTGCTCAAAACATTTGGTCTCTTGTTCCCATTTCTTCTTTTTGCATTTTGAAACTCTACTTAGAACCTTCTTAAGATACAACAGTGCAAAATGCAAATTCTTGCAATTTTTTAACTGGTCTTAAGATTTTGATCAGGAGTGTATATTCTCTCGAGGGCTGTCTCCTGCAGAGAGCAACCTTTCCATTAGTCACTGCGAGCTGTTGGCATTGGCTGGAGGGATCCAGCCTTCCCCTCCTCATCTGAAAAGACCACTCTAACCAGGCACATTATACCAGAACTACTGCAAAGAGATTGACCCCCAGTAAATCTCCCTCTTCATTATCAGATTTAACTTCATCCAGACCTATTGTCCTGGATCCCAGAATACTAAGCCTAACTCCTTGTTCCATCTCAACTCTCCTCTGCATGATTAATCCCCGAAACCATTCTTCCAGATCAGTGTTTTCTGGCAGTCACAAAGCTCCAGATAGAGTGCGAAGTTGAAAGGATCGAAGCACCTCGTCTCCCAGCATCTGACACCCCACCTAAGCGCCCCTTTGCTCCTAATGGAGTAAGAGAAAGTGTCCTGTCCAGGGCCCATGCCTCTCAGCTGGCATGCCATCCTGGCGTCTCCTGTACTCTGGCACTCATCTGCTGACACTTTTGGTGATTCATTATCTACTGAGATTCCTGTGGGTTTGTCGTGGCTAGTGTGAGCGCAGTCCATGTCCTGTAAACTGTGTCCCAGATTCCCCATTAGCTATGATCCAACAAAGCTCACTTTGTCAAATGGATGCATGGTAATCCTAACCATTGTGGTTTGGTTTTCAAAGGTATCCATTTTTTCCTGCTAGCAAAAAGACTGCTGGGCTCCTGTTACACTATGTAGTGCTTCTCAATGGCATTCCCTGGAAGGTGGAGGCAAACCGCTACCCACAATTTTCAGCAGCTCCTGAAAGGCCTTCTGTGCCCTAATTGGTGCTATCCCTGTCCTTGGAATTTCACCAAGAGACCAATGGACAGGTGGAGAGGGATTACCAGGAGCTCAGCAAAAGCCTGCACTGCCTGATGGAAGGTAACCCCACCAAGTGGTTCCATCTTCTTCTCTGGCTGGAGCTTGCTTGCAACTCCTTACCGGCTGCTGGACTGGGCATTTTACCTTTCCTATTTTGTCTGGATTATCAAAAACCTCTGTTCCAGGCAGGAGAAGGAAGTGACAGTTCCCTTTGCTCAGCTCCAGGTCTATCACTCCCCCTGGGGATGGAAGAGAGCCCATGCGCTTCCACTCAAGCACACATCTGCCATCCAGAAGTAGGGCAACCAGCATCACCATTCAGCTCCTACCTATAAAGCAGGACAGAGGATGAGGTTGACAAAGATGTATATACTTGTCTGGGAAACGGCAAAGAAGCACACCAGCCTGTTCATCGGTCCATTCACCATTACAGGAGTGCGATCATCATTTGCTGTCAGATTCCTTCTCTCTCTTTTCTCTTGTAGAAATCACCCAGTGTTTCATGTCTCAAGAATTAAACCAGTGCCTCTTTCTCGTCACAGGCCTCCCTCCAACTCCCCGTCTCCCCCCCAGCTTATTGATGGTGACCCTGCCTACACCATCCACTGTATCCAGGACATTTGGTGTGGGGAGTACAGCCACCAGTTCACGGTGGACTGGGAGGAATATGGGCCCGAGAAATATTTCTGGGCACTCCAGCGCCACATCCTTGCCCCCTCTCTGACTCACCACTTCCAGTGTTGACGTCTGCAGTTGGGGAGGCGATGACTGTCACAACCCTCAGAATTACTCCTCATTGTGTAATTAATGGGAACAAGCTCACAAGCCTGAAATCGGTCTCCAGGATTGGGACGACCTTTTGTTCCAGCCTGTTCCTCTGATTCAGCAGAAAACACCTCCCAAGCATCCATTGGTCACCAGGATTTGGACTGCATTCTTGCTTAACCCCTATGCCCAGTTTGCAAGCAGTCCAGGTTCTGCAAGAGGGATTCATCACCTGGCTTCTGCATCCAGGACAGCCACTGGCCTGGGCACGGACATGCTCCTAACCTCTCCAGTTATTACCACCGAAGCCAGATTGCCTGTCTTCTGTTCTTGGCTACAGCCTTGCTCTCCTCTATAAAAATATTCCAGTAAATAAATGCTTTCTGGATTGAACCCTGAATCTTTGTTCATTTCCTTGACCGTATCACAACAGTTATGTTTGCAGGCAAGAATTTAATTTGGGTGATATCAGGTGGATGGCACAAATTAGCGACACAAAATTGAGATGTGAACGTGCAAAATGGCTTCGCAGCAGAAAATGCTATGTATTTTTGTTTTGTTTTTTTTTGTCTAGATTTGAATGGGATTTTGTGACAAACAAGGCAAAATTTTGCCGTTTTTCACAGCAATGTAACTGGGCATTTACTCCCTAGTATTGAGTCATCTCCAGTGGTGCGACGGATTATTTCAAGATTGTTCAGAATATACAGTCTGCACTTTTGGGCTGCCCACTTGAATTTTAATCAAAAGATTTTCATTTGGGTACAAGCCCGGATTTTTCCCCCCAGCTTTTGCATCATTGAGTTTGATTAATAATTGATATCATTAAGCTTTTTGATTTTTTTTCTCAAAACTGACGCAACAAAACTTTTTCCCATTGAAAAATACTTCATGACCCAATACTGCTAAAATTAGTATCCCAAATAGCAGCATCTGTGAAACAAATTGCTAGCATGCTTTGCAAATTCAGTTACTTCACTGTGTTTTTACTCTTCACACTTATTATTTATGAGTGGACAAGCAGCTCATGAAATACCTTCTGTGTGCGGGTTGTACTCTGCTCAGATGATGAGAGAGGTTTCTTCTCAACAGCTTGCTGTTGTGCCTACAAGGGGGAAGACATATAAATCACTTACTTGTGCACTACCTGTTGAAAATATACTCAAAATCTAAAGACCAAATGAAAAGGTGTGAATAGAAATGGAATGTGAATATTCTCACTGTGTCATTCCACAGTGTGGGCAGTATGATGTGTTATGCATGGACAAACAAATTTGGCACAAAATAATTTCAAAGAGTCCTTGCTCTAATATGTAGATGATAAGCAAATTTGAGTGCTCAAATGAAATCCAGAATTTTCTCTAAAAAAATTTGCTCCTCCATTCCCCAAAATAGGCAGTACTGAAGAATTAAATTAAAGATCCCCAGTGCAAAAGTTCTCAAGTCAAAATGTCCATTTTCAGAAAATAAGCCAGTCGACTTGGGTACCCAGATTGCATACAGATGTGGGCCACATCTGGCAACAATCCGGCACTTTGGCGTTCTTTTGGCCTGGACAAAATCGATGTGAGCCTAAAGTGGCCCATATGGTAATGCTGAATATGGCCCACATATCACAGAACAAATATGGCCCACAATTGGCAAATATTTGGCAGAGTCTGTAAGTGAACCAAAACGGGCCCACCTTTGCTGCGTCATATGTTCTTGGCTGACATTTGGCATTGTGATGACTTTTTGTGGCCAAGTTCTGGCAAACGGGAGCGGAGCGCCCAAGTGCCATCATTCCATGGGGTATGAGGGCCGGATGAATGTGTCAGGTGTGGGCCGGATATGAACCAAAAGAATTTTGCTATCTGGGTAATAAAGGATGAGTTACACAGACAAGGCTTAAGCATATTCCTGGACGAAACAGAATTTTGAATGGAGATGTCCTATTAAAAATTTAATTTAGTCTAGTATTAAGCTTAATCTGTGTCAGTGAAACCGGCACTATAACTATTAGGTAACGATTTCCCTTCCTTACCTCATGTTCAGTGAAAATGTGACTAAAGTATTTTAACACTAGGCACATCAGTACAAAATTCATTAAATCTATGATAATTATATCCCTGAAATACGAGTTTCGGGGATATCATGGTTTCGCCCCACCTGCCGCGTCCGCAGATTTTAGCCGTTAGCGCGAAAACTCACAAAATACTTTACATTGGCTTCTCATTTTTAACATATAGGTAGATATGGTAGAGAGGATGAACTGATTAGATTTTTGGCAAGTAAGCACACCTAGGTTTGCCACTAGGTGGCGCTATATATTTAAAAAATCAGTGTTTAGCCATATATCTGGAACAATTACTTACACAGACTTCAAATTTTCCTCATATTGTAGGTCTACTAAAGCGGAATCTAATAAAGGGGGCCTGGGCAGGTATGCCCTCCTAGGTCTGCCACCAGGTGGCACTATATATTGAAAAAAATCAGTTTTTTGCTATATCTCTGAAACAATTACTTACTCAGACCTCAAATTTGCCTCATATTGTAGGTCTACTAAAGGGGAATCTAATAAAGGGGGCTTTGAGGATTGGGGAATTTCGGGGATATACCCCTTGCTGTCTGCCGCCGACAGCGCAGGCCTAGTTTAAAGATGAACATTCTAGTTAAAAAATATGCCTTAGCAAGTAGAATCCACAATCATAACAGCATTTACCATCCTGGACATGATATTTTCTAGAGAAGAAGAAAAAATAATAGCGCCTAAAGCTTTTTTTGCTAAGAAAGATGTATTAGCTGTACTTCTGACAGGATTTTGTAAAAGTTTCCTTTGCCAACAAAAGACACTCTCTCAACAAAGACACTAAAGGCTCAGAGAGGACCCAACATAAAGGAGGAAGCCAAAACCAAAATGCCATTAAACAAAAGTTTGTTATAATAATTAACCATATTAGAAAACTAGAAAAGGCTAAATTTTCTGAAGAAAATGTGTGCGCTTGCTTCAGCGAGAAAAGATAAAGAGGTGAAATGAATGTGGTTAGAAAATGAGAAGAAAAATTGCTGAAGAAATGTTGAAAAATATGAAATGTTAACATTAGACTTTAAAGCTGAAAGTAATTGTTTAAGGAATTCTGACTTCTCAGCTGCATCATGACTGCGTCCACTCCGTTTCAACCCAGCTGTAAAAAAATCAATTGGTAAATTGGAGTCAATGAGGTTGATGCATCACTGTCTATGGAGCTGCGCGTATATATTCAACGCAGTGCATGCTGTAATGTGAAGAGAGGCCACTAGATGGCTGTATTTACCTTTTTTGTGAAGCCCAGACTGGAGATAGGTTTGGGCATGTTTTAGGCATGTTTGGGACAAGTCCCAGAGAAAAATAAAAAAAAAAGCCTAAAAGGTGGGAGGGGTCTGCAAAAGAGTGGAAAAGGAGTAAAATTGAGACAGTAAAGTAGTAGGAGAAATCGCAAGGAGAAGGATATATGTGACCAGACCTGTCATTCTGTTTAAGACCTGTGAAGCTTACAGTGGATTTTTGCCTGTGTTAAAGCATTTTCCTCACCCAGGACATCACCAAGGAACCCAACCAAAAGGGACTGTAAATATTTCTGTTTTTCTTGTTAATCAATCTTGGTGATTAGATTAGTCAATAGATTAGTTAGTTGTCTTTGTTAATTAAATGTGTTTAAGTTTGAAAATTGTGTCTGTCATCCCTTGCTGTTGTGGATGCTGTAAATGTAATAACAAATTGGGGCCATAACAAATTGGGGGCTCAAGTCTGGAATAGAACATTGTGTGAGTCATTTATTGAAAATCTAACATTTCAAATAGTAAAATTGTTTTTTTGAATTTTCCTATTGTAATGTGAATATAGGCCACTAGATGGCAGTATTTACCTTTTTTTTGTTAAGCTCAGACTGGAGTCATGTTTAGACATGTCCTGAACATGTCTGGGGCAAGTCTCAGAAAGTTAAAAAAAAGAGGTCTAAATGTGGGTGGGGTCAGCAAAAGAGTATATAAGGAAAAGAATTGAGACAGTAAAGTAGTAGGAGAAATTGCAAGAAGATGACCAGACCTGCCATTCTGTTCAAGACCTGTGACGTTTCTTTTGTGGATTTCTTTGCCTGTGTTTGAGCATTTTCTCACCCAGGACATCACCAAGCCGCCCCACAAAAAGGGATTGTAATTATTTCTGTTTTTTCTTATTTATCAATCTTGGTCTTTAGTTGTAGGTTATTAGTCTTTGTCTTTGTTAAAAATTAAATGTGTTTTAGTTGTTAAAACTGTGTTTGTCATCCCTTGCTGTTGCTGTTGTGTTATAAATGTAATAACAAATTGGGGCCATAACAAATTGGGGGCTCAAGGTCCGGGATAGACCATTGTGTGAGTAATTTATTGAAAATCTAACATTCCAAATTGTGAAATTGTTTTTGTGAATTTTCCTAGATATATATTGACAACAGCAATGGATGATTTCTTGGCATCACCAACCGTAGGGGTTTTGAAGTCTTTTAAAAAGACAGAACTGCTAGAAATTTGCAGACAGTTGGAGCTGACAGAGGTAAAACCAGCCATGCGAAAAGCAAGACTGGCTAGAGAGATAGTTGAATATTACATTGATGAAAATGTGTTTGCACCAGGAGATCTGGAACAGTTTCCAGTGGAAAATCCAAATATAGAAATGGAACTTAAATTAAAAATTCTAGAGATTGAAAGAGAAGAAAAAGAAAAACAAAGGCAGTTTGAGTTAGAAAAATTAGCAAGAGAAGAAAAACAAAGAGAATTTGAGAGAGAGAAAGAGGAAAGAGCAGAAAGAGAGAGACAGAGACAGAGAGATTTTGAATTAGAGAAGTTGGATAGAGAAGAAAGACTCCAAATGGAGAAACTAAAAATTAAAATTGAAACTAAAAATAAATTTTGTGCCAGTCAGGAGGTAAAACTGGTGCCTCCATTTTCAGAAAAGGATGTTGACAACTATTTCCAATGTTTTGAAAAGGTAGCAAAGAGTTGCCAGTGGCCAAAGGAACACTGGCCTCTGATGTTGCAAACTGTCCTCAAGGGTAAAGCTCAACAAGCCTATTCGGCTTTGTCTGCAGATGATTCCTCTGATTATGAGGTTGTCAAAAAGGTTATTTTGAGAGCTTATGAGTTGGTTCCAGAGGCTTACCGACAGAAATTCAGAGGTCTGAAGAAATCTGAAAATCAGACTTATGTTGAATTTGCTCATGAAAAGCAGGTTTGCTTTGAGCGCTGGTGTACTTCTATGGAGGTCAAGGATGATTTCAACTCACTAAAAGAGATGGTGTTAGTTGAAGAATTCAAGAACTGTGTTAAAGATGATGTTAAGACCTACCTTAATGAGAAGCAAGCACTGAATTTGCAATCAGCTGCCAAATTTGCAGATGAATATGTTCTCACACATAAGTCCAAATTTCAGTCTAGCAGTAATAATAGATGGTCCCAATTTCAGAAAAAGGGTTACGGTGATACCCAAGATTCCTCACCCAAAGACAAAGACAAATCTGGTGATGGTGCTCAGAAATCCAGTAACAGGTCTGATCAAAGTGTGAAAGCTGACAGTGACAAAAGTGGTCTAGTTTGCAGTTATTGCAAGAAATCTGGTCATGTTACAACTAACTGTTGGTTCCTTAAAGCTAAGAAAGAAAAAGAAAAGGATACCAAACCAAATGCCTTTGTGAAAACAAGGTTAGAAACCCCTGTAGTAGATAACCAATCTGCTAAATTGCCTGCTTCTTGTGGGGCTAAAAAGCCTAATACAGCTGACTTTGTGAGGGAGGAATTTCTTCCATTTGTGTCAGAGGGATTTGTGGCTCTGAATGAGCATACTACTCCTGTCCCCATATATATCCTAAGGGATACCGGAGCTTCTCAGTCACTTTTGTTGATGGACTCCTTGGAGTTACGTGATGAGACCGCTTCAGGGGATTTCATACTTGTACAAGGTATTGAAGGGAGGACTGTATCTGTACCCCTGCGCTCTATATTCTTGAAGTCAGATTTAGTTACAGGACAGGTAAAGGTGGGACTTATGTCAAGTCTACCTATAAAGGGTGTTTCTCTGTTGCTAGGCAATGACCTGGCTGGGGGCAAAGTAGTTCCCCCTGTACATCTTACTTCACAGCCGAGCACTGAAAATGGGGATGAGGACCCATCTCTGTATCCTTCTTGCGCAGTGACTCGTGCTATGGCCAAGAAGGCTAAAGAAGATGATGTTGTGGTGCCGTCCAGTACATTGAATAGTCAGGACTCAGGTGGTTCGCCTCATGACTCTGATTGGCCTACTATGGTTTCTCCGTTTGAGGACTTATCAGATACTTTTATCAGTTCTCTATTCAGCCAGCCGGATGGGTCTGGTGATTCTGATGTGTCTGGAGACTTGTCTCTGTCCAGAAAGCGGTTGATTGAGGAGCAAACTAATGATCCTGAAATTGGTGTACTAAAGAGGAGAGCCCTTCCTGAAAAAGAAATAGATGCAGTTCCAGTTGGGTATTATCTCAAGGATGGTGTGTTGATGCGGAAGTGGCGCCCTCCTGATATCCCTGCCAATGCAGATTGGGCAGTGGTCAGGCAAATTGTTGTTCCGAAGGTCTACAGGAATGAGATCTTAACAATGGCTCATAGTTTACCTTTAGGAGGTCATCTTGGTGTTAACAAGACTGTTGATAAGATCATGAAACACTTCTTTTGGCCTGGGCTTCGGAAAGACGTTTCCAACTTTTGCAAAACCTGTCACACTTGTCAGGTAGTTGGAAAACACCAGTTAGACCCACCTGTAGCTCCATTGCAGCCTACCCCAGCATTTGGGGAGCCATTCTCTAGGGTCATTGTTGATTGCGTTGGTCCATTACCCAAGACTAGATCTGGAAATCAGTACTTGTTGACAATCATGTGTGCATCTACCAGATTCCCCGAAGCCATACCTCTACGTAACATCAAGGCAACTGCAATCTCGAAGGCTTTGATAAAGTTCTTCACGTTGTTTGGTCTTCCCAGGGAAATTCAGTCAGACCAAGGTAGCAATTTCACTTCAGGATTGTTTCAGCAGGTTGTGTATGAACTAGGTGCAAAACAGATTCTTTCTAGTGCCTATCATCCAGAAAGTCAGGGTGCCTTAGAGCGGTTTCATTCCACTCTCAAGACAATGATGAGGACTTATTGTTATGACCATGAGAAAGACTGGGATGAAGGGGTTCATTTGCTGTTGTTTGCAGCTAGAGAAGCAGTGCAGGAGTCTACTGGATTCAGTCCATTTGAGCTAGTGTTTGGTCATGAAGTGAGAGGACCTTTGCTATTATTGAGTGAACAATGGCAAGAGAAAGAGCCGCATATCAGTCTGTTAGACTATGTTGGCAAGTTCAAGGAAAGATTGCGTGCAGCTTGTGACCTTGCCAAAGAGAACTTGAAATCAAGTCAGGGAAAAATGAAAACTTGGTATGATCATAAGGCTAGAAGCCGTGAGTTTAAACCAGGAGACAAGGTCCTTGTGTTGTTTCCCTTGCAGTCCCATCCATTGCAGGCTAGATTTCATGGTCCTTATGAAATTCTGACAAAACTCAATGATCTCAATTACATTGTGAAGACTCCAGATAGGAGAAAACCAAAACAATTGTGTCATATTAACATGCTAAAGCCTTATCATGACAGAAATGCTAGGGTTGCAGCTGTCACTTCAGATTCTCCAATGGTCGAAACGTGTGAAGATGAGGGGGAGTTTCAAGATGATGAACCAAGAAATAAAGCTGAAGTTCTTTCAAGTAAATTGTCAAACACTGAAGTGTTGCAAAATCTTGATGTAAAACTCCAGCACTTAGAACCCTCACAGAGAGATCAGTTTGAAAGGTTGATCAAGAAATATGAGGATTTGTTTCCTGATGTTCCAAAGAGAGTTACTATAGCCTCTCATGATGTAGATGTTGGTGATGCCAAACCAATAAAACAGCATCCATACCAGATGAATCCTGAAAAGAGAAAGATTGCTGAGAAAGAGGTTGAGTACATGTTAAAACATGATATTATCAGACCCTCCAACTCCGATTGGAGTTCACCCTGTGTGCTAGTTCCAAAACCTGATGGAAGTACTAGATTCTGTACAGATTATCGCAAAGTCAATGCTGTAACTAGAACTGATGTGTTTCCAATACCTAGGATTGATGATTGTATTGATAGTGTAGGGCAAGCAAAGTTTCTGACCAAGATTGATTTATTGAAGGGTTATTGGTGTGTGCCTTTAACTGAGAGGGCCAAGAGCATCTCTGCTTTTGCCACACCATCTGGATTGTACCAGTATGAAGTCCTACCCTTTGGCATGAAAAATGCCCCAGCCACGTTCCAAAGGATGATACAGTCTACAATCGCCGGATTGCCACACACGGGTGCGTACATCGATGACCTGATCACATGGAGTGACTCCTGGGAAGAACATCTAAAAGATGTAGAGACGTTGTTCCAGCGCCTGACCCAGGCTAACCTGACTGTTAACCTGAGCAAGAGTGACTTTGGTTGTGCTACTGTCACCTATCTTGGCTACGTCATAGGCCAGGGTAAGGTGGCACCCATAAATGCTAAAGTCCAAGCCATCATGGACTTTCCAGTTCCTGACAACAAAAAAGCTTTGCGCCGCTTCCTTGGAATGATCGGGTACTACCGCAAGTTCTGCAAGAACTTTGCTGAGATTGCTCTCAGTCTAACTAACCAACTGAAGAAAGGTGTAAAGTTCACCTGGGATGATGCATGCCAGAGAGCCTTCGATCACCTGAAGTCTCTGCTGTGTCACTTCCCCGTGCTAAAATCTCCTGACTTCAACAAACCGTTCTCCATCGCGGTCGATGCTAGCGACCAAGCTTGTGGATCTGTGCTCCTACAGAGAAGTGACTCTGATGACATTGAGCATCCCGTGGCATACTTCTCCAGGAAGTTCAATCGCCACCAAAGGAACTATTCCACAATAGAGAAGGAACTGTTGGCTCTGGTCCTTTCTTTACAACACTTTGAGGTTTATGTTTGTACAGGACAAAAGCCAATGATTGTGTACACTGACCACAATCCGTTAATGTTTTTGAGTAAGATGAAAAACAAGAATCGGAGATTGTTGAATTGGAGTTTGATTTTACAGGAGTTTGACTTGGAAATTAAGCATGTGAAGGGTACAGACAATGTAATTGCTGATTGCTTATCCCGTGTTTGAATATGTATATATATCATGTGTTTGAATATTGTATGATATGTATATATAGACAAGTGTTCACTTAACCATTTTGTATTGAAAAGAAAAATTTTGCCTTTATGAGTCAAAATTTTTCCCTTTTGGAATGGAGGTGTAATGTGAATATAGGCCACTAGATGGCAGTATTTACCTTTTTTTTGTTAAGCTCAGACTGGAGTCATGTTTAGACATGTCCTGAACATGTCTGGGGCAAGTCTCAGAAAGTTAAAAAAAAGAGGTCTAAATGTGGGTGGGGTCTGCAAAAGAGTATATAAGGAAAAGAATTGAGACAGTAAAGTAGTAGGAGAAATTGCAAGAAGATGACCAGACCTGCCATTCTGTTCAAGACCTGTGACGTTTCTTTTGTGGATTTCTTTGCCTGTGTTTGAGCATTTTCTCACCCAGGACATCACCAAGCCGCCCCACAAAAAGGGATTGTAAATATTTATGTTTTGTACATAATCAATCTTGGTCTTTAGTTGTAGGTTGTTATTAGTCTTTGTCTTTGTTAAAAATTAAATGTGTTTTAGTTGTTGAAACTGTGTTTGTCATCCCTTGCTGTTGCTGTTGTGTTATAAATGTAATAACAAATTGGGGCCATAACACTATATATATATATATGTAGAAAGATCAACAGCAATGGATGATTTCTTGGCATCACCATCCCTAGAGGTTTCAAAGTCTTTTAAAAAGACAGAACTACTAGAAATATGCAGACATTTAGAGCTGACAGAGGTAAAACCAGCCATGCTAAAAGCAAGACTGGCCAGAGAGATTGTTGAATATTACATTGATGAAAATGTGTTTGCACCCGGAGATCTGGAACAGTTTCCAGTGGAAAATCCAAATATAGAAATGGAACTCAAATTAAAAATGCTAGAGATTGAAAGGGAGGAAAAAGAAAAACAAAGAGAATTTGAGAGAGAGAAAGAGGAAAAAGCAGAAAGAGAGAGACCGAGACAGAGAGATTTTGAATTAGAGAAGTTGGATAGAGAAGAAAGACTCCAAATGGAGCTTCTAAAAATTAAAATTGAATCTAAAAATAAATTTTGTGCTAGCTAGGAGGTAAAACTGGTGCCTTTATTTTCAGAAAAGGATGTTGACAACTATTTCCAGTGTTTTGAAAAGGTAGCAAAGAGTTGCCAGTGGCCAAAGGAACACTGGCCTCTGATGTTGCAAACTGTCCTCAAGGGTAAAGCTCAACAAGTCTATTCGGCTTTGTCTGCAGATGATTCCTCTGATTATGAGGTTGTCAAAAAGGTTATTTTGAGAGCTTATGAGTTGGTTCCAGAGGCTTACCGACAGAAATTAAGAGGTATGAAGAAATCTGAAAATCAGACTTATGTGGAATTAGCTAATGAGAAGAAGGTTTGCTTTGAGCGCTGGTGTACTTCTATGGAGGTCAAGGATGATTTCAACTCACTAAAAGAGATGGTGTTAGTTGAAGAATTCAAGAACTGTGTTAAGGATGATATTAAGACCTACCTTGATGAGAAGCAAGCACTGAATTTGCAGTCAGCTGCCAAATTTGCAGATGAATATGTTCTCACACATAAGTCCAAATTTAAGTCTAGCAGTAACAATAGATGGTTCCAATTTCAGAAAAAAGGGAACGGTGATACCCAAGATTCCTCACCCAAAGACAAAGACAAATCTGGTGATGGTGCTCAGAAATCCAGTAACAGGTCTCATCAAAGTGTGAAAGCTGACAGTGACAAAAGTGGTCTAGTTTGCAGTTATTGCAAGAAATCTGGTCATGTTACAACTAACTGTTGGTTCCTTAAAGCTAAGAAAGAAAAAGAAAAGGATACCAAACCAAATGCCTTTGTGAAAACAAGGTTAGAAACCCCTGTAGTAGATAACCGATCTGCTAAATTGCCTGGTTCTTGTAGGGCTAAAGAGCCTGATACTGCTGACTTTGTGAGGGAGGAATTTCTTCCATTTGTGTCAGAGGGATTTGTGGCTCTGAATGAGCATTCTCCTCCTGTCCCCATATATATCCTAAGGGATACCGGAGCTTCTCAGTCACTTTTGTTGATGGACTCCTTGGAGTTGCGTGATGAGACCGCTTCTGGGGATTTCATACTTGAACAAAGTATTGAAGGGAGGACTGTATCTGTACCCCTGCGCTCTGTATTCTTGAAGTCAGATTTAATTCCGGGACAGGTAAAGGTGGGACTTATGTCAAGTCTACCTATCAAGGGTGTTTCTCTGTTGCTAGACAATGACCTGGCTGGGGGCAATGTAGTTCCCCCTGTACATCTTACTTCACAGCCGAGCACTGAAGATGGCGATGAGGACCCATCTCTGTATCCTTCTTGCGCAGTGACTCATCCTATGGCTAAGAAGGCTCAAGAAGTAGATGATGTGGTGCCGTCTTATGACTATGTCTTATGTTCGGCCTACTATGGTTTCTCCGTTTGAGGACTCATCAGATACTTTTATCAGTTCTCTATTCAGCCAGCCGGATGGGTCTAGTGATTCTGTCCAGAAAGCGGTTGATTGAGGAGCAAACTAATGATCCTGAAATTTGTGTACTAAAGAGGAGAGCCCTTCCTGATAAAGAAATAGACGCAGTTCCAGTTGGGTATTATCTGAAGGATGGTGTGTTGATGCGGAAGTGGCGCCCTCCTGATATCCCTGCCAATGCAGATTGGGCAGTGGTTAGGCAAATTGTTGTTCCGAAGGTCTACAGGAATGAGATCTTAACAATGGCTCATAGTTTACCTGTAGGAGGTCATCTTGGTGTTAACAAGACTGTTGATAAGATCATGAAACACTTCTTCTGGCCCGGGCTTCGGAAAGACGTTTCCAACTTTTGCAAAACCTGTCACACTTGTCAGGTAGTTGGAAAACACCAGTTAGACCCACCTGTACCTCCATTGCAGCCTATCCCAGCATTTGGGGAGCCCTTCTCTAAGGTCATTGTTGATTGTGTTAGTCCATTACCCAAGACTAGATCCGGAAATCAGTACTTGTTGACAATCATGTGTGCATCTACCAGATTCCCTGAAGCCATTCTACGTAACATCAAGGCAACTGCAATCTCAAAGGCTTTGATAAAGTTCTTCACGTTGTTTGGCCTTCCCAGGGAAATTCAGACAGACCAAGGTAGCAATTTCACATCCGGATTGTTTCAGCAGGTTGTATATGAAACTAGGTGCAAAGCAGATTCTTTCTAGTGCCTATCATCCAGAAAGTCAGGGTGCCTTTGAGCGGTTTCATTCCACTCTCAAGACAATGATGAGGACTTTTTGTTATGACCATGAGAAAGACTGGGATGAAGGCGTTCATTTGCTGTTGTTTGCAGCTAGAGAAGCAGTGCAGAAGTCTACTGGATTCAGTCCATTTGAGCTAGTGTTTGGCCATGAAGTGTGAGGACCTTTGCTATTGTTGAGTGAACAATGGCAAGAGAAAGAGACACATATCAGTCTGTTAGACTATGTTAGCAAGTTCAAGGAAAGATTGCGTGCAGCTTGTGACCTAGCCAAAGAGAACTTGAAATCAAGTCAGGGAAAAATGAAAACTTGGTATGATCATAAGGCTAGAAGCCGTGAGTTTAAACTAGGAGACAAGGTTCTTGTGTTGTTTCCCTTGCAGGCTAGATTTCATGGTCCTTATGAAATTCTGGCAAAACTCAATGATCTCAATTACATTGTGAAGACTCCAGATAGGAGAAAACCAAAACAATTGTGTCACATTAACATGCTGAAGCCTTATCATGACAGAAATGCTCGGGTTGCAGCTGTCACTTCAGATTCTCCTATGGCCGTGATTTGTGAAGATGAGGGGGAGTTTCAAGATGATGAACCTAGAATTAAAGTTGAAGTTCTTACATGTAAATTGTCAAATTCTGAAGTGTTGCAAAATCTTGATGTAAAACTCCAGCACTTAGAACCCTCACAGAAAGATCAGTTTGAGAGGTTGATCAAGAAACATCAAGATCTATTTCCTGATGTTCCAAAGAGAGTTTCTATAGCTTCTCATGATGTAGATGTTGGTGATGCCAAACCAATTAAACAGCATCCGTACCGGATGAATCCTGAAAAGAGAAAGATTGCTGAGAAAGAGGTTGAGTACATGTTAGAACATATTATCAGACCCTCCAACTCAGATTGGAGTTCACCCTGTGTGCTTGTTCCAAAACCTGATGGAAGTACTAGATTCTGTACAGATTATCACAAAGTCAATGCTGTAACTAGAACTGATGTGTTTCCAATACCTAGGATTGATGATTGTATTGATAGAGTAGGGCAAGCAAAGTTTCTGACCAAGATTGATTTATTGAAGGGTTATTGGTGTGTGCCTTTAACTGAGAGGGCCAAGAGCATCTCTGCTTTTGCCACACCATCTGGGTTGAACCAGTATGAAGTCCTACCCTTTGGCATGAAAAATGCCCCAGCCACGTTCCAAAGGATGATACAGTCTACAATCGCCGGATTGCCACACACGGGTGCATACATCGATGACCTGATCACATTGAGTGACTCCTGGGAAGAACATCTAAAAGATGTAGAGATGTTGTTCCAGCACCTGACCTAGGCTAACCTGACTGTTAACATGAACAAGAGTGACTTTGGTTGTGCTACTGTCACCTATCTTGGCTACGTCATAGGCCAGAGTAAGGTGGCACCCATAAATGCTAAAGTCCAAGCCATCATGGACTTTCTAGTTCCTGACAACAAAAAAGCTTTGCGCCGCTTCCTTGGAATGATCGGGTACTACCGCAAGTTCTGCAAGAACTTTGCTGAGATTGCTCTCAGTCTCACTAACCAACTGAAGAAAGGCGTAAAGTTCACTTGGGATGATGCATGCCAGAGAGCCTTCGATTGCCTGAAGTCTCTGCTGTGTCACTTCCCCGTGCTCAAATCTCCTGACTTCAACAAACCGTTCTCCATCACGGTCGATGCTAGCGACCAAGTTTGTGGATCTGTGCTCCTACAGGGAAGTGACTCTGATGACATTGAGCATCCCGTGGCATACTTCTCCAGGAAGTTCAATCGCCACCAAAGGAACTATTCCACAATAGAGAAGGAGCTGTTGGCTCTGGTTCTATCTTTACACCACTTTGATGTTTATGTTTGTGCAGGGCAAAAGCCAATGATTGTGAACACTGACCACAATTTGTTAATGTTTTTGAGTAAGATGAAAAACAAGAATCAGAGATTGTTGAATTGGAGTTTGATTTTACAGGAGTTTGACTTGGAAATTAAGCATGTAAATGGTACTGACAATGTAATTGCTGATTGCTTATCCCGTGTTTGAGCATGTATATATATCGCGCGTTTATTTGAATATTGTATTACATGTATATATAGACAAGTGTCCACTTAACCATTTTGTATTGAAAAGAAAAATTTTGCCTTTATGAGTCAAAATTTTTCCCTTTTGGAATGGAAGTGTAATGTGAATAGAGGCCACTAGATGGCAGTATTTACCTTTTTTTTTTTGTTAAGCCCAGACTGGAGATAGGTTTGGGCATGTTTTAGGCATGTCTGGGACCTGTGAAGCTTATAGTGGATTTTTGCCTGTGTTAGAGCATTTTCCTCACCCAGGACATCACCAAGGAACCCAACCAAAAGGGACTGCAAATATTTCTGTTTTTCTTGTTAATCAATCTTGGTGATTAGATTAGTCAGTAGATTAGTTAGTTGTCTTTGTTAATTAAATGTGTTTAAGTTTGAAAATGGTGTCTGTTATCCCTTGCTGTTGTGGATGTTGTAAATGTAATAACAAATCGGGGCCATAACAATGCTGAGAAATAAGCTTCATGGCAAACTTGGCAGGCCACATTCGCAGACTACCGCAGCTTTGTTGCTTTTAGCTCATTGTCAGTGTCTCCTCCAGTCCAAACTGTACAACGCTGGCCTGGCCAAGTGGTGAAATGGTACTATTTGTGGCTCTCTGTTAATCTCTGTGCACTGTGTCTTCGCTAGCTAAATAGCTAATGATAGCAAGCTGCAAGATATGGTTAACACATGTTTTGATATTATTCATGGCTCCCTTTTTATTTCAGTGCTATTATTAGCTAGTTTGCTCACGAACACAGTGCACAGAAATGTTCAAAATTGGTCGAACTTGAGTGTTGAAATGGCCATCACTGCAGATAATCAATCAATCAATAATCATAATCAATAGCTAGCTAACGTTAACTAGTAAACTGCTCAATGAATATGGAAATGTTACCTCTGCTGGCTTAGCAAGGATGGCAGTTTCGGTCATTTTGATAACAATATTTAGCCTGTTTCAGATACGATCGTAAATATATCTACCTCCTGCGAACAGTTGTTTGTTTATACTGGAATAGGAGCCCGAACAATTCTTTTCTGCCTAGCAGTTTTTTACTGTAACATGTGTTCTCATGGGCCCGCCCAGCAAAAAGACCAGTCTTTGCTGCCCTAATGTGCTCCCTTGGAGCTGGTTGGAGCAAGTTGCAAACAACAAAACCGAAAATTCTTTCTCTGAGTTTGAGTTTGACACAGAAGAATGAGATTTGACTAACAGTCATATCAATCCTAATCCGAACAATTATAATGCTGATGCTAGGAAAAAGTCCAGCAGAGGGCAGAATTGAACCTTAATACCGCTATGCCACAATTTTGCTGAGTCACTCTTAGCCATTTGAGTAAATGGTTAAAGCCTTTGGTCCAACAGAGATTTTAGCTAAGGCATCTCTTACATACAACTGCCTCTACCTCAAAGATAGTAAGTCCAATCTCCGAAATGGAGGCACCATACTGAACAGGAGAGTCTGCTGAGCAAAATATGTCAATATTGTGTGCGCGGTGCCAAAAATGTGGGAACACGAGCAAGTTATTAAACTCTGTTTTCAGCTTCCAAACCAGAATTTTCATCGCTCATTTAATAGAGGAGATAATGGAGTTTTGGTTAGTGCTCCCGTCGCTTTTTGGCACATACTGCCAAAACCATCCGTCCAATTGCTAGCACAGTTACATTTTTGTGACCAGCACAACTTCAGCATGGATAGAAAAATACCTGTGGGGAGTGACACTGTGGGAGTTAGAGCAAGTTTAAGAGAAGACTTCTTGACGATTTTATAGCTGTCCGCCACTCTAACAGTGATGTCATGACACTGAATGTTCAAACGTACAGTGGTGCACGCACACCAAATATATACAGGTGCTAGATAAAACTGTACCCAAAGAATAGAGAAAGAAGATGCCTGCACACTGTAACTGTTGCTCCCGCCGTGATTTATTCCACAACGTTTCGACCAGAATGGTCTAACACCTGACGAAGACCATTCTGGTGGAAACGTTGTGGAATAAATCACTGCGGGAGCAACAGTTACAGTGTGCGGGTATCTTATTTCTCTATTCTTATGACACTGAATGTTCCCAGAATGTGCAGTATTGCAAGAAAAATTATTTTTTAAAATTATAATAAAAAATGATAGAAGTTATGAAAAATTTGAACAGTGAAGCAATCATACAAGCTTAACTTAACATTTCGCAGTTTGAATGAAATTTTTGATGAAAGAACAAAGAAAAAAGCAAAGAAATAGCAGAAAATAGCCAAATCTACTTAATCCGCACAAAAATGGCTTGATTTAATAACACCCAAAAAAAAAAGACATTTAAAATGAAATATCTCATAAAATAAAAAGAAAATGTAAAAAAAATCTGTACAGAAGCAAAGGAATTCATTACAAGCTGAATTTTTAAAAGTTTGAACGGAATTGATAGCGTAAGCAGCGTAGGAGGAGTTAGTCGGCCAAATTTAGGTGGAAGAAGAAATAGAAGAAGTAAGGGAATAGAGTGTGCTGCTTCTGCTGAAGCGAACACACAATAAGCACCAAAAGAACACAATCCAAAAGGGGTCCCGGCCAAAATAATCAAAAAAGAGGAGAAGCAACTGGGCCAGTCACACAATGGGCCATCGGACCTGGGGTTTTCCCCTAGACTGCCAGAAGCCTCCAACCCAAACTAAAATAACAAACTAACATAACGAAACCAAACACACCACCAGAGCTCTATGGAAAAAAGGTAAACAAAGATAACAGAACAAAGCTGCTGACTTCTTTTTTTTTTAACCCACTCTGAAATTGCCTGGAGGTGCCAGTCACTCCACCCTCTTAAGGGTGAAGGCAGGTGGGAGAGAAAGAGAGACATTAGAGAGAAGAACACAGCACCTGTAACACAGCGGCTGTATTTCATTCCATATGGCAAACCCCTATGCCCTACACCCTGTGAAGTAATTTCCTTTCATAGTGAAAACTCTGAAGGGCAGCAGGGAGTAGGGTTTTCTAGAAATAAATAAATTAAAATAAAAAAAAGACAAAGCTGGCGTTAGTCAGTCCACTGTAGTAAGCCATCAAGCTAAGTTCGTCAGCTTTCTGTGCGCTATCTAGCTTATAGCAATTTTCTTGAATGACGTTGAATCAGGCTCGTCAGGCTCGAGTCATCACATGGCATTGTGGGAGCAAAGTGACCTTCGCTTGCTCACTTCGGAAATGGCCGTTTTGTAGGGCCTTAGAAGGGATGAGTTTTGCACATTTTCGATTGGAATGCCCTTCAATATGGCTTTGGTCGGCGTGGCCCTTATAATGCGCACTTTGAAGTGAACAACCCTAGCCTTTGGAATACAACCTCTGGTTGCCAAGATGATGGGATACAGTGAAACCCCGAATGAAGCTTATGATGAGGCAGAAATCCGTGGATGTTGACAACTTGTATTTGGTAGCCCAAAGTCTACTCTGCTGAACAATAAGTGGCTAGACATGTTGGCGTCTACAGTTTTCCGAGGAAACCTTAAGGACACTGTCATACATAAGGTTCACTTTACCCACAAAGGGTAGGTGCTGGCGACTAAATCATGCTCAGCCAAACGTCAATGTGTTTTATTGATATAGAAGCCACAAGAATTGGATGCTGGAACTACTTAGATAGTTACCAAGACTACTAGTTTTCCATTTATAATGCCTTGTCTTTTCTAATTCTTGTGGCAAAAACAACAGCACTTGTTCACACACATACTGATGTCACATATTGATCGCTGCTAATTTTCTATTACTGTTTTATGTTTACAATTTCCCCATCGCTCAGAGTTTCATCTCTCTGAGTAGTTGAAGGTCAATTGAATGGTGTGTGTACATTGATCGTGCCCCTTGGAATTAAAAAATGAGCTAAGATGTTCCAGAGTAATTTGCATTTTCAATGCCAGGTTAAACTTCTGATGCTTCATCACTTAAAACATATAAGGTTGATTTGAGATTTTAGGTCTTAATACCAAGTACTGCTAGCCAGGGTTAACTCGCACTTCCTTTTATCAATGTTTATATTAGGGATATGATTCAATATAAACAATTCGGTTGATGGCAAATATGCTCAACCAGAGTACAATGAATTGAGGAAACCAGGGAGTAATTTGATAATGTATATGGACGTTCATCGACTTGTCTTAAAACGGCGAAAACGTCCGAGATCAGAGGGACATATGCCTCGGTCGTAAACACAGCAATTACTCAATCAACGCGCACTGAAGAAATTCACTTGAGGAATTTAAGTCATTGTGGATTAAGTTAATCAGTTTCACGTGCATCACGGTGGATTTCCCTTGATGCATCAATTACAACTCGGAAATTATCAGGCTTGTATTTACTAAGGGATTGGAAGCAATGGAATTGCATAAAGATGTTTCAAATAGTCTTATCCCATTAAAACAATTTAAATGGTCATGAAACACATGCACTGTTTCCAATCCCAGGGTAAAGATAAGCACGAGAAGTCGGGAGTCATAATCGCTTTCCATGTTACTTGTGGAGAGGTCAACCTTTACGCAAGTGAAACTGAAATGCACAAGAAATTTAATTCCACGGAAGAATCTTATTAAGCATTCAACGAATTATTGCGGACTACGGTGAATAAGCCTAAAAAAAGCGTGAGACTTGGCATCTCCGTTAACATTGTGCTCACACTTTAACGTTGACACCGAGTCACATTTCCATCTTGCCATTAGAAGTGTGCTGCTTTCCATCCTCCAAAAAGCACGTATTTAGGGAGATATAATGTCGCTCTGCGCAGCGATACCAAAATAACACCGACTCGCAGGCCAATGTTTTTACTTTAAAAGTAGACGAAAATGAATGGGAGACGTGTGAATTTTACTTCCGGGTGCTTCACTTGAGCGCAACGAGCTAGATATACTCAGCAACAAAGGAAATGCAAGTTAATTACAGACAGACCGGAAAATAAGTAACTATTACAGAAAATCAAATTTATTACTACCGCGTGCACATTTACACTCGTTTCATCAAACTTATTTGTTTTGGGGTCACTTTGACTGAGTAACAAGAGCACCTTAACTAACTAGCTAATTTGCATTTCTATTGTCGCTCAGTGTCGTTGCTTGAGCGAACCCTATCAGCAATCTAATGTAGTTGGCACAACTACTACTTCTTCGTCTGTAATAATGTTGGTGTACAATAAAGTAAAGTTGAGTGTATTACCGCCTCCATCTGTAGTGGTGGAGAACTACTTGCTTGAGGTTGAATTGCGTCACTGTGGGAACACTTGCGCACAGAAAAAAGTTGCCGGCAAAACAGTGATGGTGGGGGGGCCGGAGGGGTGGTCAAAGTTTAATTTATGGTGGCCGTGGCCACCCCTGGCCATCCCCTGGCTCTGCCACTGACTACTTCACTTCAATAACATTTATTCTATTACAGCATACCTGATCTTTCTGAGATGATGCTGGAGGCTGGTCGGGTTTTTTGCAGCACGGAAATCGTAGCTCCAACTGTTCTTTCAGTCTAAGTACAAATCAAATGACAGTGTTACAAAAACTGAAAAGAGATTTGAGATCAAGACCAAATCTGGAATGTTGCTAGGTTTACAGCACTACTTAATTTTTTTGTTGACAACAAAGGCTACAAAATTGTTCTGATTTTGACACATAAAGCCTTTTATAATATGTTCTGAATTACATATGTATGTATATCTGGGAAAAATTTAAGCGCCACAAAATTCTTAAAACAACTTCCACTTCACCAAATGGCTAAATTAATATTATCAACAAACCTTCCCCAATTCTTAAAAATGTGGCTCTGACATACATTTCTTGGAACACAAAATCAATTTGAAAAGATTTGATTGTTACACTTAAGTTTTCAAAGGAAGGAGGTGTTTTCAACACATTTAGGAGCCGAACACACCGAACGCGCTTTATCAGGGTGGGGTGCCCTTTTTATTAATATTCTCAATGATTAGACGCGTTCTGGACGCTACTTTTGCGCACTGAGCGCCTTGCATTAAAGCGTCCCAGGCATCTCGCTGTTTTTTGATGCGCTTCGTATCAAACACAGTCCTATTTTGAGGCGCATCGATGAGGCGCGTCATTGTCAGTCTTTTCCCTGCTGTCCAATCTTGTGAAAAGAAAACCTGAAAAAAGTTCACTGACTAGTTTGTTGAAACGTTTAATTTCAGAATGTTCGCAAAGATGAGTGACATGAAGGTGACATGAAGACACGTCCAGCGGCTTCAAAATAACAAGTCAGAGGCGCCTTGCGTTTCCACGCTGATAAAGCGCGTTCGGTGTGATCAGCCCGTTAAGCTGTTATAAGGATGGGCCAACTGTCATTTTAAAGATGACAAGGAGACCTATATTAGCCAAGAATCTGTCCTCTTCAGTTTGAATTTAATTGGAAGAAAGTAAATCAATATCTGACTAAGCTGAAATTCAGAAGTGTTACTGCTACTGCTAACACTAAGCACATGCATTTAGCATTTTGAATGTGAAAAGCATGTTAAAACCACTATGTACATTTTCAGAGTTTATGACTTGACAATTTCCTGAAAACACTGTTTTGAATTCAGGGGTGCTCAACTTTTGCCCATGGGTACATTACCTATTGTAGTAACCAAAAAAGAGGGAAAAACACAATAATATGATTAAAAGGATTTAGGACAAATAATAATTAAGCAAATTAGTTTATTGCAGGAAGTTTCTACTCACTTTTTATCCTGGTTACCTGCATTTTGAAAGGTAACAAATATGGTCAGCATTGATCAACATGTAGAAATTGAGTTAACACATGCATAATGCTCCTTTCAGCTTGTTTAGATACACTTGAAAGGTGGAATCTTAGTCATGCTTCCACAGCATACTTACAGAATGCATATATCTGTAAACCAAGCCAGCCGACAAAAAACAAAGACTCCAGAATCAGGATGACCACCCGAAGATCTTCCACAGTTCGCTGCCCTTTTTCTGAGGATAAAGACATACTTGCAAAACAGAGGATTTGATGCAAGGTTATTTTTTCAGGGATAACGAAGTTACGACCCGACCCTTGTGCACTGGAGAGATTAGATTGTTTTCATATAAATTGCCACTGCACCTCTGCATGAAGTACAGACTGCATGATTGACATTTGATAATGATCTGACAAGCAGTTTTCGAGAAGTCAGGCGGGCAACATTTGCAGTAGTAAATTTTCTAAATTCAAAATAAGGAAAACACAAGTAATTTTTGTAAATATCATCACAATTTCATAAAATTTGTCACTGCACCTCTCCATGAAGTGTAGAATACATGACTGCAATTTGAAGACAATCTAATGAGCGGTTTCTGAGAATTTAGTCAGACAAACTGGTGCGGGCCGACGGATGGATGGAATTCTTACTAATACTATAAAAAATCATGTAACTTTCACAACTCATGGTCAGGGTAACAGAATTTAAAAAAAGAAAATGACCAGAATTACACCTCTGAAGAAGGCCAAGTCTAGGTACAGGAATGACTAATTCTATTTTGAGCCACAAAGCATCAGAATTTTTTTAACCTTAGCTCTGAAAGTGAAGTGCTTGTATGCATCTGGTCTTAACCAGGAAAGGATTCATTAATCCTTATTCAAACAGATATGAAAGGTTCAGTGCATTCCAAGCAAGAAATAACTTCATAACTTCAGCAAATGCCTTATTCTCTGAATGACTCATGTTATGCCCACATGTATGTGCCTCATGGCATGCTTTCCAGACTTCACTTTTATAAGAAGAGATCTTGAATTACCATCTAAACTAAATAACTTGGTCCAAGGCTGGATTGAGACCTCCAGGGGCCCCGGGGCACTGAAGCTCATGGGGCTCCCATCCCCTCCCTAACACCCACACCTTCCAAAGAAGGCGATGACAAAGCGGAAACATAACACTTTCTCTTCTTTTAAAAAATAAATATCAATGTTTTGTTTATTATGCTAGCTGAATGCTTGAAACTATCTGTGTACACAACAAACTTATCCTACCGTGGCAGTTGACAAATGATGAACCATACTAAAAGATAAAATGCACCCACATTTCTGGTGATCTAAACAATATTATTCCAGCACTTGCTTGTGCTGCGTAACTTCAATATAATTAACAGGTCAACCAAACAGCCTCCCACCAACTGAAAGTGTATGATCATTTCAGCGGCCAGTTAAGACGGCACAGCAAGTTCAAACTGATGCCGGAAACACAATGTTCAATATGATAATTGGATTCTGAAGCACATAAACTCATAAAATGACACTTACAAAGTGATGGGCCATGCAATCATATTTAGTGATCGACAGTATAAGTCCCGCACTGGCTTTTCTGGTGAAATCATTGCAAGTATTCGATAAAGGAGAAATAAAGCAGACCATTTTCACTTGGGATCGGACCCAAACGAATTTTGATTCACGTAATACAATCAGGTGAACGACAATGAGGCATAATAATCAATGTGCGTCGTAAACTCTGAGCCCACGGTCTATTTACGAACAAGATGCAGTTTTTTTTTTTTTATCAATTTAATACTTTAATTACTGCGTTCAACGATGACTCGCGCTGTAATTCAGGGCCCGTATTCACAAAGAATCTTAGAACTAAAAGTAGGTCCTAACTACCGGATTTAGGAGAAACTCCTAAAAAAATGGGCGTGTTAGTCGTAAATAGGACTCCTAATTATTTTTACGAAGTGTTATTCACAAAGCATTTTAGGCCTAAATGTAGCTCCTAAGTCTGGGACAGCTTAAAAGTAGTCAAGAGGACTCCTAACTCCCTAAAACCTATTCACAAAGAATCGGAAAATGGCTTCTGCTGTTGAAAGACGAAATGAAATTCTGAATGATGCGCAGTTGTTGAAAAGATATCGGATCGACCGCGAAGGGATTTAATTTGTTGGTGACTTGGTAAAGGAGAGAATTACGTCTCCAACCATGAGAAACAACCAAATAAGCCCCGAAATAATATGTTCGACAACACTTCATTACCTTGCAACCCGAAAAATTCAACTTTGCAACGTGGACAATTAGGGATTTTACAGTCATCTGTCAGTCGTTTAATTCAACAAACAACCAATGCGCTCTGTGAACCCCATATCATCCGACAGTTTATCCGTTGTGAAATGGACATTCGCCAACAACACAGAATCAAACTTGAATTCATGCTCATCTCAAGTATGCCCGGTATCATTGGTGCTATTGACGAGACCCACGAATTATTTCTCCGACCCGAGATGAAGAGTTATTTGTAAATAGAAAAAAAAGTTAATTCCATCAGCACCCTGATCATATTTGATGCCGAATACAATATTTTGGACATTGTCACGAAATGCCCAGGATCCTCGCACGACTCGCATTTTAATGGACAGCAGCTTATGCAAATTATTTGACAGGCATTATGTATTTGTGGGATGTCACTTCCTTGGAGACAGTGGCTCTGGTGCTGTACCTCCTTCTGCTATGCATGAATTATTGTAAACCAATAGTAGGTGTTTTCCGCAATCTGATTGGTTAATTACCCTTGTCGAATAGTGTTCGACATCCCTGAAATGACAGGACCTTTTCACCTGCTCATGAATACATTAGCATGCATAGGTGTATAATCCAGGGGTCAGAAAGTAAAAATCCTACCATGTTTTCATTCCAACTGTAAACTCCTGTCAGCAGATTTGACTTGTTAGTTTTACCACCCAGCTGAAGAATAGTGTCAGCTGCCAGGTCTTTTGTGGCTGAAACAATATCCTGGGATGGACTCTTACTTTCTGAACCTGGATTATACACCTCTGTTAGCATGAAAACGGACCTACTTTCGCTCATTCAGCCCATCAGTTCAACTTGACAGGTTGCGGAATTCTAGTGCGTGACTCGATGACCTAATTGTGACGGATCACATCGCCATACGAAAGAGTCCGAGCAAAAAAAGTTTCTTTCTCGCTTATGGTTTACAATATCGATAAAAAGTTACGTTTGTGAAATTTATGGTTTACAATATCGATAAATAGTTACGTTTGTGAAATTTCCTGGGATTCATTGGAATTCAACGCCCGCAAATTTAAACGTTTAAAACCTCCAACTAACGTCGTCGGTTTTAAACTAAATTTGCGGGCGTTGAATTCCAATGAATCCCGGAAATTTCAAAACGTAACTATTTATCTTCATATTATCCCCCGCCGCGCGATGAGCGCGAAGTGGGGGATACGGCATTGGGCTCCGTCCGTCCCTCCGTATGTACGTACGTCCGTACGGACACATATAATTGAGGCGGTGGAGGATATTGCCATGTTAGTGGCAAACGCTTGTTTTCTTAGGCTTTTCAGCGAGAGTTACATTTCATAGATCATATATGCATATATAATTTGTAGGCTATAAATTACAAACCGAGCTTAGTATGCTTTCCTGTTTGTATGACAGCCCGTTCATAGGCTGCAATCTCGGACCTCATCTGCGATTGCAGTCCATACCACCGCCCAGGCTCGGCGTCATGGGGGGGCATTCGCGGGCAATGCCCCCCCAAATGAGTTATTGTGCCCCCCCTCCACTCACCCACAAGCAGGCCTAACCTTTGTGCCAAACTTTGTGTTTTATTGATTACTTAATTTCACAGTGAATATGATAAATTTATCTTTAGTAAATGACATTTAAAATAATTTTAAAAAAACATTCGTAAGTTATATTTGCGTCACATGTGGGAACGTATGCGGCGCTGCTTGACCTATGACTTGCTGGTAAGAGACTGTACTACATACATGTACTACGCATCTCACCGCAATGCCTAGTGTATTGACTGCTTTCAAACATGCTTTAACGTTTGGAGCCTCCACAGCCATGTGCGAGAACTCATTCTCCACCCTGAGAAACGTATTTTCGGACCACAGACGCGGAATGCTCCACAAAAGAAAGGCCCAGTTGGTTCAACTGGCGTTTGAAAGGGACTTAACTAGAAAGTGTACAACTGAGTGGAAGGACACTGTTCTCAGGACGTTCAGCAACAACAGTCGCCGCTTGCAACTCTTCTAAAAGTAAGACGCTAATTTAGTTCGCTTCCTGGCGCCAGCCTCGGCTTTCATAATTACGCAAAATGTGGATTATTTTGGTTTCGGTCTGTCTTAATCCAGCAAATTCAATTTGGAGATTCGCTACTCACAGAGTCGGCGGCAGAACAGATCTAATCGGGGGGCATAGGGTAACCAGCGGGGGTCACAAACTGCCGTTCAAGAACTCAAACTCAATATATGATGTTAACTCCTCTTAAAATTAGTTTACCATCAACCAACACAGCAAACCATTTCCAATTACACAACACTCTGCAAAGTCCATTTTTAACACAAACACAGTGTACTGCGCACACAAATTGCAAAAAAGAGAAAAAAAAAAAAGCCAACGTGCAGGCCACGTCTCTCCCTCCCTCCATCGCCTCCTCCTGTCTCTCTCATACAACTCGCACATAAAAATGTGAGTAGCGAATCTCCAAATTGAATTTGCTGGATTAAGACAGACCGAAACCAAAATAATCCACATTTTGCGTAATTATGAAAGCCGAGGCTGGCGCCAGGAAGCGAACTAAATTAGCGCCTTACTTTTAGAAGAGTTGCAAGCGGCGACTGTTGTTGCTGAACGTCCTGAGAACAGTGTCCTTCCACTCAGTTGTACACTTTCTAGTTAAGTCCCTTTCAAACGCCAGTTGAACCAACTGGGCCTTTCTTTTGTGGAGCATTCCGCGTCTGTGGTCCGAAAATACGTTTCTCAGGGTGGAGAATGAGTTCTCGCACATGGCTGTGGAGGCTCCAAACGTTAAAGCATGTTTGAAAGCAGTCAATACACTAGGCATTGCGGTGAGATGCGTAGTACATGTATGTAGTACAGTCTCTTACCAGCAAGTCATAGGTCAAGCAGCGCCGCATACGTTCCCACATGTGACGCAAATATAACTTACGAATGTTTTTTTTAAATTATTTTAAATGTCATTTACTAAAGATAAATTTATCATATTCACTGTGAAATTAAGTAATCAATAAAACACAAAGTTTGGCACAAAAGTTAGGCCTGCTTGTGGGTGAGTGGAGGGGGGGCACAATAACTCATTTGGGGGGGCATTGCCCGCGAATGCCCCCCCATGACGCCGAGCCTGGCTACTCACATTTTTATGTGCGAGTTGTATGAGAGAGACAGGAGGAGGCGATGGAGGGAGGGAGAGACGTGGCCTGCACGTTGGCTTTTTTTTTTCTCTTTTTTGCAATTTGTGTGCGCAGTACACTGTGTTTGTGTTAAAAATGGACTTTGCAGAGTGTTGTGTAATTGGAAATGGTTTGCTGTGTTGGTTGATGGTAAACTAATTTTAAGAGGAGTTAACATCATATATTGAGTTTGAGTTCTTGAACGGCAGTTTGTGACCCCCGCTGGTTACCCTATGCCCCCCGATTAGATCTGTTCTGCCGCCGACTCTGCCACCGCCTCTCGCCGTCCGAGACATCGGGGAATGCAGCATTGATCTGTAGGCTGATATTATGGCACGCATCCCGCTTAGATTTGCAGGTAACCCCCAAGCCAAATTTCCCTTTGATTATGTTTATGATTATGATTATGCTCCAGCACCAACTGGGCCAGCAGCAGTAACTGGTCGTCGCTCCAGTTGGGTTACCGCGTCCTTTTAGATTTTTCATCCATGACAGTTTAAGGCAAATAAACTTGAACGGTCCAACATAATGGTCGCAACATATTCTCGTTCTCATTGGGTAATAAGTTGCTAATTATAGGGGCATTGACGCGTTTCATTAGTGACTCGTTTTGCGCTATTACCTAGAGCATGATATGCGGGGTCCGCGCATCTTGCATTTTCAAAAGTGCTCGACATGTTATTATTTTACGCAAACTCTAGAAGGATGGTAAGTCGATGACCCGCTATTGCTCAAGGGTAGGAGCATAGCTGAGGTATCGGATATTCCATTATAGAGGAATTTTTTCATAGATCAGCGTTAAGGATAGGCTTAGGGCGAGGGCAGGGTTTAAAATTGGGACTGCCGTACCTCTCTCTACATTGAAATGCATTGGAAAACTGCCGTACCCGTAGCAACTGCCGTTAATTTATGGAACAAATTAGCCGCTTGGACTATTCTCTAATTTTTTCATTCATGGGTTGTGCGAGGGGTATTTTCTTCAATGGGCTGCCCTGCCACCAAACAACCAATCACCGTGCTCATTGTCCCAAGACTCGTGCATGAGAATTGACGTCAGCCATAGCAACGGAGATTTACTCCCACCTATTTCAGAGCTACTCCTATTCTAGGAGTTAGCAGTTTTCTTGACTAAAAGTTGCTCTCAGCGGCTTTGTGAATAACTTTTAAGATTTTACTCCTACATAAAATGTTTTAGCGCGACTTAGGAGTACTCCTAGAGGTAAAATAAGATTCTTTGTGAATACGGGCACTGGTCTTCAGTGCGCTACTTGTCATTTCCCCGCGAGATTATCCTGACAAAGCAGAATCAAATCAAACTATTAAAAAGTTCAAGTTTCGCAGGAGTCCAGGTAGTTCCATTGCTACTAACGACTCATTTTGGTAAGCGGATAAATACACTTTCTGTGGCGATCAGGATGTGAATCTTTGCTTGGAAATATGTTAAAAGTAATCATGCGACCTGTTTTCATGTTATGGTTCATGCACCCCTCAATGTCATATGATTTTGGCATGGTTAAAGGGGAAAAATCAGGATAATAATGAGATTTTTCAGCTTTGAGCGTAGATTCAATACGGCGACTTGGAATTGTTTTCAGTGAACTGTGTTCGCTAGCCTTATTACTGTGGCGAGTGGCAAAGCAATAACGGCGCACGTCGCACATCAGAAGGATAAAATACCATCAATGCTCCATTTGCTTTTGTTGCAATGTCGCTGTGTCCTCGCTTAAATGACTATACCGTCACGCTAATGATAATCGTTTCAGTGCGAATCTCGTAATGAACCGCAAAAAGCATAAAAAAAACTCTCCCATCACGAAAGGCCCCCTCCCTGCCCAAGGGCCCCTGGGCACGTGCCCAGATTGCCCATATGGTAGATCATATATGGTAGATATGCCCAGAGTCGTGTATTTCCCCGATCCCCAAATTTTGGATAAAATGGCTGCCGGTAGCCATATTGGACATCTGAAATTGCCCAAAATCGGTCTTGAGCATTGTCAAATAAATGTCTTGACCCATGTAAAATTTGAAAAGATTCCTGTAATAATTGTAAAATCCAGAGGCCGGAACAGAAAATCTCGGCAGGCACAGCTGCGGTGGTGGCCCCGGTACTAAACCATAGTATCTCCTGACTATCGTTGCCGCGGAGATACAAAAAGTAGAACTAAAGGTTGCGACCTATACAAAAAATCTCTACCAGGATTTATTTTAAGGTATGAATGCCTGTTTGAGAGGAGGACAGGATTACAGCGCCGTCCATAATTATTGGGTTAAGATGTGTTAAAAGCCTTATACTTTTGTAATACATTCAATTTTTATTGCAAAAGCATACTGTCACACTGAAAATTGTAGAAAAATGCAACCTTCATCTCAAGTGAATTTTAAGGGGAAAAAAAATCCCTGACTAAGAAATAATTATTTTACATAAAATCACCCGTTCCACAATTATTGGCGCCCCCAACAATTCCTAGGAATTAAATGTAATTGAAGTATTTCTGTCATTTCTACAGTGGTTTACAAAGTTGATCAGAGTATCTAGGAACATTTAATTAGTAAATCATCTCTTCCTGTTTCCCTGGGGTATAAATATGACGTGACACAGAGGACATTTCTCTTATCCACTCTTCAACATGGGAAAGACAAAGGAACGCACCATTCAAGCAAGGCAGATGTGTGTTGACCTTCACAACTCAGGCAATGGGTTCAAGAAAATAGCCACTCGCCTGCACCTGCCCATATCTACTGTCAGAGGAATCATTCAGCAGTTTAAAATAACTGGAACTGTGGTAAACAAGCCTGGACGAGGATGCAAGGTTATTTTGCCACCATGCACAGTGAGGAGGATGGTGAGAGAAATAAGAAGTTCTCCAAAGCTCACTGTTAAAGAATTGCAACAAATGGTAGCATCTTGGGGTCACAATGTCTCCAGAACAACCATCAGGCGCTATCTACATGCCAACAAGCTATTTGGGAGGCATGCACGGAAAAAACCTTTTCTCACTCACAGTCATAAATGCAAATGTCTGGAGTTCGCTCAGCGGTAATGGGACTTCAACTGGGACCGTGTGCTTTGGTCAGATGAGACCAAGATAGAGCTTTATGGCAACTAACACTCAAAGTGGGTCTGGCGGAACACAAAACATGAGTATGCAGAAAAGCACCTCATGCCCACTGTGAAGTATGGGGAGGATTGGTGATGCTGTGGGCCTGTTTCTCTTCCAGAGGCCCTAGGAACCTTGTTAAGGTGCATGGCATCATGAACGCTTTGAAATACCAGGACATTTTAAATCAAAATCTGGTGGCCTCTGCCCAAAAGCTGAAGGTTGGTCTTTCAGATTGGGGCTTTCAGTAAGATAATGACCCTAAACATGTGGCCAAATCTGCACAGAAATGGTTCAGCAGACACAGAATCAAGCTCCTCCCATGGCCATCGCAGTCCCTAGACCTCAACCCCATTGAAAACCTGTGGAGTGAGCGGAAGAGGAGAGTGCAGAGGAGAGGACCCAGGTCGCTGGATGATTTAGAGAGATTGTGCAAAGAGGAATGGTCCCTCTTTCTGTATTCTCCCATCTTGTGAAACATTATAGCGCAGCTGCAGAGCGGAGAAAGATTTGTGAATTTTACTGATATTTTAATCATCGAAGTGTTTTATTCTGAGTTTTTTTCATTGTGAAACATTGTTGTACGGGACTATGATCATGGATGATGGATTAATGTGGATGTTGTGGTAAAATCTGAACATTTGTAACAAAGCTGGAATCTACGTATGGCATACAAATTGCTGCAAAGTTCAGTCAGCGCACAACGTGCAGATGGTGTTTGTTAACCCAATTAGTGTTCAATTAGCGTTCACTTGGACCACAATGACGACACAAAGCAGTGGTAATTGTACGGAGACGAGTGAACCAGCCAGTGGCAACGTTGGTGACATATGGCAGTTAAATGATCTCAGTAAAATCAGCCCGGCACAGTTTCCAACTGAGTTCGTCAACTATCTGCGCACGATATTCCAGTATGCAGCTCTTGACATACAGGACGAACTGAAGAAAGCAGATATGGACAGCCTATATCTGCTTCATAAAACATTGTGTGAGCTCTTTCCGCAACTGAAAAACAGAAGAGCAATAAACAGGCAAGTGAAACGTACAAAAGTGCCAGATCATATGGGCTACAGCCTGGTCAACAAAAAGCCAGAGAAAGAACTTGACAAAATTTTTGTTGCCAAGGACAGCGAGCAAGGCACCGACGGGGAGATCCAGAAATGCCCAGAGAATGAACTTGTTAATCTCATTCAGGTGGTAGCGGATCTGACAAGCAAGATTGTAACTCTGGAGTCATGACTTAAGCAGGTTGAAGCAGACAACAAACGTCTCTCTCAGGAGCTGGCTGGAGTTGTTGCGGACAGCGGTAAGTCAGCTACATGTGATGAACCCGCTGCAGTCAGGAGTGGGGCAGATACGCGAGACGGTGCTACACCAGGTAGAGGTGGAACAACGGCGGTTCCTGCTTCCTCTGTCACATCCGGAGAAGACACAGAATCCAGCTCAGACGTGGACGGAGGATCTGCCGACCTAGAGTTTGATGATGTGACCAGACCTGCACGAGATGCTGCTGGTGGCCCGCCCAGAGGCTTCCAGTACCAACTGCGTCATCGACGTAAGCAGGCGAGGAAGCAGCGCAGGAAGCAGAAGGCTTCCCCCCTCTACCCCCGGTACGGCAGATGATGATGCACCTAAACAGCTACAGGCGGCTGCTGCAGCCCTCAGGCCCGGGCTGTTGGCCGCTCAACGTGTGATCTACGTGGGAGGCGTACACAGTCAGCACTCGGTCGGTGATGTGACAGCACACTTACAAGGTCTGGGTGTGCAGGATCCTGTGGTGATGGAGCTCACCAACCACGACATGTGGAAATCCTTCAAGGCGTCCGTCCCGGTGCATATGGAGAAAGCTGCGCTCGACGTTTCCAAGTGGCCGACTGGTGTGACGGTGCGGCCATTTCGGAGCAAGCCGGCGCGGCAACCGATCCCATCTGCGACATGGACATGGCGACAGCAGGACAGGTGGAGTAGCCCACCAGGAGGCAGGCGTGTTTCCACAGCCAGACGCTGGCCATCCCGACCACGTCAGAGGAGCGAAGGCCACCACGCAAGGGGACAGTGGCCTGACCGCAGACAGCACAAGTAACCTGGACCAGAACGAAGCCAGTGGCAGTACCGTGACGAGTACTGCCATAACGAATGGAGGAACGGTCAGCCAGACGAATGGGAGGACAGATACGCCAACTCATGGTAATGTGCAATCTAACTCTGATTTCAAAAGACACTTAGTTGTAGAATCACTAAACTGTAATGGTTTCAAACATTCGGCGAAGTACATCTGCAAGAGACTAGCCTCATGTGACGTCATGTGTCTGAGCGAAACCTGGCTTAGACCCTCAGAGCTGACTCTCATTGAAACAGTTATAAAAAATGATGACAATATGTCTGATTCAGAGTGGTGTGTGTTTTCTAAATCAGGTATGTCTGATGCAGACAGCGACTACGCTGGCCGACCATATGGGGGAGTTGCTGTTATCTGTCGCCTACAACCCGATTTATCTTACTATCAATGCGAGTCATTATCCGACAGAATAATTCCTATCAATGTTTGTGATGCTACAGGTAATACTATGAAGCTAATCATCAATGTCTACATGCCATATTATGCCCGCGGAAATGCCCACCAAACCGAATGTTTTGTAAGTACATTTGATGCGTTACAATGTGTAATTGATAAGCATGGCTCTGGTATTCTTGTCATGATTTGCAGAGATCTGAGTGTGCAGCTCCCAGTATCAAAAACACTGAGCAAAATGTGGTATGCCGGCAATTGGTATAGTCCACATAGCTGTTAAATGCATGATTTTATGGCCGTTAATGATCTGATTGCAGCTGACCTGATCCACCCACAGACCACCAGGTATACATATTTCTGTCATAAATCAGGCATATACAGGTGGATTGATCACGTACTCATCACTGTGCATGACTCAAGCTGTGTTACTTGCTGTGTGATTGTTGCTGAGGATGGAGACCACGTGGGTGACCATTTGCCTGTCCGTGTTCATCTCGGCCTCAAGCTGTACAATGATATTGGTCCTCTCTCTGTACAACATAATGCTGATCAAGATACTGCACAGGTTATGGTTTATTCCTATATATCTGATGTAATTAACGCTATGCTTGCTGCCTGTGAGGAAGCAGGTTGTTTTGTTAAGAGAAATTTCATTCCTAAACGTTTCTGGGGTCCAGAGCTATCCGATCTTCGTAAGAAAAAGCGTTTCTGGTTCAGGCTATGGGTTGACAATGGCCGTCCGCGCTCTGGCATAGTGTACCAATGTTATAAAGAACTGCGGTCACGCCATCTGTGCTTCGGAAAAGCACGGTCACGCTATCTGTGCGTTGATATTGGGTGCGCGTCTACATCAAAACATACGGTAACACTTCAGGAGGAGTGAGGAATGGAAGCGATCAGCACTGCTCGATATCAGGAATCATATGACTTTTTATACTTTATCTGATTGCGTAACTGTATGTATCTTTAAGTTTTAGTCGAAGTATCTGTGTCCAAATATGATTAGAGCACCTTGTTCTGTTGTCCTAATGCAGCATGTATCTAAGCAATTTTACTGTATAGGAAGGTAACGTTTATTGCAAATATGTAACGCAAAATGCGTGCTAATGCAGCCTGTATCTTAGCAATTTTACTGTATAGGAAGGCCAACGGTTATTCCGAATATGTAACGCAAAATGCTTGCATCTCAGAAAATTATGAAAAATACTACCCACTGGAGATCAATGGGCCAAATATTTAAAAAATAATTAAATATACTTAAAAAAAATTGTTTTCAGAAAAGAGCTATGTGGTGTTGTTCTACTCCATCCCAAATATGTCCCTGATGATTTTCTGACTATTCTACTGCAGCATTTTCGAAACAGCCCACTACATTACTACACCCCATAGAGAATCAATTGGGCGAAGAAAAAAAAATATTAAAAATACTTAATCAAGTTATTTTCATAAAAGAGCTATTTGGTATTATTCTACTAGATCCCAAGTATGTCCGTGATGATTTTCAGACTATTCTACTGCAGCATGTTGGAAACAGTCCATTAGATCACTATACCCCAGTGGAGATCAACGGGCCAAATATAAAAAAACAGATTAAAAATACTTAAACAAATTGTTTTCAGAAAAGAACAATAAGTTGTTGTTCTGCTCAGTCCTAAATATATCCCTGATGATTTTCAGACTATTTTACTGAAGCATTTGGGGAAAACAGCCCACTACATTACCACTCCCCATAGAGAATCAATGGGGCGAATAAAGAGTAATGAAATGTTGTTCTATTAGGTCCCAAGTATGTCCCTGATGATTTTCAGACTTTTTTACTGCAGCATGTTGGAAACAGCCCATTAGATCACTATACCCCACTGGAGATCAATGGGCCAAATATTTAAAAAATGATTTAAAATACTTAAAAACAAATTGTTTTCAGAAAAGAACTATGAATTGTTGTTCTACCAGGTCCCAAGTATGTCTCTGATGATTTTCGGACTATTATTTTGTAGCATTTGTGAAAACAGCCAATTGCATTTCTACCTTCTTTAGAGAATCAATGGGGAGAAAAAAAAAATACTTAAACAAATTGTTTTCAGAAAAGATGGGATGCTGTTCCACGAGGTTCCAAGTATATCTCTGATAATTTCCAGACTATTCTCCTGCTGCTTTTGGAAACAGCCAGCAACATTTCTACTCTTCATAGAAAATCAATGGGGCCCAATTAAAAAATGATCAATAATACCTATACAAATTGTTTTCAGAAAGGAGCAATGAGATTTTCTTCTAGTAGATCCCAAGTATGTCCCTGATGATTTTCAGACTATTCTACTGCAGCATTTTTGAAAAAGCCAACTACTTTACTACTCCCCATAGAGAAACAATCGGGCTAATAAATAGTATATGATAAATACTTAATCAAATAGTTTTCAGAAAAGAGCTATGAGGTATTCTTCGACTAGGTCCCAAGTATGTCTTTGATGATTTTCAGACTATTCTACTGCAGCATTTTGGAAACAGTCCAGCACATAACTATGCCCCATAGAAAATCGATGGGCCAAATCTTTTAAATAAGATTAAAAATACTTAAACAAATTGTTTTCAGAAAAGAGCTATGAGTTGTTGTTCTACTAGATCCCAAGTATGTCCCTGATGATTTCCAAACTAAGCTCATTGGAGCCTTACATTTACTAGTCATGGCCCGTCGGGGACTGGTGAAAAGTGAACGGCAGTGCACACATGCACGGGCAATCAAACACGCATGCACGCTCACACGCGCGCAGTGTATGTACCGGCGAAATGTGCTCACACAACTACACTCAACACGTAGCACCTTACCACCAAATTTGATCGAAATCTGTTCAACGGTGTGGAAATGCACACATGAGTGCGCAGTCAGACACGCATGCGCGCATTGTATGTACAGACCAAATGATGTGCCCACACAACTACAGTCAACCCATAGCACCTTCCCACCAAATTTGGAGAAAATCCGTTCAACGGTATAGAAATGCACACATGCGCGCGCAAACATGCGCGCGCAAAATATACGCGCGTACGTATACGCACGCGCGCATTGCATGTACCGGCATAATGACGTGTTCAAACATCTTTCCGCTACCCGTCGCACCTTTCCACCAAATTTGGACAAAATCCGTTTAATGGTTTGGAAATGCACACATGTGCGCGAATATAAACACGCGCGCACTGTACGCATGCGCGCATTGCATGTACCGGCATAATGATGTGTTCAAACATCTTTCCTCGACCCGTAGCACCTTCCCACCAAATTTGGACAAAATCCGTTTAACGGTTTGGAAATGCACACATGTGCGCGCATATAAACACGCGCGCGTGTGCGCGCATTGTGTGCACAGAAAAGTGACATAGCCCATGCAACTTCTCATGACCCATAGAATGTTGTCACAAAGTTTGGTGAAGATCGGTTGAGCGGTGTGGAAATGCATAGCCGGACAGACACACACACAGACAGACAGGAAATCGTCAATTTATAGTTAGATAGATAGAAGAGAAGATAGAAGATATGATTCCTGTCTGATATCGAACAGTGCTGATCGCTTCCATTCCCCGCTCTTCCTGAAGTGTTACCGTATGTTTTGATATAGATGCGCACCAAATATCAACGCACAGATCGCGTGACCGTGCTTTTCCGAAGCACAGATGGCGTGACCGCAGTTTATAAAGACGGGGTGTATGAAGACGTAACGTTGATTCTATAGTAACTGCAGAAACCAACACAACTACTGGTATGTATCGTCAACGTAACATGAGAGGATTCTGGAACAGGATCCGAGGTAAGCGTCAGACAAAAACGAATTGCTCGATTTTTGTTAATACAATGTCTAGCCATTTTGCCACAATGATGCAAGATTCCGGTTCCCTTGATAATGAGCAGGTGTCTATTGCAGATGAAGTTCAGCATAAATTTGAAGAAAATAAGCGTCACTACTCACCTATAGTCATCACACCCACTGACTTACGTAGTTTTATATGTTCACTTAAAAAGGGGGCTGCTCCTGGTGCCGATGGCATTAGTAGCGAGCACTTGATATACGGGCAAGGTGAGAAGTTATATTCTGTGTTAGCATCTCTTTACTCTGCTATATTGTCCCATTGTTGTATCCCCGAATCATTTACCTTAGGCATTATTATTCCAGTGTTAAAGAAACCTAGCCTGAACTCATGTGATCCTAACAGCTATCGTCTCATTACACTAAGCTCTACTCACTCTAAGCTCATAGAACAACCGATGATCCCGCAGGACATGCATTCTGACAACCAATTCGGTTTCCGTCAACATAGAGGTACGGCTTTTGGCGCCGCCTTTCTGAACGATACATCCGCATATTCTTGTGCAAGAGCTTCCCCACTATATGTTTGCAGCTTAGACGCTGAGAAATGTTTTGACAGCATCTGGCACAATGCTCTTCTATTTAAACTCTGGAATAATTTACAACTGAACCATTGGTTACTCACATACAGATGGTATCGAGAGTTAAAAGCACTTGTTCGATGGCAGGGGACGCAGAGTGACCAGTTTAATGTTACGCGTGGCACCCGGCAAGGGAGTGTTTTATCGCCGCACTTCTTTTGTATTTTTATTAATGACTTACTTGTTTCCCTGAAGAATTGTGATAATGGAGTTCGAATCGGTGATTGCTCATATGAATCTTTTGCCTATGCCGATGATATAACCCTATTTAGTGCTACCACTGTTGGACTGCAAAATATGATTGACATATGTGTAAGTTATGCACTTCAGCGGAGATTTAAATTCGGTATAAGTAAAACTAAGTGCATGATATCTGGTCATATTGTGTTTTCTAAGCAGCCTAGTTGGCTTCTTAGTCCTGAGTTAATTGCTAATGCTGAAAATTTGGACATTTTGGGTGTTATTTTCTCTTCCCAGGGAAAGTCAGATAAGCATGGTGAGCAGAGATTGCAGAAATGTCGTCGATCGTCTTTTAGTTTAGCAAATAGCGGAATGGCGTACCCTGGTCTTCCAACTGATATCAAGACCTATATATGGCTTTCAGTGTGTGCTCCTGCGCTAACTTACGGTTTAGAGATCATCCAAATTTCTCAGCACTTGGAGTCTTTACAGGGTACTTTGGTGAAATCCATGCTTGGCTTAGGCAAGTACGCCCGGCACACAAAACTGATAAAGGCTCTTGAAATTTCCACGATACGTCATTCAGTAGCTAAAATGTCTGTAAGTCTCTGGCAAAGAATCTTTAAAGTGAATACTCCAGTCTGTCAACTATGTAGTTTCTTTTTATCACAATATGTCATGTATGGGAAAGTCTAAAATAACACCTTATTATCACGTCTATTAATGTTACTGGTTTCGCCGGTTTTGTCTGCCTTAACAAGATGTGGGCCTATTCGTAACGACTTGACCACCGACCATGAAGACGGAGTAATTGACACCTTACGTCATCTTTTATTTTCACATGAATATAATCATAGGCCGTCGGCAGCATTCACAATGTTTTCACTCATGTGCAATTAGCAGATCTAGTCATCTTATCATCTAGTCCCGCATGCTTTTATCTTGTATGATTGTAACAGGCTACTTTTATCTCTATAGTAAACTGTATTGTATTTTATACTTTCCCCGCTGTCGGGGGTTGAATAAAATAAATAAAATGGGAGAAGATTGGGTGCTGTTTTGTTGGCAAAAGAAGGTTGTACAAAGTATTAACATCAGGGGTGCTAATAATTGTGGCGCACATGATTTGATGTAAAAGAATTATTTCTTAATGCGGTATTTTTTTCCCCACTGAATAAATGCACTTGAATTAAAGGTTGGATTTTCCTCTTTTTTTCATTGTGGTCCTATATTATTTAGAAAAAAAAATGAATTTATTAGAAGCTAAAGAACACATCTTAACCAGTGGTGCCAATTATTATCGAGATAAAGAAGATTATTTTTAGAAATATGGGCTAGAAGACATAAAGAACCACCAATTAGCCTTTATTATCCCGCACGCAAATGAAGTGCGGGAGGGGTTATGTGTTCGTCTCCATTTATTTATTTATCTGTGTTTGTGTTTGCCACCTTTGCTAGAGTGTCAGTGTTATGATTGCACTGTAGCCCGTAAGTTCTCTAGCTGGAGAGTTGGTTAGGATTTAGTTGCAAAAGAGGAAAAGTGTTAGTTAGTAATGGAAATTTTCTCTCTCTTTTCCCTCCTCCTTCCTCTATCTGTGGACCGTCTAGGTGCTTAATCTTTTCATCTCGGCTTCAGAGATATTTCCTTTATTTCGTTCTGTCTAGCTCGCTTTGCTTCCTGATTATTTGGATAAGATGTATGTCCTTTGGAAGCGCGAGCCCCTCTCTCTTGCTTTATCTGTGTTTGTCATTTTGCTGTACTTCCTTTCGTTCCGGCCACTGCATTTGGCGCCTCAAAATACCAGCCATCACAGTACACTCTAGCCAACATGGAGACTTCAGCTATGGTCGCTATTTAACAGGTTCTTACCAGCCAGCAAGCTATGGTTTTTGGCTACAGGGAAGGGCTTTCCAGCCTTGGCAATCACTAGGCTGGTTTGGCTGAGAGACGCCGCCTTCAGGAGAACTCATTGCAGAAACAAGAAAGCGTTCTGTTAAGTTTGACCGAGCGTATTAAATCCCTGTCCACACAAGTTTCTTGAAATGTTGCACTAACATCATCCATACACCTTCCCCCAGAACCAAAATTGCAATTACCGACAAACATATAGCGGCGAGGCTGGAAAATGTAAAGATTTCATTGACCAATGTGAGATATTTTTTAAGGCTCAGCCTTCGCGGTTTACTAATGAGGATTCTCGGGTTGCATTCATTTTATCCCTGCTGACTGATGCAGCACTCACTTGGGTCGGCCCACTTATCAGATCTAATTCACTGGTCGTGAATTCTGTGGAGGCTCTTCTTAAGGAAATGTTGTCAGTATTTGATCAGGATGTTTGTGATCAGGACGCGGCTACGCGTTTGATGCATCTGAAACAGGGCTATGAAAGCGTCGCGGAGTTTTAAATTTTATTTCGCTCCCTGGCAATAGAGACAGGCTGGCCGGAAGCTCCTCTAACGACTGTGTTTAATCATGCCCTTACTGAGGAGGTAAAAAACGCGTTGGCAACATTGGAGCCCTGTTGGACTTTTAATTCTTTGGTTCACATTGTGGTGCGAATTGACAATTGCATCCGTGAACGTAACAGGGAGAAATTAAACAGTTTACCGCTTGTTAACAAGGCCTAGGCTGCTAGTGGCAAGTGTGCGGTTTCTATTCCACCCACTGAAAATTCCACTCCGGTTCAGGCCGGTTGATAGCTTGTTTGAGAGTTGGACTCATAAACCTGCTCGTAGAAGAATGATCTGCTTTAATTGTAATAAACCGGGTCATACCCGTCCACGTTGCCTGAAGCTTCAGGGAAACGGGAAATCCCTCTAGCGGTTTGGGGGGTGCTAGGGGGCAGACCAAATTTCCCTTTCGAACACTAATCCCTGTTGAACTGACTGGGGAGCAAGAGGATTATTATTGAAGCGTTCGTGGATTCGGGCGCCGTGAATTGTTTTATGGATATTGAGTGGGCTAGGAAGCACTCCATTTCTACCTGTTCTCTTTCACAGCCACAATCTGGGAAAACTTTGGAAGGTCGTCCGCTGGGAACGGGATTTATTACCAAAGTTTCTGAACCGCTATATATGTTCATTTCCTTTGGTAGCCATTCTGAGGAGGTTCGGTTTTTTATTATCAGTTCCCCTGCTTTTCCCATTGTTTTGGGCATTCTTGGCTATGGGAGCATAGGCCTTGCATCACTTGGGGGAACAAAATAATCCCATCGTCCACTGGGGTACCGATTGTAGGTCCCATTGTAGAGAGAATGTGACTTGTTTTCCCAGACATCAAGCTTTGGGGAAGACTGATGCCTGGAGCAAGAAGAGAAAGGTTGTCTCACCTTACCCTCCTAAACTGGAAGAAGGGACAGAGGAGGGGTTGGAATGGGATTCTCAATTTGATTGGCGACAGCCAGAGGTCGATTACCTTTTAGAGGACTTTTTCGATGCTGAATCAGTCACTGAAACGTCAGGTTCTGAACGGGGTGAGAATTTGGGGGCCACCCTGAACTTTGATTTGCCTTTAATGTTCCTAATGATTATGCTGACCTCGCTGAGGTTTTTAGCAAGCAAAGGGCCTCGACCTTACCTCCTCACTGCGTGTATGATTTCGAGATTAATCTCCACCCGGCTATTCACTCCCCCTAGGGGTTCGTTATACTCGCTGTCGGGGACTGAACGTAAAGCTATGCAAGAGTATATCCAGGAGGCTTCAGCTAACAGATTTATTCGGCCATCTACCTCTCCTACTGGTGCGTGGTTTTTTTCGTAAGAAAAAATGATGGTGGTTTGAGACCCTGTATTGATTACAGGCATCTCAATAATATCACCGTCAAGAACCAATATCCCCTTCCGTTAATGAACTCTGCCTTTGAGTGACTGGCGTTTTTTTTACCAAGTTAGACCTCAACAATGCACTTAATCTGGTCCTAATCCAGGAGGGGGACGAATGGAAAATGGCATTTAATACGCATAACGGGTGCTGCAAATACTTGGTCATGCCATTCAGATTGGTTAACTTCCCCTCCGTATTCCAGGTGCTCGTCAATGACGTTCTCCGAGAGATGTTGCAGAGATTCGTCTTTGTCTACCTTGACGATATTCAGATTTTTTCTTCCACTCTCTCAGAGCATAAACAACACGTAAGACAAGTGCTTGAGACTCTCCTTAAAGTCAAGCTATTTGCCAAGGCAGAGAAATGCACCTTTCACCCCCAGACCGTTTCTTGGCTTCATTGTTTCTAAGGGGTCGGTCCGTATGGACTCGGACAAGGTGGCTGCGGTCAGGAATTGTCCTGCCCCTCCAAGTGTTAAGGAGGCCCAACGCATCTTGGGCTTTGCTAATTTTTGTAGGAGGTTTATTTGTAATTTTAGCGCGGTTGCTGCTCCCATTATTGCACTCACCAGAAAGAATACCTCTTCAGTGTTTTTTTGGTCTCCAGCAGAGGACGCTGGTTTACAGGAATTAAAGAAATGTTTTAGCTCAGAGCCCATTCTGGTTTTGCCCGATCCCTCCCTCCCATTTGTGGCGGCAGTTGATGCTTTGGAGGTTGGGGTGGGTGCTATTATGTCCCAGCCCCTCCTTTGGGACAGTAAGCTACACCCGTGCGCATACTTCTCCCGGTCTTTGTCCACCTTTGAACAGAATAACAACATTGGTGACCAGGAGTTATTGGCGGTCAAGTTGGCCCCTGAAGAGTGGCACCACTGGTTGGAGGGGGCTGAACACCCTTTTGTGGTATGGACAGACCATAAAAATCTCCAGTATATTCAGCAGACCAAGTCACGTAATTCCCGGCAGGCGCGGTGGTCATTGTTCTTTAACTTTAATTTTACTCTAACCTACCACCATGGCTCTAAAAACATTAAGCCTGACGTCTTGTCGTGGAATTACGATCACTCTGATCGCGATCCTACCCCAGGGCCAGTTATTTCGGCTGCTAAGATTGTGGCGCCCATTCAATGGGAGATTGAGGCAGTGGTTCAGGAGGCTTTGAAGACCAAACCCGGTCCTGGGGGGGAGCCTCCTGGCTGTTTGTTTGTCCCGCCTAGAGTTAGGCCATAGGTCCTCCAGTGAGGATACTCTTCCCACTTGGAGCCAATCGAACCAAGCGGTTCCTGGCCCCACATTTTTGGTGGCCCGGAATGATGAGGGACATTCGGCAATTTGTTGCTGCCTGTGGCATCTGCTCCAGATATAAAACTTCCCATCTCCCTCCCTCTGTGACCATTGCCCGTCCCCAGACGTCCTTGGACACATATTGCATTGGATTTGTATTACGACTCTGCCTGTGTCTGAAGGCAAAACAGTCATCTTGGTCGTGGTTGACCATTTTTCCAAGGCCGTTCATTTTGTCGCGCTACCCAAGCTGCCGTCTGTGCGGGAGATGGCCCTTCTTGTGGTTAACCATGTGTCTTAGCTGCATTGGCTTCCTCAAGATGTTGTCTCTGACTGGGGTCCTCAGTTTACAGCTAGATTCTGGGAGGCATTTTGTAGGCAATTGGGGGCTACGGTGAGTCTCTTCTCTGGGTTCCACCCAGAGTCCAATGGGCAGACTGAAAGTACTAATCAGTCATTGGAAAACACTTTTTGTTGTTTAGCGGCGGATAATCCAACTTCATGAAGTCGATATTTAGCATGGGTAGAGTATTCCCACAACTCACTGAGTAATTCCTCCACGGGCTTTTCCCCATCTGAAGCTCAAGTGGGTTACCAACCCTCACTGTTTCCTGAGACTGAGAATGATTCAGAGGTTCCCTTGGTCAACCATTTCATTTGTCGCTGTTGGTCTGTTTGGACCAGGGTCCGTTCATCTCTGTTGCGCTTGGGGCTCAAACAATAGAATAGCCGCCAATAGAAGGCGTCGTTTGGCCCTATCTTATCGGGTGGGTCAGAGAGTTTGGCTGTCTACCCGGGACCTCCGCTTGAAGGTAGAATCACGGAAAATGGCTCCCCGCTATATTAGCCCATTCAAGATTATGTGGAAGATCAATCTGGTCACGGTCCAGTTAAAGCTCCCTAGATCTTGGCACATCCATCCGTCATTCCATGTCTCTTGGATTAAGTCGGTTAGCACTAGCGTCCTAGCACCTGCCGACACACCCCCGCCACCACCGCGAATGGTGAAGGGGGGGCCGGTTTACACAGTGTGCTGCATTATGGCCGAGAGGCGTGTTCTGTCCAGCTTTCTTTGCTTCCTGAGTATTATTTGGACGAGATTTATGTCCTTTGGAAGCACGAGCCCCTTTCTCTCGTTTTATCTGAGTTTTTCATTTTGCTGTGCTTCCTTTCGTTCCGGCCACTGCATTTGTCGTCTCGAAATACCAGCCATCACAGTCGGATGGAAAATAGTTACCGTGTCGGATAGAAACTTTTTACCCCCCAATATCTCTGACTCAGGAATTAAAAAAAAAAACTTTTTTGACGAAAAGGGGATTATACACTCTAAAAACTGACACACTGGTAGGTTTTTCCAGATAAAAAATTTATATATACTTTGTGATAAGATAATTTTAATGGAAACTTGTGAAATTCTGCAGCTTCAAATTAATTATGCTATTGAACTCTGGATATGATTGGCTGCTTATGGGGTGCTAATTATTCCTAGATAGTTTCGCTAACAATCAAGACAACTAATTGTTGGAAATATTCATTGTTTTTTGGGATTTAAAAAAAAATTCCATTCAACATGAAAACTTGTGGAAAATTTTCTTACTTTCAGTTGATTAAATGGCTACAAAATCCACATCAGGTGGCAATTCAACAAAGCAAGAGGTGTTCCTGAAAGAGCACTTATGTCAGCTTCACATACAATGCAGAACTTTGTCTAAATAGCAGTTTTAATTTTTGATGTCTGATGATACACATTTTGAATAACAATGATGTTTGCATTGAGATGATGAGGTTGATTACTGTACTAACCTGCTTTCAGAAAGACTTCTGTTGCCAGAGCAACTGAATTTAGGACACTTAGGCCAGCAGAACCAAACATGTATACTAGGATATGAGGTACATCTGAAAAACAATGACATCTTTTTCAGTATGCATGCAAGTTCAAGTCAAATATTATTTCCCGCGCTAGATATTCAGTGGAAAATATGCCTTCAAGTAAGTAATTTTGCAAAGTCCAAAATCAGTTCATTCTCAAAACAAGTTATTAAATGCAGAGGTCAAGTTGATTTATCATTTACCAAACTTACTCTTTTAAGAATTCATTTTCTGACACTTCATATACTCTCTAAACAGCAAGTCATTCTCATTTACTGGTTTAAATATGAAACCAAAGAGGCTGTTAAATGGAAAATAATTAAAACTAGTTGTTTGAGTGGATAAATTATTAATAGACAAGTTCAAATTTCACACTGCTTCAGTTTTTGAATAAAATGAATTATATTTAAAATCATACTGTACCAGGTAAATCACTCCTATGCTTAAACTTCAGGATTGCTTGTATGATGTAGAGGAATGCAATGAAGCACATAATGCCAAGATGTTCTGCAGGAACACACACATCAGTTAAAGTTGCGAGCAAGCAAAAAGTAAAAAATAAGGAAATGATTCTACAAAAACATCACATTCAAAAGTGCATCTGAATTATAAACAAGTGAACTGAGATGCAATCCCTCTAATCAGAACAGGAAAATGTGAACCATTTTTCAATGCTAATGCCAAGAAAGTGGGTACATCATGTTAAATGCAAATAAAGTCAAAAAGTACTGATCTGCAAGGTTCTTCTACCATATTTAAAACAGCAAAACACCACATCATTTCATATTCTAATATGTGAAATTAATTATTAGTTGAAAATATACAATGTGATTGAACTACCAGAGTCTAAAAAAAGTTGACACAGCAACTGTTTTCGACTGTGTAACACCATCATTCTGTATCTCCTAATCATTTCAAATCACTCTGTTTTTATTATTTTCCTTGATTTGCCATGTGTTTGTCACATCTGAAAATTTATATTTTCCCAATTTATGAAATTTTGTATCATTTCACGTCAAGTGCGGAGATGTGCCTTGAGATAAAGGTAGGCAAAGTCCACACCTCTAAATGATTAGTCTCAGCCTGTCAGCTTTCACTTTTCAAGATTGAAACAATTGATTTCCTCAATAACCAAAAACAAGTGCATGGAACCTGGCTAATTTCTATTTAGGTGGCATTATTTTTCTTTGTGTCAAAACCCTATGAAGCAATTTCACATGAAAGATTGATGTCTTTCAACTATTTTAAATGATAAATTCTCATGAAACAGCATCGGTTTGAGAGAAACTGTTCTATCGCACCTGTTTGAATATCATGCTCTGAACAAGCATAACAAGATGTTTTAACCTTTAAAGCAAATTTCTGCTTTTAAATGCATGAAATAAAATTAAGCATGGTCTCAATTTCAGTTGAAATTTTCTCATCATCTCTGAGGAAAAGAATACTTCATCAGAAGGTGATATTTAGAGAGTATAGATTTTTTTTCTCCAAATTCCCTAATTATTCAGATAATTGCCATTCTGTGATGATGCGATCAGCAACCAGCCTCGAGAACCAAGTAATGCAGTTGATCCGATTTTATTAATAAAGGGGGAAAACCCCCGCAGGGCAGAAGGCAAAGGTACAAAGTCCACACTCCAAAAATCACAATCCAGTTGGGCAAAAATAGACAAAAACCAGGGCAGCAATCACAGTACTCGTGGTCGGACAAAAATGGGTTTGGTACACAGGCACAGGTATATCAGAGAAGCAAAGCCAAAATCAAGTGGGCGTAATACAAACCGTAACCAGGGCAGCAATCATAGAACTCGTGGTCGGGCAGAAAAAGGTCAAAAAACACAGATGCACTGTCAGTAAATCCAAAGTCACAAAGCCAAAAGTCGGACGGTCCAGTCAGAAAGGAATCCCTGAGAGAACTAGGCGAGAGAAACGTGGCACAAGCAAACTGAGAAAATTGATCTGACAAGAAAGTACTGTGAAAAGACTCCTAATATACACTCCAGGGGAATCACATGCTACACAGAACACCGGTGCTGGAAATGAGACTAATTACAGAGGAGGGAACAAGAGGGAGAACCTAATCACATAAAATAGGCAAAAGCCAAAACGGGGATCACGAGACAATCCTATAGACAAACATACGGCTCCAGTCAGGGAGTTCTAACGTGTATAGATAATGAGAGAAAGGACAGCGTGAGCTGGTGTGGAGAATCCACTGAAATGCAGCAGAGAAGATTAGGGAGAGACAAGAGGCGGAGACTAGAACAGGGCGAGTGCTGAGAGCTTGTTAATCAATTAGTTAGGTGCAGCTATACAATCCCTTAGTGCTCGTAAGTGGGTTAGTATTATTTACAATGTTAGTTTGTGTTAGTAACTCTAGCAAAATAACAAACTGTTAGGATGGATTAGTAAAATAGAAAAGCAAGATGAAGGAAGTAAACGAGATTGGAAGGAAGGCTGAAATCCAGAAACTATTAAATCACCCGAAGAGTGGCACGCAGTACCGGGGCTGTGAGCTGTGGCAAGACAAGAGACCAGACAGGAGGAGACAAAGTGCAATGCAAGGTAGAAAGCAAAACATGGACCGGAATAAACTATGGTAAAAAGTAAAACATGGAAAAAATAAACTATGACAATGCATGAATAAATCTAAGTAATCAAATCACAATACACATGACAAAGAATAGTCAGACAGTCGGACATGGCAAAAATCCAAATATAAACATGGCAAACTGATCATGGGCATGGCAAAGCAGGGCAGAGACATGGCAGACAGGCAGAATCACAACACATTCTTATAATCTCATGCTGTAGCATAGTGATCTCTGCCATGAAATTTCTTAATCACAAGATGCCGTGTAGTAGTCTCAATTTTTCAGTCAATGCTCTCTTTGATTTTTAATACAACAAAAGGTTGAGAATACAGGTGAGGTTACTGCTCATAACAGTCCATGGTAACATGTTTTTTTGAAAATGGAAATTTTCATTTGTGCGTAAAAAACATGAATGAAACAATCCAGTTCCACAGGGCATAATGCGCATGCATCCCTTTAGTATCTTGTAAGTGTACTACTTCAATACTTCTTGGGAGTAATTTGGCCCAATTTAAGTTCATAAAAGTACATTTTAAGTTTACTTTAGGTGTAGGAGCAGTACACTTTAAATATACTACTATACTGAAACAGTGAAATTGCAATGCCTAATTGTTGAAATTTTAGCTGATTTCTTGAATCTATCAGAATTTTTTTTTTCAATTCATCCTTTATTGTCATTGTATCAATGAGACATTGAACAAAAAAATTAAAGTGCAATTCAGTCAGTTCAAAGCAGTTGTCAAATAAAACATTATAAAGTAAAAAAATATAATATGATATTAAAGCCTAAGTTGGATAATTTGCATTTTAAAAAGTAATAAATAACAAATCTAACATTGTTACAGCTTCACAGCATTAAGCCTGGAAATGCCCAAGGGATAGCAATTTTTCAGTCCATTGGTTTTTGACCAGGTGGCTCTAAATGTCTGCCAGAGGGCAAACGTTCAAAAAGTTTGTGTCCGGGGTGTGACGTGTCTTTCAGAATCCTCGTTGCGTTCTTGAGACATGGGGAGCTGTGTAGATCATCAAAAGGGAGCAGAGGGCAGCCAACTATCTGCTGTGCAGCCTGGATGATCCTGTGGACCTCTGTTTTCTGTGCCACTGTGGGGCTGGAGAACCATACGCACAGACAGTATGTAAGAGCACTCTCCACTGTGCAGTCGTAGAAGGACACCAGTACTTTCTGTGGGATGTCGCTCTTCCTGAGAACTCCTGAGAAGTCTCCTCTGGGCCTTCTTACTGAGCTCAGCAATGTGCACCCCCCTGGTCAGGTCTTCATTGATGTTGACACCTAGGAAGTGGAAGTCTGAGACCCTTTCCACACAGTCTCCGTTGATGGTGAGTGGCTAGATGTTGTTTTTTTTTTGTCAGAAACCCACAATGCCCTCCTTTCTGTGTGAATTAACACCGAAGAAATATTGTGGTTTGAAGGTTTGTGCGTTTTTCAGGGGATCACTTCTTCAAAATAAAACTTGTCATGTCATTTGCAGCAGGTTGAATTCATCACTTGAATGACATGCAAGTGCAAAGCAAGACATTGGACGCATAAAAGGCACAGTGGTTCATCCCCATCAGCATCAGTGTCCAAATGCCACAGCTTACAGAGCAACAGAGGGAGTGAGCTTTGGGGGTGCTGCTTGTGGGAATCTCTCAAAGAGAGGTTGCCTGCCGGTTCAGGGTCAGTCCATCCACCATCAGCAGACTGGAGCATCACTACCAACAGACAGGAAGCGTTCACGACCGCGCCCAACCAAGACAACTACACGTTACGACGGCACATCAGGACTGACACATCCAATGTATACATCTGCGGAACCGGTTCCAAACAGCATCAGACACAGCTCGGAGCACGACAGGATGCCACGGACCCCCCATCTATGCCATGATTGTATGGAAGCGATCTGGAACCAAATGCGAGGACACGGGATTGCAAAAAATAGGTGCTTTATTGAATAAGGGGGATAACCCCCGCAGAGAGAAAGGCAACAGTACAGAGTCCGTAATCCAAAGCTCGAATTCCAATGGGACAGAGCAGAGTTCGTTACCAGGGCACCAATCACAACAATCGTAGTCAGGCAAAACAGATCAGGTACACAGGCAAGGGTTTGAGGGAGAAGCAAACTCATAAGCCAATAGACAGTCCGAATCGTTAACAGGGCAGCAATCAAGGTCGGGCAGAAAAAGGTCAAAAACACACAGATGCAACAATATCCAAAAAGGGCAAACCAAGAATCTGAAGTCAGGCAATCCAGTCAGAAAAATAAATCACAATGAGTCGAGGCGAGAAACGTGGCACAAGAAACAAGGAAGTTACGATCTGACATGGAACTGAATGTGAAGACACCTTATATACACATCAGGGGTGAACACATGACAAGGGAGAACACGTGTGATCAATGAAACAATAATCAGGATAGACACGTGAGGAAAAATTGAGTTACATGAATTTGGTGAATGCCAAAACGCAGACAGGGATCACAAGACATTCCTATGAACAAACAACAGCTCCGGTTAAGGAGTAATAAAGTGTACAGTCTAAAGCAGTGATTCCCAAAGTGTGGGCCGCGGCCCCCTGGTGGGCCATGGTGATACTGCAGGTGGGCCGTGAGGTCATTAAAAATATGATTCATTTTAGCAAATATGATTTTTTATGATTTTTATTGTAAAATATTTATTGCATGATTAAAAAAAAATATTTAAAAGTAATAACCTATTGAGTGTTATTGACCTCACAATATTTTAGGAACCTTATAAAGTTTATGATTGGAACGTAGCTTTCTGGTCATCATGACCGGGGGTCATAATCGGAGGAGCACGTACTGTGTTCGATAATTAATTCTGTCTTGTGTGTACACCACAGATTAAAAGTTTGGGCTTCTTTTATCCCCCTGCTTTCATTTCAATCCTGAATCTTTATAATAATAATAATAATAATAATACATTCATGTTAGGGGTGGGCGATATGGCAAAAATATCATATCATGATTTTTTTAAAATAAAATCACGATTTCGATTTTATCACGATCTTAAATTCAAAAAAGAAAAACAGACAACTTTCTTACCAGGTTTTATTTTAAATAGTCACAGTTTTGCCTGCATGAGCAAATAAGGTAAAGTTTAAGGTAAACAACAACAACATTCTTATAAAGTGCACTCTTGCAACAGTAGTAACAGAAAGTTGTAATGTAATGTAATAAATTACTTTGTTCTGTGTCCCTAGTTTCATCTTAAGTTATGCAGCAAATCATCATTAATAAGGTGATTGTTTTCACCTATTGCTTTTTCTGTCTTTTTTTTTTAAATCTGATCCAGCTTTGTGAAGCATCAAGCCCCATCTTTGAATTTTCTTTTTTTTTTTTTATCTGATCCAGATTTGTTAAAGTATACTATAGTAACTCTTCAGTTCATTTTCGTAAGGGCTTCCCAAGGCAATCCAATTCACGTCCTACACACACATACATGCTACACATCATTGGAAAATCCTCATTATGTATTGTAATTATGTTAGGATAAAAATAAGCAAAGTATTGTTTTGTTTATATAGACATAATGATTAGGCTACGCACCATTCAAGATCGGGGTTCTTCCCTTCCAGGAAATCGATGAAACACTCAGAGACTTCACTTATTTCGATTTATTTTATTTTTTCCTCAATATAACTTTCTCTCTTTTACTCTTTCTTTGCCCCTTCTTCCTTCGCGAGGTTTGTTTTTCCTTGCCGTTTGGGCATTTTTGACCAAAATACGAAAGTTTTGGGGAGGCGCAAGACGGCTATAATACAGCTATTTTACGCACGAGCTTGCAGCGAGAGAAGCGCACTCATTCTCCCAGGTTTCCCGTGACAGTGAGGGGAAGTGCTATACGTCGTTGGAAAGGTCTCCTCATTGGCTACAAGGACATCTTGGGCCCATCTTTGTAGCTTGTGATATGACAGAACAACCGTCAATCAAAGCAAGTTAGTGCGATTTCATTCGTGCAAGCCTCACTCGCTTTCAAGACTTGTAACTCGACACCGATAGCTGCTACAGACTTGCATATGGTGTCTAGGTAATCGTGAGAGTCTAACAAACACAGCTAGCTGTGTCATTCCGCTGAAAATAACGCAGAACTATTCAAAATGTCTCATTTTTTATCGGAGAAAAGTTCGCGTTTGTCTTTTTTATGACGAAACTGTTTTGTTTGAGTTGGATAATGCATCTACCAATCGTAATATCAGCAAAACACGGTGGATATTCGTATTTGTTGGGTTCTTACGGACATTTAAAGACCAAGCATGCCAGGGTCGGATACAGGCTTCAGATGTAAACACCGGTCTCAAGGTAAGATGACGCGATTTAAAGGAGAGTTTCGGGGGTGTTTTGAAACATGACGCAGTGACGTAATTTGACAGTTTTAGCGAACAAAACATGTTATTTCACTGTAACCTATGTTTATAAGGATTCCCAAGACTCTCAGCTTTCTAACGATATACGCTGTTACTATGTTATTTAATGATGGGTTGCGTTCCAATTCGTTTACCGTTCATTTCAATTATCGTGCGAGGCCCTTTGGGTCGGTACCGGGTCGTCTGCTGGGTAACTTAAGCATCAAGCCCCATCTTTGAATTTTTTTATTTGAAATTCACTCACCAATGGCAAGGTGCAGTCTATGCCCAAAGCAGGGCAGACGAGTCCAGTTGTTTAGTTCCAGGGCCTTCACCATGTTAGTCCCACTGTCTGTGGTCATGCAGGTCATGTTATTCTCTTTGAGTCCCCAGCATTGAAGAGCGTCTCTCAGCCCCTGCGCTATGAGCTCCCCCGTGTGATCTTCTGGAAAGTATGTTGTCTGTAGAGTCGCACTGCAGAGCTTCCAGTCATCAATATAATGAATGGTCAGGCTCAAATACGGCTCTGAAGTGCGGCTGGACCACATATCACTCGTTGTTGCGAAAAACTGGACCTTCTGAACTTTGCGTTCAATCTTCTGTCGGCATTCAGAGTAAAGACGTGGCATGGCAGTGTTGGAAAAGTACTTTCTGCTGGGCAGCTCGTACCGCGGGTCGGCTACTTTAAGCAGGCATTTGAACCCCTCGTTCTCTACCGTCTTGAACGGTACCATATCTTTGGCCAGATAAAACTTAACGGCTACTTTAAGTCTTTCCACCGCTTGCTTGTCTTGTCATACGGGGTGCCTTTATCAAATGCCTGTGCCAGTGTTGTTTGCTTTTGTCTTACGGTAGTTGCTGCCGCTGGCTGCGGTGCCACCGGGCCCCTCGCTGCTTGGCTCTCTGCATATTGTTTTGGGTGTTGTCTCTTCAGGTGATTAAACAGGTTCGTCGTGTTGCCACCTGACGTTCGAACCGTTTCCGTGCAAACTTTGCAAACTACATTTTCTTGTGCTGTATCGCTTGCGGAAAATCCAAACCAATTCCATATGATGGAAGTGGAATTTTTTTTAGGGACTAACTCCTCTTGGCTTTCAGCCATCGCTCTACATGCGACTACCGCTACACACACAAACAAGGGGGCGGGTAAGAAAGCGCGTCACTGCCCGTAATTCGCTATGACAGTCAGGTTGACGTCGTGTGCGTCGGTGTGCCCCAGAGCGATAGTGTGCCCTAGAGACGATCCTACAATCTCTGCACTTTGACAGATCGTCTTCACGTTGTAATCCTTCACGATTTAATATCGTCATATCGCCCACCACTGCATTCATGCATAAAAAACAACAACAATTATTGTTGTTTTTTATTTATTTTATTTTATTAATTTTATTTTCTTAACAACAACAATTATTGTTGCTGTTAAGTGTTCTGAGAATGCATAATTTCGTCTATGTACTGTTTATAGGACAAAGGTGGGCCGCGGATATTTTTTAGATTTTCAAGTGGGCCCTGATTTGGAAAAGTTTGGGAACTCCTGGTCTAAAGAAAAGGTAAAGCCTGAGATATTAGTGGAAAACTGAAGTAGAGATAATTAGGGATAGACAAGGAGGGCGGAGATACGAATTGGTCGATTGCTGAGAGATCGTTAGTCTATTAGTATGTGCAGCTATACAATCCCGAGTGCAAGTTAGTAAGTTAGTAAAAATATACAATGTTAATGAGTGTTAGTAATTATCGAAAACAATAAACTGTTAGTACTGTTAGTAGATGGCAAAAGGAGAGAGGAAGGAAGAACACGAGATATGAAGGAAGATTGAAATCCCGGAAACCAGTAAATCACCCGAATGTGTGGCACGTAAGACTAAACCGTGAGCAAAGACCTACACAAGACAAGATGGGGTAGACGTAGTGCAAAGCATGGCATGGCAGAAAAATAAACAAGACAAGAGCAAAGAAAACATGACATGAAGACTATGGCAGCAAAATAATAAAAACATGAAATCCAATTACAAAAATACAATACGCAATCAAATAATAGTCATAATAACAAGCAGAGGTCACTTAAACACAAAAATCTATAAACATGGCATGGCCAGGCACAAAACATAAACATGGCATGATCAGGATCCTAACAATGATTGTGATTTGGCGAGCTGCTGGGTTCCGGTGCCGGAGGCCGTATCGAGGCAACATCATGACACAACGTCACAGTGACAACAGACTACAGTCTGCTCGACGTCAGTGGTTAGCACTATCGCCTCACAGCAAGAAGGTCATGGGTTCGAATCCAGGCTCGGGGCCTTTCTGTGTAGACTTTGCATGTTCTCCCTGTGTTCGTATGGGTTTCCTCCGGCTACTCCGGTTTCCACCACCCACAAAAACATGCAGTACAGGAACACTCCAACCAGTAACCCTGACCAAGAAACTGGCTTTAGAACTGGAGTTGGTCCCCGGGCGCTGTTCTGTGGCTGCCCACTGCTCCTAACTATAGGATGGATCAAATGCAGAGGACAAATTACCCCACGGGGTTCAATAAAGTGTATCTAATCTCATCTCTTATCTTCAGCTGGCTCGATTCTTCCACCGTTGGGTTTTATCAGACAAATCCAGGTTCTGTGCCTTATTTGCTGATGACCGACAATGGGTGTATGGGAGGCAATATGACTGTCATCAAGACAGGTGTGTTCTGGAGAGAAGTGGGTTTGGTGGGAGGTGTGTAGTGTCATGGTCTGGGCTGCTATTGTGAGATTTTGGAGTGAACTTGCTGTGATGCAAGGAGGTCTAACAGCACAGTGATATTTGGGTGAGTTCTCCAGCCACAGTTGAACAACCATGGACAACAACGATTATTGTTCACGTTCCAACATAACAACCCCCGTCCCTATACTGCACGCCTCACCAGAAACTTTCTCTTACAAGCAGGGGTCGAAGTTCTCCCATGGCCATCCATCTCACCCGATCTTAACCCCATTGAACATATATGGGATGAACTGGTTGACAGCAGCACTACAGGGGTAGTGAAGGAACTTTCCCCAAGCAACTGAGCGACGTTTGTGTGAATCGATGCCTTGCCGTTTTCGCGCATGTGTGCAAGCACAGGGAGGACACTGACAATTTGAGGAGGGTCTGTGCATTCACAATGGCTTACCGGAAACATTTGTTGAGATAATGTGATGAAACTTTACAGTGTTATGGACAATGAAATGCTTTTTCTGTTCGTGCTAAAATTAAATAGAAAAACACTGGTTGCTTTTTCTTTTTGGTTATTAAATATGGATGTTGCATTTTCACTGTGCATCCGTATAGTTTACGTTATTCAAAATTTTTTACTCCATGAAAGTATACTTTGAAGTATACAGCACGTGAACTTGGCTATATAGAATACTCATTGAACAATTATAATGCAACTACTCATACATTCTGCCTAATATTTCTACCTATGTCACGTCCATTGTTCTTCTCTAATCGCACATGGGAATTAATTGAGACCATATTCATTTAAATACTCGCATGAAGTGAAAACTCCACAAGGATACATTTCAGGCGGGATTTGATCCCAAAACCTTCTGGTTATAAGGATGCAGCTTTCCCCACCACATCACATTTCTGGAAATTTACTTGGTTGTTAGTACCAGTCCACTTTCAGTTATGAAAATATACTTTATTTTCAGAAAAGAGAAGAAAATTGCACCCCATTTTCAAGTAGTACTATGGTGCGGTGGGTAAAGCAGCTGCTACCTAATCAGAAGGCTCAGATATGAAATCCATTCTATAGCATTTCCTTGCGGTATTTATGTGAGTGTCTAAAATAGGAATACAGTAATCATTAACTGTATATTATTTCATTCAATTGTGTATTTTAGAGGAAAATAATGGACAAATGATCCTCATACAATACTGGGATAAAATTGTCATTAATTATAATTTTTTAAATCATGTATATCTCTGAGTTTACTCACCGTATACTTCAAAGTATAATTTCATGAACAAAAAATTTTTAATTACAAAACCCAAAACAAGTGAAGTTGGCACGTTATGTAAATCGTAGATAAAAACAGAATACAATGATTTGCTAATTCTTTTCAACGTATATTCAAATGAATACACTGCAAAGACAAGATGTTTAATGTTCAAACTGAGAAACTTTTTTTTTTGTTGCAAATAATCATTAACTTAGAATTTAAAGGCAGCAACACATTGCAAAAAAGTTGGCACAGGGGCCTTTTTACCACTTTGTTACATCGCCTTTCCTTTTAACGACACTCCGTAAACGTTTGGGAACTGAGGAGACCAATTTTTGAAGCTTTTCAGGTGGAACTCTTTCCCATTCTTGCTTAATGTACAGTTTAAGTCATTCAACAGTCCGGGGTCTCCGTTGTCGTGTTTTACGCTTCATAATGTGCCACAGATTTTCAATGGGAGACAGGTCTGGACTACAGGCAGGCCAGTCTAGTACCCGCACTCTTTTACTACGGAGCCATGCTGTTGTAACACGTGCAGAATGTGGCTTGACATTGTCTTGCTGAAATAAGCAGGGGCGTCCATGAAAAAGACGTTGCTTGGATGGCAACATATGTTGCTCCAAAACCTGTATGTACCTTTCAGCATTAATGGTGCCTTCACATATGTGTAAGTTGCCCATGCCTTGGGCACTAATACACCCCCATACCATCACAAATGCTGGCTTTTGAACTTTGCGCCTATAACAGTCCGGGTGGTTCTTTTCCTCTTTAGTCCGGAGGACACGACGTCCACAGTTTCCAAAAACAATTTGAAATGTGGACTCGTCAGACCACAGAACACTTTTCCACTTTGCATCAGTCCATCTTAGATGAGCTTGGGCCCAGCGAAGCCGGCGGCGTTTCTGGGTGCTGATGATAAATGGCTTTCGCTTTGCATTGTAGAGTTTTAACTTGCACTTGCAGATGTAGCGACGAACTGTAGTTACTGACAGTGGTTTTCTGGAGTGTTCCTGAGCCCATGTGGTGATGTCCTTTACACACTGATATCGGTTTTTGATGCAGTACCGCCTGAGGGATCGAAGGTCACGGGCAGTCAATGTTGGTTTTTGGCCTTGTCGCTTACGTGCAGTGATTTCTCCAGATTCTCTGAACCCTTTGACGATATTACGGACCGTAGATGGTGAAATGTCTTGCAATAGCTCGTTGAGGAATGTTGTTTTTAAACTGTACGACAATCAGCTCACGCATTTGTTCACTAAGTGGTGACCCTCGCCCCATCCTTGTTTGTGAATGACTGAGCATTTCTGGGAAGCTGCTTTTATACCCAATCATGGCACCCGCCTGTTCCCAATTAGCCCGTTCACCTGTGGGATATTCCAAATAAGTGTTTGATGAGCATTCCTCAACTCTCTCAGTTTTTTTTTCCACTTGTGCCACCTTTTTTGAAACATGTTGCAGGCATCAAATTCCAAATGAGCTAATATTTGCAAAAAATTACAAAGTTTACCTGTTCGAACATTAAGTAACTTGTCTTTGCAGTGTATTCAATTGAATATAGGTTGAAAAGGATTTGCAAATCATTGTATTCTGTTTTTATTTACGATTTACGCAACGTGCCAACTTCACTGGTTTTGGGTTTTGTATATAAACTTGTGGAACGTTCAGTTTACCACTCTTACACTTAAAGTACAGACAGAATCCAACTGAACCATTTTTTTGCTGATCGGTGCACTGCCAGTTTTGAAAGCCAGGCTCAGTGTGATCGATCAATGACGAAGATACGGCACGATCATCTCAAATCATTTTGCTCCACCAAGCGCAAATAATTAATTTTTTTCTGGTCAATGAGCTACATGTGAAAAACGGTAGATGACAATGTTGTGATTCTGCCTTGTTGTCATGTTTATGTTCAGGTTCTGTGTTCACGATTTTGTCTTTTATTTATTCTTTTTGGTTGTTGTAATACTCAGGTTTTTAGTTCATTCCATTTCTCACTTCCATTGCACTTGTCTCCCCTGTCTAGTGATCTAGTTGGTTCAGTCCGTCTTCCCTGTCTGCGTGCTCACTGACTTTGGGTGATTTAAATGAATTCCAGTGTTCAAAATATTCCTTCGATTCTCGTTTACTTCCTTCGCCCTTCTGTTCTGATTACTAACAAGACTAACTTTTGTATTTTGTATCATAGTCTACTAACACAACTAATCCAGGTATATAGATTACTAACTTACTAACGAGCACTCTAGTTAAATCTGTAAAGTTGCACCGCTACTAATTTAGACTAATTCCCTCTCAGCAATCGCCCTGTTCTAAACTCCGCCTCTTGCTAAGCTCTCCCTGTCTTCTCCTGAGCTTCAGCGAGATCTCTCACACGTGCTTAATTCTTTCCTGTGCTCATTAACTGTGCAAATATAACTCCTGGACCGGTGCTGTTTTAATGTTGTAGGCTGTTTGTGTGATTCCTGTTCGTGTTTTGTCTTTCGCCAATTTTTGTGGTTAGGGCTTCCCTCATGTGATTCTCCCATTGTAATTAGTCTGATTCTCTACACCTGATCCCTGTTTAGCATGTGACCTTCCCTGTGTGTATTTAAGCAGTCTTTCCACTCACAGCTCTCGTCAGAACGTTGATCAATACTTCTTTGTGCAGAGCGCCTCGTATGCCATTGAGTATTGTTTCTCATCTACTGGTTTGTCCGACTTCGATTCTTGCCATTGCCCTTTTTGTATTGTTTTTGTGTTTCTGGATTTCGACCCATTTTTGTATGACCACGATTTCTGTGTTTGGATGCCCTGCGTAAGACCCTTGGCTTTGTTCATCGACTACGACTTTTTGCCTATCGTTTTTGTACCTCTGCCCATCTGTCTTACTGGTTCTGACCCCTGCCTGTCTAGTCGCCACTGTTTTTGGATTTCGTATTGTGGCTTGGCAATTCCTGTTTTTTTTTTTTTGGCTTTGACTCACAGACCCCATTAAAGGCATGCGTTTTTTGGATTTCTGTCTCTCGCGAGTGGTTCCTGAATTGTACCTCACAGACAATGGTGTTTTCTTCTTTGATCACACTGAACCTCGTTTTGAAACCGGAAGTGGGCAGGTGAAGGGAATGTAAATTCCATCTTTACTTAAAGTACATTTATACACTTACAAGTATACTGCCAGTACACTGGAAATATACTTCTACTCACTTCTAAAATGAACTTGAAGTACACTTCTTTTTTGGAAGGGAAATGACTACAATTTCCAGTGCATTGACTGCCGCTATGGTCATAGCACGTCCTGGGAAAAAGCCGGTCATGTGAGAAAATGTCCAGATGAAATACTGCGTTTTCTTTCCATGTGACCATTTTAATTAATATGAAATTTTGATTGCCACATTGAGATTCACATTTAACAGAAATTTGCTATGGTAAATGCAATAACAGATTGTAGTTTGAGCAGTAATTAATGGCATACTAGAGCGGAGGAAATGTATGGGTGCAGACAGCCTATAATCCTGAGCCGTGAATGAATCCACATGTGAGCGGGAATTCATATCCCATAATGGCACCCACTGAACTGCGATCATCCCTCACTTTCCATCACCCTCTCCGCATTCACTCCCAGTGAAAATCAATAAAAGCATAGAATAGGAGGGTACTTTCTCCTCTATGAAAACAATAGATGGGTCTGGTGTGGGTCTGTTGTTGTGCCGGGCTGGACCCTGTAATCTGGTATCTGCTGAGCGACTGTTTGAGTGAATGGATCGGCCTCTTGATCTGGTATCTCTCAAAGCTTTGGTCTAGTGATTGATAAGCTCCAGGATCTGGGATTAAATACTAACTATGCAAGAGACCCATACAGGGGACACAAATCAGCAGAAACATTGCTCAAAACTTGAGTTCAATCAATCAGCATCCTGTAGCATTCTGAGGACCCCTGCTGGTCAGTCAGAAACCTGCATTCTGCCTGCTCAATCAACACACTGTAAAATATTAAAACTTGACTAAACCTGAGAAAGTAACGTAACCAGCTGCAATGCATTTTTGAGTTTGATCAACTGCAAGTCTGATTGGTAGCACAAAGACATTTTTGAATGAACTTCGAACCTGAGGTTGAGCATACTCAAAAATGCTTTGTGGCTGGCTGCCTTCCTTTTTCCAAATTGAGTCAACTTTTCACTTTCCACTGTGCACGCAGTGTCTTACTGACTCATGTCTGTGCAAAGCTGGGCTTATAAACATTAATGTGAAAATAAGCAACTGGAGACATAACATACACTGGGAGAAAGTGTGTGCTCACCATTTACTCTTTCATATTGACCACAGAAATTTAATTTTAATGATAAAAATTTTCAGTCCTCTACGCATGTGCCCATCATGGAAAGAATAATATGCAATGTTCAACCAATCTTAAACTATACACATAACATCAGTGCAGACCAAGCTTCAATGAGGAGCAGAAATGATTCAGTCAATATTAATACGACAGAAACAAAAACCAAATTCCATACCTTTATCCTTGTCTAAAATGAGAGCCAGTAATAGAAGGTAAATTGTAGATTCAAGAATAAACTTCAGCGTCTCAAGGGATTTGTGCCATAAATCTGAAAGAAAATATGCATTCATTATGACAGGAAAATGACATCACGTATCCATTTATTATATTTTCCTTTTATGATTCTGCCTGTCTGACATGATTCTAATCTGCTTTGCTATGTCTGACTATGCCTTGGATTATGTATTGTGATTTGGTTGCTTAGATTTGTTCAGGTATTGTCTTAGTTTAGGTTTTCCATGTTTTGCATTTTACCATAGTTACATTCCGGTCCATGTTTTGCTTCCAACCATGCATTGCACTTTGTCTCCCCCTGTCTGGTCTCTTGTCTTGTCATTGCTCACAGCCCCGGTATTGCGTGCCACTCTTCGGGTGATTTAATGGTTTCTGGATTTCAACCATTTCTTCCAATCTCGTTTACTTCCTTCGCCTTGCTTTTCTGTTTTACTAATCCATACTAACAGTTTGTTAGGCTAGAGTTACTAACACAAACTAACATTGTATATTATACTAACTTACTACATAATTCACTTTGTTAATCCCTTAAACAGGTCTTTAAATATGTTAAAGGGATTGACAAAGTGAATTATGTAGGTTTCCTTCGACCAAGTGTCGTGAGTAGAACTCGGGGTCACAAATGGAAGTTGACCAAAGATAAATTTAGCACTGATAATCGGAAATATTTCTTCACCCAAAGAGTAATTTCAATGTGGAATAGCTTGCCTGACCATATTGTTGAGGCAGAGACCTTGGGGGTATTCAAGAGCAGGCTTGACTTAAAGCTAGATACCATTGAGTCACTGAGTATCTGAAGGGATATATTCACAATAGTATAAAGAAACTGGCGAGCGTAGTTGGGCTGAAAGGCCTGTTCTTGCCATTCAAGTTATGTTATGTTAGTTTCTATGAATGATGGTATTAACATTTTGAAAAATGTTTTGCAGGAGTTTATCACTTAATCTCCATACTTCCAATCCTCAGCTGTGTACTTACACAGTAACAGTATAAAAAATCTTGGGTTCATACAGATGTGATTTTGACTTGATGCTTTTTCTCTTATCAAGTCCCATAGAAAAACGAATGAAATACCAACTGCTCTTTCATTTGTGCCGTGGATATGTGAGCAGTGGACAAGGGTCATCTTGCCTCCCAGAACAAAATAAGATACATTAACATCAATAAAAATGATTTTGCTGACGCTTTTAACAGCTCAGGATTTGATTATGCAGGGGCCAATACCCCCTGAAGCAGTACGGGGTAAGGGCCTTGCTGAAGGGCCCAACAGCTGCATCTTCCTGTGGCTACACATTGGGCTTGACCCACCAACCTTCCGGATGCCAGTAAATCACTTTAACCACTAAACACAGGCTGCTCTTGTGCCACTGAAGATTTCGGTTATTGAGTGTTACTAATCACCCCGTGCAGGTCTGAGATCCCTTTGTTTCAGACATCGTGGGCAGTGGTAGCGGGGACACCAAGTCAGTCCCCTGTGTGATGGCGTTGGTGGTAGGACGCCAAGAGCAGTGGCCAGAAATAACAAGGACAAAACCAGCAGCTTGCTGAGAGACTAAAACAAATAGAAATCACGAGACTTGCGCTACCAACGGACCTGACGCCGTCCGTAGTAGCAAACAGGCGAGCTCGATTAAAGACAAAAGAATAGGGAAATAAATCAAATGAATCCCTCACTCACTCACACTTGTCCTGTTATGCAGCTAAGATCCTGACAATACTCTCTCTTCTCAAAAGACCTTACCGGCTAAAGCGCCAAGGGGAAAATGATACTCTAGCAACCCAAACAAGGTAGAACAGGAGCTTAAATAGAGTCCGGGTAACGTCCCCAATTAATGCCAGCTGGCCCAGGAATCTGATGGTGAGCAAAATGATGCCGTCCCGGATGAGAGTAAAAAAAGGAGCTGACAAAGCTCCAAAACCATGACACCCCAGCCCTGATCAGCTGACACAGGAAGAGAGGAGGGTAGCGCATTCACACCTTGACTGCTTGTAGGACGGGGCCTTTACTTGAGTGTTTGCAAAGAGACAAGGACTTTTAAAATGCAGTATGCAAGTCTTCACAGCCTGACATGCTAAACTAGGTATTCTGTTGCTGTGTAAGGGAGAATTTCATGCAAATTTCAGTGAGTTCCCAATGTATATGGTGAGGGCTAGAATTCACCCCTACCTCGCAATGACCTTATTCAGCTTTTCTGCTGAAGGAATTTCTGCCTTACTTTATGAATTAATAGATAAAACTGACCTAGCCTAAAGCTGACCATTCTTTGCCTGTGTTAATACGCATTCAGACATACCCCCTTTTTTTAGAAAAGGCTGGATTGCTAGGAAACTGATGGCATGTCACATGCAGGTGAATCCAGAGGGCAACTGATACCTGTGCCTCGGCATTATTGTGACAAGTTGAAATAATGATGTATTAATAAGCTGATGAGTTTAGAAAGATTGCAAGTTCATCGTCTGTAATACGATTGAGATGCTGTGATGATGTTAAAAATGATCGTATGGTCATGAGAAACAAATTCATAAGATGGGTTTTAAAATGGGTTAAAACCATTTAAAAAAACTCATGGTAAGTTTACAAAGGGTTGAAAAGGTAAAACTGAAAAAAAAAAGCCTAACTAATTAATTGTTTTTTTCACTTTTCATTGTTAAAAATTCAGATGAAGCAGTGTTATCAGTGATTGATGATGTTGTCTTGATAGTCCCCCCAGGAATCTGCGGAGAAAAGGTGTTGATTCCGCGGAGAACATTCCTGATTCTGCGGAGAGCAATTCTTGATTCCACGGCTTGAAAGTTGATTTTCCGCAGGCCTTAAAAAAAAAAATCTAAAATGACCAGTTATAAAGCAAATTTATGTAATAATGAAGCAAAAATTCTCTCATGAAATTATTTGCAATACCAAAACACTGCGAAGCATTGTGCTTATAAAATAAGCAGCATCAATATTCTTTTTGTCCCTCTTGAGCAGATTTATCTGCATAACTTATAAAGTGCAAAACATTTCACCAAACTATGGGTGAACGAGGCTTAGTAACTGAACAAGTGCCAAAGATCAAAGTAAAGATTCAAACAAAGTGAACACTATTCACTGTATCCTCAGGATGATGTTAACGTTACTGCATACCATAGACTGTATAAAAAGATGGATGAAGCTACTGTGATGTCACCCACTGGTTCGAAGCTGAAGAAGTGAATTGAAGATCCGGGGAGGAACGTGGCTCTGGATCTGACCGTATCGGACGAGGACCAGAGGATAGCCACGCCCCAGAAGCATATTCTGGCTTTATACTTTATTCTAGTTTATATGGGACCATAATTCACGAAAATGAATGTCATGATATATTGAAGGAGACCTGAAACTCGCTATAGCTAACATAAAATGATGTGAAAAAATCATTATTTAAGTTAAAAATCAGGTCGGAAAGTAGGATCATTTTCTCATAGACTTCTATTGCGTTGAACTTCTTTCTGCAATCACTGACGTCGCCATCTGCTGGCCATTAAATAGAATGCCATTCTACGGTACTTCCACATGGGCTTTTTTTTCAAATCAGGGTGCTGCGTCCATCTTTTGATATAGTTTATGCTGCATACAGCAGAAAAAAATCAGTTTCCGTAACCGGCAGCACCAGCTGTGAGTCTTACATCCCGTTTATCTGACCGCAAAATCTAGCGGCCGGGATGAAAAATACATGTAAAATATTAAATTCTGCACCTCGCCCTATATTCCGCGGACTGCTTTGATTTCCGCGGAGGGCTTTGAAATTTGCGGTAAATTCCGCGATCGCGGAATCGCGGATTCCTGGGGGGACTATCTTGATCCACTCGTCTAAGATTGATTACTCAGGCCTTAACCAGCTTACCAAGGGGAATTGCGGTATTTTCCTCATTGCAGTAAACCCTGTTACTGAGGGAAAGCCGCTCTGATCACACTCATGATTATTTCTCCCCTTACTCAGGTATGTTGCTAATATTTCATCACTAAACGTGTTGTGATTATTTTCTAATATGTTGAGGATGTTTTGGAGTGTTTATATACGAACTTTTGAGTAAGTAAAAGTAAGTTTTGTCGAGTGCGGTAACGAGTGCATGTGTTTTGCTAGCTTACACGTGCGTGGTAGAAACGGATTTTGCATCATTGTTTATACTGTTTATTTGATGAATATTTTGAGTTTTCTGAGAGTTTTCTGACTTAAAATTACATGCTGTGTACCAATGAGAGTGAAAAGGGATGAGTAATGTCTATAAAAAAATACATTTTGTTGTGACTGAAAAAAAAGAATATTTCAGTGTATTTGTCTGCAGCGACTTCTTCAGGTTTTTGTTTTAATGTGATTTTTGTTGCACAGAATCCCTTAAATGCCTTTATGCTGCACTAAAGATATGAGTGATTTTGCACATAGCATATCTATATTTCGTTTCTGAATGAAAGATAATTTTCAGTCCATGTTGAATATACACTCAACAAAAATATAAACGCAACACTTTTGTTTTTGCTCCTTTTTGTCATGAGATGGACTCAAAGATCTAAAATTCATTCCAGATACACAATATTACCATTTCTCTCAAACATTGTTCACAAATCTGTCTAAATGTGTGATAGTGAGCACTTTTGCGTTGCTGAGACAATCCATCCCACCTCACAGGTGTTCCACATCAAGATGCTCATCAGACACCATGATTAGTGCACAGGTGTACCTTTGACTGTCCACAATAAAAGGCCACCCTAAAATGTGCAGTTTTTGCTTTTTTGGGGGTCTGGGGACTCAGAACCAGTCAGCATCTGGTGTGACCACCATTTGCCTCATATAGTGCAACACATCTTCGCATAGAGTTTATCAGATTGTCAATTGTGGCCTGTGGAATGTTGGTCCACTCCTCTTCAATAGCTGTGCGAAGTTGCTGGATATTGATGGGAACTGGTACGCGCTGTCGTATACGCCGCTCAAGCACATCCCAAACATGCTCAATGGGTGACATGTCTGGTGAGTATGCTGGCCATGCAAGAACTGGGACATTTTCAGCTTCCAAGAATTGTGTACAGATCCTTGCAACATGGGGGCGTGCATTATCTTGCTGAAACATGAGGTGATGTTCATGGATGTATGGCACAACAATGGGCCTCAGGATCTCATCACGGTATCTCTGTGCATTCAAAATGCCATCAATAAAATGCACCTGTGTTCTTCGTCCATAACAGATGCCTGCCCATACCATAACCCCACCACCACCATGGGTCACTCGATCCACAACATTGACATCAGCAAAGCGCTCACCCACACGACGCCACACACGCTGCCTGCCATCTGCCCTGAACAATGTAAACCGAGATTCATCCGTGAAGAGAACACCTCTCCAACGTGCCAGACGCCATCGAATGTGAGCATTTGCCCACTCAAGTCTGTTACGGCGACGATCTGGAGTCAGGTTAAGACCCCGATGAGGACGACGAGCATGCAGTTGAGCTTCCCTGAGACGGTTTCTGACAGTTTGTGCAGAAATTCTTTGGTTATGCAAACCAATTGTTTCAGCAGCTGTCTGAGTAGCTGGTCTCAGAAGATCTTGGAGGTGAACCTGCTGGATGTGGAGGTCCTGGGCTGGTGTGGTTACACGTGGTCTGCGGTTGTGAGGCCGGTTGGATGTACTGCCATATTCTCTGAAACGCCTTTGGAGACGGCTTATGGTGGAGAAATGAACATTCAATGCCCAAGCAACAGATCTGGTTGACATTCCTGCTGTCAGCATGCCAATTGCACGCTCCCTCAATGCTTGCGCCATCTGTGACATTTTGCTGTGAGACAAAACTGCACATTTTAGAGTGGCCTTTTATTGTGGGCAGTATAAGGTACACCTGTGCACTAATCATGGTGTCTGATGAGCATCTTGATGTGGCACACCTGTGAGGTGGGATGGATTGTCTCAGCAACGCAAAAGTGCTCACTATCACACATTTAGACAGATTTGTGAACAATGTTTGAGAGAAATGGTAATATTGTGTATCTGGAATGAATTTTAGATCTTTGAGTCCATCTCATGACAAATGGGAGCAAAAACAAAAGTGTTGCGTTTATATTTTTGTTGAGTGTATTTCAGAGCTCAGTTTTCACTTTGTCATTTATACAAGTAACAGAACAGGCATAGTCTATGAAGAAATTCAGTGATGTAAAATGTTTTATTTTTGACTCATAATGAGCCTGTGTTGTTCAGGAAAAGGAATATGTTTTGTATGCTAAGGCATTTGACCTGTAGTGTAAGAATTGTTTTCAAATTGATGTGTATATATATTTGTTTTATTCATTGCAGTAAACCTTGTTACTGAGGAAACGCCGCTCTGATCACACTCGTGATTATTTCTCCTCTTATTCAGGGGCGTAACATTTTGATGGCACCGCTGGGATGGCTCTTCAGATGGCTGGTGTCCACAGCCTGGCGGCCAAAGTCTGGAGCAGCTAAATCCCCCCACAAATAACCCAGGCAGGTGACTGCGAGGAAGGTGCTCTGCAAGGAGATCTGGAGGCTGGAGGTAGAGTACGTTACCTGAGGCCAGTCAGAGATCATCAGGTACATTAAAACTGTTCAGTCCAGAGTCAGCCTGTGTACAGAAAGATTTCTCCTGTCCTGTCGACATGATGACGGCCTTGGAAGAGCTACAGGAAGAGGTAGTAGCTGATTTACATAAACTGACTAGAGACAATTTGCTTGAAGTTTGTGATTTTCTTGAAATATCAGGAGGACAAAGAGCAGATGTAAAAGGGAAGTCCCGCATATCACTAGTGACCCATGTACTGAAATATCTGGAAAGAGAAGAAGTGACAGAGTTAGAGGTGGCATGTCTGAATCGTTGTTACTAAAAGACAAAGTTAAAAGTTTGATCAATGACAAAGATAACAGAGCGGCACAAACTGAGGAAAATGTGGAAAGCACAGAAACACAGGGAGAAATGGAGGAACAAATATCTGTAAAGCAACATAAAGATGTGGAAATTCAGCAGCTCCCCCCTGTTAGTGCTACTGCTAATGACTCCCAGCCGTTGGTTTTACCTACCATGAGCCCAAAAGTTAACATGCAGCCCTCAGTTAGTGCCCCACCACAGCAGCTAAGCCTTTAAGATTTCAGGTCAAATAGGCGAACCAGGCCAGAAAGATAAATTTCGCATTCTCCAGCCTTGCTCAAGAAATTGAGAATGGATTGAACAGAGGTTATCCTGAAATGGAAATTGTAGATGATGTCATTAGAGCTATTCCTCCAGGCTCCCAGTTACGCAGCTACTTGGAAGGGAAACCTCATCTGGCTCTCCCCACGCTCAGAAGCATTCTGCACTCCCACTTCCAAGTGCCACAGAGTTCTACAAGCAGCTAGTTTCTGAAGCACAGAACAGCAAAGAGTTTCCTCATGCGAGTTTTGGATTTGAGGCAGAAAGTACTGTTCGCGTCCCAAGAGTCAGAGTCAGGGCTTCAGTATGATCCTGCTTTAGTCCAGCGGCATGTGTTTACACACGTTACTCACTGGTCTTCAGAATGACAGCATCAGGATAGACATGCAGCCTCTCTTTCTGGATACTGAGACAACAGATGAGCTTCTACTGGAGAGGATGAACGTTTTTCTGTGATAATGAGGCTGAGAGAAGAAATAAAAAGAAGCTCAGTACCTCACAATCAACCACAAGTGTCAGAAGAGAATTTACCTGCAAAGTGCCCCATGAAGGAAGTCAAAACCAAGGCTTCCACTGAACTGTTAACAGAGATACAAGAACTGAAGGTAGGTGTAGCTTCTTTAAAAGGTCTCAGTGCAGAGGTGGCTCAAATTAAAGAGACTCTACAGCAGGTTAAGTTTCAGCCACAGCCCTACACTCTACCTTCAGCTAGGCCAGATAGACTCCCAGCTACCTGTTTTGCCACAACAGTATTGCAGAAGCTACAGTCAACCCCAAATACCTGCCCCAATGCAGCCTCAGTATGGACCTGATCAGCACCCTAATCGCTCTATCCATGTCCCACGGAGATGTTTTGTTTGTCAGCAGACAGAAATGAATGAACGCTGCATGCACTGCTACCGATGTGGAAGTCGAGAACATTTTCAAGGAGGATGTAAAGTCAGAGGAATCAGACCGTTGAGAGAAGCTGCTTTAAACAGGGAACGGTTACCACCACGGGACGGGTGTTAGCCGTAAATGTTCAAGAGTCCCAAAAATGTGCGAACTGTGGCAGTGCTGGTCCACCTGACAAATTGAAACAGTGCTCATCCTGTAAAGAGACACTTTATTGCTCTAAAACACGCCAAAAACAGAACTGGACTGAACATAAGAGGAAATTCACTCACCAGTCAAACGCCAATACAAAGTCCCCCGTATAGAGAAAAATGCTGACACTTAACCCCCCCTAGCTCAGGTCAACAGCCCCCACAGAGCTACCTCGCTAGTTGACCGGCAATGCCTAGTCGAATGTTACCTTAACAGCTACCAAGTGCAAGCCATATGGGACACGGGTTCTCAGGTGTCCATAATTGATGAAGGATGGAAAGAGGAATACTTACCAACCACAGAGCTCAGAGATGTCGCAGAGATCCTTGACTCCTCTGCTGATCTGACATTGACTGCTACAAACAGTACTGAAATGTTATATTTGGGATGGATTGAAACCACTTTCCGTCTAACCTCTGGAACTGACCAATCAACAGAACTGATTATTCCTGTGCTTGTAATGAAAGGCTGGCACCTATCTTGCCCCATCATAGGCTTTAATGTTATTGAGCACATTCTGACACATACTGAAAAGACTAAACAGTACCACACAGTGAGGAAAGCTTTCCCAAGCCTCAAAAGAAATAAGGTGAGAGCTTTTATACAGGCTGTTAGCACAGAACAAGATGAGTATGCAGTCAAAACAAAGAAAGAGGAGGTTGCAGTTTCAAAACACAGTAGTATCCAGGTTAACTGTCGTGTAGCTGCACAGCCCTTTAAAGAAGACATGACCATGCTATTTCAGCCAGACCTGAACCCACAGTGGCCAGATGGTCTTGAGTTTTATGACACACTAGTCAGAGTCAGGAAAGGTGAATTTCCAGTTATCACTATTGATGTTTCTTACCCAACTGACCATGACATTGTTTTACCAGGGCACACCTTAATTGGCACAGTACAAACCATTATGTCAGTTCTTCCTGCCCAGGTCTTTGAGAAGGTTGCAACACCAGCTACAATGAGTCACATTAGCACAAAATCTACAAGTAGTGCCAGTGAACAGTGGGATCCCCCTGTAAATTTAAGTCATCTCACTGAATATCAGAGACAAGTAGTAAAGCAGATGCTTTGGGAAGAATGTCATTCTTTCTCAAGGTCAGGTAATGATTTTGGCTGTATTGAAGAATTGCAAATGACCATTTCTCTTAAAGACGCCGAGCCAGTCAAACGCACATACATTTCAGTACCAAGCCCCCCGTACCAGGAAATGAAAAGTTATCTCCATGACCTGATAGCACAGGGATGGGTTAGGAGGTCAAACTCCTCGTATTCCTCGCCTGTTGTGTGTGTTCGAAAAAAAGATGGCACCCTTCGGCCGTGCATAGATCACAGACTTGAACAGAAAAACTCATCCTGACCGTCAGCCTATCCCTCGGGTCCAAGACATTATGGATAGCCTGGGTGGTAAGTCCTGGTTTTCTCTTTTAGATCAAGGGAAAGCTTACCACCAGGGATTCATGTCAGAGGAAAGCAGACCGCTAACAGCGTTTGTGACGCCGTGGGGATTTTATGAGTGGATTCACATCCCCTTTGGCCTCACAAACGCCCCTGCAGCCTTTCAACGTTGCATGGAGAAATGTTTGGAAGGGCTCCGGGATGACATCTGTGTCCCTTATTTGGATGACACACTGGTTTTCAGTAAAACCTTTGAAAACCATGTAAATGATGTACGTTAAGTGCTGCAATGCCTAAAAGAGTACGGCATCAAACTCAAGCCGAGTAAATGCAATCTCTTGAAACGTGAGGTCTGCTATCTGGGCAGAATAGTCTCTGAAGAGTGCAGTAGAGTAGATCCTGCTGATTTTGAAGCTGTAAGAGCACTAAAGGACATTAGACCTCAGACTGTGGGCCAGCTCAGAAAAATGCTTGATCTACTCACCTACTACAAACAGTATGTAAAAGACTTTTCGCGGAAAGCCAGCTGCCTGTATGAGCTCCTAAAAACAGACTCGGGTGAATCCCCTGACAATAACAGAAAAACAAAGGCAGGGTTAAGGAAAATGAGCCATTTTGTACCCTCAAACAAGTCGATTCTGTGGACGGACCAGCACCAGCAGGCTCTTGAACAACTGATTGACTGTCTGCTACATCCACCAATATAAGGCTTCCCTGATTTCAGTCAGCCATTTATTGTACACACTGATGCCTCACACCAAGGATTGGGAGCGGTACTGTATCAAAATCAAGATGGAAAACTCAGGGTCATTGCTAATGGCTCTCGCACGTTGACAACGGCTGAAAGGAACTATCACCTCCATGCAGGCAAGCTAGAATTTCTGGCTCTAAAATGGGCAATCACTGACAAGTTCCTCGACTATTTGTACTATGCTCCAACCTTCACTGTTTATAGTGATAACAACCCACTCACATACATCCTGTTCACAGCAAAACTGAATGCAACCACTTCCAGGTGGGTTGCAGAGTTGGCTGATTTCCACTTTACAATTAAGTACAGGCCTGGAATAGAGAACAGTGATGCAGATGCTTTGTCAAGGATGCCATTGCATGCAGAGTCACTAATGAGAGAGTGCTCTGAGGAACTGTCGTCAAACACCATCAGTGCTGCTATTGAAGCTGTGGAGGCACAGAAAGAATCCCCTGCAACATGGTTATTAACAGCTGTAGCTATGTCCGTCTCAGCCAACGGTTAATCGGCCACCGCATCAATCAGCCCCATACCCAAGGAACAGTTAAGGGGAGAGTCAACCCAGTTACCCGTCCTGTGATAGAATGTAAACTGTCGGGTTGTAAGCCACTGGTCAAGGAGTTGACAGCATTCAGTCAAAAAACAAAATGTCTGTTCAGAGAGTGGGACAAATTGATGACAGACGATGATGGCATTCTGTACAGAAATACCACTGCCCGCAAGCAGCTAGTCTTGCCAGAAAGATACAGAGGGAAGGTGTTACAGGAGTTGCAAAATAACATGGGACACCACGGTGCTGATCGCGCAGTCTCCCTAATACGGGATTGCTTCTTCTGGCCGTACATGCAATCAGACATTGAGCACTATGTGACCAAGACCTGCACTTGTCTGAAACAGAAAAAACCCTGTCATTACACTAGAGCCCCCTTGACCAATATTGTGACAACACAGCCATTCGAACTGATAAGCATTGATTTTCTCCATCTTGACCGATGCATGGGAGGATACGAGTACATTCTTGTCATTGTTGATAATTTCACACGTTTTTCCAAGCATATGCCACCACGTCAAAGTCAGGCAAGACTGCCGCAAACCTCATCTTTAATGATTTTTCTCTAAAGTTTGGTTTTCCCTCTCGAATCCATCACGACCAAGGAGGAGAGTTGAAAACCCAGTTGTTCAGTCAGTTAAAAAAAACTCTGTGGAATGGCTGGGTCCAGGACAACGCCCTATCACCCGATGGGGAATGGTCAGGTGGAACGGATTAACAGAACCTTGTTCCAAATGCTTAAGACATTAACTGAGACACAGAAATCGAATTGGAAAGAGTCCCTGAACAAACTGGTGTATGCCTATAACTGTACACGCTGTGAAGTGACAGGCTATTCGCCATTCTATCTTCTGTATGGGAGGTCACCTAGGCTTCATGTAATACGATTGAGATGCTGTGATGATGTTTAAAATGATCATATGGTCATGAGAAAAAAATTCATAAGATGGGTTTTAAAATGGATTAAAAACATAAAAAAAAACTCATGGTAAGTTTACAAAGGGTTAAAAAGGTAAAACGCTAAAAAGCCTAACTAATTCATTGTTTATTTCATTTTTCATTGTTAAAAATTCAGATGTAGCAGTGTTATCAGTGATTGACAATGTTATCTTGAACCACTCGTCTAAGATTGATTACTCAGGCCTTCACCAGCTTACCAAGGGGAATTGCGGTATTTTCCTCATTGCAGTAAACCTTGTTACTGAGGAAACGCCGCTCTGAGAGTAGTATCGGAAGGTCGGAAATATGGAGTGCGATGTAACAGAAAGTTCAGAAAAGGGAAGTAGGAATGAAAGTGAGGAAGAAAAATACATTGTTAGAATGAAGGCTGCAGCAATTGGATGTCGTGCAAACGGTCTTTTTAGTGATATGCACGAAGTAGGAAGATTTAAAAAATGTGAAATCAGAGATGTGAAGGCAGTGAGAGCAACGCGGGGTGGAACGGTAGTGGTGGAATGTAAAAGTTACAGGCAATATGATAAATTATTGAAGATTACAATGTTTGATTTGACAAACGTGGTTTGTTTTCCATTGAAAAGAAACACGAACATTAAGCGGGTTATAAGCGGAAAGCCTATCCGTTCTATTGGAATTTAAATCTGAGTTACCCGAGAGAGTATTTTTAGATTATGTAAGTTATCGGGTTCGAGACTATGTAAGGGCACCACTCAGATGTTATTGGTGTCCGGAGTCGGAGCATGTGGCTGCAGTATGTAGAAGTAGGACACATAAATGTAGAAAATGTGGGAAAGAAGATTGTTCGGAGGATGAGTGTACTACTAAGGCTCAGATAGTGTGTTTTCACGGTGGGGGAAACCATGAAGTTGGAGCATTGGAGTGCAAAAGAAGGAAAAAAGAACAGGAGGTGGAAAGAATAAGAACACAGGGCAGAGTGTCATATGCAGAGGCTGTTAAGAGGGTGCAGATGGAAAAAGAAAAGAAGGGGAAAGAGCAGGCTAGGGTTCAGGAAATTGAAAAAGCAGACGAGAATTTCATAAGAATGGAAAGAAGACACTTTTTGGCTTTTATTGCAATGGTGGTGATATGTTCTAGAGACCTGGAAACTAGAACTGAGTGAATCAAAATGGTGATAGATGCTGCATAGAATAATGGATGTTAAAGGGGAAGAAATTCAAGGGATTTTGGAGAGAGGGTTTGGCGGGGGTCAGGTGACCGTAAAGTGAAGTTTAAAAATGGGGATTTAAGAAGGAGATAAGATAGATATTTGGGGTTTGTTTGTTTGTGTTTTTTTTTTACTTTTATGAGCTTTCTTGATACGGTTAATTTTTTACCTTCGCCAGCGACTTCGCTGACGAAGGTAATGTTTTGATCCCCGTGTATTTATTACCTTCGCCAGCGACCTCGCTGACGAAGGTAATGTTTTGATCCCCGTGTATTTATTTGTTTGTGTGTCTGTCTGTCTGTCTGTGTGTATGTATGTGTATCGAATAACTCAAAAAGTACCACATGGAATTTCATAAAATTTGGTGGGTTGATTTGGCATGACCTGAGGATTACTCGATTAGATTTTGGGAGTGATCGGGTCAAAGGTCAAGGTCAAGGCCACGAAAAGGTCAAAACCGACTTTCGGCCATATCTCGGTCAATTTTTATCCGATCGGCATGAAACCAACGCCAGTGGCGAGGGATTCAGTGGCGTCGGCGAAGGTATGCGCTCTACCGAGTGCCCGTTCTAGTTTTCTTTCTGTGGAGGGCAGTAATACGCCTAGTAGCGTCCACATTTCCATAAATTTCAAAAGAAGAAGAAGAAGACCGCCGCTCTGATCACACACACTCGTGATTATTTCTCCCCTTATTCAGGTATGTTGCTAATATTTCATCACTAAACGTGTTGTGATTATTTTCTAACATGTTGAGGATGTTTTTGGAGTGTTTATATACAAACTTTTGAGTAAGTAAAAGTAAGTTTTGTCGAGTGCGGTAACGAGTGCATGTGTTTTGCTAGCTTACACGTGCGTGGTAGAAACGGATTTTGCATCATTGTTTATACTGTTTATTTGATGAATATTGTGAGTTTTCTGAGAGTTTTCTGACTTAAAATTACATGCTATGTACCAATGAGAGTGAAAAGGGATGAGTAATGTCTTTAAAAAAAAACATTTTGTTGTGACTGAAAAAAAAGAATATTTCAGTGTATTTGTCTGCGGCGACCTCTTCAGGTTTTTGTTTTAATGTGATTTTTGTTGCACAGAATCCCTTAAATGCCTTTACGCTGCACTAAAGATATGAGTGATTTTGCACATAGCATATCTATATTTTGTTTCTGAATGGAAGATAATTTTCAGTCCATGTTAAATATATTTCAGAGCTCAATTTTCATTCACTTTGTCATTTATACAAGTAACAGAACAGGCATAGTCTATGAAGAAATTCAGTGATGTAAAATGTTTTACTTTTTTCTCATAATGAACCTGTGTAGTTCAGGAAAAAGTATATGTTTTGTATGCTTTGGCATTTGACCTGTAGTGTAAGAATTGTTTTCAAATTGATGTGTATATATATATTTTTTATTCATTGCAGAAAACCTTGTTACTGAGGAAACGCCGCTCTGATCACACTCGTGATTATTTCTCCCCTTATTCAGGGGCGTAACATTATCACTTCATCAACTACATTAATGACCTTGATAAGAATATTGAGAGCAGATTGGTTAAATTTGCAGATGATACTAAATTGGGAGGTTTGGCAAATAGTTTAGAATCCATTAAAGTGATTCAGGATGATTTGGATAGAATCTAGAATTGGGCATAAATGTGGCAAATGAAATTTAATGTAGCGAAATGTAAAGTTGTACATGTAGGTAATAAAAACATTAGATGGGATTACTTCGTGGGAGGTTTAAAACTGGAATGTGCTGCACACGAAAAAGATCTCAGAGTGATTTTTGACCAAACCTTTACAGGCTCTAGCCATTGTGGCATAGCAGTTAAAAAAAGCCAATCGGATGCTGGGATACATTGCCTTAAGTATTGAGTACAAATCCATGGACACGTCAGACCTCATCTGAAGTATTGTGTGCAGTTCTGGGGACCATAGTACGAAAGAAGTTCAGAGTAGAGCCACTAAGGTAATTCCAGGTATAAAAGATGAAAGCTATGAGAAGAAAATTTGGAAATATTTCTTTACCCAAAGAGTCATTTTGATGTGGAATAGCTTGTCTGACCATAATGTTGAGGCAGAGACCTTGGGAGTTTTCAAGAGCAGGCTTGACGTAAAGCTAGAAACCATTGAGTCATTGAGTATCTGAAGTGATATATTCACAATAGCATAAAGAAACTGGCCAGCCTAGTTGGGCTGATCGGCCTGTTCTCGCCATTCATGTTATGTCATGTTGTGTTATCAGGGGCAGCATTTAGCATAGATTTAAGTGGCTGCCAACTGCATGTCAGTCGGTACTTTTTCACATTTTTCTAGAGTGCACATAGCGCCCCTGCCTACAGTGTCTGCTTCGGTTCTGCCAAGCTGCACTGAGCAGTTGCAAGCAAATTCTGCTAGAGTACATGTTCCACTAAAGCTAAAGAACCATGGCCTGATGGCCTGGATACCCAGGAAATAATAATAATAATAATGCATCAATTTTATATAGCGCTTTTCTGTACACTCAAAGACGCTTTTACAATGGATACATTATTCATTCACTCACACATTCACGCTCTGATGGTGGTAAACTACGTTTTTGTAGCCACAGCTGCCCTAGGGCAGACCGACGGAAGCGTGGCTGCCAGTATGTGCCTACGGCCCCTCTGACCACCACCAAACATTCACACACAGCCATACCAGAGTGTTCCTATATTGCATGTTTTGTGGGTGGGGGAAACCGGAGTACCCGGAGGAAACCCACGCGAACAACATGCAAACTCCACACAGCAAGGCCCCAGGCCGGATTCAAACCCACCTTGCTGTGAGGCAGTAGTGCTAAGCACTGTCCTTATTCCTTGCCATGTTTTGTATTTTTCCTTGTCATATCTTTTCCCTGCCATTTTCATAGTCTCTGCGTATATTATCATTCCGGTTCATGTTCATGTCATTGCCATGCATTGCACCTTTGTCTCCCCTGTCTTGTGATCTGGGTTTCCAAACATTCCTTCCAATCTTGTTAACTTCCTTCGTCTTACTGTTCAATCATTACTAACAAATACCAATGGTTTATTATTATTAGTCTACTAACAGCAACTAACCTTGTACATTATACTAACTTACTAACGAGTACTTAGGGATTGTATAGCTGCACATTACTAATTGACTAACGAGCTCTCAGCACTCGCTCTGCTCTAGTCTCCGCCCCTTGCCTTCACTCAATTTACTCTGCTGTGCTTCAGCGGATTCTCCGCACCTTGTTAAACACTGTTCTGCCTCTCACTCTGTGCACTTTAGAACTCCCTAACTGGAGTCATCTTTTTGTCTTAGGTTGTCTATGTAATCCCTGTCCGTGTTTTGGCTTTCACCAAGTTCATGTGGTTATGTACTTCCTCTTGTTCATTCCTTTGTTAATTAGTCTGACCCAGCTCACCTCTTCGCTATTATAGCATGTAACTTCTCGTAGGTGTATTTAAGCACTCATTTCTCTACCAGCTCTGGTCAGAACATTTTCCTTGAGCTGTGTTTATGCCTTGTGCTCAGTGTTATACTTCTGACTGGAGCGTCCCAGATTTTGATTTTGTCCTCGCCTTTGACATACCTGTGCCCGTGTAATGAACCTGCTTTGCCCGACCCTGAGTTTTGTGTTCGCTGCTCTGTTTAAGAACTGGATTACGACTACTGGATTCTAATTTTGGATTGTGGACTCTGCACCGTTGCCTACTGCCTTGCCTGGGTTTCCACCCCAGAATGAAAAAAGAACAAGTTTGCTGGATCTGTTGGTTATCGCCTCAGGTTCCTGAACGCACCCTCACAATAGAAGTACAATCTCATATCCCTGTGCAAGTGCTGTTCTGGGATCAACTATGTAATGCTTGTCCTCAGGTCTATGAATGCTTTACAACTGTCCATCGCATGTGGATAGCAAGCACCAAGCAGTGAAAGACTGACGGTCTCTATGTTCACTAGAAATGCATTAGAATGCAATGAAGACAGAGGTAATGCCCTCACAGGCTAATTTAGCCTAAGAAGTCATGTGACACAAAATGAATATTAAGCTGTACAATTCTCTATCAAAATTCAAGTACAAGAGTGTTCTATGAGTTCAAGAGCACTTCTACAGTCGTTGAAACACTATAACTGGTGTTAGGTTTTAGGGAACTACTTTAAATGCATTTTAGTTTTAAACGAGTACTGTAAGAGTGCAGTTACATCTTATTTCGATTATTCTCTCACAAAGAAAGAACTGATGAAGAGGATTTTAAAACATTTCCCTGTCTGCTGGTGGTCTGTCTATGGGGTGTCTAAAAGCATTCTATATTTTATTCCGCCTTTCTAAAGAATGACCACCATATACAGTATTTATCACATAACTATTACACCACCCTCTTTCTCACGCATACAAACACACACTCAGACGCACACAAACTGTAGCACATATGCGCACACACATGCCTCACTGCCCTGGGTCAGCACAACTCCATGGATTTTAACATTCTCTCTGCAAAATGAAAACAGCTCGTTTTTGGAAATCATGTAGCAAATTAGACTTACATCCATATTGATTTTTTTTCAGATCTGATTGCCAATCCTGCAGAGCGTCTTTCAGATCAGGTACAACAAGCCAAATCACGAACACTGAAAAACAGAGTTAAGAAATTATAGAGTCATTTCAGAAACACCAAACAGCAGAGCTATCTTAGTGACAGAGGAACATGGGTAATCATCTTACAATGATGCAGGACAAATTAATGTTATTGTATTCACCACGGTCTGAGGATGCATTTCCAAGGGTAGGCTGCATCCTTCGAAGAGTGCATTTTTAGGGGTCGTCACTTACGTCCATCTGTCAACCTGACTTATAGGGTTAGGGATAAGGTTAAATTTAGGGTTACGGTTAGGATTGGGGCTGGGGGTTAGCGGTAAGATTAAGCTTAGGGAAACCAGAGACGACTAGCTCAAACCAAAGCTGTTTAACAGGGATGAAAGGATGTTATGCCAGTTTGGCGGATGGAATCAAGTGACGACCCCTAAAAATGCAGCCTTCAAAGGCTGCAGCCTACGCTTTGAGATGCACCCTGAGACTACAGCCTAATAGTTTCGGAATTTGAGGGGTACAAGTATAGACTTGGGAATTAATCTATCACACCTCATCTGGCAAGTACATGCCGTGCCTGCTACCACTGACATCCCTCTGAACTGATGCTTGAACAAGACTCCATTTCCCCAATTCTTTAATTTCTCTCCATTCACCTCCAATTCTTCCCTCTTCCTCCTTGCCTACCCTGTTGGCTGAGCAAAGAGCAAATAGAAGCTGCAAAATGGTAGGAAAGAAATGGAAGTTAAGCAATTAGAGCTTATAGCGAATGGAATGTTCTGGAGTGGGTTTTGAGAGAATCATTATCGCTGGCAGTTTAATAAACAGTTCAAATCTTATATTTCATAATTTGTAGCTGCATGGGCCGTAGTGTCGGTGGATGATTGACCTTATTTTAGGCTAAGTTGTGGGATTTTATGTGTTCTTTGTGAGTGCAATTAAACCATTAAAAATAGTCATGTTGTCTCACAAGAGCTGTCGAATTGTGCACTTGTGCTGCGATTATTTAATCTGAACATTTTCACTAAATTATTTTAGTGGCATTGATAACATCATAATCTGGAGTGTGTCTTCTACTGAAAATTTCATCTCCACACTCCAGAGTTGGTATTTTTATTAGTTTTTTGATCAGCCACTGGTCATTTCCTATGGTGTTGAAATGATTGCAGTCATTTACATTTTAAACACAGCCTTAAAACATGTAACAGATTCAGTTTGAATGGATATTCAATACTCTGATATGTTTATAAAAATTCAGTAAGTGTCTAGAACAGCGTTCTGTGGAATGACAGTGTTGGTTAAGGGGATTAGTGGTTCTGAGTATTTTGAGAAGCCACAAACAGAAAAAGAGATTGACACCTGTATCCCCCAAAACCCCTCCATGCTCTGCGCTATAAATGCAGCTATAGTGAGCTCCTCAGCCAGTGTGCTGGTTCTTTACCAGATGAAATTTACAGTTTGCTCTGATGTTAACAAACTGGTTTTAAAGGGAATGGTAGAGGCCGCTCTGATTAGCCTTAATGGAACCACATACCAGCCACGCACACGTAATTCCACAGTTGAGCTATTGTCTCATATCACAGAATTAATGAAGCAGAGTTGACCATGCCCAGTTTTCATCTGCGATCCCATTAGCATCGATGCTTCCGACTATGTTTACAGCGCCGTCCATAATTATTGGCACCCCTGGTTAATATGTGATAAAAGCCTTAAAATAAATTCAGTTTTTAGTGCAGAAGCATGCTCTCACACTGAAAATTGTAGAAAAATGTAACCTTCAACTCAAGTGAATTTTAAGGGAAAAATAATCCCTGACTAAGAAATAATTATTTTTCATGAAATCACCTGTTACACATATCAGCACCCCTAACAATTCCTAGGAATTAAATGTAATTGAAGTATTTCTGTCATTTCTACAGTAGTTTACAAAGTTGATCAGAGTATCTAGGAACATTTAATTACTAATTAATCACTTCCTGTTTCCCTGGGGTATAAATACGACGTGACACAGCGGCCATTACTCTTATCCACTCTTCAGCATGGGAAAGACAAAGAAACACACCATTCAAGTAAGGCAGATGTGTGTCAACCTTCACAAGTCAGGCAATGGCTACAAAAAAATAGCCACTCGCCTGCACCTGCCCGCAAAATTTTTTTTGCACCTCATTTTCCACACGTGCTTTTCTGTTCGACGAATCAGCATCTTTTTTAGATTCTATTTTTATCAGTCACTCGGTTCACTCATTAAAAATGAAATGTATATATGAGCTACTTAACTGATTGAAAATATTACAAATAATTAAAAAGGAAAAAAAGAAAATAAAAAAACTGCCTTCACTGGGATTCAAACTAGAGTTTCCAGCGTGCAAATCCACAGTACTACCCATTAGTCCATCTGTGCACTTTGTTTAACTTTGTTGAAAACTTGATGTTATACCTTCCCCAAACGCTAACACTAAATCAGACCCTCAACTGAACCCTAATCTTAATCCTAACCTAAATTTAGGGCCACCCTAAACCGTCGCAAACCGTAGGCGCAGCGAAACCATAGCTAGGTGATTAGGCTAGGTAGCTAAGGTCGCTAACGACGGTGCGAAAAAGCCTGAGCTCGTCGTCTGGGGCCAAGACCTAATACACAGTCTATTAGTATTATAAGACATATTGGAGTCTCGACTGACGAGTCGGCAGGTTTCGAGTGCTGAAGCAAGGCTTTCACCAAGCTTTCTGCAATAACTCAGAAGGGGCCAATAGGGCATAACTATTACATAATCCTTTTTCAGAATTTCGTAGTTTACCTACCTCCAAGATGGCTGTATTTGCCAGTTGTGTTGAGCAATGTTCACAGTAGCTGATAACAGAGTTGTTTCAAGCGCGCTAATGACGTAATTATAAACAAAGACGCGGATTCATCGAACAGAAAAGCATGTGTGGAAAATGAGGTGCAAAAAAAATTTTGCCACCTGCCCATATCTAATGTCAGAGGAATCATTAAGACATTTAAAACAACTGGAACAGCGGCAAACAAGCCTGGACTAGGACGCAAGGTTATTTTGCCACCACGCACAGTGAGGAGTATGGTAAGAGAAATAAAAAGTTCTCCAAAGCTCACTGTTAAAGAATTGCAACAAATGGTAGCATCTTGGGGTCACAAAGTCTCCAAAACAACCATCAGGCGCTATCTACATGCCAACAAGCTGTTTGAGAATCATGCACGGAAAAAACCTTTTCTCACTCACAATCATAAACGCAAACGTCTGGAGTTTACTAAGTGGTACTGGGACTTCAACTGGGATCTTGTGCTTTGGTCAGATTAGACCAAGATAGAGCTTTTTGGCAACAAACATTCTAAGTTGGTCTGGCGGAACACAAAAGATGAGTAGGCAGAAAAGCACCTCATGCCCACTGTGAAGTATGGGGGAGGATTGGTGATGCTGTGGGCCTGTTTCTCTTCCAGAGGCCCTAGGAACCTTGTTAGGGTGCATGGCATCATGGACGCTTTGAAATACCAGGACATTTTAAATGAAAATCTGGTGGCCTCTGCCCGAAAGGTGAAGATGGGTCGTCACTGGGTCTTTCAGCAAGATAATGACCCTAAACATGTGGCCAAATATACACAGAAATGGTTCACCACACACAGAATCAAGCTCCTCCCACGGCCATCTCAGTCCCCAGACCTCAACGCCATTGAAAACCTGTGGAGTGAGCTGAAGAGGTGAGTGCAGAGGACAGGACCCAGGTCACTGGATGATTAAGAGAGATTGTGCAAAGAGGAATGGTCGAAGATCCCTCTTTCTGTATTCTCCCATCTTGTGAAACATTATAGGAGAAGATTACGTGATGTTTTGTTGGCAAAAGGGGGTTGTACAAAGTATTAACATCATGGGTGCTAATAATTGTGGCGCACATGATTTGATGTAAAAGAATTATTTCTTAATGTTGGATTTTTTTCCCACTGAATAAATGCACTTGAATTAAAGGTTGGATTTTCCTCTTTTTTTTGTGGTTCTATATTATTTACAAAAAAACTTAATTTATTAGAAGCTAAAGAACACATCTTAACCAGGGGTGCCAATAATTATGGAGGGCGGTGTATGTCGTCACATTCAGGCCCAAGACCAGAACTCTTTTGTAATGGGTCCTAAGGTAAACAAGGTAAAGCTTTAAAGCTTGCTAGGAAAGACACAGAAACAAACTGGGATGATGCGGAACAAACACAAAAACAGTAGGGTATGAGAGGCTGGGCAGTAAGACGATTATGACAAATAGGCAGGCAGTTGGTCGCTGCAGCGCATTGTTCAGTGGTTCGCAAACTTGATTCTGGAGTACTCCTGTGTATGGTGGTTTTCACTCCAACCATAAGGCAATTACATTATTTTTACGAGATATTAACGTTTCTTTACTAAGGATTATTTAAACTCATAATAGCAATCTAAGTGCACAATCTACAGTGCACAAAGTAAGTGCATTTAGGGTGTGTCCAAATCTACTTTTGCAAGTTTACCAACAGATTAATTAATCTTAGGCTTGTTTCAGGAGTAACATGAAATGCCCATTATAATGTTACTCCCGTTATCTTACAAGGTATTGGATTTCTGTCCTCTGCTGTTCACTCCAACCTCCGTTACTTTGGGGTTATCTCCAATAACTCCATGTTGTTGGATACCCATGTTAGGTAACTGTCCAGATCATGCTTTTTCCAAATGAGAAACATCAGCAAACTCAGATCCGTAGTCTCTAACGCAGATATAGATGCTAATCCATGCCCCTGTAACTTCACGCTTAGATCAATGCAACTCGCTGTTCTCCATCATTAGTGAATCTGCTCTCGGCCGTCTGCAGGCATCCAAAATGCTGCTAGACTGTTCACCAAGTCAAACAAACGGTCTCACATCACCCCACTACTCATGTCCCTCCATAGGTTCAAGTTCAAAATTCTTACCCTCACATATAGAGCACTCTATGGTCAGGCCCCGCATATCTGATAGATCTGATTCATTTACACTCATCATCCCGTTCGCTTAGATCCAATCTTTAACAGTCCCTCGCACTCACCTCACAACATGTGGTGACCGAACTTTCATGGTCACCTTATGGAATGCTCTGACCATGGCCATTAGGTTTGCTGACTCGGTGGACTCTTTTAAAAGTCTATAATAGAAGTACTTATTCAAACAGGCGTTTGATTAAGATGCTATCTTTCCCTTGTATAACTGTTGTTTTCTTTGTTTCCCGTGAATATATATATATATATATTTTTACATTTTTTATCTATTGCTGTATTCTACTGTGGTTTTTTTTCCATGTCTGTAAAGCACTTTGTGACATTCGTCCATGGAAAGCGCTATATAAATAAACTTTACAGACTTTTTTTCTTACTTACACTCATCAGATTGTCATCTCCCATTCCCTTTAAAAGCCAGGAGCTCTTGCACCTTGGCAGATTGATATAACAGCGGACTTGCCAGGCAGAAAAAAAAAAGTTTCCCTTGCTCGTACTTGAAGTGATATTTGTACCCACCATCCAAACATGAGTTCAACTTGGTTGATCACAGGATATAGAATTATACATAATTTTGCTTTTCCATTCTTTGTCATAATAAAAAATTTGGAAATCCTCCTGCAGTTTCCATTTTTAACCTCAAATTGGCATTGGGAATAAAACAAACAAAAGGCAGAAAACAACTTCTTTTTCACTTTTTTGGTTACACGTATGTTATCGGGTACTTCAACATCTCCACAACAACATTGGCCATGGTTACACTCATCTTTTCAATACAAGTTTTGTCATCTGATCATGGATGAATTAACTGTCAAATCCGTACGCTCCAAAATCCACTCGCCAATTTTGTCCCGTCCCTTCTCGGTGCACTTGTCTATTTTCAGGGTGACACTGTGTCAACCTGATCAGACGTACTCTCCGGTGTTACTGGTTATTCAGGCACACAGCACATACAGTTGCAATCAAAATTATTCAACCTCCATTGAAAATTAGGTTTACTGGCAAAATGTATTAACTTTGAGCTGTTTGCAATGAACAAATCAAACAAGAACAATTTAATAGCCCAACACAACAAATATTACTTATGGCTTCTCCAAATTCAACACAAAATTCCACTTTTAATGACTAATGCAGGCTCAATATTATTCAAACTCTTCATGAAAAGCATCTATAATCCTTAGTAGGGCACCACTATGACTTGCTGGAAATGTGATGCATAGGCAGAGAACAGTTTCTGGCAGCATTCCCAAGGAATCTTAGTCCAGTCCTCATAGACAATGGCCTCCAGATCACTAATATCCTAGGGTTTGCATGCTGCAACTGTCTTCTTTAAATCCTACCAGAGATTTTTTATGGGGTTCAAGTTAGGCGACTGCGATGGGCATTCTAGAATCTTCCCAGACTTCTGAAACTAAGCTTTGGTGGATGTTGCGGTATGCTTAAAGGTGATCTATTATGCTGATCCTTCTTTTAATACATATTAGTAATATTATAATGTTGGTTGTCCATCCTCAACCTCTGAAAAGTTTCTAAACATAAAATACAGGGGTTTTGCCGTAATCCAAGAACGTGATTTTGTGAATGTGATTTCCTCTCTCAACAGCCCCTCCCGAGATCTTCACCAGATCTGGGCAAAAGCTGATGTCAGGTTGTGCTATCCAATTAATACAGACCTAGCCAGAGCCAACCAGGTCGCTGGACCTGCCCACACCAGAAACTATTCTAGCAGGCACTAACAACAGCAGATCATACTATACCTCAGTAGCTTCTACACTTTTGGAAATACAAAAGACGAACCGCAGATCATTTGAGGTGCAGTTTTGTCAGTATCTCTCCCAAAGCTGCTTGTCTGTTTACTTTTGGACGCGAAGGAAAACACCTACTTCTCTTCGAAAAGACGATGCCACCAGAAATCAGTGGGCAGCTTTTTTTGTTTGCTGGCAGCAAACAGCCATGGCCAAAGGGAACGTTAGCCGTTTGTGCTCAGCATTTCACCAAAGACAGCTTTGTCAATAAAGGATAATTCGACACAGGATAAGCGTTTCAGCTGCTTTGCAAACCTGAAGCAGTTGCATCGATCAAGCACTTGGAGCCGCAAGCTGTAAGTAACCATATAACAGCAAATAATGTAAATGAAGCTATTGTGTTACGGGTGGCTAGCAGGACCGCTAGTGATAGTTAGCACTAACAACTGGCCTCAAGCGCAGGCTTTCTAAAATATCTGAAGATAAAGCCTGTATTGGTTGCGACTGTCTGTAACTCACAGACACAGAAGCTGTAAGTTGCTTTTACTGCATAAGCCAATAGCCAGTTGATTGTGGCAGTAGTACAGCGGCTGAAATAGCCAAGTTACTGTTGCTAATGTTTGTGTCCGAAATATGCAAAAGTAATATCGGGAAATTCTACAGAAGGTGTGTGAACATAAACCTCATTTGAAGCCAACTTGTTATACTTGTTTGTAATTTGGATGCTTGGTACAACTGTCCACGGTAACGGAACTTGCTGTCTGTAGAACCTGTATTGCAAGAGTTTGTCTCTGTGGTTATGACCGCTCAGTTACCAGCTACTGCATGTTAGTTTGTGTCGTGCTAATTAGAAATGTTTCTGGTTAACTTATATGCAATAATTCTGATCGGTATGCTTGTGTTACTTCGGTTAGCAGTAATGTGGCAGTTTCATCATAACCTTGGCCAATTGTAGCCACTACGGTTGAAGCTAGCTGGAGAGGTGCTGCATGTGTCCACAAAGTTGGACTGAAAAGCACAGTTAGACCAGAGTTGGTTTTGCAGAGCTTGGGATACGTGTTTGGGTTTGTTTATGGCTGCTTGTGATCCCTTCACTTATGACCATGACCGAGATCAACCCAATACTTCATAAATGCCTGGGCAAGCTCTCTGGTGCTACCCAGAAAGTAATGCGAAACACAGAAGCTCTACCGTGTTTGGTATAACAAATGATTTCTCTGCACTACTGTGACATAATTTCATCCCCCTTTAGAAGTTGTTGTGGCTAGTAAAAAAAATGAAAAAGGCGGAGAATAAAAAGGAAATTCTTTCCTGTAGAAGTGATTGATTCGCTTGCCCTACATAAGCAACCTGTCCGCAGAAATGGATCTTATGGTCTGTAAAACGTGTATTATGTTTATAACATCTAGCTGTCGCGTACTATCCATAAAGCTGCTTTCACATGGGATGCGAAACTAATTTTTCGCAGGACAGATTAGCCAATATTCAAAGTCAATGAAAGACGCAAATACACGCGTTATGGGCACGTTAAGCAGCTTTCACACCGGACGCGAAATAAATTTTTTGCGGGACAGGGTACATTCAAAGTCAATGCAAAGAGGCGAATACACACCTTATGGCCACGTGAAGCCGCTTTCACATCGGACGCGAAACAAATTTTTTTTGCGGCAGATTAGCTACATTCAAAGTCATGACCGCTTATCAGCTACTACATGTTAGTTCGCGTGCTCAGCTAATTAAAAATGCTCCTGGTTAACTTATATGCAGCGATTCTGATCGGTATGCTTGTGTTACTTCGGTAAGCATCAATGTGACAGTTTCATCATATTGTTGCCTGATTGTACCCACTACAATTGAAGCTAACCGGAGAGGTGCAGTTAGACCAGACGAAGATTTTGCAAAGCTTGGGTGCGTTTTTGGATGCTTGGGAAATGATGGCTTTACTTATCCATGACCAGGGTCAGCCTGATTCATCTCCAATGTCTGGGCAAGCTCTCTAATGCGAACAGGGAAAGCAATAGGGAAGCACACAGGCTGTAACGTGTCCGGTATAACAAACGATTTCTCTGCATTACCATCGATTAAATATTAAATTCTTTCATGCATAGGTGATCAAATCGCTAGCTCCACCTAAGCAACAGTTCACGCAAACGAAATATAGGTCTGTAAAATATGTATTAGGTTCATGATATAACCGGAGCTCGATCTAGCTCTCGCGCACTCTCCATAACTCGCCCACTTTCCGCAAGGAGAAGCTGGTCATTCCGAAGCAATAAGTAAACCATTACCACGGGCAATTTCAGAAAACGGCCATTTAGCCTGGAGCTTTCGCCCCTCCGTCATATACCAGTGCAGAAGCTGTTCGTTTCTCCATGCTAACAACACACCACAGCTATGCACACAAACCAGCAGGTCCTAATACACACTGAAACAGTCCATAAGCTGTTGGTCTACTTTTAGCTGCTCCTCACTGTCCATGTTTCCCTCTAAACTCAGACCAACCAGATTTCTAGGGTCTCCGGTCTACACTTGGACATGTCAAACCATTTTACAAATGTGTCTGTATGTTGTGGGTACTAGCTTTCTCTGCATCCTAGCTAGTAGAAGAACCGCTGTACTCACCACTGTTGCCATAAAACTGTAACCGATCGCAAAGTTGAGCTTCCGCTGCCAGATTTTCGCACTGCTTCCTCCACATTCGCCGCTGCGTTTATTAGAATAAGTTCATTTCATTAGATCTATATTCAAGTATAATGTTACATTGGCCGTTCGTTATCAGATGGCGGCCGTGTCTCTCGTTTCACTCTGGGGAGGCAGACTCGGAAAACTGCGTTCTGCAGCCTCTTCTGGCCCAACTCTGCCCTCCACAGAGCTGGCCAGTCAGAAGAAAGTGTGCACACAGGGAGTGGGGGCCATAGTGGAAGAGCCACCCCAATGAGGCGTTTCAAGCAGAGACTACAATAAACTACAAATGGGTTTTTTGAGGATGGCAGTAGGAGCTAAATAAGGACCCTGTTTTGGACTTTGAACAATCAGGAGTACTCTAGGGGAGTCCAAGATCAAAATATAACCTTGGAAATATAGCAAAATAGGTCCCCTTTAAGATCATTGTCCTGTTGGAAGGTCCAATGATGCCCAAGCATCAGCTTTCCTACAGACGGCATGACATCTTCTCCTTGGATATCCTGGTACTTGACTGAATGCATCTTGCCCTCCACACTTTGCAGATTTCCAGTGCCAGAGGAAGCAAGGCAGCCGCAGTGCATCAAAAAGCCCCCACAATTCTTCACTGTAGTTAGGGTGTACTTTTCAGCATATGTTTCTTTATTCCTCCTGCAGACATACCACTGATTCATAAGCCCGAAATATTCCAGTTTTGTTTCATCACTCCACAGAACAGTATCCCAAAACTTCGCTGGCTTATTACCCCGCCCCACCCGAAGGGTGAGGGCAAGGGGTATTGTTTTTGTTTCGGTTTGTGTGTTTGTGCGTTCGTTTCTGTGTTTGTTTGTTAACACTTTAGCAGCCAAACTAACGGCCAGAATCACCCAAAATTCAGTTTTGGGATTGCCACTCACCCAGAATAGATGCCTATTGCATTTTGGAAAAGTAGGTCAAAGTATGTGCGTGGGGCGGGGTTTGTTGTGCCTGGCACCACATGTAATTATGGTTTTGAACATATTGGAGCTTATGCTTTTGGATCAGTTGTGAAGTATGTCTTGTTTGTCATGGAGACCTTCAAAGTTTATTATACGCCCTACTGTGCAAACTGAAACCTCAGTGCCCTCTGTCTCCAAGTCTTGCTGCGGGTCTCCTGCAGTCATTCGAGGGTTTTTGACCACCCGTCTCCTCAGGGATCTGGTGACAGCCATGGATAGCTTCCTCTTTCTACGACATCCTGGTACTGTAGCCACTCTTCCTTTAACTCTGAACTTGTGAACTATGCTTCTAACTGTATCTCTACGAACATTCAGTGCCTGTGCTGCCTTTTTGCATCCTTTTCCTAGTTTGTGCCAGGCAATGATCTCTTCTATTAGCTTTTTGGACAATTCTCTTGACAGCCATATTTCTAATATCCAATCAAATGTCACTGTCAACAAATCCCTAGCGAGTGCAAGTATTTGATGTGTTCTTTCTCAAGCACAACTGATGCAACTAATTAAGCTCTTGATTAGCTGCAATAGGCGTGCTTGAGACGACACCTGATTTGCAAATATGCTCTTATGACATATTCTATTCAGTGAGTTGAATAATTTTGAGACTGCAGTAGTCATTAAAAGTGCCATTTTGTGTTAAATTTGGAGAAACCACTTGTAGTATTAGTTGTTTTGAGCTATTTAAAATGTTCTTGTTTATTCTGTTTATGATAAACAGCTGGAAGTTATAAATTGCTGAAGTTGTTAAGTTTGCCAGTAAACCCAATTTGCAATGGGGGTTGAATAATTTTTATTGCAACAGTATATACTTCAGTCTCAATGATTGCTTGAGTCTCGCTCATATTGCTACATGGTGATAGGTTGGAAAAGCTGTTTTCTTCCTGTAGGTGGGCTAATGCACTTGTATGGAATTATATTTGTGCCACAATCCTGAGCGAGCAATTGGAAACATTGCACACAGAAAAATATATTGCAAGCACACAAATCTTGTTTTGAGGAAAAATGAAACGCGAGTGAAAAAACCTTCCGATTGAGCAAACAAAATTTTATTCTGTACTCAACAAATGTCTTTGTATGTTTGCTATGATCAATATGAACGTGCAATATTAACCTCTTTCACTCAGTTTCACTCTACGCCCTCTCACAAACTCATGCTTGATGCGCCGGCAGACAGCAGCATGCTTGCTCAAAGTGTGTCCATCTCTCTCTCTCAATCTGCCCTCTCTGTGAATGCTCAACTTCACCTGCGTGCTCGCTCAAGCTTAGCTGTGCACAGTGTTACCAATGCGCCACAATTCTGATTGGCTGCTTCGGCTCCAATTAGACACATTATGACCAACCGGAAAAGAAAAGAAGGAAAGTTAATGACGAAATTCGACAACAACTGGATTATAGTGCTGCCGTGTTGTGTTGTTTGGGTTAAAGTTTATGTTTCCTCTTCACTTAACTTGAGACAGTGACTGTTGTGTGACTCTTTTGACTCATACCCTCTTTAGCAATCCTGGCTGCTGCTATTGGAGGATGTGAACATCACAACCAAAATGTCACACCACAGCCACGTATACCTTGTTTTATGAACCTTTATGAAATTTTGTTAGTCAGTACACCTTTGGCTTGCCTACCAAGTTGGCTATCTAGTTAGCTGACCAAGTGCTAGTAACCTAAGTAATGTCGAGGAGAAAAGCAGAAGCTTACTAACATTTACGTTACTTCCATGATAGCTAGGACAGTCTTAAAAAAAAGGAGAGAGAATAGTTTTGGCACCTTCCTCCGGCTGATTTATTTCAACATATATCACCTGAAGAAGGCACTTTGCCAATATGTCTGTCGCCATAAACTGAAATGAAATGGACTTATAACATGCATATCAAGTCTGATAACCTAACAGAACACATCCCAGTGTTTCCCCTACATTCATTCAGCAGCGGCGCTGCATGTCAATGTCGTCAATGTAGGTTGACGAAACAAGGGAACAGCATTTAAAATAAAATAATTTGATCTTTCTCAAATTACATGTCTTAAAATGTATCAGCGGCCAACCTAAAATGGGTGTTATTGGAGGTGTCCCGTACTCCCGTAGACTGTATAAAAAGATGGACGAAACTACCATGACATCACCCATTGGTTTCAGCATACCATAAAGAAAGCCTCGATTTCGGCAATTTGAATAGCGCAATGTTGTCATTTTGAAACCGGATGTGATTTCTATTGGATGAGAGCATGTATTGAAGATCCGCGGAGGACCATGGCTCTGGATCTGACCATATCGGACGAGGACAAGAGGATAGCCACGGCCCGAAAGCTTATGGCTGGCTTTATCCTTTATTCTAGTGTTATGGCCCCAATTTGTTATGACATTTACGACAGCAAAGAATGACAGACAAAATTTTAAAACTGAAACACATTTAATTTAACAAACACTTTTAACTAATCTACTATCTACTCTACTGACCAAGATTGATAAACACAAGAACAAAAATATTTGCAGTCCCTTTGCTTGGGGTGCTTGGTGATGTCCTGGGTGAGGAAAATGCTCTATCACAGGCAAAAATCCACGAAAAACTTTACAGGTCTTGAACAGAATGACAGGTCTGGTCACATGTATCCTTCTCCTTGCGATTTCTCCGACTACTTTACTCTCTCAATTTTCCTCTTTATATATTCTTTTGCAGACCCCTCCCACATTTAGACCTTTTTTTTTAAATTCTCTGGGACTTTTCCCAGACATGCCCCAAACATGCCCAAACCTAGCTCCAGCCTGGGCTTAACATAAGAAAGGTCAATACTGCCATCTAGTGGCTTCTATTTGCATTGCACCTCCATTCCAAAAGAGAAAAATTTTGTCTCATAAAGGCAAAATTTTTCTTTTCAATACAAAAATGGTTAAGCAGACACTTATGTGTGTACATATATATATATATATATATATATATATATATATATATATATATATATATATATATGTATATATGTATGTATAACACAATATGCTAATAAACATGATATATACACATACTCAAACACGAGATAAGCAATCAGCAATTACATTGTCAGTACCCTTTACATGCTTAATTTCCAAGTCAAACTCCTCTAAAATCAAACTCCAATTCAACAATCTCCGATTCTTGTTTTTCATCTTACTCAAAAACATTAACAGATTGTGGTCAGTGTACACAATCATTGACTTTTGCCCTGTACAAACATAAACCTCAAAGTGTTGTAAAGCCAAAAGCTCCTTTTCTATTGTGGAATAGTTCTTTTGGTGGCGATTGAACTTCCTGGAGAAGTATGCCACGGGATGTTCAATGTCATCAGAGTCACTTCTGTGTAGGTACACAGATCCACAAGCCTGGTCAACTAGCATCGACCGCAATGCAGAACGGTTTGTTGAAGTCAGGAGATTTGAGCACGGGGAAGTGACACAGCAGAGACTTCAGGCGATCTGTCACAAGGTACCGTGCAGCCAGTCAAGTGAAGGCAGAGGCAGGACAGGATTTTGGGTTGCAACCTTCGTTTTTTGTTTATTTTCTCCAGTCACCAAAGTTCCACGTGCAGGATATGTACAGTGCAGGTTTAAAAATAGAAAAAAAAAACTGACACGATGGTCAAAATGAAGAAAAAAGGAAACTGAAAAGCACAGGATTCTAAATCCAGAGTAAATAAGAATGCAAAATCAAAATAAAGCTAGCTGGAAACAGCAATAACAAGATAACAATAAGCGCTTACAAAAGAAGTTTCTCACACACTGAGAATAATGAGCCTACCATCAAGGATGCTTAGAGGTCACTGGCTAAAAAGCAAATGATAGGAGCGCCATTATAAAGAGCCTATGCGCTCGTGCCCCAGAGCGGATCACGCCACTCTAACCATAACTAAAGGGGGAAATGGCATTACCAGACATAAATGAGCAAAAATAAACTAATGCAACATAATAAGTAAACTCAAAGCAAACATCCTAACACAGGAAAACAAAATACATAAACTAAATGTGAAATTAAATCCTAAACAAATGTTAAACACAAAATGATAAGAAACGGAACAAACCAATGACAAGGACGCACAGTGCGCGTGACACCCCGAACGCGCCCCAGCAGAGAAAACTGTTTATCTACCTGCCGCGAACAGTGCAGACTCTTTTGGCTGCGCGAGATGCTGTTGCTGCCTTGGTAAGTAAACAACTTTCATTGTACGCTACACAAACACATCACACTTTTAAAAACACTTATGCCGCGAGGGCAAACTTCAATCGCGGGGAGTTTGTGTCATGTTTGGCGTGTTTGTTTGGATATTGTGTTAGCGTCCGTAGTGTTTGTGTGTACATGTCGGCGTTTTAAATGTTTGTCTGCTGTCTAACTTTGTGTGCACCTGACTTAAGACACTAAACAATCATAACATGACACTGAAAGGAGTTCATATGCTCACATTAGTCCACGGCGATGTTTTGGCTTGCAGTAATCCGACAAGGGAGTGCAGGGATAACGAGAGCCAAGTTCAAGGCGGCCGCCATGGCGGAACGTGGTGATGACGCGCTGGCCAGGCGCGGCATCACACACCCCCCCCCTTAAGACTGACCCTCCTCATCGAGGCGGAACAGGAAGTCGGCTACCACGTTGCTTTTCCCAGTCCTGTACCTCACCGTGAAGCGGTAAGGTTGCATTGCCATGAGCCACCGTGTGACCCTGGCGTTGGAGTCCTTCATCTTATGGAGCCACTGCAGGGCTCTGTGGTCAGTCTCCAGGGTAAAGTCTTTCTCCACCAGGTAGTAGCGGAGAGTGTCAAGCGCCCATTTCACGGCCAGACACTCCTTCTCCACCGTCGAGTACCTGGTCTCCCTGGGGTACAGCTTTCGGCTGATATACTGAACGGGCTTAAAGTCCTCGCCCTCACCTTGGAGCAAGACAGCCCCCAGGCCAACACCCGAGGCATCTGTCTGGACCATGAACGGCAAGTCAAAGTCAGGACTTTGCAGCACCGGGCCCTGGCACATGCAGTCCTTCAACTCCTGAAAGGCCTGCTCGCAAGCGTCTGTCCAGCGCACCCTGTTGGGCGAATTCTTGCGAGTCAGGTCGGTCAAAACGGCTTCCCGGCTGAAAAAGTCCGAGATGAACCGCCGGTACCACCCGACCAGTCCGAGGAAGGAGCGGACCCCCTTCTTAGTGGTCGGTGGCGGACAGTTCTGGATGGCCTCCACCTTGTCGAGCTGCGGCTTTACCACGCCCCATCCAAGCGTGTAGCCCAAGTACTCCACCTCAGGCTTGGCGATGTGGCACTTGGAGGCGTTGATCACCAGCCCCGCTTCGTAAATGCGGCGGAAGACGTCTCTCAGGTGGGCCACATGCTGCTCCCATGTGGGACTGTGGACCACCACATCATCGATGTAAGCAGCCGCGTAGTCCTCAGCCCCCCGCAACACCTGGTCCATGAGGCGCTGGAAGGTCCCGCGGCGCCGTGTACCCCAAAGGGCATGACAGTAAACTGGAACAATCCAGACGGAACACGGAATGCAGTCATCTCCTGAGCCTCTGGCGTGAGAGGCACCTGCCAATACCCCTTACACAAATCCAGGGTCGTCAGGAACTTAGCCTTGCCCAGCCGCTCCACGAGGTCGTCCACCCGAGGCATGGGGTACGGGTCGAATGCTGAGATGGCATTCAGCTTGCGGAAGTCAACACAGAAGCGGAGCCCGCCGTCCTTCTTGGGCACCAGGACGACCAGACTGCACCACTCGCTGTGTGCCTCTCACCTCTCGATGACTCCAGCCTTCAGCATGGACTCTACCTCCTCCTTCAGTGCTGGAACCAGCCTGGCCGGCACCCGGTAGCAGGTTTGGCGGACGGGCCCTGGAGAGGTCAGGCGGATGGAGTGTTGGGTCAGCGTTGTCCTCCCCGGCTCCTCTCGGAACAGGCCCCTCGGAATGCAGCGCTGTAGCTCCCCTCGTCAGCGTGGTGGAAGATGCCCCAGCTCCGGCTTAGACGGCTCCCACTGGGCGACGGGGAAATACTGCTCCCGCAGCTCCTAGTCCTCCTCGACAGTCCGTGCCCACAGAAGGTGTCCTGGCTCCTCCTCCCGTGGAACCCACAGCTTGAGCAGGTTGATATGAAAGACCTGCTGCGGGTTTCAGCGTCCAGGCATGGAAATTTGGTAAGTGACAGGCCCCATCTTCCTCAGGACCTCGAACGGGCCCTGCCACTTGGCCAGTAGACTGCTCTCTGCAGAGGGCAATAGCAACATCACCTTCTGCCCCGGCTGAAAGGATCGGCTGCGCGCACTGCGGTCATACTATGACTTCTGCTGTGCCTGCGCTTTCACCATGTTGTCGTGAGCCAGGGTGGTGAGCTGCTCCAGTTTGTCCCTCATACGGAGCACGTAGCTCACAATGTTCACTGGCTGGCTTTGCTGGGTTCCTTCCCAGGCTTCCCGCAGCACGTCCAGGGGCCCCCTCACAGGCCGTCCGAACAGGAGTTCAAAGAGGGAGTAGCCTGTCGAAGCCTGTGGTACCTCCCGGTACGCAAAGAGCAGGTAGGGAAGCCATTGGTCCCAGTCCGAGCCAGTGTCATTCACAAATTTGCGCAGCATATCCTTGAGGGTCTGGTTAAACCGCTCCACCATGCCGTCCGTCTGTGGGTGGTACGGAGTTGTTCTAATTCCTCTGATACCTAGGAGACTATACACTTGACACAAGAACCTAGAGCTGAAATTAGTCCCCTGGTCAGTAAGTATCTCCCTAGGCACCCCCACCCGTGAGAAAAGCTGAATTAAGCAGTTGGCTATCTGCCTAGCCTTGGTGTTGTGTAGAGGGAAAGCTTCCGAGTATCTGGTTGCATAATTGCAGACTACTAGAATGTACCTATGCACACCCCGACTTCTCTCTAGAGGGCCGACAATGTCCATAGCGATCCTGGTGAAAGGGACTTCAACTATGGGGGGCTTACAAGTGGGGCTTTGGTCCCCCTGCTGCTTGGGAAGTCAACTGACACTCAGGGCACGATTTGCAATAGTCAATCACATTCTGGTAGAACCCTGGCCAGTGAAATCTCTGGGCTATCCTGCTGAGGGTTTTCTGCTGCCCCAGGTGACCCGCCCACAGTACACTATGCCCCATCTTCAAAACCGTGTTTCTCAGTGGCTTTGGAACTACCAGCTGCTCTCCCTCGTCACTGACACGGAACAGCTTCCCCTCTCTGACAATATGGCACTCTTCACCAATTACTCGACGCTGCAGTAGCTGTTCTTCTGTCCCTGCTTTCTTAAAAAGGGTTTGCAAGGTAGGGTCTGCTCTCTGCATGGCTTCAAAGTCTGTTCCAACTATCTCCTCCTCTCTCACTGGGGGACAGGGAACCTCCTCCACCATCTTAGTGCCTCTAACCTTGCTACGTCTGCGCTCAGTTTTTCCCTTCTTCTCTTTTTGCTCAAGTACAGGGAATGGCAATTCATCAAAAACCTGGGAGGGATCATTCTGCACCTTACTCTGTGCTCTCGTGGTGATAAAGGACGTTGCATCGGTGTCCCTACTCTGCAGAAGCTCTGCTAACACGGGCACATCCTGTCCTACAACCACCGAGTATAGCGACTCATCCATGACCCCCACATCGAGTAGGTAGGCCTAACCATCAAACTCCAGTGTGACCTCAACAGTATCATATTGACGCACATCTTCGTGGATACATCTGACCTTCACTTTCCTTCCACTGACCAGAGTTTGTGGACCCAGACATCTGCGCTGCACAAACGTTTGACTACTCCCCGAGTCTAACAACACCCACGTCTTCCCCCCAAGCCGCACAGGGATGGTAACATGTGTTCTATTGGGCTTACTAGGGAAAGAAGTATGGGAATGAGGAGAGTAGCACAGGTTGGATGTGGTGGGCGGGTTTAGATGGCAATCTGGGCTGATGTGACCTAGCTGATGGCATTTGTGGCAAACTACCTTGGCTCTGTGTGTGGTATGTGCCGCTGGTGTGTGCCTATCTCTCCTGAACGCACTACCGGTACCACCCACAGACTTACCAGGTGCTGCTTGGCCAGTGTCCTTCTTGTCTTCTTGCTCTCTTCGTGAGCTAGAATCCACAAAGCCCAGTTGGAGGCCCCGTCGTCCACGTCGGGCAGAGAGGTAATTCTCCGCCAGCTCTGCTGCTTTAGTGGCGGTCTGCGGGTTGCGCTCCTTTATTCAGGTGCGGATTTCTGGGTGCACCATCCACAAGAATTGTTCCAGAATGATGAGCTCGGTCAGCTCCATCTTGGTCCGCTCCTGTGGACGCGCCCACTTCTGGAATAGGTCTCGCCGTCTTGCCTCAAGCTCTCGCGGTGTCTCCCCTTCCAGCACCTGCTTCGCACGAAACCGCTGACGGTAGGTTTCAGAGTAAATTTCAAATTTTGTGAGTATCGCCCGCTTCACCTTGACATAGTCCAGGGCGTTCTTAACATCCATGGCCGCACGTGCTTTGCCTGTCAGTAAAGGCACGAGGTAAAGAGCCCACATGTCCATCGGCCACCTGCTGGCCATTGCCATGCACTCAAATGCAGTCAAGTAATGCTCGATATCCTCATCGTCTTTATATGGGGTCATCTTGGGTGCTGACATCATCATGGGAGGTGGGGTGGAGGTGTAGACTGCAGACACCGTCATGGGGCGGGTAGGTATGCTGTCGTTGAGCGGCGGCGACGCTGCAGTGGAATCGTTGGGCACCGACACAGATGCCGAGGCAGATGTAGTCCTGCTGGGCGGCTGTTGTGGGAGGTCTTGGCCTGGCCGCTCACTGCTGACGTAGGCCTGCAGCTGGCTGAACTGGTGCCTCAGAGCACTGAAGCGCCGGTCTTGCTCCCTCAGCTCCCTCTCTAGCCGGTCGTCCCGTTCCTGCTGCCGCTGCATGAGACCCCTCATCATCTGCTTCAGGCTGTCGTCCTCCTCCCTGAATGCTCCCTGGGTGGTTAGCATGCTCCCCTCCATCCTGACGTTTGGCTGTTGTAGCTTACCGGGCCTCGCCTCTCTTGCACTGGTCCCCAAAACCGCTGCCACCAAAATGTCACAAGGTACCGTGCAGGCAGTCAAGTGGAGGCAGAGGCAGGACAGGATTTTGGGTTGCAACCTTCGTTTTTTGTTTATTTTCTCCAGTCACCAAAGTTCCACGTGCAGGATATGTACAGTGCAGGTTTAAAAACAGAAAAAAAAAAACTGACACGATGGTCAAAATGAAGAAAAAAGGAAACTGAAAAGCACAGGATTCTAAATCCAGAGTAAATAAGAATGCAAAATCAAAATAAAGCTAGCTGGAAACAGCAATAACAAGATAACAATAAGCGCTTAAAAAAGAAGTTTCTCACACACTGAGAATAATGAGCCTACCATCAAGGATGCTTACAGGTCACTGGCTATAAAGCAAATGAAAGGAGCGCCATTATAAAGAGCCTATGCGCTCGTGCCCCAGAGCGGATCACGCCACTCTAACCATAACTAAAGGGGGAAATGGCATTACCAGACATAAATGAGCAAAAATAAACTAATGCAACATAATAAGTAATTTCAAAGCAAAAGCAAAGGAAAACAAAATACATAAACTAAATGTGAAATTAAATCCTAAACAAATGTTAAACACAAAATGATAAGAAACGGAACAAGCCAATGACAAGGACGCGCGGTGCGCGTGACACCCCGAACGCGCCCCAGCAGAGAAAACTGTTTATCTACCTGCCGCGAACAGTGCAGACTCTTTTGGCTGCGCGAGATGCTGTTGCTGCTTCGGTAAGTAAACAACTTTCATTGTACGCTACACAAACACATCACACTTTTAAAAACACTTATGCCGCGAGGGCAAACTTCAATCGCGGGGAGTTTGTGTCATGTTTGGCGTGTTTGTTTGGATATTAGGTTAGCGTCCGTAGTGTTTGTGTGTACATGTCGGCGTTTTAAATGTTTGTCTGCTGTCTAACTTCGTGTGCACCTGACTTAAGACACTAAACAATCATAACATGACACTAAAAGGAGTTCATATGCTCACATTAGTCCACGGCGATGTTTTGGCTTGCAGTAATCCGACAAGGGAGTGCAGGGATAACGAGAGCCAAGTTCAAGGCGGCCGCCATGGCGGAACGTGGTGATGACGCGCTGGCCAGGCGCAGCATCACATGATCGAAGGCTCTCTGGCATCCATCATCCCAAGTGAACTTTACACCTTTCTTCAGTTGGTTGGTGAGACTAAGAGCAATCTCAGCAAAGTTCTTGCAGAACTTGCGGTAGTACTCGATCATTCCAAGGAAGCAGCGCTAAGCTTTTTTGTTGTCAGGAACTGGAAAGTCCATGATGGCTTGGACTTTAACATTTATGGGTGCCACCTTACCCTGGCCTATGACATAGCCAAGATAGGTGACAGTAGCACAACCAAAGTCACTCTTGTTCAGGTTAACAGTCAGGTTAGCCTGGGTCAGGCGCTCAATGTACACACCCGTGTGTGGCAATCCGGCGATTGTAGACTGTATCATCCTTTGGAACGCGGCTGGGGCATTTTTCATGCCAAAGGGTAGGACTTCATACTGGTACAACCAAGATATTGTGGCAAAAGCAGAGATGCTCTTGGCCCTCTCAGTTAAAGGCACACACCAATAACCCTTCAATAAATCAATCTTGGTCAGAAACTTTGCTTGCTCTACTCTATCGATACAATCATCAATCCTAGGTATTGGAAACACATCAGTTCTAGTTACAGCATTGACTTTGCGATAATCTGTACAGAATCTAGTACTTCCATCAGGTTTTGGAACTAGCACACAGGGTGAACTCCAATTTAACCCTTATTTGACCAGGGAAGTCCCGCTGAGATTGAACTCTCTTTTTCAAAGGAGCCCTGGGGGAAGAGGTGGGGAGGGACAGAGGAATTGCACAGGCAATTAGATTTGGGGATGATTAGGCAGCAGATCGAAAGAGCCAAAATGGGACTTTAGCCATGACACCAGGGAACCCCCTACACTTATCGAAAAGTGTTATCGGATCTTTAATGACCACTGTGAGTCAGGACCTCGGTTTAACGTCTCATCCGAAAGACGGCGTCTCCTGTAGTACAGTGTCCCCTTCACTGCACTGGGGCATTGGGGATAATCCCGCCAGAGGGAAGATCGCTACCTACTGGCCCACCAACACCTCTTCCAGCAGCAACCTGGTATTCCTAAGTGGTCTCCCATCCAAGTACTGACCAAGCCCACACCTGCTTAGCTTCAGCCACGCGGCTGAAGCAGATCGAATTGTGGCATGGTTAAATAAGGGTTAAAAAAAAAAAAAAGCTTTGTGCCGCTTCCTTGGAATGATCGGGTACTACCGCAAGTTCTGCAAGAACTTTGCTGAGATTGCTCTCAGTCTCACCAACCAACTGAAGAAAGGCGTAAAGTTCACTTGGGATGATGGATGCCAGAGAGCCTTCGATCGCCTGAAGTCTCTGCTGTGTCACTTCCCTGTGTTCAAATCTCCTGACTTCAACAAACCGCTCTCCATTGCGGTCTGAGTTGGAGGGTCTGATAATATCATGTTCTAACATGTACTCAACCTCTTTCTCAGCAATCTTTCTCTTTCCAGGATTCATCCGGTACGGATGCTGTTTTATTAGTTTGGCATCACCAACATCCACATCATGAGATGCTATAGAAAATCTCTTTGGAACATCAGGAAATAGATCTTTATATTTTTTGATCAACTTCTCAAACTGATCTTTCTGTGAGGGTTCTAAGTGCTGGAGTTTTACATCAAGATTTTGCAACACTTCACAATTTGACAATTTACATGAAAGAACTTCAGCTTTAATTCTAGGTTCATCATCTTGAAACTCAAGATTTTGTTTTGACTTTCTCCTATCTGGAGTCTTCACAATGTAATTGAGATCATTGAGTTTTGTCAGAATTTTATACGGACCATGAAATCTAGCCTGCAATGGATTGGACTGCAAGGGAAACAACACAAGCACCTTGTCTCCTGGTTTAAACTCAAGGCTTCTGGCCTTATGATCATACCAAGTTTTCATTTTTCCCTGACTTGATTTCAAGTTCTCTTTGGCTAGGTCACAAGCTGCACGCAGTCTTTCCTTGAACTTGCTAACATAGTCTAACAGACTGATATGCGTCTCTTTCTCTTGCCATTGTTCACTCAACAATAGCAAAGGTCCTCTCACTTCATGGCCAAACACTAGCTCAAATGGACTGAATCCAGTAGACTCCTGCACTGCTTCTCTAGCTGCAAACAACAGCAAATGAACACCTACATCCCAGTCTTTCTCATGGTCAAAACAATAAGTCCTCATCATTGTCTTGAGAGTGGAATGAAACTGCTGTAAGGCACCCTGACTCTCTGGATGATAGGCACTAGAAAGAATCTGCTTTGCACCTAGTTCATACACAACCTGCTGAAACAATCCGGAAGTGAAATTGCTACCTTGGTCTGACTGAATTTCCCTGGGAAGGCCAAACAACGTGACTTTATCAAAGCCTTCGAGATTGCAGTTACCTTGATGTTACGTAGAGGTATGGCTTCAGGGAATCTGGTAGATGCACACATGATTGTCAACACGTACTGATTTCCAGATCTAGTCTTGGGTAATGGACCAACACAATCAACAATGACCTTAGAGAAGGGCTCCTCAAATGCTGGGATAGGCTGCAATGGAGCTACAGGTGGGTCTAACTGGTGTTTTCCAACTACCTGGCACGTGTGACAGGTTTTGCAAAAGTTGGAAACATCTTTCCGAAGCCCAAGCCAGAAGATGTGTTTCAAGATCTTATCAACAGTTTTGTTAACACCAAGATGACCTCCTAAAGGTAAACTATGAGCCAGTGTTAAGATCTCATTCCTGTAGACCTTCGGAACAACAATTTGCCTTACCACTGCCAAATCTGCATGGGCAGGGATATCAGGAGGGCACCACATCCGCATCAACACACCATCCTTGAGATAATACCCAACTGGAAGTGCGTCTATTTCATTATCAGGAAGGGCTCTCCTCTTTAGTACACAAATTTCAGGATCATTAGTTTGCTCCTCAATCAACTGCTTTCTGGACAGAGACAAGTCTCCAGACACATCAGAATCACCAGACCCATCTAGCTGGCTGAATAGAGAACTGATAAAAGTATCTGATAAGTCCTCAAACGGAGAAACCATAGTAGGCCGAACAGAGTCATGACTATTCAATGTGCTGGACGGCACCACATTATTTTCTTCTTGAGCCTTCTTGGCCATAGCATGGGTCACTGCACAGGAAGGATACAGAGATGGGTGTTCATTGCCATCTTCAGTGCTCAGCTGTGAAGTAAGATGTACAGGGGGAACGACATTGCCCCCAGCCAGGTCATTGCCTAGCAACAGAGAAACACCCTTTATAGGTAGACTTGACATAAGTCCCACCTTTACCTGTCCTGTAACTAAATCTGACTTCAAGAATATAGAGCGCAGGGGTACCGATACAGTCCTCCCTTCAATACCTTGAACAAGTATGAAATCCCCAGAAGCGGTCTCATCACGTAACTCCAAGGAGTCCATCAACAAAGTTACTGAGAAGCTCCGGTATCCCTTAGGATATATATGGGGACAGGAGTAGAATGCTCATTCAGAGCCCCAATTCCTCCCTCACAAATTCAGCAGTATCAGGCTTTTTAGCCCCACAAGGAGCAGGCGATTTAGCAGATCGGTCATCTACTACAGGGGTTTCTAACCTTGCTTTCACAAAGGCATTTGGTTTGGGGTCCTTTTCTTTTTCTTTCTTAGCTTTAAGGAACCAACAGTTAGTTGTAACATGACAAGATTTCTTGCAATAACTGCAAACTAGACCACTTTTGTCACTGTCAGCTTTCACACTTTGATCAGACCTGTTACTATATTTCTGAGCACCATCACCAGATTTGTCTTTATCTTTGGGTGAGGAATGTTGGGTATCACCGTTACCTTTTTTCTGAAATTGGAACCATCTCTTGTTACTGCTAGACTGAGATTGGACTTATTTGTGATAACATATTCATCTGCAAATTTGGCAGCTGATTGCAAATTCAGTGCTTGCTTCTCATTAAGGTAGGTCTTAATATCATCCTTAACACAGTTCTTGAATTCTTCAACTAACACCATCTCTTTCAGTGAGTTGAAATCATCCTTGAACTCCATAGAAGTACACCAGCGCTCAAAGCAAACCTGCTTCTCGTTAGCAAATTCCACTTTAGTCTGATTGTCAGATTTCTTCAGACCTCTGAATTTCTGTCGGTAAGCCTCTGGAACCAACTCATAAGCTCTCAAAATAACCTTTTTGACAACCTCATATTCAGAGGAATCATCTGCAGACAAAGCCGAATAGGCTTGTTGAGCTTTACCCTTGAGGACAGTTTGCAACATCAGAGGCCAGTGTTACTTTAGCCACTGACGACTTTTAGCTACCTTTTCAAAACAGTGGAAATAGTTGTCAACATCCTTTTTCGAAAATGGAGGCACCAATTTTACCTCTTGGCTAGCACAAAATTTATTTTTAGTTTCAATTTTAATTTTTAATTGCTCCATTTAGAGTCTTTTTTCTCTATCTAACTTCTCTAATTCAAAATCTCTCTGTCTACGTCTCTCTCTTTCTGCTCTTTCCTCTTTCTCTCTCTCAAATTCTCTTTGTTTTTCTTTTTCCTCCCTTTCTCTCTTTCCTCCCTTTCTTTCTCTCTTTCTTCCCCCTGAAATTCTCTGTTTTTCTCTTTCCTCCCTTTCAATCTCTAGCAGTTTTAATTGGGGCCCGAGCAACGAAGTTGCCTCGGGGCCAACGGCTCCTGGCAACGAAGTTGCGAGGAACCTATTGTTTTTGTAGAGATTATTATTATGATTTTTTGGCTTTATGCCCACTTTTGAGGCCTTTCTTGTGCTCTGAGCCGCGCCAAATTTGGCACACACCTCAATCTTGGTGTAACTCAACATTTTCTGGAGTGACTGGCCTCGGGCGTGGTCAGGGGGCTCCACAGCGCCCCTCATCAAAGGTGCACGAAATTTGGTGACATTATAGCTCACAAGGTTACGATGTCATGAGATTTAAAAAATTTTTTTTTTTTGCTGCAGAAATTTTCAATTTACGATCGCAGTTTTGAGGCCTTTAGGATGTGGAAAAACTCACTCACATATGTCTGAAATTTTAAGCAATTTCATATATATCACAGCTGGCCACTGGCGTGGCAGACCAGGTCTTTAGCGCCCCTAATGCGTTTTATGGTATTACAGATGGTAGGTAGATTGTAGGAGCATGATGCATGACACGTATGTCATAAGGTACTGGACTTGATTTTTGAAGGGGGTCGCGGGCATGGGCGTGGCAAATTGGCTGAATGGCGCCCCCTAGGCACTGCCGAAAGTGTTTCAATGAACCAGCCCCTGTGTACCATTTCACTTACATTTATGAAAATCGCCAGTCACCTGTAGGAGGCCAAGACGTACAAAAAAGCCACTTGGAGCCATATTGTAAAACCAAGAGGAAGTCAGCCATTTTGAATTGTATGGTCATGTTTGGGCAATGTGCAAGTGTCGTACTTCAACGAACTCCTCCTACAGATTTAATGCGATCGACTTCAAATTCGATGTGTGCCTTCATAAGACCTGTGAGAGCAAAAGTTGGCGAAAACTTGCGCAGAAGTCTAAGAGCGTGGCTGTGGGGGCGTGGCAAACTTCAATGATCACCATGAGAAATATGTTGTTATATCTCGGCCATACGTGATCTGATCCACCTGAAACTTCACACGTGTTATGAAAGTCTTGCCCTCAAGACGTCTGTTTGTCAAAATTTGGTAGAAGTCACAGCGCCACCTGCTGGCGACAGGAAATGTCATGTTTCAGCCTTTTATGTGCACTTCCAACATATGAAGGAGGATTTCCCAGACAGATCATCATATCCTCCTCAAACTTGGCTAGATTAGCCTACAGGCCTTGTTGATGAACTGCTGCGAATATTGTGCGCTTTCGTCACACGGTGCGGTCGTGGCGAGCCATCAAAGTTGAGGTGGGGCCGTGACCCAGGAAGTGGATGAAAAAGAAATTCCCAAAATTCACCAGAAAGTCCTAATGAGCTGAAAATTTCTCAAGTTAACCATCAGACCAAGGCGAAATATATCTTGATAATCATAATGTAATAATATTTCTACCAAACTTGGTAATAATGTTCCCTGTGTTGTGCTTATGAAGTGTTTGATTCCGTCGAACGGTTCATGAGAAATGATGTAAAGTTGACAGTGTGTGCTGCAGTAGCAGGCATTTTGTAACCTGATCTCCTGCATCTTGGAGTTATGGGCAGGCAGGCAGGGGAGGGGGAGGGGTCTTTGAAGCCCTTCTGAGCTGCCATTCACACTCTATCTCAAAAGGGAGATACAGGCCACAAAATCAGTGAGCAGCCTCAAGTGTTTTCACAGAGTGTACAACATCGACAGCTCCATAGTACATCATTACAGTGGGCTGACATGAGGCAATTCTGTGTACACTTACTGAGCAGGACACACAGGACCACTAATCATATTCACAGCTGTCAAGTGCAAACCATGTCTCTGTCCACACGTCACCTGAGGTGGAGGCAGTGCATCACCAGCCCTGATCCAACGGCGCTACTCAACTCATGCAGTGTTCTGACACTGTCATGTGAAAATGCCGGACGACAGCCTTTTTTTATCTGGCTGCGTTGTTCTTTTTCTTGTGTTTTTTTTGGTCCCTTTTTTAACTTCAACTTCTCTTTAAACTTATACATGCTCCCTTCAGTTTGAGTTACACTTGTTTTTTGGGCCTTTACACTTCCCATGTACTAACACTTTTGATACAAATACTAATACTTTTTTCATGAAACTACAACTTATGCTATCGGTTTGGGCACTTAAATGTATACTTTCTTTCTTGGCCTTTACCTTCACTTTCTCTTGAAAACATACATCTACTTTTTGCAACTTATACCTCTGCTCTTTTGAAATGATAAGTATACTGTATTTCTTTCACTTATGCTTTTTTTTGGAATGTACACATTTACTTTCTCTCTTGGAGTTCTGCAATTGTGAACTGTGACTTAACATATTTTTATTTCAGTTATGCTTTCTTTGGGACTTGTGCTTATACCTCTCAATAAATTTCTACTTTTTGGAACTGATGCTTTGGTGTAATTTATCCCACTACTTTTTGAAACTGACACTTTTCTCCACTTATATGCTGTCTTTTTCACTCACATTCAGGAAAACTGCACATTTTTCGCAGTGCGCAAAATATTTTCTGTGGCTCATCAGTTCTCGTAAGCGCATCGTAGGCCGTGCGTGTGCCCCGCGACTGGCGCTCTCTCACGCGGTCGCAAGGGGGCGAGGGCCTGTTCAACGCTGCTTGCAGCTTTAATTTAAGTTCAATTTCTACATTTGGATTTTCCAATGGAAACTGTTCCAGATCTCCTGGTGCAAACACATTTTCATCAATGTAATATTCAACTATCTCTCTAGCCTGTCTTGCTTTTCACATGGCTGGTTTTACCTCTGTCAGCTCTAAATGTCTGCATATTTCTAGCAGTTCTGTCTTTTTAAAAGACTTCAAAACCTCTACGGTTGGTGATGCCAAGAAATCATCCATTGTTGTTGATCTGTCAATATATATATATGTATATATATATAGGAAAATTCAAAAAACATTTTTACAATTTGAAATGTTAGATTTTCAATAAATGACTCACACAATGGTCTATCCCGGACGAGCCCCCAATTTATTATGGCCCCAATTTGTTATGACATTTACGACAGCAAAGGATGACAGACTTAATTTTAAAACTTAAACACATTTAATTTAACAAACACTTTTAACTAATCTGCTATCTACTCTACTGACCAAGATTGATAAACACAAGAACAAAAATATTTACAGTCCCTTTGGTTGGGTTGCTTGGTGGTGTCCTGGGTGAGGAAAATGCTCTATCACAGGCAAAAATCCGCGAAAAACTTTACCGGTCTTGAACTGAATGACAGGTCTGGTCACATGTATCCTTCTCCTTGCAATTTCTCCGACTACTTTACACTCTCAATTTTCCTCTTTATATACTCTTCTGCGGACCCCTCCCACATTTAGACCTTTTTTTTTTTATTCTCTGGGACTTGTCCCAGACATGCCCAAAACATGCCCAAACCTAGCTCCAGTCTGGGCTTAACATAAGAAAGGTCAATACTGCCATTTAGTGGCTTCTATTTGCATTACACTAGACTTTTTGGGACCATAATGATATATTGAAGGAGACTTGAAACTTGCAATAGCTACCATAAAATGTGAAAAATTATTTAAAGTGGTAATCCGTAAGATTTCCATCTCGTTACTGTCTGTTAAGTCAGTGTCTATCAGAGAGGGGGGATAAAACAATGGTGATTGGGCCTATGACCCACTGATGAAAGCACTCGTATTTCATTCCTTGCCAGGTAAAGCGATCAGTATGTCTGTGGCGTCATTCCCGCGCTATATTCAAATAGAGGCGCACAACTAGTGATGCTTTTCACGTCAGTAAGCAGTGTTTGGTCTGTCCAGAAGATAGCAGGAGCCGAAAGCTAGCTTGAAGGAAGTAAGGAACCCCGGGAGAAGCAATGGCAAGGAAGACGTCACAAGGGAACTAGTAGCAATACTTTCCCTAACCTGAAACTTGGCTCTATCCCCTAACGCTAAATTTAACTTGTCCCTTAACACTATATGTCAGTTTTACGGATGGAATTAAGGGACGACTGTTAAAAATGCAGCCTTCCAAGAAGCGGAAAGTTCTGCGACTGGATCCCTTCTGACGTCTACCCAATGGCAATGGCAAGTACCATACTGTGTAGCTATACTGTGCGCAGTAGAAACTAACGTTAGTGGAGTCTCTGTTGAAACTATAAGTATACCGTAATTTCAGGAATCAAATGGGGGAAAAAAGCTACGTTAACCGCCTCGACAAATTATTTTTATTAAAAAAAAAAAAGTTATAACGTTACCTGTTAACCAACTACCTTTTTCATTATTTACACAGGGCTCTCAAATTTCACATATTCGGCTTGAGTTTGAATGACATATTCACGTTCCCGTGCAGTAGTCAGAAGTTATTCTATCAGACCGTTTGTTGAGATTTTCAGGTGGACTTGAAGTCCTTGTGCATTGAAATTTATCAGTTTCACATGCGTTACGGTGGATTTCGCCACTAGTAATGAGAGCAATTATGATTCCGGAATTCACACGCTTTTCTTCTCTCAGGAGTTGGAAGCAGTAGAATTGCATAAAAATGTTTCAAATGGTCTTATTTCATTTAAACAATTTGAACGATTGTGAAATATACATTTCGTTGATGAATAATTGTTGACTACAGCACAAGAACGTGAATGAAGCACAAATTCTCACAGCAAATGCGTGAGAGTTGGCAGCCCTTTAAATTAATCGATTTATCATAATAGCATGTTACTGGAATGAGATGACGCTACTGGATGGCTAACGTCACATGCCATGCCAAATAGCATCTTTCTCGTCTGCATGAGAGTTGAGGAGGTGTGGAACTGGTATGGTAACAGTCGTCAATTTACCGACGTCATACAGGCGACACTGTTGGGTCTCGACAAGAGTTATGGGAAATGAGGTCCAAAAGCGCACCTGCAATTACAGCTTACTGCCAAAGATGTCAATATAAACAAACCAATTCAAATCTTACGGATTACCATTTTAAATGAAAAATGAGGTGGGAAAGTAGGGTCATATTCTCATAGACTTCTATAGCATTGAACCTCTTTCTACAACCACTGACGTCGCCATCTGCTGGCCATTAAATAGAATGCCATTTTACGGTACTTCCGCATGGTTTCCAGTTTTCAGACCAGGGTGCTGTGTCCATCTTTTTATACAGTCTATGGTTAAAGTTGATTTTTTTTTTTTTTTTTTTTTTTTTTTGGCAGTAGAGGGAGTTTTCGCAGCTTGGCGTATATCGAGACGGGAAGGAGCAAGACAGCATGGTGGTTTTGCTTCAATTTGAAAAAATTTACCGGACAGAATATTTTTGAACTATGTGAGTTATATAGTGAGGAATTATGAGTATGGAGGGTGATTTGTGCCATAATTCAATACACTACACACATTGAAATACAATACACTTATTAAAATACAATACATAAATGCTTAAATACAATCTACATATTGAAAATACAATACATGTGTAACAGTAATTAAAATACAAAAATGCTTTGTTTTTCAATGTGAGTCAGGTATATTTGTGCCAAAATTAAAACAATACAACCGTATTATATTGTATACACGACAGATTACATTCAAAGTCAAGGCAAAGACGCGAGATTGTCCTGTGGGGCGGTTAATAGCGATAATGACCGTAAATATTAAAGCAGCAAAGTAATCACACTTTATTCATTAAACAATAGTAACTGTGTACAGTTGCAAAGGAAACTAACATGTCCACTTCATGTATCAGCAACTGCTGACAGTTCGCTGCCTACGTGTTGTGACAATGGACTGATTTCAGATCGCTGGCTCTACGGAAACCGTCATTTATTTTTGCATGTTTTTTGGTCCAACTAAATCCGCCGGCCAGCGTGGGCGCCTGGCCAATCCTGGCCTCGCAGGGTGTATCTAGCCAAGAGCCAGCCTACATCGTGCCAAAACTGCATATCGAAGTGCAATACACGGTGTATTGTATCTCAATGCGTGCTTTTTGGCACAGAGCTCGAAATACAAAACACACCTCGAAAATACAATACATCTGTAACAATAAATACAAACATACTCTATTTTTCAATGTCTGTCAGGATTATTCATGACAAAATTAAATACAATGCACACATTGAAATACAATACACATCTTGAAATACAATACAATGTTGTGTACCGATCCGGAACCAGTCGCGAGAACCAGGAAATGCAGTAGAGCTTGTTTTATTAGTAAAGGGGGGTAACCCCCGCAGGGCGAAAGGCAACGGTACAAAGTCCACAATCCAAAAGTCAAAATCCAGTTGGGCAAAAATAGTATCAAAAACCAGGGCAGCAATCACAGTAATCGTAGTCGGACAGAAATGGGTCTGGTACACAGGAATAGTTCTATCAGAGAGACAAGCCAGAATCCACAGGACGTAATCCGAATCGTTACCAGGGCAGCAAACAGAGATCTCGTAGTCGGAAAGAAAAATGGTCAAAACACACAGATGCAACAGTAATCCAAAATCACAAAGGCAAAAATTGAAGGTCGGGCAATCCAGTCAGAGAGATAAATCACTAAGAATCAAGGCGAGAAACAAACGTGGCACAGGAAGCTAGGAAGAACGATCAGACAACTGGAAGTGACTAAACAGACATCTTAAATAAACATACGGGTGAAACACATGACCAGGGAGAACAGGTGCAATCAATGATACAATATCAGGAGTGACACATGAGGAATAATCTAATTACATGAATTTGGCAAATGCCAAAACGCAGACAGGGATCACAAGACAATCCTATGAATAAACAACAGCTCTGGTTAAGGGGTACTAAAGTGCATAGCTAAAAGAAAAGGAAAGCACAAAGTATAAGTGGAAATTCACAGAAGCTGCAACAGAGATAGGCAAGAGGGCAGAGATTAGAATTGGGCGATTGCTGAGAGATCGTTAGTCAATTAGTATGTGCAGCTATACAATCCCGAGTGCACGTTAGTAAGTTAGTAAAAATATACAATTTTATTACTGGTTAGTAATCTAGCGAAAACAACAAACTGTTAGTATTGGTTAGTAGATAGTGTTAAGAATATTTTCTGCCGTGGAGTCAAGTTGGGACCGATGAAGTGACACACCAATGACCACTTTCCAATTGAAAAGGCTTTTATTACAATGCGCAAGGGAGGATCCTAGCGTCCGCCGTAGCAGTCGCAGAGAACCCTGACACACTGTTCACATCTCGGGGTTTAAGTACAAGATCCGTGGTACAGCAAGTGGTGGATGTAACACCTTCACATAGGCATCCAGCCAAACTTACAGGATGTAGATATTACCCTTGATCATGTACCTTCCTTCGGAGCAATTAGCAAGTGTGACCAGGTGCCAGGCGCCCCTCACTGTGAGAGGATGTGGATGTAAATATGTATGTCTGGGGTAATCAAGGGGAGGTGAATGGGAATGGGTGTCTGTGTGTGTGTGTGTGTGTGTGTGTGTGTGTGCGTGTGTGGATCTGTGTGTGCTGAGGGAAAAACCTTCATTCAGAAGCTCAATCCTATCATTCCCTCATTTTGTATTGGTGGTGAGCTAAGGTCTCACCCACCATGATTTAGATATGGTTAGGCCACTATTTACAAGATAATGGGTCAGATTAGCAAATGTTAGACCGTGCTGTACATTCCTGGTTAGCCTATTTAATTTATAATACATGTAAATAACTAAAACAAAGCATTAAATACTTAGTCCCCAGACACCCTGGGATAGTATCATCCAAAGTCGCCCCTAGGGGACACTAATCCCAGAAATGTTTGTACCTTTTAGTCAGTGGGTCACAGTTGTTGCCTTTTTTGCTGCAGTATGATATCCTGTCAATTCTGTCAGAGACCGCCATGAGAGCTCTCTCAAAATAATTTGTGTGGTCCAGCACCCAGTGCTCCAAGGCTGGAACAGAAGTGTTAGTGGTGACATCAGGAGCGACTAGAATGGAGCCGATAGTAATAAAAGTGCCAGTAGGGTTAATGCAGTAGGAAATGTTAGTCATTGCACCAAGCTTTGGACCAGAGTATAAAGGCCCAAATCTGCAAAAAGTGGTAGTGTTGGTTCTCACTGCTATTGCTCCAGTAGATTCAGGTAATAAATGTATTTGTAGTTCAGGTCCCACTGAATGTGACAGGGCTTGTCCTGACTCAGTTGAGGCTGTGCATAGTACCCAGCCTCTGACAGTAGAGCATTGGTGTTTCGAAAAAGCAATGTTTCTGTTGTTGTCAGTGATGATGTATTTGACATTGTGCACTCGGCAGACATGTCCGTTACATGGGAATGGAAGCGGGTGTATGGTTTGTGCTTTCACTATGGGCTTCCATCCGACTGGAATTAGAACACCACCACAGATGTCCTGGCCATCATGACATGCCCCAACTATCGATAGGGACCCCTCCCCGGCCGCCACCCAGGTAGTTGACTCAGCCTCCAGAAGGACTGCAGACCTTACCCACCCTGGTACATGTGACGCGAGCAGGTCACCTATCAGAGCCGCCACCTCCATGCTGAATGCCAGATCTGTAACACAACTCCTCCATCCTCCTATGCACATGCTCTACCAATAGAGTCTTTTCGTAAGTTTTAGTATTTTCAAGTAAATGCTGGAGGAAAACAGTGATCACCTCCCCATTCTCATGCATAGCGGAAGCAAGATAGCGAGTAGTTTGGTTAGTAAGTAGTCCTCCCTTTGCCACCGATATTGTGCCTGTTGCCAACAGATTGTCAGCTCAATCACGGTTATTAGATTGTATAGCCATTGAAATGGCATTCACTGTTGAGCCAGTGGCTCCTACACATCCTGCAATATCTGATAGCAGATCTCTACGTTTCCTATGTACAACATATTCATAACATTTTGGCAACTGTTGTAACATAAAATTGATCAGGGTTTGGATAGATTGTTCTAATTCTGTAAAAAGTGTGCAATTGCTAGGCCAGACAATATGTTTCACCTTAATAATTAAATGAGAATGTTGGGTTGACACACCAACCAGAGCAGGCAGAGGCTCTCCTTCAGCAGCTAATCCAATTTTTGGTCCAGGATACAATACAGGGCTTGTGCCGGGCTTCCCTGGAGGGCTGCATGTAGCACGGGCCTCACCTCTCAATTTAAGGGCATACTCATGTATGGCCTTCGGAGTGGGGCAACCATCTTCCTCCAGTCCCGCTGCCGTTTATACCAATTGATATTAAACATTTCATCCACTCTAATAGCCTCTTCCCAACCTAATCTTGTGTCAACCCACACTCTCAGATCCTTCCAGATTAATACATCAGATCCATTACATTCAACAACACAACAACATAGATCTACGTTTGTACTAATTTACCAGGGTTCCTTATACCCCAAAAATAACAATCTGTCATCTTCCAAATGTCCTCCTGAGGTTGTCCCAGGTCCAGCTGCAGCCTGCCGAGTTGGTGCACATTTTGTACTGTGGAAACGTGTGTCTGCCTTCAGACACGAAACGAAAAGAACTGGCTCCTAGGAGCCAGAGGAGGAGACGGGGATTATTGTGCCCCGTGTTGTGTCTCCGCCCAATATTTTTTCAAACGTGTGATATGGATCCACACTGGAATCCCAGTCACCCGAGCAGCCGATGGGGGTGTGAGCTGGACAGTGTGTGGTCCGGACCAGGTAGGATCAAATGTCCTCTGATCTATGTTTTAATTGGCACGTTTCCACGTTGTCCTCTCCTGCGTCTGGTTCTATCATGTGATCCTGTGAGATATACTGGGACAAATTTCTGCAGTATTCAACAAGACGGTCACTCATTGCATGCAAATCACCACCACTACCAATGCACAGATCTCCAGGAGTCCTCGTGGGTCGGCCTGTAAGCATGTAAAGGGGGAAAGTGAGTTAGGGTCAGTTGGTCCTGCTCTCCTAGAGAGGAGAACCGATGGTAGCTGTGTCACCCAGTCTTTCCCTGAAAAGGTTGGGTGGGTCAGGGCTGTTGTCTCATCCTAGCCTTAATGGTGGGTCCTGGATTGCATCACGCACACGTCATGCACCCTGCGAACATAATTGTAAATGTTAACACTCAATTTAGGAATCCACCATGTTTGTGTCATCCTGTGCCGCATTCGCTTCACTCCATCATGCCTTTCTGTTACCCTCAGAGTGAGGATCAGACCCATTGGTGTGGGCTTTTACTTTCAATACTTCTACCAGTTTTGGTCTCTGTAAAGACTTGTGTAGTTTGTTCACTACCCCCTCATTTTATATTGGGCCTGATATGCTGGTCTTGAGCCCCCTATTTTCCGACAAACTTAAATAATCATGTACCACCCAAAAGGCAAATCTAGAGTCCGCATAGATATTCACATTACAGTCAGTCATTGTTTCACAGGCTTCAGCAAAAGCATATAATTCAGCAATTTGAGGAGATTGCCATGCTATGGTACATTCTACCGAAAGAAAGCTGTGGGATTGCTCACAAACAACCTCCTGATATTTTAATTGCCTAGTCTGTTCCTTTTTTTTTTTTTTTTTTTTTTTAATCTTACATGGATCATTATTCTGACATTTTCACAACACATCTAATGCCAACAATGAACACTATGGTTCTTTACAGTCTCTCAGAAATTATTGTAGTTTACAGTAATATCCTCTCGCTTCTTTCCTCTCTTATTCACACGGAACCTGCGTCCAGCTCCATTTCACCACTTTCCTACTTACATTTTGCTTTCAGTCTCACTGGCTTATGAGCAGTGCGCCACTTCCCTCGTTTCTGAGCAAGGCCCTACATCTTCCACTGTACCGTATCCCAGCACCTGGCTTCAGAACCCCTCTTCTCTATTTAACATTTCCATCCGTTAGTTCAATCTAAATCCGATTCGCAATCCCTCTGGTGCTACATACCATTTCCTCCGTCACAGGCATATTTACAAGGCCTCAGTAACCCCTCAGCCTGATGTGTTAACCTCATCACCCTCCAGTCTCCTATCATTCTAGGCAAATTACCCTTTTGTTCCTCAGCATCCTTTGAAATTCAAGCTCTAAGTGATCACACCTTCCCTCAGTTGTCGTCTCCCGCTCATCAGCACTTGGGGGACAGACACACCAGTTCCTCCACTCAACCAAACCATCCATTCTGCAACTAAGATGTGCCTGCATTTATTTTTCTACTTTAAAAAATACAGAGGAATACAGTGAACACTTTAAAAACAGCCTACATTATTGCCACATTAAAACAGTGCTCTCATAGCTCAAGACAAAACACATCACAACTTTCTTGTTGTCCTCACTGCCCTCTTTACGACTGTTCCACCATTCATTCACAGCCTCAGATGAAGTTTAATCCGCGTTTGCTTTCAAAGGAAACAGGGATTAGCTTTAATTGCTTTTATATCTCAGTACAATTGCTTCCAGAGCGGCCTTCTAAACCGCTTCGGCCAATATCTCCTTCTCAATTCTTTGTTCAGACAGTTAAAACTCTTATCTATTAGGGAATCAGGACCATACCATAATAATATTATCTATTATTATCAACTACAGACACTTATGCAAATTATTTATACTTGTCGGTAGCTACGCCTATGTGTAGGTGTGTTCAAAGGGTAAAAAGTAAACTATGTGCTTGTACTTTATCGAGTCAAAATGGAATAGTAGGGCAGTGTGTATTTAAAATGTAAGTAATTATTAGGTTTATTTTATCATTACCCCCTTATCTCGGATTCATTGACTATATAAAGTCCCTTATTTTGGGCTCATGGACTATCAAGAGTATTTGGGCTCATGTACTGTTCGCGGTCCTTATCCTATGGAACCGGAACCTCGACAAGTACATTATAGTACGTACGCAATGTATATCATTTTTTATCTACATATATATACTGTATATCACTAAAATGAACAATGCAGGGTATATTATGTACTCGTATAACCCAGCCTAACACACAATTTTAGCATGACAATATAACAAGTCCGCTGCAGACATTCACGATTCAGCGACTTTACACACAGTTATCAGACCAAGTACGAAAACGGAATAGCAAAACAAACAACAATCAGTGCACTTTCACGCATTCAATGACATTGGCAAATAACCAAGGTTTCTACTTAAGCATTCCCGCTCGCCACACAGCCCAGTTTCACACAATTCAAAAGTTTACCAAAGCAAACTCCCTTTTTAAAACAATGGCAAAACGGTCCAAACAGTTCTTCGAACAACTATTTTCCTAAAACTACCGCAGCGAGGCTCGTCAGCACTCGCTAACAGCAGGCTATGCAAATGCCAATGGTAACGACAATGTCCTCTTATGGGGAGTCCAACCCAACTCCACTGGGGCCACTGACTAATGACACCGCTGTGTCCTCTTACGGGGAGTACAACCCAACTCCACAAAATGTCAGTGGTAACGACAAAGTCCTCTTGCGAGAGTCCAAACCGACTCAAAAACCCAATGGCAGTGACGCTTCCGCGTCCTATCATCAAATGCCCGGCAATGCTATCAATCTTTCTATCAATGCTATCAAGGTCTGCAGACCTCCAAATGCATAACACGTCCTCTTATGGGGAGTCCAACCCAACTCCACTAGGGCCACTGACTAATGACACCGCTGTGTCCTCTTACAGGGAGTACAACCCAACTCCATAAAGTTCAGTGGTAACGACGTCAATATGCCAAAAGATCATCAGTGATTCAATCACAACACCGTCCCATTCCACACTATTTTTTTATCAAAATAATAGGAGTCACTCTAATAATTGGCTCAAGGACAATCAACACCTAATGAGGATGGTGAAATAAAAAATACTCACCCTCAAGTTGATTATCGTTGGTCCAACCAGGAGATGTTTCCTATCCCATCCTCGTCGCCATCTGTTAAGAATATTTTCTGCCGTGGAGTCAAGTTGGGACCGATGAAGTGACACACCAATGACCACTTTCCAATTGAAAAGGCTTTTATTACAATGCGCAAGGGAGGATCCTAGCGTCCGCCGTAGCAGTCGCAGAGAACCCTGACACACTGTTCACATCTCGGGGTTTAAGTACAAGATCCGTGGTACAGCAAGTGGTGGATGTAACACCTTCACATAGGCATCCAGCCAAACTTACAGGATGTAGATATTACCCTTGATCATGTACCTTCCTTCGGAGCAATTAGCAAGTGTGACCAGGTGCCAGGCGCCCCTCACTGTGAGAGGATGTGGATGTAAATATGTATGTCTGGGGTAATCAAGGGGAGGTGAATGGGAATGGGTGTCTGTGTGTGTGTGTGTGTGTGTGTGTGTGTGTGCGTGTGTGGATCTGTGTGTGCTGAGGGAAAAACCTTCATTCAGAAGCTCAATCCTATCATTGTAAAAGAGAGGGGAAGGAAGCACACGAGATAATGAAGGAAGATTGAAAACCCAGAAACCAATAAATCACCTGAATGAGTGGCACGCAAGACTAGGGACCGTGGACAAAGACCTACATAAGACAAGACAGGGTAGACGAAGTGCAATGCATGGAAATGAAAATATGGCATGGAAAACTAAATGATCTAATCATGAAAAATAATAAACAAGAAATCTAAACTACCAAAACACAATACACAATCCTAAGAATAGTCAGACAAAGCAGAGGTCACTAAACACAGAAAATCATAATCATGGCAAAAGCCAGCCACAGAACTTAAACATGAGATGCAGAATCACAGAATCATAACAGTACCCCCCCCCAAGAACGCCTCCTGGCGTTAACCTGATGGACGTGGATGTGAAGCGTGATAGTCCTTAATCAGTTCTTTGTCCAGAATGTGCGGGGAAGGCACCCAACTGCGGTGTTCAGGGCCGTAGCCCTCCCAGTCAACGAGGTACTGGAGTCCGCGACCTCGTCAACGACAGTCCAACAAAGCGTGCACCGTAAATGCCTCGCCTCCGTCAATTATGCGGGCGGGAGGTGGGGGATCAGGTCCAGATGACAGGTGGTGGGTAATTGCAGGTTTAATCTGTGAAACATGAAACGTGGGGTGAATTCGGTGCATGGATAGGGGACGACGGAGGCGGACAGCAGAGGGGCTAATGACTTTTTCAATAGTGAAGGGCCCCAGGAATTTGGGGAACAGTTTCCCCCCACTCCCCCTCAAAGGAATGTCCTTGGAGGACAGCCATATGCGCTGACCAGGTTGGTATGATGGGGCAGCGACGCGTCTCTTGTCTACTTGGGCCTTCATGCGGGCAACCGACCTGAGCAGCACTTCCCGATTGGTCCTCCAAGTACGTCTGCAGCGACGCACAAATTCGCGGGCCGAAGGCACAGCAACCTCCTCCTCCTGGCATGGAAACGATGGGGGTTGGTAACCAAGACAAGCTTTGAAAGGGGAGAGACCAGAGGCTGATGAAGTGTGACTGTCGATCGCGTATTCTGCCCATGGGAGTTGATGGCTCCAGGAGGAGGGGTTCTTAAGGCAGATGCATCGTAGGACAGTTTCAATACTTTGGTTGGCCCGCTCGGTCTGGCCATTAGTTTGGGGGTGAAAACCTGAGGAAAGGCTAACTGAGGTGCCGAGTGATTTGCAAAATGACTTCCAAAATTTGGCTGTGAATTGTGGACCGCGATCAGAAGTGATGTCAGTGGGGATGCCGTGTAATCTGATAACATGCTGTATAATAAGGCTAACAGTTTCTTGTGCAGATGGTAACTTAGTGAGGGGGACAAAGTAAACAGCTTTGGAGTATCGGTCGTCTATGGTAAGGATAGTGGTGAAGTGATTGGAAGGGGGTAAAGCAGTAATGAAGTCTAATGCTATGTGTGACCAGGGACGGTGTGGAGTGGGTAAAGGTTGCAGCAGGCCGTGAGGAGGTTGATGTGATACCTTGGCTTGAGCACAGACCGAGCAGGCGGAGACATACTTCTGGGTGTCGTCTCTTATTTCAGGCCAACAGAACCATTTGGTGATAAAATCTAATGTTCGCTTGATCCCGGGGTGACATGAGAGGTTTGAGGCGTGACCCCAATCGAGGACTCGGGAGCGCAGGTGGGCTAAGACGAACAGGCAATGATCTGGACAGGCACTTGGAGTGGCAGAATCATTAATAGCATTCTTTACTTCAGATTCAATGTCCATTAAAACGGCATTGATGAACGTCATGAATGGTGTCTGGATCAACTTGGTCTTTCTCAGTTTCAAAACATCGTGACAGGGCATCAGGTTCAACATTTTTACTACCAGGACGGTAAGCAAGGTGAAAGTTAAAACGTGAGAAGAACAGGGCCCACCTAGCTTGTCTGGGGTTCAGTTGCTTGGCCGTCTGGAGGTACTCCAAATTTTTATGGTCAGTCCAGACCAAAAAAGTGGAAGCTCAGCTCCCTCCAGCCACTGCCTCCACTCCTCAAGTGCCAACTTTACCGCCAATAGTTCCCGGTTCCCGATGTCGTGGTTTTGTTCTGCAGGACTTAATCGTCTGGAGAAGTAGGCACATGGATGAATCTTGTCGTCCTTGGAGGACCTCTGGGAAAGGACAGCTCCTACTCCCACATTGGAGGCATCCACCTCCACCACGAACTGGAGCTTGGGGTCAGGAATGGTTAGTATGGGTGCAGAAGTAAATCGTGACTTGAGCGAACAAAAGGCTTCTTCAGCTAACTTGGACTATTGGTATCTAATCTTGGGTGAGGTGAGGGCAGTGAGAGGGGCGGCAACTGAACTATAATTTCTGATGAACAGGCGGTAGAAGTTAGCAAAACCCAGGAAACGTTGGAGTGACTTACGGTCATGAGGAGTGGTCCAGCTGGTGACTGCTTCGACCTTGACAGGATCCATTTGAATAGAGTCAGGGCTAATGACATATCCCAGGAATGAGGTGGTCTGGACAGAAAACTCACATTTTTCGACCTTGACGAACAGTTGATTCTCCAGCAAGCAGCCAAGAACTTGTCTCACATGCTGGGTGTGCTCTTCCTGTGACTTGGAAAAAATCAAAATGTCGTCAAGGTAAATGAATACAAACTTGTTTCTCATATCACGTAGGACATCATTTACTAGGTTCTGAAACACAGCTGGAGCTTTAGTGAGCCCGAACGGAAGAACCAGGTACTCCCAGTGCCCTGTGGGCGTGTTAAAAGCCATCTTCCATTCATCCCCCTCACGAATACGCACCAGATGGTAAGCATTGCGTAAATCCAGCTTGGTAAACACTTTGGCCCCTTGTAGTAGGTCAAAGGCAGAGTTCATGAGGGGGAGAGGGTACCTGTTCTTCACCGTGATCTCATTTAGGCCTCGATAGTCAATACAGGGGCAGAGAGAGCCATCCTTTTTTCCCACAAAGAAGAATCCTGCTCCAGCTGGCGATGAGGATGGGCAAATGATTCCAGCAGCGATTGATTCCGAGAGATATTTCTCCATAGCTTGAGTCTCGGGGCGTGACAGGGAGAAAAGGCACCCTCTAGGCGGCATGGTTCCTGGCCTGAGCTTGATGGCGCAGTCGTAAGGTCGGTGCGGAGGGAGACTGTTAGCCCGAGACTTGGAAAATACTTGCTTGAGATCATGATATTCAATGGGAACCTTCTCCAGGTTCGGAATTTCATCTGTGGTAGCAGGCGTGACATAATTCTGGGCGTCACTGAGGCATGTCTGGGCACAGCTGGGACTCCACTCCTTGATCTCGTGCTTACCCCAGTCTATCACGGGCACATGTTTCGCCATCCAGGGATGGCCGAGGACAACTGGAGCATGGGGAGACTTGATCAAGAACAGCTTGATATATTCATGGTGGTTACCGGAAATGCTAAGCTTGATTGGGCTGGTAACCTGAGAGATATTACTGATCTTAAGGCCACTGAGGGAATTGACCACTCGATCGGGAAAAATAGTCTCCATAGGAATGCCCCATTTCCGGGCAAGATCTTGAGCTAGGAAACTTTCTTCTGCCCCGGAGTCAATCAGGGCAGTGGTCCTTTTGCCTCCCCCAGCCCATTCCAGGGAGACCGAAAAACAGGGTCTGTTTCTTGAGGAGTTATCCACGGGGATTACGCCCACTAACGCTTCTCTCCTCGTTAGTGGGCGTTGCCTTTTACTGGACACCAAGACACAAAATGACCCCCTTCGCCACAGTAAAAGCATTTACGTTCCCGATGTCTGCGTTCCCTCTTCTCGTTGGAAACCCTCGCTCGACCTAATTGCATGGGTTCAGACTCGGGGTGGCTTGACAGGGTTGGAGAGCGGTGGTAATGGTGTCACAGGAGGTCTGGACCGGAACGTAGATCGCCTCTTCTCCTCCAGCCGAGAGTCAATACGAATAGCCATGTTTATGACACTCTCTAGGCTTTCAGGTAGGTCACACAGAAGTAATTCATCCTTAATCCTTTCAGAGAGGCCAGCAATGAATGCGTCGTAGAGTGCCCTCTCATGCCGTCCGCTATTGGTAGCCAGGGTCTGAAAGTCGATGGCGTAATTGGACACTGTGCGACCTCCCTGGCGAATTCGGAATATCTCCCTCCCGGCCTCGTGCCCATGTCTGGAGCGGTCGAACACTCGCTTCATCTCCTCCCCAAAGCTGTCGAACGACCGTACGCAGGGTAATTCCGCTTCCCAGGTAGCCGTAGCCCACTGCTTCGCTCTGCCGGTCAACTGCGTAATAACATACGCCACTGGAGCTTGCTCGAATGGAAAAGTAGAAGGCTGAAGGTTGAATATCAGCTTACACTGAGTGAGGAATGACCGGCAGGACCCTGGATCGCCATCGTACTTCTCCGGGGGAGGTAGGCGTGGTTCGTGGAGTGGAGTGGGTGGTGCAGGGGCTGGACTGGATGCAGGCATGGAGACGACCGGAGGCTGGGGTGTCTGAATGTTTGGTGCACTCCTCAGCGAGTGAGCAATATCCGGCATCTGATTGCTCTTAACCTGCATGTGTTGCATCAAAGCCTGTAGCTGCCGTTGCTGCATCTCCAACTGGTCGCCCTGCTCTTCTACTGCAGCCTGAAGAGGCTTGGAGCTCGCTGGTTCCATGCTGGTCAGATCGTAATGTTGTGTACCGATCAGGAACCAGTCGCCAGAACCAGGAAATGCAGTAGAGCTTGTTTTATTGGTAAAGGGGGGCAACCCCCGCAGGGCGAAAGGCAACAGTACAAAGTCCACAATCCAAAAGTCAAAATCCAGTTGGGCAAAAATAGTATCAAAAACCAGGGCAGCAATCACAGTAATCGTAGTCGGACAGAAATGGGTCTGGTACACAGGAATAGTTCTATCAGAGAGACAAGCCAGAATCCACAGGACGTAATCCGAATCGTTACCAGGGCAGCAAACAGAGATCTCGTAGTCGGGCAGAGAAATGGTCAAAAGACACAGATGCAACAGTAATCCAAAATCACAAAGGCAAAAATCTAAGGTCAGGCAATCCAGTCAGAGAGATAAATCACTAAGAATCAAGGCGAAAAACAAACGTGGCACAGGAAGCTAGGAAGAACGATCTGACAACTGGAAGTGACTAAACAGACATCTTAAATACACATCCGGGTGAAACACATGACCAGGGAGAACAGGTGCAATCAATGATACAATATCAGGAGTGACACATGAGGAATAATCTAATTACATGAATTTGGCAAATGCCAAAACGCAGACAGGGATCACAAGACAATCCTATGAACAAACAACAGCTCCGGTTAAGGAGTACTAAAGTGCATAGCTAAAAGAAAAGGAAAGCACAAAGTATAAGTGGAAATTCACAGAAGCTGCAACAGAGATAGGCAAGAGGGCGGAGATTAGAATTGGGCGATTGCTGAGAGATCGTTAGTCAATTAGTATGTGCAGCTATACAATCCCGAGTGCACGTTAGTAACTTAGTAAAAATATAAAATGTTATTACTGGTTAGTAATCTAGCAAAAACAACAAACTGTTAGTATTGGTTAGTAGATAGTAAAAGAGAGGGGAAGGAAGCACACGAGATAATGAAGGAAGATTGAAAACCCAGAAACCAATAAATCACCCGAAAGAGTGGCACACAAGACTAGGGACCGTGGACAAAGACCTACATAAGACAAGACAGGGTAGACAAAGTGCAATGCATGGAAATGAAAATATGGCATGGAAAACTAAATGATCTAATCATGAAAAATAATAAACAAGAAATCTAAACTACCAAAACACATTACACAATCCTAAGAATAGTCAGACGAAGCAGAGGTCACTAAACACAGAAAATCATAATCATGGCAAAAGCCAGGCACAGAACTTTAACATGAGATGCAGAATCACAGAATCATAACAAACAAAGCATTTTTGTATAGTGTTTACTGTTACACATGTATTGTATTTCATTAAGTACATTGTATTTCAATGTGGGTATTGTATTGAATAATGGCACACATCAAAACAACAAGAAAAAACAACAGGCTGTTGAGTCATAAATCATAAATAATGCACTTGTTGAAGAAGTCATGGCGGCGGGAGATGTAGTTTTCGGAGAAATCTATAGGTTTCTATCGGTACCGTAACAGCCTGTGAGCAGTACGGGTGGGCGAGTCTAACTGGTGGGAGAAGTCGTGGATTCACTTCAGCACTCCGACATTTGACAGGCTGATCCGGTGCATATCAGACACTATAAAGAGTCGTTCAAAAAGGTTTGTTCGTTCATTTTTGCCCGTCACTATTCGGCTAGTGTGGCCTTTTATTTTCACTGGGCACGTGCATGAAGTGCGGCTTAGCTGATAGGGCTCAAATTAGTGTCAGTTGGAGCTAGTTTAGTTCACTTGATGGAACGGGTTGAGGCTATATTGGGAGTTGAAGCCAATTCAGGTCTCAAGATTATGCCTTAGTCTGGATGTTCTTAGCTACGTTGATGGAATACCACCCCCAGGGCGCCCTGCCGTTCCAGGTGTTGCTGTGCTGGCTCACTGGAGCATGGATGTCTAAAGAGAATGAGAGAAATTGTGATTTCAAATTACGGCAGTTGCGATTTGTTTAGTTATATTCCGGGGACTGCTTTACAATGATTACTTCAAAGCATAACCTAGAACTTGTTGTGAATCTGCATTTCGGTCATGCCTTTCCCTCGTTCCATGTTTAAGTTTAGTGCCTGGCCATGCCACGTATGCTGTTTGTGTTTAAGTGACCACTGCCTGCCTCTGACCATCCCCATGATTATGTATTGTGTTTTGTTGTTTGATTTCATGTTTTATTATTTTTCATGTTTTGTTATTATTTATGTCTTTGCCATGTTTTATAGTCTTGCCATGTTTCACAGCCTTGCCATGTTTTCATAGCCTTGCCACGCTTTCATAGTCTTGTTTTTAGTTCTAGTCCTGCACTTCGTTTACCCTGTCTTGTCTTGTGTAGGTCTTTGCCCACGGTCCCTTGTCTGACATGCCACTCATTCGGGTGATTTCCTGGTTTCTGGGATTTCAATCTTTCTTCATATCTCGTTTTTCTTCCTTCCTCTCTCTGTTACTATCCACTGACCATACTAACAGTTTATTGTTTTCGATTAATTACTAACCAAGATTAACATTGTATATTTTTACTAACGGACTAACTTGCACTCGGGATTGTATAGCTGCACATACTAATAGACTAACGATCTCTCAGCATTCGCCCAATCTGTATCTCCGCCCTCCTTGCCTATCACTAATTATCTCTACTGCAGTTTCCACTTATATCTCAGGCTTTCCCTTTTCTTTAGACTGTACACTTTAGTACTCCTTAACCGGAGCCGTTTATTCGTTCATAGGAATGTCTCGTTATCCCTGTCTGCGTTTCGGCATTCGCCAGATTCATGTAATTAGATAAACCCTCATGTGTCAATCCTGATTATTGTTTCATTGATCGCACCTGTGCTCCCTTGTCATGTGTTCACCCCGGATGTGTATATAAGGTGTCTGCACTTTTAGTTCCTTGTCAGATCGTCTTTACTCCTTTGTCTTGTGCTACGTTCCTCGCCTTGCTCATTGTGATATTTTCTTTCTGACTGGATTGCCCGACACTTGTTTTTGGTTTGCCCTTTTGGATCTGATTGCCTTTGTGAGTTTTGACCTATTTTTGCCCGACCACGTCTATTGTCTTTTGCTGCCCTGGTATTTGGATTCGGACTGTTTACGGCTAATTAGTTTGCCTCTCCACCAAACCCACGCCTGTGTACCGAACCATTTTTGCCTGACCTTGAGTTTTGTTATTGGTGCCCTGGTTACAGTTTTGGATTTTGCCCTTTGGATTCTGTGATTCTTGTGGATTGTGGACATTGTACTGTTGCCAGCTCTGTTGGGGGGTTTCCCCCTTCAGAAATAAAGCCTCCATTTTGCATTCATCTGGTTCTCGCTCTTGGCTCATTTCGTAAAACCTCACAGAACTACCTGGAATAAACTTGGAAAAACCTGGAAGTTCATTTACAAATGAACCAACCAGAATAATGACCACCCTTACCAGCGTTGGCTCAGCTCACCAGTATCACCTGGCACTAATGAAATATGCAGAAACAGATCACTAAATTGCGGGCAGTCAAATGCAAACTTATCTGGGCTCCTGCAAGATCGCTGCAATAGGGAGTGCATACATGGTAACAAACACACGATGCGTGGCTGAAGAGGCAAGCCAGTCCGGAGCCATGGAGCGAGCGCTCAGCGGCGCGATGCCGTCCTTCAGAGCTGCCAGCAGGGACACACTCATCATAGCCCGGCGTCATGCCTCTGAACGCCCACTACCAGGCTCCATACCCGCCGAGCCCCTCTATGTGCTCCCCGCTATGAACATTTCATTAAAGTGCATAATATGGTATTATACTAAAGTACAAACCCGTCACACGTGGTTGTGGTGTGACATTTTGGTTTTGCTGTTCAGATGACAACGTCAGATGCTATGGTTAGCAGCCAGGATTGCTAAAGAGGGATATGAGTCAAATTGGTCACACAACAGCCAATGCCTCAAGATACATGCAGAAGTAATGATAACTTTGATCCAAACAACGCAATAAGGCAGCACTATAATCCATTTGTAGTAAAATTTCGTCATTAACTTTCCCTTTTCTTTGCTGGTTGGTCATAAAGCGTCTAATTGGAGCCACAGCTAATCAGATTTACCCGCCCTCGAGTTTTCTAATTTGCTGATTCTGTGGCACATTTGTAACACCATGCACAGCTCGAGTGAGTGCGCTGGTGAAGTTGAGCGCACGCAGAGTGGGCAGATTGTGCATGTGTGTGAGAGGGTGACAAAGAGTGAGACAGAGACGGAGACGCTTTGGGCGAGCGCGCTGCTGTCTGCCAGCGCAACGAGCATGAGTTTGTGAGAGGGCATAGAGTGAAACTAAGTGAAAGGGGTTAATATTGCACGTTCATATTGATCATAGCAAACATGCAAAGACACACTATTCTGTTGAGCACAGAATAGATTTTTGTGCGCTCAATCGGAAAGTTTTTTTTTTTCTTCTCACATTTAATTTCTCCTCAACACAAGATTTGTGTGCGTGTGCAATAGATTATTCTGCGCTTAAAAATCTCCTATTGCTCGCTCAGGATTGCGGCGCAAATATAATTACATGCATTTGGGGAATCAACATTATAATGTCTTGTCCCGTGTAGCAGGTGTATCCCCAAATGTGACTATAGGTTAAATCGATCAAGTTAATTTTTTCTACTTGAGGGAAACATCATTTTATTTTTTATGCATAGCCTTTCATATTTTGTGTATTCTGATCTACAGTTAAAAAGCTGTAGACGACCACAGGTATGTTTTAATTTCAGTGGGCAAATTCTTTTTCACATGAAATGATAATTTAGAAAATGAACCGTCTTGTGCAAATTGATTGGATAAAGGGAGAGGGACAGAAGACATCTGGGATGGAGGTTCTCAGAGAAGACAGCCCAAGAATGCATTTTTACACTTTAACCTCTGAAATCCCCAATGTTATTAGCTAAATGTGATGGACTACATGGGAACGACAGTGACAACTTAAATGTACCATTATCCCTACAAATGATGTACTGTTAAGTACGAATTATTAAAAAAAATTACTTACCTACTGTAAAACCCATTACAGAGCGTGTGAAAATCAGAAAGAATACTTCAAAATCAATGAGCCATCTTATGTGTGTGGACATTGAGGAAAGCTTTAGTCCTGTAAACACAGAAAAAAATAGTATTGAGACATTTGGTCAATATAGTGCACATGAGTGCACCTCTCAGGACCTGCTTTTTGCAACATGATTAAGCTGTAAGGACCAGATGCTGATTTGGACTCGCTGTGTAAGGACACCAGTAAGGTGGGACTGGTATGTGCTCTCAGAGAGGACCAGCGCTATGCACAAGACTATAGCCACTACATAAATGGCTACAACTCTAGCAAAGGGCTCATTTTATTTAGCTCATACCCAAATGCAACCCTTCAGCACAATTTAGGGGCAATTTCATGCTAACCTAGGCTATCAGCAATACTTCAAAAATGAGCAGTAATTCCTACTTTATGCTAGGTATGGCTGATGTTGATATATTTGGAAAAGCAGCTCATGAGCAATTCAAAGGCAGCAAATGGAATCAGAGCTGTACTCATATGTAAGCCCACAGTGGACAATATTCAAATGAAAATGTAATCCCACTATTGCATTATAATTTTCCACTTATGGATAAGTTATTTAAGACAATATTAAATTGAAAATGCATTGATCTAATTATCACTTTCATTTTCACATACACATATGGGAAATCTATGACTATATTCAAATGATAATGAAAAGTTTTTTGACATTTCAAAGTCATGCTCCGCAATACAGTGGACAATATTCAAATGCAATAAGCAAAACAGCACCCCCAGCCTATTGCATTTACATGTCATCACGCTCTTTTAGGGTCAACATAATAATGAAAATTATGTTTTCTAATCACATGGAAAAAATAATGATATAATAATGATGACGACACTTGTCATTTCATTTTCGAAGACTTATCCTGCAATACATGGGACAATATTCAAACGCAGTAAGGGAAACAGCACCTCCCAGTCCATTGCATTTTCAAATATTACTACAAAAATGTAATTGGGATCATAGGAATTTTTTTGTGAAATGACATGCACATTTGGTAACTGTCACTGATGAGCAATATATTGGATAAATGACATGCAGTCAGACACAAAACACATTTGCACGTGCATTTAATGACATTAAATGAGCATGCAGACTCACATTTTGGCTTTGACTAACTCTTCACCATTTCAACTCAGACGTGTGTTGCTTGTTGGTGAAAATTTGGAAGTTCCCAAATTTTTTGCATAATACAATGTCTCCTCAACGTCTTAGATGTCGATTGACTTCAGAGCAATTGGGAAGATGCATCGGAATGCTTGACTCTGGCTTCTCACAACGTCATGTTGCTAATGCACTTAACGTCAGCCAAAGCGTTGTGAACAGAGCGTGGAACCGGGATCAAACGTTTGGTACAGCAGCACACCATCATGGGGGTGGTCGTCAGACATCGACAACACAACGACAAGACCACTCTCTCACACTTCAGGCACGACGTCATCCTTTCTGGACAGCCACCACCCTATGAAACGACCTTCATAACGCTTCGGGGGTCAGGGTATCCACTCAGACGATACGGAATCCTCTTCATACTGCTGGCCTCAACTCAAGAAGGCCATGTGTTCGAATCCCACTGACCGTGCGTCATAGGCGTGACCGTTTGGATTGGGCTCACGATCATGTCACATGGACACACAACGATTGGGCTCCAGTTCTCTTTACTGATGAGTCCTGATATTGCTTGGACTTTACTGACAGGAGGCAACGGGTGTGGTGAAGACAACCTGAGCGATTTAATGATGCCTACATCAACGAACACGACCGTTATGGTGGCGGATCAATTATGGTCTGGGGAGGAATAAGCAGGAATGGCAGAACGGTCCTGAATGTCATGGGGAGAAGGAGAGGGGGTACGGTACAGGGATGAGATGCATGCGTAAGACCATACGCTGGTGCTGTTGGCCCTGATTTATCATTTTGATGGATGATAACGCCCGTCCCCATCGTGCTAGGATGGTGAATCAATTCCTAGAGCAGGAGACAACTGTCCGCAAGGACTGGCTCGCGCGTTCGCCGGACCTAAACCCTATCTAGCATGTGTGGAACATGCTGCAGGTCGCCATTTCTGGTCGTAGGGCACAACCCACAACTCTAGAAGAGCTCGGAAATGCCCTTGTTGAAGAATGGAATAACATTCCAATTGCAAGCATTCGGGTTCTGACTGACAGTATGACCCGACGCTGTCAAGCCATCATTCAAGCTAGGGGAGGCCATACCCGTTATTGCCATTAACTGTGGTAATGAAACCTCAAACAACCACTGTCTGTTTTGACTTTACATGTCACAGGTGAAACCATGAAGTGTTCGTGAAAGCGAAAAGTGTGAGGCTGCACGCTCATTGAATGTCATTAAATGCACTTGCAAATGTGTTTTGTGTCTGACTGCGTGTCATTTATCCAATATATTGTTCATCAGTAGCAGTTACATAATTTGCATGTCATTTCACAAAAAAAATTCCTATGATCCCTATCAAATTTTGAGTAGTATATACATGTCACCACGCTCTTTTTGGGACACAATGAAAATTAAAATGCAATCTGTGTCTCATCAAGGCGGGTGTTCTGCTAGGACATCACTCATTAGGGACACAAACGGAAACCATGTTCCTCCATTTGCATACCAACCAATCAGCTTCTGGGTAGCGCTTGTACGCACGGAGGTTTACTGATAATGTCATGATGGCTGGGCTGCTATGTATTGTGTGCCATCGCACATTAGGTTACTTTGCACTTTGGATGTAGCCATCTTGGCAGCTAGTATGCTAGCTAACGTTAACTAAAGAAAATATTTGTAAATGATCTGAGGGCCAATCAGGGCTGTGGAGGGACTACCGCCCAGTCCAGGAATATATGACAAGTTTGTTTTCAGAAGGCAATATATCCATTTTACTCATTTTGAGTAAATCAGCTTTTTCTGTGTTTGGCGCCAATAGCATTTCATAGAAAAACTCAAACTTTGACCATGAAAAAATACGTTTTATTAAGAATTTCTAAAAACTGATTTTTGCACCATATGTAAGAAGCAAAGGGCTGTCACTCTATGATATTATCTCAATTTTTGTCATTTTGGCATTGTGTTTTAGAAACAAAGTCTTCGTATTGATAGTGTGATTGTAATAATATTGCTAATGTTTATTTATGCAGGATAGGCTGACAGTGTGAATTCTATATTTGGGGCATCGCCCTTGACCAGTTGCCTAATGAAGTTTACCAACTATGAGAGGCCGTTTGAGAGAGAATTTATGCTTTGTTTTACATAGCATCATACTGTGACAAACACCACTATACTCTCTCACAAAACCCACTATATTCTCTCACACACATTGCTTTACACTCTCACGCACACTGCTATACTCTCTCACACATACAAACACTACCATGCCCTCTTACATACAAACCCCCAATTTCAATGATGTTAGGACATTGTGTAAAACGTGAATAAAATGATTTGCAAATGATTTGCTTCGACCTACATTCAATTGCGGACACAGATATTTAATGTTGGAATTGATAAACTTTTTTTGGAAATATTCACTCAATTTGAATTCCAAACACATTCCAAAAAAGCTGGGACAGGGGCATGTTTACCACTGTGCTACATCACCTTTCCTTTTAACAGCACTCAGCATTTAGGAACTGAGGACACTAACTGTAGAAACTTTGTAGGTGGAATTCTTTCCCATTCTTGCTTGATGTACAACTTAAGTTACTCAACCATCCGGGGTCTCCTTTGTCGTATTTTGCGCTTCATAATGCGCCACATATTTTCAATGGGAGACAAGTTTGGACTGCAGGCAGGCCAGTCTATTACCCGCACTCTTTTACTGTGTAGCCACACTGTTGTAACACGTGTAGAATGTGGCTTGGCATTGTCTTGCTAAAATTTTGATTGAGTTTATTCGGATAATTTTACATAGAATATATTGATATAAATAAATACAAAAATATAATAATGTGTATAAAAATATACAGGGTAACACAAAAAAGTGATAAAAACACTTGTTTCTATTGTGGCCCTTAAATATCACAGACAATCATAACAGTTTAGAAAACACAATGGGCTCTAATTTCGTAGACCAGGCGCAGGTGCGGCGCATGGGGGGTGCGCCACGCCAACGGGGTGTGTCCAGGCATATGTGGCAATTTCGTGCCTGGCGTAGCTTGGCGCAAGTACTCCTCTGTCCCGCCTCTGCCCCTCCTTCCAGCGCAAGTTGGCAAAGGCCACACAGCCGAGTCAAATCTTGCTCATTGGCAAGAGAAACGATGTATAACATATGGGACGCTAGGACCCAGGTTACCAGGTGGGGTAACCTAGCAATAGCTCTCACAACATATGAGGGTAGGATCTCGTGGGATCTTGCAAGTCCACGTTTGTTCGCGTTTGGCTCATTCACGTCTATGCTCCTGTTGCCGGCGTCGTAGGTCAACAAGAAAAGAGGTACAGACATTTTCTGTGTTCTTATGCTTGTGTTCTCATATGGAGTTTACTTACTACTTGTTATATTTTAAGGTGTCTGTTGGTGTCAGGAGGGTTAAACTGTTGTTACTTTACTGTGTACCTCGCAGCAGTCTTGTAAGACGATGAGCAGCACTTTATGACAGCCAGCACTTTATGACGACCAGTAGCGGTCTAGTGGCTGTACATTAGCCCACCTGATGTGCTGCATCTAGCTTGACAAGGTATGAGAGACCAGGCATATCATTTGGGTTAAGTTGGAATAATATGGTCGAACTGTGTGTAATGTATTGATTTTGTTTGTAAGCTGAGCCGGCGACATAATCGGCGGGGCAGCCACTGTTCTCTCCTCCAGACATTTTTATACAATTGGTGCCTCCGTGTTGTTTTCGTTTTGTTTTTGGTTTCATTACACTCATATCTTGACCGAGACCACTCACCTTTCCACGGTGTTGTAGAGCTTAGTGTTGTATTAGAAGTGTGCAGTGCCTTTGAACCTTTAAGTGTGCAGTGATTTACAAGTGTGCATTGCCTTTGAACCTTTAATTGTGTAGCGATTTATAAGTGTGCAGTGCCTTCGAACCTTTAATCGTGTAGTGACTTCCAAGTGTGCAGTGCCTTCGAACCTTTAAACTAGCTCTCCACCTCTGGTTATGTGGTATGTCTAAGCCTAGATATTGTGGTTGTTTCAAATACAAATATGCATTTTATTATTAACCAGACATTGTGAAATAAATCTATTTTTGTATACAACTTAAGGAGCCTCTGTTGTCCTTGCCATAGGTATTTACCTGAGTGGGGACTGTCTGTTGTAGGGTAGTCACACTGAGCATAAGTCAGGGTCTCTCCCCTTTAAAGAGAGTGGCGTTGTTATACCCAAGTAACTATAGTACCGGTCACAGATGGATAGCGTGTTCCTATTATTACAAACTGTTGCAGCTTTAAATTTTGGGATGCATGGACAACAATGCAAGATGCGTTACACATTTATTTTCAATATGTGATCTTAACTCAGTACAAGATCATAGCAATCAGGCTGTATTCCTTTCCCCCACTAAAGACGATATAACCTAAGAGACAATAATAGCACCCTAGTATTGTGGACGCGAAACAAATTTTTCGCTCGACAGATTGCGTCTTGTGTCCGAAAGTCTGACAGGGTTTTTCTAAATCTCCGTGTCCGACAGTCTATTATTGTTTTTAATTTCTTCAAAACTACTGACTCTTTTAGATATTAAACGTGAATGTTTTGATAAGAGGGCTCAGTTCTTCAAGATGAGTGCCGAGAATTTAATGTTTCTCAATGTTTCTGTTTCAGCTCTGCTCAGTAAAGTGAGTCGACACTGGCGCGAATCAATGTACAATGTCTCCGTGTCTGACAGCCAAAAATAAATAAATAAATAAAAAGAGGACGATTAGAACAGATTGATAACGAAATAAAGAATAAAAAGAAGAGAAACATTTAAACAACAGAACATCCAATGAACACTGTGATTTATTTATTGGCGGGTCATCTTTGTTGGATATTCCGTTTGTTGGTGATATAGTTTTATTCTTTATTTCGTTATAAATCTGTTCTCATATCAATACTTTTACTTTTTCCTGGTTGGTGGACATGGAGTATTTTGGATTTCGTGTCGGACAGTCTTGATCGTGCACGCAATAATTTATTCACGCTGTCAATGGTCATGGAATTGATTTGATCACGCACTATTGCTGTGGAAATAAAGCGTGAATCTGTTCGATCCATCTGACTAATTTTCAAAAGAAAGACAGAATAAAGACTGCTGTCTATCTTCAACGGAAGAAAACAGACGAATAGGCTAAAAAGACCAAGAAAAGTCGATAGCTATCAATTTGCATTTTGTGAAGGTCGAACACAAACATAGCCAAGTTTGCACTTTTAATAATTCCTGGAATACTCAGAAAAATTAGAACTTTTATGACTTTCGGAGTCGGACACGGAGCTATACTAAAACCCTGTCCGACTATCGCGTCTTTGCATTGACTTTGTCTGTAATCAGTCGTGCGAAAAATTCGTTTCGCGTCCAGTGTGCAAGTGGCTTTAATGAGCATAGAGCGCAAGCATTCGAGATTATATATATATATATATATATATATATATATATATATATATATATACACACACAGTTTGTGGTTGACTGAAAAAGATGTGAAGTCGTTAGTTTGCTTCACAGATTAAGCCGCTTGATTAAGCCAGGTCAAGTTTCCATTATGCGTGGTAACCGCCTTTAATCTGACATTAGGACAATCGATATAGATACTATAATTTATGTCCTCATTCAGATAGTTACATTAAATAGTGCTTCCTGCAATTATTTCTTGCATTGAAATGTACCTGACATTCTGGAAACCTGCCTGTGAGGTTTCGGTGATGTGTGCACACTGTGCGCCGGTCAGACAGATTACCACTACACAGAAATTAAACCAGTTTGGAGATGGCGAGCTTTCTGCGCAACTCCAGCGGAGACTTTTTCTACGAAATTGTCACTGCGTCTTGATGAATATGTGACACCTCCCCCTACTACGCCGCCACACCCATCTCGGCGCACGTTCGTCTACCAAAGGCTGCGCACCTCACGAAATTACCACTGCGCGGGCTGCGCCGGTCGAAATTACCACTGCGCGGGCTGCGCCACCCGCGCTGCGCCAGGAAATTAGAGCCCAATAAATTTAAAAATATCCTTTTCGGATTGACCAACTCTTGGAATAAATGTTGCTTTACCCTGTGTTTAAAATCCGAATGTGAGAAATAAGAAGGGTCATCTCTGAAAAAGACATTGCTTGGATGGCAGCATATGTTGCTCCAAACTCTGTATGTACCTTTCAGCATTAATGGTGCTTTCACAGATGTGTAAATTACCCATGCTGTGGGCAATAAGGCATCACCATACCGTCACAGATGTTGGCTAGTGAACTTTGAACTGATAATCTGGGTGGTCCTGTTGTTTACAAAGTGGTGAACCTCGCCTCATCCTTGCTTGTGAATGACTCAGCCTTTTGGGGATGCTCCTTTTATACCTAATCATGACACTCACCTGTTTCCAATAAACCTGTTCACCGGTGGTATGTTCCAAACAGGTTTTTTTTGAGCATTCCTCAACTTTCCCAGTCTTTTATCGCCCCTGTCCCAGCTTTTTTGGAACATGTTGCAGGCATCAAATTCACAATGAGTGAATTGTCCAAAGAACAATTAAGTTTCAGTTTGAACATTAAATATCTTGTCTTTGTAGCGTACTCAATTGAATATGGGTCGAAAAGGATTTACAAATCTTTGTATTCCGTTTTTATCATGTTTTTCTGTGAGGTTGAAATGAAACCAACAACGAAATGAACCAAGTGTGACAACCAGTAAAATACAAAAAGGAGGCTTTATTTCTGAAGGGGGAAACCCCCCAACAGAGCTGGCGACAGTACAAAGTCCACAATTCGAAGTCAGAATCCAAAGGGTGTAATCCAGGTTCGTAAACAGGGCACCAATCACAAAAAATCATAGTCAGACAAAAATGGCTCAATAAACAAGAATGCGGCGAAGTACAGGGAGAAGGCAAAGCTCAAGGTCTTGGATAGTCCAGTCAGAAAGATAATCACAATGATAACAAGCGAGAGAAGCGTGGCACAGGTAAGCAATGGAAGACGATCTGACAAGGAAGTGCTACAAACAGACCTCTAATATACGTTTCCGGGAGGTCACGTGACAGTGGATCACAGGTGCAATCAATGGGACTGATAACACATTGGGAGGAAACTAATCACATGAAATTGGCCGTAGCCAAAACGCAGACAAGGATCACAGGACAAACCTATAGACCGATAAACAGCTCCAGTCAAGGAGTTCTAAAGTGCATAGATAATGAGGGAGAAAAGACAGTATGAAGGAGTTGTGGAAGATCCACAGAAAGGCAGCAGAGATAATTAGGGAAAGAAAAGTGGCGGAGATTAGAGTAGGGCAAATGCTGAGAGATCGTTAGTCAATTAGTAAGTGCAGCTACACAATCCCGAGTGCTCGTTAGTAAGTTAGTCAAATATACAATGTTTGTGTTGGTTAGTAATCATCAAAAATAACAAACGTTTAGTATGTGTTAGTAAAATAGCAAAAGCAGGAGGAAGGAGGAACTGTCATGGATTTCGGCCCGCCAGCAATACAAAGCCGGCGGGCGCTGGGACCATGCTCCCAAAGAGTGGTCAGGGACCCAAACGCACAGGCTGAGTAAAAAAAAAAACAAATCTTTAATTTAAAATATAAAGATTAAAAAGGTGTCCCAGAGGGAAGCAGCATCATTCATCAATTAAGTGCAGAGTAACGTCAAAAACCAGCAGAAACTGCAACTCTCCAGGACCAGGGTTGATGACCACTGTACTATACTCTCTCACACACTTTGCTATACTCTTACACACACTACCAGGGCTCTCAAGTCTCAGGCATTGAGCATGAGAGACACGCATTTCAATACGTTCACATGCCACACATGACATTTCTCACGCTGAGAAGTGATAGAACATTAGTAACATAAACTGTATATAAAAGAGATTAGTAATCTATGAATGGATAAATGAGGCGAAGGCAGACAGCTCTGCTTGAATTAGCAACCTATCAGTGAATCAGAAAATAGTATTTCTTGTTGCCAGGTGAAATAGCAGCGCCGTAATCACGTCTTCTTCGCGCGTGAATGCTATTGTGTGCACACGACAAAGAAGAGCTGGAAGTGGAAGCTCGAAATCAGGTAAGCACTTCATCACTTATTTTTTATTTTTATTTATTTATTTATTTATTTTCACAATAACTGCTTATTAAAGTCGAGGAACTATGAAGGATATTTGCTTTATGTATCATTTTTTTTTTTACCTCAATTTAACAGCTTTGGACGGTTATGGTTAGATGAATTGACTTGTAACTTGTTACGGGGAGAGTGGGGGCTCTCTGCCCTCCATTTAATGTATTTTGGCTGAAAACAAACCTTGCTTTGATCCAGTGTCAGTGGTGGTACCACGACATCTCTTGTTTTTGACAAATAAAACGATACAAATACACAAAAGAATTATTTAATTTAGCCTTTTGTTATACTGGGGAATCCTACTGAAATAAAAAGCAGACATATTGGGGGAATGCAGAGTCACTACTTCTTATTTGAGTTTACTGGCAGTAGCGAATATTCAGTAACTGATCCTGGTGTGCAATTTAGTGATAGAATATTGTAACTGGGTGCATAAGTTTGCAGCTCCACGTCTACCGGCAGACACATCTGCACAAAGATACACCGTTGTTCTTCTCAAACATGCCAGAGAATCCGTAAATGATGAATTAAATTAATATTTTAATTTGAAACGAGTAATTAAGTTGCCATTGTCAAAGTAACAAAGTGAAAGTATAGGCTACTTCTTATCTTTTAAATGTAGGAGAGTAAAAGTCCCAGTTAAAACCAAAAAATCTTCAGTGAAGTACAAATCCTCAAAAAAAAAAAAAATCTAAAATACTGTTATGAAGTACATGCACATATTCTTACTTTCTTGTATAATGTGAACAGACATTTGTGGAAACATTTTTTATTGATTCATTTAATTATTATTAATTGCTTATCCTTCCTTGCTCATATTCTGTTTTAGTTCACAACTTCATAGGCCTAGAGTGTGTGTGTGCTTGCATATTTCTGATTTAGCAGGGGCCTGCATAACTCTACTAGTGTGTCATGACATGTAGCCTATCTAAAGTCATGAAGTCTTGAATGTCTGTACCAAGGGCAAGATGTTTTTCTCTTTCTCTAAGTTTGTGTGTTTATAGAAAGCTCCGGAATCCATAACAAGATAAGCTGGAGCCAGAGCTGAGAGAGAAGGCAGGTGCTCTCCTCCCTGGCAAGATGTGTGTGTGTATCCCTAGACAACTTGACGTGGTTACGTACCAACTTGACGCAGTTGCGTGCGACAGCAAAGGCTTGCGTGATGTGTAAATCAGCACGGGGGGAGGAGAACGCCATGGAGTATCCCTACAAATACCAGAACACTTTCTAACTCTTTATCCTCCATCTTGACCTGAGCTTCTGTATGTGGGGATCCTTTTTTCTGCAGAAAAGAGTAAACGGACTTTGGCTTGAATATTAACTTCTCTGCCTCTGACTGATTTTTTCCTGAGTCGTCTTGAGTTTTCTCTTGTGAAGGTAATACTTGGAATGTAAAATCAAAATTCCTTTAACATTGGGGGCTCGTCCGGGATTCCAATATCTCACCTGCACTCCCTGGAGAATCGGCGCCGACTGAAATCCGTGCGCACGGTCGTCCAGGGGACGTTGTGGAAAGACCTCAGCCCGGGGCAATTGTGAGGCCCTTGTGGGTATATAGGAGGCCAGTACGGGAGGTTCTCCAACAAATTGGAGTGGAGGTGCGGGTGAGTGACAGAATTTATTACTGAATTCGGCTTAGTTGTTGTGAGGCAGAGAAAGTAATATTGCCAATTATGGGACTGATGAACAGTAAAGAGGTTGCTGTGGTTGTTGTTGTAAGGACTGCTATTCTGGGACTGATGATGACGAAGTGTGACTGAGACTGGGCAATTTGTTGAAAGTTGACATAATGATTCTGGGAATCATTGTGAGCAAAGGAATTTGGGTTTCAGTTGAAATAGAGCATTGTTTGTGTATGTTATCGAAGCAACAATGGTGTCAGATCATAAGAAAATTTAAGCCTTGGATCTTTTCCAATGTGAATGAATGTGAGAGAGAAAAGTGCACTAAGGTATGTGTGTGTCCTGAGCTCAGACTGCGTGTGCGTATGTGGAAATCAATGTGAATGAACCTAACTCAGTGTCTGTAAACAACTGCATTACTGGCATATTTGTTAGTTCTGTCTTTGTTAGATTGAATCTATTCCATGAAGTGCATATAGATGTTTTCAATAATATTGGCATTGATTTGAGAATAAGTTAAGGTGCCAGTTGATTAGCTAATATTTACAGTATTTTATGGACTCCTTACTGTAATTACAGGATTGGTAAAACGTGAAAATTCTGAAAAAAAGTGTATATTAGCAGAGCAAATTTGTAGGAGTTATGCCATTTTTAATGACTGTGTATTTGTAAAAGGACAAAGTTGCAGAAGTAAGCAGAATAAATTTTCCTTATGAAACCGAGCAAAAGTCGCCATTTCTTGATAAAATAAATGCTAACCCCTCTTAAATGATCGGTACTTATAAACAGAGGGAAGTTTAGATGAAGTAACAATTGAATGTAAATTATACAAACATGGACAAGTGTTTCTAATGTTGTGGCTAACTGAATTTCTTTAAGATGCAGGACAAAGTGAATATTTAAATGCTCTAATATTTGGCGGTAGTAATACATTGCAGAGAAAACTACCAGTGATATCCTCTAGGAGCATGATGTGATTACAATATTTGAATTTCTAAAATATTTTAAAGAGCTAGAAAATCTAAGCACTTTTCTGTAGATAATCAGGCTGTGTGAGATTGGTGTGCTAGAAGCACATCTCTGAAAAGAAAATGAAGTGAAAGTGAACAAGAATAACACAGTGTGTTCAAAATTTGCCAAAATACTGTGTAACACTGTATACAATAAGAGACGGTGTGCCAAATTCAATTTAGAGGTTTTTCTATCAAGCATTGAAAAAAATTGAGATAAAAAAAATCAATCAAAGTGTTAGAGAATCATGGATCTTTAGATGGGGAAGCACTAAGTGGAACAAATGTGACTGAAAGCTTTCCTGACAAAAGAAATGCAATTAAAAATCTTCTCTCCATTTTGAACAGGAATTGTCATCGAGTGCCTCCATGGCAAAGGAACGGAGTGGACTGATAACCTTAATCTGTTTATTTGACTTTTACAGGGAAGTGTCCGAACGAGTTGAATTAAAACAAAATTGTTCATTATTGTTTGTCTCTAACTCCTCTTGGAACTTTTCCACAGAGAGCAGTGCTGAAGAGAAGAAATGAAAATAACCTTGGGTAAAAGTGATAAAGCTGGCCAGCTGGATATGTTTTAGCTTAAAAGTTTACCTTCTAAAATAGATTTGGGGAAATACAATCTGAAGTAGTAACACAAGACTAAATTCAAAAGTCAACGAGTAACGCGATCACATATTACATTGCTTGCGATTTCTAAATCCATTTTTGATTAAGTGAGTCAAATAAAAGGTACTGACTGAAAGGACCTTTATGTGCCAGGAGCCCAAAGTGAAAACTAATATTATATATGTAGCCATTTTTGTGAATAAAAAATATAAAAATTATTTTGCTAATTGTAACATGGTCTAAAGTGATTCCACCCGGTTCTGCTGATGATGAGGGGAAATGTAAGAATGGTTGGGGCTAATAAGCCCTGACTGTGTATTTCCTCCATGCTTTTAGCGGAACCCTAGACTGAGGTGGATTGCTTAATCACAATTCATTGAGAGGAAAAAAATATATATATAAAAATGTATTCTCCATTGTGTTAAAGAAGTCCTATCTAATAATACTGCATGTCCTGGACTCAGGGACACCCCTCTATCAAATCCTGATATTGAATACTTTGTTGATGGTTCGGCGTCAAGAGTCGATAAGGGCAACCCATGTGTTGGATTTGCTGTCTGTACTCATGATAGCTGTGTTGATTGTAGCCCTCTGCACCGCAAACATGTTGATCAGTTTGGCTGAGGCCTTTGCTGACGTAGAAACAAGGGCAGCAGTCAAACACACTCTTGTGGGGCTATTACACCAATCTGAAGACTCAATTTCAAGTGAGCTGCTGTGAGCAGAGCAGGATGCTCCCCCACAAGACAATGTCAATGGACATCACATGGAACACAATACACTGATGGCAGGTGGTCAGGACCCTATGGAAAGCCTATATTACCAACATCCCTCTTCCATATTGCTGTAGATTTGGTGCGTGGGCAGTGCCATGTATCAAGAAGGGGGACTAAGGGGTTAATAGATCAAAGTACAACATGACGAAGTTATAACACACAGGACACACAGGGAAGCGAAGTAGTACAGTAAGTGGCAATCCCTACACCCCCTGGGCCATTCCACACATTTCATACATTTAACACTGTGTGAAGCGAGAAGAAGTGATGTGTTATTATTGATGTGACCTTTGCTAAATGAGGTAGAAGCTATAGATGCAGTCACAGTAGCAAAAATCCTGAGTAGGAAAATTGAGAGCCTAGGTGGGGGATTCTAAAAGCATTCTATAGTGATAATGGGCCAGAATTTAGAAATGAAGAACTGGCTTGTTTGGGAGTAAAATTGGGAATAGAATTGAGAAAACATTATGCATATCATCCACAATTAGTAGGATTGGCAGAAAGTGTAATAGAACCCTGAAAGCAAAACTGCGCAAAGCCATGGCAGAAACTAAATGGAACTGGGTAGCATGTCTGCCATAAGTATTAACTAGCATGAGGATAACCCCACAAGCGGGGATTGGGGTTGTCACCTTATGAAGTAGTACACGGGAAACCTTTTGAGTTAGTACTTTTACTGAAGAGAACACAAGTAGAAGAAACGACTCTGGCAGAGTATATGAATAGAATGTTGACTAACAAACGTGAGATGCGAAATATGCTTCCTCCTAGATCAGTAGCGGAATCACCGCCTCGTGAGATAAAGCCTGGAGATTGGATCCTGGTGCGGAGTGTCGGAAAAAAGCGGAAGTGAGCCGGCATGGAACGGTCCATATCAAGTGCTCCTGACCACACCGACTGCAGTAAAAATCCAGGAGAGGGAGGCGTGGATACATCAGTCACATTGTAAGGTGGTATCTCCTCCTCCAGCGGGTGTGTAGGTACATCTGGGTGAGTCAGGATAGACTTGGAGGGAGTCTGGCTACAAAGGGGGGCGTGGCATATTGAGCCCGTCCGTCTCAAACCCGGTGAAGAGTTTATTTACACTCCAAGTCAGTAGAGACTCTGGACTTATTCATAAAAAAAAAAGGGTTTAATAAAATAGCTTATCTCTCCCTGTGTCTGTTCATTCTTAAACATATGTTGCGCCTACAATGAATGTGAACAGTATAGTTAAATGCGCTATGGCAGTGTCTACTGCACGTAATGGATTAGTTTCAATAGACCCCAGTTTACCCCCACTTAATATAGTCGATGTTTCAAAGGAAATGGCAGAGGGTTTGTGGGGTAACCTAGGGGTGCCAGGGGAAACTGTTGATTTTGTGTGGGTATCCACAAACAAGCGACGGGAACAATTCAGAATGACTAATCGCCGTGGGGGAAGGGTTAGCATCTGGGGAGCCATTTCCCTATGATGAATTTAAATTGTTTGCATTAAAGGCTGCACCGACGAGTGCTTGAAAAACCCTAACTGTAAATGATACACCAATTTCTTTTCTATGTGACACGGGGGCATGTTGAACTGTTATCAGAAAAGTAAGTGCAATTTTTCCACATCGGCTCAGCACTAATATGACACAAACTTGTGCTGCAAATGGGGCAATGGGACAGCGTAGCAACAGAGGAACTCAAATTTGAGGATCCTGAGGGATTTGCTACACTCTGCTCTGTAATGGTGTCCACACAGCGCCCAGTAAACCTCCTGGGGAGGTACGTAATGTCTAAACTGGGGCTCGGGGTGGTTCCTACAGGTCCTACTATGTGGGAGGCAATGCGCGTGTTCGAGGGAAACGAACAGGGTGAGATTGCGGGGATCAGATGGTGGTTCTGGGAACCGGACCCCCAGCGATCTACTAAGCGTTGCAATTCGCAGATTTGCCCCCTTGCAAGCCGATTACAGCAATGTTGCAAATAGTGCTGGGGAGAGGACTGAAGACCCCCGTGTCTGGTGAAGTAGTGTCTGGTGAAGTATGAATTGACATATTGCTATGGTACTATCTAATCGGCGTGTTTGTCGCATGTAAGTTGAGGGAAACACGTGGTACGTGGGCGACAGCCCACACCTAGCAGAGGGGCGATGGAGATGACCTCTGTGAACAGGTGAGGCTGGTGAAACTGTCAAAGCGAATGCGCCAGTCAGCGAGTGGTGCTTCTGTGATCGGTGGGCTCTGAAAAGAAGACACCGGGAAGCAGAAAGCAGAGTTCTGAACCTGGGGGAGCCTGGGTGGAGATCTCTGTGGAAAGGGATCAAGCCGGGGACTGCGCCCTGAATCGGAGTTTTCAAAGGATCTAAGTGGTCAAAAACATGTGTCCAAATTGGAGTAGCAGGATGCTACTTCTGCTTATTGTATCTGTGGACAGCAGCACAGGGGGGGATCTGTCAGCTTATTGGGCCAGTGTGTGTACCTATATACCAGCTAATGATGAGGCAGGAGGGGTGATTGATCAAGCCTTGCAACGTTTGGAAGACATATCTGATGCACAACAGCAAGATTTCGCACCAGCAGTGGCAATTTCTTGGTGGGACTGGCTTCTGTCTGGGGGTTGGAAAATGGGAATTACATCTGTAATGAATCTTGTTGTTGGGGAATTTGCAGTACTGCTCTTTTGCAGCTGCTGTCGAATTCCCATAATTAAAGGAATGATATCAGGAGTATTGAGTACTAATCCACAGTATCAGATGTTTCTATTACAGGACAACAATGAGATGTATACTCTGCCCGAGGAGCTTAAGGAATCATACAACGATGTAATTGAGTTGGAGGGTTTGTTTGAAAAAAAGGATGGAGTGTAATGGTAATATGATGAAACATCTTCCCCGTGAATGAATCACATGCTGAAAATTGAGAGAAGTGGCATGCTGGCGGATAATCAATTATAAACAGGGGGGAAATGTGGAAACATTTTTTATTGATTCATTTAATTATTATTAATTGCTTATCCTTCCTTGCTCATATTCTGTTTTAGTTCACAACTTCATAGGCCTAGAGTGTGTGTGTGCTTGCATATTTCTGATTTAGCAGGGGCCTGCATAACTCTACTAGTGTGTCATGACATGTAGCCTATCTAAAGTCATGAAGTTTTGAATGTCTGTACCAAGGGCAAGATGTTTTTCTCTTTCTCTAAGTTTATGTGTTTATAGAAAGCTCCGGAATCCATAACAAGATAAGCTGGAGCCAGAGCTGAGAGAGAAGGCAGGTGCTCCCTGGCAAGATGTGTGTGTGTATCCCTAGACAACTTGACGTGGTTACGTACCAACTTGACGCAGTTGCGTGCGACGGCAAAGGCTTGCGTGATGTGTAAATCAGCACGGGGGGAGGAGAACGCCATGGAGTATCCCTACAAATACCAGAACACTTTCTAACTCTTTATCCTCCATCTTGACCTGAGCTTCTGTATGTGGGGATCCTTTTTTCTGCAGAAAAGAGTAAACGGACTTTGGCTTGAATATTAACTTCTCTGCCTCTGACTGATTTTTTCCAGAGTCGTCTTGAGTTTTCTCTTGTGAAGGTAATACTTGGAATGTAAAATCAAAATTCCTTTAACACATTGACCTTTTTTTTTTTTCGCTGAGCCCAGACTGGAGTTAGGTTTGGGCATGTCTTGGGCATGTCTGAGAGAGAAAGTCCCAGAGAATTTAAAAAAAGCCTAAAAGGTGGGAGGGGTCTGCAAAAGAGTATATAAGGAGGAAAATTGAGAGAGTAAAGCAGTAGGAGAAATTGCAAGGAGAAGGATACATTTGACCAGACCTGTCATTCTTCACAAGACCTGTGAAGTTTTTGGGGATTTTTGCCTGTGTTGGAGCATTTTCTTCACCCGGAACATCACCAAGCAACCGTATCTCAAGGGACTGTAAATATATATATATTTTTGTAAATAAACAATCTTGGTCAGTAGTATAAATTGTAGGTTAGTGGTGGTCTTTGTTTAATTAAATCTGTTTGAGTTTTAAAATTTTGTCTGTCATCCTTTGCTGTCGTAAATGTCATAAGAGATTGGGGCCATAACAAATTGGGGGCTCGTCCGGGATAGACCACTGTGTGAGTCACTTATTGAAAATCAAATATTTGAAATTGTTAAATTGTTTTTTTTTTTTTCCAAGATATATATTGACAGATCAACAGCAATGGATGATTTCTTGGCATCACCAACCATAGAGAAGTGCGAATTCTCCGTCCAAACCACTTCCTTCCTGGGGTACATAATTTCTCCTGACAATATCCAGATGGATGCTGCCAAGATTGAGGCCGTCACCAACTGGCCCAAACCCCTTGATCGTTAGTTACTGCAATGCTTTCTGGGATCTGCTAATTTTTATAGACGGTTCATCTGTAATTACAGTTCTGTGGAGGCCCCCCTCACCGCTCTCACATCTAACAAAGTTCAGTTTCAATGGTCCAAAGAAGCAGAACAGGCTTTCCTTGTTCTCAAGACACATTTTACATCTGCTCCCATTCTAACCATTCCTGACCCCACTCTCCAGTTCGTGGTGGAGATTGACACCTCCAACGTGGGAGTAGAGGCCGTCCTCTCACAAAGATCTCCCAAAAACGGCAAGATTCATCCCTGTGCTTACTTCTCCCGTCGCCTAAGTGCTGCGTAGAGGAACTACAACATCGGCAATCGGGAGCTACTAGCTGTCAAGTTGGCCTTGGAGGAGTGGAGACAATGGCTGGAGGGGGCCGCACTTCCGTTCCTGGTTTGGATAGACTATAAAAACTTGGAGTACCTCCAGTCTGCCAAGAGGCTGAATCCCCGACAGGCCAGGTGGGCATAATTTTTCTCACGCTTCAGTTTTCACCTTGCTTATCGCCCCGGCAGCAAGAACATAAAATAGGCGTGCAATGCAGGAAATACCCCTCAGCCCGATGTCGTCTCCAAAAACTTTGATGCCCGCCTGCCCGCCCGCCCAACCGCACAAAGGATAGCAATACCCCGTCAGCCTTTAGGGCTGAGGGGTAAAAACCGGATGCACTCTCTCGCTGTTTCAAAACGGACAAAGATCAGCCCAGTCCCGACACCATCCTTTCCAAAGAGGCTTTTATCAACGCTGTGGCCATGGATATTGGAACAGAAGTGAGAAATGCCCAAGACTGTTCTGCTACCCCAAGTGCCTGCCCTGATCACTATCTGTTTGTGCCTGCTAATCTGCGCCCCCGAGTCCTTGACTGGGGGCATGCCTCTAACCTCTCGTGCCATCCAAGTATTCGATGCACTTTGGACTTCATAACTCGTCGCTTCTGGTGGCCCGGCATCAACAAAGATGTCCAAGGTTATGTCTCTGCCTGCTCGGTCTGTGCCCAAGGAAAGGTATCACACTAACCCCCTCACGGCCCGTTACAACCTTTATCCACTCAACGCCGCCTCTGGTCACACATGGCTTTAGATTTTATCAATGGTCTCACCTCTTCCAATCACTTCACTACAATCCTCACCATAGTCGATAAGTTCTCCAAAGCTGTTCATTTTGTACCCCTCACTAAGCTCCCTTCCGCCCAAGAAACCGCCACGCTCCTTATCCAACACGTCATTTGACTACACGGTATCCCCACTGACATCTCCTCTGATCGCGGTTGACAATTTACAGCCAAATTCTGGAAATCATTTTGCAAATAAATTGGTACATCTGTCAGTCTGTCATCCGGTTTCCACTCACAAATCAACGGCCAGACCAAGCGGGCAAACCAATGTAGAGACTGTATTACGATGCCTCTGCATGAAAAACCCCTTCTCCTGGAGCCATCAACTCCCCTGAGCTGAATACGCCAAAAATAGCCACAACCCCGCAGCCTCAGGACTTTCCCCATTCAAAGCTTGTCTTGGTTACCAACCACCTTTGTTTCCCTGCCAGGAGGAGGTAGCAGTTCCGTCTGCCCGCGAGTTTGTGTGCCACTGCAGGTGAACCTGGAGGACCACTCGGGAGGCCCTGCTCAGGTCTTTAGCCCGTATGAAGGCCCGCGCTGACAAGAAACGCATTGCCGCTCCATCATACCCACCTGGGCAGCGTGTCTGGTTGTCCTCCAAGGACATTCCCTTAAGGGGGAGAGGGGGAAAACTCTTCCCAAAGTTTCTCGGCCCTTTCACCATTGAAAAAGTGCTTAGCCCTACTGCTGTTTGCCTCCATCTCCCCCTTTCCATGCGCCGAATTCACCCTACCTGTCATGTATCCCTTATTAAACCTGCTGTTACCCAACCCCTGTCTTCTGGACTTGATCCCCCACCACCAACGCGCATCATCGATGGAGGCGAGGCATTCACTGTGCGGGCTTTGCTGGACTGCCGTCGACGAAGTTGAGGATTCCAGTACCTCGTCGACTGGGAGCGCTACGGTCCGGAACACCGTAGCTGGGTCCCTGCTCGCCACATTCTGGACAAGTCCCTGATCACAGACTTTCATGCTTCACACCCAAGACCATCCAGTTGAAACGCTAAGAGGCATTTCGTGGGGGGGGGGGGGGGGTGGGGGGTACGATTAAGATTCTGTCTTTTGATCTCTGCCTTGCCTGACCATGCCTTGTATTGTGTATTGTGTTTTGGCTGCCTGGTTATGTTCGTGTTTTGTCTTAGTTTAGTTTTGCCATGTTTTTGTTATTGCCTTGTTTTTATTCCAGTCCATGTTTTTGTTTTTGCCCATGCATTGCACTTTGTCTCCCCCTGTCTGGTCTCATATCTTGTGATTACTCACAGCCCCAGTACTGCGTGTCACATGTTTAGGTGATTTCATGGTTTCTGGGTTTCCAAACATTCCTTCCAATCTCGTTTACTTCCTTCGCGTTGCTTTTCTAAATTACTAACCAGTACTAACAGTTTGTAATTTTTGCTAAAGTTACTAACACAAACTAACATTGTATATAGTACTAACTTACTAACGTGCACTAGGGATTGTATAGCTGCACCTTACTAATTTATTAACAAGCTCTCAGCACTCGCCCTGTTCTAGTCTCCGCCTCTTGCCTTTACCTAATCTTCTTTGCTGCATTTCAGTGGATCCTCCACACCTGCTCACTCTGTCCTTGTTAGAACTCCCTAACCGGAGCTGTGTGTTCTGTCTATAGGCTGTCTCGTGATCCTTGTCTGCGTTTTAGCTTTTGCCTATTTCATGTAATTAGGTCCTCTAGTGGAGCGGGTAACTTAAGAATAGCAGGGAAAAAGTGCAAATAGTGATACAAGCATGAAATTCGGCATAACTATTCTTCTTTGTCTCCTGTCTCATAATCAACCTCCGGCCACACAGAATTTGACAGTTTTTCAAAATGGCTTCCTTCCGATATATGAATATGGACATTTAATTCCTTAATCACTTATACATTTATCATTATCTTTATCATTGTCAGTTTATTCTAAAATATTGAGAGCAAGCCTACAAGTACGAAGATTATGTAAAATAGTTTCTAGAAACATCCATGATAGCCGCCAAAGAGCACAATATTTGCATATATGTTCATATGTGCGATAAAAGGTCAGGTAATAGATTGATCTGGGGTAAATCTAGCTGGATCAGTTTATTTTTGCAAGTAAGAAAATAATTAAGCTCTTTTTAATTAATTTTCATTCTAATTTGAAAACATGAACATAAAGGTAAATATAACATTGTAATAGTGTAGTGTCATTGCACTACCAGGGCACACTGGTTGACACTATAGCTGTGAAACTCAGCATGGGGTTCAATGCTAGCTAATGGTGAAAATTTGTCATTAGTTTCCCAAATGCTGTTTCTCTAGCCCCATTTTAAAGTTAAACAGCCGCACCTGAATTGACAGGATGTGCCAGCGCGGGAGAGCCAAGCCAAAGAAGACGGGGCTATAGTCTTCTGGAAGGTGTACAGATCACACGGGAATTAAATAGCATTGGATGAATGATCGGGCTAGGGGTAGGATTGTAACATATCTGAGCCTAGTTGTATCCCATATCTGAAAGTGCTTACATGTTGTATAGGTGGCAAAAGGATAAGGATTGGAAGGGTTGGTTTAGTTTATCTCTTTATGACTGTAAGAATGCCAAGATATATGAATTCACAATGATTGTGTAGAAAATATGCAATGTTTGTAGCTTATAGGCTGAAAATATTCAAAATATAGAGCAAATTTGTCACCATTTTGAAAACGTGTCAGCCATCTTGGATATAACTATAAATTGAAGTGGCCGGAGGTTGATTTTGATTTATGGGGATATTAAGAGTTCTCATGCAAAGTCTGTTGCTTGTATCACCATTTGCACTTTTTTTTCAACCACCCCGCTCCACTGCTCTCGTTTGCTCCTTTGTAATTAGTCTGATGTGTATATTAGCAGTCTTCTCACAGCAGTTCCCTGTTAGAACGTTTCCCTAGTTTATCTATGCTGCTCTTGTTTTCGCCTTGTACTCATAGTGTTGCTCTTCTGACTGGACTGTCCTCGACTTTTGATTTTTGGCTCTGATTTGGTACCTTTATCTGGATCTGTTTACAAACCTTTTTTCTTCCCGACTACGATTACTGTTTTTGCTGCCCTCGTTTTTTGACTTGGATTCTGCTCTTTGAATTGTGATTTTTGGTGGACTTTGTACTGTTGCCTTCTGCCCTGCGGGGGATTACCCCCTCACTCAATAAAATTACTTTCACTGCATTGCTGGATTCTCGCAACGGGTTCCTGAACGCAACCTAACAGAAACATTACGACACATGAAGCAAATACACGGAACTACTTTCTTGAGTAACCCGCTGGGCGGATTAACAAAGTGCGTAGTGCGCACCTCAGACATTGCGACTTGCGAGTAGCTGCAGTAAACATGCACTTTTGAAATCACTCCGCCCAGCCGGAATGTGCAGGTCACAAGTTGTCCACGAGACCATTTTGAAGCTGCTGGATTGCGTATTTGAAGAGTTTTGAAGGAGCGAGGGGCCTGTACCGTTCACTTTCACTATGTTCACTGAGCAGCTTGCGTCTTTCGCCCCTCGGAATCTCAAAACAACGGGCACAGTTGTTATGTGGATTCCTATGTATATGTAAGTGTGTGTGTGTATGTATGTATGTGTGTATGTGTGCATGTGTATGTATGTGTGTATGTATATATATATATATATACACATATATGTGTGTGTATGTGTATATATATATATATATATATATATATATATATATGTGTATGTATATGTGTGTGTGTATGTATATTTGTGTGTATGTGTATGTGTGTATATATATATATATATATATATATATATATATATATATATATATGTGTGTGTGTGTGTGTGAGTATGAGTATATATGTATGCAAGTATATGTACACTGCCCGGCCAAAAAAAAGTCGCACACTGAAATATTTAGTTGGAACCCCTGTAGCTTTGATTGCAGTGCATATTCGTCTTGTCATTGTTTTGACAACTGTATGTAATGCCAGAACATTTATTTTCAATCAGAAATGCCATAATTTTTGGCCGAGATCTTGTCTTCTCAAAATAATGGTTGAACCACTCGGGGGTCTTTCTTGAGCACATCCCAATAACTTTTAATGTGTTTAATGTCAGGACTTTGTGGTGGCAAATTTGTTTGTGAAAAGATTCCTCATACTTTTTTTTGTCATTCATGGTTTTCTTTGCTAAATACAGGCCAATAACCTGCCTGTTCTGAAATACTGAAACATCTTTTCCACCATCAGGGGATGAGTCTTCCAACATGATTTTTTAAGAAATGAGTTGCGACGCGTTTCATCAGTCAGGGTAAAAATGATTATTGCCAGCTGAAACATATTAATAACCGCAATAATGATCTAATTATAAAATTTGTTCATTAATTTCCAAACGGTGACTTTTTTTTTGCCCGGGCAGTGTAAATTTGTGTGTATGTGTATATATACAGGTACTACTCTGAAAATTAGAATATCGTGTAAAAGTCGGTTTATTCATTAACTCATTACATGCAAAGTGAGATATCTCAAGCATTTGTTTGTTGTAATTTTGATGATTATGATTTACAGCTCATTGAAACTTCAAATAAAAAAACTGAGAAAATTAGAATATTGTGAATGTAACCAATATTGTGTGGGAAACAACACACAGGCGGATGCTGGACATGGGCTTTAAATGTCGAATTCCTGTTGTCAAGCCACTCCTCAACAGCAAGCAAAGCCAGAGGCACCTTCGCTGGGCTAAAGAAAAGAAGAACTGGTCTGTTTCCTTGTGGTCCAAAGTCCTCTTTTCTAATGAGAGCAAATTTTGCATTTCATTTGGCAAAAAAGGTCCAAGAGTCTGGAGGAAGACTGGAGAGGCGCATAATGGAAAACGCATGAAGTCCAGTGTTAAGTTTCCCCAGTCTCTGATGATTGGGGGAGCCATGTCAGCTGCTGGTGTTGGTTCCCTGTGCTTTCTTAAGTCCAGAGTCTACCAGCAGCAGTCTACCAGAACATTTTAGAGCACTTCGCGCTTGCTTCAACGAACCAGCTTTATGGGGATGCAGACTTCATCTTCCAGCAGGACTTGGCACCTGCCCACACTGCCAAAAGTACCAAATCCTGGTTCAACAACCACGGGATTACTGTGCTTGATTGGCCTGCAATCTCACCTGACCTGAACCCCATAGAAAATCTATGGGGCATTGTCAAGAGAAAGGTGAACGAAAAGAGACCAAACAATAAAGAAGAGTTCAAGGCCGTGATTGAAGCATGCTGGTCTTCGATAACAGCTGAGAAATGCCACAGGCTGGTAGCATCCATGCCACGCTGGATTAAAGCAGTCATTCGTGCAAAAGGGGCCCCAACCAAGTACTAAGTACAGAAGCAAGATTTTTCCTTTCAGAGGCCTGACATTTTTGTATTTAAAATCCTTTTATTTATTTTTTTTAATCGATTTCATGTAATATTCTAATTTTCTGAGTTTATGAATTTGAGGTTTTCTTAAGCTGTAAGTCCTAATCAGCAAAATCAAAACAAATAAAAGTTTGAAATATATTGATTTGCATGTTATTTGTCTATATAATATGTAGGTTTCACCTTTTAAGTTGAATTGCAGAAATACATGAACTTTTTGAGAATATTCTAATTTTCTGGGTAGTACCTGTATATGTTTATATATATATATATATGTGTATATGTATGAATGTATGTGTATATGTATATGTGGATGTGTATGTATATGTACATGTATAGTAGGCCTAAATTATCTGAGTGATTATCTCAAGTTGTGCTGTGGTACTGTGGTACTATCTCATGAACAATCATTATCACTGTGGGGCATTTATCACCACCTCCCTCTCCCTCTTACTACTCCCTCTCCTTACCCACTCTCTTCTCTAACCCACTCTCTGATTAGAACCAGATCCATGACAGGCACATTCCAACTATAACTCTTTCTAAGTTGTTCAAATATATTTGTACTGTCATTAACTGTACTGTGTTGTTATTATTGTTATCATTATTACTATCTCCATTTGTATTTTGGTGCTATTGTAAGCCAACCTAGCTATATTATGTCAGTATTGATTAAATTGCTTAGCAAAAGTAATGGAAACAATAATGGTAATCACTGATAACACTTTTTTTCCCTCCTTCAATTTATAAATCCCTCGTAATCAAATAGATGCCTTCATTCTTAAATTCCACCTCAGGACAATAAAAAAATATATATATTCCAGTCTTCATTGGCTCTACAGTTCTACCCCCTCCTCATAGGTACACCAATGGTTTATCGCCCCAATGCTGTGTTTTTATGTTTTTGTAACATGTTTGTTTGGCTTTTTTTATGTTTCTGTAATCAACTCTGTTTACACGACCGCTGCACATTGTATAATCAAATGCGCTGCACAAAACTAACAAACTCATGGTGCTACCAGTAAAAATAACATCATGGAACATAAGAGGAATCAGTTCTCCAGCAAAAAGGACAAAAATAATTAACCACCTCCACAAACTTAAATCTGATATTTGTTTCTTACAAGAAACTCACCTCACAGAGGCAGAGTCTCGGAAAATCACAGCTACATGGATTGGACAAACATATCACTCCACTTAAAGCTCCAAAAAATGAGGTGTTTCCATATTAATCAGCAAAAATACTCCATTCATTCATAACTCAACTGTAACAGATCCAGAAGGCCACTATATTATCATCTCTGGAAAAATTGGAAAAGACACTCTCACACTAGCAAACATCTATGGTCCCAACATAGACTCTCCCCCCTTTATTCACTCTCTATTTACGGCACTATCCAACTTCCCTGACTCATAACTCGTTCTTGGAGGTGACTTTAATTTAGTTTTAGACCCGCAAATCGACCAATCCTCCTCACCATCCACAACCAAATCCAATCACACCACATCCGTGCTAAAACAATACATGTCAGATTATGGGCTGATGGATATCTGGAGATTAAAAAACCCAAACACTCAAGAATACTCCCACTCAGGATCGTCATGCTGGTGTGAACGCAACTCCCGCGAGACTGTGCAGAGATTCAGTATGGCGGCTCTCAGCTGCTAGAGTAACACCTGAGTAGCAATCTAGCTAACTTGTAAACTAGCCTAAACGGTTTTTTATTTTCGTCTTTCCAACTCTTGTTTTCTTTTTCTATTCTTTTTGTCATCTACTTTTCATCGCCATTCAAACCGGAATACTATCAATCGACCTGGAAGCCCTATTGGATTATTTCGACGAGTTATTTGACAGAATCGACAATATGAATAAGGAAATCAACATAGACCGCACTGAACCAGCGAAAGCCACCAGTTCATCCACACCTTTCAGTAAGAGACCCCGTCCAGATTCACTCGATAGTACAGGTACATCTCCATCCCCGAAACCACCATGCTGCACAACCACCGAGGTAAGCGACATTCTCATTTCCATCGAAAATAAACTCACCGGACTGGACGCCAGAATCGCACTCATTGAAGTGCTACATAAGGAATTCCAGTCACTGCGCTACAGCCTTGAATACAGTCAAGAACAGATAGACACTCTCACTAAGGAAAACAAATCTCTGCAGCATTCCGTCAACACACTTACCGACCAACTTGCATTTACCACCGCCGACAATAAAACCATGAAAAAAACCATCCACGATTTACAAGCACGCAGTATGAGAGACAATCTCGTTTTCTCCGGCATTCCCGAACAACCGACTGAAGACCCGGAATCATCTGTAAAGGAATTCATGTCTAAACAGCTCAAACTACCCGCAGAAACTGTCAACAATATCACATTCCACCGCGTTCATCGTCCCGGACCAAAAAACCATCTTAGCAATAGACCCCGGGCCATCATTGCGAAATTCGAGCATTTTAAACAAAAACAACTAGTACAGCGACAAGGCAGGCAGCTCAAAGGAACGGACTTCGAACTCAATGATCAATACCCTAAAGAAATCATGCAAAGGCGCAAACAGTTATTCCCCATCCGAAAGAAGGCAATGGCTGAAGGAAAAAAAGCAATCATCTCACTTGACAAATTATACATAAATGGACAGTTATACCGAGATAAAGATGTAACCCCCTGGCTTTTCTGAACCATCCTACTATTACACATTCTCATACCCACTGTTCACATAGCTACTCTCACATACAGATAAAACACTCTGTCATGCAGTGTCTATCTCCAAAATCTGAAGACACCACAAGTAAATATAAATATGTGTATATGTAATGATTGAAATGATGTGAATATGATAATGGACTGTATAAACTATGATTGTTATAATTGTTTAGTATTGTACTTATGTATAGTATCATATTATTATACGCACTATCATATATCAATATTATATTATTATTATTATTATTATAATTATTATTATACTATTATTATTAACTATTGTATCTGTGCTATCTATCATATTCATATTCAGTATTTAACACAATCATATATACATTATCATATTATCATTTATCATACTAATTTTTAAAAACAAATATTGTACTTATACCAGTATATACTGTAGCACTATACTACATATATCCACTGTATTGTTGATGTTGTTGTTATTATTATTATTATTATTATTATTAATGTTATTATTGTAACAATTCCCATACATACATTATTGCACCTTGTCTCACTGTAGTCTACTTACTCTAATCCTTACCACTCTTTTGAATGTTGTTCTGTGTACTCGCTGTCTGTGTTTCTGTGGCAATATTTGTTTGTTTGTCTGTCTCAGGTTGGCGTTTTATGTTTTCAGGTCAAACTCACCAACACACTGATCTACAGACAAATTCATATACACATGCACTCGCATACAAGCAGGCGAGTGCACACGCACACACACAGGCACACACACATGTATGTGTATATGTATGTATATTTGTATGTGTATGTGTATATATAGGAGTATTAATGTTAGATATTTAGTATCCCCTTAAAATGTCATCATTAAAATTTCTTTCTTGGAATATTCGTGGAATTGGCTCCCAGGCAAAAAAATTACGAATATTCACCCAATTATCCAAACTTAAAGCAGACATATGTTTACTTCAAGAAACCCATCTCTCTGAATCAAACACAACAAATTAATATCAGCACATTACAGTCAAGTGTTTTCAGCTTATTACAACACTAAACAAAGAGGAGTTTCCATTCTTATTAGCGACAAAATCACATTTATCCACAATTCCACCATTACAGATCCAGAAGGACGATTTATCATTATTAATATTTCAATCGACAATAAACCGGTCACAATTTGCAATATTTACGGCCCCAACACCGACGACCCATCTTTTTTTCACACCTTTTTCTCTTCTATCTCAGCTAACTCAAACTGCCCAATTATCATAGGAGGCGATTTCAATACAGTCATCAATCCGCTAATCGACAAAAGCAATACTTCACATAACAGGCGCACCTGGCAGTCAACAGAAACAATAAAACAGTTCATGGGCGATTTTGGTCTTGGTGATAGTTGGCGGCTTCAACACCCTTCAGTAAGGCAATACTCTTTTTTCTCATTGGTTCATCAATCATACTCACGCATCGATTACTTCTTGACAAGCAACTCAATTATACCAAATATTTCAGATTCAAAGATACACTCAATAATAATCAGTGACCATGCTTCAATAACATTCACATGGAATAGAACTCCTTCACATAAACATAACACCAGGTGGTGCTTTAATACATCACTCCTCACAGACCCTGATTTCAGTAACCTCATTAAAAAGGGGTGGGCATCCTTCCTAGAAATAAATGATTCCCCAGAGTCATCTCCGTCCATCATTTGGGAAACAGGAAAAGCAGTCTTAAGAGGAATTATCATTTCATACTCCACTTACAAAAAAAAGAAACAACAAGAGCAAGAATCCGATCTGGAACAAAAAATTCAACTCCTCGAAGACATTAATGCAAATAACCCAACTGAAGACACAGAATGAATTAAGAAAATATAAATCTCAACTGAACGAAATTACAAACTAGAAAATTCAATTTTTAATTCATAGACTCCGTCAAGAACACTTCCATCATAATAATAAATCTGGTAAATACTTATCAAACCAAATTAAACACAACAAAGAAAAAGCAACCATTTCTGTCATAAGGGACTCAACAGGGAAGCCATCACAATCACCTGAAGAAATAAACAGCATTTTCAAAGAATTCTATACCAACTTATATTCGTCTAAAAAGGACCCAGAACAGTTAGATATTGACTCATTTCTCAGCAGCATCAACCTACCACAGCTCACCCAAGATCAAATTACAACACTTGAATCACCAATAACGGATAAGGAACTCGCTAGCGCCCTCAAACTTATGCCCAATAATAGAACACCGGGACCTGACGGCTTCCCTGCTGAGTTCTACAAACACTTCTGGTCCATTCTTGCCCCACTATTCCAAAGAGTAATAACCAAAATAAAACAGAACTCAAAATTACCAGCTAACATGAACATTGCCACAATATCGCTTCTTTTGAAACCAAACAAAAATCCATCACTTCCTACCAGCTATCGCCCCCTATCACTGCTCAATGTTGATCTGAAAATCATCACTAAAACACTCGCTCACAGAATGGAAAAAATAATCTCATCCATAATTCACCCTGATCAGACTGGCTTTATTAAAGGTAGACATTCATCCAGTAACACACGCAGACTTTTTAATATAATGGATCACTCGGCACAAAAGGACATACCAACCGTCATTGTCTCTCTAGATGCAGAAAAAGGTTTTGACAGGGTTAACAGGTCATTTCTCATATCAACAATGCAAAAATTTGGCTTTGGGGAGTCATTTATTAACTGGGTGAAAATTCTGTACACTGCACCCACAGCCACAGTCATCACTAATGGACTAACTTCACAACGATTCACATTACACAGGGGGACTAGGCAAGGATGCCCACTTTCTCCATCTTTATTCACCATTTTCATTGAACCATTAGCAGCAGCCATCCGCCAAAACGTCAACATTCAAGGATTCAAAACACAAAATGAACATTATAAAATCAGTCTCTATGCTGACGATATTTTGCTTTTCTTACAAATCCCCACTCATCACTACTAGAAACAATCAGAGTTTTTGACACATTCTCTAAAATCTCCAATTATTCAATAAACTGGCATAAATCCTCAATCCTACCTCTGCAACCTAACAGTTGGGATGTGGCAGCATTCACCCCACCAATTCCTTTATGCACTACTCACATTACTTATCTAGGTATCAATATTTCTCCCAGGCTGTCAGAATTATTCAACCTTAATCACGCCCCCTTGCTTAAGACGACAATTGACAACCTCCTCCGCTGGATGAATTTACCACTCTCAATAACAGGCAGAATTGCCACAATAAAAATGACCATACTTCCCAGAATTAATTATTTATTTTCTATGACTCCCACCCACCCTACTACTTCCTGGTTCAAATCATTAGATTCAATCATTACCAAATTTTACTGGAAAAACAAGACCCCAAGAATTAAATTAACAACCTTACAAAAACCCAAAGCACAAGGAGGACTTGCAGCACCAAATTTCTTTTACTACTACATTGCAAATCAGCTTCAGTACTTATTCAAATGGATTCATCCCCACCAATCAGATAATACATGGATGGATATAGAACAGACAAACTGCAAAAATATCCCCATTTCAGACTTACTATTTCTCAGTCAGTCCATCAAACATTACCCCTGCTTTAAGACATTCACAATATCAGCAACTCTGACGGCCTGGTGGAAATTCCACAAAATCACAAACTCCACGTTAACTTTTTCAAAATTCACTCCGATTTGGAATAACCCCGATTTTCTTAGTAGTAAAAAACCATTACATTTCTTCACATGGTCAGAAAAAGGGATCACTCACTTATCACATATCACTGAAAATAATACACTGGTTTCATTCACTCATCTGGTCCGGGAGCACGGCATCAGGAGCAATCAGTTTCTAGAATACTTGCAGCTGAAATCATCAATTCAAGCTACCTGTAACATTAAATCCATCAACCTTGACTTACCTCCATCAGCCTCAGACCTAATCAACATTCATTCAACGAAAAAACTCCTCTCAAAAATATACAGAATAATTTTAACATCAGATAAAACAATTTCTATACCAACAGGAAAATGGGAAAGAGACCTGCTGATTGCTCCTGATGCTGACTTCTGGAACCAAATCTGCCAAAATATTTATTTCATGACTAAAAATGCAAACTTACAGTTGATTCAATACAAAATCCTCCACAGAACCCACTACACTGGCCAGAAAATGTTTAAAATGGGCTTCACATCAGAAACATGTTCTAACAGCACCCAAAACCAACCAGACACTTATATCCACGCTATCTGGCACTGTACACCCATTCAACAGTTTTGGGAAAAGGTCACAAATTCACTCTCTGATCTCTTTGGCTGTCACATCCCTCTGTCCCCCCCACTCTGCTTACAAGGTGACACAACAGTTACAAATTTGACAAGATCAAAGAAAAAAATTCTTCTAATAGCCCTAAATGTCGCCAAGAAAACAATCCTCATGAACTGGAAATCAAAAAGCAATACAAACATCACACAATGGAATAATTATCTGATGGATCACATTACTATGGAAAACACAACATCTGACCCCACAGAACATGATATATCAGAACCCCCATCCATCTGGTCCCCTCTCATCAACTTCTTACAAACATAATCCGGCAAAGCAATATACCTCTTTTGCCTGGGAACCAATCTCAGATGACCTTAAGCACATTCATTTATTCAATAATTCATTTATATACAAGTTTACATTCATGCGTACATACAAACAAACACAAAATACATTAAAAGCACACATACATACATTCAAGCTAATCATTACTTATATTACTAATCATTACTTATAAATGATAAATTTATAACTTAAACTGATGGCGATGGCAGTAACGAGGGCAGCAATATTATTATTATTATTATTATTAAACAAGAAATTATAAATGTACAGTTGCTGAATGACAATGATGAGTGTATGATTGATGTTCCCATTATTTGGTCAGGGGAGCGGCGTGGGCTCTGTGGCCTGCACTTGCCTTCGCCCTCTCGGCCTTCTTCCAATCCCCACGCCTGGGCTAATGCCAGCTTACATGCCTTTGCCCCCTTTCCCCCCCCCCTCTCTCTCTCTGTTATACACCATGTTCAGTGTGAAGATGATGGAGAGGGAGGAAGAAAGAGGAGGGGAAAGAACACACTGAGAGAATAGGGCAAGTGGGGCTGGACGTAGGGGCTGCCTTTGGTTGGCTTCCCGTCACATTCCTCACTTTTTTAATGCACCACACCAGCTGAGTCACATCCCCCCCCCCCAAGAGAAGGGAAAGGGGAGGAGGGAGGGGGGGGGGGCGGGGGGGGGGGGGGGGGGGGCCGGGGGGGGGGGGGGGGGTGGGCGGGGGGGGCGGGGGGTGGTGGGGGTCACGGGCTGTTTGCCTTCTTAAATTATTATTATTATTACTAATTGTTGTTGCTGTCGTCGTCTCTGCGCCGTCGTCATTAGTTCCACTTAAAAAAAAAAAAAAACTGTTGCTCCCTTAACAATTCCTATCACAATAACTTTTTTTGATATAATTATTATAACTATCAACTATAATATAAATATGTTACGACCATTATGAAGATATACCTGTGTACATGTACACATACACTCACACGCACACACACACACACACTCACACATTTACACTAAATTTTCAACTATTGTCCGTCATTTTATCTGTCTGTCTGTCTGTTTATGGGTCCTTTTATGTATGCGTTTAAGCCCGCGCCTCACACAATAAACATCCACTCATCTGCCATTGATACACGCTCTTACCCCCCACGTGGTCCTATCTGTTACATACTTCATTCACCAATGTTTAATTTACATGCACTTATCTACTGGAATTCAAGTTGAGTTCTCTCTTCTGTTCTAATTATTATATTTTTTTCTTTCTTTTATTTCCCTTATTTTCTCTTTAATGTACTATATATCTATATATGTTGTTCTTTTTTTTTTTTTTTCTTACAAATCTCATTCTGCTGTCTAATTTGCATTTTCTCATCTGAAAATAAAAACAAAGTTGTCCTCCAAAGAGGGGGGGTGGTGGCGGGCTTAAAATTAAAAAAAAAAGAAAAAAAAAAAAGAATACTCCTACTTTTCACCTCCCCATAAATCGTATTCCCATATAGACTATTTTTTGGTTAATAATTCCCTCATTTATAACATAATCGACCCTACCATCCATGCAATTATCATATCTGATCATGCCCTGGTCAGTATCACTATTTTAACACAACACCAATCTCTTCCCCCCTCCAGGTGGCGTTTCAATATCTCACTTTTAAAAGATAAACAATTTCAGAAATATTTCAAACAGGAATGGGCATCCTTTATTGAAACCAATGACATTATAGAAATATCAGCATGCACACTATGGGAAACAGCAAAAACTGTTATGAGAGGTAAAATAATATCATACTGTACATACAAAAAAAGGAAGAAACCGCTAAAGAAGAAAAATTACAGAGGGAGGTAGGGAGATTGGACCTCCTGACCTGTCAAATGCCTTCTGATTCAATTATAAAGGAACTCCAGAGAACCAAACGTGACTTAAACAATATAATAAACAAAAAAACTAAATATATTCTCCTCAAACTTCGACAGCAAAACTTTGAATTCGGTAATAAAACAAGTAGGTTTTTAGCAAATCAATTAAAACAGCAAACAGAAAAATCACTAATTACTGCCATCACAGACTCTTCTGGAAACATAACCCAAGACATTTCAATTATAAATGACTCATTCCGTTCTAACTACTCCAATCTCTACACCCCAGACCAAGAAACCTCAGCAGAAGAAATAGAAACCTTTCTGAGGAATGCCTCCCTACCCAGACTAACTAATACACAATCAGAACTCCTAGATAATCCTCTTACCCTCGAAGAAATTACCAAAGCACTCCATCACATGTCCAATAACAAATCACCTGGCCCTGACGGCTACCCAGCAGAATTCTACAAACGCTTTTGGTCCCTCCTCTCACCTCTGTTCTTCAAAGTAGTCACTAAAATCCACCAAAACTCTACCATACCTCATCATATGAATACTGCCTATATCACACTGATTCTCAAACCAAATAAAGACCCCACTCAATGTACCAACTACCGCCCCATATCATTGATCAACTCAGACTCAAAAATTATCAGTAAAGCATTATCTATCAAACTTGAATCAGTAATCTCATCCCTTATACACATTGATCAAACCGGCTTCATTAAAGGGAGACATTCCTCAGAAAACACAAGAAGACTCTTCAACCTCATCAATCTCCATAAAAACACCACCTCTTCAAACAGTTAACCATTCATTGTAGCAACCCTTGATGCTGAGAAGGCGTTTGACAGAGTAGACTGGTCTTTTCTCTTTGCCTTCCTTAAACATTTTGGGTTCCCACCATATTACATTAATTGGATTAAAACTCTGTACAACTTACCCACTGCATCCGTCATAACCAATGGATTAATATCAAAACCATTTCAACTCCTCAGAGGTACTCGACAAGGGTGCCCATTATCTCCACTACTATTTGCACTTTTTATAGAACCTTTGGCAGCTTCCATCCGACAATGTGACCATATTACAAGCATCCAATCCAAATCATACCAACACAACTAGTCTGTATGCTGTATGCTACAAGTCTGTATGCTGATGACATTTTACTGTATATCACCAACCCCTCAACCTCACTTCCATCGGTCCATTATCTGATCAATAGTTATAGTAAAGTATCTGGTTACTCCATCAACTGGTCAAAATCTGAGATTCTGCCTATAAACACACCACGGTGGGGTGTTGGGGCTGTGGATCGCCTTCTAAAACGAATAACAATCACTAACTCCATCAGATACCTCTGAATCCATATATCATCAAATTTAAATGAATTATTCAAGCTCAATCATATCCCCTTGTTGCAAGAAATAAAAGACAGCCTAGAAAGATGGAGCAAATTACCCATATCCTTAATCGGCCTAATCTCCACAGTCAAAATGAAAATCCTCCCACTAATTAATTACCTTTTTACTATGATCCCTGTCACCCCAACCCCGAGCTGGTTTTCCTCTCTCAACACCGCAGTCACTAGCTTCTACTGGAAAAATCAAAAACCACGAATAAAACTATCCACCCTCCAAAAGCCCAAACCATTGGAGGACTTGGAGCTCCACATTTTTTTCATTATTTCCTCTCACACCAACTGCAGTACATCAAACACTGGACAAACAACAGCAATCCACCCTGGTTAGATATAGAAAACAGTTTAAGTCAAGACCTGGAAATTCATACCCTCCCATTTGTAGATAAATCCATCAGCACTCATAGTTGCTACAAAAATAACACTGCAATCAGCACAGTTCTTTCTGCATGGTGGAAATCCAACCAATTTTTCAATTACACCTTCTCACCATGTCTCCATACACCTCTCTGGCACAACCCCTTGTTTCAAATCAATCACAAACCGTTCATCTTCCCCGTCTGGAAAGAGAGAGGAGTAGCCAGCCTGGGGCACCTTCTCACTGACGGCCTGCTCATGATTTTTGACCAAATCCAAGAGAAATATGACATACCAGATCACTGTCACTTCCAGTTCCTTCATCTTAAAGACATAATTCGTAAAAGCATCAACAACACAATCTGTAATGACCTTACCCCCCCCCTCTCTAATATAAACTACATTCTCTAAAACCCAAAAAGACCCTGTCCCAGATTTATAAAATACTGACCACCATAGACCAAATAACATCGATCCCCACAGATAAATGGACCACAGACATCAGCAACATCCCTACAGATATCAACTGGCAAACCATATGCAATAACACCTTCTCTATGTCTGTTAACTCCAAACTCCAACTGATCCAGTATAAAGTCCTCCACAGAGCACACATCACCACTCACAAACTCTTCAGAATGGGCTTCAGCAAAACGAACAACTGCCCCCACTGTCCAACCACTACTGACATCTACTTTCATGCACTTTGGACCTGCCCACACATCCAGAACTTTTGGTCGGAGGTCATGAGCAGGCTATCGGAGATCCTCAGTGCCCTATTATTGCACTGCTTGGTGATATCTCCACTTTAACCACTCCAAACTTCCTAAGACCATTCATACTCATATCATTAAGTATTGCAAAAAAAGTCATACTATTGAACTGGAAAGATCGAACTAAAATATCCATAACCCACTGGTTTAACTTATTGACTGACCATTCTAATCTGGAAAAATTAACAGCCTCCGTTACAAACAATATCCCATCTTTGGAGAAAACCTGGACCCCCTTTTTGCACTACTTTCAAAAATGATTCCTCTATGTCCCTGCTCCTGTTAAATATATGTACCCCAAACCAGAATTCATAATCCAAAATGTGTATCGATATGTTAAAAGTTATCTTTGTTGTATTACTTTATTTGCGTCCATTAATATGTTTACTTTTACCCATGCAATGTCTCTTCTATGTACTGGCTGAATTTTATTTTATTTTATTTTCAAATGTTTCTTTTGATTGCTCAATCTCAATCAGTATTGTATCTTACTACACCTGATGATAAACCCCATGTTTTTACAATATGCAGCTTCAAAATTTTAAACTTTAACTGTTTGCGTTATCCTGCTTGTTAGGTCTCGTCCTGACTGTCCAACTTTGTTCTGTTTGTGCAATCATGTTCCGTTTGTCCATATTTGTCTTGTCTGCCTGGTCTGGTCTTGTGTTTTGTTAAGGTTTATCCATTTAGTCTTGTCATGTAACGTCCTGTATCTGTTTTTGTTCAGTTACTCCTTTTTTTAATCATTATTATTCTGTTTATTCTTGTTATTCTCTATGATTTTCTTTTCCTTTCTTTTTCTTTGTTTTTCACATGGTAATAGGTATGTTATACATCATGTTTCATCAATGTATAATCCTAGAAGCACAAATAAAGGTATTGAAAAAAAACAAAAAAAAAACGGGCACAGATAACTAAAAGGTAATGTACCTATTCATATAACTATAAGGATTATGGCAATAGGCTAATTTGCCAAAATGTTGAAATATCCCTCTAATAGAGGGGTTCTGCAAAGCCACGTTTTTCATTTTTACGTCTACGTTTACATTCTATAAAAAGGCTACCTTGAGTGAAGTCCGAACAGCATTTCTACTCTTCACCAATAGTGAAAGCACAAATGAGTGTGTGAAATCACCACAAATGCCAAGGATGAAACGGTTTTGGTGAAGGATACGTCTGACGTCAGCATATTGCTCACATCCACTGGACAAGCAAAGAAAGTTTGACATTCTTTGTAGCAAAGAGAAATTCTTGCCACGTTTTCTTCGCAGAAATCTTTGCCGACACGTGAAATGCGTGTCCTCATTGCAACAAACCTTACATACGGGCTTATTAACCAGTAATGACAATTCAAAATGCCCATTATGCAATGGCAGGTTGTCATAATATCACCGCACCTGTTTAGTCTGAGGGCTAAACACAAGGTTATCCGCGTGCAGTTAAACGTGCGATGATCCCATATTGTGAAATGGTGTTTAAACTTTTGTTTAGCTGTCTGGGTACAACGGCATTTTTACACGCGTTTAAAATGAAAATGCATGTTAGTTATACGCACACTAAAATACTTTTGTGAAATCGGCTCATAGGGGTCTATTGTCCCATGCGCGTAAGTCGAAAAAAGCGCGTAGCTACGCGCTTTTCAGCCTACGCGTATTCTCCACTCGACTTAAGTCTGTACATTATGCGCCTCGAAGGCAGTTACGCGCTTGGGGCGGAGCAAGGCCAAAATCGGGGCGTTTCTCATGCAAATAACACTTACGTGTATTCTCTCCCTGGCTTACGCGCTTTTTCTGTTAAGCGCTTTTGAGGGCTGTATTAAGGTCAAGCGCCAACATTAGGCGAAATGGAATATTGCGTTTGATGTCGATTATCGGCCGAATTTTAACATTCATTTTATTTTATTTAACATGGTAAAGGTTGAGACATTCAATATTCGATTGTTCATCCTTATTTCAAAACTAAATCTCTCATGACCATAATAAATTATCAAACCAAAGATATTACGCAACAGCCTCTAATTAGTGCAATTACAAATGCATTACAAACATTACATACATATCGGTGGTCAGTAATTTCACAACTGCAATGTCAGTCCTGGAGAGTGGTTGGTGATGTCATGCACATATCTGACACAGTTCATTGACGCTCCAAGTTCTTCACCATGCACTTCCACTGCGGAAAGAGTGGGTGCCACCTTCTCCTCCAGTGCAGTGAAATGCACAGAAAATGATGCTGCGTGCACACTTCTCCGGTGTGCAGTGAGCCTGGCTTTTACAGCGCCCCGCAGATCTCTCCATTTAGGCTAGGCAGCTATTTATTTTCTTTTTATTTAACATTTTCTGCTATTTTGCCGTCACGTCCGCTTGACATGCGCAGTTGTCACAGATGTGGACTTAAAGTTTGTAGGCATATACACGGCGTCGGCAATTCACGCTAAAGGGCAATTATGTGGTCTGCCCAGATGGCAGTTCACGCTGGAAGGTTATTTTGCCGTCTGCTCAGACGCATACTTCTCCACAAGGCTATACTTTTACTACAGTCGCGGACGGCACTACAACTGTTCGCCATGTTATTCGACCGTCGGATCGGGTATAAGTGAACCATAAGCATTTTTAATTTGCAGAGCACGCAAACTAATATGCAGTAGCTGATAAGCGGTCATAACTTAGTTTGAATGTAATCTGTCGCGCGAAAAATTCGTTTCGCGTCCGGTGTGAAAGCGGCTTGTGTATTCGCGTCTTTGCATTGACTTTGAATGTAGGCTAATCTGTCCTGCAAAAAATTCGTTTCGCGTCTGAAGTGAAATCAGCTTTATGAACAGTACGCGACAGTTAGAGAGCTATTACCTATTTGATCTCTGCCTTTTTCGGCTTTATTAGCCACAACAATTTCTAAAGGGGGATGAAATTATATCAAGGTAGTGGAGAGAAATCATTTGTATACCGGCAAGTCCACATCTATGAAATCGACGTCGTCATCATCGTCATGTTCTATTAATAAATGCAACTGCCCTATATGTTCGTGATAATCTAAAAAGTTGTGATATTCTCACGAGGGAGGAGAATGATTTTCTAATTGAGGATATCTGTATTAACTATCTCGTGCCTTCGTAGCCTAATTATTTATTTATTTACCATTGATAATACTGTGTATTTAAATTTGTGAATAAAGACATTATTAAATAGGCTACTCTAGATTGAGCCCTACCCTGGCCAATACCAAAGCACTACCCATTTGTTAATCAATTTTAGCCAATAAAGAATAGCCGACATGGGAAAAATCATTATAAATAAATTGGATAATTGATTATAATAAAGTATTAGGCACAAGTTCAAGTGAATGTGTCGCTCAAATCCAATGGGACATAATAGGCTAAGGATTTGAAATTGTGTGATTGCTGAGGCGGTTTTGGGGCGGGAGGACGACCGCGTGCGGGGTAAGAATCCTTTGTTAAAGCGTTTCCATGTCCTTCAGTTGCAAACCAGACATCAGAGTATTTTGAGATTTCAGCAATTTCTAAATGAGATCATATAAACTGTCTTTAATTGTTAAGAATGTTTCTTTATTTGTCTCCTTCCCTGTTTTCCACGAAACAAACGGGCTGGTGTAGGAGGGGCACATATTCAATACTCTGATTGCGCTGGTTGAGAAGCGCTAAATTCTTTTTTTTATTTCATTATCGCGGCAATTTGTTTGTTTTCATAGCTTTATTGCCATGGTTGCTGGAGTAAGAAATAAAAAAAGAGATGTCTGTATTACTTCTTCTAATTGGCACAGACATACATAGGCCTACTATTACAGCCGCATATCGTGGGCCTGCTGATAAAACCTCATATCTTCAAAATAATAAACTTCACAGGAAAATAAAGAAATATAAAAGTATATATAAATTGATAAATATAATTTAAAATATAAATTAAATAAAACATGTTTAATTCTGCGTGTAAGAATAGTGGACATACGAGTTTTTGTTTTCTATCAGTTTGGAGATACGAGGTTTTATCAGCAGGCCCACGATTTTCAAGTTTAAAGTCTGGTTTGCATTTTCCATGGATCACAATTGCATTTTCATGGTTAATCATAAAATCCTTGTTCAATGTTTTCCTGATCGCCATAATCAATGAGCTTTGTACAGAGTCTGCCTCTCTTTTGTATTAGTCACACCTCTTTCATAAGGCCGCCTACATTCTGAAGTTAAGCGCTGTGGGCGTGATCGAAGCAGGGGAGAATAGGGGGAGAGTAGGGGAGAATACTCAAAATCGCTTAACTCGAATCGCGTAAAAAAGGACTTACGCGCTAATGGGAGAAAAGACCCCATAGTGAACAACAACTCGTGTTTAAAATCATAGTAATTAGCAAAAGAAACCTTGCTGTCAGCAGACGAGACAAGCCTTGTTTCAACCCTCTCACCACAAACATATCTGCATCATTTTATTTTTCTCAACAGGCTTTCCACTGTGTTAGTTAATTTTCATTTTTGTGCTAAAAGTTTCACAGTGATTGACTCAGTTCATTTGATTTAGTTGATGTTCAGACAAGAAGATTTTGGTTTGGTTATTTTGGTGACAACTTATTTGTTAACTCTGTCTTGGTGATGAGAATGTTTTGTTTACGTGTTAAAATCAGCACTTTTATTAATAATTAATTTTGGTACCACAGACACCATTTTGTTCTCATTTGAATTTAAGTAATTTATTTTGATGCGATTCATGTTGCTGCAAAAATGCTGTTTTATTTGAATTTTCCACTGTGCCAGTTGCAATAAACTTTTCAGATTTAGAATTTTATTTGTTTAAGTTGAGATACATTTTGAACAAACATAAATATATCTGTTAATTATAACCATATCATACCATACCACCATCAAAGGGGTTGAAAACTACAATTTAAGAAAAAGAAGAATATAAGAAATAGAAAGAAATAATTTTTTTCATTGAGGACCTGTGACGGATGTGGAGTAATAGACGCCAAACGCAGTGGCCAGAATTAAAAGGCAAAACAGCAGAGAAAGGAGAGACTCAAATAGAATAAAAATGTGAGACTCCCGCTAACAACGGACCTAGAAGTCGTCTGAGGTAGAAAGCAAAGTGAGCTCGAATGGACAAAAAGAAAAGGGAAAATAAAACAAAGATTCCCTTGCTCACTACAACTTAACCTCAAATATACAGTCCCTAACAATTCTCTTTCTAGAGACCTTACTGGCTAAAGCGCAATTGAAACACTGACACTCTAGCAACAGAGGCGAGGCGGAACTAGAGCTTAAATAGAGTCCGGGTAACGCCCCCAAATGATGCCAGCTGGCCCAGGAATCCGATTGGGAGCAAAACGATATCGTCCCAGATGAGAGCAACAAAAAAAGCTCTGAACGCTTCCTAACCATGACAGGACCCCCCCCCCCCCCCCCCTCTTAGGGACAGCTCCAAAAGTCCCCAAGGAACCTCGTGCACGAAACTCAGAAATTAGTGAGGGATCCAGAATATCCCGCGAAGGGACCCAGCAGCGCTCCTCGGGACCATATCCCTCCCAGTCCTCGGGGAACTGGACCCCACGACCTACACGCCTCTCGGCCAGAATGCGGTGCACGGTGTAAACCGGCCCCCCGTAAACCATTCGCATTGGCTGCGGGGGTGTGTCGGCTGGTGCCAGGATGCTAGTGTTAACTGGCTTAATCCAAGAGACGTGGAAGGACAGATGTATGCGTAAAGATCTTGGGAGCTTCAACTGGACTGTGACCGGATTGATCTTCCGCACTATTTTGAACGGGCTAATATGGAGGGGCCCCAGTTTTCGGGATTCCACCTTCAAGGGGAGGTCCCGGGTAGAAAGCCAAACTCTCTGCCCAACCCGATAAGATGAGGCCGAACAACACCTTCTATCAGCGATGGATTTTTGTTTGCGCCCCGAGCGCAACAGAGAAGAACGGACCTTAGTCCAAACCGACCGACAGCGATGAATGAAATGGTTGACTGAGGGAATCTCTGAATCATTCTCAGTCTCAGGAAATAGTGGGGGTTGGTAGAGTGGCGCCTGGGAATGGGCAAAGGTTGCAGCAGACCAGAGGGAGGGAGGTGGGAAGTCTTATTCCTGGAACATGTGCCACAAGCTGCAACAAATTCCCGAATGTCTCTGATCATACCAGACCACCAAAAATGTTGGGCCAGGAACTGCTTGGTCCGATGGGCTCCCGGGTTCCCAGCCAAGTGGGAAGAATGTCCCCACTGGAGGACCTGTGGCCTAACTGTTGATGTAACAAACAAACAGCCAGGAGGCTCCCCCCAGGACCAGGGTCAGTCTTTAAAGCCTCCTGAACCACTGCCTCAATCTCCAACTGAATAGGTGCCACCACCTGAGAAACCAGGATAACTGGCTCTGGGGTAGGATCACGCTCTGAACGATCGTACATCCGTGACAGGGCGTCAGGCTTAATGTTTTTAAGGCCTGGACGATAGGTCAGGGTAAAATCAAAACGGTCAAAGAATAATGACCACCGCGCCTGCCGGTAATTACGTTGCTTGGTTTGCTGAATATACTGGAGGTTTTAGTGGTCAGTCCACACAAAGGGTGTTCAGCTCCCTCCAACCAGTGGCGCCACTCCTCGAGCGCCAGCTGGACTGCTAATAACTCCCGGTCACCAATACTATAATTGCGTTCCGCGGCGGACAAAGACCGGGAGAAATATGCGCATGGGTGAAGCTTATTATCCTAACGAGGGCGCTGGGACAAAATAGCACCCACGCCCACCTCCGAAGCATCTACCTCCACAACATATGAGAGAGAGGGATCAGGCAAAACCAAAATAGGCTCTGAGCTAAAAGGTTTCTTTAATTCCTGAAAGGCAGCATCAGCTGCTGGAGACCAAAAAAATGCTGAGAAGGTATTGTTCTTAGTGAGCGCAATAATGGGGGTAGCAACCGCGCTAAAATTACGGATAAACCTCCTATAAAAATTTGCAAAGCCCAGAAAGCATTGAACCTCCTTAACACTCTGAGGCTAATTCTTGACCGCAGCCACCTTGTCCGGGTCCATACGCACGCACCAACCCCTTAAAAACAATAAAGCCCAAGAATGAGACAGTTTGGGCGTGAAAAACACATTTTTCGGCTGTAACAAATGTTTGGTGTTGAGGAGGGCCTCAAGCACACATCTGACATGTTGTTTTTTCTCTGAGAGTGTTGAAGAAAAAAATCTAAATGTCATCAAAATAAACGAAGACAAATTTCTCCAACATCTCTCGGAGCGTGTCATTGACGAATGCCTGAAACATCGAGGGGGCGTTACCCAGCCCGAAAGGTAAGACCAAATATTCGTAGTACCCATCATGAGTGTTCAATGCCATTTTCCATTCGTCCCCCTCCCGAATGCAAATCAAATTATTAAGCATTACGAAGATCTAGCTTCATAAAAAATGACGCCTCCTGACGTTCAAACGCGGAATTCATTAACGGAAGGGGGTATCGATTTTTTATGGTGATTTTATTCAAACTCCTTATAGAGGCTAAGACTATTACTTGAAGCCCCTGAGGCGTTGCTTGGCTAACACTAATCTGACGCGCTTGCTCGGCAGGTGGAATCACTTGTATACATGAATAAACAAACTTAACTTCTTCTTTCTGTTGCATATTTATTGTGGCTCACCGCAATGTTAAAGTGCATCCAGTAACAATACATCCCATGTCAGCATTGTTCACAATAGTCTATGAAACACAGAGCAAAACGCCAGAAAGTTTACCACACACACGCAGAGCATAGCGGTCAAAACTGTATGTGTTCCCCTCCGTCAGGCAACAACTGTCACCTGAACAAAGGTACCCGCATATATTGCTGTGACCCCAATTACATCACAGTGCCCCCCAGTGGACAGTTACGGCATGGCAAGACAAAGGGAAAACTGGCTCTTACACTCCTATAATCAATACAGGGTCTCAGACCACCATCCTTTTTCCCTACAAAAGCGAAAGCGAAAATAGCGAACCCCTAGGCGAAGTTGTCCCAGCATAGAGATTGATCTCGCAGTCGTATGGACAATGAGGAGGTAACGTCGATGCTCGTTGCTGACTGAGCACTTCAGTGAGATCAGCATAATCCCTGGGAACATTAGAAGGCAAGTTAAAGTTCAGGGTACCCCTAAATTCCTCGCCCTGCTCCGAATCTAATGTCTCAGTGATTGATTCAGAATTGCTAAAATCCTCTAAAAAGTAATCGTCCTCTGGCTGTCCCAGCCCACTCCAACCCCTCCTCTGCCCCTTTTTCTAGTCTAGGAGGGTACGGTGAGATAACCTCCTCACACTTGCTCCTGGCATCAGCCTGCCCCATGGCTTGACGTCCAGAAAAACAAGTCCCATTAGCTCTACAGTGAGAGTTACACTTGGTGCCTCAGTGGATGATACGATTATTCTGTTCCCCCCAACTGATACAAGGTTTATGTTCCCGTAACTATGAATGCCATAAAACAATGGGAAAAGTAGGGAAACTGATAAAAAACCGAAACTCCTCAGAGTGGCCACCAAAGGAAATGAATATATTTAGTAGTTCAGAAACTTCGGTTATAACTCCCGTTCCCAGCGGGCGACCGTCCAAAGTTCTTACAGAGCGTGATGGTGAAAGCGTAACAGTGGGAATGGAGTGCTTCCTTGCCCACTTAATATCCATGAAACAATCAACTGCATCCACGAACGCTTCAATGGAAATTCTCTTGTTCCCCACAGTAAGTTCCACAGGGAATAGTGTTCAGGAGGGAAATTGGGTCTACCCCTCCAGCGCCCCCTGAATCGCTAGAGGGGGTTTCCATTTCCCTGAAGCTTAGGACAAAGAGGACGAGTATGACCCGGCTTATTACAATTAAAGCAGATTACTCCTCTGTGAATAGGTCACTTAGTCCGACGGTCAAACAAACCATCAACTTGCATAGGCTCAACCGGAGTAGAATATTTAGTAGGTGAAATAGGAGGCGCACACTCGCCACAAGCAACTTTAGCCCCATTGTCAGCCAGCGGTAATCTATTTAGCTTCTCCCTGTTGCCTTTGCGTTTGCGTATGCGGTTGTCAATTTGCACAGCCGTATGAACTAAAGAGTCTAGAGTCGAACAGGGTTCTAAAGTAGTCAGCGCGTCCTTTATCTCCTCAATAAGGGCATGACTGAATATGGTTATCAGAGGAGCCTCTGGCCAGCCTGTCACTGTGGCCAGAGAACGAAAAGCAATAGAGAACTCAGCTGAGCTTTCTTTGCCCTGTTTAAGGTGCATCAAATGCGTAGCTGCGTCCTGACCACAAATGTCTTGATCAAATACAGACACCATCGCCCTAACAAGGGCCTCCACAGAATCTATGACCGGTGAATTAGATCTGATTAGTGGGCCAACCCAAGTGAGTGCTGTGCCAGCCAACAGGGATAATATAAATGCTATCATAGAATCCTCATTAACGAATCATGACAGCAGAGCCTTAAAAAAATTTCACACTGGGCGATGAAATCCTTACATTTTCCGGCCTCGCCACTATATCTTTGGGGCACTTGTAACACGGGCAGGATGTATGGATGGTGCTTCTGCAACTTTTTGTGAAACTTGTGTAGCCAGAGACTTAATACTCTCAGTCAAGCTTAACAGAACGCTCTCCTGATGCTGAAGCGCGTTCTCTTGAAGGCGGAGTCTCTCAACTATCTCCGATTGCTGATTGCCAAAGCCTGAAAGCCCTTTAGTGAAGCCAGCCAACATATCGTGCTGGCTGGCAACAGCTCTCTTAATTTCAGCCACCGCTGGTGTCTCTATGATAGCTAGAGTGTACTGTGATGGATGTGGAGTAATAGACGCCAAACGCAGTGTCCAGAATTAAAAGGCAAAACAGCTGAGAAAGGAGAGACTCAAATAGAATAAAAATACGAGACTCGCGCTACCAACGGACCTAGAAGTCGACGGAGGTAGAAAGCAAAGCGAGCTCGAATGGACAAAAAGAAAAGGAAACATAAAACAAAGATTCCCTTGCTCACTACAACTTAACCTCAAATATACAGCTAAAGTCCCTAACAATTCTCTTTCTGGAGACCTTACCGGCTAAAGCGCAAATGAAACAACTGACACTCTTGCAATGGAAGCGAGGCGGAACTAGAGCTTTAATAGAGTCCACGTAATGCCTCAATTGATGCCAGCTGGCCCAGGAATCCGAAGGGGAGCAAAACGATATCGTCCCGGACGATAGGAACAAAAAAAGCTCTCAACGTTTCCAAACCATGACAGGACCCACTGGATCTCCCAGGGACCCACTCAAATCACCACCTGTGGGTCTCACTAAATTGAAAACCTATCAACATCACTGGAATATGGTTCCCAATTAACATGATTGATGTAAGGTGAAGTGCAGTGTAACATTCATAAACTGATTACAAATAAAAACGCACCACTTGAAAAAAGTCGATATTTAAGTTCAAATGAACTTCAATATAATTTTTATACAATAACAACACTACAGTGACGTCACCCGACATGCCAGGTGCAAGAAATGCGAGAATTTCAAGTTAACTGTAACGCTAGGCAATTTTTTGCAAAAATGCAACATCTTGCGTGCACACCACAGGAAAAATGAATTTCACTCTGAATTTGTGCACACATTGCCTTTAAAAGCATGTGAATCCGAATAAAATTTCACTTTTTCACTGACACTTGTGAAACGTCGACACGATGCCGCGACTTACAGCCCCTGAACAGGAACGTGCCATAGGCATGCTTTAAATTGGCGCCAGCACCAGTGAAATTGCCAGCCGACTACACTGTGCACACACAACGATCGCAAGACTCCATCAAAGGTTTCTGCAAACGGGGAGCACTCGGGACCGTCCTCGACCGGGTCAACAACGTGTGACAACGGCATGTCAGGACCGTCAGATCATACGGGATCATGTACGAGACCAAACACTACCAGCGACAAGAACAGCTGCTCAAGTCCAAGGACGACGTGGATTCATTCACCCCAACACCGTACGGAACCGTCTGCGAGCTGCAGGCCTGCGTGCACGACGTCCTTATTTCGGCCCCAAATTGACGGATCGTCACCAAAACCAGCGTCTGCAGTGGGCAAACAGGCACCAGAATTGGCGACTACGACAATGGCATGGTGTCATCTTTTCTGACGAGTCACGATTTCACTTAAGGAATGCAGATGGCCGTATACGTGTTTGGCGGAGACATGGTGAACGTTATAACGCTGATTGTGTCGTTCAAACGGACCGTTGGGGTGGTGGCAGCGTTATGGTGTGGGGTGGAATAAGCTACCGTCACAGAACCCCTCTCCATATCTGCAGAGAAAGGGTGAACAGCGTCTACTACTGGGACCAGGTGCTGCAGAACCACGTTGTGCCGTTCTTCAACCAACACCACGATGTCCACACGTTCCAACAGGACAACGCTAGGGCACACACTGCAAGGGTGTCCATGCAGTACCTTGCACAGCAGAACATACCCGTGCTTCAGTGGCCAGCTCTGTCACCCGATCTCCCCCCTATCGAGCACTTATGGGATGAAATTGGACGACGTCTTTCACGTCGACGCCAGATGGACAACATCCGAGAACTTGAGGTTGCCCTTGTTCAGGAGTGGAATGCTATCCCTCAGAACACTATCCATAGACTGATCAACTCCATGCGACGACGATGCACCACATGTGTCAATGCAAATGGCGGTCAGACCCGTTATTGACTTTCCTGTTTGATCCCTACACCAGTTAAAACTCTCTCTCGCATTAACATTATCGTGAATGAAATTGAATGATGTTTACATGTATTCTTAAATCATTCATTATCTCAAATGCATCATTCGTATACACTTCACATATCAATCCGTGGAGCTATTCCAGATTTCGTGAGTGGTGCGTTTTCATATGGACTGAGTATATTTATTTTGAAATACCATAATTCTTTGAAAAACAACAGTCATCAAATAATATAATAAATTACAAAAATGTTAATGTATTTCAAATAATATAAAAGAACACAACTGTAGGACAGAAAACAGTGCGATAACCACTTGTTTTGCACAAATATGTCAGCACTTGAATGTGCGTAAGAGTGCTCTTCAGTGTGCGTTGATTCTGTTCTTACCTAAGAACAAACTCCAAAGAAGAAAACATTGGTGAATGTCAGAATCTTCGTAAAAAGTGCATAAGTGGGTTCTAAGAAGAAATTTCCTAAGAATAGTTGGTGAATGAGGCCCATTGGTATTTTATGTATTAATTTTTGCACGGAAGAAAACGCCATATAATTTTGTGGTGCAATGTATAACAATGCTATCAAAAAATAAATGAGCCTGTTGTTGGTTCTACCAAGTAGTCTGAGCAACTGTTGCTATTCGGAAGAAGTGAACTGCGAGAGGTTTAGGGTGGGAACGATTGAATGAAATGTTGGGTATGAGAGGCCGTTTGAGAGAGAATTTATACTTGGTTTCACATGTAATAACAGACTGTGACACAAACACCTCTGTACTCTCACAAAACCTACTATACTTTCTCACACACATTGTTGAACACTCTCATACTAGTGTTGTAGTACTCAAGACCGGTCTTGGTCTCGAGACCTCTTTGACATGGTTTTGGTCTTGTCTTGGTCTCGACACTCTCTGGTCTTGGTCTTGTCTTGGTCTTGACGCTCTCTGGTCTTGGTCTTGTCTTGGTCTCGGACATAACAGTCTTGAGGGGATTTCAAAATCCAGGCAAGCAGCTGGTCCTGGTACAGCCTCATTATCACTACACAGCCTTCTTTAAATGCAGCCAATAAGAGGCATCTATTTTAAAAACATTTTACGATGTATATTTTTCCCTGCCTGCCTGGTCTCCCGTCCCGTCTCTCTGTCTCGTCTCACAACATATGCGCAACGAATTAGTCCAGTGAACCAGTAAAAATTTCAGCTAATTCATCTATTGTAATGTTCTCCTATACAGAATGTCAAAGAATCTATATGCGAAATAACAAATTAAAAAAGGTTTCTGCTGTGTGCAGATTTTGTCAAATCGCCCTGACCGAGACTGCCAGTGCTAGGGTTGGGTTCAATTACTTTTTTCAAATACAGTAATTGTGATCAATTATTTTTGTAATTGTAATTTAATTTTCATTGCATTTTTTATCGAAAAGTAATTGTAATTGAACATTCTGTCCAGAAAGTACTTATAATTGTAATTATTGTACAATTACAATCAATTGTAAATGAAAAAAGTAATTGAACCCAACCCTGGCCAGTACAACGTCAACTTTCACCAGGCACTTGAAGAGGAAACATGCCGAGAGGTAAGCTAACATTGACTGGCTCTGCTCTTAAACTTTGTGAGGAAAAATAAATGCCAAATGTCTCAAGACTAAACACAACTTCTATTGTTGTAAAAATGTTGTACATTCTTGCACGGTATAATCTGTTCAGGACTCAAGCTGTTTGCAAGCATCTGCTGACTAACCCTGGTGAACTGCAGTTAATCTCGCTTCCTCAAGCAGAGTTAACGGTCATCGGTAAGATCAGTTATAACTAGAATTTTATTAAGTAAATTTCCCAGCAAATTGAGTGGATGAAGCATATTGCTACTCAGCCATAGTTTTGGGGAGCTTGTGCTGTTTTACAAATGAATGGCTTTGAAGTTTTGAGGATAGCTATGTACGCAGCGTAACTACTGAGGGTCTTATAAATGTCCTGGTGTCATGTTGAGTGTTCTGATCTTTCGTGTCTTCATTGGCTTTATCCGAAGCCATAGGCTAGATGAAAATAGCTATAAACGGCAGGTGGTCGACTGTTGGTGGTTGCCTCCCATTTGCTCAGTTTGTTATCATTACTGCCGATAGCTGTCTTGCCGAGTAAAATTAGCTAAATAAGGCAGGTTATTCACTGGTTTCAGGAGATCCCAAAATTCATGCAAGAGAACTTTCCTCATAGGCTATCTGATTTCCAGCTTCGTGAAGTTGGCACCCCATATGACGAAAATGAAACCCATTACATTTGTTTCCCCTTTGTTTGTGCAGGCAAAATGAGAATTCATCTCCTGCCGCTGCTATTTGTTTTGAATGGAAATCTTAAATGTTTAATGTCTACGGGACGGTGACAACGGATTTTGGACTGTGCGTCCATACCAATCCCTTACAGGAAAAAATTAAAATGCCTATAGAGTCTCAATCCTCTGAAATGGCAATAATAGCTGTTATGCAGTTGCTACACACGTTTACTTTCTCCCAAATACTTCCCATATTTACAGTGAAGTGAAACACTTGTTTGGTCTTAGTCTTGGTCTCGGTCTCATCCTGCTCTGGTCTTGGTCTTGGTAGTGTCTTGGTCTCGGCTAAGGCGGTCTTGACTTCATCACTATCTCATACACACTGCTATACTCTCTTACACACACAAACACTACTATACCCTCTTACATTTACTATCAATCTCTCATACATGTAATATCATACTGTCATAGAAACATCATTATACTCTCTCACACACTTTGCTATACACTCTCTCTCTCTCTCTCTCTCACACACACACACACACACACTCTCACACACACTCCTATACTCTCTTACACACACAAACACTACTGTATTCTCACACAAACACAACTATACCCTCTTACGTACGTAGTCTTACTTTCTTGTATTTACTATCATCCTCTCACACATGTAATATCATACTGTTATACAAAAATCACTATACTCTCTCCCAAAACCTACTATACTGAAGGACTTCCGGTGGTATGGCGACTAGAGTGGCAGCATAAAGACGAGCTCTTGCATCGATATAGATTATACCCCTTAATTCAGTTTTAAAACAAGGTTGAAGCATTTTTGATCTAAAGAACAATGAGTGAGGATAAAAGCAAGAAAGGGAGGGCCGCTTCTCGAAGCCACATAGACTCAGAAACTCGAATTGAAGGCAACGCTAGCGTAATTGCTAGTGATGAAAATGGCGACGCGCTAGAAGACGAGACATCGCCTGCTACACTCGGATCTCTCAGAAAAGTGGTGAGTGAAGTTGTCGCTGCGGGCATGCGGGATCTCAAATCGGAAATGAAGAAAGAACTGTCGCGAGCTAGAATAAGCTTTAAGGAAGACATGAAAGTACAATTTGAAGAGCTGGTTGCCGATATTAACCAACAAGCTGATTCCGTCTCCGACAGGATTGGGGAAGTAGCTAATAGACTTGGAGAAATGGAGAGGAGAGTGAAGAGGAGGGAGGAATGGGACATTGGAGCTCGGGACTCTCTTGTTCAGTTGTTGAATAACCATAAGGTTCTTAAGGAAAAAGTGACTGATTTAGAGGGTCATTCTCGGCATAATAATATACGCCTTTACGGTATTCCTGAAAAGGTTGAGGGTTCGTCTGTGTCTCGATATGTGGAGGATCTTATTCTGATGGAACTGGGGGATATTACCGGTTTGAGTGAGGGGCCGAGTTTGGGAATCGAGAGAGCACACCGAGCCCTGGGTCCACAGCCACCTGTGGGCGCGAATCCATGCTCGGTGGTGGTTAGGTTCCTTCAGTTTAACGTCAAGGAGAAAATCCTTTGTAAAGCGTGGAAGAAGACCATCTACATTCAAGAAAAGAGTTTTTTTCGATCACGATTATGCCGAGAACGTTCAGCAGAAACGGAGAGAGTGTAATCCAATTAAGTGAGTTCTCAAAGAAAAGCGGATTCGCTTCCTAACCCCGCTGACTCAGGTGCGGTCACGTATAGCAGCGCTGGGGAGGCTGTGGTGGACTTGCGTAGACGTGGATTCACAGTGGAATCGCTCCCCGCGAACAGATCCCGGGACATTACAGTGGAGAAAATCAACAAGCTTTTGCTGTGGTGTACAACGGGGTCCTGACGAGTGGAAAACACGCACGATTTTCAGGAAAACATCCAAGAAAAGCTGAAGGAGCTGAAGGAGTTTCAGAGGATGGGCAGAGAGGATACCGGAATGGATGAGTAGTGCCTTTCCCCCACCTCCTCCAGAAAAATGCTTCTCAAGCCCCTTGTAATCTTGACTCGAGTTCAATGGCTTTAGCAAAATACCTTTTTTTGTAGATATTATAATTTATGCGTAGGTCTACCTTAAAATTTAAGTTGCAACATGGATCGATGCAGGTGACTCTGACAATAAGCCACCCAATTTTCAGTTTTTTTTTTCTTTAGTTTCTATTTTGCACTGCGAAGGGGCCCCACCTAGTGGCATAATCCCCCTTCATTGAGAGGTTACAAGAATTCCTCACTATTGGAGGACCTGTTCTATATTAAGATGGCTTGGATTATTAGGTTCGTGATTGTGTTATTTTTTTTTCTTCGTTACACAAGGACTGGGACTGGAATCGCACGGGAACAAGAACATATGTTTGTGACGATATGTGAATATGCAATACTATAGTATACAGTCTATGAATGTTAATGGTTTAAACAATCCCAAAAAAAGGAGCAAAATAATTGCAAAGTTAAAACGAGAAAAAAATAATATTGTATTTTTGCAAGAAACGCACAGAACTCACACAGAACAAGTCACGCTGAGGAAAATGGGTTTTCAAAATTCTTTTTTCTCCTCATATAGAATAGGAAAGAAAAGGGGTGTGGCAATCCTCGTTTCGAAAAATGTCTGCTTTGAGTTTATTTCTGAATATCAAGATAGGGAGGGTAGATTTGTTTTGGTTAAGGGAAAACTGGGAAACGAGGAAGTCACCCTGTGTAATATATATGCCCCCCCAGGCAGCAGTATTGTACAGTATTTTTCAAGGAGATATTCAGTCTTATTGCGGCAGAAACTCATGGTATTTGTGTCTGTGCAGGGGATTTCAACTTACTCCTTAATCCTAGACTGGACACTACTAACCGAGCGAGGAAAAAGAGCCCTTGGGAAAAACAAATTAATAAGATCTTACAAGAATTAGGACTCATTGATATATGGAGACATTTGCACAAATCTGATACTGAATTCACATTCTATTCTGCAAGACATAATATCTACTCCAGAATCGATTACTTTTTTATGTTTAGTAAAGATTGTCATAGAGTGAAAGATTGTACAGTTGGACAGAGGGACCTTTCTGATCACTCTGGATTAACTTTGGAGCTTAATTTGGGTGGGACACCTAAAACTACGCTGTGGAGGCTGCATACAGGTTACTGAATAGTAATTCATTCAAAATAAAAATGGCTGAGGAACTAAAAGTTTTTTTGGAGCATAATGATAATGGTACGGTGAGCCCTGCGATTTTATGGGACACAGCAAAAGCACGTCTTCGAGGAAAAATTATAGCTAAATGTGCGAAACTAAAACAGTTGAGGGCAAAAAAGCTTACAGACTTGCAGGAACAACTAAAGAGCTTGGAGCAACGTCACTGCATTAATAATGATCGTTCTATACTTGATTAAATGAGGATAATCAAGCAGAAGATAGATAAAATTCTCAGTGAGGAAATGGAAAAAAATTAAGATTTATGAAACAACAATATTATGAAGCAGGACCTAAAGCCTCCAAATTACTGGCATGGAGACTAAGGAAAAAACAGGCTGAAAACACCATTCACAAAATTAGAGACCCTATCACAAATAAGGTAATTACCAAATTGGAAGCAATTCAGAATGTGTCATGGGTTTAGGTTATTAGGTCTGTCATTCCTTTGCTATGGTGGCTAATCGACTATCGGAGGGCTGATTTGGGGGGCGTGGTCTTGCTTATTGGTGCCAGCTGCGCTGAGCTTATTTAATCCCTTCGGTTTTGACGGCCAGCACTTCAGTGTCAAGTCTTCATGCCTGAAGTTAAGATCGGTCATTGCTACTTAGGTTTTGAATATATCTCTTGGCTTCTAAGACTTTTGGTTCTTTTCTTTGAGAATTATTCTGCTGGCTGCCCTAGCTGGGTACTGGCAGTGAGTCCTTTTCTTTTCGTTTGCCTCTCCCTTCCTCCCTGTACGGTCTTTTCCATGGGCGGATCTTTGGCGAGAATAGCATATTTAGTTTTTGCGACTCAGCCTGGTCGCAGTTATATCAGTCCTTATTTGAGGTCTCCTCTCCTTGGTTTTGGGTGCGTTCTCTTTTGGTTTGCCTTTTAAGTAGAGGCATTTGTGGTGATATCTCCCGGGGTATCACTTTTAGACTGATTTCGGTTGCATTTCTCCCCTCGACACTCTGTGTGAACAAGCACGAACCCAACGTATCACCCTTCATATTTCTACTCATTACAGAATGCTGTTGTAAAATATTATAAATCCCTGTATACACAACTAAATAAGGCAGGACTCAGGATTCAAACATTTTTGGATTCATTAGACCTTCCATCTATTGGTAAAAATCAAAATGATAAACTACTTTCTAAAATCTCAGCCGAAGAAATTGATGGTGGAATTTCAAGTCTTGGTGCCAATAAATCTCCAGGCTGTGACGGGTTCCCTCCGGAACGGTACAGATGTATGAGAGAATTCTTGCTCCCCCTATTAAAGGCCTCCTTCAATTATACATTGAAGGGTGGAGTTCTCCCCCCATCATGGAGGGAGGCATTCATTCATCAGTTATGACAGAATAGACCGCAGAGGATATAGACTAATCAGTGTCTTAAATATAGATTATAAGCTGTATGGAGCCATCATAGCTAAGAGATCGAACAAAATAATGCCCTCCCTAATAGATGATGATCAGGCAGGGTTTATAAATAATAGGTAAACACATGGTAACATACGGAGAGCCCTTCATGTTATTAATCATATTTCTAAAGGAACATCAAGTGCTGTCCTTTTCAGTCTTGATGCTGAGAAGGCGTTTGACTCGGTAGGCTGGGACTTCTTGTTCCAAGTCTTGAAAAGATTTGGTTTCTGCGATACATTTATTCAGTGCATAAGAATGCTGTATTCCTCTCCGACAGCAAGGATAAAAATTAATGGGTGTCTTTCAAACCAGATAAGGTTACAACGAGGATGTAGACAGGGCTGCCCATTGAGTCCATTACTCTTCAATTTTTTTATAGAACCACTCGCTCAGGCCATCAGAGAGGAGACTGCTCTGGAGGGTTGAAAACAAGATTTCTTTTTATGCAGATGACGTGCTTGTAACATTTCAAAACCCCGAATTGAGTGTCCCATTATTAATGAACAAATTGGAGGTTTATGGGAAATATTCCGGTTATGTGCTGAATGTTCAAAAAACCCAAATTTTGGCCTTTCATTTTGCTCCTTCAAAAAAGTTGATGAACAGGTATCATTCTAATTGGTACCAGTTCCAAATTAATTATCTTGGTGTCTCTCTAACAAAAACCTTTCACAGTTGTATGATGCTAATTATAAATGCCTAAATAAGAAAATATGTTATGATTTGGGCAGGTGGAAAGTGCTCCCTCTTGATCTTGGTAGTAGAGTGCGAACAATTAAAACTAATGTCCTTCCACGACTGGTATATTTGTTTACAGCACTCCCAGTAGAGGTTCCTGCTAATCAATTCAGGGAGTGGGACAAGCACTTTTCAAGATTTATTTGGAATAATAAACGCCCTAGAGTGAGATATTCTACTCTGCAGCAGCCGGGAGAGAGGGGGGGCCTGGCTCTACCTTGTCTTAAGGATTACTATTTGGCAGCACAGCTGCGACCTTTAGTGTGGTGGTGTAATTCATCGTATGAGGCCAAGTGGAAAGAAACTGAATTGTCCTTAATTGACGTACCCATTCAGTCTGTTTTGGGGTGTCCGAGCAGATTTAATGAAATACACATGCAGCAGAATCAATGTGTTGGTTTCTCATTGAAAACGTGGTCGGAAGTGGTGAGCAGATTTAAGTTCCATAGGGAAATCGGACTGCTGAGTTGGCCTGCGTTCCATCCACACTTCCTCCCAGCATCACAGGACCATAGGTTTAAACAGTGGGTAAAGCAGAACATTTTGTCAAATAATACGTAATGGAAGTTTAAGAAGCTTTGAGGATTTATGCCAGGTATATGAGTAGGGTAAAGAAGATTTTTATCGGTACCTACAAATGCGTCATTTTTTTCTTCAGGAAATAAGAATAGCTGATTCAGCTAAACCCTCGGCAATAATCCAGCCATTTATTGATGCTTATGACTCAAAGATCACTAAAGGTATTATTGGCAGGCTTTATAAATGCTTTATCCTAATGAATAAAAATCCAACAGGTTATATAAGACAACGCTGGGAAAAAGAAGTTAATGTGGTCATATCATAGGAAATGTGGTCTCAAATATGGCAAACATAATACTCTTCCACAAATTCTTATTTTTGTAGAGATTTCTGCTGGAAGACTTTGATACGTTTCTTTATTATTCCAAATCAGAGGTCCAGATGGAGTGGCTCGCGGTGCCTTTGCTGGAGGGGGTGTGGACTGGTCTCTGTGGATTATATGCATATTTTTTGGTCTTGTCCTTATGTCAAAACCCTTTTTGGAAGGAGTAAGATGGTTGATTTCAGATACTTTGAACATGACGGTTGATTTCTCTTTTACTCTTTTGTATCTTGGAAAAATCCCTGAAGGCCTCCGTAAAAGTGACGCATATCTTCTGAAGATTTTTATTGCTGCTAGTAAAAAGGCAATTACTAAATGTTGGCTTCAAAGGAACCCCCCTTCTATTTATAAAAAGACTAATATTATTAACTCTATTCGAATTAATTTTCTCCCTCCGGCTTCAGAAGAAGGAAGATAAATACAGGGAAAAGTGGGATTGTCGCAATCATTAGATTATCTTAATTATCCATTCCTTTATGCTTGGATGTACTTTGTACTTGTATGCATTGTACCCAATGTTGTTTTTATTTATTTATTTTTGGATATGTCCCAGCCCTTGCATGTTCTCTGTTCCTGAAAATAAAAAAATAAAAAAAGTTAAAAGAAAAAAAAACCTACTATACTCTCTCACACACTTTGCTATACACACACCCTTTGGGGGGAGAGACATAATTCTCAGTTCCTGAGTGGTTATCATTGACATTAAAGCTGCAATTGGTAACTTTGAGGAGAGAGAGGACTTAGAAAGTAAATTTGAAAACGAAACTTTCAGATCCCTCCCCCTCCCTCTCCATTGCACTCCTGCCCTAAGACCCTCCCCCAGAGGAAGCTGCCGTGCACGCGAAGGCACGCAATCTGTTATGCATGCGACTGTGGAGAGACTTTGCAAGTTCATGAATTCTGAAAACGGCCAAATTGCCGAGGCTAGACATTACTGATGTGACCAGTCAACCCTGCTGGCCAACAAACGAGCAGAAATAAATCACGTCCACATGAAAAGTAATCTACAGCAGTATGGATTCAGTAAAAACCCAGCACACGCTTATTTCAGTAAGTTACTGTAGTGTATATCGCTTTAAATGCACTGAATTACTACGTCACAGAGAACGTAGTTAGTAAGGAACTGCATGTGCGCGGAACGGGAATAAAGCAAGCAGTAAACTATCTCGAAGTGTCCGTGTTATCAGTGTTAATTTGCGTTAAAAACACTACAATGGCGACGAGGATGGGATGAGTAACTTCCTTGCTGCGTGCACGGGCAACCAATAAGTGCATGAAGTTTGAACTGACAAAGGGGTGAGTTAATTGCGGGCAAACATGGCAATAAGTTTACCGGCTGTAGCTCCTTTCGATGTGCTAAATGATTCGGCTAACGTTGGAGTTCGCTGGCAGAAGTGGATAAATAGTTTTAAATTCTATTTAACTGCGTCAGGAGTCCACGATCCCTCAAGGAAAAGAGCTTTATTGCTGCACTTGGCCGGGACTGAAGTTCAGGATATATACTCCACACTGGACGATGAGAGGCCAGATGATGCTAATTATGATGGTGTGGTAAGCAAGTTGAATGCATATTTTGCGCCGCAGACGAACATTCCCTCCGAAAGACATGTTTTTAGACAAACGGAACAAGCACAGGGCGAGTCTATGGATAGTGTTGTCAGCTGATCAAAAAACTGCCTGCTATGTGCAAGTTTGGAGACAACAGAGATGATTTCATGAGTGATCAAGGGATTGACAAGTGCAGTTCAAACTCTCTGCGTCGCTGGATGTTGCGCGAGAAGGATTTCGAATTGGCTGGGCTCCAGGAAATCGCCAGGGCAATGGAATCCGCTAATCAACAAGCTGCAGGAATGGAAAAATTACCAGTAAATGCGGTAGGGAAAATCGCACGGGGGAGGTGTCAAACAGTAAGACCCAAATCTTCTGTAATTCAGAATCAGTCACAAAGTGAAGGGAAAAAGCATGAAGTGCTACAGGTGTGGGCGTGAAGGACACAAGGGTCCTGAATGCACAATAACAAAAAATAAAACGTGCAACAAATGTGGCAAAGAAGGGCATTTTGCCGTTGAGTGTAAAACGAAGAAATCCTATAAAGTAAATAGTTGAAACCACAGCCCCACCTAAGGAAACCAGTGACAGTGAAGATGACCATGTATTTACAGTTACTGACATAGCTGAAGATGGAACATTAACAGTACTCGTCAATAGTCAGCCAGTCAAAATGTTAATTGATTCTGGGGCTTCATGTAACATTGTGACCCAAGCTAAATTCGAACAGCTAAAATCTAAAAGTGACATTAAATTACAGCGCCCTGAAAAGCGAGTCTAATCATTTGGATCAAAATCACCACTCCACATGAAGGGGATTTTCACGGCCGAGTTAAAAACAAGTGAGAAATCAAAATCAGTCACCGCAAGTGTCCAAATAATTGAAGAAGCACAAATCTGTGTGCTGGGGAGGCAGACAGCTGTTAAGTTGGGACTTCTTCGTTTTAGGCCTATTGCGCAGGTGAACGCTGTCCAGCCAAAAGATACAGTAGCTTTAACAGTGGAGCTAGAGAATAAATACCAAGACTGTTTTCAGGGGCTTGGAAAACTAAAGGATTTTCAGCTGAAACTGCATGTGGACAGCAGTGTAAAGCCAGTGGCTCAGCCTGTTCGCAAGGTTGCGTGTGGACATGCGCAGAGCAAACGAAGCCATTGTGCGAGAAAGACATCCAATCCCAGTCATTGACGAAATACTGGAGGACACAGTATTTTCAAAATTGGACCTGAAGAGGGGATATCACCAAACAGAGTTAGAACCAGAATCTAGGCTGCTCACCACATTTGTTACTCATACGGAGCTGTTGCGGTACAAGAGGTTGATGTGCGGACGAAACTCCGAACCTGAAATTTATCAACACGTTATTGGGCAAGTCTTGCAAGGCATCCCAGGAGTGCACAACATATCGGATGACATCATAATTTCTGGTGAAAACGTACAGCAACATGACCAGAGACTGCACCAAGTCATGCAACGGCTGCAAGAGAGGCAGTTGACAGTTAATAGGAAGAAGTGCCAATTCCGGATGTCACAGCTGGAGTTCATGGGTCACGTTCTGTCCAAAAATGGTGTTGGAGCTGCTCAGTCAAAAATCGAAGCAGTGGAAAACACACGTCGTCCAACAAACGCAGCTGAAGTCAGGAGTTTCTTGGGGCTCGTGAACTACTGTGGCAGATTCATTCCTAATTTGGCCACAACATCAGAACCTCTGAGGAGGCTCACGCGCCAATCTTGCAAATGGACTTGGGAATCTGAGCAGGAAATGGCATTTATAGAGTTAAAGAGACAGCTGGCCAGTTCACATGTAATGGCATATTTCAACCAGGATGCAGAAACGCATGTGATTGTGGATGCTAGTCCTGTAGGAGTAGGGGCAATACTGAGCCAGAGACAAAGCAACGGAACGCACAAGCCTGTCTATTACGCCAGCCGAGCCTTGTCGGATGTGGAGCGTCGCTGCTCTCAGACAGAAAGAGAGGCTCTTGCCATTGTGTGGGCATGCAAGAAATTTCATGCGTTTCTATATGGAAAGGACTTTGTAATGGTAACAGATCACAAGCCTCTGGAGACAATTTACTCCCCAAAGTCCAAACCACCAGCTAGAATAGAAAGGTGGGCTTTGCGTTTGCAGCCCTATCGGTTCAAAGTTTTATATACACCGGGTCCACAGAATGCAGCTGATACGCTCTCAAACCTCAGTCAACGCGCCAGTACAGATGGGCACTACGGAAAATCACATCTATTATGTGGCTCAACACGCAGTGCCACACGCTTTCACACCACGGCAACTGGAAGACATGTCAGCGGAGGATCCCATTTTAGTTTCATTATGGAAATGCATCAAAACGTGATACGGCCTATCTAGCTGGGGAAAAACAAACTCTCAACGGTTGGGAAAATGGTGCTGAGAGGCACGCGGATCATAATTCCTCAGGCTGCACGACGCCAGACGCTGATATTGGCCCACGGGGACGTCAGGGAATAGTTAAAACAAAGCAGAGACTGAGAACGAAAGTGTGGTGGCCTGGAATCGATCGTGAAGCAGAGGAGTTGGTGAAGTCGTGTCATGCTTGTCAACTAAACAGCTCGACTTCACAGGAGATCCCTATCACAAGGACAGAGCTCCCAGCGAAACTGTGGCAAACACTCGATATGGATATGTGCGGACCATTCCCATCAGGAGATCTATTGGTACTAACTGATTACTATTCCAGATGGGTGAGTGTCGAAATTCTCCGGGCCCCACCTCATTGAGCATAATCAAATGTCTGAGGCATTCGTTTGCAACTCACGGAATTCCAGAGACTATAGTGACTGACAATGGCACTCCGTTTTTGTCAAAAGAGTTCAAAGCCTATTTACAGGAGAACGGCATCTTACACAAACGTGCCACGCCGTACTGGCCTCAGGCAAACAGCAAAGTGGAAAGGCAAAACAGGACACTTCTTAAAGCCATACGTGCATCTCACGCTGAGGGGAACGACTGGAGGGCAGAGCTCAACATTTTCCTTTAGGCCTACCGCAGCACTCCCCACAGTGTCAGAGGCCGCAGTCCAGCCGAGCTGTTATTCAACCGCCAAATCAGAACCAAACTTCCAGAACTATCAGGGGAACAACAACAACCGGAACCTGCAAGACTGAATGCCGCTGTTCGAAGGACCGATGCGGAGAGGAAGGAGAAGGGACGCGTTGATACAGAGTCAGACATGCACAGGAAAGTACAGTGAAACAGGGGGACAAAGTTTTGCTCCGTCAGCAGAAGCAAAACAAACTCTCAACAGCATATGAACGAGACCCTTACACGGTGGTGAATAGGAAGGGGGACACGGTTATTCTTAAAAGGGACGGCAAGGAAATCATGCGTCACGTGTCATTTGTGTTCAGGGTTCAGCCTGAACAAGAGACTGTTGTGCCTATCTGTGTGGCTAGACCTGTTGAGCCAGCACCTGAGGAAATTCTTCAACAGGACGGTAGACCTGAGAGAGTTAAGAGGTTGCCAACTTGGTTTGGTGATTATATAACTTGAAAATAAAAGCGATCTCTGAAGGAATGTAAAGTTTTGTTATTTGTTAGTGAACATTTAAGAGTTTGGGGAAAATTAGAAAAGATGTCTAACAGAAAATATTTGTTATAAGGTAGTTCGTATCGAAGAGTTGAATATGTTTTTCGTAAGCTGAAAGGTTTTGTTTACATTGATATGTGAGCCCAAAGGCTTCTGTAACGAATAGCTGAATGTGTGGGTTACATTCACTACGTGTTAGGAACTTTCAATACGGTGTATATACAGTGGCTCCAATAAGTATTTGTACACTACTTGAAAATTCGACTACATAACAGCTTTTGTATATTCGGCTAAATGCTTGCTATTGTGTGTAAAAGTAATTAAAATATTTGATAATCAATATGTTTTAAACAAATATTTAACATCAAAATGGCATATTTGGTCAGAAAGGCAATTATCTGACCCAATAAGTATCTGTACAGTTCCATTAGTGAGTCGCAAAACTTATAATACTCACCTAAAATTGACTCAAGATGTTTACAGGACATGGTTGACTCACTTGGTCTGATTTGGTCAAGCGTGACCATACTGGACACTCCCTCTGTACACAGACTGGCCTATGTAAATGGCCTGACCATGCCCATAATGTATTCCTGTGATATATGGCTAAGACAGGCAAGATACCCCGTCGAATGAGGGAGCAAATCATTCAGCTACATAAAGAAGGCCAAAGCACCAGAAAAATTGGAACTCGGCAATCGTTAGGCCACACAACCGTGCAGTACATCATCAAGAAGTACAAACGGTCTGAACGCATAGCCAATGCAGCCAGGAAAGGACGTCCCAGGAAGACCAGCCAGCGCACTGACCGGTACACCTCCCTGCTGGTACAGAGGGAGAGACAGTCCTCGGCCTCCAGTCTTGCCACCAAAGTGGAGGAAGCAGCTGGAAGCCATGTTTGTGCCCAGGCCATCCGTAACCGGCTCCATGAAGTACAGTAGTGTACAAATACTTATTGGAGCCACTGCATATTTCATACAGAATTGTTCATAAGTTAAGAAATTGCCATTCGTGTCCATCAAGTCAACTATAGACCATATATTCCTCTCATACCAATCTTCAAAAAATAAGGATTTACAGACACAATCCTGGCTTTGATTGGTTCTTTATAGTCAGTCCGAACGATTCTTTTAAATTGCAGTAGGTGGGTTTAAAGGAGGCTTTTTAAAATTACAGAGTTCTAGTTTTATGTAATACTGTCTGTACACGGTTACAGTTTTAGCAAAAATGACAAAAAGTTACTTTTATAAGACCAACTGCAGCTTTAATGGGGGTCGATGGATGAAGCTTCATGATGTGATATTTGAGAGTCGCGCAGTTGCTCTTGGCCCTCTCAGTTCAAGGCACACACCAATAACCCTTCAATAAATCAATCTTGGTCAGAAACTTTGTTTGCCCTACTCTATCGATACAATCATCAATCCTAGGTATTGGAAAACACATCAGTTCTAGTTACATCATTGACTTTGCAATAATCTGTACAGAATCTAGTACTTCCATCAGGTTTTGGAACTAGCACACAGGGTGAACTCCAATCTGAATTAGAGGGTCTGATAATATCATGTTCTAACATGTACTCAACCTCTCTCTCTCAGCAATCTTTCTCTTTTCAAGATTCATCCAGTACGGATGCTGTTTTTTTGGTTTGGCATCACGAACATCTATATCATGAGAGGCTATAGAAACTCTCTTGGGAACAGATTCAGATGTGGAATTACAGCAGCTTTTGGAGGTGATTACAAAGGAAATGAATACCTTATAAAGGTGGTTTGATGTTAATAAATTGTCTTTAAATCTAAACAAAACTAATTTTATGTTGTTCGGACATTATAAGAGAAATATAGATGTAAAATTAAACATTGATAATATTGGCATAGAAAGAGTAAGTGAAATTAAATTCCTTGGTGTAATTCTAGACCACAAAATCTGCTGGAAACCACATATTAAATATGTTCGGGGGAAGCTGGCACGGAGCATTGCCGTCCTGGGAAAAGCAAGGCAGATCTTCAACTTGAAAGCTCTATATATTTTATATTGGGCATTAATTTTACCTTATCTGACCTATTGTGTAGAGGTATGGGGAAACACATATAAAAGTAATCTTCAAACAATAAATATAATGCAGAAAAGGGCTATCAGATTCATCCACAATGTAGGATTTAGAGACCACACAAATAGACTTTTCTTAAAACTGCAAGCTCTAAAATTTCAAGATCCGATTCAGTTTAAAACAGCACAAATAATATTTAAAGCAAAAAATGACTAACTCCCAGGCAACATAAATAAACTGTTCTCAGAGAGAGAAGGAGGCTATAATCTAAGAGGGGAACTGAACTTAAAGGGACAATGCACCTTTTCATTTTTTTTATTTGCCAAAATCTAAGTCTGCATTCATACATATGTCACCATTGGTGCATTATGAACTCCGCTAATAATCTGATATATTCTCGTAAATGAAGAATTTTAGACTTGTTTCAACATTGGGCGGGTAAGCTGATAGGAGAGCTCCATGACAGTCAGCCATCTTGAAAATGTTGCCGCTGGCGAGGGACAAATAGCACCAAACGCAGAATAAATCCGCGTTTGCCCTGCCAGCCAGCACAGAGTGAGACCCCGGAGGAAATCAGGAAGAGAGGCTATTGCGGTGACTTTGAAAATCAGTACTACTGCAGCATAATGCAGGACCATACATATGCAGCATCAGCACAGGAGACGGAATCTTCATCCGCAAAAAAAAAACCAAAAAGAGAATTGAAAAGGCAGCGCAACCAAAAAAAACAAGGGTGAACATCGGGCTGCCTTCCCCGGGTGGAAGGAGCTAATGAGGGAGAAAGATTTTCTAAGGGACGCTGAAATTGTCAGCTATCTCCTCGACAAGTAAGTCAGCTGTACTGCCAAAATTAGCCTAAACACAGCTTTTCATTCAGTTTTGTTACACAGTGTTGCTTGTTACCATAAGCAGCATAAAAGTAGATCTTGCTAAATTACTGCATCCTCCATTGTTACAGGTGGAATTGTATGTTTATGTGGTTTCAGTATCTTTCATAACCAACCCACTTTCGAAACCAACCCACCGGCTTTTAGTGGCAGTGAAGCTGGTGGGTAGGCTTTAGAAACTGGCAATTACTGTGACTAAAAGCCGGTGTTTATCGCGACTAAAGCTACTGAAACCGCATAAACATAAGCACCTTTTGTAGTTATGAGCCTTTATCTCCTATACGTGAATGAAATGGCTAAACAGTTCCTAGAACGTGCTTAATCTTTGTCATATAGGACTAAAGAATAAGATACGCTTATGGTCATGTTTTAATAATGGGAAGGTGCCACCACCTGATTTCAGTGCATCAATTTTCTGGACTTGATCTGCAGACTTAATTTCATTTTTCATTCGCTGCCAGGGTTCTTTTTACTCTTTGACGTTTCTTCTTGTGCGGTCCGGAAAGAATGCTGTTATTGTACTTTGTGTTAATTAGTTTGTTAGCTAGTTTTCAATCTTTTTCCTTTCCTTGACGCGTTTTCCAATTCTCATAATTGGCAACTAAGACACTTTCTATCCAATGCGATCTAACAGCGATGAAATTGTGGGATAAATTCAGTATACAGTGGCATAGCCAGAACTGAGAATTGGCTTGCACAAAACATCAGTCTTAAACAATTATTAGTCCTGACCTGTTCTCAGTCATTTTCATAATTAACAAAAGGTTCACTCCGAGAGCACTCCACACTTAATCTGAGAGAACAAGCAGCACCTGTTAACACGACAATCATTCATCTGGACGCGTGTTTGCTGCATTTAAATCTACGTTGTAAAAAATTTTATAGCCTACCTGTCAACTGTGCCGCACGCTTTTAATAGCCTATTTAACAGCAGAGTGCCACATTTTTTTTATCAACCCATGCAATACCGAGAGTGAAAGGCGATATTTCATTACAATGCGGACCAGTTCAATCGAGGCAAAGCATTAGCCTTTTAATAAGTATATTATTTCTCTGAACTGAATTAAGCCCATGATTGTAGGCTATTGCTATTAGATCGCAAATAGAGATAAATCGTGTCTTCTGTTGCCAATGAAGATAATTGGAAAACGCCTCAATGAAGGAAAATGATCGATAACTAGCCAGGATTAATTGTCACAAAGGACGTGTTTGTGTCCCTTCCAATTTCCAGCTCGACTTGCGCGTCTGGGTGCTGGTCCATGCAGCAGACTTATTTTCGTTAGACTTCGCATCAGCCTTCCTGTCACACATGACACCTGTCCGTGCTTTGACGGTCTCTAAGAGGGTCGGCCTCATCCGACATTAAATCTTCACAACGGTGTCTTCTGTCCGTAATTTTGCATCAACAGGTGGTCGAGACACACTGCTAAATGTACACCTACTTCCCCTAATGCATTCTGTAAGTAACATGCTGAACAATAAACATGGTCAACTCCGCCTGACCGCTTGATTACGCGAGTGCAGCTAAACATCTGCTTACCTTGGGTGAGTGTAGGAAAATATTAAAATTTTTTTGTAATGAGCGCTTAAAACTCTTGTTTAGCAATGCGCGAACAAATGTGTTTTAACTTGGTTCTAGCTCTATACGCGCAGAGATAAGTGCTCGCCGACAAGGACTTCGTGGTCAAGCTGATCGCAAGTGACGTTATGCCATGGGGGGCAAAAGGATATTATTCTATAGGGAACAATTAAAAAAGACTCTCTAATAGATCCGTGAATAAATTTTTGACTACCGCAAACTATCAATATATAATCTGATTTTTCTCTTATAAATTGTCGTTGGCCTTTTCCACGGCAGAGACCATTTTTAAAAATATTAATTCAGGCTATGCGAACACCAAGGGGACCTTGTCTCTAAGAGCGTTCTCATAAGCTGCACTGCTGCGGTAATAGTTTTGGTGTCATAGTAAATGGGACACTTGTGAGATTGGTTTAGATGTGTTCATATGAGTATATGTGATACTGGTGAAGAGTAAATGAAGATGGCACACAGAAAAAAAAAACATGTAGATTCGGCTAAATAAAAAAGGATTTTCAGGATGAATTTCCCTTTGAAAATGATGCAGCGTCAGCTCTAAACCTTTATCAGACCATAGAACAACATCTGAACATTATCAGAGTGAACCATTGCAGAGATAAAGTGAAGAAGAAAAAAATTTGAGAGGTCATAAGACAGACTGTTCAGGCGACGTCTCCAAAATGGCCATTTTGGCACAGTTTGGCACCATCTATGCCATTTGAATTTTCTCCTGTACAACATTACTATATATTTCATTTTTATATCTCTAATGGTGATCAATACATCCAAATACAAGAGTTTTTGGCAATTTTTTGAAAATTCAACCAGACCTCTATTTATTTCCCATTCCAAAAATGACCACACATAGCAACTGAATGTTGATTCGAAAAAGAGCAGATTTACTTTCGTAAAACTGTAAACATTTCTGCAACAATACAAACCGTAAAAAAAATACTAGAACTTCTAGAATATTTACATTTCCACAATTCTTCATTGTGCTGCTTTTGAAAAACTTTCTGTAAAATTGCAAACCAAAATGAAATTCCTGGAGCCAGGCATCTGACCAGGAGTGGTTTTTGAATAAAAAAAGACTAAAACATCAGCCTTTGAGTGCGCCTTCCTTTTTTCGTTTTCGTAATTCTCAGTTTTAGTAGTTTAAGCACTAGGCGAAACAATTTATGTATATATCAAAGACGCATACGCCAACTCTCCATTATCTTATAAATATGAGTGTATATACTCAAACATACACATGCACGCACCCATAAATGCACACACGCATTTAAATACCCATGCACATACACACGAAACGTATCGCGTGTCATAACACGAGACCATATCACTAAGCTGGCATTTTGGCCCGAAAAAGCAGCGAGCTCCAACTACATTGAAATTTTGACAGCAATAAATCTTTCAATACAACATTCATAATACATTCCTACCATTTCGAAGATGGAGAACGGAAGCTAACCAGAGTAACCACTGTATTGTGCGTTGTCCGGTGAATGATATAGGCACACGTCCTCTTGCGAGACACAGCGTGCTGTCAGCGATTTGCCGCAGTAGTTTCAACACTTTTTCGGCAGTAAAACGTCTGTTGGACCCCTGCTTGGCCATATTTCTCATACAATTTAGTAAAATGTTGAGAAAAAAATTAATCAAACGATCAAGAAACAATTGGAAACTAAGCCAATCTGTGCGCTCTGCTTCCAGCTATGCGTCCTGTGTGCCAGGCTACTTGGCGAATACCTACGCAGTCGATACGCATGGCTCTATCTCCGCCCCGGATTCTCTTATTTGGACAATCTACCCCTCAATGGAATCGTTAGAGCAAATAGAATACGGCTCAACTCACCAAAATGAGATTGACAGTACTGTCGGCCAATCATATTCAGCAGAATGCAGGTATTTGGGAAGTACCCCCTGATGCATACGTACATTGCGAGGCTTCCCGTGGGTCCTGAAGACTACCATAGAAAGCCGAAAAGTTTTGGAACCCAACATAGGAAATAGGACTTACTGAATCAAGTGTGGATTTTACGGAAAAATAAACATTTCTTGCCCGAACAGCGAAGGTCAGATAAATTTTACTACTATAGTTTGGAAAAGCGATTTCTGTTTTTGTGATCCTTTGGCCTGGTTCTCTCTGATACTTTGGCGTAGATCGCTTCGCATTACATCACTGGAATCGGTGGAGTCTTAGCTGTCATTTGTCGCCTCGCTCGTGTGTTCGGCATAAACTTCAGTTGCGGTAGAGCTGGTAATATGTCAAGTGGGTTGACACAGCGGAGCTGTACAGAGTTTGATATGTCGTAATTCATTTAGTTATTATTTGAGTCGTGTTTAGGGCACGTAAAAAACGTTGATATCGCCCTTTAATTTGATGGACAACATCACTGTAATGTTATGACTTAAAAAAATCACAACAAAGAAAACTGGCAAGTACAACTAAAACAAATTTATTCTTTAAAAAAAAAGTTCTTCAAAAAAAAAATATCCACTATTTAATTCTCTAACACTCTGCCACTATTTAACTGTTGCCAAAACAAAACTCTGTTTCTGCTGTCTCTCTCTCTGTTGTCTGTCTCTGCTGTGCTTAAAATCACAGCCTTTTTATAGTCTAGCAACCTTCCAGAAAGATCCACAGGATTCTAGGGAAATCCCGCCCCCTCCAGGCAGGAAAGTGCCAGAAGCTTCTAGAAATTACTAGACTTTTCTTAATGATTTTACAAACACGCCACCAGATGGTGCCAATGAACAAAATAAATATAGCTGACCAGCAAGGCAGAAAAACAGCATGCAACAAATTTTCATATAAAAATGAAATATAATGCTGTACAAAAAATTATCATACATAACAGTATTCTTAGGTGATTAGTGTGTTATTTCACGCTATTTTGCCTGTGTCCAATTGGGGGACTTTGGGAAGACACAGGCAAAATAGCATGAAAAAAAAGCAAAGCAAGTGTTAGCTACATGCACACTTATTGGATGTCACCGTCAACAGTTACCGAATACATACCTGTCATCCAAGTTAAATGGCAGGTATGTATTCGGTAACTGTTGAAGGTGACATCCAATAAGTGTGCATGTAGCTAACACTTGCTTTGCTTTTTTGTAGAATAAAATGTTTGAGATGCACCTAAACGGAGTTATTACCATTACTTTGAATATCTTACACCGATTCACGGTACTGTGTTTTGCTGCTTCATGAATTATATCGGGGGCTGACTGCAATAAACAGTTATGTCCGGATCTTATGTATTGGGCATAACTGTTTATTGCAGTCAGCCCTCGATATGCTGGCTTTTGGTTCAGTAGTACCAGTTCTATTAATACATACATGGTTTCATCAGCCTTGACAAGGCTTTTTGACACACGGTCACTGCTGTAGTTGCAATTGGTGTTTAAAAAAGTGAGGCGCTAGAGTGCATTATTCCTTTGAATGTAATACACGATTCCAAAGCTGGATGGGAGTAATTCCTACACAATGTCCCTTTAAGTACAAGGCGCACATGGTGAACATGGTCCTCCTGTGATTTGGAGAAAATCAAAATATCATCAAGGTAAACAAATAGAAACTTATTAATCATGTCCCAGAGTACATCATTAACTAGGTTTTGGAAGACTACTGGGGTGTTAGTAAGGCCGAAAGGTAAGACTAAGTACTCCCAGTTGCCGGTAGGAGTATTGAAAGCAGTCTTTTATTCGTCCCCTTCACGGATACGAACTAGATGATAAGCATTACATAGGTCTAGCTTCGTGAAAATTTTCGCCCCTGGAGGAGATCAAAGGCGATGTTCATGAGGGGCAAGGGATATCTGTTCATAATGGTGAAGTCATTAAGGCCTAGATAATCAATACTGGGCCGCAAGGACCCGTCCTTCTTGCCCAATAAAAAAAAAATTCCGCTCCAGCAGGTGAAGAGGAGGGGCGAATGATTCCTGCTGCAAGTGACTCACTGAGGTATTTCTCCACTACCAGGGTTTCAGGGCCTGACAGGGAAAACAGATGATCTCTATGATCTCTTCCTTGACGTCCTGATACTCAGGGGGAACCTTCTCCAGGTTCGGGATATCTTCAGAGGGGGAAGCAGGAACTTGAACCAGAGCGTCATTAAGACAGGTCTGAGCACAATCGGGCGTAACCCCTTAATCTCATGCCTTCCCCAGTCGATTCCCGGAAGGTGTTTAGCCATCCAAGGATGCCCGAGGACAACTGGGGCATGAGGAGACTGAATGAGGTGGAGTTTTATAGTCTCCTGATGATTGCCAGAGATATGTAGTTTGATTGGGCTGGTGAGTGATGTGGCCAATACTTTGGCCATTGAGTGAGCTGGCAACACGATTCGGGAAGATCTGTTCGATAGGAATGGCCCGCTTCCGGGCTATATCCTGGTCAATAAAGTTTTCTTCGGCCCCCGAGTCAATCAGCGCGGTGGTCTTCCTTCCTCCCCCAGCCCATTCGAGGGAGACAGGAAAGTAGGTGTGGCTTCTTGAGGAGTGATCAATAGGAGTAACGCCCATTAACGCTCCTCTCCTCATTAGTGGGCGCTGCCTTTTACTGGGCACCGGGAGATGTAGTGACCTTCCTTGCCACAGTAAAAACAAGCCCGCTCTCTTCGCCTACGTTCTCTCTCCTCGCTGGTGAGTTTGGTACGGCCCAACTGCATGGGGTCCGGTTGAGGTAGGGATGAAATTTTCACCGGTGGCTTAGGAGCACTGGCTCTGATGGCGGACTGCCTGCGTTCTTCCAGGCGGGAGTCGATACGGATAACCATTTCGATGATCCACTCCAGACTCTTGGGCAAGGCACGTGGTAGTAACTTGTCATTGATACGCTCAGTGAGCCCAAAAATGAAGGCGTCATACAGGGCTCTCTCCTGCCACCCGCTGTTAGTGGCTAGGGTCCGGAACTCAATAGCGTAATTCTATACAGAGCGACTCCCCTGGCGGATGCGGAGAATCTCCCTCCCAGCCCCATGTCCGTGACTGGAGCGGTCAAATACTCGCTTCATCTCCTCTCCCAGCAGATCAGAAGACTGAACACAGGGTAGTCCCGCCTCCCAGGCAGATGTAGCCCACTGTTTAGCCCTCCCAGTAAGCTGCGTGATGATGTAGACTACGCGAGCTTGCTCAGTGGGGAAAGTGGAAGGCTGTAGGCTAAAGATTAACTTGCACTGGGTCAGGAAGGCTTAGCAGGATCCCAGGTCACCATCGTACTTCTCGGGGGGAGGTAAACATGGCTCTTGAATTGGGACAGGAGGTGCAGAGGCAGGAACAGACACGGTAGTTGGCATGGTGGTGGCAGGCTGTTGGGGAGTCCGGATGGTCTGCGCATTCTGCAAAGAGCGGGTGAGGTCGGTTATCTGGTGCGTCATGGCTTGCATATGCTGCATCATAGCCCATAGCTGTTGTTGCTGTAGCTCCAGCTGGGCGCCCTGTTCATCTACTGCCACCTGCAGAGGCTGATTACTCGCTGGCCCTATGCTGGACAGAAGGTACTGTGAGGTTGCATTCAGGAAGCAGTCACGAGAATCCAGCAATGCAGTGAAAGTGATTTTATTGAGCGAGGGTGTAAACCCCCGTAGGGCAGAAAGTACAAAGTCCACAATCCAAAAATCACAATCCAAAGGGCAGAATCCGAGTCGAAAAACCAGGGCAGCAAAAACAGTAATCGTAGTCGGGCAGAAAAAGGGTTCGTAAACAGATGCAGATAAAGGTACCAAATCAGAGACAAAAATCAAAAGTCGAGGACGGTCCAGTCAGAAGAGCAACACTATGAGAGCAGCACAGGTAAACAAGGGAAACATTCTGACATGGAACTGCTGTGAGGAGACTGCTAATATACACATACGGGAGGTCACATGCTAAACAGAAAACAGGTGTAGGAAATCAGATTTAATTACAAAGGAGCAAACATGAGAAAGAACCTAATCACATGAAATAGGCAAAAGCCAAAACGCAGACAAGGATCACGAGAGTCTATAGACAGAACACGCAGCTCCGGTTAGGCAGTTCTAACTTACACAGATAATGAGAGAGAGGACAGAGTGAGCAGGTGTGGAGGATCCACTGAAATGCAGCAAAGAAGATTAGGTAAAGGCAAGAGGCGGAGACTAGAACAGGGCGAGTGCTGTTTGCACATTGAGATCCTCAATGTGTGCGTAAGACCATACGCTGGTGCTGTTGGCCCTGATTTCATCTTGATGGATGATGACGCCCGTCCCCATCGTGCTAGGGTGGTGAATCAATTCCTAGAGCAGGAGACAATTGTCCGCATGGACTGGCCCACGCATTCGCCGGACCTAAACCCTATCAAGCATGTGTGGAACATGCAGCAGGTCGCCATTTCTGGTCGTAGGGCACAACCCACAACTCTAGAAGAGTTTGGAAATGCCCTTGTTGAAGAATGGAACAACATTCCAGTTGCAAGCATCCGAGTTCTAACTGATAGTATGACCCCACGTTGTCAAGCCATCATTCAAGCTAGGGGAGGCCATACCCATTATCGACATTAACTGTGGTAATGAAACCTCAAACGAACACTGTCTGTTTTCACTTTACATGTCACAGGTGAAACCATGAAGTGTTTGTGAAAGCCAAAAGTGTGAGACTGCACGCTCATTTAATGTCATTAAATGCACTTGTTTTGTGTCTGACTGCATGTCATTTATCCAATATATTGTTCATCAGTGGCAGTTACCAAATTTGCATGTAATTTCAAAAAAAATTCCTATGATCCCTATCAAATTTTGAGTAGTATATTTCGAGCCGGCACCTCAGAGCCATGAAAGACAGACTGACCCTGTGCCACTATAATGTGAGGGTATTACAACAGCGGGAGCTGGGAGACAGGAGCTACTGCCGTGGGGAGGCACTGACGTTCACTGACGTGGGCTGTACTGCAACGTTCAAGGTTGCACCTCAGAGGGTGGTTGGTTCAGACACTTCATCTGTTGATAATTGATAATTAAAACAGTGTAATGACCTTTATCTGAGATTGTTACACAGGCCCTTAATTTAGAATACAAGCAGGTATGCTTTTTAAACATGATTTAGCAAGTGAGACCAGCGTTTGGGACACACTCGTTATAAATTATATTATCAGAGAAAAATAGCTTGCCCTCTGATTTCTTTTGAAAAGGAGATTGCTAAGGAGGAGATGAAGGTGTTCAGTTGGGGCCCAGGTCTGTGTCCAGACACTCAATTTTGGCATACCAGGTAGTGCCATCCACAGCCTGAAATTAACACCCGACCACTGGCCAAATGCGGGTAAATTTTGCAATGGGCGGGTGAAACTGACACACTACTGGCCACATTGGCGGGTAGCCAATGAGCAATGAGCGATTCATTAATAATGGTTTCTTTGTCACATCCATGGTCACACCCGACTAACTTTCAGACAAAGCAAAAATATCCCAACCAACTTTGGCTCAGTGGGGAAACCAAAGAAACGCGTGATATTAAATCTAACACGATCTAGTCTGATGAAATGCTCCGTTTGCGGCTTTGTCCAATTCAAAGATAGTCAGTGGTCCATTTTGAAGTGTTCATCTCGGCTGCCATCATGTTACCTCACATTAAGATGCCTTCTACACAGGATAGCAAACTCGCTTGCTTATGCAGCCATACATCCTCTCACTTGGTTTCAATGTCCAGGCTACTCGATCTGAACGGGTTTCCTGAGTGCGCTGAAATGGTTTGCAATGGTTAGGCTCGTGAAGGTTGTGACTTGTTAAAGAAATTTAAACAATACTTGATATTCAAGTACGTGATCTGGGGCGGAAATATCAGAATGTACAATTGCACTCAAGACCACGAGTGATGGGGCTCCGATTAAAATCCGTGGTAATATGATTGCTGAGGCGATCTTTAAATGTGCACTATGCAAGTTTGTTGATATCACTTCTGTTGACATTCAAACTCAAACAAAACAGAGGTAGCCCCTCCCTCCCATAGTTCCCTCCTTCCCATGCTTCCATAACTGTCAACTCTTGTCATTGATTGGCCAGGGCGGTTTATGTTATGTTATGTTTGTTCTGTTTATTTGCAGTTTATGATGCCTGTGCGGTCTTTTTTTTTTTTTTTTTCCATTGAATTTTGGGGCAGGCAGCTAGCGGATCGTGGAGAGATGTCGACGAATTGAGACAAAAACATAATCGCGCAGAAAGTAAACAAACTTGTAAAGTACACCTTTAAGGACAATACGCAAGTAATGTAAATGAGCAACAAGCATACACGCAAGCGATTCGATGCGCTGCTTACAGTGGCACCGAAAGGGGGGGTAACCATGGACGATTCCAGGGGCCCAGCATTCACAGGGGCTCCACAGAGGATACTGACATGTTTTATTTACAAATGTTTATAATAATAAGGACACTTTAATTTTATATTTTAATTTTTGTAATTAGTAGTTTGTTTCTCAATTTTCAACTTTTAAGAATAATCTCTGTACATGGACTCGCCCCCCCTTTTGCTATTCATCATTTTGTATGGCCCAAGTTACCCTACTGCAGGGGTCGGCAAGTAACTTGGGCTGCAGGCCAAGATTTTTCCTCGCCAATAGGTGGTGGGCCCGAGGCCAGGCTACGGCCTTTTTAGACGCAGGGATAGGTGCCCCCATGGCCCACTTGCAAAAACCAGGCCTACACCAGGCATCTTAGTGTGAGGTCTAACATCCCAGGAAAAAGCCACAAGTGCATCCTTAAAAGCGTCTTGGTTGCATTTTATTTTCTCTCATGCATTTCGTTTCAGGAGCATCCCTGCCATTGCGCAACTGCCTGATCATTGTTTTATTTTATTTTACTTTGGTAACAGCCCTCTGGATTATGCCACAGTTACTGGCTTGTTGAATAAAATATAAACCTAGTTTCCTGTGTCACTGACGCAAACTTTTTGTTGCCTGAAGTTCAGTTAAAGACAGCGCATCTTTCCATAGGCCGCCTCATTATATCAAAAATGCAACTTTTCCTTTTTTGTTGAAGAAAATGACAAAGACAACTAAGATTAAAAATGCAAATCTGGCTCTGGTATTCTCTCGTTTCTGCTTAACATCAGGTGCTTGGTAGGCTATAGGCAGGAATTGCAGGAATAGCCTCCGTTTGAGAAAACAAAAAAAGCTTGGAAAAAAGAATTGTGACTGGAATCATCTGACGACCAATGAAAATCGTTTGCGGGCCAAAATTAGGCCACGGGCCGGTTGTTGCTAAAACCCTTTTTACACCAGACTTGCGAGCAGGTTGCAACCGAAAAATGGACAAAAATCGCCATCACTCTCCCTGACTCTTGATGAGGTTGCAAGTAACTCTCAATGGTCTCAAATTCAATCTCTCTGATCTCTTTCACTCTCTATCAATCTTGAAGGGGTTTACGATTGTTTTGAGCTGTTCAAAAAAATCGCATAACTTGTGCGAGTGGTCAGAAATAAATGCAGATCTCAAAAACAATTGTAATGAGCTCTCATAACTCTCAAATCACTCTTAAGTCGGTCTCAAAGGTCTTGATGGACTCTTGATGGACTCTCAAACAGGTTGCATAAATAATCTCCAAATATCAGAATATTTTTCATTATGCGACGATGGCGATCGTTTTTGCGAGCTGAAAAAGAGCCCATTGCAATGCCTTCAAGAGCAAAAAAGTCATGGCTAGTGAAATTGCGAGAGCATCAGTGATGGATGGGATCGAAATTTGACCAATGGCGATCAGTGAGAGTGAAATTGCGACCAATGGCGAGCTTCCACGCGACTCTTTCTGAGAGTGGGTTTCCTATATAAAGCCATTGTTTTAATCGGTTCATCACTTGCTGCAACGATCGCATCAACAACACAAGACCAAGAGAGACCAAACAAGAGAAAGGAGAGTCATCGTAAATTATGTTGCATAGATCACCTAATTTTTATTAATATATCTCAAATGTGGTCTCACTGGAAGCTTGGTGTGAACGCAAATAAGCGATTAGATTGGAGAGCATACAAGAGTATGCAAGACTTGTGCGAGTTCATCAAATCCTTGTGATGTCACAAGTTGCAGCAGTCGCCATTTCAGTCGTATTTTGATGTAAACAGGGCATTACCTATGCCCTACTGCCTGAACTCGCTGCTTGCAAAAATTTTTTTCTGCAGGTCGGTTGGCACCATTACATACATCAGCTAATCACAAATCGGCTGTGGTACCATTTTACGTGCCATCAGCCAATCACATCTCGGCTGTACTCATGCATCGATGAGAATGGCAACACATTTGACCTTGTCACTGTCAGCTGAGTTGTGCATGCGGCAAATTTGTAAATACTCGTTTTACAATAACGATGTAAGTGCTCCTCAATACGCGAAATTACAAGTTCACTACCTGGTCTGCTGCAGAAGTCCAATAATCTTCTTATTAGGCCTTGACTAATGCTGCAGAGCGGAGAGCAAATTTTGTGATATCAGACTGCGTTTTCATAACTAGTTTTTTATTTTGCTATTTAGATTTTGTGCATTTATAAGGGTAATGGAAGCGCAGCGATAGAGTGATGTCGGACGTTATTAGCCCAAAAAACACAGTCTGCTTCATGAACGTAGACTGTCGTGACAGACTCCTATTTTGAGTCTTGTTGATAACAAGATGCATTTTTCCAGTGGCAAATAATATTATTTAGCTAGCTCGTTTCAACATCAATCGCTAACCTTCTATCCTGATAGATTAGATTAGATGCGCACTTCCACTATGATTTGAAATTCCGCATGTACATGATTAATCACGCAGTATGTATGAAGTTGGTGACTGGTTGGTCCAAGTGTAAGATGATTTATTTTCAATAAAGTACGATAAAGATGAGAAAAGCTGCGGTTCTTACAGATTTATAGTGTGTCTTCTTTGGGGTTCCAATAATTGGCCATGTTTACAAAAAGACCGGAAATCGAATAAAACATATTTTTCCGAAATCAGACAACTAGCTGAATAGTAGTCGCCTTTGTTACGGCCCCAATTTGTTATAACATATATGACAGCAAGGGATGACAGACAAAATTTTTAAAACTTAAACAGGTTTATTTAAACAAACACTTAACTAATTTACTATATACTCGACTGACCAAGATTGATAAATACAAGAACAAAAATATTTACAGTCCCTTTGGTGGGGTTGTTTGGTGATGTCCTGGGTGAGGAAAATGCTCCAACACAGGCAAAAATCCACAAAAAGCTTCACAGGTCTTGGAAAAAAAATGACAGGTCTGGTCAAATGTATCCTTCTGCTTGCAATTTCTCCTACTACTCCACTCCCTCAATTTTCCTCCTTATATACTCTTTTGCTGACCCCTCTCACATTTAGACCTCTTTTTTTTATATTCTGGGACTTGTCCCAGACATGCCCAAGACATGCCCAAACCTAGCTCCAGTCTGGGCTTAACATAAGAAAGGTCAAAGGAAAAAATTTTCACTCATAAAGGCAAAATTTTTCTTTTCAATACAAAAATGGTTAAGCAGACACGTGTGTGTGTGTGTATATATATACATATAATACAAGATGCTAATAAACATATGATATATACACAAACTCAAACACGGGATTAGCAATCAGCAATTACATTGTCAGTACCCTTTACATGCTTAATTTTCAAGTCAAACTCCTGTAAAATCAAAGTCCAATTCAGCGATCTCCGATTCTTGTTTTTCATCTTACTCAAAAACATTAACGGATTGTGGTCAGTATACACAATCATTGGCTTTTGCCCTGTACAAACATAAACCTCTAAGTGTTGTAAAGATAGAACCAGAGCCAACAGCTCCTCCTCTATTGTGGAATAGTTCTTTTGGTGGCAATTGAACTTCCTGGGGAAGTATGCTACGGGATGCTCAATGTCATCAGAGTCACTTCACTGTAGGAGCACAGATCCACAAGCTTAGTCGCTAGCATCGACCGCGATGGAGAACGGTTTGTTGAAGTCAGGAGATTTGAGCACAGGGAAGTGACACAGCAGAGACTCCAGGTGATCGAAGGCTCTCAAGCATGATAATCCCAAGTGAACTTAACGCCTTTCTTCAGTTGGTTGGTGAGACTGAGAGCAATCTCAGCAAAGTTCTTGCAGAACTTGCGGTAGTACCCGATCATTCCAAGGAAGCGGCGCAAAGCTTTTTTGTTGTCAGGAACTGGAAAGTCCATGATGGCTTGGACTTTAGCATTTATGGGTGCCACCTTACCCTGGCCTATGACGTAGCCAAGTTACGTGACAGTCGCACAACCAAAGTCACTCTTGTACAGGTTAACAGTCAGGTTAGCCTGAGTCAAGCGCTGGAACAACGTCTCTACATCTCTCAGATGTTCTTCCCAGGAGTCACTCCATGTGATCAGGTTGTCGATGTACGCACCCTTGTGTGGCAATCCGGCAATTGTAGACTGTATCATCCTTTGGATCGTGGCTGGGGCATTTTTCATGCCAAATGGTAGGACTTCATACTGGTACACCCCAGATGGTGTGGCAAAAGCAGAGATGCTCTTGGCCCTCTCAGTTAAAGGCACACACCAATAACCCTTCAATAAATCAATCTTGGTCAGAAACTTTGCTTGCCCTACTCTATCAATACAATCATCAATCCTAGGTATTGTAACTAGAACTGATGTGTTTCCAGCATTGACTTTGCGATAATCTGTACAGAATCTAGTACTTCCATCAGGTTTTGGAACTAGCACACAGGGTGAACTCCAATCTGAGTTGGAGGGTCTGATAATGTCATGTTCTAACATGTACTCAACCTCTTTCTCAGCAATCTTTCTCTTTTCAGGATTCATCCAGTACGGATGGGGTTTTATTGGTTTGGCATCAACAGCATCTACATCATGAGAGGCTATAGAAACTCTCTTTGGAACATCAGGAAATAGATCTTTATATTTCTTGATCAACATCTCAAACTGATCTTTCTGTGAAGGTTCTAAGTGCTGGAGTTTTACATCAAGATTTTGTAACACTTCAGAATTTGACAATTTACATGAAAGAACTTCAGCTTTAATTCTAGGTTCATCTTGAAACTCCCCCTAATCTTCACTCGTTTCGGCCATAGGAGAATCTGAAGTGACAGCTGCAACCCTAGCATTTCTGTCATGATAAGGCTTTAGCATGTTAATGTGACACAACTGTTTTGGTTTTCTCCTATCTGGAGTCTTCACTGTTACGGACAGTTTCGTGCTCCAGATATTCTGGAATGATTCCAATTTAGAAGAAGGTTTGGTTATTAATGATTTATTAGATGATTGAGCAAATGAACGTAGCAATCACAATTGTACAGACATGGGTAATGGAGTTATTGCATTAAAGATAAAAATACTGTCCTCTAACTGTCCGTCCTTGCGATGTTCTCACGACAATGGTGAAATTCCACTCTGCTGGTATCTGATGTCTCTGGTGTGGTGATCCTATCCAGAAGGTCTGTAATCCAAAGTCCAATTGCACTCAGCCGGTCTAGCTTCCTGGTGTATCAGACCGGAGATGATTATAGATTGCGTGGTCTCGAGTGCATGGATGGGTCAGGGTCTCTCTCCCAGAGAGCGTGTTGGACTCTAAAGCCTGAGTCTAAAGCCTGTTCCACTGGCTGCCAGTTCCCTTTATATAGGCCCTGTGCTCCTGTATGATGTCACAATGTATACTCAGCAACAAAAGTTTCTGTGACACCATTTATGTGTATGTTATAAATGACACGCAAAGATCTCAATGCAATCAATATGTTTATTTAACAGGAGAAACACTGACTTTTCAGTGCCAACGTCACTCAAAACGAAAAATGTCATTTTCATGCGTCATGAAGCACTTGTCTGACGTCTAACCAATTGTGACCTTCACACTTCAATACCGGGTGTGACTTCCTCGTGCCATGATGCAAGCAACGCATCTTCGGCGCATGGACCGAATCAGATGTGCCAGAAATTGCTGTGGGATGTCATTCCAAATCTGACGTAGACGTTGTCGCAATTCCTGGAGTGTAGCTGGCGGGTTATCCAACCGCCGCAAACGTCGATCCATCTCGTCCCAAAGATGCTCGATTGGGGACATGTCTGGGGATCTGGCTGGCCATGGCAGGACATTGACATGTTGTTGCATCAGATACTGCTGTACAATCCTTGCAACGTGTGGTCTGGCGTTATCATGTTGCAGCGTTATTCTGGGACCATGTTGCATCAAAAACGGTACCACCAATGGCCGTAGCACTTCATCGCGATATCTTTGACCTGTCAGATTTCCATCAATAACAAGCAAATCTGTTCTGTTTCTAGCCGTGATCCCTCCCCAAATCATGACACTACCACCTCCAAAACGATCAAATTCCTGAACACAGTTGTTGGCATAACGTTCTCCACGTCGACGGTATACACGTAAACGACCATCACATCGGTTAAGCATGAATCTTGATTCATCAGTGAAGAGTACAAGATCCCACTGACGTTGGATCCACCGTCGATGTTGTTGTGCCCACTGTAGACGCAGTCGTCGGTGTTGTACTGTGAGTATTGGACGTCTTGCTGGCCGACATGGGACAATGCCAAAATGACGGAGACGGCGACGGATTGTCTGTGCAGACAGTCGCCTCAAACCAGGTATCGTTCTTGCAGTTATGGTTGCAGGTTGGAATCGATTTCGGAGATGGGTTGTTCGAATCCAGTTGTCCTGTCTGGGAGTGGTTACTCGTGGACGGCCGCTGCGAGGACGGTCTCTGACATGTCTTGTCTGCTGATGACGCTGCCATAAGTTCCAAATGGTGTTTCCGTGGACATTCAGGCGATGAGCAACTTCCCTCTGCGAGGTTCCGGATTCAATCATCCCAATGGCCCTCCACCGATCATTTTCAGACAGTCTTGGCATTTAGAGGGTAGAGTTCCTGATCCGAAATGGCTGTGTTTTCGAGAAGTGATGCTTCCGTCGTTCATCAGGCACAATGTGAACATTCCAAAAATTCTCCTCTTTTATTGCCATCCACAAGCATGATTTAAGCACATTTTCACGTGCAAAGTCATTTTCTCGCATTTTCATGATTTCCATTTCAATGTTGTGTTTACGTGTACTGTTTCAGTCTGATATCACCATGTATGACAATTTCATAATTGCGTTATGAAAAATAATTAACAATATTGGTGTCACAGAAACTTTTGTTGCTGAGTATAGAATCCTGAAGGCCATAGAACTCTCCAGCTCCTGAAGAATAGCTCCTGAAGAATCTTGCAGTCAGTAGAACCCTCTAGATGGAGGAATCTACGGTGTTCTCAGTCTCTAGTCATTATGCTTACAAGCACTCATAAATATTCATTACCCTTACATGAGTAAGCAGAAACTACTGGCTGAGCAAAATAATACAATCAGGTGTTATAAACCCTCGTTACGTAACATCACAATGTAATTGAAATCATTGAGTTTTGTCAGAATTTCATAAGGACCATGAAATCTAGCCTGCAATGGATTGGACTGCAAGGGAAACAACACAAGGACCTTGTCTCCTGGTTTAAACTCACGGCTTCTAGCCTTATGATCATACCAAGTTTTCATTTTTCCCTGACTTGATTTCAAGTTCTCTTTGGCAAGGTCACAAGCTGCATGCAATCTTTCCTTGAACTTGCTAACATAGTCCAACAGACTGATATGTGGTTCCTTCTCTTGCCATTGTTCACTCAACAATAGCAAAGGTCCTCTCACTTCATGGTCAAACACTACCTCAAATGGACTGAATCCAGTAGACTCCTGCACTGCTTCTCTAGCTGCAAACAACAGCAAATGAACACTTTCATCCCAGTCTTTCTCATGGTCATAACAATAAGTCCTCATCATTGTCTTCAGAGTGGAATGAAACCCGCTCTAAGGCACTCTGACTCTCTGGATGATAGGCACTAGAAAGAATCTGCTTTGCACCAAGTTCATACACAACCTGCTGAAACAATCCGGAAGTGAAATTGCTACCTTGGTCTGACTGAATTTCCCTGGGAAGGCCAAACAACGTGAAGAACTTTATCAAAGCCTTCGAGATTGCAGTTGCCTTGATGTTACATAGAGGTATGGCTTCAGGGAATCTGGTAGATGCACACATGAATGTCAACAAGTACTGATTTCCAGATCTACTTTTAGGTAATGGACCAACACAATCAACACTGACCTTAGAGAAGGGCTCCCCAAATGCTGGGATAGGCTGCAATGGAGCTACAGGTGAGTCTAACTGGTGTTTTCTAACTACCTGACAAGTGTGACAGGTTTTGCAAAAGTTGGAAACGTCTTTCTGAAGCCCGGGCCAAAAGAAGTGTTTCATGATCTTATCAAGTCTTGTTAACACCAAGATGACCTCCTAAAGGTAAACTATGAGCCATTGTTAAGATCTCATTCCTGTAGACCTTCGGAACAACAATTTGCCTAACCACTGCCCAATCTGCATCGGCAGGGATATCAGGAGAGTGCCACTTCCGCATCAACACTCCATCCTTGAGATAATACCCAACTGGAACTGCGTCTATTTCTTTATCAGGAAGGGCTCTCCTCTTTAGTACACAAATTTCATGATCATTAGTTTGCTCCTCAATCAACCGCTTTCTGGACAGAGACAAGTCTCCAGACACATCAAAAACACCAGACCCATCTGGCTGGCTGAACAGAGAACTGATAAAAGTATCTGATAAGTCCTCAAACGGAGAAACCATAGTAGGCTGAACAGAGTCATGAGGCGAACCACCTGAGTCATGACGATGTGGTGCCATCCAGCACATTGAATAATCTTCTTTAGCCTTCTTGGCCATAGCACGAGTCACTGCGCAGGAAGGATACAAAGATGGGTCTTCATCGCCATCTTCAGTGCTCGGCTGTGAAGTAAGATGTACAGGGGGAACTACATTGCCCCCAGCCAGGTCATTGCCTCGCAACAGAGAAACACCCTTTATAGGTAGACTTGACATAAGTCCCACCTTTACCTGTCCTGTAACTAAATCTGACTTCAAGAATATAGAGCACAGGGGTACAGATACAGTCCTCCCTTCAATACCTTGTACATGTATGAAATCCCCAGAAGCGATCTCATCACGTAACTCCAAGGAGTCCATCAACAAAAGTGACTGAGAAGCTCTGGTATCCCTTAGGATATACATAGGGACAGGAGTAGAATGCTCATTCAGAGCCACAAATCCGTCTGACACAAATGGAAGAAATTCCTCTCACAAAGTCAACAGTATCAGGCTTCTTAGCCCCACAAGGAGCAGGCAATTTAGCAGATTGGTCATCTACTACAGGGGTTTCTAACCTTGTTTTCACATCGGCATTTGGTTTGGTATCCTTTTCTTTTTCTTTCTTAGCTTTAAGGAGCCAACAGTTAGTTTTAACATGACCAGATTTCTTGCAATAACTGCAAACTAGACCACTTTTGTCACTGTCAGCTTTCACAATTTGATCAGACCTGTGACTGGATTTCTGTGCAACATCACCAGATTTGTCTTTGGTTTTGGATGAGGAATCTTGGGTATCACCATTACCTTTTTTTCTGAAATTGGAACCATCTATTGTTACTGCTAGACTGAAATTTGGGCTTGTGTGTGAGAACATATTCATCTGCAAATTCAGTGCTTGCTTCTCATCATTCTTAACACAGTTCTTAGTTCTTCAACTAACACCATCTCTTTTAGTGAGTTGAGATCATCCTTGTTCTCCATAGAAGTACACCAGCGCTCAAAGCAAACCTTCTTCTCATTAGCAAATTCCACATAAGTCTGGTTTTCAGATTTCTTCAGACCTATGAATTTCTGTCGGTAAGCCTCTGGAACCAACTCATAAGCTCTCAAAATAACCTTTTTGACAACCTCATAATCAGAGGAATCATCTGCAGACAAAGCCCAATAGGCTTGTTGAGCTTTACCCTTGAGGACAGTTTGCAACATCAGAGGCCAGTGGTCCTTTGGCCACTGGCAACTCTTTGCTACCTTTTCAAAACACTGGAAATAGTTGTCAACATCCTTTTCAGAAAATGGAGGCACCAATTTTACCTCCTGGCTGGCACAAAATTTATTTTTAGTTTCAGTTTTAATTTTTAGTTGCTCCATTTGGAGTCTTTCTTCTCTATCTAACTTCTCTAATTCAAAATCTCTCTGTCTTTGTCTCTCTCTTTCTGCTCTTTCCTCTTTCTCTCTCTCAAATTCTCTTTGTTTTTCTTATCTTGCTAATTTTTCTAATTCAAACTGCCTTTCTTTCTTTCTTTCTCTTTCTGCCCTCTCAAACTCTCTTTCCTCCCTTTCAATCTCTAGCATTTTTAATTTAACATCCATTTCTTTATTTAGATTTTCCACTGGAAACTGTTCCAGATCTCCTGGTGCAAACACATTTTCATCAATGTAATATTCAACTATCTCTCTAGCCAGTCTTGCTTTTCCCATGGCTGGTTTTACCTCTGTTAGCACTAAATCTCTGCATATTCCTAGCAGTTTTGTTTTTTTTTTAAGACTTCAAAACCTCTACGGTTGGTGATGCCAAGAAATCATCCATTGCTGTCTATCTGTCAATATATATCTAGGAAAATTTAAAAAAAAAAACAATTTTACAATTTTAAATGTTAGATTTTCAATAAATGACTCACACAATGGTCTATCCCGGACTTGAGCCCCCAGTTTGTTATGGCCTGAACTTGTTGTAACATATATGACAGCAAGGGATGACAGACAAAATTTTAAAAACTTAAACAGGTTTAATTAAACAAACACTTTTAACTAATTTACTATCTACTGTACTGACCAAGATTGATAAATACAAGAACAAAAATATTTACAGTCCCTTTGGTGGGGTTGTTTGGTGATGTCCTGGGTGAGGAAAATGCTCCAACACAGGCAAAAATCCACACAAAGCTTCACAGGTCTTGAAAAAGAAATGACAGGTCTGGTCAAATGTATCCTTCTGCTTGTAATATCTCCAACTACTCCACTCGCTCAATTTTCCTCCTTATACACTCTTTTGCAGACCCCTCCCACATTTAGACCTCTTTTTTTTTTAATTCTCTGGGACTTGTCCCAGAAATGCCCAAGACATGCCCCAACCTAGCTTCAGTCTGGGCTTAACATAAGAAAGATCAATACTGCCATCTAGTGGCTTCTATTCGCATTACACCTTTAATATTAAATGCCGTTATGCACAGATGCAGCAGCCCCAGGAAGTCTTCCCTCAACCCCGCCATACCCAAGATACAGTCGAATGGGAGGAAGGTGAGCACTATGGGCTACAAGATGATACATAGCCTACTAGTGATGCGCGGGTCGAGGTTTTTTAACACCCGCACCAACCCGACGTGACAGCTAACCCGCCCCGCTAAAACTCGCTCTGATTTTCAACCCGAGCCCAACCCGACCTGACACAAAAAGAAGGCAAGAGAAAAAGAATACAGTGAGTCTGTGTGACATGATTTGCAATGGAAAAAAAATGATTCCTCTGTCACGCTATGGATTTGAGTGGAGCACAACATACATTTGGCTTTTGGCTGGAATTTTTAATACAAAGTTAAGGCTCTGTCTATTAATTGAACCTTACCGTGATTTCTGATCTTTGCAACCAAACGAAATGGCATCAGGCAAAATATTGCCAACAGGCTGTTTTATTGGAACAAAATTAACATGACAGTGGCGCACTGCGCTATCACCTACTCTCCCATACAGTGTTGCGATATCCTGTCTACGAGGAAATTTTATTTTCCTTGTATATTTATTTCAGGATTTTTTTTTTGGAGGGGGGGCTTTTAGGGTATTTTTTCAACACTGCTTATAATGTAGGCCTAGGCGTATTTTTTCCCAAACTATGCAAAAACAAAATCGCGTCAACAATGCCAGGGTTTTAGCGATTACAGCGCGCTTCCTGGACATGGCCAGCCGAACTGAAGGTTCGCTCACTTGTTGCTAGGACTCAGAGGACTGCTTTGGCCACCATGGAGTTTTACACGATTATTCTTTGTCTCATGGTATGGTAATTAATAAGAGCAAGACTAAGTTTATGACCATACATGCTCCAGTAATGATAAGTTACCTCTTCGTTTGGGTGATGTGTGTATAGAATGGTGTTAGATATACATAGCCTATCTAGGAAGTGTCTTTACTGCCGATGGCAGCACACGCTCTGCTGTCAGAAAACACGAAGCTGATAAACGGAAGCACCTCAACAAGTTGATTTTATTTTTGAATAAGAATCGTGATATGCCTTTCACTGTAAAGTGGCGAAAAAATGTGCTGTTTGGACCCACAGGTCAATAAAATTACTACTAGCCGATAATATTTCGGTGCTGACTGCAGAATGATTTATAAGATGAGCTATAATTCAACCTTTAGATCCTTAGTCTAACCGTGGAGGATTATGCCGCGCACCAGTGACTGCGTGTACATGGACAGTAGGAAGAGGGAGAGGTACAATTGGCATTCTATCCTGCTTAAGGTACACTCCATCTGCAGTGGGTAGGTTAAGTCCTTCTACCCACTGCACACTTTCGTACTCTTTTATAATAATGGCCACCAGGTGGCAACTGCAAGTCGACGACTGAGGACCAATCAGCGCCGAGCTTACAAATGCGTCGCCAGCAGCAGACGGAATAGCGGAAGCAACATGTAAATGGTAAACAATCCGCGATGATCATGGCAGAAAATACTCCCAAAAAAAGGATATACCGTTGTGCCGAAGGGCTTTCATGCTTCTGCGTGGTATGTCAGTGCGATATAAGATTAGGAAATACGTTCGCACGTGGAAGACGATGTGTGACATCGCCGGCAAACAGTCATTTGAGACAAGTTTTGACATGGGTGGACACAGACTTGGACGAGTTCTGGCCATAGATATATATAGAACACTAGATTACTGATAGGGCACGCTCAAGTGAAGCATCTGTTCTGCGAGCCTATACACCCGGAAGTAAAAGTCGCTCAGACTCCCATTCATTTTCGCATACTTTAAAATTACATTTTCAAAAACACTTGCGTGCGAGTCGGTTTTTTTTGGTATCGCTGTGCAGAGCAACATTTTGTCTCCCTAAATATGTCCTTTTCGGAGGATGGAAAGCGGCATACCTTCTAAAGCGACGATCAAAATGTTATTCGGTGTTAACGTTAAAGTACAGCAGAGAAATGAAGCGACCGAGGCTTTTACCTCTAATCAGATAATTCCTTGGAAGTTATCGCCATTAAAAGAAACATCGATGACTGTCCTTTTGCGTTATCAATTACAAGTAGCTAGCAAGCGTGTTAGCCACCTTTTTAATTTTATTTACCACTAAGTCAATGTAGTCCCCGTGACGCCAAGGCAGCTCGCTGGTGACCGTTGTCAATCGCTAGCGTTCGCTTTCAGTCAGCGGTCTGTTCAAGTCAATGGGACGGCTAATTAGCTAGCTAGCACGAAACGCGATTTTTTTCTATTAAAGTGACTACTTTGCATTTATACGTTAACTTACGCATGAAACGTTTTATTACAGCTCTTCAAATAAATATTGCGGCAAAAGGCGGCCGCGCATCTCGGCATTTTCTCGCTTATATTGGCCTCATAGGAAACCATTTTAATGAAGAAGTTGGGTGTATCAATATTGCGGCTGGGCGCATCACTTTGAATAATGCAAATACGACGACATCAGCAATCTACTGTTCTAAATATATATATCTATGGTTCTGGCAGTTTGTGTTGCCGCTAAAACGCGAGATTTACATCTGCTGCTGGTGTCATAATCAGTTGATGAGATTTGATAAAACCCGTAGCAGATACATGCAGCAAGAGAGTGATTACAGGTGCGAACTGTTGGTCTCACAGCTAAGGGACTTCAAACAGAATCACATTGGCTGGAAGCGCAACATACCACGTCAGGGCTAGGCACCCCCTCACGTGGGTCGCCCGGAGCCAATGACAAAAGATGTCATAGATTCTGAATTTTAAGGCAAAATTAGTGCACTGATTGGATGGTTGTGATCGTGTGACCTAGTGGCAATTATTCTGAAATCGTACGAAAGCGGGCAGTGGGTAGAAGGACTTAAGCTACACTCCATCTGCAGTGGGTAGGTTAAGGTAGTGTTACATCGTTTGACAAGAGCATATTATCTAGGCTGTATGTCTAGAGCCCTCAAGTGGCGGATAGCCTATTATACTTTTTATTCGCAATTTCGTGGGAATTAGATGTCGCCACTGTTTGGCCCAACCCGCCCGCACCCGCTAAATGTTATTAAAGTATTGACCCGCCCCGCCCAACCCGCGGGACCCACGGGTTCCGGGCCAACCCGCGCATCACTATAGCCTACAATAGTCCCTGAATAAAAGGCTTTGAGGTTAAGATTTCTGTAAACTGAATATTTTTGCAAACTTGCAAGGCTACCTTAGTGTATAATTATTGAAATGAACTGAAAAACTGGCACACTAAGACAGGTTTGTGAGGTAGTTTTATTTAAAATGCAAAGCTGATGTTCTCTTCCAGGTTATCCATACCCAGCTCATTCCAATCAAATTGTTAGTCTGTATCACAGCTATGTGAAGCGCATGTAGCCTACAGCCTGCTGTTAACGCCTATGATACATTCTGAATGTATGATTCTTATGGGTGCTTTAGAGTCAGGGCCAAAAGTAATGTCAGCACGGTAATGTCAGCAGGAGCAGGGACTATTGTTTGTGTAACCACAAACAGTATGTATGTATATGTGTATCAGTGGCGGCTGGTGAACTGGTGATAGGGGAGGCTCAAAACAATCCCGTAAAATGAATGATTGAAAACGGGTTGTGACCAATCATTCATTTAAATTACCATTACAGGAACTCTGATAACTCTCAACATTATCAGATGTGGCCAGTTTTCATTTATAACAAATTACGAATCCTGACTTCTCGCGCTTTTTTTATTCAGGGATTGGAAGCAATGTGTTTCATGATCGCTTAAATGAAATAAGATCACTTGAAATGTCTTCATGCAATTCCACTGCTTCCAACCCCTCCAGAGCACAAGGATTTCAATTGCGCGCGAGAATCTCTTACATATGTGTTGAACGAATAATCGCTGACTACAAAGAGGAACGTGAATATGCCATTTAAACTCACACCGAATGCCTGAGAGTTGACAGGTATGCGTTATAAATGAAAACTGGCCACACCTGATAATGTTGAGAGTTTTCAAAGTTTCTGTAATGGTAATTTAAATGAACGATTGAAAACAGGTCCCCCTGGCTGCTTGTATAATCCTTATTGATGTGAGTAAAGACAGATAAATCTCAGTTGTGGAAAGTGACATTCTTCAGATTTTAATACGCTAATTATGTTAATTATGTTGAATATAAAGGGACCTACATTAGATGATTTGATTTATAATTTAAATTGCTGGTTAATTGGCTGCATATTTTCCATTTTTATTATGGAAAATATCCTTAAATTAAACAGACTTTGCTGAAAATGCAGTCATCAAAGAACACAAAAATGAGAGAAAAAAAGTATAGTGCACAAGGTTAATACTGCCTAAAATAAATTTCTATTTTATGTCATATAGCTCGCGAGCTATACCTAGCTAATATATCACCATATAATGATTGTAACGTGCGCTAATAATATGACAAACTGTTATGCAATTAAGTAACTTATGAATTGGGAAGAGCATGTCAGCTGTTATATATCTATATATGTATAAATATATATATTTGCCCACTGACATAATATTAAAATAAATCACTGCATTTTTTTGTACTATAACCATTTCTTTTTTATTTAAATTGATCGTGAAATTCCATAGAATTCCTTATTTTGCTGAGGACCTCCCTGGAAGCCCTTCATGGCCCTTGATTACTCTTCAATACAGTGATGTATTATTTGTTCCGAAATCAATAAATAAATAGATGATCGATTTTTAAATAGTCATTGAGATTTATTTGGTTTATAACTTGATTTGTATTCTAACCAAGTTCAAGAACAATGCTCGGGCATTTCCTGTGTCTTTAACTTTTATTTTAGGCAATAAATAAATAAATAAATAAAATAATTGGCTGGAGAAAAGCCTGTATGGCTAGTGGATTTTAAGATCTGCCTGTCAGAGTGGCAGGTGGCTGAAAAAGTTCACTTTAGGCCCTGGTGCAATCTCTGGTCCAGCTCAGTCAATTCGTTGTCTGCTATCCCTCCTCCAGTGCTGTGCCTCTCTCGTCTGAATTTCGAATTTATTTATTTATTCATTTATTTTATTGTTGTCATATTTCAAGTCAAAGCATTTGTTTTTAACCTCATCTATTGTGCACCCCTCTGCAGATAAAGCATTCACAGGGAGGGTAACTGCAGCTCATGCGTCTTTTTTGTGTGTGAGTTTATATCCAGAATTAACACTTAACGTTAACATTAGTCTGTGGTTCAGTTCTTGTAGCAGTACCTCAACTTCAAACCTGCTATTTGTGTTTTGATTCTGGTGCGCCGTTTTTAGATTTCCATTTTGAATTTCCTCTACTTTCCTTCAAGGAATCTCTGTGACTTCCATCTGCGTCTGCACACGGTCCTTCCATTTCATTCTCTTACTTATGCTAATTAGGGACAACTGGCACACGCTTCCAATTTACGAGGAGAATGGCATTCATCAATCTAAGAACACAAGTGCGAATGATTTTGCAGGTTAAGAACAGAACATGTTCATGAATCTGATGTTAAATTGTTCTTCAGAAAATTCTTGTGAAAACTTAATAAGGAATTTAAGTAAATACTTATTAAGATGTTGGTGAATGAGGCCTAATGTCTTTATAATTTCTGCGCTCGTGTAGCTCGTGAAACAGCACAGATCTTCGTAAATTAGTCGGCTAGGCTTATTAAGCAATATGCCTCCAGAATCCATTCTATAGTCTGAATGTAGTGACAGCTAAAGGGCATTGTCAGGTACGATGCACAGCTGAGTGATGGCGAAAATAAATGCTGCAAAACAGCAAAAGTTTTGATTTTTTTGCATCTGTATTTCCATCCTAACAATGATATAAATGTTAGCAATAGGCATTCATTTTTTTCATTATCATTTCTTGTTATGGATCATGGATTGGTATTGGTCGTTCAGTCAATAAATAGTTTGAATGTTAATCAGGCAAACTTGAACAAGAATAGCTTGGGGACAATCGAGCGGTAAAGAGTGAGGTTACTGAAGTCCCTCTGAACTTCTGATCGCACACCTCCAGAGCTTAATGTGCACTGTACAGTTGTAAAATATAGTCTTACCTGAAGAGCCAACTGCTGACAAAGCACGGAATAAAACCACTCCAAAAAACAGTCCATTCATCAGTAGTGTTGTTGCATCTGCACCACGTTTTGTCAATAAATTCTCCAGAAGAACTGATGAGAGGAAAATAAGACAGAATGAAAGTTAGATCAACTTAAAAAGCGCACTGTTAAAACGATATAGCACAGTTCCAACATTCTACATAGTACAGCCAATTACCATTGATAGCCTATATTAACCACAATATAAGTATTGCTAGCAAAACTGCAAGCTTGGCAAGTCGATTATTATTGACGCTTTTTTAAGAGCAAGTTTTATTCTAGCAATATCACATGAGAGGGAGTGATGTTGTCGCTGAATATCATCAAGGCTGTGATGTGGTCGTAGGTGCAAGGCCGGGGGCCAAGTGCCGAAGATTATCAGTCACAATGATATTCAGCAACAACATCACAACCAAGTATATCACAATCAAGTGTCATACTGCTTTTATACAACAGTTCTACAAACGGCACTTATTAGTTGATGTGAATAAGTGACAACAGATTATGATTTCTTCGTTTATTAACCTCCACCGAGGAGGTTTATGTTTTCGGTGCCGTTTGTTTGTTGGTTTGTTTGTTTGTGTACAAGATGAGTCAAACTAATGGTCGGATTTTTATGAAATTTTCAGGGTAGGTGGGTATTAAGTCAAGGAAGAGATGATAAAATTTTGGCATATCTAGGCCAAAGTAATGCTGAGATATACTCCAAAGTTCAAGATTTCAAGTCTTTCCAATGGGCCAGAGTTCCAATTGCTGTGCTTTTGGCTTTGCTGCCCCCTGGCGGCGGAGGTTCTGCGCTCTCTGAGTGCTCTTCTAGTTTTATCAGTTATGTGGCTTGGTCAGCGGAAATAGTTCTACAAACGGATTGGGACTAGACTGTTGCTAACAATGTCACGCTGTATACGTTTGTTGTCGGAAGTTAGTGTAATTAACGGTTATTAAAACACATGAGCAGAGTGATTTTCCTGTTATATGTCCCACTGATGTTGTACTCTATCATCAGCACTCATGGACTGCCTCTCGTCCAATCAAATTACTAGGTCGGAACTGTCTGTTTTATAAAACAAATTATTTTAATCCTCAATTTCACATCTATTGGGACAATGTGTAAGATCTGCATAAAAACAGTAATTTGAAAATCCCTGTAACCTGTATTCAATTCAAGTGCAAAGAAAAAGTAAGCAATATTTTAATCAACTTACTTGTTTTTTGAAAACAATAGCTACTTCAAACTGCCATGTTTGCCACATTTTCCCATGAAGTCGGGACAAGTTCATGGTCACCGCATTCTAATAACCTCTCTGTTAAATAACTCAGAACTCATTAGAGGTTGAGGACACTAGTTGTTTCAGTTTTGACAGCAGTTTTGACCCGATAAAGAACTTCAGTTGGTCAACAGTCCAGTGTCTCGGTTGTCGTATTTTGTGTTTGATAATACACCAAGTGTTTTAAATGGGACACAGATCTGGGCTGCAGACAGTAACTGTAATACATGCTGTGTGGCAAGGTGTCATCCTGCTGAAACAAGCAGATGCATCCCTGAAAAAGACGATGCGTGAAGCAGCATAGGATACCTTGTTCTAAAATATGTTTGTGCTCTTCTGTGTCAATTTCACCTCCACAGATGTGCAAGTTTCCCATGCGGAGAGTACTGATGCAGCCACAGACTGTCAGACAAAGGCTTGAGCATGTCGGAATCAGGAATGTCATTCCCCAAGGTGTCAGTCATTTCTGAATAATTAAAAAGATGGACTCAAACCTCAGTACTCCTTTCCTCTTTGCTTCATTTTCAATTCCAGAAGAGCTTGAGCTCTGGGAGAGTCAGTGGCGTATTTGGATTGTGCTGATGCTTCTTTTTTGCTTAGTAGAGCCGTAACTCACATTTGAGGCGGCGAAAGCAAATTGTTCTTTGACAGAAGTCTTCTGAAGTATTTATAAGCCCATGTGGTCATGTCCAATACAGAGGCGAGTCTGTTCTTCATGCGATCACATCTGAGAGTCACCAGAGGCCATCTGTTCCAAATTTGCCTCATTTTTACCAGCCCCATCTGCTCTCATGATTTGCATGTCACTACTGTACTTTCAATTTTGTCTAATTTTCTGCATATGTTGCATCTCATTTTTTTTTTTTTGTTTGATTGAGCAAGTATTCTATTTACATCCTTGAATGTAGCCACTCTTGACCTTGTGACAGTTTCCATTTTGCCTGCCTTCTATGTATTTATTGTTTATATTCAGATTATATGCATTGAGTTACATTTTGTATGGGTAAAGTGAAGGTTTAATTACTTCTCATCTTTTCACTTTTATAATGTAAATTTTATTCAATTATTCAATTTTTGTGTTTGGTGTTTACTCAGGTTCCCTTTGCCTACTATTATGACCCCATTTTCCAAAAAATGTTGAGACTGTGGAAATTGCTAATAAAAAAGAAAATGATTTGTAATTCATCTTTGATTTGTATTAAATTGAAAATTATGAAAGATTTATGTCATGTTTTGTCAAATTAACTTAATTGTTTTTAGGGAACACATGCTCATTCTGTACTTGACACATGCAAAAAGTTTCAAAAAATAGAGACAGGGACAATACTAGACTGAAACTGTAATACTTAACATGTTTTGAGCAGGTGATGCTACCATGCTTATGCTTATAAGAGAAGAGCACCCACAAAAGGCCCAGTTGTTTACAAGCAAGGAGTGATCAAGGCTTACAACTTTGCAGAAACTGAAAAATTCAAGTTTAAATACAACATTTCAATGTTCCGTGGCAAAAAAAAAAAAAAAATATATATATATATATATATAAATCTATAAATCTATAGTGATTTATCTTCTTCCAATATTCAGGCAATCTAGATAAATTTCTGCATAGACAATGCTAAAAAATCAAAGACTCCCTTCGGTGCGTCAGCTGGGTCTGCACTGAAACTGAAATGTTTTTCTAATAGATGAAACCACATTTAGTAACCTAAAGTTAGGTTGATGCTTTGGAATACGAGTTTGTGCTTCTTGGCTTGCAATGGTGCCTTCTTCAGTCAACTCAAGGTGTTTCTGATACCTTTCAGTTCTCTGTTTCCACCGCTCACGCAGATAACTGTATTCTGCAGCAGATCCTCCCTCAGGCGATTTCTTGATCGGCAGCCGAACCTTGCGGTGCCAGACTCCTACGACGGCAACCCTACCACCTGCTGCAGTTTCCTGGCCCAGTGTTCAATGGTCTTCGAACTTCAGCCGTCGTCATTCCCACACTGAATGCTCCAGGGTGGCATTTGTCATCCGTCACCTCTCTGAGTATGTCAGGGACTGCCCTGTAGCCTGTTAGGAGGATAATGATCCTGTAATGACTACTGCGACTGCTTTTGCTGAGGTGCTGAGGAGGGTGTTTGACCAATCATACTCCAACCACGCCATTGCTCCAGCTGCGCCAAGGCAACCTGTCAGGATCAGATTACTGACAAATAGATAGTTTTCAGATAGACTAACAAACTGTAGCTTTCTCCATGCGCTGGAACTCCCGTGTGCTGTGCGAAACCTATTTATTCAACTTTGCAGAGCAGTTCCAGGATGTTAAATCACCTGTATCTTTCCCCCAGATCTGGGGAATCCCTGTGTGCATCCTAAGATGCTAAACTTGGAGCTTCATTACACCAGGCTCCTTTGATACTCATGCCTGTTGACCGGTCTCCGCTTCATAAGTTTCCCCCTGATGAACAGCTGTACCCAGTAAGATTAAAATTATGCCTGCTCTGTGGACGTGTTTACCATGCCACTGCTGAATGCCCTGCTCAGAAGACTTTATCTCATTCACCGCCTGAGGATCCCGACTGTACCACTGCCAGCATCGCTACGGTTCAAAGGTCTTACGGTGATTGCCCTTCCTAACATTACAGAGGTAACCTGGCTAGTTTAAGAGTTTCTTATCATGCAGTCACCGCACATCCTGCTGGTGTTGGGAAGGCCCTAGGTTGAACGTAACAACCATCATGTGGCCTGGCCTTTAGGATCCACCATGGAGTGGGATGGATGGATGGATGGATAGATGGATAGTACTTTTATTATCCCATAGGAAATTATGGCATCCTGTAGCATCCATCACATGACAAGAAACACAAGACATACGCACATCACAAAACTATAATATGGTGCATCTGTCATTAGTATGGGAGCATTGGAAAAATGAGAAGGAGGATGCAGTTGTGTAGTGGAAAGTCCATCTTGCCTTAGTGCAAGAGATATTGCTAGTGCAGTGCCTTAACAATAACAATACAGCACATTATAAATAACACAGGAATATCAAAAAAAATTAAAAAAATCAAGAAAGCACACGGAGTAATTAAAAATAAAATAAAATAAAGATTCAAGATTCAGCAAGCCCACTCAGACACACAAGTCTAACTCACTCCTCCCCTTCTGTGTGACATTGTACAGCTGGATGGCCCGCGGGACAAAGGACTTCCGCAGCCTGTCTGTTGAGCACGTCAAAGACAGCAGCCTGTTTGGATAGTATGCTGTGGAGGGGGTGTTGGTCATTGTCCATTATTGACAGGAGCCGGTTCAGGGTCCTTTTCTCACTTACTGAAGTTAGTGACTTCAACTCAGTACCAACCACAGAGCCAGCCTTTCTCACCAGCCTGTCCAGTCGTCAAGCATCCCTCTTCTTAGTGTTGCCGCCCCAGCGCACTATAGCAAAGAAAAGGACACTAGCCATAACAGTAAGAGTTTAACGCAAATGTTAAAGGTCTCCTCAGGAAATAGAGCCTTCCCTGCCCCTTCTTGTGAAGTGAATCAGTATTAGCAGACCAGTCCAGATGCAGGCCCAGGTATTTATATGTATTGACAGTCTCCACGTTCACCCCCTCAATGGAGACAGGTAGCACCAGGGGGGCAGTCCTCCTGAAGTCCACGACCATTTCTTTTGTTTTGCTGGTATTCAGCTGCAGATGGTTTGTCCTGCACCATCCCACAAAGTCCTCCACCAGGCTCCTGTACTCCTCCTCCTGTTCACTCCTGATACACCCCACGATGGCAGTGTCGTCAGTTAGTATTTTTACAGTCCTGTCTTTGTCCAGCGTCCAGCCCTGGTCAACCTCCATCCTCTGAACACTCAAAGGAGATGCTGGACCTGATGGGGGTTGCCCCCCCATCCATGAGTACTTCCGTCTGAGATTCCGTTAGCCTGAGCGACGTCACTTCTCCCACACAGATGCTATGGTTGTCCCATCGACCTATTGCCCAACATTGCCCTTAAAGTGGGAGCATCATTATGGGCTGTGCTTTTTCTCAAAGAAATTATATAATAGTTATTAACAGAATTCTCAATGTAATTATACACTTCTTAATTAATATTTCAAGAGCTGGCAAAGCAAAAAGGGGGCAATCCCCGAAGTCTCGTCGCACCTGGTCAGAAAAGCCCGAGTGAAATCACTACATCATAGAGATAATGGAAGTGGGGGGCTGTACTGAAATTAATTGAACATTTTGCAATTACAATGGTCTAAAATCTTAGAAATAACTTTAGTAATCAACACGACAAACCATATTCCATGTGCTCTATCACACGTGATGGTTTTTAAACTTATTTGCCTGAACATTTTTCGATATTCATAGGTTAAACACCGAGCTAGTTACATGGCTAAAATTAGCTACATGGCTAGCTTACCGGGCTACCAAGCTAGCGCCAGCTGCGTGATTGCTTGTAATATCAGGTGCATATAAACCAAACTCGGCAAAAATGCTTTCTAGCCCGCTATCGTTATGCTGCGTTTGATTTGTCTGGGGAAGTCAGGCTTTCCGAGCTCCCCGTCAGAAATTTCAATTTGAACAGCCCCTGAAGTCGGATTTCCAACTCAGATAGTCGGAGACTCTTCACCTTCCCTGAATTCCGACTTCCGAGTACAAGATGGCACCGCCGTGCATCAACAGTACGCGAGAACTGTGATGATAAACTGTATATTCGCAATCCTGTGTTACTTGTGTTTCATTAAATCCGTCGTACACACAGTACTGAATAGAGTTAATTGGTGAACTTTTTGCTATGGTGTTTGCAGATGAGTAATACCGATTAATATGTTGTTATCAAGTAGAATTGCAAACAATAGATAATAAAGGCTATCCTGACCAGAGGACAACCCACTGACCTCAAGTCAGTTTTCCTACTTAGTTAATAGAACGCAGTCAGTGTGGGTATGACATTATTCCCAGCCCCGATTTCCAACTACCGAGCCAAATCGAATGCAACATTCGGCTTACTCAGCTAGATATCAATTTTGCAACGGATGCCAATTTACATTAATAGCAAAGTACCTTTGTTCAGTGTTTGCATTAAAACTCGTTTGCTAGTGAATGAGCTTATCTGCCTCATCAAAGCGTAACTGACCTAGCTACTCCACTAATTCATGACTACTTGCTAATCTATCACCAGTTAAGTAGCAAGATAATCGCGATTCATCACTTTATTGATTAATATGCACTGAATAGCTAGCTACCAGCGCGTGCAAACTAACCTGCTAGCCTGTCATGCGAGATAGTTTGGTTTCTTAAATCAACATGCACCAAATACCTTTAACTGTAAGCTAGCTAGGCAAGCAAACTAGCTAGCTAAGCAAGCAAACTAACGTTAGCTAGCTAGCTAAGCAAGCAAACTAACGTTAGCTAGCTAGCTTAGTAGAAAAAAGCCACCGTTTTTCTGACTTTGTTTTATTTTATTTGGTGCATTTAAATGCTAGCTAGCTAACTAAATGGTAAAATTATGACTATTCACTGTTATCGATTGATTTCTATGCATCACATGATGATGCTAGTTGTTCATCTAAACCGCTCTGACCGTGTTCTTTCTATTGCTTCACAGATTTTGAATTGTGGATAGGTTTCTGAAGATATGGTAAAATCCTGAGTGAAGTTTTTAAACTTCAAATTTGCATATTTGTTTTAAAATGAATATCTCAAACTTGCTATGATATAGTTAGGGTCTATTTAAGAGACATTAAGTTAGTTATTTTGTGGCCATGAAATACAAGTCGTTCCCACAATTTAGTTAACTCATGGCCATGACATATAACTCGTTCCCTCAATTTCATTACTTTAAATTGAGGGAACGACTTGTATCTTATGGCCAGGAAATGGCTAAATCGTGGGAATGACTTTTACTATGTCGTGGCCACAAAATAGCTACGTTGTGGGAACGACTTGTATTTTGTGGCCACTAAATATCCAACTTGTAGGAACGAGATAATTAAATCAAGGGAACGACTTATATCTCATTGCAATGTCTTTTATTTTTTTCATGTCAGTGCACTTCCCAGGCTCCGTAGAAAGGTGAAGTTTCAGACAAATCTTTTCTACACATTTGTGGATCGCTGCATGCATTTGCAGATCTGCCGTAAGTGTACATAAATCTGTAAATGTGTAAACAGATCTGTAAATGCGTACATAGATCTGTAAATGTCTGTCATCAGTTACTACTCAGGAAGAAGCTCTCAATTGGCTGTCTTTTTACATCTTAAAGCCAATTCTTGCCATGGCCTTATTCTAATTTCAGTTATCAAATTATAGGTCTGCTGTTTGCGAATATTGCCGTCCATGTGAACATACTGATTGAGCGTAAATGATTGAATCATGAAAGTTGGGTAACGTTGGTACACTTGCTGAGATTTTTTTTGTCTGAATTTCAAGTGCCTTTGAATCAAGGCTTTGATTGGTCTAAAGGATTCTCCATCTCTGAACAGTATCCGCCCCCTAATCTTCAGATACAAATCACTTCTGCACCACATTCACAGAGCTAAATGGTGCAAAAGTGAGAGAGCACAGAATTTTTATTTGAGGATTGCGGCGGCGGATTCAAGCAGCCATAGCTATCGACTAGTGTTTTTGCCAAAGAAATTGAGTAGGTGTAACTATAGCAACAAAACTTTTTGTACACCTGTATTATAGAGTATAATTTGTAAAATTGTAAACGTGTGAGGTGCTTAATTTGAGACTCGTAGATGAGGATTTGTACACGTGTAGTAAATTGTGCGTTGTATCTATGGGTCAGAAAAAAATTCTGCAAGTTTGAAACCTTTGTGACCTCAGATTTACTGACTTGATGAGCTATAATTTCACAACGACAAACTCCACTTTCACAGGTTCTCTGTAGTTTTGCATCATATTTTCTGCAATAACTGTGTCAAAATGTGAGCATGTGAGTTTTGTGACTGCAAATTTGTGACTTGCAGATTTTTGCACCCGCAATAAGAATTTGAGAGAGTTGAGCAGTGTTTGCGGGGTGAAAAATTATTATACGTACAAGTTTGAAACTTTTTCACTGTGAATTCTATTTTACTGACACTCGTGCACAGTAGTTTTGCGACAAATTTATCTTCATATTCCAGGGGTTCCACCTAGAGGCTACTGGCCAGGTGGAGAGGCTAAACTAGACGCTGTGCAAAAATCTACACTGCCTGTCTGAGGGTAGCCCCACCAGGCGGTCCTGCCTTCTAACTTCTGTGGAGCTGGCCCAGAATTTCTTACCCGTGTCTGGTTTGGGCATGTCTCCTTTTCAATATTGTCTGGGTTAACAACCACCTTCACACCAGTCTGAGGAGAGAGAAGTGGCAGTTTCCTTTACACAGGCCCCGGTTCGTTATACCTGCCAGTGCTTAAGAAGAGCCTGTGCTTAACTACTTTGGCACGTATCTGCCTTCCAGAAGAAGGGGAATCGTAGTTGCCAACCAACTCCTGCCTACCGAGTGAGACAGAAGGTCTAGCTCTTCACAAAGAATAACCGTCTCCAGGAGACATTAAAGAAGCTTATCTCCTGTTCATTAGGCCATTCATCTTCTGTCAGGCTCCTCCTTCCCCATTCCCTTCATAATGTTCACCCAGTGTTTCAGATCTCAACAATGAAACCCATGTCTTTGTCTCCCTACAGTCGTCCCTCCCGATCCCTGCCTACCCCCAGGCTCATAGAAGGTGACCCTGTCAACACTGAACGCGGGATCCTGAATGTCCGGTGCTTGGGACACGAACAACAATTTTTGGTGGACTGGGATGGGTACTGGCCCGAGAAGAATTCTTGGGTCTGGGAGCAGAACATCTTTGATCCCGGTGATTTCCGGCGCCGGTGTCTGAAGTCCACCACTGGGCCTCCAGCCGGCAGCCATTGAGGGGGCGGTACTGCCACAACCCTCTTGTGAATGCCTCTTGTGTCTCTTCCCATCCAGCAACTTGTGTGTTTATTATGTTTCATCTCTTTTTATTGGTTCAGGTCTTGCATGCCCTGCTTTACCAGCTGTGTCACGTTTACCCCTTTTCCTACCTATATCTTCCATAACCTAATAGTTTTGTCAACAATGGTATATACATATAGGATAATGAGAACCACTAAAGTTTTGTGACATTGACATGATTACTCCTAATCGGCGTGTTGGAAATGTGAATCAAACATTACTTCAATGTGGATGCAGATATATCTTTTATCTTAAACATTACATCCCAATGGTTTAAATGAAGAATTGGATATGACTTGTTTTCTGTGACTTTTATCACTTTAGTGGGTCTCATTATTCTATATGTATATATCAGTGTTGACATAACTATTAGGTTTATACTAAATTATACACCTTGATGTGTTTGACATTTTGGCCTGCAGGTAATTGGTTTTAAGCTCTAGATTACAAATCAGCTGTAGAGCAACCTTTTAAATGAGGTGCCTCTGTATACATGCTTTATTTTGCACTGAGGGAAGTCCAATTTGGACCTCCTTGCACCTCTGCACTTTTTTGTACTTTTGCACAGTTTTTTTTTTTTTTGTGTGTGTGTGTGTGTGTATAGTCTTGGAATGAGTTTTGGGAGAAATATGTTAAATTAAAGCAATTCTTACTTTTCAGGCATTTTTACACTTTTCTTTTGTAATCTTAAAATGCTCCTAATAAGCGTATGGCACACTAAAATGTAAAAGAAATCCACCAGGTTTTGAAACTCATCAATATTCTATTCTCATATATTTCTGATAAAAGTCTGACCAATCATTTTCTTCGGTCCGAATAAAATGATTTTCCGAGCTTCCAGTCTGTCATCGGTCGCCGCGTCCCTTTCAGATGCCTACGGCTGTCACTGCTTGCGAGTCACGTGCCTCTCTGGCAGAGTAGCAGAGCGGTAGAGACAAAACAGTTACTCAACAAAGTTAGCCTGCAAATAAAACAGCTGCATCTGCTCCCAAATTAATGACTAACGTTACCGGGACAATTCTGGTGAGGTAAGACGTTATGACACCAGTTTTGCAAGAAAATATGTATGAATTCTGCCGAAAAATGACGCATCTAACCGTAAACAAACGGGCACTAAAATGCTATAATTACTATAATAACATTAATGGTAATTTGTCAATCGTTACAAGGGCATTTTATTTAATACCACATATAGAATTGAATATTACGTAATTACTGTTGGTTAGTTTTCACTAACCGGTGCCTCTGACTCCATTGCCCCGTTTTAAGATGCTTTCACATCGGACGCGAAACAAATTTTTCGTGTGACAGATTACATTCAAAGTCTATGCAAATACGCGAATACGCCCGAGATTTGTGTCTTTGCATTGACTTTGAATGTAATCTGTCGTGCGAAAAATTTATTTCGCGTCCGGTGTGAAAGCAGCTTCATTCGCGCTGCTCACTTTCTCACGGCACGCATCAGGGGAGGAGGGGAGCCTCAGAGCTCAGGCAGGGGGAAGAGGGTGGGACTTTGGAGGGAGGAAGAGTTGTTCATGTTCAAGTTTTTTACTACGTGCTGTGCCACATGCCAGAAAGGTAAGAATTGCTTTAAAACCCAAGTCTTTTTTTCTGTGTGCGTGTCTTTCTTTGTCATTCTTGGCAATTTTATCGGTGTAGCATCCCCTCTTCTTTTTAACACAGAGTGGAGGCTTTTGGGCATTGAGGAGACAAGTTTCTTGAGTTTAGCCGTTGGAATTTGATCTGACTCTTTTTTTCATACAGGCTTCCAGCTGCTGGAGAGTTTTAGGTCTCCGTTGATGGACTTTTTGTTTAATTATGCGCCAAATGTTCCCAATCGGTAAAAGATCATCTGCAGGCAGGCCAGTTCAGCAAACGGACTCTTTTATTACAAAACCATGCTGCTGTAATAGCTGCAGTATGTGGTTTTGCATTGTTCTGCTGAAGTACACAAGGCCTTCCCTGGAGGAGATGTAATCTAGAGGGGAGCATATGTTGCTCTAAAACCTTTATATACCTTTCAGAATTCATGTTGCTTTTTAAAACATGCAAGTATCTCACACCATAAGCACTAATGCATCCCCGTTCCATCAGAGATGATGGCTTTTTAACTGAACGCTGATAACAGGAGGGGTGGTCTTTCTCCTCTTTAGCCCGGAGGACACGACACCCATGATTTCAAACAATTTGGACTCTGACCACAGGACACTTTGCCACTTTGGTACAGTCCATTTTAAATGAGCCTTGGCCCACAGAGCACGGTGGCGCTTCTGGATCATAGTCAACAATGGCTTCCTTTTTGCATGATAGAGTTTTAGGTGGAATCTGTGGATGGCCCGGCAGATTGGCCCTCATTTATCAAACTTTCGTAGGATCTGGTGTAGATTCTAGTGCAAATATCATCGTTCGCCAGGTGTCACGTCCGATTTACAAAAAGTGTGTACATCGCAGATTTCGGTGAAGAACTGCCATGGCGTTGATAAATCTGGCAGCAGAAACCAACGTAATTTAAATGACACGCCCCTATAAATTCATGCTCCGGGAAGCATAGTCCTGCCCACTTTACGACATGGACTCTCGAAAGACGGCAAAGAAGAAAGAACTTTACTGAGGAGGAAATATCGTCGGCCTGCTGATAAACCTCGTATCTACAATTTGATGAGAAACAAAAACTCGTATGTCCACGATAATAGCATAAACATTGCAAAATACAAAATTTAATTGATTGGATACATTCTTGGAGGAAAAATAGTCATCCTACTCGGACACAGCTCAACTGCATTCTTACATGCAAAACTAAACTTTTTTTTTTTGCTCTCCTGTAAGGTTTATCATTTTGAAGATACGAGGTTTTATCAGCAGGCCGACGATAGATGGAGAAAAACAAGATTATTTTATTTGGAAGTCTAAAGAGTGGCATAAAGGGAGCCCATTAGGCTGCAGTTTGGAAAACCATTGCTGCTGCAGTAGTAAACACTGTTGGGGTGGAAAACCGGAGTGCAGCAGAGGTTTTATTAATTCATTAATAAATCGAAGTGACTATTCGCACATACTTTTTGTGCTTGGACGCATTTAAATGACCAAAATTCATGTTAGACGCACTTATTATTGTGGCCAAGACGCACATTTCTCCATTGCCCACACTTTTTTTAAGTGTGTCTGAAAAATAGGCTTATGGAGGCTGGTAGGATAGTTTGAATAGCTGTGGATACTCCGGTTAGAACTATGGTTGTCTTGTCTACTTAGATCAGTGGTTCCCAAACTTTTTCTGCTGGGCCCCCCTTTGGTACATAAAAAAAATTTTTGCGCCCCCCCCCCCCCAAAAAAATAGGTAATACATACGCACATTTTGTTTTCAGAGACCATTGCAGTTTATTTCACTCATTGTAATTTATATAAACCTCAACCTTTTTGGAAAAAATGTAAGTAAACGGTCATAAACTGTAGATTGTCATAAACTAAAACTAGGCTACTTTTAGAATTGGAAATAGCAAAATAACAAACAACCACGGTGTAATTATTTTAAGTGTAACTGTTTTCAAGCACCTTAACTGTGTAATTATGTTCAGTGTAACAGGTTTATTTTTTTAATATACAACAACATTGCTATTTATGCATTTTCCGGACACCAACAGAAACTTACTTGCATACAGCCAATCAGCAACCTTGTGCGGACCGCTGAAGAGTGTCTCGAGACAGTTACATTTTCCTCTCTTCACTGGCCTCGCACTTTTAAGTTAAAATACGTTAACCGAGATCGCGTCAGCTTATTCTAGAAAATATGAATGCTCTGCACAGATGATTTTTGTCCAGCCTAGCAAAATGCAAAATCTCTTTAAAAGTATAAAATCATTAGGCTGTATCACACTCCTTGACAAGGCGGAATCACAGTGTTGAACCCAAAAGCTCGACTCCAGACAAGAGTTCCAATTTTAGTCTTTTAATAAAAAAGTAGCAACTTAAATACTCATACAGAAAACAAAGAAAAGCCAAAAGAAACTTTCAAGGAAAGAATAGAAGTCTAACAAAATTCACTCTAATGAGGAATATAATTAGAAACAAGGATAAGACAAAGCAAAAATGAAACCTGAAAACAATCTCTGCTAAAGGACCAAAATTAAACAAGAAACAGCCTAACACAACTTAGCATAGTGCTCATAGAATGGCAATCCAAGACGAACTGGCACAGGACAAGGGAAAATGCTGACTATAAATACCCACACAAGGAAATGGGAAACAGGTGGAAACAATCAGGGCGGGGCAGACAATCAGACCAAGGAAAACATGGAGGGGCAGGTGAACAGGAACAAGAGGAGTGAAAATTTCAAAATAAAACAGGGAAATCACGAGACAACGTTCAACATAACTTTCTTGACATGACAGTACCCCTCCCTTTAGGGACGGCCCCTGACGGACCAGGCAACTCAGGATGGCGCTTGTAAAAGTCTTTGATGAGGTCAGGGCATACAATAAAGCTTGCAGGAACCCATGACCGTTCTTCTGGACCATAGCCCTCCCAGTCCACCAAAAACTGCTTTCCCCGGCCCCTGTTGCGCACTGCCATGAGAGCCTTAACAGAGTAGACCAGGCCTCCATCCACCATCTGAGGGGGTGGAGGGGGTTTGGCGGCGGGGACCATGGAGCTTTCCTTTGCCGGTTTCACCCGGCTGACGTGAAAAGTGGGGTGGACTCTCAGGGACCGGGGCAAACGAAGATGAATCGAGGAGGGATTGATGACCTTAGTCACGGGAAATGGGCCCACAAACCGCGGAGCTAGTTTCCTGGAGGAGACATGGAGAGGTAAGTCTTTAGTAGAGAGCCATACCTTTTGTCCAGGTTGGTATGCCGGAGCCGGGCGGCGCCTCCTATCCGCAGCCCTCTTCATTTGATCTGCACTGCGTAGGAGGATCTTGCGGGCAGCTGCCCAGATGCGGTGACAACGCCGGACCATGGCGTGAGCCGAGGGAACAATGATCTCCTTTTCAGATTCAGAGAATACTGGGGGCTGGTACCCAAAGACACACTGGAACGGTCACAAGCCTGTGGCTGAAGTGGGAAGGGAATTGCAGGCATATTCCACCCACACCAGGTGCTTGCTCCAGGATGTTGGGTTCTGCGACACCAGGCATCGGAGACATGTTTCTAATGCCTGATTGAGACGTTCTGTTTGGCCATTAGATTCTGGGTGGTACCCAGAAGTGAGGCTGACAGTGGCTCCGATGAGTTTGCAGAACTCTTTCCAGAACCTAGATACGAACTGGGGCCCTCGGTCAGAAACAATGTCCTTAGGAAACCCATGGATACGAAAAACATTAGTCATCATGACTTCCGCTGTTTCTTTGGCAGACGGAAGTTTAGGCAAAGCAATGAAATGAGTCATTTTCGAGAATCTGTCCACCACAGTGAGAACTGTGGTGTTACCTTCAGAGACTGGGAGCCCCGTGACAGTCTAGTGAGATTTCGGCCCATGGGCGGGTGGGAATGGGAAGTGGCTGCAACAACCCCATCTGAGCTCTGGAGGAGGTCTTGTTGCGAGCACAGATGGAACATGCCTCCACATACTCCCGCACTTCTCGTTCCATGGAGGGCCACCAGAACCTCTGAGAGATGGCATGCATAGTTCTTTTGACTCCTGGGTGACAGGTGAGCAGTGAGGTGTGAGCCCAGTGGATTACCTGTGGACGCATATTAACAGGGACAAACAAGCGATTAACCGGACAACCACTAGGTGTAGGGCTCTCACCATTAGCTTGCTTCACCTCAGATTCTATTTGCCAAGTCACCGCTCCTATCACACGGTTCAGTGGTAGGATAGGCTCAGGTACTTTGGCATTAGGCACAGGGTCAAACAGGCGTGACAGGGCATCTGGTTTAATGTTCTTGGACCCCGGCCTGTAAGACAAGATAAAGTTAAAACGGTTAAAGAATAGGGTCCATCTTGCCTGACGCGAGTTCAGTCTTTTTGCTTTGCGAATGAACTCAAGGTTTTTATGATCTGTCCAAACTATGAACGGGTGCACCGCCCCCTCCAACCAGTGTCTCCACTCTTCCAGAGCTATTTTCACAGCCAGCAACTCACGGTTTCCCACATCATAGTTGTGCTCAGATGGTGAAAGCTTTCTAGACAGGAAGGCACAGGGGTGAAGCTTGTTGTCCTTCTCGGACCTTTGGGAGAGTACCGCTCCCACCCCCTCATTGGAGGCGTCCACCTCCACCACGAACTGCCGGCTGGGATCAGGAACTATGAGGATGGGGGCGGTGGTAAACCGTGACTTAAGCTGCTGAAAGGATTCCTCCGCTTGGGACGACCACTGGAAAGGATTCTTAGGAGAGGTAAGAGCATGGAGAGGTGCAGCTATGGCGCTGAAGTTCCTGAAAAACCGCCTGTAAAAGTTAGCAAATCCCAAGAATTGCTGAACTTTTTTGCGGTTATCGGGTGTGGGCCACTGAGCCACAGCGCTAACTTTAGCCGGATCCATCTGTATCTTTCCAGGAGCTATGATGAAGCCAAGGAAAGATACTGTGTCGGCATGAAACTCACTCTTCTCTGCTTTCACATACAAATGGTTCTCCAGCAGCCGCTGGAGAACCTGGCGTACATGGCCTACATGAGAGTCCAGGTCTGGGGAAAAGATTAAAATATCATCAAGGTAAACATATACAAAGTGGTTCAAAAAGTCTCTAAGTACATCGTTGATCATGGCTTGGAAAACGGCTGGGGCATTAGTCAGCCCAAATGGCATAACTAAATACTCGTAGTGGCCACTAGGGGTGTTAAAGCCAGTCTTCCACTCATCCCCCTTCCTGATTCGAACCAGGTGGTAAGCATTTCTAAGATCTAACTTGGTGAAGATCTTAGCCTGTTGAAGCTGATCAAAAGCTGATGACATGAGTGGCAAGGGGTACCTATTCTTTATAGTGATGTTATTCAGAGGCCCATAGTCAATACACGGTCTGAGGGACCCATCTTTTTTCCCCACAAAGAAGAATCCCGCCCCTGCAGGAGATGAAGAAGGACGAATGAGGCCTGCCTTTAATGAGGATTCAATGTACTCGGTCATAGCCTTTCCTTCTGGACCAGATATGGAGTACAGCCTACCCTTAGGAATGGGGAGCCCTGGGATCAGGTCAATGGGGCAATCATATGGCCTGTGGGGTGGAAGAGAAGTGGCTTTGGTTTTGCTGAATACATTACCTAGGTCATGATAACAGCTAGGAACAGAGGTCAGATCTGGGGGTTCAAAGCCTGCGTTAGCAAGAACACAATCAACATTAACAGTATTCATCTTAGAATCATGACATGACTTAAAACACTTGACTTTACAGTTCTCAGACCAATTCAAAATTCTCCCTGTCTTCCAGTCCACGTGGGGGTTATGTTCCTGCAGCCAAGGAAAGCCCAGAATAAGGGAATGCTGGGTGGAGTGAAACAGATAAAAATACATTAATTCATGGTGATCACCAACAATCACTTCCACAGGTTCAGTCTTGTGTGTAACCACAAATATCTGGTTCCCATTGAGGGCACTAGCTTCTAACGGCTGGGACAGTGGATCAGTCTTTAACTTGAGTTTCTTGGCAAAATCCCAGTCCATGAGGCTCTCATCCGCCCCTGAGTCTATTAGAACCCTAGTGGGAGCAGTGGTGTCAAGATGCTTTACCTGAATTTCAGTTAAAGCTCTGGGAGGAGGTTCAGAAGAGGAGAAATGGCTCACCAGTACCCTCCCGGCTACTGGCGAGCCTGCCCTTTTACTGGGCATGCCATGACCAGAAGACCTGACTGACCACAGTAGAAGCATCTGCCCTCTTGCAGCCGACGGCGTCGCTCCTCAGAAGATAATGTGGCTCGACCAAACTGCATGGGCTCCTCTTTATCCTCTGAATTATCCTCTTGTCGGAACGCCAGAGAAGGAAGGCGTGAGAATTCCCGTCTGGCAGGTTCGGAGGCTGCCGAGCAGTCCCGACGGCGACCCGATGATAATCCTGTCAGATTGCGATTCCGTTTGCGCTCCTGCAAACGGTGATCAGTTCTAATCGCTAAGGTAATTAGTGAGTCAAGATCAGATGGCAGGTCAATGGGCACCAGCAAATCCTGAACCTGGTCAGAGAGCCCTTTAAGAAAAATGTCATACAATGCTGTAGTATTCCATCCGCTATTGGAGGCTAGGGTACGGAAACGAATGGCATAATCAGATACAGAGTCCCGACCTCGCTTGATGTAACTCAGCTCCCGTGCCTTTTCCCGGTCGGTCGTGAGGGGTTCGAAAACCCTCCTCAGGGCTCGGATGAAACCATCGAGGGAACCACAGACCTCTGAACCACGGGACCACTCAGCTGTAGCCCACGCCCTCGCCCTCCCAGTGAGATGGGAGATCATGAATGCCACCTTGGATTGTTCTGTGGGAAAGGCTGATGGCAAATACTCAAAATGCATTTCACAGTCAACAATAAATGCTCGGCATTCCCCCGACTCACCGGAGTATTTCTCTGGGGGAGCAAGGCGGAGAGCAGCTGCCTGAAACACGGACCCTGACGGGGCAGCCGCAACCGCTGGAGAGGGTGTGGGATCTGCAGCGGAGGATTCTTTGGTCAGGTGGGAGAGGACTTGCTGTACCTGGGCTCCTACGAGGTTCACTTGGTTGGCCATGGTGGTTTTGAATTCCTCCTGAGAGTTTGCCAACTCTTTCACTCCATGCTGCAAGGCAGACATACACTCCTCCTGCTGATTTAGGCGAGCGCCCTGGGAGCGCACGGCGGCCGTCAGCTGATTTGAGTCGGCTGGGTTCATGCTGGCCAGTTCGTACCGACAAGGCGGAATCACAGTGTTGAACCCAAAAGCTCGACTCCAGACAAGAGTTCCAATTTTAGTCTTTTAATAAAAAAGTAGCAACTTAAATACTCATACAGAAAACAAAGAAAAGCCAAAAGAAACTTTCAAGGAAAGAATAGAAGTCTAACAAAATTCACTCTAATGAGGAATATAATTAGAAACAAGGATAAGACAAAGCAAAAATGAAACCTGAAAACAATCTCTGCTAAAGGACCAAAATTAAACAAGAAACAACCTAACACAACTTAGCATAGTGCTCATAGTATGGCAATCCAAGACGAACTGGCACAGGACAAGGGAAAATGCTGACTATAAATACCCACACAAGAAAATGGGAAACAGGTGGAAACAATCAGGGCGGGGCAGACAATTAGACCAAGGAAAACATGGAGGGGCAGGTGAACAGGAACAAGAGGAGTGAAAATTTCAAAATAAAACAGGGAAATCACGAGACAACGCTCAACATAACTTTCTTGACATGACACTCCTCTGCCTGAGTATAGCCGTCTACTTAAAATTATGTTTCTATGATGCAGAAAGACAGCGAAGTACGAAAAAAAATTCATGAACACCACTTGCCGAACCTGCCGATATGTTTGTAACGTTCAGTTGGTGGGCTAGATAAAAATAATCTGTCGGCATACAGAGCATTCATATTATCGAGAATAAGATGACGCAATCTCGGTTATTTCTGCTTTGTATTCATCGGATTTTGTTCGGTGTCACTTACCATTTTATTATCAATATGCCAGATCAGTGCAGGATAAAAAGCGGCGAGTTGGGTATGGCGAGACTACATTACCGGCTTCAAATATTTGAACAACTACATTCATAAATTATTTATGAAAATGGCAGGCTAGATGAATGATTTGGCGAACAGTTATGTTGAGAGTAAGGCGGGCATTTACGATGTAATCGCAGAATTCTGGGCAGCGAATGGACTGTATGCAAATGATTTTCTGTTGGTGTCCGGAACTCCCGCACCCCGCGCCCCCCCCTGCAATTGCTCTGCGCCCCCCACTTTGGGAACCACTGACTTAGATGTTCCAATGACCAGGCCGTGAAGTTCCATAAAGAGCCCTTTAATAATCTTGTGTGACAAGTGTGGTTACTGTAATTTAAACAGAATACAAAATATAAATATATACATATAGGATGAAATATAGATAGTACAAATATCATATATACATCCATTCTATAAACATCAACATGAACCTGAAAGGATAGGCTATAGTAAACTGCAGTACAAACCACTCTGCCTGAGTATATTACAGCTACGATCCATTAATAAATAGCCTACACATTCACATGCAAAACGCATGGGCACCAGTGCGCATACGCACATTCTCAAGGTATGTTAGGCTACCGTTACTCTTATAACCCTGGTTCCAACTTGTAACTCTTAAAACGTGGCATCTACTACACAACAAATTCCCCTTAATTATTCAAACCCAACTCAATCATGACTTTAGTGTAACAGAAAAGGCGATCCATAGACAGCGTAAAATATCTTGTAGCTAAATCAGTAATTCCACCGGCAAACAGACTAACGTTAGCATTGCAACGTGACACATGATGCTAGGCTAATTAGTCGAGCCCCCGAAGGGGTTTCGCGAGACTATTGTAATCGCTTCGTGTGTCTGTGTGTCTGTCCGGACTGATATCTCTGGAACCGCGAGGCCGATTGCCTTCATATTACACAGGCGGGTTCCTTGTGAGAGTCTTTCGGCATGACATAAATTTGAAGGTCATAGGTCAAAGGTCAAGGTCAAGGTCATCATGTTGGCGGATAACTATGGGCGAGACTATGAATTCTCTGAATGCTTGTTCTTTCAGCATTCAGTTAACGTTACAGAACTACTAGTCACAGGGAAAATACAGGGGATTACTCACGGTTCTCATGGACGCACAAATCACACAAAGGGGAAATAAGAAACACTGAATCTGTTATTAGTAACTTTTAACTCTCAACTAGTATAGGCAAACTCTCTTGATAACTTCCCCGCGAGTGAGCTGCCTGGACTTCACCCATTCCCAGCGGTCGTCTTCTTCTCTGTTGCCAAAGCAGACTGTAGAGGTGCGCCCTCTGCTGGCCAAGGTCAGCTTCTCAGTCCCACAGTCATAAGGGAACAGGCAGCCTTTTCAACAGTGTCCAAAGCTAAAATTTTTTCTTGGCCAAACGTAGTTTAAGCGGTACTTTCTAAGCGGCACTGGAATGGCCATCAACTTGCACACTTACAAGTGTGGTCAAGAAAAAAATGTAGAATTGGCCACACGTAAAAGTGCAATTAAAATCGGCCTTAATACATTCAATTTATAGATCCATGATATTTCATGTTATATTGCCTACATAATTGACAATCCAAATGCTTTACATGTATGTTAAAAAAGTGGTCCTATTTTAAGATCGCCTTCAAAAACGGGTTGCAACAGCGCATGGACCGGTGGAGGCCAACCAGACTCGAACCTCCAGCTGTCACAGCGCTGATAGGCTCCCCCTCCATGCACCATGAGGGTAATTGGTAAAATACAGTCTGCAGAGATCACTCTTCATTGTACTTTTATCAGTGTTACTCCATGACAATTTATTGGGTGCCACACAAAACGAGCAGCCACTCGTCACTTTCCCGGATGAGATCTCTGTGCCGAAAGTTCCTCTCACTTCGAACAGAAGCTTATTCCTCTAACAAGGGACCACAAAATAAAGAAAAGTTTGATGAAACGAGTGTAAATGTGCACAAGCTAGTAATAAATTTGATTTTCTAAAATAATTAAGCACAAACTTATTTTCCAGTCTGCCTTTAATTAGGCTAACTTTCATTTCTTTTGTTGTTCAGTATTTATCTGACTGGATGAGCATCTGACATACACTGCATATCTGCCAAGCTGCGCATTGCGCTTAATCAAATTGATTGTAATTGTCAGCCGTCTGGCCTGACAAGCAGGTTATTTCAAAATAAGAGTAACTAATTTCTCAACACAGGTGCAATTTATTTATTTATTAAATAAATTTATTAAATAAATAAATAATGACATCTGTGTAGAGAAATTAATTACACTTATATTTGTTAATAACCTGCTTTTATCAATTTATTTATCCATTCATTTATTTAGTCTATTTATTTATTTTACTTATAAGAACAACAACAGCATGACGCAGAGTTGTGACCAAGTCATCATGTTCAAGTCAAATCAAGTCACTGGTCATTAGCTCAAACTCAAAGCAGACGAGGGAGAGCAAAGAGAAGTGAAAGGGGGCAGGGGAACAAATTAGACAATGAGCTCACTAATTAACAAGCAGAGTGGGGAAAGCTGAGAGAGTTAAAAGCTGAGATACATTTAGGAACAGAAAGGAGTCAATGTCAACATGAAATGCAGCTCATGGTTCTCTCAGCTGCTTGTTAATTAGTTAGCTCATTGTGTAATTTGTTCCCCTGCCTTCTTTCACTCCTCAGTGTTCTCCCTCCTCTGTTTTGAGTTTTAGCTAATGACCAGTGACTTTATTTGACTTGAACATGATGACTTGGTCACAACTCTGGCATGACGTCCGCATCGCTGCATATGGTTTATTACTCATTTTAACAGCTGCACTCATTCCTGCATGTTGTTCGCTGTTTTCAGATTTGCGTACACCTGGTCAGAGCTGGCGTGAGATTTTCGCGGACCGTTCGCTCACGTTCAAATTGATAAATGCCGATTCTTGCGGGAGATTAGGCGTACACCCATTTTTTTGGTGTACGCAAGTTTGATAAATGAGGGCCATTGTGTTTACAGACAGTGGTTTCTTGAAGTATTCCTGGACCCATTTAGTAATGTCAATGACAGAATCATGCTGGTGAGTGATGCAGTGGCGTCTGAGGGCCTGAAGACCATGGGCATCCAGTAAAGGTCTTTGGCCTTATCCCTTATGCACAGATTTTTCCAGTTTCTCTGAATCTTTTGGTGATGAGACCTTCAAAGCCTTTGCAATTTGACGTTAAGGAAGATTGTTTTTAAAATATTCCACAAATTTTTTGCGCAAGCCTTCACAGGCTGGAGAGCCTTTGGCCATCTTTACTTCTGAGAGACTCAGCCTCTCTAAGACATCCCTTTTATAGCCAATCATGTTACACACCTGATGCCAGTTAACTTAATTACTTGCTAAATGTTAATTGCTTTTTCAGCCCTTTTTTGGCTGTGCCTCAACTTTTTTGAGACCTGTTGCAGCCCGAAAATTTGAAATAAGCTAATTTTGTGGATAAAAATATAAAATGTCTCAGATAACATTTCAAAGTTTGAAACTATGTTCTATTGTAAATAACATATTGGCTCATGTGATCTGAAAGTCATTTACACTTTGTCCCAACTATTTCGGAATTGGGGTTGTATATTTAAATATCAAGAAGTACCTATATCCACCTGTTCTGGGAAAGATGTGATGTTATATTCTATATGTGTGTATGAGTCTTGTCACACACGCCCGACGAGGCGGCGTGGGTATACAGTTTAGCACCGTCTGTCTGTCTGTGTGTGTGTGTGTGTGTGTGTGTGTGTGTGTGTGCGCGTGCCAGTCCATGCGACAGCTCAGCCACCACTGAAGCTCGGGTGACCAAACTTTGTGGGATAGATGATCCTAGGGTACCCTGTCCAAATTTGCATTTTGAGGTCGAAAGGTCAAGGTCAACAAGAGGCGTGGATTAGCATCTCTATAGAGTGCGCATCATCTAGTTGTTATTAATGTTCATATGTTTTCAGGCTCCCTCATAAAAGCTTTTGATAGCTTCCCTGGGAGACCTGATTCACACGACCCCCACTGCAGTTATGCACTATAGATAATGTGTGTGTGTGTGTGAATAAATAAATAAATAAAATAAATAAATTCTGGTTTTTATAAATTCTAGCATGTTCCTCTGCCCACTTTGTTAGGAACAAGCTCCCAACCCTCCAACAGTTACCAGGATTAGGACTGTATTCCCAATGAACTCCTCTGTCCGGCCATCTGACAGTTTGGCTCTGGTGAAGCATGCAATCCATCTAGCAGCTGTCCTGGAAGGCTACTGGCCGGGCACTGGATACGCTCGCACTACCTCACTAAATTCGAAATGAACTGTGCCATTCTGCTCCGGGCACCACCAATCTATCTTACCATATTACCATCAGGAAACCTCACTATTTGATTGCACTATTCAGCCCTGTGCATTTCATTCCTAGTCTGGATCATAGAACCTTTACCTCTGCTTTGCAAAGCCAATCAGTTCAAAATTTCTTTGTCCAATTTCAGATGAATAAAATACACAGAAGGCAAAGCCAGCTACTACAATTTGTTGCAGCAGAAATATATTTATATCCCCGAATGCCGAATGGCGTTTCGGAGATATTATGTTTTTGGTCTGACCGCCGCTGCGCCACCCTACGCGTTAACGCGATAACTTCAGTAATATTTCAAATTTCATGTTCGGCATATAAGTAAGTATTATAAAGAGGAAGAACTAATTCGATTTTGGACAATTTACAATTTCTAGATTGGCCACCAGGGGCCAAAAACTGAAAAATAACTGTTTTTATCATATCTCTGTAAATATTTGTCCGATTGACCTCAAATCAAGTGCAAATGAAAGGTAATGACCTGAGGATGTGTCTAACAATGACATTATACCAGTTTGTTTCAAATTTGTGACATAAGGTGGAGCTTTGTCACATAAAATTCACCATTTTCATTGACTTATAACTATGTGCAATTGCAAGGTCATGACCTCACAACGTGTCATATGATGACATCATACCTGTATAGTTCAATATTTTGCCACCAGGTGGCGCTTTCTGATGGAAAATTAGAATTTTGGTCATATCTTCAGAGCCATTTTTCCGATTGACCTGAAATTAAGTTCAAATGAAAGTCTATTCAAGGTCTATTCAAGGATTGGGGGATTGGCGTATTGGGGGCCTTCGGGGATATACCTTTGACGGCATAAGCCTAGTTTAAATGGTAACTGGTAAATGGTAATCTAGAAAACAATTGCAGCATATTTAAAATATCTAACTAGATCTAAAATATAACTGTGCTACATGCAGAGTACTTACTCACCAGAATTCACTCCTGTTGTAAGTCCAAAAATTTCGAAAGGCAGAGCCATGAGTCTCAACCTTTCAAAACATTTACCTGTGAAAAGAAACCAGTTCTTTGAGCTGGGGCATCGAGAGCTTATGACACTCTTGTATTAATTTAATCTCATAAGAATACTCTGCTGCAATTATCCACACATTGACAAAAGCTACATTACATGGCTGTCTCCAGTAAAAAGTGTACCATTTTATACTACCCGTCCATAAAAAAGTTGCATACTACAATATTTTGCTGGGGCACCTTTAGCTTTGATCATGGCGCACATTTGTTGTGGTATTGCTTTGACAATCATATACGAAGCCGCAACATTTGCTTCCAGCCAGATCTGCATTCATTTTTGGCCGAGATATTGCATTGAAGATGAACGAGTCAAACCACTCTTAGCCTTCTCAAAAACATCCCGATTTCGAATTTGTTCAGACCCAGACTCCGAGGTGGCCAATTATTGTGTGAAAATGATTCCTAATGCTCAATGAAACACTCTTTCACAATTTAGCCCCAATGAGACTTGGCATTGTCATCCTGGAGTATACCTGTGCCATCAAGGATTAAAAAGTCCACTGATGGGTTACGGGTCATTCAGTATACTCAGGCAGTCTGCTGAATTCATTGTATTGCCACAGAACAGTGCTGGGCCTAGACCAGACCAATTGAAGCACCCCCAAATTGTAACATTGCCACCACAGGTTTATACAGTGGGCACTATGCATGACGGATGCATCACTTTATGGGCTTCCTTTCTGACCCCAATGTGCCCATCACTCTGGAATGGGATAAATCTGGACTCATTAGACCATATGACCTTTTTCCATTGGTCCTCACTCCAGCCATTATGCTCCCTTGCAACTGAACTCATTTTTTTCCCCCCAATAAGCCTCAATAACAAATGGACTTCTTGTGAGCACTTCGCTTGTTAATCACAATCCTCAAAGTTCTTGTTGCATTGAGCACATGGAAATGCTCTTCCCCTCATAATTAAATATAGTCCCGAGTTCTACTGTTGGTATTTTTATGATGAGACATCACCAAGCATTTTAGCGATCTCTGATAAGGATCGGTCAAGATTTTTCGTCAACCCATTTCTTCCGTGAAGTTGACTATTCTACTATTCTTGCAGGTTTTAAAAAATTGTTGCACAGTTATGATTTCAGCCATCTCCTAAACTGTTTTCTTTATACGATGCAGGCCATTAAGTTGCCCCTCTTGAAACACAGTCAACCATGAGACAGGTCTTCTGCCATGGTCATTTAGGAAATGAGAAGTTTTGCACTGAATCAGTCAGGATTAAAACAATTATGGCCGTCTGAAACACATTCATCACAGCAATAATGTTTCAATCATAGGCTCTTGAGTATTTGCTTAATTAAGTCAAAATGGCAACTTTTTTTAGACCGGCAGTGTATATACTGTTATGACTTGAAAATCACAACAAAGAAAACCTGCATTGACAACTTACCAAATTTATTCTTCACTGAATAAAAAAAAAACTTCTACAAATAATCCACTGTTCAATCCTATAATAACACTCTAATGCCACTATGTAACTCTGTTGCCAAAACAAATACTCTGCTTGCACTGACCAAAATCATAGCATTTACATAGACCAGCAACATTCTGGAAAGATCTACAGGATTCCTGGGTTATCCTGCCCCCTCCAGGCAAGAAGAAGCCAGAAACTTCTAGAAAACACTAGTCTATTACATTACAAAGAAGTGGTATTGCATCAAATCATGTTTTGCTACAGACACACCACCAGAGGGTGCTGATGAACAGAATAAATAGCTGACCAGCAAGGCAGCAAAAACTGCATGTAACAAATCTCCATTTACAAATGATATACAGTGCTTTACACGAAATACTCTTACATAACAATACACAGCTTAAGAGTATAGCCTCTATCTTATACCCAGCGCAAAGCGTGGCTACTTTACAACGGGTGCAGATACCACTCTCCTGTCCAGCTTCCACTCTGCATAAATAGCAAATGCATGTGCGCCAAATTAAGGGCCTATGGGCGCTCTGCTGCCGTGTTGCGATCATCCGGTAGCAAGAAGCTTTTATCTGACTGACCAACAAAAACCTGGTCTTTAGTCAATTGTCATTTTTAACTGCTATTTTTATATTTTATTTTTTTTATTGAGAGAATGCAGTACAATAGCTCCAATCAAAGGATACAATTTACCTTTCTCTCCTTTTTGTTTTTTTTTTTTTTTTACATACGAACATATGCATATGCACACAGTCACCTACACACAGAAACCCCCCCAAAAGATAAATAAATAAATAAAATTACAAAGTATCGTGTATCAAATATCAAAAGATGAACAACCCTCCCACCCACGACCCCACTCAGCTCATCACGACCAAAACGCACAACACTGGTTACTTGTGTAACACGGATGATAAAACAGTAACAGGCACACATTCAGTTAGGCAGCACCTCTAAATTAGTAAAATAGGAAATGAAGGGTTGCCATTTATGGAAAAATTTAACTGTACATCCCCTCAGAGTGTACTTAATTTTCTCAAGTTTTAAAAAAAACATAGTATCTGTAAGCCACCGGGAAATAGAGGGACATTTAGCAGACTTCCAGTGCAACAACAAGGAGCGTCTAGCCAACAATGATGTAAAAGCAACAATATCCTTTTGTGTTGCATTAAGTGCAATTGAGGCGTCGGGAATCCCAAATATGGCAATCAGAGGGGATGGATGGAGGTTTACACCAAGAACGATAGACATAATAGTAAAATAACCCGCCCAAAAACCTTTCACATCAGGACAAAGAAAAAACATGTGGCTAAGGTGACAAGGAGAGCAATGACATTTATCACATTTGTCTTCCACCTCCGCTAACTGCTATTTTTAAGGGGATTTTAAGATACCATTATGTGCCATTATGGGCGAGTGCACAATGGGGTCTATTCTCCCATTAGCGCGTAAGTCCTTTTTTACGCGCTTCGAGTTAAGCGGTTTTGAGTTACGCGTATTCTCCCCTACTCGCTTCGATCACGCCCACAGCGCTTAACTTCAGAATGTAGGCGGCCTTATGAAAGAGGTGTGACTGATCCAAAAGAGAGGCAGACTCTGTACAAAGCTCATTGATTATGGCTATCAGGAAAACATGGAAAAAGGATTTTCTGGTTAACAATAAAAACGCATTTATGGTCCATGGAAAACGCAAACCAGACTTTAAATTTGAATATTGTCGGCCTGCTCATAAAACCTCGTATCTCCAAACTGATAAGAAACGAAAACTCGTATGTCCACTATTCTTACATGCAAAATTAAACATTTTTATTTTAAACTATATTTATCCATTTATATTATTATTATTATTATTATTATTATTATTATTATTATTATTATTTTATTTTATTTTCCTGTGAAGTTTGTCATTGTGAAGATACGAGGTTTTATATGCCTCTGTAATAGTAGGCCGTACCAATTACAAGACGTATTTCAGACATCTCTTTATTTATCCCCCGCCGGGGATAGCGGGGGATATAGCATTGGGCTCCGTCCGTACGGACACATAAAATTGCGGCGGCGGGGGATATGTAAGGAACAAACACTTGTTATTTCTTGCTCTAGCCACCATGGCATTAAAGCTATGCATACAAACAAATTGCCGCGATAATGAAATAATAAATAAAGAATTTAGCGCTTCTCAATCAGCGCAATCAGATCATTGAAAATGTGCCCCTCCTACACCAGCCTGTTTGTTCCGTGGAAGACAGGGAAGAAGACAAAGGGTACATTCTAGTCATACAAAGACAATCAAAGACAGTTTATATGATCTCATTTAGAAATTGCGCACTTGAAAACTACTCCGATGTCAAGTTTGCAACTAAAGGACATGGAAACGCTTTAACAAGGATTCTTACCTCGCACGCGGTCATCTCCCCGCCCCGAAACCGCCTCAGTAATGACAGAATTCCATATCCATAGCCTATCATCCTATTTGATTTGAGCGACACATTCACTTGAACTTGTGCCTAATACTTTATTATAATCAATTATCCCATTTACTGATAATGATTCTTCCCATGTCGGCTATTCTTTAAAGGCTAAAATTGATTAACAAATGGATAGTGCTTTGGTATTTGCCAGGGTAGGGCTCAATCTAGAGTAGCCTATTTAATAATATCTTTATTCACACATTAAATTACACAGTATTACCAATGGTAAAACATTACTAGGACTCGAGTTAGTTAATACAGATATCCTCAATGAGAAAATCAATCCCCTCACTCGTGAGAATATCACAACTTTTTAGATTATCACGAACATATAGGGCAGTCGCATTTGTTTATAGAACATGGAAGACAATGATGGCGATGTCGAGCCAAAGCCGAAAACCAAATTTCACAGATGTTGGTGTATGGCAAGCAAGCAATGAAGGCTGATCCGAGGAATTAAGCTGCGAATAGTTCTGGATGTGGCTTCGGTGGGGAGATGTAAGCGCAGTATCCCCGATTTAAAGCATGAATGGAGAGATCTGCGGGGCGCTGTAAAAGCCAGGTTCTCTGCACACCGGAGAACTGTGCACGCAACAGGTGGTGGGCAACCATCATCCCCTGTGCATTTCACTGCACAGGAGGAAGGGATGGCATCTACTCTTTCTGCAGTGGAAGTACAGGGAGAAGAACTTGAAGCGCCAACGAACTGCGTCAGACACCTTGACACAGAGGCCTGTGATGTGAATGACATGACCAGCCACTCTCTGAAACGACCCAGATGCCAGGAGCGACAGCGCAGTTCTGACGTTGATAACCACGGGTATGTTTTGTTGATAATTGCTGCGGCTGGATAGTTGTTCATCCAGAAGTCGGCAAAGATAGATGATTGCCTCATGCACGGTCCAGGCGAAAGCGCTGGATGCACTCGATGTTTGTTTGTCCCAGGATGTCCAAACGAAGCCGATATACGAGTGTTCGTCTTCGAGCTCGGCGCGCTCCTCTTACTCTTTCCCAATCAAGCAAGAGTGCAAGCAAATGCAGGACTGGCATTTTGGCTTTAGATTTTGAGGGCATGGTAGAATGATGGTCTTATGTATACTCGTATTAATTAATTGTTTTGCGTTTGTAATTTAACTGATTGGAGAAGAGGCTGATGCGTAATATCATGTGATGATTTCGTTTGATAAATTATCATGGCTTTGAGAAATGTAGTTTAGAAATAAGGAAGAACAATCGAATATTAAATGTCTCAACCTTTACCGTGTTAAATAAAATATAAGTAATGCTAAAATTCGGCCTATAACCGACATCAAACGCAATATTAAATTTCGCCTAATGTTGGCGCTTGACCTTAATACAGCCCTCACAAGCGCTTAACAGAAAAAGCGCTTAAGCCGGGGGGAGAATACTCGTAAGTGTTATTTGCATGAGAAACGCCCGGAAACGCCCCGATTTTGGCCTTGCTCCGCCCCAAGCGCGTAAGTGCCTTCAAGGCGCGTAATGCACAGACTTAAGTCGAGGGGAGAATACGCGTAGGCTGAAAAGCGCGTAGCTACGCGCTTTTTTCGACTTAAGCGCATGGGAGAATAGACCCCAATGTGCATACCCATGGCTCATTATTCACACAGGGGTCTATTCTCCCATGCGCTTAAGTCGAAAAAAGCGCGTAGCTACGCGCTCTTCAGCCTACGCGTATTCTCCCCTCGACTTAAGTCTGTGCATTACGCGCCTTGAAGGCAGTTACGCGCTTGGGGCGGAGCAAGGCCAAAATCGGGGCGTTTCCGGGCGTTTCTCATGCAAAAAACACTTACGCGTATTCTCCCCCTGGCTACCGCGCTTTTTCTGTTAAGCGCTTTTGAGGGCTGTATTAAGGTCAAGCACCAACATTAGGTGAAATTGAATATTGCGTTTGATGTCGGTTATAGGCCGAATGTTAACATTACTTTTATTTTATTTAACATGGTAAAGGTTGAGACATTTAATATTCGGTTGTTCTTCCTTATATTTCTCAAAGCCATGATAATTTATCAAACGAAATCATCACATGATATTACGCATAAGCCCCTTCTCCAATCAGTTAAATTACAAACGCAAAACAATTAATTAATACGAGTATACATAAGACCATCATTCTACCATGCCCTCAAAATCTAAAGCCAAAATGCCAGTCCTGCATTTGCTTACACTCTTGCGTGATTGGGAAAGAGTAAGAAGAGCGCGCCGAGCTTGAAGACGAACACGCATAGGCCTATATCGGCTTCGTTTGGACATCCTGGGACTAACAAACATCGAGTGCATCCAGCGCTTTCGCCTGGACCGTGCATGAGGCAATCATCTATCTTTGCCGAATTCTGGATGAACAGCTATCCAGCCGCAGCAATTATCCACAAAACATACCCGTGGTCATCAACGTCAGAACTGCCATCCCCTCCTGTGCAGTGAAATGCACAGGGGATGATGGCTCCCCACCACCTGTTGCGTGTACACTTCTCCGATGTGCAGAGAACCTGGCTTTTCCAGCGCCCCGCAGATCTCTCCATTTATGCTTTAAATCGGGGATACTGCGCTTACATCTCCCCACCGAAGCCACATCCAGAACGATTCGCAGCTTAATTCCTCGGATCAGCCTTCATTGCTCGCTTGCCATACAACACCAACATCTGTGAAATTTGGTTTTCGGCTTTGGCTCGACGTCGCCATCATTGTCTTCCATGTTCTGTTAACAAATGCGACTGCCCTATATGTTCGTGATAATTTAAAAAGTTATGATATTCTCAAGAGTGAGGAGATTGATTTTCTAATTGAGGATATCTGTATTATCTAACCCGTGTCTTTGTCATTTTCTTTTTTTTACCATTGATAATATTGTGTATTTTAATGTGTGAATAAAGATATTATTAAACAGGCTACTCTAGATAGAGCCCTCCCCTGGCCAATACCAAAGCACTACCGATTTGTTAATCAATTTTAGCCTATAAAGAATAGCCGACATGGGAAGAATCATTATCAGTAAATAGGATAATTGATTATGATAAAGAATGAGGCACAAGTTCAAGTGAATGTGTCGCTCAAATCAAATAGGATATGATAGGCTATGGATATGGAATTGTGTGATTGCTGAGGCGGTTTCGGGGCGGGAAGATGATCGCGCGCGGGGTAGGAATCCTTGTTAAAGCGTTAAAATGTCCTTTAGTTGCAAACCTGACATCGGAGTATTTTGATCTTTTTGTGTGACTAGAATGTTCCCTTTGTCTTCTTCCCTGTCTTCCACGGAACAAACAGGGTGGTGTAGGAGGGGCGCATTTTCAGTGATCAGATTGCTCTGGTTGAGAAACGCTAAATTCTTTATTATTTCATTATTGCGGCAATTTGTTTGTTTGCATAGCTTTAATGCTATGGTGGCTAGAATAAGAAATAACAAGTGTTTACCAAAAACATGGCAATATCCCCTGCCGCCTCAATTTTATGTGTCGGACGGACGGAGCCCAATGCTATAACCAACACTAATCGCGCGGCGGGGAATAAAAAAAGAGATGACTGAATTACTTCTTGTAATTGGTACAGACATAGATAGGCCTACTATTACAGCGGCATATACATTGCCCGGCCAAAAAAAAAGCCACCGTTAGGAAATTAATGAACAAATTCTAGAATTGGATCATTATTGCGGTTACTAATATGTTTCAGCTGGCAATAATCATTTTTCCCCTGACTGATGAAGCGCCTCGCTACTCATTTCTCAAAAAATCATGTCGGAAGACACATCCCTTGCTGGTGGAAAAGATGTTACAGTATTTCAGAACAGGCAACTTATTGGCCTGTATTTAGCAAAGAAACTCATGAATGCAAAAACAAGTATGAGGAATCATTTTCACAAACATATTTGCCACCACAAAGTCCTGATCTTAGACACAGTAAAAGTTATTGGGATGTGCTCCAGAAAGACCACCGAATGGTTCAACCATTATGTCGAGAAGACAAGATCTCGGCCAAAAATTATGGCATGTATGATCGAAAATAAATGTTCTGGCATTAAAAATAGTTGTCAATAGAATGACAAAATGAATTTGGACTGTAATCAAAGCTACAGGGGTTCCAACTAAATATTAGAGTGTGCGACTTTTTTTTTTGGCCGGGCAGTGTAAAACCTCGTATCTTCAAAAGGACAAACTGCTCAGGAAAATAAAAAATAAATATAAAATTTAATAGTAATAAAATAATATAAATGGATAAATATAGTTTAAAATAAAAAATGTTTAATTCTGCATGTAAGAATAGTGGACATACGAGTTTTCGTTTCTTATCAGTTTGGAGATACGAGGTTTTATCAGCAGGCCGACTTTATTCAAATTTAAAGCCTGGTTTGCGTTTTCCATGGACCACAAATGCATTTTCATAGTTAATCAGAAAATCCTTTTTCCATGTTTTCCTGATAGCCATAATCAATGAGCTTTGTACAGAGTCTGCCTCTCTTTTGCATTAGTCACACCTCTTTCATAAGGCCGCCTACATTCTGAAGTTAAGCGCTGTGGGCGTGATCGAAGCGCGTAGGGGAGAATACGCGTAACTCAAACGCGCTTAACTCGAAGCGCGTAAAAAAGGACTTTCGCGCTAATGGGAGAATAGACCCCACAGGGACTAGCAGCAGCGCGCAGACATACAAATTATTAAAAATGGAAAGATTCCAATATTAACAAGTGGCCTGTCGGTCTAGAGAGCTCCACTGAGAATGACTGAAATGTCCATGTCTTAACTTAATTTCAGAAATCCTTGAAAACTATTGCAATATTAACACATGACACATTAATGAAAGACTGAAAAAATGAGCACAAACACTGATTTTCTAAGTCCAAAATGCTGGATTTCTCAAAAACTGGGAAGTAGAATTTTCTCATTTTTGCAAAGGATATTAAGAACATCATAAGAAAGGCTCACAACAAAATAGAAAAAAACTTTCAGACAGTTTTTGAGATATCAATGAAAGACTGAAAAAATGAGCACAAACACTGATTTTCTAAGTGCAAAATCCTGAATTTCTCAAAAACAGGGACGTGGAGTTTCTAATTTTCGCAGGGGATAATCAGAACATCATAAGGAGGGCTCACAACAAATTAGACTAAAAGTTATCTGACAGTTTTAGAGATATTAATGAAAGACTGAGAAAATGAGCACAAATACTGATTTTCTAAGTCCAAAATGCTTAATTTCTCAATAACCAGGATGTAGAATTTTCAAATTTTCAAAGTGAATATTCAGAATATCATACGGAAGGCTCATACCAAATTAGAAAACAAATTATTACAGTTTTTGAGATATGAATGAAAGACTATGAAAATGAGCACAAACACTGATTTTCTACGTCCAAAATGCTGAATTTCTCAAAAACCGGAATGTTGAATTTTCTAATTTTCAAATTGAATATTCAGAATATTATAAGGAAGGTTCACACCAGATTAGAAAAAAAGTTATGAGACATTTTTGAGATATTCAGATTTGAAGTGAAAAGTTGATGCCAGACAGGAACACCGACCGACAGACAGACAGAAGCCGGACGACTCTGCATTAGAAAAGCTCCGCTGACTGTGACTGTCATCACAGTGGAGCTAAAAATTATTGTGAAAATCAAAGAGTTTAAAAAATAGATGTCAAAATGGTGAATGTGACCTTTTGCATGCTTGTGCAAATGCTCTGATTTACACTCGACAAAAATATAAACGCAACACTTTTGTTTTTGCTCCCATTTGTCATGAGATGGACTCAAAGATCTAAAATTCATTCCAGATACACAATATTACCATTTCTCTCAAACAATTTTCACAAATCTGTCTAAATGTGTGATAGTGAGCACTTTTGCTTTGCAGATACAATCCATCCCACCTCACAGGTGTGCCACATCAAGATGCTCATCAGACACCATGATTAGTGCACAGGTGTACCTTAGACTGTCCACAATAAATGGCCACCCTGAAATGTGCAGTTTTTGCTTTATTGGGGGTCTGGGGACTCAAAACCAGTCAGTATCTGGTGTGACCACCATTTGCTTCATGCAGTGCAACACATCTTCTTCGCATAGAGTTTATCAGATTGTCAATTGTGGCCTGTGGAATGTTGGTCCACTCCTCTTCAATGGCTGTGCGAAGTTGCTGGATATTAGTGGGAACTGGTACGCGCTGTCGTATGCGCCGGTCAAGCACATCCCAAACATCCTCAATGGGTGACATGTCCGGTGAGTATGCTGGCCATGCAAGAACTGGGACATTTTCAGCTTCCAAGAATTGTGTACAGATCCTTGCAACATGGGGCCGTGCATTATCTTGCTGAAACATGAGGTGATGTTCATGGATGTATGGCACAACAATGGGCCTCAGGATCTCATCACGGTATCTCTGTGCATTCAAAATGCCATCAATAAAATGCACCTGTGTTCTTCGTCCATAACAGATGCCTGCCCATACCATAACCTCACCACCACCATGGGCCACTCGATCCACAACATTGACATCAGCAAAGCACTCACCCACACGACGCCACACACGCTGTCTGCCATCTGCCCTGAACAATGTAAACCGAGATTCATCCGTGAAGAGAACACCTCTCCAACGTGCCAGACGCCATCGAATGTGAGCATTTGCCCACTCAAGTCTGTTACGGCGACAATCTGGAGTCAGGTTAAGACCCCGATAAGGACGACGAGCATGCAGTTGAGCTTCCCTGAGACGATTTCTGACAGTTTGTGCAGAAATTCTTTGGTTATGCAAACCAATTGTTTCAGCAGCTGTCTGAGTAGCTGGTCTCAGATGATCTTGGAGGTGAACCTGCTGGATGTGGAGGTCCTGGGCTGGTGTGGTTACACGTGGTCTGCGGTTGTGAGGCCGGTTGGATGTACTGCCATATTCTCTGAAACGCCTTTGGAGACGGCTTATGGTAGAGAAATGAACATTCAATGCCCGAGCAACAGATCTGGTTGACATTCCTGCTGTCAGCATGCCAATTGCAAGCACCCTCAATGCTTGCGCCATCTATGGCATTTTGCTGTGAGACAAAACTGCACATTTCAGGGTGGCTGTTTATTGTGGGCAGTATAAGGTACACCTGTGCATTAATCATGGTGTCTGATGAGCATCTTGATGTGGCACACCTGTGAGGTGGGATGGATTGTCTCAGCAAAGCAAAAGTGCTCACTATCACACATTTAGACAGATTTGTGAACAATGTTTGAGAGAAATGGTAATATTGTGTATCTGGAATGAATTTTAGATCTTTGAGTCCATCTCATGACAAATGGAAGCAAAAACAAAAGTGTTGCGTTTATATTTTTGTTGAGTATACTTAAATCGTGAGGGAACGTAGTCCATAAACATCCAGGTGATTCACGATTCAGCGTGCAAGGTTACACATTTAGGTATTTGCAAATTACTCAAGATAAAGCCATGACTCTTTTATACTCCTGAACTCTGCCATTATTGTGGTCCTCTAGGTGATCCCCCCAGAGGGATAGCAGTTATGAGACCATGGCATATCCTGCCTAAATCCATAGACATATAAAACACTAGATGTTGCACGCTGATTGTCAGGATGTGTGTATACGGCCACCATATTGAGGCGGTTTCTGTCAGCGGTTTGCACAAATGTAACCATAGGAATAAAAGTCTGAACTTGATCCAAATTAGTAGGAAGCGGCAGCTTTGTGTAGCATTTGGATGGGTTAATAAGCATATGGATCTCATTCCACAAGCATCTACATAAAATTATCAGTGAATTATGGATGAAAAAAATTAGCTCCTGACTTGAGCACAAATCATGCGAACTGCGCGTCTGCATCTCTGTGTTAGTTACATTGTCATTGATAAGCGCAAGGCCAGTGCAAGTTGTTAGCTTAGCTTAGCCCATTGTGTCTGTGGGTCTAAAATGTTTCGATAACTGACTGTAGGTTTTGGCTATTGTAGTGAAAAGTGTGGGAAATTATCTTACTCCTGTAATTCACGGAGAAATTATTACTAGGATCTATATAAATCGATACGAAATGTGGCTTCAGTGCCAATAAGAGACTCAATGGAAGAAGCCAAGATGTTGAAAGAGGTGCAGATCATCACTTATTTCCATCCGTCGAACAGACATTTAGGGTAAGGAAGAATTTTAGGGCTACTGCCAGGGTTAGGGAAATGAGACGAGCTGCGTTAGTGTTTACTGGCGTTCATACATTGTCATTTCATTTGGCTGATGGAATTAGGAGACAACTGACAGTAAACTTGATTTATTATAGGCAGATTTGATGATATTTCTCCCAGGAAACTTTCAAATATCTTGGAAAAAGCCATCTATTTATTTATGATATCAATTGCTAATGCATTGCATTTCCAAAAAGAAATACTAGACTTCTGAACTGTTTAACTTGTGTTTATATGGGCGTCCAGGCTGACTTGTACCACTCCAATGTGGCAACCGTACACATGTATATATCACAACAGCCCGGGACAGGGTGTGCGGCATCTACTGCTTTATATATCTCGGCCTAAAACAGAATTTATTTCCATTCAATTGAAGCTAGGAAACACAAGTTACTTAATGTACTTGCATGGTCACGAAGTTGAAGTGACTACAAAACAAAGAAATATTTGCGGAAATGTATGTAAATGAGCATGTGCTAACGATAAATGAGATTTTTATAACAGTTACACACATTCTTAGTTCCCAGTTAGTCTTATATTAATTTTCATTTCCTTTGTTGCACAGTATTATAAGAATGTTTAGAACGCTTCAGACATTTGCATAAGTCAGGTGTGAATTGACATGTTACCCCCAACAATTAGCAAATCAATTTTGAACTGAACTAATCCACAAACACAATACTAGCAATCATCCGTCCCGTTTTCGTCTTCAAATACAAAACTCTGCATTTCAGTTGAAATGTGCTAATAATTTAGTTAGGCTGATAGGTGAAGCAACCATAAAATGTGGAACTTTATGGGCAAAGTGACGGATTAAATTATGGTCACCGTCTAATTAATCTAAATTTCTTCCATGCATCCATACTTAGCCTTCAAGGATGACACGTCAACCTTACTTTACACCCTGATAACCTACCATTAAACTAGAAAAAATGGATTTGGACAAGCCATAAGTATACTTGCACCAAAGTCTTACGACCGTGCACTTGGATTGTTAAAATAGGGCTCCTTGTCTTCATTTTTAACTGTGTCACACAGTATCTGGACAAACCTCCTGAAATATTGCAGGCTATAATTGCGTTTTTTGTGCATAGTTGAAGAAAAACACTATAAAATAAAATCATACCAGGAAGTTCATATGGAGCCACCTTGAATATGACCAAGATCCTCCCCAGATTTACGAAACTGCAGACATAAGCCTCTCCAACTGAGCCTGCAGAACAAAATGACATCTGTATGAAAACATGCAAATGTGCAGAGTCCCATCTCGCAGCTAGTTTAAAATGGACTAAAATTGCGTTGGCTAACATTATTATCAAAACCATCATCAAAGTATCCATCCAAAAGAACAAGCTAATTTTTATACCGTTGTAATAAAATACAATCAAGCCTATCAAAGGACACGAAAGGTCACAACAACATGTGCTCTGAGTGTCAACGTACAGGGCTTTACGTAAACTTTCTTTTGCTTTTTCAGCACTGGTGTTACAGAGGTTCATAGTCTTGTCGCACAAGACAAAAACTTGAAGCATGACAAACACATCTGTTGCATCTTTAAACCGACCACAAGTAGTGTGGTTTATAATTTAAAGAGATATGAAATATTAAGGATCTTTTCAATTCATAAAGTTCAATGGAATTTCTGGAACTAGTCAAACAAATCAACAAACAAACCTTGAAAATGTTAAAACTACAAATGTTATGTCCTTTAGGGGTCATCCATTTTTTTCATCATATTCACGAGAGTACAAGGAGTACTCCTTTGACTGACACCCCTCCCCTCCTCAAAAGCATACAATGAGAAAGGGGGGAAATGATGATCACGTGACGCCATATGTGACCCATTCCAGCAAAGCAGGTATAATGTAAGAAAAGATCAAAGCTGAGTAATTATTCTTCTGTTTCTAAGCTTTTGCTTGATGTCTGATTTGAGAGCTGTTTGATCTTTGGAAATTATGCATTAAATACAATAGGCCTATTGGGCCTAATCTGAGATGATCAGATGTGCCTTTTTGCCTTGATTTGCATGAATGGGTCACATTTTCCACTCTTCTCAAGAATTATAAAATTCTGCATGACAAATGTGAACAAAAAGTGCAAAAATAAAATCAGATATATAAGTTCAATATTGAAATTGTTTTCTTTTGATGAAAAGCTTCAGGAATGGAATCTACTATTCACATGTTGATGTGTCATCATGGTAGCAAGAGTTCTTCTGCAAAAACAGATTGGCTATCCATGATTATTTTATGATTTGTCTGTGCACTATTTTGCAGGCTCTGACCGCATGGGGAGCCACTTAGAGAGCTGTCTTATTTTGCTCACAGAGTAGATAATTTTGAAAAGCACTGTCAGATGGAGTACACTTGTGGTCAAGGAGTTTATGATCCAAAGAAATGTATTGTTTTTACTCCCAGCCATTTTTCAGTTCTCAGTATTCTTTTTTTATTATTTCATTGCTGAATTTTCATGAAGATTTTTTGTGTTTGTGACCCTCACTCTGAAGTAAAATTATGAAAAGAAACTGAAATAGGATGGAATTCCAAATGATACAAGTATCTTGTTTCATTTTAGCCATTTCCCCGCACTCTGTGAAGCACAGATCTTGCACTAAAAAACCTTAAATTGGGTAAAGCATAAATGGCCATATTTGGCCTTTGCGCAAAGAGGTTAAAGATCCTATGACAGTCTTTAACAAGACTAGGGGGTTCCCCGATGTCGTGGCTAAATACCCCACCTCGCTCTTTCAACCTGCCACCTAATCATCCCCTGATCTAATTGGCTGTGCAACATGTCCTCTTCTTCTCTAGCTCAACTCCTAGGACTCCCTTGATTTCGATCTCAAAGCGACTCCCCTGGTTATATAAAAGATAAATTAAAAAATTACTCTTTGCCAGCCTTTTATTGGAAGGAAATGTACATCACAAATGTTATATTTGGAGTGAGTGAACTAGGCCACATAAAGAGCGTCTCCAAATACCAAGCTGTACTCAAAAGTTGTTGTATGTCCAAACTCTGCATGAATCGAAATGTATGCAGACGATTTAAACTTTTTAAAGTGATGTGCAAACAAAATATGTTCATGACTGTGGATGCTTAAACTCACACAGTCCCTGTGTGTGGGGTTGTTGGGCAACAACTGTTTAGTTTTGGGGGTTTTGACTAAACATGAGAGGAGTTGGACAGAGTAAATAGATTGGTAGTGACTTGTGCATGAGCATTTCCTGCTGATGGGTCCTGTCCTATGGAACGAAATTTGTTCCAATAGAAATTGAATTAAATTTTGGTTTTGAATTGAATTTAATTAGTTCTGAACTGAATTTAACCTGCTTTGAATTGAATTTCATCAGGTTTTGAATTGAATTTTGGGTTTGAATTGAGGTGAATTTGTTTTGAATTGAATTTTATTGGTTTTGAAATTGAATGAACAAGTAATCTGAAACTGAATCCAATTATCTGTACTGAATTTAAGATAAAAATTGAAGCATTTCATTCAGTTCGCACATTCAAATTCAGTTCATAAAATTCAAATTCAGTTCTCTAAATTCAAATTCAAGTTGAGTAACATCACATGAACGCCCATCGCAAGCAGCAGCCCCGCCTCCATCCCTCCTACTTCCTCCATGCATAATTTCTTTTCCTACGTTAGTTGAGCCTATATCCAAAAAAGTGGGCATGGCCTGCCTTATTTTGGAATAAGGTGACCTATATAATATCCAGGAAGCGCACCTCAGAATGAATTCTAAACCCACCCAACTATACACAGAGAAACGTTTACCAGAACTTTGGCTCTTTATCAATTTATTTGTTTTTCCAAAAAATGTTCACTAGTTAACTAGTGAGTGCCTGGTCAATCTTTGCAGGCCAAAAAATGCCACTTTTTAACCACCAAGGTCCAAAATATTGACTACCTGCAATAGTGAGGGTCATTTTTTTACCTTCCTAGTTAACTCTTACAGGTCAAAAACAACCACTGGTTAACTAGTAAGGGACAGAATGTCTACTAGTTTACTTGTTTCGGTGTTTTTGACCTTGCTAACCTTGAGCAGCACTAGTCAGTGGCCGTGCATAACTATTGATTTTTGTCACAGCAGTTGATATTTTCAGCACAAAAGTTGTAATTTCGACCTTGTTCAAAAAACTGCTTACTTGTTGACGAGCGCGTGATTGGTTAAGATTTCTTTTGGCCTGTGTTTCAAAAGGATAATTTTGTGTTATAATGGTATGTTTCTCCATTTTGAAACATTTGTCAAAATAACAGAATCAGCACACCTTATTTTTTTACAGGAAGGCTTCCCCTTACTATAAAACACCAACATATTTTGTTAAAATGGTAAACATTTGTGTTATAACGATAATTTTTTCTTGTTACAACCTGTTCAGTGGTTCCGTATATGTGAAAAGTTACTAAGCCCTACTCTCAATTTAACAAGCTTTAGCTTTGCTTCTTGCACACCTTATATCCTACAGGCCAACCTAATTTAGTATTTCTGGCCACACTATCAGTGTTTGAATGAGCTGGGCTCAGGAACTGATGAATGGACTGTATTAGGCAGATTATGATGTGGATGTCTCCTTGGGGTGTCGGTCAGAAAACAGGACAATGAGTTGAAATGACAGGAGTTTACTGGCGTTTTCTTATATTACAGGGGATGCAGCAAAGCACAGGGTACACAACTGAATCATTCAATGTACTGTGGTGATTAAATAACCAAGGGGATGAACAAAGGTGGTTGTGTGTGTGTGGCTACAAGGGAAAAAGGATATGGGAAAATTCCTATTAATAAACAGAACACTACTGAACAGACACACAGATGACTACACGGAGAACAGCGCCCTCTAGGCGTTATTACAATGAAAGGTGTAGCAGCTGTGGTAATTTCCAGAACACCGATTAAATAGGCATAAACCTAGCGAACTTCTACGTAAAGATACTAAGCCATAAATTGGCGAAAAAACGGTTGATTAATATCACATATCACTTCTAACTTACTCTAAACTTGAAATAGGAAAGAATTGGTAGTAATAATTGCAGGCATTTCAAGGTATTAGGGCAATCTAACTGAAAGAAACTTAGCTTAAATTTGAAGGCAAAAAAAAACGGTTTCCAAGTTTTCATTTGACATTTCCAAATGTCTGAGACACAATATACAGAAGAAATAAGTAATAAACAGTCAACATTAAGACAGAATAACTCACTTTTTGAGACAATTACGCACACAGAAGGAAAAGAGAATCCCCAGCATGGCTCTCGGCAAACGCTTCATCAAATGGCACACATATGACTGACCGACTAAGCACGGGACATTATTAGCATACTCAATGCAATTGGACACATGAACATGAATATTAATTACAATTGCATGACCGGGGTGCATGCACACAATTAACAGGCAGTCTTTCTAACACAGCCGCCCCCAAATTTGTGGCTAAATTTGTCCCTTGGAAAGGCTGCGCTTGGGTCAATTGTGGTTGGGGTCATCAAGGTTTTCCTCTGCGTCGGAGATCTCTGGCAGTACGATCAGGCGGGCGATGGGCCTGGTGTAGACTCGATCGTGGATCTTCACATCAGCTGTCCTCACCCGTCCGTCGACGCTTGGGAAGACCTTGACCACTTTGCCGATCTGCCATGAAGATCGGGGTACTTGGGGATCGATCACCAGCACTACCATGCCGACTTCGACGTCTGGAGAAGGATTCTGCCACTTCCCTTGGGTCTGTAGTCCCAGCAGGTAATGTTTGATGAAGGCTGACCAGAATCTCTCTGCCAACACTTGGGAATGCCTCCATCTCCGTCTGCTCAGCAGCTCTGACTCCGGATAGATGACCTGGGGTAAGGACCCATCTGGCCGCCCCATGAGGAGACAATTAGGCGTCACTGGGTCTGGATCTGCTAGGTCAGCTGAGACATATCCCAGCGGCTTTGAGTTCATTATGGTCTCAATCTCGGTAAGGACAGTCCTAAGGACTTCCTCTGTCACAGTCTCTGAGCCCAGTGTAGCGTAAAGGGCGGCCTTGACCGACCTGATCTCATGCTCCCATGCTCCCCCAAAATGGGGAGCTGCAGGCGGATTGTAATGGAAGCTGATCTATCGCTTGGCAAGGAGTTACTGCAGGTCAGGGCTCAGGTTGCTGTAGGTTTGTTTGAGTTCGGACTCTCCTTCGCGGAAATTTGTGCCTTGGTCAGAGTAGAGTTCGGCAGGTTGACCACGAAGGGCAATGAACCGTCTAAGGGCCAAGAGGAATGCGTTACTGTCAATGGATGTCAGGATCTCTAGATGGACTGCCCTAGTTGTAAGGCATTTAAAGAGCAGGCCCCACCTCTTCTCGTTTCGGCGCCTATCTTAATCAAGAAGGGCCCGAAGCAGTCCATACCAGTAGAATGGAATTCTGGTTTGTACAGCCTGAGTCAAGGTGGCGGAAGGTCCATCATTTTCTGACTAGCTGGTTTGGACCTCCATTTCTGGCATTCTAGACAGGCCTGTTGGTGCCTACGTACTGATTCCCTTCCTCTGAGGATCCAGAACTTCCGGCGAAGCTCCGCAAACACGCGTTCTGGACCCGGGTGGCACAGCTGAACATCATAGGCCTTTATGAGAAGACGAGTGTTAGGGTGGCTAGGATTGAGAACTACAGGATGGATTGTGTCTGCTTCAAGTCCTTCCACGTGTCTCAATCGGCCTCCAACTCTGATGAGCTGGGTGGCGTGGTCAAACTCAGGGGATAGGCAGAGTAGTCGGCTACTTGAGGTGACTGATTTTCCTTCTTGTAGACGCTGATAGTCCTCTGGAAAACAGTCTGTCTGGACTCTCCTCAATACTAGGAACTCCGCTTCTCTGAAGGTATCTGAAGGGGGATGACCAGTCAAACCCGCCGCCCCATGAAGGTCCTCAGCTACTGCTTGCAGCAGGTCGTGCCAGCTGGAATGCTTGCACCCATCAGTCACGGGTGATAAGGTAAGGGTTAAACCACAGAAAGCTGTATTCCTCAGCTCTGTGTCATCATCCTCAGCTGGTTCACCAGGATTTGAAGGCCATTCACTTGGAGGCTGCAGGAGAAACTGCGGTCCTTGGATCCACCGGTTAGGGCCTAATAGTTGCTCCAAGGGCTTCCCTCTGGTAAGGTCATCTGCCGGGTTTCTGGCTGAATCTACATATCACCATGATTTCGAGTTGGTCAACTCCTGTATCTCTGCCACTCAAGTGCCTACAAAGACCTTGAAGTGACAAGATTCAGAGTGCAACCAATGGAGAACGGTGGTAGAGTCTGTCCAGTAGGTGGCTTCCAGGATGGGCAAGGTCAGCTTTTTCAGGAGAAGAGCAGCTAGTTGGGCACCTGTGAGGGCTGCGCAGAGCTCCAACCGTGGCATTGAGTGCTGTTTTCTGGGAGCTACTGGTGATCTTGCCAGGAGGAAGGCGAGGTGTACATTGCCATCAGTGCCTGTTGACTGCAGGTAAGCCACAGACCCATATGCTTTTGCTGAGGCATCACAGAAAATGTGGATGTTGTGGGTCAGTGCGGGTGGCAAGTAGCACCTTGGCAGGACCAGTTGAGGCAGGGACTTCAGCTCGGATTCCCATTCTACCCAGGCTTGTAGGAGATGTTCAGGCAGCAGGGGGTCATCCCAGTCTCGATGCTTATCCCAAAGCTGTTGGACGATGACCTTCGCCCATGTGGTAAAGGGCAGGAGGACTCCAAGAGGGTCGTATTGAGTGGCCAACACTCGGTAAATGTTCCTCATTGTAGGAGCGTTGTAAGACACAGGTCTGTGCTTGAATCCTAGGGTGTTGATGTCACAGAACCAACTCAAGCCCAAGGTGGATTCTCTTGCTTCTGCTTTGTCCTGTGAAAGCCATAGCTCCAGTTTGCCTGATCTAGCATCAGTTGGAAGGTGGCTAACAACTTCTAGCTTGTTGCTGGCCCACTGTCGGAGGTCGAATCCCCCGGATGCTAGGAGGTCTCTCAGCTTGTCGATCAGATGGCGGGCTTCCCGGGTGGTTCTGAAGCTCTGGAGACAATTGTCAACATAGAAGCACTTCTCCACTGAGAATCTGACGTCTTCTTCTGCCGTGCTGTGGGATGTGACATATCTCTGCAGAGCAAAGGTGGCACAACAAGGACTACAGGTTGTCCCAAAGGGTAATACTTACCACTCATAGATGTTAGGGGGGTCGTCTCTCCTCACGTCGCGCCATAGGAAGCGTAACAACGGCTTGTCTTCAGGCAGGAGCAATACCTGGTGAAACATACCTCGTATGTCTCCGCTGATGGCCACACTATGCTGCCTGAACCGAAGGAGAACACCCAGAAGGGAGGGACTGATGGTTGGACCAGGCAGCAAGGCTTCGTTGAGGTTGAGACCCTTGTATCTGAAGGAGCAGTTGAATACTATCCTGTCTTTGCCATTGTGGTTTACAATGAAGTGGGGAATGTACCAACTTTCCCCAGTAGGGGTGGTCTCAGAGGACAGCTTGGTCACAACTTTCGCTTCCACTAGTTTCTTGATCTCTGCACTATAGATCTCTGCTTTGCCAGGATCTTTAGCGAGATGCCGCTCCATGCTCCTGAGGCTAGGCATGACAGCTTCCTTGGGTGCCTGGAAGCAGGGCGTGTTAGTCTTGCGCAACAGTGGGGTGGCATAACGAAAGACTCCATCCACCTCTACTCTGGTTGTCTTAGCCTCCAAGCAGCGTTTGGCCTCTTGATCCTCTCTTGACCTTGTGACCTGTTTCTCGCAACGGTAAGGTAAGACATCAAGTTACCACAGGCGTTCCACGTCTCTTTTGAGTTCCAACTCGGCAGGACTCAGGGAAAGGAAAAGACACTGTTGAGACTGGAGCGGTGATTGGAGTAGACGAACTGGACCCTGTAACAGCCATCCAAGCCGTGTTTGTACAGCAGCTGGCCCACCTGGTGGTCCGAGACGAACAGCTGTGATTGGTGTAATCAGATGGGGGTGGTCCGCACCGATGAGTAGCAGGGGTGGTGCATTTTCGAAGAGATGCAGAGGCAGGTTTTGAAGGTGCTTATACTTGCTGAGGAGGGCGGTAGGATATGAATGGTCAGCTAAACCAAGGCGTTCGGCTGTGAAGGCTGCTTTGATCTGGAATGTCTTCTTAGGCTGGTTCGCAGGAGACAACTGGAAGGAGACAGTGGAACCACTAAGGATTTGTACATCCTGACGTATGGTTCTCAATGTCAAACTCCCCACTGATCCTTGAATGCCCAGATTAAGCGCTGCAGCTGCAAGCAAGATGGTTCTCTCTGATCCATCATCGAGCACACCGTAGGTTTCGAGAGTTTTCCCCTGGTAGCGAATCAGAACTTTTGCAACCTTCAAGAGGTTTCTTTTGCTGTCTGTAGGCTGGTCCAAGTAGAGTGTTTCAGTGGCTGACTTCACCTGGCTTAAAGGCACTTAGGGGCTGGCATCTTTGGCATTCACCTCATGTAGGATCTGGAGGTGTTTGCCTTTGCAGAGGCTACACGGCTTCTTTAGTGTGCACTGCGCAGCCTGGTGGGTGCGTGCACACCGCCAGCATCGATGGTTAGCCTTTATCCAGTTAACCATCTGATCTTTAGTGAAGGCTTTGAATGTTGTACACTGGCTGAGGTAGTGTTCGCTGTTGTTACAGTATGGACAGAAAGCCTGTGATGTGGCTTTCTTTGGGGCAGAGTCAGCTGACGTAGTGGCAGAGTCAGCTGATGGTTGCTTGGGCACTTCATTGGCTCCGTGCAGTACTGTAGCGGAGTGAGCGGTAGGTTTTGTTTCTCGCTCAAACTTTTGAGCTGTTTTCTGCCCCTTTTCTGGGTTCGTAGAGGGTGTTTCCTGACACCATGCCTAATAATGTAACCAATCAGACAGGTCCGTGAGTGTAAAAACTGTTCCACGGTTTCGACCCATCTGGCGACGGAACTCTGACCTCATCTCGACTGGTAGCTTACTCAAGAGGCGGTCCACATGGGAACCACATCTTAGTTCCACTTCCCCTTCTGGACCCAGAGTAGCAAGCATGCCAACAAGAGCTCTAATTTCTAAGGCAAATCTCTCAAAAGCAATTGCGTCTCCCCTGCGCACATCTGCTGAATCCATTACACTGGCAATTTTCTTGAGAGCTATCTTATGGGGCTGGCCATATCTCTCAGTCAATGCAGCCATGGTGTCAGAATATGGAAAGGGAGAGTTCATGAAGGAATCTGCCACCAGACGTGCTTCCTCGAGTTTCAAGTGGTCCAGGAGTATTTGGTATCTGAATAACTCTGTAGAGTTGGGAGGTAGAAGGTTTCCAAGGGCTCTCTTTAGACTAGTGAACTCGCCAGGGTCTTTAGTGACAAAGTCGGGTATTGTTGCTTCAGGACCCCTGTATGATTTCTCTTGGCTGGCAGGGTATATAGGAGCTTGTGCAGGAACTATAGGATATAGCGGTTGTGGAGGGTATCGAGGCTGGGGTGCTAACAACGGTGGTTGAGCATAAGCAGGTCTGGGTGGTGGCATTTGTGGCTGAGAATAACCAGAGAAAGCAGGCTGACTCGGCTGGAGGCCAGGAGGTGCATGAGTGAAAGACTAGTGAGGCTGAAGACGGTATTGATTTGTTAGCTTGGTTGAGAAGCCTCCTTTGAGTGGAAAACTAGCTGATGGAGGTTTAATGGGAGTAAGGGATGCAACTTGGTCTTTCACTATCTGCAGCTCAGACATCATTTTTCCTTAGAAGTCACTCAACATCTGGTCTCTGTCTGTCGGTTCTCCAGGAGGCATTAGCCGAGAGGAGGTAGGATAATAAGGCGGTTGACCAGTTGCCGAAGGTGACTGCATTGGGCGGTTGATGGCAGGCTGAGAAGGTGCAAGCGGCTGTTGCACTGCTGGAGTAGAGTGAGCTAGCTGAAGTGTTTGTTGCGGCACTGGTGATGTGTGCCTGGATACAGCATGGAAAGGATACGGCTGTATATGCTCAGTACTCGGCTGGAAACTGTGCTGGCTAGTTGACACTGGTGACTGCAGTTGCTGTCCTTCCCATGGTCGGTGGTAGGAAGACCTGGGTGGTTGATTACTTATCTGTAGCAGAGGAGGGCTAGGATGGCTTAAGACAGGAGGCATTGAATGCAGCCCGTCTTCGACTAGAACAGACAACAGTTCACCGCTATAAGGTGTTTCAGCTCTTGAAGTAGGCAGAGCCTCCATTAGCTGCTCTGGCATATATTGTAGCCTCTCTTCAGTACCCTGTGCTTGCTGGTGCTGTATTTCAGAGGGGGACAGTGGGAGTGGAAGGCTCCGGCCATCCGTCAGATCGTGGTCTTGAAGATATCTAGGTGGATAAATCTGACGCCTAGGCCTCAGGTCTCCTGGCTGGGATAAAAATAACTGCATTTTCTCAGGATTCAGCTTTTTCCAAGGCTAACACCACAATCCGGCTCGAAGGACCTTTGTTTGAATGAGCGGGGCTCAGGAACTGATGAATGGACTGTATTAGGCAGATTATGATGTGGATGTCTCCTTGGGGTGTCGGTCAGACACAGGACAATGAGTTGAAATGACAGGAGTTTACTGGCGTTTTTTTTATATTACAGGGGATGCAGCAAAGCACAGGGTACACAACTGAATCATTCAATGTACTGTGGTGATTAAAAAACCAAGGGGATGAACAAAGGTAGTTGTGTGTGTGTGTGGCTACAAGGGAAAAAGGAGATGGGAAAATTCCTATTAATAAACACAACACTACTGAACAGACACACAGATGACTACACGGAGAAACAGCGCCCTCTAGGCGTTATTACAATGAAAGGTGTAGCAGCTGCGGTAATTTCCAGCACACCGATTAAATAGGCATAAACCTAGCGAACTTCTACATAAAGATACTGAGCCATGAATTGGCCAAAAAACGGTTGATTAATATCACATATCACTTCTAACTTACTCTAAACTTGAAATAGGAAAGAATTGGTAGTAATAATTGCAGGCATTTCGAGGCATTAGGGCAATCTAACTGAAGGAAACTTAGCTTAAATTTGAAGCAAAAAAAAAAACGGTTTCCAAGTTTTCATTTAACATTTCCAAATGTCTGAGACACAATATACAGAAGAAGTAAGTAATAAACAGTCAACATTAAGACAGAATAACTCACTTTTTGAGACAATTACGGACACAGAAGGAAAAGGGAATTCCCAGCATGGCTCTCGGCAAACGCTTCATCAAATGGCACACATATGACTAACCGACTAAGCACGGGACATTATTTGCATACTCAACGCAATTGGACACATGAACATGAATATTAATTACAATTGCATGACCGGGGTGCATGCACACAATTAACAGGCAGTCTTTCTTACAATCATAAACTATAATTACAACACAGGTGTCATGGTTCTACCTGCAGGCCCTTCCCCCTGTTACATTCCTCACCTCCACCTTAACGGGCAACAGCTGTGGCTCGTTAAGGTGGAGGTGAGGTTCTGTTATTTAAGGGCTGGCTGCACCACATTTGGGTGCAGCAGTATTCTCTTGTGTGGAGCCCTGTGATGTGTTGTGTGCTGCTGCTTCCCTCCTGGAGTTGGTTTTATAATTTAAATTAAAGATTTTTATATTTTTACTCAGCCCGTGCATTTGGGTCCCTGGTCCTGCCTTTGGGTACATGGTCCCAGTCCCCGCCGGTTTCTTGTCTTCAGCCGGCGGGGGCAGATCCATGACAACAGGAGTTGAAATACACTAACGCATATAAACTGGCTCATATGTTATTGGCCTACATTTAATATAACTCTCCCATCTTCTCTTTTGCAGAGTCAAGACTGCCAGAAAGTCAGCATAAGGTACTTTACAAAGCATTGCAATCTATAGCGGAGAACCCCCGGCTGGGGTAAATTATTAAAATTTTTTTTTCTTTTTTTTTCTCCGGCACATAAAATATCAGTTTCTGGTTTTGTGGTCCTTCAGCCATGGCAACAGCTGATAAAGGAATGGATTTACACCAAGTATTGGATATGTACTAGGAGAAAACCTGGATCTATAAAATCATTTTAACATATGCCTAATTCTGAAATTGCAAATGCCCAAGGCAGTCAACTTATGGGAAATAGAAACCGACATCTGTAAATGAACAACACCATTTCAGCTACCTCATGGGATTTTTTGGTAGATAGTGAAAGAAAGCTTCTGGGTCCAGTTTACCAAGAATTAACAACACAAATGAAAATTGTCACTCTATACTGAACATGGATATGGTTCAGACAAGTTTGTTGTGGATCTGCGCTGGAGGTTTCAGTTTTCTTTGCACGTTCGTATTTGCATATTAGCCAGCGCCTGGCTTTTGTACTTGTAATGTACTGAAATATAACTTGCTTTAGGCAGATTTGAATCTCAGATTTTAGGGAAATGCAGACATTGCCCCCCTCAGTAAAGGAATGTGAAAAGACTTTGCACACATACAAGACACTATAGTTGAGGTCAGCCTTTGTAGGGGACATTAAAATAAAATGGGACATTTAAACTCCGTTATCTATTACACATAAAACTGTACATATCCAATATGTGCAGCTCAAGATATTACATGAAGTTCACGTTTATCGTAGATATGACAGAGAAGCAGGAAGAAAAGAAGATCATCACAGACAACATTTTTGTACTCTAATTATTCTTGCAGTAAAGGTCATTTCTGCTTTTGAACATTAGTTCTGTTCCTCCCCTGAAAATAAGCAAATATACAGTATCTTCTTCAGTAAGTAGAATCTGAATTATGATTAAAATTACTCAAGCCGGCCACAGAGATGAAAAAAATGGGCATCCTAAATAAGCTGAGGTACCTGAAATAGAAACCAAAGTATAGACAGCAGGCACTTACCTTCAATGACACCCCATATGGCGAATGCAAATGACAAAAGGATGCAAGGAACTGAGACTTGAAGACAGTACAGCCACCCAGCCCTGTTCCTTTTACCTAAGCAGAATAAAGTGAAGTATTCATACACATCATAATATTGCCAATTGTATTATTTACGACACAGGTGTACTCCCAGCTGATGAAGTCAGAGAGAGAGTGACCTCTTGCTGGCAGCAGTAATGTAGTTCAGTGAAACAGCTGCACACCTAGCAGTTGAGAGTTTGGTTTTTAATGACTGAATAACAAAAATCACCAACCATTAGTGCCTTTCTTGGTGCTTGACTCCTCTTCCTCAACATCTGACCCTGTGGTAGAGAAGTTATTACAACACATATCCTCGCGCACATGATTTTTGTTAAGGAAATATTTAGTTGAAATAATGGGTTGTTTTTTTTTTCAAATTAACTGGAGTACAGTTAGAAAGACACTTAACAGAATAGCAGCTGGGTAGATGCCCCACCTAATTTCCCAACACAGCTTATGAGGAAAATCCTCAAACAGTGGTGAGAAAAAAGTCCCCAAAAGGAAGAAATCTGAGGAGCATCCAGTCTATGAGCGGGAACTGTAGTAGGGTAGTCCATCCTGTGCATGACTAATCTTGTTCAATCGATTGTGTACAGGGTCATAACAGCCCTGAAGTTTGTCAGAGGAAAGGTCTAAAATATGAAATGTGTTTTATAACTGGATATTCCCTATAGCCTACACTGTACACTCAATTATATCCTAAGTCCCTTGCAGCAAACACCTGTAATTCAATGTCAAATTGTTTGTGCGCACGAGACGTCAGTGAAAAATAGGTGTTTTTTTCTCTGATGTCTCCCCATGGGCCTATTTATTAAGTTATTGTATCATTTGCACATGATTTCAATATTTTGAGGACAAATAGGGAACCGTTTTCACTGCGTTTCACAGGGATGGGGTCATTATGTTGCACACTTAGTAAACGACCTTGACCTTTATGACAATTAACAGTCCCCTCAGTAAAAAGTTTGGTTTCATTGACAAAATAACAGAAGTTACGAACCATTAGTGCATCTCTTCCTCAACTCCACCTCCTCGGGCTTTGACTCTAGAATAGAAAAGTTAATATCACAAATCCTTGCACAGACTTAGGTGATGAAAATGTTGTTTGATTAGTCATGTACAGGGTCCCAACAGTCCTGATAAATTAAATGTCTGAGGAATTATTTAAAATAAAATATGTGTTGCATAGCAATCTGTGCCCCATAAATTACATATAACATAGCATGAATGGCGAGAACAGGCCATTCAGCCCAACTACGCTTTCCAGTTTCTTTATACTATTGTGAATATATTCCTTCAGATACTCAATGACTCAATGGTATCTAGCTTTAAGTCAAGCCTGCTCTTGAAAACCCCCAAGGTCTCTGCCTCAACAATATGGTCAGGCAAGCTATTCCACATTGAAATTACTCTTTGGGTGAAGAAATATTTCCGAATATTAGTGCTAAATTTACCTTTGGTCAACTTCCATTTGTGACCCTGAGTTCTACTCGCAACACTTGGTTGAAGGAATCCTACATAATTCACTTTGTTAATCCCTTTACTATATTTAAAGACCTCAATCAAATCACCACTTAGTCTCCTTTTCCTAAGACGAAAGAGATTAAGGATCTGCAGCCTTTTCTCATAGCTCTCATCATTTGTACCAGGAATTAGCTTAGTGGCTCTTTTCTGAACTTTCTCTAGAGCCTCTATATCTTTCTTAAAGTATGGTCTCCAGAACTGTACACAATACTCCAGATGTGGTCTGACGAATGTGTTGTACAAAAGAAGCATCACCTTCAATACTTTGGCAATGTATCCCAGCATCCGATTGGTTTTTTTAACTGCTACGGCACAATGGCTAGAGCCTGTGATGGTTTGGTCAACAATCACCCCCAGATCTTTCTCGTGTGCAGCACATTCCTGTTTTTAACCTCCCATGAAGTAATCCCGTCAAATGTTTTTATTACCTACATGTACAACTTTAAATTTCGCTACATTACATTTGATTTGCCACATTTCTGCCCATTTCTGGATTCTATCCAAATCATCCTGAATCACTTTAGTTGACTCTATTTGCTATTTGCCAAACTATTTGCCAAACCCCCCAATTTAGTATCATCTGCAAATTGAACTAATCTGCTCTCAATATTCCTATCAAGGTCATAAATGTAGATGAGGAAAAGCAGGGGTCCCAACACCGATCCCTGGGGGACGCCACTCCCCAGCATACCTAGCTCAGATGAGATACCACTGACCACCACTCTTTGTGTTCTGTCCGGTAACCAGTTTTGAATCCACTCCAGAATACCTCCTGTAACTCCAATGGAGCTCATTTTAAAAATTAGTCTCTTATGCGGTACTGTATCAAATGCTTTCTGAAAATCCATGTGTATAATATCAAAAGCCCTGCTCATAAGTCTTGGTGGCCTCTTCAAAAAATTCCAGAGGGTTTGTCAGGCATGACCTTCCCTTACGAAAACCATGTTGGCTAACCCTCAAGATACTGTTATGTTCAAGAAATAAGTCCAACTCATCTTATATGATAGATTCCAATATTTTGCACGCAATGCAATTTAAACTGACTGGCCTGTAATTCCCTGGCTCGGTATGGTCCCCTTTCTTGTATATTGGTATTATATTGCCCTGTTTCCAATCATTTGGTATTTCTCCAGTTTCTAAAGACCGTCTGAAGATGGCGGATAGTGGCTTAAAGATGATCTCACCAACTTCTCTGAGCACTCTAGGCCATCAGTACTCGCCGCCTTATCTGCCTTTAGTTTATGCAACTTGTCTAATACTTTGTTTTCCCTAACATCAATTTCCGCTAAATAATCTTGAGCATTTTACATGCCCTCTGGCTGAAAAAAGGTCCACTCTGAGGTTAAATTCTCAACAAAGTAACTGTTTAAGGCATCCACAATATCCCTGTTATCATATTGCAGCAATCCATTTTTATTCTTTATGCACTTAACCTGCTCTTTGACTTTCCTTTTTCTGCTACAGTACTGATAGAAGTGCTTCGGGCTAGTTTTTGCCCCCTCTGCAATTTGTCTTTCATACAGTCTTCTAGCATTCCTCAGCTCTTTTGTGACCACAGTCCGCATTTTACAGTATTCAGCCTTAGTGTTCTCATTGTTCTCCTTTTTGTACATCTTGTAAAGATTCCTCTTTTTCCTAAAAATCCTACAAATACTTTTGGTCATCCCCTGAGGATTCTGCTTTTTCAGCTTACTATTGTGATTCTGGTTTTGCCTTGCCTTGCCAAGTTCTGACTGCCATATGTGTATTTTGATTCCTTGCCATGTCTGACTATTCCTTAGAATTATGTATTGTGTATTTGTTTGCTTTTCATTTCATGTATTGTCTTACTTTTGATTTTTCCATGTTTTACTTATAGCCATAGTTTTTATTCCAGTCCATGTTTTGATTTTTCCATGCATTCCACTTATCTCCCCCTGTCTGGTCCTTGGTCTTGTCTTTGCTCACAGCTCCAGTAATGCGTGGCACTCCTTCAGGTGATTTAATGGTTTCTGGTTTCAATCTTCCTTCCCCATCTCGTTTACTTCCTTCCCCTTGCTTTTTCTATATTACTAACACATACTAACAGTTTGTTGTTTTTGCTAATTTACTAACCAAGACTAACATTGTATATAAGACTAACTTACTAACAAGCACTCGGGATTGTATAGCTGCACTTACTAATTGATTAACAAGCTCTCAGCACTCGCCCTATTCTAATCTCCGCCCCTTGTCTCTCCCCAATCTTCGCTGCTGCGTTTCAGTGGAATCTCCACACCTTCTTATGCTTTCCTTTCTCTTAGTATCTGTGCACAGTAGAACTCCTTGACCGGAGCTGTTTCATTGTCTATAGGTTTGTCCCGTGATCCTTGTCCCTGTTTTGGCTTCTGCCAATTTCATGTGATTAGGTTCTTCCTAATGTGCTGCTCCCTTGTAATCAGTATCACTGCTTCCACCTGTGTTCTGTTATCATGTGACCTCCCTGAAGTGTATATTAGATGTCTCTTCACAGCACTGCTTTGTCAGATCGTTCTCTCATGCTTACCTGTGCCACGTTCATTTCGCCTTGTATCCATTGTGATTATCTTTCTGACTGGAATGTCCTTGACTACCGAGTTTTGCATTCTCCCTGTACTTTGCCGCCTTCTTGTGTTTTGAACCTTTTTCATCTGACCCTGATTTTTGTGATTGGTGCCCTAGTTACAATTCTGGATTTCGCCCATTGGATTCTGATTTTGGATTGTGGACTCTGTACTGTTGCCTGCTCTGTTGGGGGGTTTCCCCCTTCAGAAATAAAGCCTCCTTTTTGCATTTTACTGGTTCTCACGTGTGGTCCATTTCGTAAATCCTCACACTTACTTTTGGACACCTTTGGATTGAATTTGCATTGTAATTCCAGTAAAACCCCCTTAGATCTTTACCACATCTCATTTACAGATTCACAGTCCTGGAGTGTCTCCCATTTTATTTCACTTAGATATGAGCGCATCCTGTCAAAGTTTGCTCACCTAAAATTGAACATTTTTGTTTTTGAATACACCTTTTTAACTTCCCATGAAACATCAAAATTAACAGCAGAGTGATCATTTGTCCCAAGTGGCTCCAATACCTGAACATTACTAATTCTATCTGGGTCATTACAGAGCACTAAGTCTAAAATTGCCTTCTCTCTTGTAGGTTTATTAACATACTGCACCAAAAAAATTATCATTTATAACAGCAAGAAATTCTTCCTCCTCCCTACCCTGTCCTTTCACCATTTCCCAATCGATACACGGATAATTTAAGTCTCCCATAATAGTCCCTCCACCTCTACAAGCTTGCGTAATCCTCTTAAAAAGCATTACATTGACTGTACTGTCCAAAGCTGGAAGTCAATAGCATACTCCTATGTTTAAACCTGTCTCGTGTTCGCCAATGAGCCTGACCCAGATATCTTCACAGATCAAGGAATGTTCAATTTCGGGAATTTCCTGTACATTTATGTTTTTGTTCACATAGATCGCTACGCCCCCTCCTCGCCTATTACATCTATCCTTCCAAAAGAACTTATAACCTTCTATATTATATTCATCTCCATCCTCTTCACTTAGCCATGTCTCTGTAATCCCAACTATGTCATAGCCCTCACTAATCATAACGGCCTCAAGCTCTGGAAATTTATTTTTTATGCTTCTTGCATTTGAATAAAAACATTTTAGGTTATTACTAATGCTGTTCCCCCTTGATTTCCCATGCGGCCGCTGCTTCAAGCCCCCCAGTACGCTTTGTTGCTTTAAAAGTATATCATCAATAGTGCATGTAACGCCGTCAGCTTCCATCAGGGCAGTCTGCATTTCCCTATGTGTAACACTCACTAACCTCCCTGCCCCCCGAGTCCCTAGTATAAAATAATCCTGTGCTACCCTCAAAATATGCTGGCCCAGTGCCAAGGTACCCCTCCGGTACAGGTGCAGCCTGTCAGGCTTGAACATGTCACCCCTGTCCCAGAAAAAGTTACAGTGCCCCATATACCTGTACCCCTCTTTCCTACACCAGGTTCATAGCCATGCGTTAAACCTCCAGATAAAATTCTGCTATCCACTGCTTGCACATGGGTACCAGTAGAATCCTGGAGAACACTACCACTGAGGATCTGCTCCTAAGCTTCTCAGCTAATTCCACAAATTTGTCTTGCAGAACCTAAAACCTACCCTTACCTATGTCATTTGTCCCAACATGGACCATGACAACTGGATCCTTCCCCGCTCTGGCCAGGAACTTGTCCGCATGCTCCAGGAGGTCTCCTACCTGGGCACCAGGCAGGCAACACACCGTACGAGACTCCTTATCGCGTGAACAGACTAGGCTATCTATTCCTCTAAGTATTGAGTCCTCCACTATCACTAACTCTCTTTTCTGAGGGGTAGAGGCCAACAGGGTGCCATGCTGCTCATCAGTCCCCTCACTCTCAAGGTCAGGGGCCAATTCGAGTTCCTGCAAGGGCCGAAATCGGTTGGACGCCTCAACCTCTGGAGGAGCTGTCGCTGTACGGCGTGCATGCCCTTCCTTGCGCTGTCGACCTACAGTCACCCAACTTTCTCTCCCCGCCTGCTCTGGGATCCCTGTACCACCCTGCTTTGGCGTACACACCATTTCTCTAAACAACATACTATTTAGTTCCTCTAGGAACTCTACTGATTGAGAACTATGTTGTGCCGCCAACTGGCCCTGAAGATCAAGGATCTTGCTCTCCAGATGCTCAATTAGCTGGCACCGGTGGCAGACAAAGCCTCCATGGAAATCGCTTTCCAAAAGTGCAATCACCCTGCAAACGTCACATAGTTTTGGCCACATTTTGAACCCTCTACCAAATGACTTCGCTCACCCTAGATAAAAAAAATTACTAATGCCGAGACAGAAGCTGAGGAACCACAATTTATTAATGTATTAACCTGAGAAGCCCTAAGCAGCAGTTACAATAGAAACCGTGGGGAAACTATGTAAATGGATTATAAGCCTCTTTAAACAGGGGCTTAGTTTCAGTTAACAGAAACAAAATACCAAATTGAGCCAAACTCTACATGTAATAAGCACTCCTAATAAGCCGACTTGAGTTTATCTAGTCCCAGTACTATTAATATACTAACCTTAAAATATCACAGGGCTTAGCAGATAAAACAGACTGGCTGCAACGCCCAGGAGAAACTGGAGGAGGGGAGGAGGTGGAGCACTCCGGTAAAACTTACTGTTTAAATTCCAACCTAGCCGACTGGACGACTCAAGTGACTGCTGCCGTACTAACTAAATATTAAATCTCAGATCCCCAGCCAAAAATGCAAACAGTACTTATCTAGCTAGCTAGCCGCAAATCCAACCAAGGGTAACCGAGAAAAGAGTAAAGCCCCGGTTCCTTTTAATTAAAACGGACCAAATAAACAAGTTGTTTACTATATGAGCGAAGTAAACTCTGTACCTCCCCCAACAAGCTGTCCTAAGCACTCAACCAAGCAAATAAACTTTAATCAGCTGATCAAGGCACAGGAAACGGAGGAAAATACAAAGATAGGGTAATTTGCAATGTGTTTAATCAGAAGAGCCCTTCGGTAATAATAAAATGCGAAAATATTCAAGCTTGGCAATGCATTTATGCGGTAATGCAGTCAGGATAGAGAACAAAGGGGACTAAAAAACTGCGGTGAATGTCAATATTTATTGGCTTGAAGACTGCATGAAAGGCAAGCGACTAAGTATGAAAACAAGCCGGGTTATAGTTAGATATCCAGGTCATTGGATAATATTTTTGTTCGTTAGCTAAATCAGCTGCAGAGAAACCAGGCGACAGTACCTCAGTCCTTGAAAACAACTGTTTTACTTTGTATATCGCACAATTCACTTAGTCAATTATTTAGCATTAAATTTATTCTCTAAATTTAGTGTTTAAATTTATTTTACTTTATCTTACTTTGCTTTGCTCCCAGCAGACTGAAACCCCCCCCCAAAAAAATCCCAAAAAACCCCCGTCACCTTTGTTTGACCAGATTAGCGACTTAATTTGGCTCTTTGCTCACCGAGTTGTTACAGGGGGAAAAAGAGGGAGGAAGATTCTCCTTGCCCCTAATGCGGCAAAGGTTATACCTCGGGAGCAAATCGTCTAATCTCTATTACTGTTTGCGCCTAAACACACAAATTATTTTCAGAAAACCCTGTTTAAACAAGAGTAAATCTTCAGCTTCAATCCCACACATCTTCCTCTGTCTCAACCCAAGCAGAATGATACACAATGAACAGCGCTACAGCACAGCCAAGAGATCAGCAACAGCCAACGATGCAACAGCCCTACAGATTACATAGTGCACACAATTATGTCCCTGTTTTTAAAGGGGAACTCAGGGATAAATCATAATGCTGTTTTATACAATTATAATTGGTAAATAAATATTGTAAAATACAAAAATGTGGAATTTTTGTTTTCAAAGACGAGATGAATGAGGTTTTATTCCCGCTAATTAGTTGTCTTCTGCTTCAACGGTCGCATGATAATGACGTACCATCACCCTTCGCCCAGGGGTATGCGCTGTTACTGTCGGATAGTGTGATTGTCCCAGTCCATTATTTTATGACAAAAGATCGTTCAACATGGCCGCTTGGCTAGTTGCACGAGATGGTTTTCTTAGATGTACTCAGCTAACCATAGCTACAGAAGTGATGGTCCTGAGACTGCATCTGACGGCGAGTGGGAAGGTAAGTGAAGTACCAACAATATTAAAATATGTGTCGACCGAATGTTAGATTTATGAAACAGCATTTCAACCTTAAGGAATATTTACACATTAATTACCAGATATTTTCACATTTGTTGTCTATCGCTTAAAGCCAGTTCATCAGTGAGAACGACTGGAAATGTGATGCTAGTTAAAAACCCTCTCGTTTCTCGGTCGAGCAGCTGATGTCTCATTAAGAGTGCCAACGAACAAACATCAGTCCAGGGTAATCGAGACAAATCTTGCAAACATCATTCCTGGTTAATTAAGCCAAATCCTGGGAATATCGGCGATAGCTAAAATCACATATCCGGGATGATATACCTGTCATCTGCTCAGCGTCTGATATAGACTGATGAGTGACAGAAGCAAACCGTTAATGTTGAAGCAACCCTGCGTATTTCAGAGAGTACTTAACACCATCTCGTGCAACTAGCCAATGGGCCTTATTGAACGATCTTTTGTCATAAAATAATGGACTGGGACAATCACACTATCCAACGCAATAACAGCGCATACCTCTGGGCGAAGGGCAACTGTTCATCATTCTCGGGCGACGTTACGTCATTATCACGCGATCGTTGAAGCAGACGACAACTAATTAGGGGGAATAAAACCTCATTTATCTCGTCTTTGAAAACAAAATTTCCATATTTTTGTATTTTACAATATTTATTTACCAATTATGATAGTATAAAACAGCATTTTGATTTAGCCCTGAGTTCCGCTTTAAGGACCAGTAATAGCAAAATTGTGAATGTGAATGAGACCTCAATGAAAAGCAAGTTGTGAAACGTTTGAAAACATGTATAAGCCCATAGAAATTTACTAAGCTCTATTTGATTACTTCAGTACCATATTTAAGCTAAGTAACATCACAGACTAAACAAAGAAGAACCAAAAAAATTAACCCGGGTGTGAAAGAAAATTCATCACCAACTATAATTGTAAACGGGAGAAAAATGTCAACACACCCACCTTTCTTTTTTCTTCCTCCTTTAATACAAAGAACAGCAGGGATGCAGCTTAAAACTGCAATAACTGCAGCAGCGAAGGTTAACCCCAGGACACATAAGTTTAAGGTGGAAAATCCTATGAAAGTAACAGAGATGTAAGTTAATCAAAGGCTACACATACAGAAAACCATACGTATCTGGACTGTAGGGACACAATAGTTTTTTTTTAGCACTGAGCTCCAGCACATAGGATTTGGAAAGAAAGAATACACGGTTAAAGCAGAAAGTGCCAGCTTTGATCTGCAGGTATTTACATTCAAACTATGTGGGAAATTGTCACATTTATTCATTTGTTTATTTATTTAAATATACTAATGTTCACTGCTAAAAATTTATGGCCTGCACTGTGAGAGCATGAGGTGGTACAGCAGAAACTGGCACCATTTCATCTTACTTCTCTCTCTTCGCTATTTCGTAAAATAATCACTTCTACAGTTTTGTGATCAATGCCAACATGACTGCACTTAAGGCTCTCGAGCAAAGCAGCAGAAGTGGGCCCCACAAAGACCAGTATTACTGACAGAACCTCTTGTTTTGTCATTAATCCCCTCCAATCGAGCAACCGCATCTCCGCCTTGACATATACATAACAGAACACTTCTGAAACCAGTGTGAATAAAGTAATGACAAGCAGCTTTTTAGTAGCTAAAATATTTCTCTTAGTTTATAGATAATTGAGGAATTTTACTATACGTACCAAAGAATATGCACATTGTATGCTTTTTTCCCCTTTCTTCCAGTGCATTATATCAATTTTTGTGCATGTAATAATCCCGCAATGTTACAAAAACCAAGGTCCAGGCCAAAAGGAGTAATTTTCTCTGACAGAAAACACAGCTCCTAAACTGCTTAAAATGCCGTCGTTTTAGTTCTACCGTTTCTGTCATAACATGTTTTTGACACAACGTGACACATTTGCATAATGCCTGACCAATGGCTAGTATAGCACACCTCAAAACAAAGCAAGGTACAGTGGAGGCTGGGCCGGATCTACCATATGGGCAATCTGGGCAAGTGCCGAGGGGCCCTTGGGCAGGGAGCGGCCTTCCGTGATGGGATTGTTTTTTTACGCTTTTTGCGGTTCATTACGAGAAGAGAAAATGATTCGCATCGAAACGATTATCATTTGCGTGAAGGTATAGTCATTTAAGCGAGGACACTGCGGCATTACAACAAAAGCAAATCGAGCATTAATGGTATTTTATCCTTCTCATGTGCGCAGCGCTTCTTTATTGCTTTGTCACTCGCCACAGTAATAAGGCTAGCAAACACAGTTCGCTGAAAACAATTCCAAGTCGCCGTATTGAATCTACGCTCAAAGCCGAAACATTTTTCCCCTTTAAAGGAATCCACTAGACCCATTTTTTTCTACCCTAAACAATTGCTGAACCTCTGAATAACAACATAAATCAAGCTGGATGTAGTGATTTTAGTACATCGCGAAAAAAAATGCTATGATCGGAAAGGCGCGAGCGAAACAAATATGCCTTCGTGGAAATGTTGCGACGTCACACGAGGTCAACAGTCGACTAACAACATGGCAGTCTCCAACGTGGCATCGCAATCCGATCGCGAATTCATTGTAAGATGCCATAATCTAAAATCAGTATAATGTGTGCAAATACTACTGTTCATTCAAGATGCACAAGGGGAGCTTCTGAGCACATTGCAGAAAAAGTAACTGATGTGATCAGTCAATTAATTTGACATTTTATTGCTTTGATACTCACCCTGGAAAGCTCACGTTTCTTGGCGGCAGTACGGGGTCTTTTGGTTTGGCTTGGTGAAAGACCAGTTCAAGTTGCGGCGGTAGGATTAGCAAGGAGGTTTTTACAGGTGTTTGCCGACGTAGCAAGTGTCCCATAAGTGCCTTCGGGGCATGTCGTTGGCACAGCTAACGGCTTCAACTCCAACCTCGACACACGACCCATCTGCCACGATAGCCAGTTTTCGTAGCAGTCTGGGGTGAAATTTTCACTGCACAGACAAGTCGATTTCGACGGTTCTCTCCATTTAGACCACGGGCCCCGTGGACCCCCCCTTCACCCATCTCGGGATTTTTGTAGACATATATCTCTGAAAACTATGGTCCAAGAGCTACCAAAAGCTGATTGTCTGCAAGCATATCGTTGGTGGGTGTGTCTCTGGTGAGCCTTTGAAGATCGGTACCCCCTAAAAAGTTACAAATATCGAATGTATGCCTATACATGGAACAATAAACACATTTAATGAATGTGAATTCCAAATATAGGTACAACCCTGTAGACAGAAAGGCAATGAAAGGTAACTGCATACAAAGAGCTTAATATTTGTTAGATTTGTAGAAAAATATGCAAAAATCCTTGAAAAATTAGGCCTCATTTTGAATTTTAAAGTCAGGTTTTTAGCCACCTATGGCTATAATAATACTAATATATGCTCAACCTTGGTACCAAATTGATCCCTATTCATTTTGCCATGCCTTGCAAAGCACAATTAGGGTAGAAAATTATTAGTATTCCTTCCAGAAGTTCATATTTTACCCCTACCCCCATCTACACTTAGTGGCTTCTAATTTTTGTTTACATGGTTTTCATCTATTACACTTAAAATAACCACTGTTTCTCTATCATCAAGATACATATAACTACAAATCCATTTGATATAAGCTTTGGTCGTAAAACTACATATAATAAAAGATACACAAGACCTAACACATAAGTATTAATTAATGAATTTTATGCTGAAACATGGCAAATAGGGAAACATTGTGATACAAAATGCATAGTACACATTTGTCTATAGGCGATGAGTGTTCTTCAAGCACTAATACGAGGTTTAGTTTTCAGCAAAATGACATCATCAAGATTATCAAGTTCAGGAGAATCATTGTCATCTTTGGTGCCTGGGTCCTCAGTCAGTACATTTACAAGTTCTCGTGGTAGTAGGTCACCTCCAGTCCATCTGATGCTTAGCTGTCCATCATCTATTTCCAAGCCATGCCCACATGGTGGTGGAAGGTCAGGTCTAGCTTTGTCAGCATTGTACCACACTAATGCTTGGTAATTTTCCCTTTCAATGTGCATACTCAGAGCATCTTTGCATGGGGGGAGCAGGCTCATATCAGCTCCACTGTATGCAGATAGGAGTGTTCCTGACTTTGGACTGTATCTTTGTAGAAACTTGTCATGCCGTAGGGTGTTGATATCAAAGGTTGATGACCCACCATAGAGTAAGCATGTAAACTTCTCAAGCTGCTGAATTGTGTCATTTGCCAGAATACTGGTTCTTCCAAGTGCCAAAAATGTTTGTACATACTCAGGTTGTGCTCGCAGTGTTTTCAGTACAGTTTTTTTGCCCTTTCTCACAAACGCACATGTGGTGTCACAGCCACTGTAAGCGTGGATGGCTGATTGTGCAGAGCAGAAGTCCTTTTCAGTGTCATTGATCACCTGATTGATCTTGATCAGTCGTCTCTTGTTTCCAGCACCAGTGTTAAACAGCACACTTGGTTCCATCTCTTGCACGAAATGCAGCAATAGAACAAAGACGTCAGTGTCTGGTGATCTAACAATGATGATATTTGTTGGGGATTCTTCAGCAGAGTGCAAGCAATGAAGAATTATGCGAGTGTCAGCTTCTTCCTGGGTGGACGCGAGTTCTTCAGTTTAATCTGCAATTGTTTCCAAGCCATCACATGATGTCAGGCAGTAACACGTCTTCACAAACAAAGTATACCTTTCTGCCTTGAAGCTTTGTTGCATATTTGCATTTCTTCCATTCAACCAGTAGGAAGGAAATGAAGCTCTGCTTGTTCTTATCACAAGACAGAAAAGTTTTCCAGTCCCTTGGAACTTTGGTCAGTGAACCTTTGAGGTGAGGTTTTGAAGATCCTCTGCACATTCTTTCAGTGCTCTTGATTGACAATGCTTCATATTTGTCAGTGATAAAGTCTACTCGCTCCACCTTTGGAAGTTGGTCAAAGAGACTTTCTGCAAGCTCCCCAAATGTAGTTGGCAGGGCCATTTGTGCCTGAAATAGTGCACAGCCATCAATGATGTAAGTGGTTCCTTGTTGATTTGGCTTGGTAGCATGATGAGTATCATTCTCTATAGCATGCATCAATTGGGACTTGTTTGTTTTCACAGGGATGCCGTCCCTTGTTGCCAGTGACCATGGCACAGGTCCCAGAGGGCAGCTAAGTACTCGTTCAAGACTTAGGTTATGCTTCAGTGAAAGGAGAATGAGCTGGCCAAAGACATTTCTTTCTGCAGTCAGTTGCTTTGTTTTCTTTGTGGCTCCAGTGACTTTCACTGACTTTGCAAGATTTGCAAATGTCTTCATGTCCTGTCTTGTAATTGGTGCATTGAAGCTCTTAGTTTTGTCAATTAACCTCTCTTGGATGAATTTTGATCGGGCCTCTTTTCCCATTTTTGCTGCTGTTAGGAGATGTCTTCTTCAATGTCTTTTGTAGCAGGTGCTCCAGATGACAGGCAATACAGGTTGTCTTTGTCTTCAACTGCAAATGGTTTGATGAAATGTGAGATATCCTGAAGAACTTTGTTGGTAGCTTCTTCATTGTCTGCTATTTCAGAGGGTCTGACATCTTTGTGTGAGTTTTTAGAGGGGTCCACGTCTGCCATCTCCATTGTGGCTTGCAAGCAACTGGCTCTGGAATGCCTTATTGTGCACCAACGGTAGTAGGCAGAGTGGTTTCTGCTAAACCCAATAATGCCCCCTTGTGTCTTGGCATGTCTGTTGATGGTTTGTTCAATGGTTATATCCACTGCATCTCTGTAGGAGGGAATGCTGGATCTGTTCACACTGATTCCTTTGTCCTTCAACAGATCTTCTGCCCCTGGGTGCGTTTTGTGCAGGTTTAGCATGGTGAGGATGTATACCACTGTATAGCAAGCATAGTTTGGATGGTTGAAATGGAAAAACAAAGAGCACATATCTTCCAAGGAAGCCAGATGAAGAATGAAGTTATTCTCCTTTGTTGCACGCAGGAACCTGAGGAGCATCCACACAAGGTCAAGGTACTGCATCCACATCCGGGCAGTTTTACCGAGATCTCCCTTCCGAACACCATCTTTGAAGGCTATGTACTGGTTCAGCATGTCTTTGCACTTTTCATTAGAGAGGGTCTCAGATAGATTTTCTTTGGTTGGGGACTCAACAAGCCTCTTGAATGCTGCCTTGCCTTCCTCTGATATCTCACTGGTTTCCTCAAATCTCACCAGTAGCAGACGTTCCATGGCCTCAGCAACAATTTTGTGCATTCTAATTGCTTTGTTGTAATGCTTGCCCGTCAACACCTTCTCAATGGCACCACTTGCACATTTGCCTGACTCAACTAGTATTTCTTCAAAGCCACTACACCTGACATACTTTCCCAGGGCTCCCATAAATGCACATGAGATATGGAAGCCTCCCAGCCTCACAATGACATCTGCATATGCTTATTTACACCATCATTAATCAACATTGTAAATAAATAGGAATCAAATTGATATCAAGTGTAGGCATATTTGAACACTTTTGCTACCATAGTAGGTGAAAAACTGCACTTAAAAATTCAAAACGATGCCTATTTTAAACTTTTTTCTCTCATTTTACTGAGATATATGAAATGTATAAAGTTTTTTTATTCAACAACCCTTCATCACACATTCCCCTATTGGCTAGAATCCATTGATACAACTTAAATGCATTTAAAGGGTTAATTATAATGTGCATAGGCATATCCCAAATATTTCTGATTTTTGGAGGGGTACCGATCTTTGAGAGCATGCCACGGCCACACCCACCAATGATTTGCTTGCAGACAATCAGATTTGAAATGCTCTAGGGCCATAGTTTTCAGAAATATATGTCTGCAAAAATCCCGAGATGGGTGAATGATTTCGGTATCTGGCCCATGGCCTAATTCATCTCGCGTCCTCTTGACAAAACGCTTCCAGGCATTCCTCGTCGCTGTATCTTTCGGAAATTCGTGCAGTGTTCTCACACCAGGCTCCGAAGATTTACTACAGCCGTACAATACACACGTGTATACCATTATCAGCGGCAACGTTAGACCTGGACTAATATCCCTCCCTTTATTAACAATTACTCCTGGCTAGTTCTAGATGGGTTTCCTTTATCAACACGTTTTCCATTTCAAGAATAATCGAATGGCAATTGAAGACACAGCTTCTCTACCCCATGCGATCTAACAGCGAAAAAATAATGGGCTGCATTCAGTACCAAGGACTTCTTCGGTACAGAAAAATAATTTAATTGTAATTAGGTCTATGCGCCGGGACTCGGCGACGGCATTTCAAAACTCTTGAGCGAATGAAGGTAATTTTGGTGACAAGTACTTGGTTTCGTCAGTTTACATTTTCCGATCAGACAGCTGTCTGTTTTTCACAGGGAGTTGCGTGACCGTGCTGCAAAAACAGGTGTACGTACTTGACGCCGAGATTACCTTAATTCGCCGAAGAGTTCTGAAATGCCGTCGCCCAGTGCCAGTGCATAGACCTAATTACAATTAAATTATTTTTCTCTGCTGAATGTAGTCCATTATTTTGTTGCTTTTTGATTGCATGGGGGAGAGAAACCGTGTCTTCAATTGCCACTCGATTATTCTTGAAATGGAAAACGTGTTGATAAAGGAAACCCATCTAGAATTAGCCAAGACTAATTGTTAATAAAGGGAGGGATATTAGCCCAGGTCTAACGTCGCCGCTGACCATTATTATACCCGATCACTCGTGAAATGAATAATGTGGCTTAATTTGGTAGCTCTATTATCCACGGCACTTCACAGCACAATGGCGTCTAGCTGAACAGCACTGCGGAAGTGCGGCCTCGCGACAGTGTAAACACCTCGTGTGACGTCTCACGCCTTAAGCTCTCTGGGCCCGAAGCGTCTTTTAGTTCAGTGGGGAAGGTATGGTTTCGACGGGGACTATGTCAAAACTACTGGACAGACCGGGATTAAAGGTTGCTAGTATGTTTTAGGTAATTACAGAGAGTAAGTTTGGGCTAGTATACTGAACAGGACCGTTTAGTCTGGTGGAACACTTTAACCAAAATCATATGAAATTGAGGGGTGCACGAACCATAACATGGAAACAGGTCGCATGATTACTTTTCACTCATTTCCAAGCGAAGATTCACATCCTGATCGTCACAGAAAGTATTTATCTGTTTACAAAAATGAGTCGTTAGTAGCAATGGAACTACCTGGACTCCTGCCAAACTTGAACTTTTTAATAGTTTTATTTGATTCTGCTTTGTCAGGATAACCTCGTGGGGGGGAAAAGTGGTGCACTGAAGACCCGAATTAGACTGAGTGTCATCTTTTATGCAGTAATTAAAATATTAAATTGATTTTAAAAAACGGCATCTTGTTAGTAAATAGACCTTGGTCTCAGGGTTGACGACGCACATTGATTATGCGTCGTTGTCGTTCACCTCCTGATTGCATTACGCGTATCAAAATTTGTTTGAGTCCGATCTTAGCCTAAGTAAAACTTGTCTGCTTTTTTTCTCCTTAATTGAATACTTGCAATGATTTCACCGGAAAAGCCAGCGACTTATACTGTCGATCACTAAATATGATTGCATGGCCCATCACTTTGTGAGTGCCATTTTATGGGTTTATGTGCTTCAGAATCCAATTATAATATTGAACATTGTGTTTCCGGTATTAGTTCGAACTTGCAGTGCCGTCTTAACTTGCAGCTGAAATGATCATACAACCTCCCATCGACTGAAAGTGTATGTTGAAGTTACGCGGCACAAGCAAGTGCTGGAATTATATTGTTTAGATCACCAGAAATGCGGGTGCATTTTATCTTGTTGCATGGTTCTTCATTTGTTAACTGCCACGGTAGGATAAGTTTGTTGTGTACACAGATTGTTTCAAGCATTCAGTCAGCATAATAAACAAAACATTGATATTCATTTTTTTAAGGAAGAGAAAGTGTTATGTCTCCAACCCCTGCCCGCCAGCTCCACGGGGCAAGTCCTTTTTGAATTTGGGCAACCTTTTATTTGACTTGCTTGCCTGAAGGGACAAGCGGGAAAAATCCTTTTTGTAGCACCCTGACTGGACAGGCATACTTGCACCCGACTCAGCTGGACTTTGTCATTCAGCCTTTGATCAATCGGTTGGTTGGACGTTCATATAATTAAGATGAGGTTTCGTACCGTGTGTCTCCGGATATTTGTGGAGTCAGTCTGGTTGGGCGAAGGCTCCATCAGGAGCCTGCTGTATTCTGGGTGTCAGTAGCTTTGTCATCGCCTTCTTTGGAGGGTGTGGGTGTTAGGGAGGGGGGCCCCATGAGCTTCAGTGCCCAGGGGCCCCTGGGGGTATTAATCCAGCCTTGAGTGGAGGCTGGGAAGAGTTTGGTTATTGTGTAGTACCGTGTCCAGAGGACACTGTACCTGTTCTCAGTGCAAAGACAAATTGCCTTTTTATGGACTTCCAAAGGAAGACAAAGTGAAGAATCAGTGGTAAATTTAATCTTTACCATTATTTCCTAATTATACAATCCCAAACTTTTATTGTGTTTTCTTCCTTCTACAGAGTATGGCTTCCTAAATCATGATTATAAAACGGGTACTTCCCATCCTTAAATGTGATTGGCTGAGCCGCGTTCCATGCCGGTATTAAATTACTGTAACCCACTATGGCAGGCCGCAGCACTAAATATCCCTGCGCAAGGAACTGCCCTGTGCTCAGCTGACTCGTTAGGTTACCTTTATTTCAAGACTTTAAGCTCGCTTTTTCTGTCCCCGCGAAGTTTAGCCTTTTAACCAGATAACCAGTTGGCTATCTACCTAGCTAGCTATTGCATTACAACGTTCGATATCACCTTTGTGTTGTAAGCTATGTTGCTAACTTGCTCATTATTTCAGTAGCCTATTAGCGATAAACACACAAGAAAAAGTCAACAATTTACTTTGAGCTGTATGTAGGGTAACCACATCCATTGTAGTGAACGCTAGCTAGTTGACAAGCTGGCTAGCGAACTAATGCACAATTCAACATATTTTCCTGGGTACCGGCAAGTGTGCAGGACAAAAGTCAATCGTTTCCTACTCTCGCTGCTGGTTGTAATGATTTGGCCGATCGGCGCAAGTTAAGAACAAGGAAACTCGAAAACGTAACGCACGTAAAATTAATTAACAGGGCCAAGCTAGTTAACTAGCTGGCTAGCAAACTAATGCACAATTCAACATATTTTCCTGGGTACCGGCAAGTGTGCAGGACAAAAGTCAATCGTTTCATACTCTCGCTGCTGGTTGTAATGATTTGGCCGATCGGCGCAAGTTGAGAACAAAGAAACTCGAAAACCGAAATGCACGTAAAATTAATTAACGGGGCCAAGCTAGTTAACTAGCTGGCTAGCAAATCAATGCACAATTCAACATATTTTCCTGGGTACCGGCAAGTGTGGAGGACAAAAGTCAATCGTTTCCTACTCTCGCTGCTGGTTGTAATGATTTGGCCGATCGGCGCAAGTTGAGAACAAGGAAGCTCGAAAACCGAAACGTACGTAAAATTAATGAACGAGGTCAAGCTAGTTGACTAACTGGCTAGCAAACGAATGCACAATTCAACATATTTTCCTGGACACCGGCAAGTGTGGAGGACAAAAGTCAATCGTTTCCTACTCTCGCTGCTGGTTGTAATGATTTGGCCGATCGGCGCAAGTTGAGAACAAGGAAACTCGGAAACCGACACGAACGCAAAAATTTTAACGGGGTCCTCGGAGACCAAAGGAGACATTCAAACTAGCCTGCTTTAATAGTATATCTGCATTAGCGAGCCCAAATAGCCTGATGTGACATGATAATGGCGCTAGATGAATAAGCAATCTTAGCATCGGTGTTGCTGGCTAACCATTCTGTCCACTCTTAATTGCTTGGTGGAAGTAGTTCTCAATTTTATTGTTGCATTATTACCGATAAATTGTCGATTTTTTTTTTCTTGTGTGTTTATTTAATTGGGCTATATGTAGGGTAACCGTTTTATAAAAGGAATAAGCCCCTCGAAGCACTGGGTTACAGTGATTTTATAACGGCGGAGAGGCACTAAGGCACTCTGCTGCGCGTCGTGCCTAAGAATGCCCCTCCGCCGTTATAAAATCACTGTAACCCACTGCTTCTCGGGACTTATTCCTTTAATAGCTAATAATGACAGAATGAGCTTTCAGTGGCAGGGCCTTAAAGAGACAGGAGAGACAACAGGCTGTTTCAGGCTGAGTGAGCCTGAGGTGCTTCAGGCACAGCCTAACTCTGTACTTACTTGACTAAAAGCATGGACATATTTGTAAATACACCACAAAAATGAAAATATTAAACTGATAAATGGGTATAATATGACCCCCAACAAAAATCAACGGAGAAAGGTAAACTTCAGATACATTAAAAAATGACATATAGTTTGCTCAATCCTATGCTTATTTCTTTCAGTTAAAACACTACTGTTCTTATTTCTTTCCACTTCTCTTGCAAATTTGCTTTTTGGAGTGACTTAGTGTCATGGTTCTGGAGGCTGGCGTTTGTTTGGAAGCTTCCTTTGTTACTCTCGTCTGGGACAGGATCGTTTTGCCCACATTGGATTCTTTGGCCAGCTGGCATTAATTGTGAGTGACGCACCGGACTCTATTTAAGCCCAAGTTCCGCCTCGCCACCTTTGCTAGAGTGTCTGTCTTACGATTGCAGTGTAGCCCATAGGTTCTCTAGCTGGAGAGTTTGTTAGGAAAATTAGTTACAAAAAAGGAAAGAGTTAGTTGGTTTTCCAGGGAATTTTTTCCACTGATTCTCTCTCTCCCTTTATTTGTTTTTGCACCGTTTGGGAGCTTAATTGTTTTTTCTCGGTTTCCGAGATCTTTCCTTTGTTCGATCAGTCTAGCTTGCCTCGCTTCCTTATTTCTCATGGACGAGATATATGTCCTTTGGAGACGCGAGCCCCTCCTGTTCTGCCTGGTTTCTGTGTTTGTCTCATTACTGTACTTCCTTTCTTTCCGGCCACTGCATTTGGCGTCTCGAATAACCAGCCATAACACATAGCAAACGAGAGCAAACCACTTGTTCACCCTAACATTGCATGCAGTAAGCACACTTCCTCATACTAACCTTGTTCTTGAAGCCATGCAGGTGCATTAATCGATTCACTGTCTGTATCAACTCTGCACATGAATTCTCCTCGGTCTTCTGTTCTTACATCCCTCAGTTTCATAGAGAAGTTTCCTTTGGGAATCTCCTCACTGAAGAACTCGGCGCGCCCTCTGAATCTCTCATCCTGTGACTCTGGTCTGCTCTCCCCTTCATCAAACAGCAGCACCAGGATTTCCCCATCTATCTTAATCCACTGAACTTGTAACTGTCCGAGTGGGACATGGGTGTCCACTGTGCAGTTCAGAATCACATCTTCACCAGCGTATGCAAACACAGGCTCCACTGCACCAGTCACAGTCAGATGCTCTGGGGAAAAAACACAAGTCCATTAAAACTTGAGTATCACTTTTAAAGGGTGGGGCACCCACAGCCTTCACTGGGAGCGGAAGCTAATACGTCCTTATTATTACAGACTGTACGCAGATAGCAAAAGACATTAATTCAATGTGATTGTCGATTCAATGTGTATGTTGATTCACTGTTTAATTACAGTTACCATTTCAACGTTTGAAAAACTTTTATTGAATTATAGATTATGTTTTTTCAATGTTGAAATGCCCAACTGTTATGGCCCCAATTTGTTATTACATTTACAACAACAGCAACAGCAAGGGATGACAGACACAGTTTTTAAAACTTAAACAAATTTAATTAACAAAGACAAAAACAACTAACTAATCTACTATCTACAACTAATGCTCAAGAGTGATTTACAACAAAAAACAGAAATATTTACAGTCCCTTTTTGGTTGGGTCCCTTGGTGATGTCCTGGGTGAGGAAAATGCTCTAACACAGGCAAAAATCTACTAAAAGCTTCACAGGTCTCAAACAGAATGACAGGTTGGGTCACATGTATCCTTCTCCTTGCAATTTCTCCTACTACTTCACTGTCTCAATTCTCAATTTTAATTTTCTGGGACTTGCCCCAGACATGCCCAGAACATGTCCAAACATATCTCCAGTCTGGGCTTAACAAAAAAAAGGTAAATACTGCCATCTAGTGGCCTATATTCACATCACACTACAATGCATTGACATTATTTCAATGGTGCTGATGGGGGGGGCATTGCCATCAGAGGTCGCGTTACACTTTCTGATTGTCCGTCATTCTGACGGACAGGGGCATAAAAATTCCGTCATAATCAATTATCATCCGTCATTTTAATTTTATTTTTTAAAATGATTATCGTTTATTATTTTTTATATAAAATAAACAATAATTTATAGATTACGCATTAGCTGATGCCGACAGTGATTCATATAGTCACACATTGCGCACTGTGGATTTTTGAACTTACTGCTGTATGAACTTTATAAAACATCATGAATGATTCCCCCCCATACACACGCAGTAACAGTGCACAAATGAACAATGCTTTCAGTTATTGCTGGGCTTCACTAAGCCTAACAATAGTTTAATCAAGGTTGATTCATTGTCAGAATTGATTGGAAATTCAAGGTTATTTCCATGTTGATCATAGCGAGCACTTTCAATGTTTTTTTCAATATCTGACATCAATGTTGATTGCAATCTTCAGCCTGACAATATCACAAGGTTGATCCAATCACTTTTTGCTATCTGAGTATACGTGTACAAAAAAGTGAATTATATTTTTATTGTGGGGTGGAGGTACTTACCAATATCGATTCTCACTGTTGTCTCATGAGATTCCAGGTCACTGTGAACAACACACTTGTAAAGCCCCTTGTCTTTAGAAGTTACATTTATAAGCAGCAGAGAGAAGTTTCCTTTGGAGATTTCCTCAGAGAAAAACTCAGCCCTGCCACGGTAAGATGGACTCTGAATCTCTGGCCTGCTCCCTCCTTCCTGGAACATATGTACGATGGATCCAGAATCTTCCCTACTCCACTGCACCTCCAGGTCGAGTGTAGGGAGTGGTGTGTCCGCAGAACAGGGTAGCGTCACTGACCTCCCTGACTGTACAACCAAGGGCATCGCAGGACCTAGTACGGTAAAAGCTGGCCCAGAAAAGATCACTTCATAATTCCTCCAGAATACAAGCAAGAACCAGTGAAATATATCCCTGTTATTTGTTTCACTTCACAAACAAGTTCTAAGCCAAAACGTAAAATAGAATACAAGAGGAGTTTAACTTATACAAAGTTAAGATATGGCCTGTGGGGAAAGGAACGACTGAAAACCGAAAATGCGCTGTTTCAGTTGTAGTAGTAATAATAATAATAATAATAATAATAATATAGCAGCGTATTAATGCTAAATTACGACGATTATGTGGAAATCTTTATCGTGTCAGTAAATCGGAAAAACTGCATCAGGGAACAGACCATATACGCTACCTTCAGTCCTGATTGCGATGAACAGCACTCCCAAGCAGAAAATTATCATCTTGACTACTGACACAATTTGTCCCCGTGCAAAATTTTCTGAGAGCGAAAAAACACGAAACAATTAAGCGGCTTATTGAATAACATTAAGAAAATGCTGCCTCCTCAGACGCGTTCTGACTGCAAAGGTGAAAATATATTTTTACTTTTGCTTTCATTTATCGCCCCGCGCGTTCACCACATTCAGCACAGCGGCACCCTCCTGTGTGCAGAAAAAATAAGCGCAAGACACCGTCCATTCTGCCAGAACTGTTTTTGAATACGTTAAGTTACCAAGGGTGCTTCTCAAAGCGTAGGCTGCAGCCTTCGAAGGCTGCATTTTTAGGGGTCGTCGCTCAATTCCATCCGCCAAATCGATGTAATGTCATTTAACTTCCGTTAAGCAGCTTTGTTTTAAGCGCCATTGATTTCCCTTACCTTGGGTCTTATTTATAAAAAAATTGAGTGGATTTCATACCTAAATAATACGTACGCACAAAAAATAAAAATGACATTTTGTGGAAAATAACCTAATTTATAAACCTATGGGTAAAATAAACTGCATGGAATTTTCATCGATTAATCAGGATGGACTTGGAAAATATTGACATTGTGCATAATCTTAATTTCCCTTTTTTTAATGTCACGTTTGTGTTTATAAATCAGAAATCTGCAAAGAAAGTGACGTAGTAGGCTACGTATCTTTTTTGGGTCTACGCACCGTATATAAATGAGGCCCCTTAACACGAACCCCTAACTCTAAACCCAGCCTTAAACCCAACCCTGCATTTAACTTCGGGTGTTACTTAATGAGTCGGTTGCAATCTTTGAAGGCTGTATTCGAGGGCTGCGAAATCAGTGAAGACTATGCCTCTGTCAAGGCGCCTCCGAATGCAGCAGAAAAATATAGGCCTTGTCTTCGCCGGCTGAGTTTCGAGAGGCTGCACTGCGAAACGCTAGGCAGCAGCCTGAATAGGCATCACTTCTAGGCCGCTACACCGTCACCGTATGTTCCGAGGTGAAAGCATTGCTTAATGGGCCCGAGGAACTTTAAAAGAAATGGAAAAAATCGTAATAAGTTATATTTTAGTCGAAACTGCAAAAAGAACATTTTGTAGGCCTTACTCGGCATTGCCTCATCATTCAGGCTACAGTATGACAGTATTATATACAGTATTATCTTGACACATAAAAGATCATCTCTGAATCCCTGTTTTGCTATGGCAATACCTAACGAGTCATCGGTATTTAAATGTTTGTGAAGCAAAAACTAGCGAGTTGATCTTCCATTAAATGATCGATTTTTTTTAATGACAAAACTGACCAAGTTGAATTAGCCAATTACGAAACAGCACACCTATTACATAATCTGTCTGGTCAGTCCCCTTGCAGACCATTTGATGTGCAGGACATAGGCGCTACATGGTCAGAATCCACGTTTTTCACATGCAAATAACAACTGAAAAATAGCCTCAAGAGGGAAGCATGTAGTATGCACTGATAAAACTGTCACACGCCGTAGCATCAACGTAATTGCAAGGTTTTTTCTAGCAATTTTCATAATTGAAAATCAACACTTTTGGATCATTTAGGCATGGATACTGACTAAATAAATAAATAAAAATAAAAAAAATTCTCCCCTTTATATTTCTAATTACGTAGCAAATGAACAAATACAGGCCAAGTCAGTTTCATTGTCGGACAAAAGCGTAACCCCAAAGGAATGGATTCTGTCTTTTAAGTGAAAATCTGCCCCTTGCGGCGTCCTGGGTTTTCCTATAGCCTAACGCTCTTGAAATGCAGCCTTCATCGGCTAGACGTCAAAGGACGGTTCAGGTACATCCTTTGCGGCCGTGTGTATCCCATATCCCTGTGCGGGCGCAGGACCCAGGTGCCTAATTAATAGAGTGAAAAAACAACAAACATTAACAAAAATGGTGTCATATCAAAGGATATGTCAATACGAATTCAATGGTACCAAGATCTTTCTACGTAAAATATTAAGGAAGTTATGGACTGCTCAACTTCCACTAGTTTGGCAAATTGCGCGCCGCGAAGCTCTGAATGACCAGTATTTCCACATTGCAAAAATAACGTTAGCTACCACAGATGAAACACATCGATCACGAGACGTGCCGTCTTAATTAAATAAACGTTCCGTTCAGGGACTAAGGACTTACCGGGGTAATTCATTCGCCTCAGGGCCGCACACGACCACCAAAATACCGGTGCGAGAAACTTGGTGGCCCGCGAATGGAGGGTAATGGCAGTACAGTTCTCAGTCGTATTCATTGTCTTAGAGTCATGAATTTGTGTCACTGTGTATGTTAATTGTGTTCACGTTCAGTATGCATACCTTTATTTGTTTGTTACACATGTACTGTACAAGTTCACTAGTGACATTTCCAAGGAGAGTTTCTGACAGGTGCAAAGCAGAGAATGAGGAACACAAAGTTGATGTTCACTTTTTAATTCATCGGGGCACAAACCAAACAGTCGGCCAAGAAAAGAATGAACAGTAACAGGGAAACTGTGCAACAGTAACAGTAAATTAGAAAAAAATTTTTTTTGAGAAGTCCATCAATTCTGTGTTTTATCACCTCTTGCGGCTATCTGTGCTCCTTATTTGCTGCATAAAGATGGTCTGCTACCTAAAGTACGAGGTTAAGCTATTTCTGCAGGGGAACCTGCTCCTGGAGGGCTGTGGTCCCGCACATTTTCAGCTGTAACACACTCCATTCAAACCACTGAATGGTCAAGGGCCTTGACAAGCTATAATCATTGGAATCATGCTTGTTACAGCAAAGACATGTAAGCTGCAGGGTTATGGCTCTGCAGGAGTGGGGCTCCATACCATTGCCTTAGGCATTAAGGCAGAAAATTGCATCAGCTGCAAGTAGCAGTTCCAACGGATGATGCCCATTTCTTAGTGTTCTTGGTATTGGTTTTCTGTGTCTATTCTCCACTTCCCATTATTTTGTTAGAACAATCTTGCAGAAGATGGGCCTGGAGGAGAAGGTGTCCCCTCTCCAAGCCAAAAAAAAAAAAAAAATGGGACAATTTATTACAAAGTATTACAATATTTATAATAATATTATAATTATAATAATATATTCTATCATAAAATAAACATTGTGTTTATTAAAGTATGTGTTTTACTGAAATAGTACAGAAATGTTTTCATTGCATATGTACCATACACTGACACATTCATAACTGTAATGTATGTACATGAGTGTGTGCATCATGTATGCTGCCTGGGTAGCCCACAAATATATCAATGAATCGGCCCTGATGGTCACACACTGCCTGCAGTACAACAGAGGCAAACAGCTTTCTGTTGTTGTAGCAGTGACCATCAGGACCGGCTGGAGGCTTGATATGTACATGACAGCCATCCATCGCTCCGGCTGCATGAGTGAAAGCACGGTGTTGTGCCAACCCAGCAAAACCACATCCCACAGCCACGATCTCCATCTCTGTGGACGGGAAGTGGATGACTGAGGGCAGGCACGTCATCATTTTCTCCACCACACGATGGACTACCCTGTGTACAGTGGCAAGGGGTATGTTGAACACCCTTGACACCACCCTCTATGAGGAGCCACAAGCCAGCCAAAACAGTAGCACAAGGACTTCCAGCGTTGGACCCCAACCATGCTGCCTGTCCATGTGCAACAACTGAAGGAGGGCTGCAATAGCTGGTCTTCCAAGCCTGAAGTCAGGCTTTGTGTCGCACCCCTCAAAATATCTGGACAGGACTGGGACAGATGCATCCAACCGGCAGCAATGGAGAATCTACAGGATGAAGGGAGAACAGATATAATTCACAATTTTTAACATTGATAACTTCACTATATATCTTGGATATGGTTATAATGTAAGAAAATGAATTGGGACATTTAATAAATGTGCTGTGATATTACAGCTAATAAAATGCACTGTTAGGGGCTCAGTATCTGAGATTCTTCTTTGCAGAATGCTACAATGTCTGTATATGCGTTCAGCACTCCAGTTTTTTAAATTATGACAGGACTGAGCACAAAGGTGTGCTTCACTTCCTAACCAAATACCCATGGGTAGAATACATGTCAAATCAACATAATCGTCCGACAGCTGCTAACCACTTCACTGAGTTAGAATGGCTGCTGTATGCGGGGGAAGAATAATCACTCGAAACACGGCTTCTCTCCTAATATTTTCAGACCGAGTGCAAAGCTAGAACCGGGAATTGGGGTGGCACTGTTGTGATTCTGCATTCTGCTTGTCATGTTTAAGTTCTGTGCCCGGCTCTGCCATGTATGCTATTGTGTTCAGTGACCACTGCCTGCCTTTTGACCATTCTTAGGATTGTGTATTGTGTTTTGGTTATTTAGATTCCTGTTTATTATTTTTCATGTTCATAGTATTCTCTGCCATGCCATGTTTTCATTTCCATGCAGTGCACCACGTCTACCCTGTCTTGTCTTGTGTAGGTCTTTGCCCACGGTCCCTAGTCTTGCGTGCCACTCATTCGGGTGATTTATTGGTTTCTGGGTTTTCAATCTTCCTTCATTATCTCGTGTGCTTCCTTCCCCTCTCTTTTACTATCTACTAATCCATACTAACAGTTTGTTGTTTTCGATAATTACTAACCAATATTAACATTGTATATTTTTACTAACTTACTAACGTGCACTCGGGATTGTATAGCTGCACATACTAATTGACTAACGATCTCTCAGCAATCGCCCAATTCTAATCTCCGCCCTCTTGCCTATCTCTGTTGCAGCTTCTGTGAATTTCCACTTATACTTTGTGCTTTCCTTTTCTTTAGACTATGCACTTTAGTACTCCTTAACCGGAGCTGTTGTTTGTTCATAGGATTGTCTTGTGATCCCTGTCTGCGTCTTGGCATTTGCCAAATTCATGTAATTAGATTATTCCTCATGTGTCAGTCCTGATTATTGTTTCATTGATCACACCTGTTCTCCCTTGTCATGTGCTCACCCCGGATGTGTATTTAAGATGTTTGTTCAAGCAATTCCAGTGTCAGATCGTTCTCCCTAGTTTTCTCGTGCCGCGTTTCTCGCCTTGATTTCTCAGTGTTTATCTTTCTGACTGGATTGCCCAACTTTTGATTTTTGCCTTTGTGATTTTGGATTACTGTTGCATCTGTGTGTTTTGACCATTTTTCTGCCCGACTACGAGATCTGTTTGCTGCCCTGGTAACGATTCGGATTACGTCCAGTGGATTCTGGCTTGTCTCTCTGATAGTACTATTCCTGTGTACCAGACCCATTTCTGTCCGACTACGATTACTGTGATTGCTGCCCTGGTTTTTGATACTATTTTTGCCCAACTGGATTTCGACTTTTGGATTGTGGACTTTGTACTGTTGCCTTTCGCTCTGCGGGGGTCACCCCCCTTTACCAATACAACAAGCTCTACAGCACTTCCTGGTTCTCGCATCTGGTTCCTGATCGCAATACAACAGGCACAGACACGTCCCTTTATGACAATTAGGATAAACCTGGCTTCTCAATTATTTTTCTTTATTGACGCGTTTTCCAATTATCGTAATAGGCAACTGAAGACACGGTTTATCATGCGATCTAACAGCGATGAAGTCATGGGGTAAATTCCGTAAAACTGAGAATTGGGGTGGATGTAACATCTGTTTTAAATAATTATTAGTCCTGACCTGTTCGCAGTCATTTTCATGATTAACAAAATGTTTACTCCGAGAGTCAGTCAAATAGAGCCACATGCTTTTTATAGCCTATTTCACTGCCACTTTTTTCCCACTCAATACCGAGAGTAATTTTGAATAACGTTGATTTAAATTAAGCAAACGTTTCCAGATGAATGATTGTCATCTTACCTAATCGGGGAGAACAAGCAGCACCTGTTAAGTGTGGAGAGCTCTCGGAGTGAACATTTTGTTAATCATGAAAATGACTGTGAACAGGTCAGGACTAATAATTCTTTAAAACCGATGTTATGTCCACCCCAATTCTCAGTTTTACGGAATTTACCCCATGACTTCATCGCTGTTAGATTGCATGAGAAACCGTGTCCTCAGTTGCCTATTACGATAATTGGAAAACGCGTCAATAAAGAAAAATAACTGAGAACTAGCCAGGACTACCCTAATTGTCATAAAGGGACGTGTCTGTGCCACCCCAATTCCCGGTTCTAGCTTTGCCCCTGTTGTCAGCAACGCGTTAATGAAATTTATAATTCATCGGAGACGAGGTCCAGAGTTTGCCCCCACGGGTTTAGCGGAGGGGGATAAATTAAAGTCTTCCAATCCGACGTTTGGATCCCAGATAGCGTGACTACATAGAAACAATGCTGATTTTCCATCTGAATCATCAGAATGGTTGACTTTGAAATATCAATGCTAAATCAATGTTGAATCACTGTTACAATCACGATGGAAACCCGACGTTGATACAGCGACAGTGAAACAAAATTGATTTAAAGTTATGATTATAATTGATTGAGCATCGATTTCTGGTTGACAGGGTGATGATACTAATGTTGAAAAGTCATTGAAAGCACATTGATCTATGGTTAGGTTGAAATCTCAACATTGTTTCAATGTTCTTCTTAATTAAATAACATTGAAATACCATTGATCTTTAATTAGAAAATCAACATTGATTCAATGTTAATTGAGGGTGCACGTTCAACATCGTTTCAATGTCTAAACGTTGACCAAACAATGTTGATTTAACATTGTTTCAAAGACTCTTGGCTATCAGGGATGTGTTAACAATATAGGCAAAAGTTTTATTTGTATCTATATTTGACTGCTTTTAGTTGCCTACGCCTGCATTATCCTTTAATTCATAATAGCCGACAACAGAGTAATTTTTTATAAGTACCAAGCCATCCAGGACTACGAACCTGTCTTTGATCACCAAGGTTGTAGCCCGAACATGTAGACCTATTATGAACCCAAAGCAAATGATTCAGTATGCTGATACATTGCGACCAATGATCAGTTAGCCTCATGATACCGAGGAACCCAAATATATGCAATTATGCAAATAAAATGCCTAATTACCTTTCTACCAGTCCGGCACGAATAGGTACACCACAAACACCGACGTCTGCGTCGGGTTCGTCGCCGGTTTTCTCAATGGCGCCCCCAGGGGGGGGGCCACGGCCACTGCCTGAAGTCTCCGCGGCATCGATTTGACCAGCTTGTCACAAGTGTCCGCACTCACAGCTTCTCACAGGCAGTAGCGATGTTCTGCTTCAGTTGGTCCAGCGTAGTCGGATTTCTGTCGCGAATTTTCCGCTTGACGATGGCCCAAAGGCTTTCAATGACATTGAGGTCAGGCGCGTTGGCCGGCCATGCCAAAACTTCAAGCTGTTTTTTGACGAACCAATCTTTGGTCGATTTTGCCGCATGAGCCGGTGCAAGATCCTGTTGAAATATGAGGTCTTCTTCGCCGAACTGTCCCTCAACAGTCGGAATCAGGAATGTTTCCAGAACATCTTGGTATACGGCAGCATTGACAGTCTTCTTGAGGAAGCAGAGTTTCCCTACACCCCGAGCAGACATGCATCCCCAGACCATAACGCTCTGGGGAAACTTGACGGATCTTTTTAAGCACTCGTGGTTGTAGGTTTCGCCGCCACAACGCCAGACACGAGGACCTTGGTCACCGAAAGAGATGCAAAAGCGTGATTCGTCACTTTCTACCAGTCTTCAGCAGTCCACTCGCCGTGTTCTTTGGCCCACTTCAGCCGTTTCTCCATTTGTTTCTTGTTCAGCATCGGTTTTACTGCTGGAACGTGAGATTTGAAGCCGAGTTTCCGCAGACGACGGTAAGTGGTTGATCACGAGACGTTAGCGCCGGTCTGCTCGTTCCACAAGTCGCTGAGCTCAGAAATGGACTTGAACCAGTTGCTGACCGCGATCTTTCTCAGCTGCTTGTTGTCACGAGCAGAAGTTTTTCGGACGCCGGAACAGTTGGTGCGCTTGCTGCAGTCTTTCTTTAGAGCTTTGCAGATGGAAGACTGGCTGATGCTGAGCTGCTCAGCAATTTTAGTTTGGGTCAAGCCTTGTTAGCGAAGGGCTTGAATTTGAGTCACTATTCCCGTTGAGAGGTCGCGCTGCTTACCCATGATTGATTTTACAACTTAGAATTCTACTCAACCCTGACTTTATACTGCACAGTGAACACTCTTCACAGAAAACAAAAATTCGAGCACTTATTCTAATTCAATGAAATGACTTATGAATTATTCTAATTCAATGAAACAACAGTGGCATAGTTAAATGGCCTAAATGGGCCTTTTGGAAAGCTCAGCTGAGCAAATTTTTTACAGGTAGCGAGTTCAGTGATTACTCTAACAGGTAGGAAAGGCACGGCGAACGCCTGATTTGCTTTCTGCACAAAAAATCCATCAAGAAAATTTAACGATTGCGCTATTTCAAATTATTCTAATTCGTTGACCAGCACCTGTATAGCCGAACGTGGCCAGCTAGTGACACTGTTTCCATTGCCATTTGGCTTATTAACTAGGTTAATGTAGCTAGTGAGCTTGTGGATGATGGACTTTATGAAGAAACACATTTAGCGACAGCTAGCCAGCTTGCTAGATAACGAGGGATAGGTTTAATTAGCTATAAAGCTAGCTAGTCTCTCTATAATGAGTGATACTGATACTGTATCCGTAATCGCACTGAAAATGGAAAGAATCCATTTGCAGCGAAGCAGTGGTAATTGTAGCAGTTGCAGCAAGATAACATGAAAGAAGAAGAGACTCAGAGCCAGAACATGACTGAATCCCTACAAGGGAGGAACATCAAGAGACATAAACTTTGCGCAAAAGTGTGGAACAGGCTGCAACCTCAGTCACAGCCACAGAGACAGGTGAAGACAGCAAGATTTTGGCCAGCCACTACCAACCTGTCCCTGGACCCACAGGTGAATTTATCAGTGTGTCCTTGATGATGAAATGGATGGCTACAGGGTAAAATAATTTGGATAAATGTGCGGTTATGGTGTGTCTACAGTGAGTGAGGCATTTTCATGGGAATTATATAAAACCTTTGTCAGTAGTTGAGACTAAAAATAGTCTGAATAGAAATGTTGATTGGCCAATATTACAAATGTAATGGAGAACACTTACTACTCATACTATTTGAATTATTATTAGTATTATTATTATTGTTGTTGTTGTTGTTGTTGCTAAAAAAGCTGTATTGAAAACTATTGGAAATGTTTGTGTGTTTTTCTGAAACTTGAGGCAAATGTGTATGATGCTTCTTGTCTTTTTAATGAAAGGGAGTCAAGGACATAACATAGGAAACATCCTATGTCTTTATTTCCTGTGAATGTTTATTTGATTCGGCTGTAAGTTGACGGGAAAGATATAAGAGAGTGGGGGTGGGGGCGGCGGGCGGCGGCAGTGCATGACCACGGGCTGGAACTTAATCCGGGGAATGAGGACCGATTTGCTGTGCCACCCCAAGATTTTCACTGGCCCCATCAGGCCACCCCTATGAAAAATCTCTGGGGGCGCCACTGGGTATTCATCCTTTAACTCCTCTTCCATCTCCTGGAACTTAACAAATGGCAGCGAGCTCAAACGCGTCTTGCCATCACAGATCTATATAGAATAACTGGATAGCTGACGTGATAAAGAACTGCGTTGGGAGGTTGAAGCAAGCGGAAGTGGTCGAGCGGCCATCTTAGTATGCCCGGTAGTAAGCAACTCTTATATAGTACTTTATGGCAGAGAAGTGCTGATGTGCAGCCTTGCAATGCGGAGCGACATTTTTGGGGGATGCGGCCAGACCATGCACTGGCTGTAGTGAAGACGGATGCATATAAATGAATTTCAAAAAATATATTCCTTATAATTAGCCACTGGCAATCTACCTTAACGGCAGATAATGTGTCAATGTTAGCCCAGCTAACGGTTATTATTGGAACAATTCAAATTAATGTTCGCTAACGTGATCCATCAGGTTAGCCTAAAGCTACCTAGATTACCGAACTGAAGTTAACCAGATCAATCAATGTCACACGGCATAAATGAGGTAATCCAGTAAAACGGCTGCGTAACGCTGTCCATAATATTAGACCAGACTAACTAGACAACAAAACCAGCTGTTGACTGGTGTAACCATTAAGGCAAATTCATGCCAGCACTAAAAACTGCTAATGTTCCGCTGACACTCAATTACCGATGACGGACGAATTTAATTTGCCAGGTTATCAAGTAGGATGTTACGTTATAGCTACTTAAATAGATGATGTAATTCACACTCGACGATGAATGGCAGGCAGTTTTACAAACATCTCCACAACGCACAACTCACTTCACTTTTCATGTGAACGCTGATTTAGCGACGTTGATAAGTTTACATCGCGTTCTCTTCAGCAAACCCACTTTCGCTTCATTGGAAAATTAGCCTAGCTTCATGGCCGCTACTGAGTGAACACAGCGCAAGAGAAAACTCAATAAAAGACGTCCGTTGGGAGTTACATATGCGTTATGCGCGATTGAATCTCACACCCAGTGTTTCTAAAATAAAGACAGAGGTTGACAAAGTGCGAGCTCACAGCTACTTTATTTTTTCATGAAATTTTTAAACCCCCCCCACACAGAATAATAATAACACGTTCAGGATTGACGTCTTGTCTTCTTCAGTCTCAATGACTTTGACTTCAATTTTGTTGTACCACTGCCCCACTCAGGCGAGATGTAGAAAAATCCGGAAAAATTTCCTATGGAACGCACTCATTGGTCGTGCTGTCAAATGCTGATATTGTCCATTGAAAATGTTAAAGACACGTACAACAGCTGCCTACTGTAGTTAAATCTGCGGTCCTTGAGGCATTTTTCGTACAGTCAGATCGATCTGAGGAGGAAACATAGAATACTGCCTCATATGTCTGTGAAAAAATATCTTCTCAATGAATTATATCGTTGGCTGCAACGTGTTCAATGTGAGTAATGTTCTGAGAGATTATTGTTGGGCATACCAATATGGCGGCACGGTTACTTCAAAATTATGATGTCATCAGCTATCCAGTTTTTATATATAGATCAGTGCTTGCCATTCATAATTGCTTCAGTTTTGAGAGCGCAGTGCGGTGACGTATGTTTCGCGTGACGCAAACGCCCAGGCCTGGTGGATGTTTCAGAGGTGTACACTTCATAGTCTTTGTAGGCTGCAGCTTACGCTTCGAGATGAACCCCTTGTCTCTTACCTTAAATGTGAGTCCGGCGGATGGAATTGAGCGACGACCCCTACAAATGCAGCCTTCGAAGGATGCAGCCGAGGCTTCGAGAAACACCCCAAGTTAATGTAATGTCTTGTGAAGCAACGATTTGATCCAGGAAGTAAATTGTTTCCGGTGTCAGACAAAACTATTCGAATCCTGTCCTCATTTCAGTCTGCGTCAGTTCAAAACACTAGAATGCACCTGCCATGTCAGGAAGTTAGAAATATCAGAAATCGCCGTCCGTTTAAAATGTAAAATGACGGTTATACAGGAAGGGCGTACGCAGGCACGCACACGCCCCCACACACGCAAAAGCAAACCAACCAACAAACAAACAAACATACATACACACACACACACACACACTATAGGCAAAACTGCCTCTTGACAGAATACAGTGCAACACACACACGCACGCACGCACACACACACACACTATAGGCAAAATGACTTCATAACTGGGTATAGTGCAAAACCCATTTTTTGAATTTAATACACACACGTGAAATTTTTTGCCGTTCCCTCACCCTTCTTCTTGGGAGAAACACTTTCCAAATATAGAGCCTCATGCCACACTTTTAAAACTATTGACATACAATCAGTGACAATTAATTTAAAGGCTTAAAATACAGTTTTTTTTTCAATCGCTTTATAAAGTATAATGAAACTGGGATCCACTTTGTCATCATCTTAACTTCTGCTCTGGTTTGAAGGTGTTCTTTTGCAAATGTGTTCATACATTTTCATTGGATTCACACATTTTTCACACTCTTTTGCACAAGACTTCTCATGTGTCATTAGTCATTTACTTGGCCCTGACTCCATTCACTTCACTATTGTAGTCAAAAACAAAACATCTGCTCACAGCTGATAGAAATTACCTGCATCACTGTGAAATCACTAGTGCACCTGCATCACAACCCTTTCCACAAATCACCATTCACCAATCAATATGTATGCACCTACAAAAAAGAGGCAGTTTTGTGCTGCTGATGGCAAGCATAGATGCCAGAGGTCTGGAGCAAGTGAGAAGGCGAGTGAGGATAAGAGGTGGAGGTGTCCGAGGAAGAGTGCGTGTACGTAGTGGAGGTGAATGAGGTGGTGTACATGGTGGAGGTGTACATGCTGGCAGTGTACGGTGAACACAAGTTTCAGATGAAATCCAAGCCACTATCATAGACCATGTAATCAATCATATCCTGTCCTACCGAGAGGCAGGACAATGAGTTCAACCAGTTCTAAGGCAGAGCGCTGTTGCTTCCATTGTTCAAATTTTTATAAAATCAGAACCGGTAAGTCCTGCAGTAATGTAACATTGCAGTACATTACAGACTGTATATTACTGTTTACATACAATACTGTAAACATGTTAAAATACAGTACTGAAACTTTGTTTACAGAAGTACTGTAATTGTTCTCTCATCTCTCTTTATAGAATCAATAGGCTCCCACATGGAGGGGGGAGGGGGGAGATTTTCAGTGCAGAGCAGGAGGCTGCCATTGTGGACATGGTGGTGGCAAACAATGCCATCAGACTCCGTGAAATTCAGGCTGCAGTTATTGATGATCAGGGCACCTTTGCAAATACAAACAATGTCAGTATATCCACCATACCTGGGCTTCCAAAAAGACATCATATGGCAATGAAGCAATTATACAGGGTTCCCTTTAAGAGGAATGAAGCCACTGTGAAGGAGACCAGATACCATTATGTGCAGGTAAGGATATTACAGAACTGTAATGCTTTCTGATACTACTTTATGACATTCAAATTGAATAATTGTGTGTGTGTGTGTGTGTGTGTGCGTCAGAGGTCGCGTTACACTTTCTGATTGTCCGTCATTGTGACGTCGTTAAAAAAAATCTGTCAATGACGGAAAATATTTGGTTAACGCGACCTCTGGTGTGTGTACATGTGTGTGGGCTGTATGTAGAGAATTATGGAACTTGAAGCTGAAGGGGACCATATTTTCATATATACTAATGAGGCCAGGTTCAATCTGAACAGAGTGTGGAGGCGTGGAAGGGATGTCATTGGGCGCAGGGCAACCATAACAGTACCAGGACAGAGGAGAGTGAACATCACTGTGTGGCAATATCAGCAGATGGTGTCCTCTGCTCTATTCCAGCTGTTGGCCCAATAACTCTGAGCGGCTCGTCAGTGTCCTCACTGCACTGCATGAGAGGTTGATCTTGCCAGAGGAGAGAGAGCTGCAGAGGCCGGGCAGGTTCGTCATCATCTGAGACAATGTGGCCTTCCACCATGCTCGCATTGTGAGTCAGTGGTTTGCCGAACATCCCCAGTTGATGGTGCAGTTCTTACCAGCCTACTTCCCGTTTCTCAATCTTATTGAGAAATGCTACAGTGCGTGGCGATGGAAAGTGTATGACCATCACCCCTTTGTTCGAATGGGTTTGATAGAAGCCATGATTGCTGCTGCCCAGGAAACTGGAGCTGACGAATGCCAGGGATGGACAAGGCAGTCTAAGAGGTTTTCCCCCTGTCGTATTTGTAGGGAAGACATACAACGTGATGTGGATGAAAACATGTGGCCCTTCCGCTATGAGCACATGCAGCCTAGTGATTACAGTATGGCCTATAAATTGTATTTTGTATTTTTTTTAACTCCTTTGAGTTTTTCTGTGTAATGCTGTAAGTGAATTACAGTATTTCAGTTTTTGCCATCAATACAGTAAAATTTCACTTTAAAGTCTTTCTGAGTTTGGATGCAATTCTTTACTGTAAGTTCACATTTGAATGTGTAGCACACAGGAGAACCTTGTTCAAACTGGTAGCTGTATTTTATATACTGAGTACAAATGAAAACACACCACTTGAAAAAAGCCAATATTTAAGTTCAAATGAGGTGCAAGAAATGCGAGAATTTCAAGTTAACTGTAACGCTAGGCAATTTTTTGCAAAAACGCAACATCTTGCACGCACACCACGGGAAAAATGAATTTCACTCTGAATTTGTGCACACATTGCCTTTAAAAGCATGTGAATCCGAATGAAATTTCACTTCTTCACTGACACCTGTGAAACGTCGACACTATGCCGCGACTTACAGCCCCTGAACGGGAGCGTGCCATAGGCATGCTTCAAATTGGCGCCAGCAACAGGGAAATTGCCAGACGACTACACTGCGCACACACAACGATCGCAAGACTCCATCAAAGGTTTCTGCAAACGGGGAGCACTCGGGACCGTTCTCGACCGGGTCAACAACGTGTGACAACGGCACGTCAGGACCGTCAGATCATACGGGATCATGTCCGAGACCGAACACTACCAGCGACAAGAACGGCTGCTCAAGTCCAAGGACGACGTGGATTCATTCACCCTAACACCGTACGGAACCGTCTGCGAGCTGCAGGCCTGCGTGCGCGACGTCCTTCTTTCGGCCCCATTTTGACGGATCGTCACCGAAACCAGCGCTACAGTGGGCAAACAGGCACCAGAATTGGCAACTACGACAATGGCACGGTGTCATCTTTCACTTAAGGAACGCAGATGGCCGTATACGTGTTTGGCGGAGACGTGGTGAACGTTATAACGCCGATTGTGTCGTTCAAATGGACCGTTGGGGTGGTGGCAGCGTTACGGTGTGGGGTGGAATAAGCCACCAACAGGACAACGCTAGGGCACACATTGCAAGGGTGTCCGTGCAGTACCTTGCACAGCAGAACATCCCCGTGCTTCAGTGGCCAGCTCTGTCACCCGACCTCTCCCCTATCGAGCACTTATGGGATGAAATTGGACGACGTCTTTCACATCGACGCCAGATGGACAACATCCGAGAACTTGAGGTTGCCCTTGTTCAGGAGTGGAATGCTATCCCTCAGAACACTATCCAGAGACTGATCAACTCCATGCGACCACGATGCACCGCATGTGTCAATGAAAATGGCGGTCACACCCGTTATTGACTTTCCTGTTTGACCCCTACACCAGTTAAACCTCTCCCGCGCATTAACATTATCTTGAATGAATTTGAATGATGTTTACATGTCTTCTTAAATCATTCATTATCTCAAACGCATCATACGTATATACTTCACATATCAATCCGTGGAGCTATTCCAGATTTCGTGAGTGGAGCGTTTTCATATGGACTGAGTTTTGTTGTCTACTGTGTTACAGCACAGTTAAGCTGATTGAAGGAATCTACTCATTTGGGCATAACTTGAGTTGTTTGAGGGAAATATTGGCTTTTGCAATTTGCTTTACAATATGTATCTATGTAAATTGAAGCACCTATTACTAAAACCCCATAAGTCACACTTGACTTGACTTGACTTGTGGGGTTTTAGTAATCAGTGCTTCAATTGTCAAAAAAAAATATGACTGCAATACACACAGGAAAAAGTAAGATTGAACCTGCTCAGACTGAAAATGGTGTGTTGCATTTTGGTGTTGAGTATGAAGTGAGTGAGTGGCTGGATTAACTTGCTTGACTGTGTTATGGCCCCAATTTGTTATTAGATTTACAACGCAACAGCAACAGCAAGGGACGACAAACACAGTTTCAACAACTAAAACACATTTAATTTTTAACAAAGACAAAGACTAATAACAACCTACAACTAAAGACCAAGATTGATAAATAAGAAAAAAACAGAAATAATTACAGTCCCTTCTTGGTGGGGTGGCTTGGTGATGTCCTGGATGAAGAAAATGCTCAAACACAGGCAAAGAAATCCACAAAAGAAACTACACAGGTCTTGAACAGAAATGACAGGTCTGGTCACACGTATCCTTCTTCTTGCAATTTCTCCTACTACTTTACTGTCTCAATTCTTTTCCTTATATACTCTTTTGCAGACCCCACCCACATTTACACCTCTTTTTTTTTTTAATTTTCTGAGACTTGCCCCAGACATGTCCAGGACATGTCAAAACATGACTCCAGTCTGAGCTGAACAAAAAAAGGTAAATACTGCCATCTAGTGGCCTATATTCACATTACACCTCCATTCCAAAAGGGAAAAATTTTGACTCATAAAGGCAAAATTTTTCTTTTCAATACAAAATGATTAAGTGAACACTTGTCTATATATACATATCATAAAATATTCAAACACATGATATATATATATATATACATATTCAAACACGGGATAAGCAATCAGCAATTACATTGTCTGTACCCTTCACATGCTTAATTTCCAAGTCAAACTCCTGTAAAATCAAACTCCAATTCAACAATCTCCGATTCTTGTTTTTCATCTTACTCAAAAACATTAATGGATTGTGGTCAGTGGACACAATCATTGGCTTTTCCCCTGTACAAACATAAACCTCAAAGTGTTGAAAAGAAAGGACCAGAGCCAACAGTTCCTTCTCTATTGTGGAATAGTTCCTTTGGTGGCGATTAAACTTCCTGGAGAAGTATGCCACAGGATGCTCAATGTCATCAGAGTCACTTCTCTGTAGGAGCACAGATCCACAAGCTTGGTCGCTAGCATCGACCGCGATGGAGAACGGTTTGTTGAAGTCAGGAGATTTGAGCACGGGGAAGTGACACAGCAGAGACTTCAGGTGATCGAAGGCTCTCTGGCATGCATCATCCCAGGTGAACTTTACGCCTTTCTTCAGTTGGTTAGTTAGACTGAGAGCAATCTCAGCAAAGTTCTTGCAGAACTTGCGGTAGTACCCGATCATTCCAAGGAAGCGGCGCAAAGCTTTTTTGTTGTCAGGAACTGGAAAGTCCATGATGGCTTGGACTTTAGCATTTATGGGTGCCACCTTACCCTGGCCTATGACGTAGCCAAGATAGGTGACAGTAGCACAACCAAAGTCACTCTTGTTCAGGTTAACAGTCAGGTTAGCCTGGGTCAGGCGCTGGAACAACGTCTCTACATCTTTTAGATGTTCTTCCCAGGAGTCACTCCATGTGATCAGGTCATCGATGTATGCACCCGTGTGTGGCAATCCGGCGATTGTAGACTGTATCGTCCTTTGGAACGTGGCTGGGGCATTTTTCATGCCAAAGGGTAGGACTTCATACTGGTACAATCCAGATAGTGTGGCAAAAGCAGAGATGCTCTTGGCCCTCTCAGTTAAAGGCACACACCAATAACCCTTCAATAAATCAATCTTGGTCAGAAACTTTGCTTGCCCTACACTATCAATACAATCATCAATCCTAGGTATTGGAAACACATCAGTTCTAGTTACAGCATTGACTTTGCGATAATCTGTACAGAATCTAGTACTTCCATCAGGTTTTGGAACTAGCACACAGGGTGAACTCCAATCGGAGTTGGAGGGTCTGATAATATCATGTTTTAACATGAACTCAACCTCTTTCTCAGCAATCTTTCTCTTTTCAGGATTCATCCGGTATGGATGCTGTTTTATTGGTTTGGCATCACCAACATCTACATCATGAGAGGCTATAGTAACTCTCTTTGGAACATCAGGAAACAAATCCTCATATTTCTTGATCAACCTTTCAAACTGATCTCTCTGTGAGGGTTCTAAGTGCTGGAGTTTTACATCAAGATTTTGCAACACTTCAGTGTTTGACAATTTACATGAAAGAACTTCAGCTTTAATTCTTGGTTCATCACCTTGAAACTCCCCCTCATCTTCACACGTTTCGACCATTGGAGAATCTGAAGTGACAGTTGCAACCCTAGCATTTCTGTCATGATAAGGCTTTAGCATGTTAATATGACACAATTGTTTTGGTTTTCTCCTATCTGGAGTCTTCACAATGTAATTGAGATCATTGAGTTTTGTCAGAATTTCATAAGGACCATGAAATCTAGCCTGCAATGGATTGGACTGCAAGGGAAACAACACAAGGACCTTTTCTCCTGGTTTAAACTCACGGCTTCTAGCCTTATGATCATACCAAGTTTTCATTTTTCCCTGACTTGATTTCAAGTTCTCTTTGGCAAGGTCACAAGCTGCACGCAATCTTTCCTTGAACTTGCCAACATAGAGCCGCATATCAGTCTGTTAGACTTTCTCTTGCCATTGTTCACTCAATAATAGCAAAGGTCCTCTCACTTCATGACCAAACACTAGCTCAAATGGACTGAATCCAGTAGACTCCTGCACTGCTTCTCTAGCTGCAAACAACAGCAAATGAACCCCTTCATCCCAGTCTTTCTCATGGTCATAACAATAAGTCCTCATCATTGTCTTGAGAGTGGAATGAAACCGCTCTAAGGCACCCTGACTTTCTGGATGATAGGCACTAGAAAGAATCTGCTTTGCACCTAGTTCATACACAACCTGCTGAAACAATCCTGAAGTGAAATTGCTACCCTGGTCTGACTGAATTTCCCTGGGAAGGCCAAACAACGTGAAGAACTTTATCAAAGCCTTCGAGATTGCAGTTGCCTTGATGTTACGTAGAGGTATGGCTTCGGGGAATCTGGTAGATGCACACATGATTGTCAGCAAGTACTGATTTCCAGATCTAGTCTTGGGTAATGGACCAACGCAATCAACAATGACCCTAGAGAATGGCTCCCCAAATGCTGGGATAGGCTGCAATGGAGCTACAGGTGGGTCTAACTGGTGTTTTCCAACTACCTGACAAGTGTGACAGGTTTTGCAAAAGTTGGAAACGTCTTTCCGAAGCCCAGGCCAAAAGAAGTGTTTCATGATTTTATCAACAGTCTTGTTAACACCAAGATGACCTCCTAAAGGTAAACTATGAGCCATTGTTAAGATCTCATTCCTATAGACCTTCGGAACAACAATTTGCCTGACCACTGCCCAATCTGCATTGGCAGGGATATCAGGAGGGCGCCACTTCCGCATCAACACACCATCCTTGAGATAATACCCAACTGGAACTGCATCTATTTCTTTTTCAGGAAGGGCTCTCCTCTTTAGTACACCAATTTCAGGATCATTAGTTTGCTCCTCAATCAACTGCTTTCTGGACAGAGACAAGTCTCCAGACACATCAGAATCACCAGACCCATCCGGCTGGCTGAATAGAGAACTGATAAAAGTATCTGATAAGTCCTCAAACGGAGAAACCATAGTAGGCCAATCAGAGTCATGAGGCGAACCACCTGAGTCCTGACTATTCAATGTACTGGACGGCACCACATCATCTTCTTCTTTAGCCTTCTTGGCCATAGCACGAGTCACTGCGCAAGAAGGATACAGAGATGGGTCCTCATCCCCATCTTCAGTGCTCGGCTGTGAAGTAAGATGTACAGGGGGAACTACTTTGCCCCCAGCCAGGTCATTGCCTAGCAACAGAGAAACACCCTTTATAGGTAGACTTGACATAAGTCCCACCTTTACCTGTCCTGTAACTAAATCTGACTTCAAGAATATAGAGCGCAGGGGTACAGATACAGTCCTCCCTTCAATACCTTGTACAAGTATGAAATCCCCTGACGCGGTCTCATCACGTAACTCCAAGGAGTCCATCAACAAAAGTGACTGAGAAGCTCCGGTATCCCTTAGGATATATATGGGGACAGGAGTAGTATGCTCATTCAGAGCCACAAATCCCTCTGACACAAATGGAAGAAATTCCTCCCTCACAAAGTCAGCTGTATTAGGCTTTTTAGCCCCACAAGAAGCAGGCAATTTAGCAGATTGGTTATCCACTACAGGGGTTTCTAACCTTGTTTTCACAAAGGCATTTGGTTTGGTATCCTTTTCTTTTTCTTTCTTAGCTTTAAGGAACCAACAGTTAGTTGTAACATGACCAGATTTCTTGCAATAACTGCAAACTAGACCACTTCTGTCACTGTCAGCTTTCACACTTTGATCAGACCTGTTACTGGATTTCTGAGCACCATCACCAGATTTGTCTTTGTCTTTGGGTGAGGAATCTTGGGTATCACCATAACCCTTTTTCTGAAATTGGGACCATTTATTGTTACTGCTAGACTGAAATTTGGACTTATGAGTGAGAACATATTCATCTGCAAATTTGGCAGCTGATTGCAAGTTCAGTGCTTGCTTCTCATTAAGGTAGGTCTTAACATCATCCTTAACACAGTTCTTGAATTCTTCAACTAACATCATCTCTTTTAGTGAGTTGAAATCATCCTTGACCTCCATAGAAGTACACCAGCGCTCAAAGCAAACCTGCTTTTCATTAGCAAATTCAACATAAGTCTGATTTTCAGATTTCTTCAGACCTCTGAATTTCTGTCGGTAAGCCTCTGGAACCAACTCATAAGCTCTCATAATAACCTTTTTGACAACCTCATAATCAGAGGAATCATCTGCAGACAAAGCCGAATAGGCTTGTTGAGCTTTACCCTTGAGGACAGTTTGCAACATCAGAGGCCAGTGTTCCTTTGGCCACTGGCAACTCTTTGCTACCTTTTCAAAACACTGGAAATAGTTGTCAACATCCTTTTCCGAAAATGGAGGCACCAGTTTTACCTCCTGGCTAGCCCGAAATTTATTTTCAGTTTGAATTTTTATTTTTAGTTGCTCCATTTGGAGTCTTTCTTCTCTATCGAATTTCTCTAATTCAAAATCTCTCTGTCTTGCAAATTTTTCTAACTCAAATTCTCTTTGTTTTTCTTCTCTTGCTAATTTTTCTAACTCAAACTGCCTTTGTTTTTCTTTTTCTTGCCTCTCAAATTCCCTTTCTTTTTCTCTTTCCTCCCTTTCAATCTCTAGCATTTTTAATTTAAGTTCCATTTCTATATTTGGATTTTCCACTGGAAACTGTTCCAGATCTCCTGGTGCAAACACATTTTCATCAATGTAATATTCAACTATCTCTCTAGCCAGTCTTGCTTTTCGCATGGCTGGTTTTACCTCTGTCAACTCCAACTGTCTGCAAATTTCTAGCAGTTCTGTCTTTTTAAAAGACTTCAAAACCCCTACGGTTGGTGATGCCAAGAAATCATCCATTGCTGTTGTCAATATATATCTAGGAAAATTCACAAAAACAATTTCACAATTTGGAATGTTAGATTTTCAATAAATTACTCACACAATGGTCTATCCCGGACCTTGAGCCCCCAATTTGTTATGGCCCCAATTTGTTATTAGATTTACAACGCAACAGCAACAGCAAGGGACGACAAACACAGTTTCAACAACTAAAACACATTTAATTTTTAACAAAGACAAAGACTAATAACAACCTACAACTAAAGACCAAGATTGATAAATAAGAAAAAAACAGAAATAATTACAGTCCCTTCTTGGTGGGGTGGCTTGGTGATGTCCTGGATGAAGAAAATGCTCAAACACAGGCAAAGAAATCCACAAAAGAAACTACACAGGTCTTGAACAGAAATGACAGGTCTGGTCACACGTATCCTTCTTCTTGCAATTTCTCCTACTACTTTACTGTCTCAATTCTTTTCCTTATATACTCTTTTGCAGACCCCACCCACATTTACACCTCTTTTTTTTTTTAATTTTCTGAGACTTGCCCCAGACATGTCCAGGACATGTCAAAACATGACTCCAGTCTGAGCTGAACAAAAAAAGGTAAATACTGTCATCTAGTGGCCTATATTCACATTACAACTGCAAGTTGTATTGAGTGGTGACAAAATATTGGAAACGAAATATGTTTTCGGCAGAGTGCCTCTCATTAGGCCAATGTATTTACTGCTTTGATACCATGGTTTCTTTGTGGACAGAGGAGGTAAAGCGTTTGAAAAAAACTGTAACCTTACTATGAGAAAGTTGAGGCTGAAAAAATGCTTCAAAATTTAGGGCATGTTAAGAACAACCTGAGGCTGAGAATGAGTATTAAAGTAAAGAAGTTGTGTCCAGATAATAGAATGGAAAGGTTTGTCATTAGACTGTAGGCCTAAGGTTTGTGAGAGCTTTAAGTTGCTTACAATGCTAATACACTGCCCGGCCAAAAAAAAAGTCACCGTTTGGAAATTAATGAACAAATTCTAGAAATGGATCATTATTGCGGTTACTAATATGTTTCAGCTGGCTATAATCATGACTGATGAAGCGCATCACTACTCATTTCTCAAAAAATCATGTCGGAAGACACATCCCTTGCTGGTGGAAAAGATGTTACAGTATTTCAGAACAGGCAACTTATTAAAAAACTTATTATAAAGAAAATCATGAATGCAAAAACAAGTATGAGGAATCATTTTCACAAACATATTTGCCACCACAAAGTCCTGATCCTAGACACAGTAAAAGTTATTGGGATGTGCTCAAGAAAGACCACCGAGTGGTTCAACCATTATGCCGAGAAGACAAGATCTCGGCCAAAAATTATGGCATGTATGATCGAAATGTTCTGGCATTGCATATAGATGTTAAAACAATGACAAGAAGAATATGCACTGTAATCAAAGCTACAGGGGTTCCAGCTAAATATTTCAGTGTACGACTTTTTTTTTGGCCGGGCAGTGTAACTAATCATTGGGGATGTGTAATTTAATGAGATTAAACATAATCCATGACACCTGTAATAGTATTGCATATTTTTTTTAATGTATAGATTTGGCTTGAAAGCATTCTTATTTCAGATGTTGCACTTTCACCATCTTTGGAAATGCAAGATTTACAATGTTCAGAAAATATTGTAATAATAACGTCTAAACTTTGAAGAAATTATGGCTGCGTTGTCATTAGTAGCTGATTTTACCGGTAAATTTCTCAAAAATTGCACAGTCAAATCTTATGAAATTAAATGCATTAATAGCCTGGGTCATTTTTAACAAGAATCTATTTCACATTTCATGTAACCTCTCAAGGAAATTGTTTTAATGACGTCTGAAGTTAGAAGATATAGTGGCTGTGTTGTCATATGAGCTGATTTCCTCTGTGAATTTCTCTAAAATTCCACAGTAAAATCAAATGAAATTACATGCATTAATAGCCAGGGTTGTTCTTAACAAGATTCTATTTCAAACTTCATGTAACCTCTCAAGGAAATTGTTTTAGTGACATCTGAAGTTAGAAGATATTGTGGCTGTATTGTCATATGAGCTGATTTCCCCTGTCAATTTCTCCAAAATTCCTCAGTAAAATCTTATGAAATTATATGAATTAATAGCCAGGGTCCTTCTGAACAAGAATCTATTTTAGTTTTCATGTAACCTCTCAAGAAAATTGATTTAATGACTTCTGACTTTTGAAGACATTGTGGCTGTGTTGTCACCTGAGCTGATTTCCCCTGTAAATTTCTCAAAAATTCCATAGTAAATCTTATGAAATTACATGCATTAATATTCAGGGTCCTTCTTAACAGGAATCTATTTTAGATTTAATGTAACCTATCAAGGTGACGTCTGAATTTTGAAGATATTATGGCTGTGTTGTCATTACAGCTGATTTTCCACGTAATTTGTCAAAAACCTCGCTGTAAAATCATATGAAATTATATGCATTAATAGCCAGGGTCACTGGTAACATGGATGTATTTTAAGTCTCATGTAACCTCTCAAGAAAAATGTTTTATTGACGTCTGAATTTTGAAGAAATTATGGCTGCGTTGTCATTAGCGCTGATTTTCGACATAGATTTCTCTAAATCTCCACAGTAAAATCATATGAAAATATAGCCGCAAGCGGCAATTCCAGGATTCAAGTCACGAAAGACCATTAGTAGTTGAAAGTTTTAACAGCTTATTTAACAAGTGTTGCCACTAAATGTGGCCATGCCCCCGCCAGGTGATGGAAATCGACTGGGCTAGGCGTATCACAAAATTACACATTGCAGCCAAAGATGAATAAAATCAGTCAAAGCGTTCTCGAGATTTCGCGTTGACAACAACAGGACGTGACGGATAGACGGCCTGACGGATGGACTGATGGAGCTGAAGACTTTGTCCCCCAGCCCTAATACACCTTGACCCCAAAGATGAATGGAATCGATCAAACCGTTCTGAAGATATTGTGCTCCCAACAAACGGGATGGGACGGATGGACGGTCGGATGGATGAAGCTGAATTCTATATACCCCGCCCCTAATACGCCTTGACACCAAGGATGATTGGAATTGGTCAAGCCGTTCTTGAGATATCACATTCACAACAAACAGGATATGATGGACAGACGGACGGATGGACGGAGCTGAATGCTATGTCCCCCGCCCCTAATACACCTTAACACCAAAGATGAATGGAATCAGTTGAACCGTTTGTGAGATATCATGTTGACAAGGTATTTTTAAGTGGTCAAATGATCATAATGACCTTGCGAATAATTCCAAGGTCACAGAAATCTACTGGGGTCGGCATATCCCACCAATATACCTTAACACCAAAGATGAACCGGTCAAACCGTTCTTGAGATATTGCGTTCGGAACAAACAGGACGTGACTTAAGGCCGGATGGAGCTGAATACTATGTCCCCTGCTCTGCTTGCTATCATGGTGGTGGGGGACAATCACCACTTTAATAGTGTGTTGCACGTATTTATGTGCACCTATTTTGCCAGTGTAATGGTTGGACCAACATGATCTATAGTCTGATTTGTGTTATGTTTGGCTATTTTGTGCATTTATGGCACCCCCTACTGGTCGATTTGATTGAAACTTTCAGGCTATGTTTCAGGTTCTTATGTGGACATATCCTGTGAGTTTTGTGATGATTGGAAAAACTATTTATGATTTATAGTCTGATTTGTGTTATACCACGTTGCTTTGTTTAGCATTTATAGCACCCCCTATCAAACAATTTGAATGAAATTTTCACAGTATGTTTCAGGTACTTATATGAATATATCCTGCGAGTTTTATAGCTATAGGACAAACAATTGCTGATTTATAGTCTGATCTGTGTTATACCATGCTGCTTTGTTTGGTAGTTATAGCGCCCCCAATCAGTCAATTTGAATAAAATTTTCTGGGTATGTTTCAAGTACTTATATGAATATATCCTGAGAGTTTTATGGCTATATGAAAAACAATTGCTGATTTATAGTCTGATTTGTGTTATAGCGCCCCCTATAGGCTAATTTGCATGAAACTGTCAAGATTTGTTCCTGGTAATTATATGGACATATTCTGCAAGTTCTGTGATGATTAGCCCAATGGTTGTGGAATTTTGTTCATTTATGTGCTACGCCATGCCCCTGCTGAAGTTCATTGGTCAATATCTTAAAAAGGAAATGAGATTTCAACATGCTTTATGCAATCTTTGATAAGCTTGGTCCACTGATGATCCACAGCAAATTTCGAAGGAATCGGACCTACGGCCTTGGAGGAGATGTTTAAAATGAGTTTTTCAAAAAATTCAAAATTCTGGAAAATCAAATATGGCGTACCTTGAAGCTCCGGGAAAGTTGTAGAAAATGGACCAAGTAATGCTTCTACTAAGTTTTGTGTAAATTGGACAAACACAGCAGGAGTTATGACCTTAAAGTGAAAACCTGTTTTTCTTGAATTATAGCCCCGCCATTAGGCTGATTGAGTTAAAAATGCCTTGTTCAGCATAATAATAATAATAATAATAAACATAAAACTCAAAAACAATAGGGTTTCAGCCCTACGTGCTTGAACCCCTAATAATAATAATAATAATAATAATAATGATAATCATAACTAGTGTTACGTTTGCCCGAGGGCAAAAGTGCGGTCTCCTCAAAGTAGCTGGACCTATGAGGATGACCGGATTGACACTAGAGACAACATAGTGAAAATGTTCCAAATGTTAGAATTTAAAAACAATTTGTTTTTGCTTCAAAGTTGTACAGATTTAGTCGGGTCTCTATCCATTGGTCTTTCTGACATGGGTGTCCCTACCACGAGTGTAAACTCTGGTCAGCATAGCCCACAGGGTCAAAGAGACACACAAGCAACCACGTCACGGCAAGGCACTGTAAATGTGGTGGATTTTTTTTTTTGATTGATGACAAGAAACAGTTAATTCAATAACTCACACTCTTCAAGCAGTCACCTATTACAGTTTCCAACAACTGTATTAAAACACATGTTCAACACATCATATTATTTAGGTTATCAATAATTTTTTGATATACATTCTTACGATATGAATACAAGGAATATTTTTAACATATGCATCACATAAATGAAACTCTACTACCAACAATTACTGATTAAATTATCAAAACAAACCTGCAGGTATGGTAAGCATTAGAGCCTTGCATCTTCCATTGCAGCAAATTGTACAAAACCCAAAACCAGTGAAGTTGGCACGTTATGTAAATCGTAGATAAAAACAGAATACAATGATTTGCAAATCCTTTTCAACTTATATTCAATTGAATACACTGCAAAGACAAGATGTTTAATGTTCACACTGAGAAACTTTATTTTTTTTTTTTGCAAATAATCATTAACTTAGAAATTAAAGGCAGCAACACATTGCAAAAAAGTTGGCACAGGGGCCTTTTTATCACTGTCTTACATCGCCTTTCCTTTTACGACACTCAGTAAACGTTTGGGAACTGAGGAGACCAATTTCTGAAGCTTTACAGGTGGAACTCTTTCCCATTCTTGCTTGATGTACAGCTTAAGTTGTTCAACAGTCCGGGGTCTCTGTTGTCATATTTTACGCTTCATAATGCACCACACATTTTCAATGGGAGACAGGTCTGGACTACAGGCAGGCCAGTCTAGTACCCGCACTCTTTTACTATGGAGCCATGCTGTTGTAACACGTGCAGAATGTGGCTTGGCATTGTCTTGCTGAAATAAGCAGGGGCGTCCATTAAAAAGACGTTGCTTGGATGGCAACATATGTTGCTCCAAAACCTGTATGTACCTTTCAGCATTAATGGTGCCTTCACATATGTGTAAGTTGCCTATGCCATGGGCACTAATACACCCCCATACCATCACAGATGCTGGCTTTTGAACTTTGCGCCTATAACAGTCTGGATGGTTCTTTTCCTCGGTGGTCCGGAGGACACGACGTCTACAGTTTCCAAAAACAATTTGAAATGTGGACTCGTCAGACCACAGAACACTTTTCCACTTTGCATCAGTCCATCTTAGATGAGCTTGGGCCCAGCGAAGCCGGCGGCGTTTCTGGGTGCTGATAAATGGCTTTAGCTTTGCATTGTAGAGTTTTATTTTGCACTTGCAGATGTAGCGACGAACTGTAGTTACTAACAGTGGTTTTCTGAAGTGTTCCTGAGCCCATGTGGTGATGTCCTTTACACACTGATGTTGGTTTTTGATGCAGTGCCGCCCGAGGGATCGAAGGTCACGGGCATTCAATGTTGGTTTTCGGCCTTGTCGCTTACGTGCAGTGATTTCTCCAGATTCTCTGAACCTTTTGACGATATTACAGACCGTAGATGATGAAATCCCTAAATTTTCTTGCAATAGCTCGTTGAGGAATGTTGTTTTTACACTGTTCGACAATCAGCTGACGCATTTGTTCACTAAGTGGTGACCCTCGCCCCATCCTTGTTTGTGAATGACTGAGCATTTCAGGGAAGCTGCTTTTATACCCAATCATGGCACCCACCTGTTCCCAATTAGCCCGTTCACCTGTGGGATGTTCCAAATAAGTGTTTGATGAGCATTCCTCAACTCTCTCAGTTTTTTTTTTCCACTTGTGCCAGCTTTTTTGAAACATGTTGCAGGCATCAAATTCCAAATGAGCTAATGTTTGCAAAAAATTACAAAGTTTACCTGTTCGAACATTAAGTAACTTGTCTTTGCAGTGTATTCAATTGAATATAGGTTGAAAAGGATTTGCAAATCATTGTATTCTGTTTTAATTTACGATTTACACAACGTGCCAACTTCACTGGTTTTGGGTTTTGTAAATGATTCACAAGTCAAATGTGATGCAGTAATACAAGTTAAAAGTTATTCTTGCACTAATAGAAATATGTGCACATGCAACTAAAAGAAATATGGAAATCAGTACCTACCTCTTTTTGCCTGTAAAAAACTGAAATTCTGAGTACAAAAAGGCATAGATTGACCTAATTGCCCACAGAGGCTAAGAGGCTACAATATTGACGTTGATGTTAAAAACACGTGAGGATGGTGGCAAATCAACAAGTACATCTAAAGGACAACCCCGCCAAGTGGCTCAAAGAAAATACAAAAATTCACAGCACGCTTTAAAAAATGTAATAGTTTACGGTGCACATCCAATGGCAGTAATCTTATTCGCGACAGAAAGAAAGGGTGTCGCATCAAACTTCCCACATTTATTTCGATGGAAGTGGAAGGAAATATTTTTCTCACGCCAGAGCGAAAGTGAAAGACCTTTGATCGAAACTGAAAAATCTTTTATACATACTGAAATTCAAAAGCTTTTAGTTTAAAAAGTTTAATTTATTTTAAAATTCTGCTCGAGATTGTTTGCTTTGGAGAGTCTTTAGGTTCATATGTGTAATTTTCAGAATTTTGTAACGAGCAGTTTTTACAGAGAAGATTTTAGAAAATGGAAGGGTCATCAGGAGCGGAAAATGCGAAAAATCCAAGATGCCTCTCTTTTGGTGACTGGGTCACCATGCCGCGAAATAGCTGAAATATTGTTGAAAGCGGCGTTAAGCCCAAACTCACTCACTATATCGCGGCGTAGTGACCCAGTCATACAAAGAGAGGGACAGAATAGGAAATTGGATCGCAAGAATGGAGAAAGATAGCGGAATTAGGAAGTCTGAGGATTTTGCAGATTTTGAACTTTCATATGCATTTTACTGTTTTAACTCACCCTGGTGCTCATAACTACACTCCTGTCCTCTTAACACTCACAAAAATGCAACTGTAATGTGCTTCATTTGCCTATACATTTAACCCTGTCTTTTATCATGAATAGCTTATTTACAAAAAGTCTGGCAGCATCAATGTTATGCATAGATATTGTTAAACTTGAAAAACATAACACTCACAGAAAAGAAAAACTCTAATGTGCTTCTCTAACACAAACACAGCGGGAAAATAAATATTGAACGCGTCAATTTAACTCAGAAAATCTAAAGTTACCACGTCACTTTTAATTAAGTTAAAATCTTGCAGTAGCAGCAGTGTAGGGCTGAGCGATTTTGAATCACGATCTGAATTGCGATTACATTAGACGCAATTCTAATCACTCCCGCCATGGGGCTAACAGAAAAGACTGCGCCTTTGTTTTCCACGCATATTATACCGACTGTCAAAAAATGGCTGTCAAACATCAGAGGCCGTTTAAAATTCTTCCGGTGCTCCCAAGTCAGCTCCATCACCTGCGCATAATTTGCCTAATTACTCTTTTAATCTATTCCTGAGTACCTTGCTGAACTAGAAGTCAAGCAATTTATTCAGCCAACTGACTAATCGCAACCGGCATGTAGCCTATAATGATTTAAAAAAGCGATAATGAGAAGTAGATGGGCCGTACTCCGCACAGCAAAATATTCAGTGTTAAATCAACAATTGGAGTGTATTTGGATCGGAGATTCAGAATGCATCAAGATAGACACTTTTAGAGTTGATTTAACACTCTGGACATTTTCCAGTGCGTGTTAGAAAGACTTCAAAACCATTAACGATAAATTTTAATATGGCCCCGGTTTTCAAAATGTATACCAATTTATTCCGACGCAATGTGTAAAACATGTCATTAAGCGTAGGCCTATATCGACCGTGAGGTAGTTTATTTTCGGATTCACATCAAACCGTCAAATATAAGCCTATTGAACTAATCTAGTAAACGCACTCAGGTGAATCTGCGCCATTTCCTGGTTATTGGAATCTCAAAATGCGGCTGCCATAAGAATATAAAAAATAAATTGGATACAAAGCAATTAACAAAGCAACTTCAGCACTGCAAAACGTTCATAATTCTGCAAACCTTCATAGCAAAAAGTTCAATGTTAAATAAACACTTAGTCAATTTGGATCCACCTGTTCCAAATGGATCCAAATAAACTCTATAAGTGCTGATTGAACACTGAACTTTTTGCTCTGAAGTTCCGCAGAATTATCACCGTCTAAACAGCAATAGCTCTCATCTTGGTCCTATTTACTTTGCTCCATTGGCAGTCAAGTACCTGATTCGCCTAATTACGAATTTGTATCGGAAGATGGTCCAGTTTATTTTTATATTGTTCTTTTGGCAGTCACATTTTGATATTCTAATGACCAGTGAACGGAGCAGATTCACCTGAGTGCGTTCGGCCGGTCTTTCTCATTATCGCTTTTTAAAAAATCATTATAGGCCACATGCGGTTGTGATTAGTCAGTTGGCCACGTAAATTTCTTGATTTTTAAGTTCGGCAAGGTACTCATGTTATAGATTAAGGGTAATTAGGCTAATGATGCACAGGTGATGGAGCGGACTTCCAAGACAGCAAGCCCCTCCGTTTCGGATCTGTGCCGACTTTGTGCCACCTGCAGCTGATCCGGGCCAGAACCAGCGCGTATTTGGTTCGGAGTTGCTTGCTGTTGGGGTTGGGAGCACCGGGAAAATTTTAAACGGCCTCTGATGTTTGTCACCTCCTTTTTGAAGACCGCAGTCGGTATAATATGCGTGGAAAACGAAGACGCAGTCTTGTCTGTTCGCTCCACGGCGGGAGTTATTAGAATTGCGCTTAAATTAAGCACAATTCAGATCGCAATTCAAAATCGCCCGGCCCAATTAAAGAGTGGACATTTTTCTCGTTGCGTGTTCAATTCATGTAATGTATTTGTAAGTGTTTGCAGTGAATAAAATGGAAACCGCCAAATTCAGTCTACTGAGGGACTGTTAGCATTGCATTTGGCTACTGGACTCCACTCCTAGCTAAGCACACTGTCGAAAAACCAGACGTTACCCACCTTATACCCTCCTTGATAATGCTCCCTCCAAATAACATTGTTGGCAAATGGCGATACAAATAACTGAATAATATGCCATACAACTGGCAGATATTCTAATATTATAAATCCTCATACTATGCTCACACACTGTAGACATCAGCAGGCAGCAAAGACCTAGGCTACTATAGGCTGCGCAAACTAACGTTAGCTATCTGGGTGGCGGCTACCCACTGGCCAACTACTTTAGCATTTAGCGTTGCATGTCATTTACTTTTCTGGGTGCAGTCTTGCTAGATGTCGGTTGAAATTCGAGGCAGTCCCCGCTGTCTCCTCAATCGTCTTTGAACAGATAGAACATTTTGCGTGCCATTTTTTGCCTTAGCAGGTGAACTCTTTGAAAGCAAAACGGACAATCTTGGGGATTTTGTCGCCGTAAAAGTTAAATCTAGTGTGTCTAGTACATAGTTGCAACAACCAAAAAAATGATCTGTCATGTGCGATGTAGGCCTTTATCATGAAGCACAGAAACATTCCCTTGCGCTAAAATTAGTGTTACAAATAATTTAGGCATTAAAATCATATACCATTGGCAAATTATAGCCTAATGACATTTTATAAAAAACATTGAGTCCTCTCGAGTCATCGCGAGTACGAATGCACGAGTCCAAGTCCAAGTTCGAGTCATTAGTGCACAAGTCCAAGTCAAGTCAATTTTAGCTCATGAGTCGGACTCGAGTCCGAGTCCTGCACTCGAGTACTACAACACTGATTCCTCTCATACCAATCTTCAAAAAATAAGGATTTACAGTGGCTCCAATAAGTATTTGCACACTACTGTACTTCATGGAGCCGGTTACGGATGGCCTGGGCACAAACATGGCTTCCAGTTGCTTCCTCCACTTTGGTGGCAAGACTGGAGGCCGAGGACTGTCTCTCCCTCTGTACCAGCAGGGAGATGTACCGGTCAGTGCGCTGGCTGGTCTTCCTGGGACGTCCTTTCCTGGCTGCATTGGCTATGCGTTCAGACTGTTTGTACTTCTTGATGATGTACTGCACGGTCGTGTGGCATAACGATAGCCGAGTTACAATTTTTCTGGTGCTTTGGCCTTCTTTATGTAGCTGAATGATTTGCTCCTGCATTCGACGGGGTATCTCGCCTGTCTTAGCGATATATTGCAGGAATACATTATGGGCATGGTCAGGCCATTTACGTCGGCCAGTCTGTGTACAGAGGGTGTGTCCAGTATGGTCACGCTTGACCAAATCAGACCAAGTGAGTCAACCATGTCCTGTAAACATCTTGAGTCAATTTTAGGTGAGTATTCTAAGTTTTGTGACTCACTAATGGAACTGTACAGATACTTATTGGGTCAGATAATCGCCTTTGTGACCAAATAACATATTGATTATCAAATATTTTAATCACTTTTACACACAATAGCAAGCATTTAGCCGAATATACAAAAGCTGTTATGTAGTCGAATTTTCAAGTAGTGTACAAATACTTATTGGAGCCACTGTATAGGGCTGCGTGTCATCTGCATAACAATGGTATTTAACATCAAGTCGACTTATGATATTTCAAAGCGGAAACATGTATAGAGAAAAAAGCAAAGGGCTGAGAACAGATCCTTGAGGTATTCCAAAGTTAACCTTGGAATACTCTGAACACTTGTTATTTACCCGGACAAACTGAGATCTATCAGACAGATAAGACTTAAACCATGAAAGGGCAAGTCCAGAAATACCAACTAATTTTTCCAACCTATGAAAAAGAATATGGTGGTCTACAGTATCAAAGGCGGCACTTAAATCGAGAAGGACGAGAACAGAGATGCGGCCACTATCCATAGAGAGAAGCAGATCATTTTCAGTGGGAATGTTTGCTGCTCCTCTTTGGCACCATGGTCCTTACTGATCATCCAAAGGTGGAGAGGAGTGGGTCCACTGCTTCTCATGCAAAGGGTGGGCACATGAGGACTGTGCAAATGTCAGTGGGCTCGCCTACAAATGTCATAACTGCTACTCTGATGGTGATTATGCATATCCATGTACATGTACTTTGTTACAGTATTTAAGTAGTATTGGGGAGACTGGGGTTACCTCGTCATGATTTTGTACTTGGCTTCATAACTCGTTGTTGCTAAAACTTAGAGAAATACCATTATGGTCTATGTGTAGTGCAGAATGTCGCCTACAAAAGTTATATTGATACAATCTCAATATAATGTATATTGTTGTCACAATATTCAATTTTCGATATATCACAAACATGCCGAAGTAACCCCATACCTGGGGTTACTTTGTCAGATGGGTGGGGAAAAATTGAAGCACTGATTACTAAAACCCCACAAGTCAAGTCAAGTCAAGTGTGGCTTATGGGGTTTTAGTAATAGGTGCTTCAATTGTCATAGTTGGCAATCAGCTGAAGTTGAAAAAGACAGTCCAATATTCTCATTACAGAAATGGTGAGATCTGTTTTATTTTTACAACGAACCAAAACAAGCTATGATTTATGCATAACCACCATCAGAGTAGCAGTTATGACATTTGTAGGCGAGCCCACTGACATTTGCACAGTCCTCATGTGCCCACCCTTTGCATGAGAAGCAGTGGACCCACTCCTCTCCACCTTTGGATGATCAGTAAGGACCATGGTACCAAAGAGGAGCTGCAAACATTCCCACTGAAAAAGGAATGGAATGAAATGCAGAGGTCAAGGGGCTGGCACCTGCCAACCCCAAATTCTCTGCCAACACCTCCACATTAATGGGCTCCACCTGTGGCCCATTCAGGTGGAGGTGAAAGAATGAGAAAGGGGAGCGGTTGCAAGGACCAAACCCTTACAAACCCATACTTGTGTCCTCCAAACAGAGGCCCTAATAGGTTCTCTATCATAAACGTAAAGTAAATGCAAATATTTGAATTAAGACACTATAGGTGTCTGAAAAACAATAAATTGGCTCCTATATTTGACTTTGGAATATTTTAATATAGGCCAAACGCAGGACCTACAAGTGGTGGAACCTCAGCACCCTGACAAACTAACCCCATGTTGCTTAGCCAGTGTAGCCTCGTGCTCCCATTTTGGAAATCAGGCCGCATATCTCATCTCATGATCGCAGCAGGCCTTTATCTTATGTGTTGTTAATAACTCTAGTTACATGCGTTTATGAAACAGTAAAAACACTGTGGAAATCTTTGTCTTCAAAGAAGCTAGAGGCATTTCTTTCAGACACTTAAAGTTTGGAATTTGGGCCAAAATTTAGTTTTTTAGGCAGAAAACACTTACATGGCACTACAAGTCGTCCTTCTTTCCAAGAGATGACGTCGCTGGGATGTCACATAATTTGTACATTTTCGCTTTCCCGTCAGTGCGTTTGCAATAAAAACAAGAGCCATCTGGCAATGGCGGATCCTCCCGGCTGTAGGTTGTGTAACCTACAGGTTGTGTGGACAGACGGACGGACTGAAACCCCCAAAAGGCACAACTAGACCATAAGGAGAAGCTCCATACCAAATTTGGTGTTTGTAAGTGGTATAGTTATCGAGTTCTGGTCCGGAAACGATTTTATTAAAGAACGGACGGAAGGACGGAAGGACACACTGATCGCTATATCCCCGCATTATATGCCGGGGGGATAAAAACGGGTGACAAACCTAACCCTGTGACCGAAGTAACCCCGGTCTCCCCTAATTTCACTTCGTTACTTTGACACTGGCAACTTACTTACTCGTTTCAAATTAAAATATCAATTTAATTCATTTACGGATTATCTGGATTCGGCGTGTTCAAGGTGAACAACGCTGTATCTTTGTGCAGGGGTGTCCACCAGTGGACGTGGAGCTGCAAATTTATGCACGCAGTTACAAAATTCTATCACTAGAGGGCACACCAGGATCAGTTTTTGAAAATCACCACTGCCAGTAAACTGAAATAAGAAGTGACTCTCATTCCCCCAATATCTGTGCTTTTTAATTTCATTGGGACTCTCCAGTATAATAAAGGCTAAATAATTAAATAATTATTTTTTGTATTTGTATCGTTTTGTCAGTCGCAAATGAGATTTTGCGGTACCACCTCTGACACCGGATCGGAGCAGGGTTTGTTTTCAGCCAAAATACACGGAGGGCAGAGAGCCCCCACGCTCCCCGTAACAATTTAGAAGTCAAATCATCTAACCATAGCCGCCCAAAGCCGTTAAATTGAGATTAAAAAATGATCCGTAAAGCAAATATATCCTACATAGTTCCTAGACTTTAATAAGCACTTTTTGAAAAAATAAAATAGTGATGAAGTGATTACCTGATTTCGGGCTTCCACTTCCAGCTCTTCTTTGACGTGTGCACACATAGCATTCGCGCGCGTTTGGGAGACGTGATTACGGCCGCTGCTATTTCACCTGGCAACAAGAAATCCTATTTTCTAATTGGCTGATAGGTTGAGGATTCAAACTGAGCCCTCAGCCTTCGCCTCATCCATTCATAGATTACTAATCTCTTTTATAGTTCATATTACTAATTTGCGGCGAGTTTTATCACTTCTCAGCGTGAGAAATGTCATGTGTGGCGGGAGAGCGTGAGAACTTATTGAAATGCGTGAGTGTCACGCTCAATGCGTGAGACTTGAGAGCCCTGTTAGCGCGATCAGGAGTGCTCTAGGGGAGTCAAAGACCAAAATATAAACTTGGAAGAATAGCATATTAGGTCCCCTTTAAAAAAATCGCAAAGTCTAAGTTACTTTTTTGCTAGATTTTGGACATTTTCAAACACCGTAGGAAAATCTTAAAAATGAGTACAACTCATCTCATCAGCAAGCATTTTGTCGTATGAGTACATTAGAAATAAGACTTTTGGTCAGAATATTAGACTGAGATGCTGAATATTGTCTAATTGTTTGGTTTTTGAGGTGTTGTGCATGTTATCCGCTTCAATAAATCGAGGAAAATACCATCCTAGTGAACATCTTGCATATTAATAACATTATTAAAGAGTATGTCTGTTGGCAGCTCTGAGCTGAATTTATCTAGTTCCCTCCTGTTAGTAAATGTATTGTGGGTTATGCTGCAGGTACGTCATAGACAGTGTTGGGGAAGTTACTTTTAGAAAGTAACTTTTGCTTGTTACTCGTTACTTCTTAAAAAAGTAATCCGTTACTTTACTTAGTTACCCTCTATGGAAAGTAACTTTTTACGTTACTAGTTACGTTTACGTTACTTTTATGTTGCTTGACTTTGGGCAGAACCACATATCTGCTCCTAAATGTGTAGGCCTTCATAAAGTTTGACTATGGAGGACATAACTTTTGTGCTCTTTATTATGAAAAATGCACTTAACAAGAAAACATTGGACTACTATAGGCTTCAACACCAAGCCCTAACCAACGATGTGAAATAACATAGCCTCAATACATCTTATGGGCATATAGGTGAACATAAAATACATAAGGAATTATTTTATAGCCTACTCTTTCATGAAAAAGACTACCCTGAAATCGGTGCAAAGCTAGTGCAAATCGTATCAATAGGCTCCTTAGGAACAACATAAAGAAAACCTCAAAAAGACTCTCATGTCTCAAAATAAAGCATTCATCACTAAATCAAACAGAAGATAGAATAACTTCAAAATAGCTTATATTCAAGTGGCCCATCATATCAATAAATAAAAAAATAAATGGCATATTACCGCTCGGAGGCACTAAAAATACATGTGTTTTTATGATTTTTATGAGCGAAGAAACAGCCCGAGATTTTAAGTTTGCGCAAGCGCAGAACCGTGAGGTAGCATATTTTGATAGGTAGCAAAATTTGTCAGAACACCAGCAGTAAACAGACACAGAGCCAGCCTTGAATGAAGATTTACCATGTCGAATTCACGGCCCGTATAGCAACATTTAAAGTTATTAAATGCATGTTAAACCTAACGTAAATTGCAATGTCAGCAGCTGTCAACAGCTATTGTTTCTTCCTCACAATATTACAATAGGCCTAACTTGAAAACAAGCCCATGATATTTAGTGAAGGCTGTCATGATAGTCATGAAAGTTTCGCTAATGATAAAACCACAACAGCTCCACAGTGCAATATTTATTCCACATAAATGAACAACAAGAACATCTGGTCAAATATTAAATATTTGTCTTTCTCAATCACCGGGATGTTTGCGGTGTGTTTTAGCTGGGGTTTCTGCATCAGTAAGAGAGCGCGCCGTTCACAAACGCCACAATGAACATCTTCACAATAACATTCATCAATTGGAAATACATATGAACGAGTTTGTGAGTTCAGTGAATGCATTCAGGCACAACAGTGATGATAGCAATGCTAGTTTACAATGCTAAAAATAAACACCTTGGTCAAGTGAGCCGTCGTTCGTGGAAGCCCGGTCAAGCCAGCCGCGACTTGGATTTTGATGCGTGTTTATTAGTTGAGTTATGTTCCGGCCGTGCGGGTCGTTGGAGCAGCCAAACAAAACGAAGAACGACCCCAATTCCAGCACTAATTTCTCTGGAGTGATACCTAGTAAAATCAATATCTTATTATATTTTTCGCAATATGAAATCCAAAGAAATGAAAATGGCTTCCATTTTAATGGAAGCTATTTTGCTGTTTTCTATTTATTAAATAAAGATAAATTAATCTGCCGGATAGCTCACTTGGTTAAGGCACTGCGCTGAAGTGCAGAGGTGACTATCACGTCGCGGGTTCGAGCCCCGGCGTACCCACCGGCAGGGGTCGGCTGCTTTTTCAGAGTAGCGCACAATTGGCCATCGCGCTACAGGGTTTCAAATTGGGAAGGGACTGCCGGATTTGGGATGCAAAAATCAGCTTTGTTCGTTGCTCCAGCGCCTCCTGTTGGCCAGATGGGCGCTCGTCAGGAAGACTCTGGGTTTGTTCGTGTCCGGGTATCCTCCGCCCTCATTCTGAACTTACGAGGATTCGACCAATGAGTGTATAAAAATCAGCGGTTGACAGGCACGTGCTTCAGAGGAGAGCCGTGAACTGTCCTCACTATCCTGTGTTAGCAGCAAGGGGTCGCATACGAGCAAGCTTTGTACATAGTTCACCAATTGGGCATTCCAGATTCAGGTGGGATTGGAGATGCCAAATTTAAAAAAATAAATAAATATAAAGGTAAACTCCAAATTTAAAATATCAATTCATTATTTTGAATTTGTAATGGAAACTTTTCCCTTATAGGTTGAATGAAATGACCAATGAATTATTGTTTAGGATGGCTTTGGCTATGACCATGTTAGTGTATGTGACCTCAAATGACGTTAAAGCACACTTTTGTTTTACATTTAAAAACCTTCGGCATATGAAACTTACAACAGGGCACCTCCTGGGCACCAAGAAACCGAGAAATCGGACTTGGACTGCTGCACTCCGACTGGACTACTGGCCGAAAATGCGGAAGGGGAAGGGCTCTAAGGACCAACCCTTACATTTTGAGGTAAATGCGTGCAGGACTCCACTTACAGTTAAAATAACCAGGAAACAGTGCATTAATTTAACTGTTAAATTCAGTCAGTTTATAACTGTGAAGGAGGAAAGGGTGGACAAGGAATGGATGGAAATGTGAAAGAATAGACAATGAAGTAAAATTGAGGTGCTTGTGGCAGGGAAAGAAATATTGGGATGATGTTTGTTGAGAGCATGCGTCATCATGTTAACTGCTTGGAGCACATACACTACTGGTCAGAAGTGTTAGGACGCCCCAGTTTTTGTGTAAAGTAAATTTTTTGCTGAAAAAATGTGCTTTTTTGTCAAACTGAGACAAAATTATACTGATTTGAAGCATGTTTATGTAATACAGTTACCTGCAAAGAAAGAATTAAGTTGCATGCAAATCATATTTTTCACATTGTTTCAAAGTTTTACTTTTTTTTTTCACAAAACTTGAAAAAATGCATAAAATCTTATTGTCCTCCAAGCAATGGATATGTTTGCGAGAGTAACAGAGGTGCAGAGGTAACCCATCGCCACAGGCACCCCCGCTGCAGAGGTAACCCATCGCCCCCAGGCACCCCCACCCCGCTGCAGAGGTAACCCATCGCCCCCAGGCACCTCCACCCCGCTGCAGAGGTAACCCATCGCCCCCAGGCACCCCCGCTGCAGAGGTAACCCATTGCCCCCAGGCACCCCCACCCCGCTGCAGAGGTAACCCATCGCCCCCAGGCACAACCTCCACTGCAGATGTAACCCAGCGCCACAGCCACCCCCCCAGCTGCAGAGGTAACACATCCCCCCAAGGCACACCAGACTTTCCACGATGCCGCTGCACCCAAACAGGAGGACAACTGAAGCCTCGGAACACAACGCCACCCCAAGAGGCATGAAGGGTTCCACAAAGTAGACAAGATGTTGGCGAACCCCAGCCCAGACCCAAGCAATTCCCTCTAGCCACAGAAGCAAGCAGCATATGCAAGGATGAAACCCAGCACACAAACATCCCCAGCACAGCTCCCAGACAGAGCACCCCCCCTCTGAGGAGAGGCCAGCACCTGACTAGCAGCTCCCCAGGGAGCAAGGCTGCAGCAACCCCGAGAACCTCTACACTCGCCTAGAGCCAAGGCACCCAGTATTGGAGCCACGAGAGGGCACACAGGCAGGCCACAAGCCCCAGGCACGCACCCCCACAGCCAAGCACACAGCCCCCACCACCAAGACAGCTACCCCATCGAGGGAGAGAGCGTGCCCCCAGCTTCTACGTTACTGTGCCATCTCTTGCCGAGTTGTTCAAAATGCCATGTTGGGGAGCTGTGGAAAGGCCCCCATGACTGCTTTTGCCATCTAACACAAAAGAATGTGATACACTGAATCACTGCTGCATACTGTAATTTTAGGACTAAATGAGACAATTGTAACATTGTGAATGTACACAGACAGGTAGCTTGAAATTATTGTAACACTATAAAGAGTCCAACTAGTGTAAATTTGTCCCACCTAACCTTCACTAAAAAAATTTCTGTGCTGCATACATTTTTACGCGAGGCCACATAACCCTATGGGCAGATGTGACAGTATTTACCATGGCTTCAAGGTCTAAAATCCTGAATTATGGGTTCTGACAGTAAATTATGGATTCTGACAGACCCTATTAGTGCACATCATATTCAAGTATCATACAGTATGTACTAATGCCCCGGGTTCTGAGGAATCAGTGCTCAATCACTATTGTATTTGCATTTGTTTTTTCTTAAAAGTGTAAATTAAACTTTTCAGCCAATATAAATGTGTCCTGGTCAGTGAATGTCTGAGCAGAAATGTGGTTTTACATCGTGCATGTACCAATATTATTCGTACAGTTCATTTGATGGGGTCAGTAGACATCAGTATCAAAGTCTGATGTTGAATTTGAGGATATATTGCACTGCAGTGGCAACCATATGCCCACCATTTCAGAAAAATTTGAGGAAAATCAGCTCAAATAAAAACACAGCCATAATTTTTCAAAATTTAGATGTCATTAAAACAATTTTCTTGAGAGGTTACATGAAACTTAAAATATATTCCTGTTAAGAATTACCCTGGCTTTGAAAGTTTGTCACTTCATATGATGTTACTGCGGAGTTTTAGGGAAATCTACGAGGAAATTCAGCTCTAATGACAACACAGCAGTGTTGTAGTACTCGAGTGCAGGACTCGGACACGAGTCCGAACCATGAGCTAAAATTAGAGATTCGTTACTTGACTTGGACTTGTGCACTAATGACTCGAACTTGGACTTGGACTCGTGCATTCGTACTCGCGATGACTCAACGTTTTTTATAAAATGTCATTAGGCTATAATTTGCCTATGGTATATGATTTTAATGCCTAAATTATTTGTAACACTAATTTTAGTGTAAGGGAATGTTTCTGTGCTTCATGACATAGGCCTACATCACACATGACAGATCATTTTTTTGGTTGTTGCAACTATGTACTAGACACACTAGATTTAACTTTTACGGCGACAAAATCCCCAAGATTGTCCGTTTTGCTTTCAAAGAGTTCACCTGCTATGGCAAAAAATGGCACGCAAAATGTTCTATCTGTTCAAAGACGATTGAGGAGACAGCGGGGACTGCCTCGAATTTCAACCGACATCTAGCAAGACTGCACCCAGAAAAGTAAATGACATGCAACGCTAAATGCTAAAGTAGTTGGCCAGTGGGTAGCCGCCACCCAGATAGCTAACGTTAGTTTGCGCAGCCTATAGTAGCCTAGGTCTTTGCTGCCTGCTGATGTCTACAGTGTGTGAGCATAGTATGAGGATTTATAATATTAGAATATCTGCCAGTTGTATGGCATATTATTCAGTTATTTGTATCGCCATTTGCCAACAATGTTATTTGGAGGGAGCATTATCAAGGAGGGTATAAGGTGGGTAACGTCTGGTTTTTCGACAGTGTGCTTAGCTAGGAGTGGAGTCCAGTAGCCAAATGCAATGCTAACAGTCCCTCAGTAGACTGAATTTGGCGGTTTCCATTTTATTCACTGCAAACACTTACAAATACATTACATGAATTGAACACGCAACGAGAAAAATGTCCACTCTTTAATTGGGCCGGGCGATTTTGAATTGCGATCTGAATTGTGCTTAATTTAAGCGCAATTCTAATAACTCCCGCCGTGGAGCGAACAGACAAGACTGCGTCTTCGTTTTCCACGCATATTATACCGACTGCGGTCTTCAAAAAGGAGGTGACAAACATCAGAGGCCGTTTAAAATTTTCCCGGTGCTCCCAACCCCAACAGCAAGCAACTCCGAACCAAATACGCGCTGGTTCTGGCCCGGATCAGCTGCAGGTGGCACAAAGTCGGCACAGATCCGAAACGGAGGGGCTTGCTGTCTTGGAAGTCCGCTCCATCACCTGTGCATCATTAGCCTAATTACCCTTAATCTATAACATGAGTACCTTGCCGAACTTAAAAATCAAGAAATTTACGTGGCCAACTGACTAATCACAACCGCATGTGGCCTATAATGATTTTTTAAAAAGCGATAATGAGAAAGACCGGCCGAACGCACTCAGGTGAATCTGCTCCGTTCACTGGTCATTAGAATATCAAAATGTGACTGCCAAAAGAACAATATAAAAATAAACTGGACCATCTTCCGATACAAATTCGTAATTAGGCGAATCAGGTACTTGACTGCCAATGGAGCAAAGTAAATAGGACCAAGATGAGAGCTATTGCTGTTTAGACGGTGATAATTCTGCGGAACTTCAGAGCAAAAAGTTCAGTGTTCAATCAGCACTTATAGAGTTTATTTGGATCCATTTGGAACAGGTGGATCCAAATTGACTAAGTGTTTATTTAACATTGAACTTTTTGCTATGAAGGTTTGCAGAATTATGAACGTTTTGCAGTGCTGAAGTTGCTTTGTTAATTGCTTTGTATCCAATTTATTTTTTATATTATTATGGCAGCTGCATTTTGAGATTCCAATAACCAGGAAATGGCGCAGATTCACCTGAGTGCGTTTACTAGATTAGTTCAATAGGCTTATATTTGACGGTTTGATGTGAATCCGAAAATAAACTACCTCACGGTCGATATAGGCCTACGCTTAATGACATGTTTTACACATTGCGTCGGAATAAATTGGTATACATTTTGAAAACCGGGGCCATATTAAAATTTATCGTTAATGGTTTTGAAGTCTTTCTAACACGCACTGGAAAATGTCCAGTGTTAAATCAACTCTAAAAGTGTCTATCTTGATGCATTCTGAATCTCCGATCCAAATACACTCCAATTGTTGATTTAACACTGAATATTTTGCTGTGCGGAGTACGGCCCATCTACTTCTCATTATCACTTTTTTTAAAAATCAATGTAGGCTAGGCTACATGCCGGTTGTGATTAGTCCGTTGGCTAAATAAATTGCTTGATTTTTAGTTCGGCAACGTACTCTCGCAATAGAATAAGGGTAATTAGGCCAATGATGCGCAGGTGATGTAGCTGACTTGGGAGCACCGGAAGAATTACAAACGGCCTCTGATGTTTTACAGCCATTTTTTGACAGTCGGTATAATATGCGTGGAAAACAAAGGCGCAGTCTTTTCTGTTAGCCCCATGGCGGGAGTGATTAGAATTGCGTCTAATGTAATCGCAAGATTTTAACTTAATTAAAAGTGACGTGGTAACTTTAGATTTACTGAGTTAAATTGACGCGTTCAATACTTATTTTCCCGCTGTGTTTGTGTTAGAGAAGCACATTAGAGTTTTGCTTTTCTGTGAGTGTTATGTTTTTCAAGTTTAACAATATCTATGCATAACATTGATGCTGCCAGACTTTTTGTAAATAAGCTATTCATGATAAAAGACAGGGTTAAATGTATAGGCAAATGAAGCACATTACAGTTGCATTTTTGTGAGTGTTAAGAGGACAAAAGTGTAGTTATGAGCACCAGGGTGAGTTAAAACAGTAAAATGCATATGAAAGTTCATAGCGCCTGCCATTAGGACACGCCTATGAACTGCGGCACCACAGTTATGTTTTAACAACATGTATGCTTACTTTAGTGCTGGACTCGGACTTGATCAATAGGGACTCGACCTCGATGTGGGTCAATAGGGACTCGACTCGGACTCGATGTGGGTCAATAGGGACTCGACTCGGATGAGTAGTGGACTTGACCTGGAAATTTTTTAAATGACTTGGACTTGACTCGGACTTGAACAGTGGAGACTTGAACCCGGACTTGGACTCGAGGCATAGTGACTTGACTACAACTCTGCAACACAGCCATAATTTATTCAAGTTCAGTCGTTATTAAAACAATTTTCTTGAGAGGTTACTTGAGACTTAAAATATATTCCTGTTAAGAATGACCCTTGCTATGAATGAATGTAATTAGGGGTTCAAGCCCGTAGGGCTGAAACCCTATTGTGTTTGTGTTTTATTTTTAGGTCTCCTCAACGAAGTTGAGAGAGACCTATTGTTCTTATTCGGACTATTATTATTATTATTATTTTGTCCGATTTTGTGTCTCTTCTAAAGATTTCACATTTTGACCAATTGTCGTGAAACTTGGTGAGCTGGTGCACACCAATGGGAAGGGGTTCCAATAAGCTTTTGGGCCGGATCAGCCCCAGCCTTTTCGAGCAGGGGGCCCGAAAAGGTCCGAAATTTAACGTGGGAAAAATTTTCAAAATTTTTTTACTAATGACAACGCAGCCCTAATTTCTTCAAAGTTTAGACGTTATTATTACAATATTATGAACATTGTAAATCTTGCATTTCCAAAGATGGTGAAAGTGCAACATCTGAAATAAGAATGCATTCAAGCCAAATCTATACATTAAAAAAAATATGCAATACTATTACAGGTGTCATGGATTATGTTTAATCTCATTAAATTACACATCCCCAATGATTAGTTATTTCAGCAAGAACACTGCAGTTTTTGACAGCCGACTGCTTCAGGTGCTTCAAACCTGTTTTAAAGTCACCGAGTTTGATGACACTGCGAACCAGCTCCTTTCCCCATTGGCAACAACACATTGATCTTTGCAACATGTAACCATGACAAAACCTGAGGAAAAATGAAACACAAAGTCTTCAGTTTTGTGAAGATACTTCCGAGCAAGCATTGAAATGTTTGAAGACTGTTGCTTGGAAGCCAGATCAAGACACCCTGTCGTTGTGAAAGAATAGTTCTACAGCGCCCTCCATAATTATTGGCACCCCTGGTTAAGATTTGCCTTAAAATAAATTCAATTTTTATTGCAGAACCATACTTTCACACTGAAAATTGTTGAAAAATGTAATCTTCAACTCAAGTGAAATTTAAGGGGAAAAAAATCCCTGACTAAGAAATAATTATTTTTCATAAAATCACCTGTTCCACAATTATTGCCACCCCTATCAATTCCGAGGAATTAAATGTAATTGAAGCATTTCTGTAATTTCTACAGTAGTTTACAAAGTTGATCAGAGTACCTAGGAACATTTAATTAGTAATTTATCACTTCCTGTTTCCCTGGGGTATAAATATGACGCGACACAGAGGCCATTTCTCTTATCCACTCTTCAACATGGGAAAGACAAAGGAACACACCATTCAAGTTCGGCAGATATGTGTCGACCTTCACAAGTTAGGCAATGGCTACAAGAAAATAGCCACTCGCCTGCACCTGCCCATGTCTACTGTCAGAGGAATTATTAAGAAGTTTAAAGCAACTGGAACAGTGGTAAACAAGCCTGGACCAGGACATATGGTTATTTTGCCACCACGCACAGTGAGGAGGATGGTAAGAGAAATAAAAAGTTCTCCAACTTTCTCCAAGTTCTCCACTGTTAAAGCATTGCAACAAATGGTAGCATCTTGGGGTCACAAAGTCTCCAAAACAATCATCAGGCGCTATCTACATGCCAACAAGCTGTTTGGGAGGCATGCACGGAAAAAAAATTCTCACTCACAATCATAAGTGCAAACGTCTGGAGTTCGCTAAGCGGTACTGGGACTTCAACTGGGATTGTGTGCTTTGGTCAGATGAGACCAAGATAGAGCTTTTTGGCAACAAACACTCAAAGTGGGTCTGGCGTAACACAAAAGATGAGTAGGCAGAAAAGCACCTCATGGCCACTGTGAAGTATGGGGGAGGATTGGTGATGCTGTGGGCCTGTTCTTCCAGAGGCCATGGGAACCTTGTTAGGGTGCATGGCATCATGAATGCTTTGAAATACCTGGAGATTTTATATCAAAATCTAGTGGCCTCTGCCTGAAAGCTGAAGATGGGTCATTCAGCAAGATAATGACCCTAAACATGTGGTCAAATCTACACAGAAATTGTTCACCAGACACAGAATCAAGCTCCTCCCATGGCCATCTCAGTCCCCAGACCTCAACCCCATTGAATACTTGTGGTGTGAGCTGAAGAGGAGAGTGCAGAGGAGAGGACCCAGGTCGCTGGATGATTTTGAGAGATTGTGCAAAGAGGAATGGTCGAAGATCCCTCTTTCTGTATTCTCCCATCTTGTGAATGTTATGATCCTGCCATTCCTGCCTTGATCTTGTCATGTTTTGATATTTGCCTTTTTGTTTTCCTGACACTTCGCCATACCTGACTGTTCTTTGCATAATGTATTATGATTTTGTTACCTTCATTTGTCATGTTCAGTCGTAGATTACTTTTCCATGTTTTACATTTTGCCGTATCTCATTCCGGTTCATGTTTTCCATTTTGCTTTGCACTTTGTCTCCCCGTCTGGTCTCATGTCTTGTCATTGCACTCGGCCCCAGTCTTGTGTTTCACTCTTCGGGTGATTTATTGGATTCTGGTTTTCAATCTTCCTTCCGATCTCGTTTACTGGCTTCACTCTTCTTTTCTTTTCTTTTCTATTTACTAACAACTAACCTTGTATATAATACCAACTTACTAACGAGCACCAAGGATTTGTATCGTTGCACTTACTAATTGATTAACTAGCTCTCAGCACTCGCCCTGTTCTAGTCTCCGCCTCTTTGCTCTCCCTGATTACCTTTGCTGCATTTTCAGTGAAAGCTCACACCTGGTCGCGCTGTCCTGTTTCTCATTATCTATGCATGTTAGAAACTCCGTGACTGGAGCCGTATGTTTGTTTATAGGAGTGTCTCGTGTTTCCTGTCCGCGTTTTGGCTTTGGCCAATTTCATGTGATTAGGTTCTCCCTCATGTGCCTTCCCCTTGTAATCAGCCTAACTTCCTGCACCTGTTATTCTCCCCATGTGATCTTCCCAGAAGTGTATATTAGGTGCCTTTTCTCTGCCATTCTCTGTCAGATCGTTCCAGTGTTTACCTGTGCTGCTATTCTCTGGCCTTGCTAATCATTGAGTTTCTGATTCTGGCTGGATTGCCCGACGTCTGATTTTTGGTTTGCCCTTTTGGATTATTGTTGCATCTGTGTATTTTGACCTTTTTCTGCCCGACCTCGATTTTGTGGATTGCTGCCCTGATTACGATTCGGACTGTCCTGCGGCTTATGAGTTTGCTTCTCCCACAAACCTTTGCCTGTGTACCGGATCAGTTTCTGCTGTCTACGATTTTTGATTGGTGCCCTGGTTACGAACTCTGCTCTGTCCCATTGGAATTTGAGATTTGGATTACGGACTCTGTACTATTGCTATCTTTTCTGCGGGGGTTACCCCCCTTACTCAATAAAGCTCCTCATTTTTGCAATCCCATGTCCTCGCATTTGGTTCCAGATCGCTACCTCACAGTGAAACATTATAGGAGAAGATTAGGTGCGGTTTTGTTGGCAAAAGGGGGTTGTACAAAGTATTAATATCAGGGGTGCTAATAATTGTGGCACACATGATTTGATGTAAAATAATAATTTCTTAACGTGGGATTTTTGTTTCCCATTGAATAAATGCATTTGAATAAAAGGTTGGATTTTCCTCTTTTCATTGTGGTCCTATATTTAGAAAACTGAATTTATTAGAAGCTAAAGAACACATCTTAACCAGGGGTGCCAATAATAATTGAGGGCGCTGTATATGCCTTATGAACGTTAGCCAATGCCAATGTCCGGACATCTCCTGGGAATAGGCTGCACATCCTTCCTAGGTGTTCTAGCAGCGTGAAAATATGTATTGAACATGAACAAGCCAATTAAATATTTTGCTACATTCTTAAATGTGTATTCAGCTGTTGTACAAATCATTAAATGCAAGTCAACCAATTCTGAAATTTGGGAGCGTGCATTGACTTGCTGCCACCCTGTAGGACCTAATCCTAGACTAATATGCTAGCCCACTAGGCAATCGTGACATTCTACTTGGCTTGACAACACAATACAGGACGTTAAATGTAATAAACTTAAATAGGGTCTTCTTAAACATTTTATAAACGCCAAGTAATATGGTCTAAAAGAGGGGTGTACAATCATTTTCTGAAATTACAAGTGTTCATTGCCAGGGACATTATTAACAGGAAAATGTTTTAAATTTCATAGAACTTTGCAAGAATATTATTATAATGACATCTGAATTTTGAAAAAATTGTGGCTGTGTTGTCATTTGAGCAGATTCCCCATGTAAATTTCTCAAAAACTCGAAAGTAGAATCATATGAAATTATAGACGTTCATGACCAGGGCCATTCTTAACAGTAATAGATATAGCATTTCATGTAACCTCTCAAGAAAATTGTTTCAATGAAGCGTGAACTCTGAAGATATTATGGCTGTGTTGTCATTACAGCTGATTTTCCACGATCTCAAAAACCCCACGGTAAAATCATATGAAATTATCTGCATTAATAGCCAGGGTCCTTCTTAACAAGAATCTATTTCGCAATTCATGTAACCTCTCAAGGAAATTGTTTTAATGACGTCTGAATTTAGAAGATATTGTGGCTGTGTTGTCATATGAGCTGATTTCCCCCGTCAATTTCTTTAAAATTCCGCAGTAAGATCATAAGAAATTGTATGCTTTAATAGCCAGGTTCCTTCTAAACAGGAGTCTATTTTACATTTAATGTAACCTGTCAAGGAAATTGTGTTAATGACGTCTAAAAATTGAAGAAATGATTACTGTGTTGTCATTGTCCCCCGCCGCGCGGAACGCGCGAAGCGGGGGACATAGTATTCACGACCGTCCGTACGTCCGTACGTCCGTCCGTACGTCCGTCCGTACGTCCCGAAACCTTGTCTGCGCGATATCTCAAGAAGTAAGCATCGGATTTTTTTCAAATTTGGTGTCAACATGTATTAGGGTAATGTCCCGGCGCCAGTCGAATTTGGTGACCTTCGCGACATTTTCAAGGTCACACCGAGGCGTGATAGATTCTGACACTGAAATGCTTGTCTGCGCAATATCTCAAGAAGGAAGCCTCGGATTCTTTTCAAATTTGGTGTCAACATGTATTAGGGTAATGTCCCGGCGCCAGTCAAATTTGGTGACCTTCGCAACATTTTCAAGGTCACACCGAGGTATGATAGATTCTGACACTGAAATGCTTGTCTGCGCGATATCTCAAGAAGTAAGCATCGGATTTTTTCCAAATTTGGTGTCAACATGTATTAGGGTAATGTCCCGGCGCCAGTCGAATTTGGTGACCTTCGCAACATTTTCAAGGTCACACCGAGGTATGATAGATTCTGACACTGAAATGCTTGTCTGCGCGATATCTCAAGAAGGAAGCCTCGGATTCTTTTCAAATTCGGTGTCAACATGTATGATGGTGATGCCCCCGCGCCCGTCGATTTTGGTGACCTTCGCACCATTCTCAAGGTCACACCGAGAGAATGTCGATTTTCACACTTTTGGCATGTTCATGCTAAATCAGACCATTCCTTTCAACTGACAGGGTTTGGAAGTACATAATTGTCCCCCGCCGCGCGGAATGCGCGAAGCGGCGGGACATAATATTTACGACCGTCCGTCCGTCCGTCCGTACGTCCGTCCGTCCGTACGTCCTGAATCCTCGTCAGCGAGATATCTCAAGAACGAATTGACGGATTTCCTTCAAATTTCATGTCAACATATATTACGATGATGCCCCAGCGCCAGTCGATTTCGGTCACCTTCGCGCCATTCTCAAGGTCACACTGAGAGATTGTGCATTTTCACACTGATAGCCTTGCCAGCGAGATATCTCAAGAACAAATCGACGGATTTACTTCAAATTCCATGTCAACATATATTACGATGATGCCCCAGCGCCAGTCGATTTCGGTCACCTTCGCGCCATTCTCAAGGTCACATCGAGAGATTGTGCATTTTCACACAGATAGCCTTGTCAGCGAGGTATCTAAAGAACGAATCGACGGATTTACTTCAAATTCCATGTTAACATATATTGGGGTGATACCCCGGCGCCAGTCCATTTCGGTGACCTGCGCGCCATTCTCAAGGTCACACCGAGAGATTGTGGATTTTCACACTGATAGCCTTGTCAGCGACATACCTCAAGAACAAATCAACGGATTTACTTCAATTCTTATGTCAACATGTATTAGGGTGATACCCCGGCGCCAGTCCATTTCGGTGACCTTCGCGCCATTCTCAAGGTCACACCGAGAAATTGTTCATTTTGACACGATTTCACATTTTGTGGCGGGGGACAAAGACACGTTAGTGTCAAATACTTGTTGAAGCTAACTTCCCCTTTGAATTTCTGTTCAACCGCACAATAAAATCTAATTTGATCTTTAGTCTTCACAGCCAGTGTCATCATGAGGAGGATTACATTCGTAATTTCATATCACCTTTTTTTGTATTTCTGATCATGATTTCTGAAATAGAAGGACATTATGGATTGTCTTGTCTATTTAATTGAATTTGCCTTTACATTTATTTGATAGTGCACAGTAAAATCTGAAATATAGTGCTTTCATAACAAAGGTCGTCCTGAATAAGAATCCATCATTTATCCTTGGTTAACTATTCGGTTTGTGTTTTTAATCACATCTCAATTTGGTGGAAATTATGACTGTATCGTATTTTGAAATTTCCATTTAATTTCTCTCTAATGCCACAGTGAAATATGAGGAAATGCTTTGAGTTCATAGCCAGGATTCAGTTGAACAAGATTGCATTCCATATTTCATGTAAAGTTCTCTGAATTTTTTTTATGACGCCTCAAATGAGAGGACATCATGACTGTCTTGTCAATGGTGGTGACTTTCCTTTTAAATTCCTCTTTTACGGAAAAGTAAAATCACATGAAATATACAGCCTTCATAGCGAGGGTCATCCTGAACAGAAAATCATTGTCATATTCATATAAGCTCTTCTGTGTTTTCTTTAATGACCTCTCTAGTTGGAAGAAGTTAAAAGTGTACTGCCATTTGATCTAATTTTCTTAAAATTTCTCTCACAGTAAAATCATTTGAAGTCTTATTAATTCATAGCCAGAGTAATGAAGAACAGAAGTCCATTGTTAATTTCTAATTACTTATGAAGAACCTTTTTGAATGACAGCTCAAACAGGATTAAACTGACTCAGTTTAAACAGCTTCATCCGAAACGGCTTCAGTTTAAACGTTTTAAAAATGAAAGTCATCAGACAAAACAGCATCAAAAAACGGCCTCAGGTCGTAAAACACGACATAACATTTTATTTTGAAGGAAACGGAAGTATACGGTGGCAACCTAGCTAATGTTAGTTTGATGGCTTAGCTACCATGTTCGCCAGCCTAGCTAGCCAACAGTTTGTTGCACAGATGTGAATAGAAAATAGATTAATAAATAAACATTATTCTGCTATCTCACTCAGCTAGAGTTGAACTGCCAGCATTTGTTTTATACCAAATATAGCTACTCCTTAGCCTTAATTCGCTTGCTCAGCTTGCTAGTTCACTAGCCTAACTAGCCAACAGTTTGGTCCGTTATACTTAATATCACTGTCAGCTAGCTAGGCTAGCGAACAGTTATATTTGGTATAATATAAATGATAGCAGTTCATCTCTAGCTAAGTGAGATGGCGAAATAATGGATTTTTTTTAATTGATGTATTTTCAATTGACTTCAGTGCACCAAACTGTTGGCCAGCTAGGCAAGCAAACTTGCTAACTAAACAAGCGAACTACCGTTAGCGAGCAGTTATATTTGGTATAACAAAAATGATCGCGGTTCAATCCTAGCTAAGTGAGATAGAGAAATAATTGATTTTTTTATTTATTTATTTTCTACAGGAAAATATTACTGCTAGCAGGCTAGCTCGCTAGTTTGGTAGCCTAGCTAGCAGACAGTTATATTTAGTATAACGTAAATGCTCGCGGTTCAACTCTAGCTAAGTGAGATGGCAAAATAAAATTTTTTTATTCATTTATTTTTTATTTACTTCCATGCAACAAACTGTAGGCCAGCTAAACAAGCGAACTAACGTTAGCGAGCAGTTATATTTGGGATAACGAAACGTCATCAATATTCGACACTGCGGTCAAGCTATTCAGAGAATTGCTAATATTGAGGAAGTGCCACTCTTGTTCAACTTCCGGTTCTCGGAATATGTCTCTGTCCCACTGATCTATATTTAAGAACTGGACAGCTGATGATGTCATAATTTTGAAGTAACCGTGCCGCCATATTGGTATGCCCAACTGTAATGCTCGCATTGAACGAGTTGCAGCCTATGATATAATTAATTGAGAAGATATCTTTTCACAGACACGCAAGAGGCGGTATTTTATGTTTCCTCCTCAGATCGACCTGACTGTACGAAAAATGCCTGAAGGACCGCAGATCTAACTACAGTAAGCAGCAGCTGTCAAGCCTTTAACGTTTTCAGAGGACAATATCAGCATTTGACAGTGTGACCAATGAGTGCGTTCCATAGGAAATCTGTGCGGATTTTTCTACATCTTGCCTGAGAGGGGCAGTGGTACAAAGAAATTGAAGTCCAAAGTCATTGAGACTGAAGAAGACAAGACGTACGTCCTGCACGTATTATTATTATAATCTGTGTGGGGGAATTTAAAAACTTAATGAAAAAAATCAATTAGCCATAAGCTCGCATCTTGTTAACGATTGTCTTTATTTTAGAAACACTAGGTGTGAGATTCAATCGCGCAAAATGCATATGTAAGTCCCAACGAATGTCTTCACTTAGTAGCTGCCACGAAGCTAGGCTAATTTTCCTACAAAGCGAAAGTGGGTAGCTGAAGAGAATGCAATGTAAACTTATCAAGGTCGCTATATCAACGTTCACATGAAAAGTGAAGTGAGTTGTGCGTTATGGAGATGTATGTAAAACTGCCTGCTATTCATTGTCGAGTGTGAACCACATTATCTATTTAAGTAGCTCTAACGTTACATCCTCATTGATAACCTGGCAAAATTAAATTTGTCCGTCGACGGTAATTTAGTGTCAACTAAACTTTAGCATTTTTTAGTGCTGACGTAAATTAGCCTTAATGATTTGACCAGTGAACACCTGGTTTTGTTGTCTAGTTAGTCTGGTCTAATATTATAGACAGCGTTAAACAGCAGTTTTACTGGATTATCTAATTTATGCCGTGTGACATTGATTTATCTGGTTAACTTCAGTGCGGTAATCTAGGTAGCTTTAGGCTAACCTGATGGATCACGTTATCTAGCTAACATTAATTTGAATTATTCCAATAATAACCATTAGCTGGGATAAAATTGACACATTATCTACGTAACCGGCTCCATGAAGTTCAGTAGTGTACAAATACTTATTGGAGCCACTGTGTATATATATATATATATATATATATATATATACACAGCATATGTGTGTTATATATGCACAACTGCAGAATAAAGACTAATGTCCATGCGAGTAAATATACAGTAGCTCCAATAAGTATTTGCACACTACTGTACTTCATGGAGCCGGTTACGGATGGCCTGGGCACAAACATGGCTTCCAGTTGCTTCCTCCACTTTGGTGGCAAGACTGGAGGCCGAGGACTGTCTCTCCCTCTGTACCAGCAGGGAGATGTACCGGTCAGTGCGCTGGCTGGTCTTCATGGGACGTCCTTTCCTGGCTGTATTGGCTATGCGTCCAGACTGTTTGTACTTCTTGATGATGTACTGCACGGTCGTGTGGCGTAACGATTGCCGAGTTCCAATTTTTCTGGTGCTTTGGCCTTCTTTATGTAGCTGAATGATTTGCTCCCACATTCGACGGGGTATCTCGCCTATCTTAGCCATATCACAGGAATACATTATGGGCATGGTCAGGCCATTTATATAGGCCAGTCTGTGTACAGAGGGAGTGTCCAATATGGTCATGCTTGACCAAATCAGACCAAGTGAGTCAACCATGTCCTGTAAACATCTTTAGTCAATTTTAGGTGAGTATTATAAGTTTTGTGACTCACTAATGGAACTGTACAGATACTTATTGGGTCAGATAATCGCCTTTCTGACCAAATATGCCATTTTGACATTAAATATTTGTTTAAAACATATTGATTATCAAATATTTTAATCACTTTTACACACAATAGCAAGCATTTAGCCAAATATACTAAAGCTGTTATGTAGTCGAATTTTCAAGTAGTGTACAAATACTTATTGGAGCCACTGTATCTTGATGAAGGTGGTCAAAGCTGGTTAAGCTGGTATTTTCAGCTGGTGAAGGGCTGGTCGACCAGCTAAAACTGTCCAAAACACAGCTTAAACCAGACTGACCAGCAGGGCATTGTTAATCTACGAACATGTAGTGCTTTTTGTCTTTGCTGTCTCATACTGTTATTTGTATTGAATTATTTTACCACGTGGTGGTTAGCTAGCTTTGCTGTTCCATTTTAGCAAATACATTGGCAACGGGTACAATGGAGCTCTCTGGCTGAATAAACATGTAATAAAGAGTTCTGGTTAGTCAATGTAAAAACCCAAATGTGCGAATATTTCACATGAATACTGCTTAAAGGGTTTTTTTGGGTTGCAACTGGCATCAGCGATGAAGCTATTTTTAATACATGAACAATGCTAATGCAGCGACATTGATTTTAGCCGCCGGTTGGAGAAGTGCTATTTGCTTAGCCTAACGTTAGCATTAGCACAACGCGGTGGTTCGCTTGCTTTGCTGCTCCACGTTTTTTTTTATCCATTATCTTACTGTTGCTGGAGGGTAATAGAACAGTTACAAATATGAAGTTTGACAGAAAAATCCTCCTTAACTGTGTTTCTGATGATCTTGACCGGCCAGCTCTGTTGTCTTGGTATTCAGATGTCATCAATTGGGTTCTCTAGTCGAAAATAGTCGCAGGTCCGTAATTGACCAATCAGCATTCATTAGCAGAATGCTAGCGTGTTATGGCCAACAGCAGCCCAACCTGTAGGAAATCGAAAGGACATAACTTCTCGGCAATTTCACTTTTAACCTATAATCCATATTGAACTTGCAGAAAATGCAACAGTATTTGCGATTTTTCGGCAATTACCAGGTGAAAGGGACAAATTTAGCCTTCTAGCTCCATAGGACTCCATTCATTCTGCACTCGCCCGCGATCACTCCTAGTGGAATTCTGGTGGAACTGCAACCAAGTTCAAAATAATGGGGCTAAATGGAGAGTGGCAAGGCTCCTCGTAGATAGGCTCTGGTTACACCAAATATAACTGCTCGCTAACGTTAGTTCGCTTGTTTAGCTTGCAAGTTTGCTAGCCTAGCTGGCCTACAGTTTGGTGCACGGAAGTAAATAAAAATTAATGAATAAAAAAAATTTTATTTTGCCATCTCACTTAGCTAGAGTTGAACCGCGAGCATTTACGTTATACTAAATATAACTGTCAGCTAGCTAGGCTACCAAACTTGCTAGCTAAACAAGCAAACTGATGTTAGCGAGCTAGCCTGCTAGCAGTTATATTTGCCTGTAGAAAATAAATGAAAAAAAAATCAATTATTTCTCTATCACTTAGCTAGGATTGAACCGCGATCATATCTGTTATACCAAATATAACTGCTCGCTAACGTTAGTCAATAGAAAATACATCAATTAAAAAAAAATCCATTATTTCGCCATCTCACTAAACTAGAGATGAACTGCTATCATTTATGTTATACCAAATATAACTGTTCGCTAGCCAGCTTGCTAACGTTAGTTCGCTAGCCTAGCTTGCTGACAGTGATATTAAGTATAGCGGACCAGCGAACTAGCAAGCTGAGCAAGCAAATTAAAGCTAAAGAGTAGCTATATTTGGTATAAAAAATGCTCGCAGTTTAACTCTAGCTAACTCCGGCCGGATGGCTTACATTGACCATATGTCAAGAGTTTCACCAATGAGGAACCTTTTGATTATTTATGTTGATTAAATGTTTGGTTAAATTGTTTCCCTCTGCCAATATTTCTAACATATCTCAATGTGGATATTTTCATAAATGCACCCAATTAAAACAAATTAACAGCTTGTTAAAATCCTAAGATTGCAACTGTGGTTGGAACAAAAACCAGCATACACAGGGGGGCGCCAGAACCGAATTTGAGAACCAATGCACTAGAGCAGTGATTCCCAAAGTGTGGGCCGCGGCCCCCTGGTGGGCCGTGGTGGTACTGCAGGTGGGCCGTGAGAGGTCATTAAAAATATTATTCAAAAAATATTATTTTTGCAAATATGATTTTAAATTATTTTTATTGTAAAATATTTATTGCACGATTTTAAAAAATATTTAGAAGTAATAACCTATTGAGTATTATTGACCTCACAATATTTTAGGAACCTTATATAGTTAATGATCGGAACGTAGCTTTCTGGTCATCATGACCCGGGGTCATAATCGGAGGAGCACGTACTGTGTTCGATAATTAATTCTGTCTTGTGTGTACACCACAGATTAAAAGTTTGGGTTCTTTTATCCCCCTGCTTTCATTTCAATCCTGAATCTTTATAATAATAATAATAATAATAATAAAAAACAAAAAAAAAACAACAACAATTATCGTTGTTTTTTATTTATTTTATTTTCTTAACAACAACTACAACAACAATTATTGTTGCTGTTAAGTGTTCTGAGAATGCATAATTTCGTCTTATACTGTTTATAGGACTAAGGTGGGCCGCGAACATTTTTTAGACTTTCAAGTGGGCCCTGATTTGGAAAAGTTTGGGAACCCCTGCACTAAAGTGAATGGATATTTTTGGTTTTTTTGCTCTTCACATAGTACAGGAAGCACCTATTACTAAAACCCCATAAGTCACACTTGACTTGACTTGACTTGTGGGGTTTTAGTAATCAGTGCTTCATTGATTGTACTGTAGGACCATAACCACCATCTAAATGAGGTTATTAATAATGATCAAACTCTCAAATCGAGACTACAGCTTTAAACATTGCTGGTTCATTTGCAGATCGGCACTTATCAGATGGCCGTGTGCTCTAAGGCGCACAACAAACCCTTCTACATGGTGGCAGAAAGCTTCAAGTTTGTCCGGCTTTATCCTCTGAATCAACAAGACGTTCCTGACAGATTTAAGGTGAAGAACTAGCCCTTTCACTGTCTCCCTCATTTCATATGCTGAGTATGACCCCAAATATTGTGCTGAGTCCTGGGGAGCAGCTTCTGATTTGTGTTTAGATACATTGTGTTTAGACTAACACTGCATGTGCACAAAGAGAAAATGTGCAAATTTAATCTCTCAGAAAACTTGAAAATTTTCAATTCGAGCAATTGTCAATACACAGAAAAATAGCGGGATCTTGCCTTTTCTATGCCTCTCAACAGGGACTTGATGACTAGTTCATTTCAGCGAGTCAGTCGATGGCTTCACTTATTTTTTTGTATTTGTTAAGATTTGGTTGTTAAAGGGGTCGACCTTGTTCTAGGGGGCCAAGAGGGGCTGTTGGTTCTTTTTTTGTTAGAAATTATATTCCACCTTAATTACGATGACTACAGACCCAAAGAAAGAGTTGTGTAATGCATGGCTGAGATTGCATTTCCAGCTGCAGTGGTGTATATGTGCCCTGGGAAATACCGCTCTAAGAGCACATCTCCTGCAGGAGGTGCCTGTGGGACCTTGTCTTGGGGTGGTGCGTCAAAGCATAAGACCATTCAAAAATATCCCTCTACTGGTGAACGCTATCCTCTCAGCAGACGCTTTTGTAGAAAATGACACACTCGAGGTGACTGACAGGGCCCAGCCCTCTACCCCCCCGCCCCAGGGCCCTGTAAGGGATATGAGCCTCGCTCACAGGCTGCATAGATCTCATTGCAGCTACACAAGACCTTGAACCTTAAAACCAGGCCCCAGTCCAGCACCTTAGCCACAGGGGTTTGATCCAGCCCCTCAAGACTACTGGAGACGGGATTCAGTTTTTCGGGGGTGAGCTGGGTACAGGGCACAGTCTCACATCTCATCCCCTGATCCAGAATCGTCCTCTCGAGATGGCCACGTGGCCCTGACCCCCGATCTACGCTGTCCGGCGGTGACCTGCTTCTCGAAGTCCTCCTCGCTGATCTTCCCCCTCTTGAGCTTCTTCAGCAGTCGCGTGTCGTTCAGCAGCTCCTGCACGTCGTCCTCGTCCACCTCTGACCCCTGCGATCCCAAAGACCGAAACCGCTCAGCTTAGCGTGAAACGTCCATAATATTTCACTCACTTTTACACTGGGGGGGTTAATTCTTTATCGTATTCAGCGACACCACTTTCCCATGACTTTTCTGGATCCAAATATATTTAGTTCAGGGCTTCCCAACCCTGTTCCTGTAGAGCTACCATCCTGTAGGTTTCTGCTCCAATCCCAATTCAACACACCTGATTCAGCTCATTAGCAGCTCGTCAGGATCTGTAACTGGGAAAGCAGGTGTGGTTTGCTTTGGTTGGAGTGATAACCTTCAGGATGGTAACTCTCCAGGAACAGGGTTGGGCAGCCCTGGTTTAGGCGCTTCTGATTTTGAAACAAGAATTCTGTGGGCTGCCACGTTCTACATGACCCACTAATAGCTGATAAAACACAAGGTCTGCAAAATAATTTAAGTGGGATGAGAGACTGAAACATTTCCTCATCTAGTTTTCTTTTGGTGGCCATCATTTTCTGGCGGTCCTCCTTCCGTTTGGACCAGGCCTTGTTCTTGTTGAAGTTCTTCCCTGTCGCCGAGCCCTCCTTATTTTTAAGCTTCAAACTTTGAAACTTCTCCCATTGCTATGTGGCTTGGGAATCGTGATTAAACCAGGAGCAGCGGCAGCCTGACTGCTGGCCATTTATCGGACCGTTTACGGTCCGCATCATGGACATTCATTGTGCATGTTTCAGGAGAGGCCGGTGACGAAGTTGCTACTTGCCAAACTCACTAGCAATCGCTGACAGCTAGCTAGCTTGTGAAGTCAGGGCAAAACCCAAATCACATTGGTTAAGTATAACAATGATTACAAACATTTCCCTTAACTTGCTTCACCAGGACGGGGAGATGGCTGCAATTTAGTCCTGGAGGAGTAATGTACTACGCAATAGCATGCATGGATGATAATGCTGCTAGAACTAGCTCTCAGGCGAAATATCTGTTAGCTCTTTAGGTAAAAGAAGCTGGCAATCAATGGTGAAAGAGGTTGTGTGTGCGCGATGGTGTTGGAAGTGGCAAATCAGAGCTGTTGAGCTTCTCCAATAGGCATTATAGCTACCATAGGTTCACTAGCTAGCAAGCTGTACCTCAGCGATTGCTTTTAAACTTGGTAGCAACACTGTATCCGCTTCTGATCAGTTTGATATGCCCAAAAAAGTTTCAAAAAACTCTGTTTTTGCTGATTCAGGTCCGCATGTTAAGTTTGCTTATGTAAAATAAAACTATCTGCAACCAGTGACATTACCATAGTGTGGAATCATTTTTTATTGATTCATTTAATTATTATCAATTGTTTATCCTTGCTCGCCCATATTCTGTTCATAACTTCATAGGCCTAGAGTGTGTGTGTGTGTATATTTCTGATTTAGCAGGGGCCTGCATAACTATACTAGTGTGTCATGACACATAGCCTATCTAAAGTCATGACAACTTGAATGTCTGTACCAAGGACAAGATGTTTTCTCTTTCTCTAAGTTTATGGGCTCTAATTTCCTGGCGCAGCGCAGGTGGCGTAGCGCCGCGCAGTGGTAATTTCGTACGGCGCAGCCCGAGTAGTGGTAATTTCGTGAGGTGCGCAGCCTTCGGTAGACGAAGGTGCGCCGAGATGGGTGTGGCGGCGTAGTAGGGGGAGGTGTCACATATTCATCAAGACGCAGTGACAATTTCGTAGAAAAAGTCTCCGCTGGAGTTGCGCAGAAAACTCGCCAGCTCCAACCTGGTTTAATTTCCGTGCAGTGGTAATTTGGCTGACCGGCGCAGAGTGCGCACACTCACCGAAATCTCACAGGCAGGTTTACAGAATGTCAGGCACATTTCAATGCAAGAAATAATTACAGTAAGCACTATTTAATGTAACTATTTGAATAAGGACATAAATTATAGTATCTCGATTGTCCTGATGTCAGATTAAAGGCGGTTGCCACGCCTAATGGAAACTCGTCCTGGCTTGATCAACGCAGCTGAATCTGTGATGCAAACTAACGACTTCACATCTTTCTCAGCCAACCACAAACTGTATATATATATATATATATATATATATATATCGAATGCTTGCGTTCTATGCTCATTAAAGCCGCTTGCACACTGGACGCGAAACGAATTTTTCGCACGACTGATTACAGAATGCAAAGACGCGATAGTTGGACAGGGTTTTAATATAGCTCCGTGTCCGAAAGTAATAAAAGTTCTAATTTTTCTGAGTATTCCTGGAATTATTAGACGTGCAAACTTGTTTGTGTTCGACCTTCACAAAATGCAAATTGATAGCTATCGACTTTTCTTGGTCTTTTAAGCCCATTCGTCTGTTTTCGTTGAAGATAGACGGAAGTTTTTATTCGGTCTTTCTTTTGAAAATTAGTCAGATGGACCGAACAGATTCACGCTTTATTTCCACAGCAGAGATAAAATAGTGCGTGAGCAAATCAATTCCATGACCATTGACAGTGTGAAGAAATTATCGCATGCACGATCAAGACTGTCCGACACGAAATGCAAAATACTCCATGTCCACCAGCCAGCAAAAAGTAAAAGTATTGATATGAGAACAGATTTATAACGAAATAAAGAATAAAACCCAACAAACGGGATATCCAACAAAGATGGCCCGCCAGTAAATAAATCGCAGTGTTCATTGGATGTTCTGTTGTTAAAATGTTTATTCTTTATTTCGTTATCAATCTGTTCTAATCGTCCTCTTTTTTTTTCGCTGTCAGACACGGAGGCATTGTACATTGTCTCGCGCCAGTGTCGACTCACTTTATAGAGCTGAGCTTAAACAGAAACATTGATTGAAATTCTCGGTACTCATCTTGAAGAACTGAGCCCTCTTATCAAAACATATACATTTAATATCTAAAAGAGTCAGCAGATTTGAAGAAATTAAAAATAATAATAGACTGTCGGACACGGAGATTTATTAAAACCCTGTAAGACTTTCGGACACAAGACGCAATCTGTCGAGCGAAAAATTCGTTTCGCGAATATTAACTTCTCTGTCTCCGACTGATTTTTTCTCTGGGTCGTCTGAGTTTCTTTTTGTGAAGGTAATACCAGGAATGTAAAATCAAAATTCCTTTAACAATAGTGTAGGTTAATACTCAATCCATTTCCATGTATGATTCAGATAATTAATTGAATTAATTTACTGAGCAAATAGGCCTCCAGTAAGCTGCGTTGCCATTAACGATTAAGACATACAGCTTTGCGTCGAAGAGATAGGCTACAATATGAGATGGCAAGGACGGAAATTATCTGAAATTTCTCTAAGATCCGTCACAAAGTAGAACATGATGAAGTGAATGCTGCTGAAGATTGTATTTGGATAAGATTTAGATTTTGTTTGTGATTAATTAATTTGATAATTGCTGTTCACACAATCTCATATTATAGCCTTAATTACTACAATTTTCCCAGAGGCGACCTTGAAAATTTGCCGCATGGCGTGCATTTTAAATTATTTTAGATGCATACCTTATGTCAAACTTTCACGCTGCACTTAATTATTCAAGTACCAATGCTTTGACGTAAGAAGTGCAGGCAATTTAATAAATGAATTATTATTGCATGACACGGTAACCAGTGTGCAACTACACTTCCCAACGAATGCAGCCTATTCTTATTAAGGCCAAAAATATTTTGATTAAATGCAATCTTAAAATAAATTAGCTTGCACTGCTGAAACAAATCCTAAAACGGGAGATGGAATTCAGGGAAAGCACTGGGTCAAGTTTTTTAAAATTCATTATTTGTTTTTTTTTTTGCCTCCATCCATACAATATCGCTACTAAGTATCAGTACTGTCTAGAAGAGCTCATTCTTGCAGTCCTTAAGGTGACTCATGTGTGTCTTATTATTACTGAGCAATTTTACTAAAGTTATGTATGAGTATTTTGTGTACAGCACTATATAATTTGTAAATGGAGATTTGTTAGACACAATTTAAATGCCCATTATGACTGGTCAGCGATTTGTTTACTTTGGGTATCATTTAGCATCCTCTGGTGGTATGTTTGTGTAACAGTCTAGTTTGCATGGTCTGATGCAATATCACTTGTGTGTGATGAAATAGACTATTGCTTTCTAAAAGTTTCTGGCTTCTTCTTGACTGGAGGGGGCTGGATCCCCCAGGAATCCAGTAGATCTTTCCAGAATGTTGCTAGTGTATATAAATGCTGTGATTTTGGTGAGTATGAACAGAGTTTTTGTTCTGGCAACAGAGTTACATAGTGGCATTAGAGCGTTACTATAACATTAAACAGTGGATTATTTGTAGAAGTTTTTTTACTAATCAGTGAAGAATTTTTTTTTGTTGTTGTAATTGCTGGTTTTATTTGTTGTGATTTTCAAGTCATAACATGACGCTGTAGCTAATGTCTTCACAGGTCTGATAAACATTAGATTGAACACCAGCCTAAATCCCCCACAGCTTGAAAAAGATTATCACACTATCGTTCTGTGTTTTCTCACAATTGTCTGTTCAAAGTGAGATAAGCGCCACCTCTTGTAGTGCCACGCAACGATTGGTCGACTTGAACACGCCCACATTGTAATGTCATCGGAACTAGTTTGCACGCATGAACAACGGATTAATCGCAAAATTTAATTACCTTCACCAGCGACTTCGCTGACGAAGGTAATGTTTTGATCTCCGTGTATTTATTTGTTTGTGTGTCTGTCTGTCTGTCTGTGTGTATGTATGTGTATCGAATAACTCAAAAAGTACCGAACGGAATTTCATAAAATTTGGTGGGTTGATTTGGCATGACCTGAGGATCAATCGATTAGATTTTGGGAGTGATCGGGTCAAAGGTCAAGGTCAAGGCCACGAAAAGGTCAAAACCGACTTTCGGCCATATCTCGGTCAATTTTTATCCGATCGGCATGAAACCAACGCCAGTGGCGAGGGATTCAGTGGCGTCGGCGAAGGTATGCGCTCTACCAAGTGCCCGTTCTAGTTGTAATAGTGTGGGATACAGTTCAACTCCCGCTGCTGACGTTTGACCAGACGCCACAAGCTAAATTTCATCAGTGGTGTTTCCCTCAATAGTACCTTAGGCCTACTATGTTTACATAAAATATTGAGGTCCTCCAGTCTGATTTCTCCAGTAATTGTGTTGTGTTGCATTCCCTGTTGTTAAAGGTTTACTGGATAGAATTTCAGTTCTTCTGCAGTCTCAAAATTTCACTTGTGTCCATTTATTCAAATAATCCCAGACAGCCTTGACGGTGTTGAAATCAGTGCTCTGTAATGGCGTGAAATGCAAAGACTTTTTATTTATTATGTCCATATTTATGATCTGCGTTTGTCGTTTTTCATTTTTTTAGGAATAAACCCGTTGGGTTTAAGGACGTGAAAAAGCAAGCTTTGGAGTGCGCTTGCTCTATGCAGACTATGTGGGGCAGAAGATGCACAAATCCTATTTAAAAGAGGGAAATTATAACTTCTTTCACTTTCCCCATGGCAAAAGGCAGTTAACAGCATGGATTCGGACTATAAACAGGAATATTTTTTCTTCGGGAACATTCTAGGGTGTGCAGTGTACATTTTGTGTCTGGATGGCGAGATTAAGAATTCTTTATTCAACCTACTCCAAATATCGATTGATGTTTGGGTACCCAGAGAAACATCATGATATGAAAACGTGTCAAGCGTACGTCCAGTTTAGGAAATATAGAGTTTACCCAGCTGGCATTTTCAAGTTTTTTCAGTGTTGAATCAACGTCATGGATTATGGTTGAATCGCCATTGAATTATGTTTTGATTTTGAAAGATTAATCAACATTGATTTTGCAACGTTTTTTCAATGTTGGCCATGGGTACCATTCACAACCTCCACTTTTTGTTTTTTTTTTTTTTTTGGCCAGAACGATTTTAAAAGGGGGCACAAATATTTTTGGGGGGTTTTTATGAGTGAGAAGGGGGATTAGAATGATGGGGAGAAAAATTTTTAAAAGAAAGGGGTAGAAGTGGCGCGAGGAATAAAAAAAATTTGCAGTAATTCCAGTTTTCACCACCATGCTCTTCCCTCATAACATTCACTCTGTGTACGACCTCTCACACTTCTGACCTTTTCTTAATGTGTTTTCTCTCCCCCCCCCCCCCCCCATTAATGAGGCTGAGAACAAAGATTGACATGTGAAGTTTGACATTACATTAGTGTCTGCTGCGGGATTCAAACGTGTTTCATGCTGGTGAGTTGGCTGATCCATTGACCCTGGGTAGAATAGTTTGAGCAGAACAAACCATTGTTTGTGGCTGAGTTGGGTTAAGGTTAGGGTTAGGGACAGGGAGAGGGATAGCATTCTGTATGAGTTGGGTTAAGGTTAGGTCAACAGTGTCATGGCTGCCACCTTTCTAAGCTTGCCGCATGTATAGACGCTCTAGAAATTAAAGTGTAAATTCTCTTTACTGGATGTGCACTCAATGTTTTTCCACACCAGAATATTTCACTTGGTCTCTAAATATTAAGGTAAGCCAAAAAAGGCTCTGATATACCCACTTGTATAAATCTCATCCACAAAATTTGATGTCCGCGAGAACATTCCTCAGGCTGGGATTTCCCAGGGCGGGAACTTTTTGAGACTGCCCAACCGTTTCTCCAACAGTCAGTATGTTAGCCATTACCAACCAATGAAATCAGGTTACACTACTCCCACCCCCAACTGTGGACACACCCCTCATCTTTACGTATTCCTGGCCTTCAATAACATTGTTTTTAATTTGGAAGTTTTACAAATGCAGGATGTAAAATACTCTCAACTTCCTGTCTGGTGACTTAAAGCCTAGTCTTTGACAAAATTCAACTCTGAAAGTTGATCCCTGATTAAAAAAGAGTCATCGGGAGATGGCGTAAGCGCCCAGCCCCACATATTGAAAGAATGAAAATGCCACCTGCTCCGGAAGCCATCCCCCCTCAAATTCTAAGTTCAAAATGTTACCATGGGAACTAGAAAAAATAAATACAAAATTCATCAACTTCAGATTAGCAAAAGGCGCGACTTCTGGTCATGATTAATGTGCACACCAGGTTTTGTGAAAACATACTGAATGCTTTTCAAGTTATGCTCTAGAAATAAAATGTTCACAGACTGATGGACAGACGGACAGACAACCGCACCGATGACTATATCCCCCCGCATTACATGCTGGGGGAATAAAAACTGTTTATTCCTGAAATAAGGTGAAACTGGTTTTTGTGTCATAAAACTCTTTTTTCTTTGTGGATTCACAGTAAGTCGATGAAAGTCCTGATGAGGTGTATGAGAGGATCCAGCTGTCTTGCGGAATTTCCATCCCTGTTTCCAAGAAACCTGCAAGTCAGTCTGTCTCACAGGCCGAAGTGAATTTTAGATATTCACAATATCCTGTCGCCGATTGAGGATGCGACCAGGACTTGCTCAGACGCAAAGCCTCACCGCCCAGGAGGATCCCCTGTTCACATATCTTCACCATGTAGTGTTATTCTGTGACAGCTATTACGCAGAATCGATGTCTGTCATTTTCACATATAACTAGATGACCTTTGACCTCTCGGATCAACAAACAAAGTGCAGCACAAACCTCGTGGACCCAACACCTATCCCTGTACCAATTTTCAACTCAAAACGTTGACAGACGGTGAAACGCATAGCTGGACAGACAGACAGACGGAATCCATTTTTTTAGTAATATAAAGATGTACTTTGCTTGTACATGCGACCAGGACTTGCTCAGATACAAAGCCTCACCACCGAGGAGGATCCCCTGCTCACATATTTTCACCATGTAGTATTATTCTGTGACCGTTATTATGCAGAATTGATTTCAGTCATTTTCACATATAATGTACTTTGCTGGTACTGCTGCATGCTCAGAAAATACAGTTTTTTATTTGAAACCAAGACGACTAGAATTGTCGGTATTTCTTCAGAAAGTGGTTTTCTTGCATTCCAGAGATAACTCACCATTGCCATTTTTAATTAATTTAATTCTACCGTGTCTTCAGCTGTTTATAATGGACAGTCAGTAAGACAGTATGGAGGAAAACTGGAATGCAGTGATACGTGTGATACTGCTAAGTACGTTATAAATATTGATCTATTTGCATTGATGTCTCAATGAAAAAAATGTATTGCTAAAACATTGATAAAAATATTTATTTTTCTCTATAGGTATGTTGCGTTGAATGTATTTGTTGTGATTTAGATGGTGAATATTTAAAATTGGTGGCACGTTTTAAGCGTAGCAACAGACCACAACGGTCAACTTGGAGATTTGTTTACAGTTTGTAGACTATTCCAAAAAATGATGCAATTTCGGCTCAGTCTTTGATCAGACATTTTTTTAAACCTTTAAGCCTGTTTCACATGCTCAGATTAGGAGGTCACAGCTGAAATTCCATTTTGAATGGCAACTCTCCATTTAATTATCATTAAGTCAAGGATCATGTTCTCAGTCTGTGGAGCTTAAATGATTACGCCAACAGTATTTTAGTATTTTACTACTCTGAGGACATAATTTCTTCATGGCATTGCTATTTTTGCTTGAAATGACACATTTAAAGAGAGAAATGCATCGCTAGTGAAAAGAGACATACAAATGAGTGAAACTGAATGAAAATACCCAAAATATCCAACATCATCCCAATAAACCACTTGCTGTGGAAAAACGTACCAATAGCTCATAATTAAATTATTACAGATATAAAAACACTACTATGTCATGAATTCAGCTTTGTCTGATCAAGAAACCTACCTTCCATCCTTCACTGTTTGCGTTAAACTACTTATTCGCTTTTGCACAAGGTATTCGGCCAGGTCCCTTGCGTCAGACTCGTAAATGAAGTTTGTAGTGATAAGTGGACTTGTATTTGTGGAGTAATTTCTAGCCTTTAAAGGTTCACTCAGTTTGAAAATTTTCTGGTTATTTTTCGAAGAAATGGATCATATGTAGCAAATTAATATGCATCACACATTTGTAAATGCTTTCTATAACTTTTTATCGTTATTTGAAAACTAACATTTGGGTGGTTTGTACCAGAGCCATGTAGAGAGAGAGTCACGTCAACTCCATTCACTCCAATGGACCAATTTTTTTCCAGTAATTGGCGGGTCGTGGAGTCTCCCAATAGTTCCCGGAAGTTAGCGACGAAGACTAGTCTTGTAGTCCAGCAGCTACGATGAAGTGGAATGGACCGTTCGTGATCATCTTTCAGGTAAAAGGTAAGACGATTAAAGAATTAGACTGTATATTGTCAGCACATCTGAATTAAATTAACACGTGCAGTAAAGCATTTTCCTGGATTATCCCCTGTATAATTTGAGATGCATTGAACGTTTAAGGGCAGAAAATTAGGGAAGGATAATAGCTAGATAACGTTACAGTTAGCGACACAGTTACTAGCGCTAACCATGAGCAGCAGCATAATGGAAAACTCCGTTCTCTCAGTGTCATTTCATCCAACGACGCGATATTAGAGAAAAAGGCTTCTTAAAGTGATTTTTTTGCGGAGTGGGGTGGAGGAGTGAAATGTTAGAGAATTAACGTAAATATAATACCTGACAGGCTCCAGTAGTGGAGGTGGTGAAGTAAGGTTCTCTCTGAATACAAGGTAGCTAACGTTAGCTTTTATAATAAAGTTAACGTTACACAATGTTAAAGCAGAAAGCCATCGGTTGCTGTGATACATCGCTATTAATGTTGATTGTTAAAGCTAATTTCTTTACTGCTATTCAATGAACTAAAACATTGTCTATAGTTAGATTTTTTAGGAATTGAGATTCTATTGACCATTACTCGTCAATATTATGTCGCTGCTCATTTTGCTAATTTTGGATTGATGGTTAAGGGAGAGGGAAGCTGGAGGACCAAATAGAAAGCTAAAAACAGAAACTATCTGGCCAAATAGGTCAAACAATTTGGAAAATTAAGCATAGAAGACTAAGTGGAGAGTGGAGAATATTGAGCTGTACTGTATTACTTGTATGAAAGACGGTAAAGAACATGATCCATCTTTATACTGATTCCTGTTACATGTTACTGATGCCACTCACCATACTTTCTTAAACATCAGCAGCAAAAGCTGATCACAACTACTTAAGTTCCGTAAGCTAAGTTGGGATACAAAGACCAGCCTCATCTCTCAGCACCATTTCCCATCCAAGCCCATACAGGTGTGTCTAACCCTTTCTCCTGTCTTTTTCTCCTCCTCTCTCTTTCAGCCGAAAAACTGAAATTTTCTATTTCTATTTCGGGAATTCTCACGCTTGTCTTTACTGAGAGATTGAAAGCAATAGAATTGCAATAAAGACGTTTCAGACAGCCGCGGAGCTAGAAATGGGAATTGGGGCTGCACAGACACGCCCCTTTATGTCATTTAGGATAGTCCTGGCTAGTTCTAAATTATTTTTCTATATTGACGCGTTTTCCAATTATCGTTGGCAACTGAAGACACTGTTTCTCTCCATACGCGATCTAACAGGGATGAAATCACGGGCTAAATTCAGTAGAACTGAGAGTTGGGCTGGACAAAACATCCGTTTTAAACAATTATTAGTCCTGGCCTGTTCTCAGTCATTTTCATGATAAACAAAAGGCTAACTCCGATAGCACTCCACACTTAACAGGTGTGGAATCATTTTTATTTGATTCATTTATTTATTATTAATTGTTTATCCATGCTTGCTCTTATTCTGTTTTAGTTGTGTACTCTTTTTTTTTTTTTTTTTTTTTTTAAATTTGGCATCTCCAATCCCACCCGAATTTGGAATGCCCAATTGGGGAACTATGTACAAAGCTTGCTCGTATGCGACCCCTTGCTGCCAACTCAGGATAGTGAGACAGTTCACGGCTCTCCTCCGAAGCACGTGCCTGTCTGCCACTGATTCTTATACACTCGCTGGTTGAATCTTCGCAAGTTCAGAACTAGGGCGGAGGATACCCGGACATGAACCAAGCCGGAGTCTTCCTGACGAGCGCCCGTCTGGCCAACAGGAGGCGCTGGAGCAACGAACAAAACTGTTATCGAATACCCAAATCCGGCAGTCCCTTCCCAATTTGAAACCCTGTAGCGCGATAGCCAATTGTGCGCTACTCTGAAAAAGCTGCCGACCCCTGCCGGTGGGTACGCCGAGGCTCGAACCCGCGACGTGGTGATCACCTCTGCACTGCAGCGCAGTGCCTTAACCGTGTGAGCCACCCGGCAGCTCTTAGTTGTGTACTCTTGCATATTTCTGATTTGGCATGGGCCTGCATAACTGTACTAGTGCGTCATCTGATCTCAAGTCACGCAGACCTGAAGAGTCTGTACCAGGGACAAGATGTTTCTCTCTTTCTGTAAGTTTATGTGTTTATAGAAAGCTCCGGAATGCATAACGAGATAAGCTGGGGCCAGGGCTGATCGAGAAGACAGTTGCTCTCCTCCTCAACAAGATGTATGTGCGCACCCCAAGACAGCTCGACATGGGTTGCGTGAAATGGCGAGGGCTCTCCAGATTACCCAGGGCTTAAAGTTCTCCGTCTTGGGGACGGATTTCCGTCCTGGAGATTCCCTAGGGGCTATTTATGAGATCGATGTAGATTTGCAAAAAAAAAAAAAAAAGTTATATGGGGGGTGGGGGTGGGGGGGGGTGGGTAGCCATGGCCGCGATGTCAATGAAAAAAATGTTAAAATGCTGCATATACTTGCTAGTGATTTCCAAACTGCGATGCATCCCTCCCCAAGGAAATAATGTAAATTTAAACATCTATGAAGATACGCAGCTCAGAGTGCACTCAGTAGGTTGCCGCTGGCTGCTTAGCTCTGATGTAACCTGACACCAAGCATTAGCTTAGCGTCAACTAGCTAGCGATTGTTGTGTCCGGTTGGAGTAACTTAAATTCCAGATCAGCAATGTGACTTCATGACTCATAGTGCTACGGATTTTAACGGTGAAGTTATGAAATTCGCTCAGTATGGATGACGGTGTCCAAAAGATGAAATCACAAGGAATAATGGCAGTCAATGGATTTTTTTCTTAATCATCGAAAGTGGATTACACCATGTGAACATCAGGTATGATCTAAATGTATAACGTTAGCGTATATTTACTGGGAAGGTAGCAGTGGCCAAATCCTCATCATAGAGGTCATTACTCGACTTAAACCGGACAAAAAATACCCAAAACAAAAGCCTTATGTTCATGGAACTAAAAAATGTATATATTCAAGAAATTGAAGAATGTGGAGCGCCGATGGAAACGGATTTTTGGAAGATAAGTCACGATCGCCTTGATTTTGATTTCTTGTTAGGATGAACAGTTTTCAAAGTTCTGAGCATGCGCAGTTCACGTGACTCAACTCCTTTAATATTGACAGCACTGTCAAAAACAAATGGAGGTGGGCTTGGTTGGATGAGATAGGTGACACAGGAAAGCCATTCAGGTCCTGGTGTCAAAAATTGAAGGAACCAGGAGCCTGTTTTTGTTGTGTTTGCAACAGAAAGCTGTTTTACGGTTCAAACGGCAAAAAAAATAAAAAAAAAGGATTTTCAAGCACAACAATGAACCAGGTTTCAGGTCAACACTGAAAAGAATGTCTGGTGTAGCCAAGCTTCAGGCTTTTGCTTTTGTTGCAAAAAAAAGAAAGAAAGAATGAATAGTATTTGCTTATCAGAATCTGAAACAGCTTGTTGAATTCTTGATGTTGTGACTTTTGCTTTTGTTGCTAAAAAAAGAGAATGAACAGCATTGTTTATCAGAGAATCTGAATAAAACGGCTTGTTGAATATTGATGTTGTTTTAGTTTTAATGCACAGTATTAATAATGGGAACCGTAAAATATAAAGTAAAAGGTCAAATGTTATCCACTAAAGGTACTAACATTTTCTTTTTGAGCTGCCAACCGATGGGTTTTAAATGTTTCTTGTAATTGACTGGTGTTCTCACTTGCAACCATTCCTCTCCCCTAATGCAAGGTGCATACTGGTTCATATGACTACTATTTTTTACACACTGCTCAGCAGTGTGTAACAAGAATAACATGATTAGACTGTTTTGCTAGACTAGTGTTAACTAAGTCTGAGCAGGTGCAGTTAGTATATTAAAGATTTGTCAATATTGCCAATGCAACATTACAGCCTGGTAGTACTACTTTTTCTCTGCACTGGCATTTTTATTTAAAAGGTTGTAACAGCTTGCCTCCATTTAGTGTAAGTCAACATACAATTTGCTCCCACCCAAAAAGGCGTGTGGGGACTGGGGACCCCCCAGAATATATGCGGTCTGTGTGCATTTCATGCGGAAAAACCACAAAATTTGCGCCGTGGGCCCTGCGGGTGCTTCACGCCAGCGCATGTGTACTCAAAAAAAAAAATTGCCAAGGCTGGCAGGTCTGCTGCTGCTACGCACTTTTGCTTTAAAGTCCTACAGTAAGTTTAATATTTGAAATAGACCAGACTAGCAATAGACAGACTACAACTTCAGCAGGTGTTTATGTTAAAATGAAGCACAAATTGTACACATTCACAATTAAGGCATTTGAGAACTGTGAAGTAGCATATCACCCAATTAACTGGTGTGTGCTGGGCGCCCAATGTTGTTTATATTTCTCTTATATTGCCATTGTCTAGGACAGGGGCCAGGGCTAGACCGTTGCAAGCTTAGAGCCCCTTTCAGAATGTCTTATCCCGCGTCTGAAATTTTCAGTCCTGGGATTTTTTTTTGCTTTAAGGCCTGAGATTACCTCATGATGTGTAATTCAGCGCGGGTGTTGGGATTTTGGTCATCTGCCTGTCATGTTTAAGTTCTGTGCCTGGCCTAGCCATGTTGATTGATTTCTGTGTATAGCGACCACTGCCTGCCCCTTGACTATTCTTGGATTGTGTATTGTGTTTGATTATTTTAGATTCTCGTGTTATTATTTTTCATGTCCTGTTTTATTATTTAGTCTTTGCCTCAGTTCCCTAGATTCCTGATCATTTTTATTCTGCCATGCCTCGCTGTGCACTTCGTTTACCCAGTCTTGTCTTGTGTTGGTATTTGCTCACGGTCCCTAGTCTTGCGTGCCACTCATTCGGGTGATTTATTGGTTTCTGGGTTTTCAATCTTCCTTCATTATCTCGTGTGCTTCCTTCCCCTCTCTTTTACTATCTACTAATCCATACTAACAGTTTGTTGTTTTCGATAATTACTAACCAATATTAACATTGTATAATTTTACTAACTTACTAATGTGTACTCGGGATTGTATAGCTGCTCATACTAATTGACTAACGATCTCTCAGCATTCGCTCAATTCTAATCTCTGCCTCCTTGCCTATCCCTAATTCTCTCTGCTGCAGTTTTCCTCTTATATCTCATGCTTTCCTTTTCTTTAGACTATGCACTTTTAGTACTCCTTGACCAGAGCTGTTGTTTGTACATAGGTTTGTCTCGTGATCCCTGTCCGCGTTTTGGCAGTTGCCAAATTCATGTAATTAGATAATTCCTCATGTGTCACTCCTGATGTTTGTTTCCAGCCGTCAGATCGTATCTTCCTAGCTTCCTGTGCCACGTTTGTTTTCGCCTTGATTCTTAGTGATTTATCTTTCTGACTGGACCGCCTGACTACCGAGCTTTGCCTATTCCCTGTATTGTACCGCATTACAATTACCGCATTACCGCATTACCGCATATCGACTTATTTTTGCCCGACTACGGATTTTGTTATTGGTGCCCTGGTTACGATTCTGGATTTCGCCCTTTGGATACTGTTTTTGGATTGCGGAGATTGTACTGTTGCCAGCTCTGTTGGGGGGTTTCCCCCTTCAGAAATAAAGCCTCCTTTTTGCATTCATCTGGTTTTCGCTTTTGGTTCATTTCGTTAATCCCAACGGGGGGGGGAGGAGAACGTCATGGAGTGCCCCTACAAATACCAGAGAGTTTCTAACTGTATCATTCTTGTATGATGGGACTTGTGTGCAAGGATCCTTCTCTGCAGATGAAGTAAACTGACTTTGGCTTGGATATTAACTTCTCTGCCTACGACTGATTTTTTCCTCTGAGTCGTCTGAGTTTCTTTTTGTGAAGGTAATACTTGGGATATAATATCAAAATTCCTACAACAGGTGCTGCTTGTTCTCCCCGATTAGGTAGGATGACAATCATTCATCTGGACGCGTATTTGCTGAATTTAAATCAACGTCAAATAGTTTGAGCCACATGCTTTTTATAGCCTATTCCAGTGCCAAGTGCCACTTTTTTTCCACTCAATACCGAGTGTAATTTTGAATAATGTTGATTTAAATTAAACAAATGCATCCAGATGAATGATTGTCGTCTTACCTAATCGGGGAGAACAAGCAACACCTGTTAAGTGTGGAGTGCTCTCGGAGTGAACATTTTGTTGATCATGAAAATGACTGAGAACAGGTCAGGACTAATAAGTGTTTGAAATTGATGTTTTGTCCACCCCAATTCTCAGTTCTACGGAATTTAGCTCATGATTTCATCGCTGTTAGATCGCATATGGAGAGAAACAGTGTCTTCAGTTGCTAATTACGATAATTGGAAAACGCTTCAATAAAGAAAAATAATTGAGAACTAGCCTGGACTATCCTAATTGTCATAAAGGGACGTGTCTATGCCATCCCGATTCCCATTTCTAGTTCCACCACTGGTTTCATTTGGTCTTGTTTAATTAAAACAATTGAAACAATCATGAAACACATGCATTGTTTCTTTTCCCTGAGTAAGGAGAAGCACAAGAATTCCGGAGTCATAATCGCTTTCCATTTTGCTTGTGGTGAGGTCCACCGTTACGCAAGTGAAACTGAAACTTCAATGCACAAGGATTTTAATTCCTTGTGAGAATCTCATTAATAAGCTTTCATTGAATAATTGCGGACTACGGTGAATAAGCCTAAAAAATTCGTAGGACCTACTTTGAATACGTGAGACTTGGCATCTCTGAGATCTGTTCTCGTGCTTTTTCCCCCACTTGATAAGCTGCTACCCCACCGGGCCCAGGGCGGGTAGCCCACGGTCCAGCCCCGCTGTACGACTTCGGTGTTAATGTCAATGTAAGAGTGCTGTGAAGAGGAGCTGACAAGTGAGCTTGTGTATACCTTGCTTTGTTTGTTACTAGTATCATTGATCATTGTTGTTGTTGATGACATTCAAATTTTGCATTTGTGTTCGTTTCTGAGGCACTGGCCATATCGTGATCCGAGTCACTGGGGACTTCTAGGACTGCGGTATGGCACTTATCCGAAAGCGAAACCCAAAAATAAACACAAGCGACCGGTCAAAGCAAGTATGAAGGTGCTGTGTTTCTCAGTTGCTTACTGTGTTCGAAGTCCAAAATTAGCATTCATTTTGTGAAGTATACAATGCAAGAACGCGTAAAACGATTGAACATGCGTTTACAACCAATGCATACTTTTCGTTTTTCAATCCCAGATGAGATCAGAGCTTTGTTTGCGGAAAAGTTAAAAACCCACAAAATCCGGACAGTTTGTGTAAATCATTTCATTGAGTTTGTAGAAAATGTATTGATAAGAATATTCGTCCCAAATATGATATCTATAACGTCTTTCTTTCACAAATTGGCTGTTGAAATAAGGAGTGAAACAAGTCATTTTCTGCACTAGCTCCGGTGCAATTCACTTCTCATACGTGGCAGTCGATTAGCCAATCGCTCGCGAGTTTTAAGGAGGGGTCTCAAAGTGTCTAGTTTCTTCATTTTTTTGCCTATATGACATACAATTACGAAAGTCAAATGCTGGATTTGTGAATTACAGGCAATAATACATGTACATGTCTACACCGTTTATTTTTTCTAACTTTGTAGACCTTTAAATGAAGGCCACATGGTTTCCAGCCCAGCAGTGAAGGTCACATAATTTCCGGCCCCACAGTGGAGGTCCCCTAGTGGAGGTTGCACAGTTTGCAGCAGCCAGGTTTCATTGATGGCATTTTGCTAGCGTTTTACCATTGTGGAGGAAGAAGAGTGGGATTTAAAAGAGCTGTGTCATGATTACTGTGCATGCTCACAACTTCGAACAAAGTAAATCAGCTGAACTGCCATTCAAAATCTTGGATTTAATTTTCCTCTTCTTTGATAATGGACAATGGCAACCAGCTTCTTCATATCCCCTGGCTAAAGCTTAAAATTGCACTTTGAATCCTCAAATTTCTGTAGTAAGTTCCTTAATATTAAAAGCGAAATGCTGGAGTAACTAAAAGATATAATTACAATGCAAAATGAAGACAGATTGGCAAGGATGGAATAAGATGAGGACTTGCAGTCAGGCAGATTCACCTTCTTGGGTTGCATATTTTGAGCATGCTCAGTAAACATTACAGAGCTCTCAAAGAAAAGTGAATTGGATTGAACCATTCATGTTCATTTTTTTTCAGTTTTTTTCTTTTCTCATGTCTGAACATTTTTCCCTCTTATGCTTGTTGATTCCAGCTGGTTTATCTTTTTCCCCCAAAATTAATACATTTCCCTCCCGCATAAAGAATGAGAAAATCCATCGATTTTCATTGTGCGAACCAGCCAGATTTTGCACGATGGAAACAAAATGGCTTCAATTCTTGAGTTGTAGTGACTGTTTAAAGGGCATCTAAAATCGATTCCCATTTTTTTTGTCTATCGGCCAATCAGTGAGCCGCACCTGCGCAAACGAACCGAAATAGAAGGATTATCTACACGTGTACACAAAACATTGGTTTACGAATGAAATTGGTCATGTGACAAACAAAGTGATTTGTTTGCAAACACTGGACGTTCAACATCCCATCTGAGAATCGACTTTAGGTGCCCTTTAACCTAGCAACTCTATTTTGTTCTGGGAACCATGTTGAACATGAGACGTGCAATTTGTAATACAGGGTAATAGTGCCCCCATTCATGGAAGCGTTTTCTCCCAACTGTCTATTCAAAGTGAGGCGAGAGCCACCTCTTGTAGTACTACATAACGACTGGTCGACTTGAACACGCCCACAGTGTAATGTCATTGGAACGAGTTGGCATACGCGAACAACGGATGAATCGCGAAATTTAATCATCATAGTGTGGCATACAGCTCAACTCCTGCTGTTGATTTTTAACCAGACGCCACAGGCTAAATTTCATCAGTGGTGTTTCTGTCAGTAGTACATTAGGCCTACTGTGTTTTCATAAAGTATGGAAGTCCTCCAGTCTGATTTCTCTAGTGATTGTATTGTGTTGCACTCTCTGTTGTTAAAGGTTTACTCGATTGGATTTCAGTTCTTCTGCAGTCTCAAAATCTCACTTGTGTCCGTCTATCCAGGTAATCCCAGACAGCAGTGATAATGTTGAAATCAGTGCTCTGTAATGGTGTATTATTCAAAATAACCATATTAAGTGAAATACAAAGACTTTTTGTGAGATTCGTCCATTTTTAACATCTGTGTCTATTATTTTTCATGTTTTTATGTACTGTATTTTAGTATTGTCATTTCAGCTATTCTATTTATTGTTATTTTGGTTTTTTCACGCCCTGTTCTGTTCTCACATGCTTTTATTGTTATCCTCACTTCTGCACTGGCCCTCCCCTTCCTCCATGTTTGCCACCTCTGTTTTATCACTTGTTTGTAACCATGACCCCTGCCAGGCTTCCTTGTGCACTGACACCTTTAATCACCTCCCCGTTAGCTTTATCTCCCCTTTATATTGTCCTGGTTTTCCTTATTTTGTTCAGAGTTTGTTTGCCTTTCTGAAACAGCATTATGAGCCTTTGTAATCCAGGGAGTTTTCTGGTTTTGATTCTATATTGTCCCAGGGGTTTTTGAGATTGGTTTGTTCTTTATGTCTTGAGATATTCTGGTTTTGACTACGGCTGGTGTTTTGGATTCATTCTGCACACCGCTGTTCTATGCAATCTCACCGTTTAGCTTCTGAGCTGTGGGCTGTACTTTGACTTTAGCTTGTATTTACCCACTTATGCTGCGTGTGTACTGTTTGGCTTCCAGCTGGATTGTCTGCCCAAGAGTTTTTCTCTCTAATAAACCTGTGGAAGTGATTTCTGTCTGGGCCCGAATCCTGAGTCTGATCCTTGTCAATATTTTTTTTAATTAAGCATTGGTTTTTCAGATGTGCTTTTTATCTACAGCACCAATAACCTGGGAAACAAAAATTAACATCCAGCACCAAATTTAAATTTAAAAAAATCTTGGGTGCTCAAAACTTTTACACAGTATTTTACATTTTAGCACATAATAAATACACCGTTTTACACACTAAGCATAACTTAAGTGGTTTCAACTCAACACAGTTTCTGTACAGTGTTCTTGGCACATAAAAATATCCCAAAATTTGGTCGGTAAACATTAAGAATATGTACTCAAGCACCATTTTTGACTTCAGATGTGCTTCTCTGGTGTGATAGTAGAAGGAAAATAAAGCACAAGTGTATCTTTTCTTCGCACAAACCTACCCTGGCCAAATAAAGATTTTACAACGGGAAAAAAAAAAGAATTTTCACCCCTAAAATAAGTAATTACTGTATTTATACTGCATCATTTGAGAGTTACTCCAAATGCTTCAAATAAACCATCAACAGAAAAGGACAGATTTTACTTCTTTGGCTCATCTGTAGGCTGTAGCACCTCACAGGTAGAGTTCAGGATTGCACTGTACATAATAATGTAGAATTATTCATGGCTGTACCCTCTTAATTTACACTAGTGCAATGCATTCATCTCCGTTTCACCAACTCCTGTGGGGAAAATAAAATCATACTCAAAAAAGCCAAAATAAATATCATTACACCCCTTTTTTAATTGAAAACTTCCTTAATGATCTTAAATATCATGTTCTTGGTTCATAAATCTGTTTTTCATCAATAATGGCTCCGGAGGACATTGTATTTTTGTTTTTGAATAATTAGCACTGTAATCAACTGATAAAGCTGTCACAAACATTACAGTCTAGTGTCAAACCTTCCCACTCTATTATCTGGATACAAATTCTTTACTCAATACTCATTCCCTGCCGGTTGTTCTTAACATGCTTTAAATTTTGGAGCATTTTTTCAGCCTCAACTTTCTCATAGAAAGGTTATCATGAGCCTTTATATTAATTGTCACTGACTGGATGTCAATAGTTTTAACCCTCTCCAGACTCATGTTGCAAATTTGCAGCAATAAATCAATTGATGGCTGATTATTGTGTCACCTGCGACAGCAGGAGACACTTAGGTGTTGCTTGTCGGCGGCGTCCAAGAATTGGTTTCCGTGCTCTATCTTCTGTTGGCGTTGACGGATTTTGATCAGATTTGGGCTGTAGGCTTTTGGTGTGAATACCACGCTCGAGTTCGATTTTGGAGCGATTTCGACCAAAAATAATTTGCATACTGCAATCTGATTGGTTGTTGGGTTTCCGTGCTCTATCTTCTGTTGGGGTTGACGGATTTTGATCAGATTTGGGCCGTAGGCTTATGGTGTGGATAACACGCTCGAGTTTGATTTCGGAGCAATTTCGACCGAAAATAATTTGCATACTGCAATCTGATTGGTTGTTGGGTTTCCGTGCTCTATCTTCTGTTGAGGTTGACGGATTTTGATCAGATTTGGGCCGTAGGCTTATGATGTGGATACCACGCTCAAGTTCAATTTCGGAGCGATTCCTTATATATCTAATTTGCATACTGCAATCTGATTGGTCATTAGGTTTCCGTGCTCTATCTTTTGTTGTAGTTGGTGGATTTTTTTCAGATTTGGGATGAAGGCTTTCTCTATGGATACCATGCTGCAGTTTGATTCTGGAGTGATTTCCATCGTTACCTATGTACATACTGCAATTAAATTGGTTGTTTTTTGTTTTTTTTTTTGGAAAAGGTCTTTGCTAAAGCTTCTTTCGTCAATATGTCACTCCTGTTCATCACAAATAATTTGCATATTTTTAGCATCGACTCTTGCCAAGTATCAGGAAACATACTATGAATTCGAAGACAATAGAAAAAAACTGTTTCATCTCTATGGTAAGTCAGTTTTGATGTGAATGTATTCAAAAACCTTTCCCTGCTGTTGGCACCTGTGGAGGTTTGCAGAATGTTTTGTACAACTACTTTTTCCATATCAGATTCTGCAAGCCTTCACGCTGTGATCTGCCTCCTCGCGGTGGTGCCAGTTGCACCATATAACCTGCTCACAGTCTTTTCTTACTATATTCGCCTTTATGTAGTTTGTAGAAACTCACACATTACCCTGCTAGTCTCACCTTCCCGGTGTGTACTCAGAGTTCAAATGTAGTATACATCTCTCTCCCCAATAACTACAACTGCCACTTTACTGTACTACTTACTCAATAAACATTTCGCAGGTGACACATATACTTCACAGAATTCTCGTAAAAAATGAAGACCACATGAATTACTGAAAGATTTTTCAGATCTCAAAATAATAAATTGGGCTGGAGAGGGTTAAAATAGTGGCATGAGGCCCTATATGTGCAAAGTGTTTCTCTGAAGAAGAAGGGTGAGGGAACGGCAAAAAAATTCACGTAGGCTATGTCCGTGTGTGTATATTAAATAGGTCTGGCTCCATACAATGTTATAAAGTAATATCGCCTATAGAGTGTGTGCGTGTGTGTATTAAATTGGTGTTGTTCTATACATCGTTATGAAGTCATTTTGCCTATAGAGAGTGTGTGTTTGTGCGTGTGTGTGCATGTGTGTGTGTGTGTTTTTTATTTTTATTTTTTTTTGCTTGTGTAGGGGCGTGTGCATGCCTGCGTACACCCTTTATGCATGACCGTCATTTTACATTTGAAACGGACGGGGATTTTGTAATATTTCTACATTCCTGACCGGGCAGGTGCATTCTGGTATTTTGAACTGACGCAGACTGAAATAAGGAAAGGATTCGGATAGTTTTGTCTGACACCAGAATCAATTTAATTCCTGAATCAAATCGTTGCTTCACAAGAGATTACATTAACTAGGTTACTTAACGTATTCAAAAACAGTTCTGGCAGAATGGACGGTGTCTTGCGCTTAATTTTTCTGCACACAGGAGGGTGCTGCTGTGCTGAATGTGGTGAAGGCGCGGGGCCATAAATTACAGCAAAAGTAAAAATATTGTAGCGGTCTCGCTACTTAACCCCTTTGTGCAGAAGCCAAATTTGGCTATTTTTGGGTTACCCACTTTAATGCTGTATAATTCAAGGTTAAAGCTTCATAAAGAGGAAAAATGTGGCTCAATTCTGAAAAGACACTTACAGCATTTAGAATTACATAGTATTTCAGTTAATTTTCATGATTATGGTAGAGAAAATGAGCTGCAAACATAAAAAATCCTCATGAGAATTCACCATTGAAATTGCAAAAAAAATAATTCTGAGGATTGAAAAACTGCTGGGGCTTAAAACTATACATTTCTGGGATCATAAACTCCTTGACCACAAGTACAATTCATCTTCAACATTACATTCTAGATTACCTACATGCTTTTAGCCAAATTATACAGCTATCCAAGTGTCTCCCCGAAGTCTCAAAATGAAGTCCAGTCAAATTATAAAAAAATCATGTATATAACACAAATAAAGTTTTAAGGCATGAAATTTAATATGAACAAATGATTTTCTGGTTGAGTTTAGTATGAATTTATCAATCTCAGTGCAGTTGAATATCAATGGTCACCAGTAACCACTCGAAACACAAAACATGCCTTTCCTCCATAATAAAGTTTAGAGTTTTGGCCATTTTACTTTAAAGTGCCCCAAGCCAGCACAAACACGCATTAAATAAACTTCTTATTAAACGGTTAGAACATTCACCCTGTAATGGAAGCTACCAGTCCCCTCTTCTAAGCTCACAAACTCATTTCAACACTTATAAGGAACAAGTGCAACTCACTAACTCAGTAATATCTGAATTCTGAAATATACCTTATTTTAACAGAACAGACACTCCACTTTCAGGGAACAATCCATTGCCTCCCTGGATTCAAAAGAAACGTGCAATGAACGTACCAGGGGGTCCACCCAAATGCACGGGCAGTTCGCGTTTTAAACAGGAAAAAAAAACCTCGACATTCGACATTGTTGAGTACGTATACATTCCAAAAACAAAACAACAACAACAACAACAAAAAAATAACAAAGTATCAGCCTCACCTTTTTCATGAATCCCTGCTCCAGAGACCGATGTATCCAGCAGGGACCCTCCGGTCCTGTGTCATTCTACATAATTCCAATTGACCATATCCTTATCTCATTTAGATCCTATAAATGTAACTGAACACTTCAAGGCCAGTTTTGCGAAGGTGTTTTCTATAAATCGCGTCTATTTTAACCGCGTAATGTGCATAACGTAGACAGGATACAACCGAACATGCTGATACGCATAGGTTTGTATGCTCTGTGTTTGTCCAATCAATGTGTTTCACTTACTCTAAAATGTTTAAACACTCGGGATTTGGATAAGAAACGAGCCAATCAATACATTTTTACCAGGTTAGCTTTGCGAGGGCATGAAGTGCAACTATACAATTACGCAGAAAACCCTGAGTGTATGGTTGAGTGATTGGCTATCAACGCCAGTACTCGGGTGGATATAAGGAAGCGCTGGATTTGTCAATGAATGGATCTGCGCGTAAATCCACGGTAGGGAACTACGATTTTTTTTTGTACGTGACGACAGTAATTAAAAGTAGAATGTGAGAGAATCAATACCATGTCGATTTTTTTGCCTCAGAAAACTGATTTTTCTGAACCATTACTTGGAATACTGTTGGCTCACTGTGGCTTATCTCGTTGCTACAGAGGATAGCGATTTTTTCTGTGTCAAGATATCGTTTTTTTAAACTGCTGGATCGATACTATAGGCAAGGATACTGACCAGTTTGCACATCAGGCTTAGCTGAGGAGTTTAATTCATGCAGCGCTTGAAAAACAGGGCGTGGAGTGAACTTCCCCATATTCAGAACCGCGTTCGAGGTCTGCTTGCTTGTGAACAGTCAATAACTGATCCGGGGGTGCCATTTAGTGATCGAGTACAGTAACAGCGTGCTTCCAATTTGCAGGTCTATAGATGCGGGCGTCTACATCTGCAGAAAGGGGTTAAGGACTGAGACTGAGGCAGGAATAGTGGTTCTCGCATCGCCCGGGGCGGGCTTCGTTTTATTTGCAGTTTGGCCCTTAAAAGGGCCGTTTCTACTTCTCTTACACTCAAACTCATTTTTTCAACAACACACAACAGTAACTAACTCATGCTGGCAACTCAGCCCTCTTATACCCCCCGCCCCGGACCTGATTGGCTCTTTCTCGTCCCAGGTGCAGCCAATAGCGATACTCCGCTATTTTCTAAGTTTAGCTTAACAGGCAAACACAAACTGGGGCAGGATCGCCACATTGCCCCCACCTAAGGGGTCACTGTCCCCGACGACCCCGCCACAACCATTTCCCTCCCCAACAACAACAAAAGAAAAAGCAAAACATTACCCCACAACAAAGTCCCCAAAATGTCCCGGTGTCCGTCGCTGACGGACAGGCCTGCTGGTAGGCCCAGGTTGATGTGTCACGGCACTGGGGGCAGGGCTGGCAGCCCGAGGCCGGTAGGGGGCCAGCCTGTCCTGGTGCAGGACAACCACTCGCCCGGCATCAGGCATATGCACCCTGTAGGTTACCTCGCTCAGTTTATGTAGCACTTCTGCAGGGCCGTGCCAGTGTGGTCGTAGTTTGGGAGATAGGCCTTTCTGGCGTTTCGGACAGTAGACCCAGACCTGACTCCCTGAAGTAAAAGCTTGCCCGTGGCAACGGTTATCGTGGTGCCGTTTTTGGGGAAGGCCCGCGGTTTCCTGAGCCTTCCGAGCGAAGTCGTGTGCCACTCGCATGCGTTCAAGGAGCTGGTGGTAATAGGTAGCCTCACCTATCCGGGGCTCCTCCTCAGTGGGGGGGGGCCCGAACACTAGGTCGACAGGCGTTCGGAGCTCGCGCCCTCGCATCAGTGCGGCAGGAGTGCAGAGGCTGGATTCCTGCACGGCTGAGCGATACGCCCACAGCACCAGCGGTAGATGCTGGTCCCAGTCCCGTTGCTGTTGGCTAGCTAGAGTTGCTAGTTGGGTGGCAAGAGTCCGGTTGAAGCGCTCTACTAGTCCATTACTCTGAGGGTGAAGGGGTGTGGTGCGAGTTTTCACAATGCCCAGGCGTTTGCAGACAGCGGCCATTACCTTGGCTTCGAAGTTCCGCCCCTGGTCACTGTGCAGCTCCCCTGGGACTCCGAACCGGGCGAACATTTCTTCCACCAGGCGGCTGGCCACCGTCTCAGTGCTCTGGTCAGGAATAGCGTACGCCTCGGGCCACTTGGTGAAATAATCCATCGCCACTAGGACGTACCGGTTGCCAGACTCAGTGTTCGGGAATGGCCCCAGGACATCGACACCCACTCTCTCCATGGGCGCCCCCAAGACGTAGCGCTGCAGCGGGGCGTGTGAAGTCTCGCCAGGACCCTTGTGGGCCATGCAGGTATCGCAGCAGTGGACGTGAAACTCAACGTCTCGGCGGCAGCTTTGCCAATAGAAATACTGCTGGAGACAATGCAGGGTCTTGTTGACCCCAAAGTGGCCCGCCCCCACCGAGCCGTGCATCAGTCCAAGGATTTGCGAGCGTAATGCGTGAGGCACTAGTAGACGCAGAAGGTCGTTGCCCCGGCCAGGAGCCCGCCACCGCTGATACGCCAGCCCATCTCTCAGTTCCAGGCTCCCTCGTTGCCCCCAGTACGCCTTAAGCTCCAGCCCTCCAGCCGAGACCTCCGGCCAGGTCGGAAATGCGCCAGCCTCTCACCTGTTGCAGAACAGCATCAGCCTCTTGCGCCTCCCGCAGCTGCTGATTTTCCCATGGCAGCCACCCTTCCGGCTCCTCCAGTCCCCGCACCTCCACCACCTGTGGTTCAGGTTGGTCCCGTTCCTCCATTCTCTGACATGGCTTACAGTTCAGTTCGGCGCATGGGCACCGTAATAGGGCATCAGCATTTCAATTCAATTCAATTTATTTTGTATAGCGCTTTTTACAGATACACTGTCACAAAGACGCTTTACAGTCAGAGATGGGTTACTGAAGGGCAGTGCCCAACCTATTCCCACTACAGCGAGGCAAAAAAACTCCCAGTAGGGAGAAAAAATCCTCAAACAGTGGTGAGAAAAAACTCCCCAGTGGGAAGAAATCTCAGGAGGAACCCGGCTATAGTGGGGAAGCCCATCCTCCGCCGGCTAGCTAGTTGATAACAAGATAATGACAAGAGTTCCATTGAAATCCATCTAATCAGGGCTAAAATAATTTGTATATTTAAAACTGTCCAACAGATGTCTTGGCTAATGTAAAATAATTAGCAATGGAGGTCATCATGAGGCAGGAAGACCCTCTTGGTCCTGTAGCTGAAACAAGATGGTAAACAGCTGGTCTTAGGCTGGAGCTCCGGGCCAGGGGGTGTTCGGTGAAGCTTGATCTAGAGCTCAGGGCAAGTGCCCAGAGCAGGAGGAGGAAAAAAAAAAATATTGTTAGGGAGGTGGAGTTGTATGGCGAGCACACAGAGCAGGAGAGACAGAGGTGCCTGTGTGCGATAAGGAAACCCCAGCAGAATAAGACTATGGCAGCATAGTTATGAGAAACAGGGGCAGGGGCCAACACAGCCACGAGGGCAGGTTGAGACAGTCACCACCAGACCATGACCAGTTCAGCAGAATAGGGCACCACCAGCAATGATCCAGTGACAGCACTGACTGCTCAGTCCACCAAATATTCTATAGCTTATGCCAGCCACCCACTCCTGTCCCTCAACTATAGGACAGACTAAAGAGATATGTTTTGAGCCTAACTTTAAATATACTGATTGTGTCTGCACCCCGAATATGAGCAGGCAATTCGTTCCATAAGAGGGGAGCACGATAGGAAAAGGCTCTACCGCCTATGGTAATTTTAGCAGTTTTTGGAACAACGAGGAGGCCTGCGCTCTGCGAACGTAGGGAATGTAGGGTAAAAGTAAATCACTTAGGTACAATGGACCAAGCCCATGTAAGGCTTTAAAGGTAAGAAGTAGTATCGAATAGTCTATTCGAAATTTAACTGGTAACCACTGAAGTGAAGCTAACACTGGGCTGATATGCTCGTGTCTCCGTGTTCTAGTGAGAATACGAGCAGCTGCATTTTGAATTTGCTGGAGCCCCTTTAGAGAGGATTTTGCACAACCAGACAAAAGAGCATTACAGTAATCTAATCTTGAAGTAACAAAGGCATGGACAAGCTTTTCTGCATCATGTAATGACAGCATTTTCCGAATTTTGGAAATATTCCTCAAGTGGTAAAATGCAACTCTTGAGATGTTCTTTATATGTGTATCAAGTGCAAGATCAGGATCAAGAGTAACACCAAGATCTTTAATAATGGCACGTGAAGCGATTGAAATTCCATCAATGTTAAGCATGTAATCTGAGATTTTGCATCTCTGGGATTTGGGACCCACTACGATTATTTCTGTCTTACTAGGGTTCAACAAGAGAAAATTGTGACTCATCCATTTCTTTATGTCTACAAGACAGGCTTCCATCTTTGACAGCTTGGCAGCTTCATCAGGCTTGACTGACAGATATAGTTGTGTGTCATCTGCATAGCAGTGAAAGTTAATGCCATGTGCGCGAATAACTTGTCCCAGTGGAAGCATATATATTGAGAAAAGCAGAGGTCCAAGCACAGATCCTTGTGGTACTCCATATCTAACCCTTGATTGATACGAGGAGTCATTATTAAAATGCACAAATTGATATCGATCCGATAAGTATGATCTGAACCAGGAAAGAGCCTGTCCACGGAGGCCTACAAGATTTTCAAGTCGATTCAACAGGATATCGTGATCGATAGTGTCAAATGCTGCACTTAAATCAAGAAGCACAAGTACAGAAATGTAGCCACTGTCCGAAGCGAGGAGAAGGTCATTGAGTACTTTGACCAGGGCTGTTTCAGTACTGTGACAGGTTCTGAAACCAGATTGAAAAACTTCCAATATACAATTGGAGTGTACAAATGAACAGAGTTGTTTTGAAACGGCCTTTTCTAGTATTTTAGAGAGGAATGGGAGGTTTGAGATAGATGTGAATAATGTGTCTAACTTCAGGCCTAAGTTTGGTTTCTTAAGTAGGGGTTTGATGACTGCAAGTTTAAGAGTGTGTGGGATGTGTCCAGATGCTAAAGAAGCATTGACAATATGTAATAATGGGGTTCCAATCACTGGTAGTAGCTCCTTTAAAAGCTTCGTTGGGATGGGGTCCAGAAGACACATAACAGATTTTCATTTCCATGAAGACGGCCCGCACCGTGCTCAATTGTAAAGTTGTACTCTTGTAATGTCTCTAACCACCGTGCTACTTGCCCTTCAGGCTTCTTGAAACACAGGAGCCACGTGAGTGAGGCGTGATCAGTGCGCAGGTGGAAGGAGGTGCCCTGGAGGTAGGGGCGGAAGGGACGGATGGCTAGGATGACGGCCAGCAGGTCTCGGCGTGTGACGCAGTAGTTCTTTTCAGCTCGGCTCAGAGCACGACTGTAGTAGGCGATTACGCGCTCCCCCTCACCGTCCGCCTGCGATAGCACCGCCCCCACGCCTGTATTGCTAGCGTCCGTGTCCACGATGAAGGGCCGGCATGAAGAAGGAGACGGGCAGACGGTGGCGGGGCTGCTCCCGGGGCCGGCACGCTGGATAGGGGGCCGGCTAGCGTGCTGCATGGGCGCTGGTGGGCTGGCTAGCAGGTCGGCGGGGGGCCGTGTGTTGGCTGTGTAGGCCCGGCGAGCTCTTCTCACCGCCCGCTTTCTTTTTGCAGCTCGGTGCAATGGAACTGTGGTATGACCGATGGTGAGTGTAGCCTGTGCTATATCAACTGTAGCTCCCCATGATGCTAACAAGTCAAGACCTATGATACATGCTTTTCCAATGTCAGCTAGCCAGAACTCCTGGTCCGCTAGGTGGTATCCACCGCCACGCTCACTGTTTTCTTTCATCCTCTGGCCGGTCACGAATTGCAGCCTGGTCACGGTCGGTTCCTAGGTGGCATTGGGTAGCATCGTTGGCCGGACGAGAGAGATGGTGGCTCCTTTGTCACCAGCGCACGGCAGGGTTGGCCGTCCAGTCGGCAGTCTACGTACAGCCCACCGGCCCCACCTAGCCGGCCCACCCGCGGTAACGCACCTTGCTCATCCGCCCTAAACAGGGCAGAAAGGGATTTTTGCTCGTCCGCCCTTACAAGGGCAGAATGGAACTTTTGCTCGTCCGCCCTTACAAGGGCAGAATGATGTTCAGCTAGAGGTGCGGGTGGGGCCGGGCTAGGTTCAGGTTCGGCAGGCTGCGCACAACTGGGGAGGATGGCTACTGGGGGCGGCGGGCTCCTCACAGCGCCGCCCCCGACTCGTTTCCCGACAGCTGGGGCTCCCTTGGCTTTGGTGCTGGCGCTCTGCAGTCCCGTGCAATATGGCCCCTCTCGTCACACCGGAAACAGCGTCGCTTGTCATGGCGGTTGCCTCGATGTTGTTGTGCCTGACTGGGGGTGTGGGCCTGCCTCACTTGCTCCTCTTCCGGAGCCACTTCGCGTACTTGTGGGCGTGACTCCCGGGGGCTGGTTGCCGTCACTTCCTTCATGACGTCTTCTACTCTTTCGGCCTGTAGGAGGGCTTCATCGAGCATCTGGGGCGTGGTCAGCATGACGTTGTGCCTCAGTTGTTTCGGGGTGAGAACCTGCAGGAAGCTGTGCAGCGCTATCTCGTCTTGCTCACGCGTCCCGAATGTGGGGTAACCTTGGCGGGCGTGGAAGCACAGGTCGGCGGCCACGGTCCCCCACTGTTCCCCCGTTTGGCGGCGTCGAAAGAGCAGCTTCTGGCGGTGTAACCGGGTTGACTGGCACTGTCCGTATAGTCTTTCTAATGCTTCGTTTAGCGAAGCTAGGCTAGTCTGTTCAGTTGGGTCGAGATCGAGTAGCGTTTGAAGTGCTGGACCTTCCAGGGCTAGCGCCAGATAGGTTGCTGCCTCACTGTCCGTCCACCCACAGCACTGGGCCGCCAGTAGCAGCTGGGCCTGGTAGGGCTCCCAGGCCGCTGCGCCGCTAAACCGGGGTAGCTTCACTCCCTTCCGTGGTTCCGGCGCCCCCTCTCGCTCAGCTGCCGCCGCTGCTGCTGTTGGAGCTCGTGCGGGACGGGGTTCGCTCCTTCCCTCTGGTACGCACAGCCCTCTTGTTTGGCTCTCGCTCCCCGCGGCTCTGTCCGCTGTCACGTGTAGCCCCGTCTTCAGTTCTCCTTTGAGGCGTGTGATCTCACGGCGAATTTCTTCCATCCCACTCGCCGACACCAATGTAGCGATCTCGCTACTGAAGGACTGAGACTGAGGCAGGAATAGCGGTTCTCGCATCGCCTGGGGCGGGCTTCGTTTTATTTGCAGGTTGGCCCTTAAAAGGGCCGTTTCTTCTTGTCTTACACTCAAACTTTTTCAACAACACACAACAGTAACTAACTCATGCTGGCGACTCAGCCCTCTTATACCCACCGCCCCGGACCTGATTGGCTCTTTCTCCCCCCCCCAAGGTGCAGCCAATAGCAATACTCCGCTATTTTCTAAGTTTAGCTTAACAGGCAAACACGAACTGGGGCAGGGTCGCCACAATATATTTTCACTTGAGCAGTCAGAATGTGCTGGAGGAGGCAGCATTCTCTTAATGTTGCTAAATAAGACGCTTAATAGTTTCGTGTTTTTTCGCAGTCAGAAAATTTTGCACGTGGACAGATTGTGTCAGTTGTCAAGATGATAATTTTCTGCTTGGGAGTGCTGTTCATCGCAATCAGGCCTGAAGGTAGCGCATATGGTCTGTTCCCTGATGCAGTGTTTCCGATTTACTGAAACGATCTAGATTTCCATATAATCGTCGTAATTTGGCATTAATACGGTAGTGAGAGAGCGGATTGCCATCTCCCTGTGTCTGCTTAGGGGGGAGGGGCATTTGATTGTTAATGACAGTCACCTGTGCTTGGCGTGCAGAGAGGGGGAGGCTGGATGAAAAGTGGAGAGAAAAACAGCGTGAGCCATGTAAAAGTGGTCTGGCTTTTCCCCTGTGGCGGTGGCACTGGGACGGGAGGGTGCTGCTCGCAACTTTTAGTGTTGCCGGCAGTGAAGACAGTTGAATAGGGGAGTTGTTCCTGACGTAGGAGGGGAGGCTAGATACCTCCTTTAGACAGTGAGGGACTGGGGTTTAGAGTGTCGCTGCCTGCTTGTAGTTACGAACTTGGCGTGTTTTAAAACCTTCCGCTTTCGTGCCTTCTCGATGTTGGTTGTATGAAATGAATGGTACTGACTTTTGTCTATGATTGAATCGCATGGATTATGTTAAGAGATGAATTACTGGAGACATCTGTATTATCGTGATTCTTTGTCTTCATTGTCCGCACCCCACGGGGGGGTGTTGTCGCCAGACCGGGCGAGTAGAGAATATTCGTAACTAAATGAGAATCAACACCTTCCTTCTTCACAGTGAACTGTATTCATAAAGGATAAATTCTTTTCCAATCACATATATGTCATTGAAGCATCATTAACGCAAGGAAGTACTGAACAATACACTCGCCAAACTTAGGCTCACACATTACGACAGTGATTGAATATGACATCTCTTTGGTCACCACATGAAATGTCTGCACAAACTTAATTAACAAATAAAACCATTAACTGAGGGTACATCCTGATTATGTTGCATTTATCGCTAGCGTTCCCCTCCCCCACCTGTTGAAATGACATGGAATAGGTGAATTGGAAATGGATGACCACTGTAACCTGGAACCAGATAGATAAATGCATATTAGTTATCTCCTCCCCCAGGGACAAGTTTTTACGTCATGTATAAAACTTAAGCATAAATCGGTGTCTCTGATCACAGGGTCCAAGAATGATACAAGTATTTGATTAAGTCTCTTTGCCCCGGCACCGACGAGCTGGTCGCTGTGATGGCAGCAACTCTTTGTAGATTCTGATTCTCTGATTCTGATCTAAATACTACTGGCCAGTTGGAGTATCTGTCGACGATCACGACATAATCCTTGCCATTATGTGTGAAATAGTCACTGCAGATCTTCTGGAAAGGATAGTCTGGTGGTACAATCTCCTCTGGGGGCTGCCGTGGATTGGACTTCGCAATGCGGTGGCAGTGTGCACATTGATCTCTTTCTCTGGAGATGTCAATGGTGATGTCTGGCCAATACACGGAATCCATCGCTCGTGCATTCATGAGTGTCACGCCTTGATGGGTAGCATGCAGAGCATTCAGGATGGGTGCATGCAATGCTGCAGGAATCACGACCCTGTGACTCATCAGAATCGCACCATCCACGATGCAGAGACTAGAAGCAAATCGATGAAAAGGCCGTATCTCAACTGGAAGTGCTCTGCAGTTTGGAGGGAACCCTGCTTCAATGTGTTGAGCCAAGTAAACAAATGTGCTATCAGATGCAGTAGCCTCACGTACCATGTCCCACGTGACCACTTTGACTGCGTCTAATGCTGCAGTTCCAGCAGCTACTGTGACATTATCATCTGCAATGTCCATGTCATCCTCATGTTCACTGGTCCCTCCCAGGAAACTGGAGCAAAATGCAGTCATGATGTGTGGCATGTCAGTCTCTGGGGGCTCGAAAGATCCATAACACAGGTCAAGTACAACAGGGAAGGAGACTTACTGTTTTCTGCTGCAAAAGACACTGTCACAGCGGTCATAAATGGGAATCAACACCTTCCTTCTTCACAGTGAGCTGTATTCATAAAGGATGACCGCTGTGACCTGGAATCAGATAGACACATGCATATTAGTTAGTAACATTTTAATGTTATTTGTCTTGTTATGGTGTATTTTGTATAGCACAATTTTAAAATAGATCTTAATATGTGGGATACTCTGCCAGGGGTTCTTTCAGGGGTAACGCTGTGGCCATGAGGCCTCCTGTATCCCCTTAATGGTAGACGTGGTTTTGCTCCGCCTGTAGTCGGGCGGGCTTAATTGTGCGCTGTGCAATCTGATGCTGTGTGCCAATACTGTGAGATGGGCGCTGTTTTCCAATGGTGTGCAATGCAGTGATTTGTGAGTGCATGTGGTTGCAGTAGTAATATTTAAGAGTGCAGTGTGCATCCTATGGTTTTGTATGGATGTATATTAAGGGTTTGCTGTGCCGTGGTTGTAAGGAGGGCCACTTGTGGCCATTTAGAGAACTCTTTAGGAGCTTCTGGTTTGAGTGTCTGCTCTTAATTTAATGGTCAATAAAGTAATTGGGTTTTTATAATGAATCCGTGCGTGGGGTGTATTCTCTTGCCTCTGACACCGGACCATACCGGGTTTATAAAGGTGGTGGCAGCTTACGCTATGTTTACTTAAAATTAAAGTTTATTACAATACGCTGCTTTATTATGACTTGTTATGGCCCCAATTTGTTATGACATAAGACATCAAGGGATGAAAGTCAAAATTTTAATACTTAAACAGATTTAATTATACAAAGACTGACAACTAACCTATAATTTATACGACTGACCAAGATTGACATATACAAGAAAAAAAATATTTACAGTCCCTTGCGATGGTTTGCTTGGTGATATCCTGGGACAGGAAAACGCTCCAACCCAGGCAAAAATCCACAAAAAGGCTTCAAAGGTCTTGAAAAGAGTGACAGGTCTGGTCAAATGTATCCTTCTTGCAATTTCTCCTACTACTTTACTCTCTCAATTTTTGTCCTTATATACTCTTTTGCAGCCCCCTCCCACCTTCCAGATTTTTTTTTTCTAAATATCTTCCCCTCTCAGACATGCCCAGGACATGCCCAAACCTAGCTCCAGACTGGGCTTAACAAAAAAAAAATGTCAAGACTGTCTAGTGGCATTTTTTTCACTTTACACCTCCATTCCAAAAGGGAAAAATTTTGACTCATCAAGGCAAAATTTTTCTTTTCAATACAAAAATGGTTAAGTAGACACTTGTATTTATATACCTATAATACAATATGTTAATAAACACGTGATATATATACATACTTCAACACGGGATAAGCAATTACATTCTGAGTACCCTATACATGCTTAATTTCCAAGTCAAACTCCTGTAAAATCAAACTCCAATTCAATAATCTCCGATTCTTGTTTTTCATCATACTGAAAAACATTAACGGATTGTGGTCAGTATATACAATCATTGGCTTTTGCCCTGTACAAACATAAACCTCAAAGTGTTGTAAGGATAGAACCAGAGCCAACAGCTCCTTCTCATTTGTGGAATAGTTCTTTTAGTGGCGATTGGACTTCCTGGAGAAGTATGCCACGGAATGCTCAATGTCATCAGAGTCACTTCTCTGAAGGAGCACAGATCCACAAGCTTAGTCGCCAGCATCGACCGCGATGGAGAACGGTTTGTTGAAGTCAGGAGATTTGAGCACGGGGAAGTGACACAGCAGAGACTTCAGGCGATCGAAGGCTCTTTGGCATGCTTCATCCCAAGTGAACTTTACACCTTTCTTCAGTTGGTTGGTGAGACTGAGAGCAATCTCAGCAAAGTTCTTGCAGAACTTGCGGTAGTACCCGATCATTCCAAGGAAGCGGCACAAAGCATTTTTGTTGTCAGGAACTGGAAAGTCCATGATGACTTGTACTTTAGCATTTATGGGTTCCACCTTACCCTGGCCTATAACATAGCCAAGATACATGATAGTAGCACAACCAAAGTCACTCTTGTTCAGGTTAATAGTCAGATTAGCCTGGGTCAGGCGCTGGAACAGTGTATCTATATCTTTCAGATGTTCTTCCCAGGAGTCAATCCATGTGATCAGGTCGTCGATGTACACACCTGTGTGTGGCAATCCGGCGATTGTAGACTGTATCATCCTTAAGAATGTGGCTGGGGCATTTTTCATGCCAAAGGGTAGAACTTCATACTGGTATAACCCAGATGGTGTGACAAAAGCGGAGATGCTCTTGGCCCTCTCAGTCAAAGGCACACACCAATAACCCTTCAATGAATAAATCTTGGTCAGAAACTTTGCTTGCCCTACTCTATCGATACAATCATCAATGATGTGTATTGGAAACACATCAGTTCTAGTAACAGCATTGACTTTGTGATAATCTGTACAGAATCTAGTACTTCCATCAAGTTTTCGAACTAGCACACAGGGTGAAGTCCAATCTGAGTTAGAGGGTCTGATAATATCATGTTCTAACATGTACTCAACCTCTTTCTCAGCAATCTTTCTCTTATTAGGATTCATCTGGTACGGATGTTTTTTTATTGGTTTGGCATCACCAACATCTGCATCATGAGAGGTAATAGAAACTCTCTTTGGAACATCAGGAAATAGATCTTTATATTTCTTGATCAACCTCTCAAACTGATCTTTCTGTGAGGGTTCTAAGTGCTGGAGTCTTACATCAAGATTTTGCAACACTTCAGAATTTGGCAATTTACATGAAAGAACTTAAGCTTTAATTCTAGGTTCATCATCTTGAAACTCCCCCTCATCTTCACAAATGTCAGCTATTGGAGGGTCTGAAGTGACAGCTGCAACCCTAGCATTCCTATCATGATGAGACTTCAGCTTGCTAATATGACACAACTGTTTTGGCTTTCACCTATCTGGAGTCTTCACAATGTAATTGAGATCATTGAGTTTTGTTAGAATTTCATAAGGACCATGAAATCTAACCAGCAATGGATTGGACTGCAAGGGAAACAACACAAGGACCTTGTCTCCTGGTTTAAACTCACGGCTTCTAGCCTTATGATCATACCAAGTTTTCATTTTTCCCTGACTTGATTTCAACTTCTCTTTGGCTAGGTCACAAGCTGCACATAGTATTTCCTTGAACTTGCTAACATAGTCTAACAGACTGATATGCGACTCTTTCTCTTGCCATTGTTCACTCAACAATAGCAAAGATCCTCTCACTTCATGGCCAAACACTAGCCCAAATGGACTGAATCCAGTGGACCTCTGCACTGCTGCTCTAGCTGCAAATAACAGCAAATGAACACCTTCATCCCAGTCTTTCTCATGGTCGTAACAATAAGTCCTCATCATTGTCTTGAAAGTGGAATGAAACTGCTCTAAGGCACCCTGACTCTCTGGATGATAGGCACTGGAAAGAATCTGCTTTGCACCTAGTTCATACACAACCTGCTGAAACAATCCAGATAGTCCCCCCAGGAATCTGCGATTCCGCGATCACGGAATTTACCGCAGATTTCAAAGCCCTCCGTGGAAATCAAAGCAGTCCGCGGAGTATAGGGTGAGGTGCAGAATATTATATTTTACATGTATTTTTTATCCCGGCCGCTAGATGTCACGATCAGATAAATGGGGTCTAAGACTCACAGCTGGTGCTGCCGGTTACGGAAACTGATTTTTTTTCTGCTGTATGCGGCATAAAGTATATAGAAGATGGACGCAGCACCCTGATCTGAAAAAGAAGCCCATGCGGAAGTACCGTAGAATGGCAGTCTATTTAATGGCCAGCAGATGGCGACGTCAGTGGTTGCAGAAAGAAGTTCAATGCAATCGAAGTCCATGAGTAAATGATCCTACTTTCCCACCTGATGTTTCATTTAAATAATGATTTTTCACATCATTTTATGTTAGCTATAGCAAGTTTCAAGTCTCCTTCAATATATCATGACGTTCATTTTCGTGAATTATGGTCCCATATAAACTAGAAGTATAAAGCCAGAATATGCTTCTGGGGCATGGCTGCCCTCTGGTCCTCGTCCGATATGGTCAGATCCAGAGCCACGTGCCTCCCCGGATCTTCGATTCATGCTCTCGTCCAATAGAAATCACATCCGGTTTCAAAATGACAACATGGCGCAATTCAAATGGCCAAAATTGAGGCTTCCTTTATTGTATACTGAAACCAATGGGTGACGTCACGGTAGCTTCATCCATCTTTTTATACAGTCTATGGTATGCAGTAACGTTCACAATATACAGAGGATACAGTGAATAGTTTACACTTTGTTTAGATCCTTACTTTAATCTTTGGCACTTGTTCTGTTACTAAGCCACGTTCACCCATAGTTTGGTGAAATGTTTTGCACTTTATAAGTTATGCAAATAAATCTGCTCAAGAGGGACAAAGAGAATATTGAAGTTGATTATTGTATAACCACAATGTTTCACAGTGTTTTGGTATTGCAAATAATTTCATAAGAGAATTCTTGCTTCATTATTGCATAAATTTGCTTCATAACTGGTCATTTTACTTTTTTTTTTTATCCCCGCGGAAAATCAACTTTCAAGCCGCGGAATCAAGAATAGCTCTCCGCAGAATCAGGATTGTTCTCCGCGGAATCAACACTTTTTCTCCGCAGATTCTTGGGGGGACTATCCAGAAGTGAAATTGATCCCTTAGTCTGACTGAATTTCCCTGGGAAGGCCAAACAACGTGAAGAACTTTATCAAAGCCTTCGAGATTGCACTTGCCTTGATGTTGCGTAGAGATATGGCTTCAGGGAATCTGATAGATGCACACATGATTGTCAACAAGTACTGATTTCCAGCTCTAGTCTTGGGTAATGGACCAACGCAATCAACATTGACCTTAGAGAAGGGCTCCCCAAATTCTGGGATAGGCTGCAATGGAGCTACAGGTGGGTTTAACTGGTGTTTTCCAACTACCTGACAAGTATGACAGGTTTTGCAAAAGTTGGAAGCATCTTTCCGACGTCCAGGCCTGAAGAAGTGTTTCATGATCTTATTAACAGTCTTGTTAACACAAAGATGACCTCCTAAAGGTAAACTATGAGCCGTTGTTAAGATCTCATTCCTGTAGACCTTCGGAACAACAATTTGCCTAACCACTGCCCAATCTGCATTGGCAGGGATATCAGGAGGGCGCCACTTCCGCATCAACACTCTGTCCTTGAGATAATACCCAACTGGAACTGCGTCTATTTCTTTATCAGAAGGGGCTCTCCTCTTCAGTACACAAATTTCAGGATCATTAGTTTGCTCCTGAATCAACCGCTTTCTGGACAGAGTCAAGTCTCCAGACACATCACAATCACTAGACCTATCTGGCAGGCTGAATAGAGAACTGATAAAAGTGTCTGATAAGGCCTCAAACGGAGAAACCATTGTAGGCCGAAGAGAGTCATGAGGCGAACCACCTCAGAGTCATGACTATTCAATGTGCTGGACGGCACCACATCATCATCTTCTTGAGCCTTCTTAGCCATAGCACAGGTCACTGCACAGGAAGGATACAGGGATGGGTCTTCATCGCCATCTTCAGTGCTCGGCTGTGAAGTAAGATGAACAGGGGGAATTACATTGCCCCCAGCTAGGTCATTGCCCAGCAACAGAGAAACACCCATGGTAGGTAGACTTGACATAAGTCCCACCTTTACCTGTCCTGTAACTAAATCTGACTTCAAGAATACAGAGCGCAGGGGTACAGATACAGTCCTCCCTTCAATACCTTGTACAAGTATGAAATCCTCAGAAGCGGTCTCATCACGAAACTCCAAGGAGTCCATCAACAAAAGTGACTGAGAAGCTCCGGTATCCCTTAGGATATATATGGGGACAGGAGGAGAATGCTCATCCAGAGCCACAAATCCCTCAGACACAAATGGAAGAAATTCCTCCCTCACAAAGTCAGCAGTATCAGGCTTCTTAGCCCCACAAGGAGCAGGCAATTTAGCAGATCGGTGATCTACTACAGGGGTTTCTAATCTTGTCTTCGCAAAGGCATTGGGTTTGGTATCCTTTTCTTTTGCTTTCTTAGCTTTAAGGAAGCAACAGTTACTTGTAACATGTCCAGATTTGTTGCAATAACAAACTAGACCACTTTTGTCACTGTCAGCTTTCACACTTTGATCAGACCTGTGACTGGATTTCTGAGCACCATCACCAGATTTGTCTTTGTCTTTGGGTGAGGAATCTTGGGTATCACCATTACCTTTCTTCTGAAATTGGAAACATTTATTGTAACTGCTAGACTAAAATTTGGACTTCTGTGTGAGAACATATTCGTCTACAAATTTGGCAACTGATTGCAAATTCAGTGCTTGCTTCTCATTAAGGTAGGTCTTAATATCATCCTTAACACAGTTCTTGAATTTTTCAACTAACACAATCTCTTTTAGTGAGTTGAAATCATCCTTGACCTCCATCGAAGTACACCAGTGCTCAAAGCAAACCTTCTTCTCGTTGGCAAATTCCACATAAGTCTGATTGTCGGTAAGCCTCTGGAACCAACTCATAAGCTCTCAAAATAACCTTTTTGACAACCTCATAATCAGAGGAATCATCTGCAGACAAAGCAGAATAGGCTTGTTGAGCTTTACTCTTGAGGACAGTTTGCAACATCAGAGGCCAGTGTTCCTTTGGCCACTGGCAACTTTTAGCTACCTTCTCGAAACACTGGAAATGCTTATCAACCTCCTTCTCAGAGAATGGAGGCACCAGTTTTACCTCCTGGCTAGCACAAAATTTGTTCTTCGCTTCCATTTTTATTTTTAGTTGCTCCATTTGGAGCCTTTCTTCTCTATCTAACTTCTGTAAATCAAAATCTCTCTGTCTCTGTCTCTCTCTTTCTGCTCTTTCCTCTTTCTCTCTCTCTTGCTAATTTTTCTAACTCAAACTGCCTTTGTTTTTCTTTTCCCTCCCTTTCTCTCTTTCTGCCCTCTCAAATTCTCTTTGTTTTTCTTTTTCCTACCTTTCAATCTCTAGTATTTTTAATTTAAGCTCCATTTCTACATTTAGATTTTCCTCTGGAAACTATTCCAGATCTCCTGGTGCAAACACATTTTCATCAATGTAATATTCAACAATCTCTCTAGCCAGTCTTGCTTTTCGCATGGCTGGTTTTACCTCTGTCAGCTCTAACTGTCTGCATATTTCAAGCAGTTCTGTCATGGTTTTGGAGCTTTGTTAGCTCCTTTTGTTACTCTTGTCCAGGACGACATCGTTTTGCTCGCCATCTGATTCCTGGGCCAGCTGGCATTAATTGGGGGCGTTACCCGGACTCTATTTAAGCTCCTGTTCTACCTTGTTCGGGTTGCTAGAGTGTCATTTTCGCCTTAGCGCTCTGGCCGGTAAGGTCTTTTGAAAAGCGAGTTTATTGGCAGGATCTTAGCTGCATAAAAAGAAAAGTGTTAGTAAGTAAGGGATTCTTTTGGTTGAATTCCCTTTTCTTTTGTCGTTAGTCGAGCTCGCCTGTTTGCTACCACGAACGGCGTCAGGTCCGTTGGTAGCGCGAGTCTCGTGATTTCTATCTGTTTTAGTTTCTCAGCTCACTGCTGGTTTTTACTTTTAGTTCTGGCCACTGCTCTTGGCGTCCTACCGCCAACGCCATCACAGTACACTCTAGCATAAATGGAGACGTCAGCGGTGGCTGAAATTAAGAGGACTGTTGCCAGCCAGCAAGATATGTTAACAGGTTTCGTTAGAAGACTTTCTGATTTGGACAGCCAGCAATCTAAATTGGTTGAGAGACTACACCTGCAAGAGAACGCGCTCAAGAATCAGAGCGTTCTGTTAAGCTTGACTGAGAGTATTGATTCTCTCGCAACACAAGCTTCATTCAAACTTGCTCAAGCACCACCCATACATTCTCCCCTAGAGCCTAAGTTACAACTGCCCCAAGGATACAGTGGCGAGGCTGGAAAGTGTAAGGTTTTTTTTGCCCAGAGTGAAATATTTTTTAAGGCTCAGCTGTCACGTTTTGTTAATGAGGATTCTCGGGTTGCGTTTATACTATCCCTGTTGGCTGGCACAGCGCTCAATTGGGTTGGCCCGCTAATTAGATCTAACTCACCGGTTGTAAATTCGGTAGATGCCCTTGTTAGGGAGATGGTTTCTGTTTTCGATCAGGACATTTGTGGACAAGATGCAGCTACACGTTTAATGCATTTAAGACAAGGCAAAGAAAGCGCAGCTGAGTTTTCTATTGCTTTTCGTTCTCTGGCTACAGAGACAGGCTGGCCAGAAGCCCCTCTGATGACGGTATTTAGCTATGCCCTTACGGAGGAGATTAAGGACGTGCTGGCTACTTTAGAACCCTGCTTGACTTTAGACTCCTTAGTTCGTACTGCCGTTCGAATTGACAATCGCATATGCAAACGCAGCCGTGAGAGACTAAATAAATCTTCGCTGGCTGACCATGGGGCTAAAATTGCTAGTGGCGAGTGTGCATCTCCTATTCCACCCATGAGAGATTCTACTCCGGTGGAGCCCATGCAAGTGGATGGTTCATTTGACCGTCAGCCTAAGAGACCCATCAGCAGAAGAGTAATCTGCTTTAATTGTAATAAGCCGGGTCATATCCGTCCACGTCGTCCTATGCTTCGGGGGAAACAGAAAGACCCCTCTAGCTATTCAGGGGGGGCTAGAAGGGCAGACCCAGTTTCCTTTCAGAACACTAATCCCCGTAGAACTTATTGTTGGGAGTAAAAGATTTACTATTGAAGCGTTCGTGGACTCGGGCGCTGTTGATTGTTTCATGGATTTTAAGTGGGCTAGGAGGCACTCCATTCCTACTGTCGCACTTTCACAATCATGTTCTGTACGAACTTTGGACGGTCGCCCGCTGGGAACGAAAGTTATAACCGAAGTTTCTGAACCACTAAGAATGTTCATCTCTTTTGGTAGCCACTCTGAAGAGGTTCAATTTTTTATTATTAGGTCCCCCACTTTCTCTATCATTTTGGGTCATTCATGGTTACGGGAACATGATCCTTGTGTCAGCTGGGGGGAACAGATTAATCCGCTGGGGTCCCAAGTGTAGCACTCATTGTAGAAATAATGATAACAGTTCTTTCGGACGTGAAGCTATGGGGCAGGCTGACGCCGAGAGTCAGTGTGAGGAAGTTATCGCTCCGTACCCTCCTAGACTGGAGAAAGGGGCAGAGGAGGGGTTAGAATGGGATCCTCAGTTTGACTGGCGAGAGCCAGAGGATGATGAATTTTTGGAGGATTTTAGCGATTCAGAATCAGTCACGGATTCATTAGATTCTGAGCAGGGTAAAGAAATTGGGGCTACCCTGAACTTTGACTTACCTCCGCATGTTCCCAGGGATTACGCCGATCTGGCTGAGGTGTTCAGTAAACAACGAGCCTCTACATTACCCCTGCATCGTCCGTACGACTGCAAGATTAATCTTTATCCTGGGACAACTCCGCCTAGGGGTTCGCTATATTCCCTGTCAGGACCTGAGCGTAAGGCTATGCGAGAGTATATTCAGGAGGCTCTCGCCAATGGTTTTATTCGGCCGTCCACATCCCCTGCCGGAGCGGGATTCTTTTTCGTTGGGAAAAAAGATGGCGATCTGAGACCCTGCATTGATTACAGGGGTTTAAATAAAATCACCATTAAAAACCGATATCCCCTTCCGTTAATGAATTCCGCATTTGAACGTCTACAGGAGGCGTCATTTTACACGAAGCTAGATCTTCGTAATGCGTATAATTTGATTCGCATTCGGGAGGGGGACGAATGGAAAACGGCTTATAACAGGCATGATGGGTACTACGAATATAGGGTTTTACCGTTCGGGCTGGTTAACGCCCCCTCGGTGTTTCAGGCATTCGTCAATTACGTGCTCCGAGAGATGTTGGAGAAATTCGTCTTCGTTTATCTTGACGACATTTTGATTTTTTGTTCAACACTGTCGGAGCACAAGCAACACGTCAGACGAGTACTGGAAGCCCTGCTCAATGCCAAACTTTTTGTTAAAGCCGAAAAATGTGTTTTCCACGCCTAAACTGTCTCATTCTTGGGCTTCATTGTTTCTAAAGGGTCGGTGCGGATGGACCCGGAAAAGGTGGCTGCGGTCAGGAATTGGCCTGCACCACAGAGAGTTAAAGAGGTCCAACGCTTACTGGGCTTTGCGAATTTTATAGGAGGTTTATTCCTAATTTTAGCGTGGTTGCTGCCCCCATTATTGCGCTCACTAAAAAGAATACCTCCTCAGCATTTTTTTGGTCTCCTGCAGCGGACGCTGCCTTTCAGGAATTAAAGGAACGTTTTAGCTCGGGGCCTATTTTGGTTTTGTCCGACCCCTCCCTCCCATTTGTTGTGGTAGTAGATGCTTCAGAGGTGGGCGTGGGTGCTATTCTGTCCCAGCGCCCTCGTTGGGATAATAAGCTTCACCTATGTGCATACTTCTCCCGGTCTTCGTCCGCCGCCGAACGCAATTATAGTATTGGTGACCGGGAGTTATTAGTGCTCAAGCTGGCACTCTAGGAGTGGCGCCACTGGTTGGAGGGAGCTGAGCACCCTTTTGTGGTTTGGACCGAACATAAAAACCTCCAATATATTCAGCAGACCAAACGGCATAATTCTCGGCAGGCGCGATGGTCATTGTTTTTTAACCGCATTGATTTTACGCTCACTTACCGCCCAGGCTCTAAAAATATTAAGCCTGACGCCCCTGTCACGCATGTACAATCGCACGGATAGCGATCCTACCCCAGAGCCTGTTATTCCTTCTGCCCAGATCGTGGCACCCATTCAGTGGGAGGTTGAGGCGGTTGTTCAGGAGGCGTTGAGGTCTGATCCTGGTCCTGGGGGGGAGCCTCCTGGCTGTTTATTTGTCCCGCATAGAGTTAGGCCACAGGTCCTCCAGTGGGGACACTCTTCCCGTCTGGCGGGGCACCCAGGGGCCCATCGGACCAAGCAGTTCCTGGCCCAACGTTTTTGGTGGCCGGAGATGATGAGGGACATTCGGGAGTTTGTTGCTGCATGTGGCGTCTGTTCCAGGAATAAGACTTCCCATCTCCCTCCCGCTGGTTTACTGCGACCCTTGCCTGTTCCCAGGCGCTCTTGGTCGCATATCGCTTTTGATTTTGTTACGGGGCTGCCTGTATCTGACAACACGGTCATTTTGGTTGTGGTCGACTGTTTTTCTAAAGCGGCTCATTTTGTTGTGCTACCCAAGCTGCCTTCAGCACGGGAGACAGCGCATCTTGTGGTCAACAATGTGTTCCGGTTGCATGGGCTTCCGCAAGATGTCGTGTCTGACCGAGGTCCACAGTTTACGGCCAGATTTTGGCAGGCGTTTTGTAAGCAGTTGGAGGCCACAGTGAGTCTCTCTTCGGGGTTTCACCCGGAGACCAGCGGGCAGACGGAACGGACTAATCAGTCTCTCGAAAACACTCTCTGATGTTTGGCGGCGGATAATCCCTCATCGTGGAGTCGATTTTTAGCTTGGGCCGAGTATTCTCACAGCTCTTTGTGTAATTCCTCCATGGGGCTTTCCCTATTTGAGGCCCAAGTCGGTTACCAATCTACATTATTTCCAGAGACTGAGAACGATTCTGAGATTCCCTCAGTCAACCAGTTCATTCGGCGCTGTCGGTCGGTTTGGACTAAGGTCCGTTCTTCGCTGTTGCGTTCGGGGCGCAAACAAAAATCCTTTGCTGATAGAAGGCGTCGTTTGGCCCCGTCTTATCGGGTTGGGCAGAGAGTTTGGCTGTCTACCCGGGACCTCCCGTTGAAGGTAGAATCCTGAAAACTGGCGCCCCGCTATATCGGCCCGTTCAAAATAGTGCGGAAGATCAATCCAGTCACGGTCCAGCTGAAACTCCCGAGATCTTTACGCATACATCCGTCATTCCACGTCTCTCGGATTAAGCCGGTTAGCACCAGTGTCCTGGCACCTGCCGACACACCTCCGCCGCCGCCACGAACGGTGGAGGGGGGGCCGGTTTATACCGTGCGCCGCATTCTGGCCGAGAGGCGTGTAGGTCGTGGGGTCCAGTTCCTTGTAGACTGGGAGGGATATGGTCCCGAGGAGCGGTGCTGGGTCCCTTCGCGTGATATTTTGGACCCCTCACTAATTTCTGAGTTTCGTGCGCGGGGTTCCTTGGGGACTTCTGGAGCTGTCCCTTAGAAGGGGGGGGTCCTGTCATGGTTTTGGAGCTTTGTTAGCTCCTTTTGTTACTCTCGTCCGGGACGACATCGTTTTGCTCGCCATCGGATTCCTGGGCCAGCTGGCATTAATTGGGGGCGTTACCCGGACTCTATTTAAGCTCCTGTTCTACCTCGTTCGGGTTGCTAGAGTGTCATTTTCGCCTTGGCGCTCTGGCCGGTAAGGTCTTTTGAGAAGCGGGTATATTGGCAGTATCTTAGCTGCGTAAAAGGAAAAGTGTTAGTGAGTAAGGGATTCTTTTGGTTTAATTCCCTTGTCCTTTGTCGTTAGTCGAGCTCGCCTGTTTGCTACCACGGACGACATCAGGTCCACTGGTAGTGCGAGTCTCGTGATTTCTATCTGTTTTAGTTTCTCAGCACACTGCTGGTTTTTACTTTTATTTCTGGCCACTGCTCTTGGCGTCCAACCGCCAACGCCATCTCAAGTTCTGTCTTTTTAAAAGACTTCAAAACCTCTAAGGTTAGTGATGATAAGAAATCATCCATTGCTGTTGATCTGTCAATATATCAAATATGTCAATTTGAAATGTTAGATTTTCAATAAAGCCCCCAATTTGTTATGACGTATAAGACAGCAAGGGATGACAGACAAAATTTTAAAACTCAAACAGATTTAATTATACAAAGACTGACAACTAACTTACAATTTATACTACTGACCAAGATTGACATATACAAGAAAAAAAATATTTACAGTCCCTTGAGATGGAGTTGCTTGGTGATGTCCTGGGACAGGAAAATGCTCCAACACAGGCAAAAATCCACAAAAAGCTTCACAGGTCTTGAAAAGAGTGACTGATCTGGTCAAATGTATCCTTCTCCTTGCAATTTCTCCTACTACTTTACCCTCTCAATTTTTCTCCTTATATACTCTTTTGCAGCCCCCTCCCACTTTCCAGATTTTTTTTCAAAAAATCTTCTCCTCTTTCCCTCTCAGACATGGCCAGGACATGCCCAAACTTAGCTCCAGACTGGGCTAAACAAAAAAAAAAGTCAATACTGCCATCTAGTGGCACATTAGTTTCACATTACAGACTGAAATAGCACAGTTTTGTTTTTCAGTCGTTCCTTTCCCCACAAGCCATATTTTTACTTTGCATAATTTAAACTCCTCTCGTATTCTATATTGCGTTTTGGATTAGAACTTGTTCGTGAAATGATATTTAACAATATCTAACAATATTTATATATTTATATTTTTCATTGGATATTTTTAATTGGTTTTTGCTTGTAATCTGGTGGAATTGTAAAGTGATCTGTTCTGCATCAGCTTATACAGTGCTAAGTCCTGCGGTGCCCTTGGTTGTCCAGACAGGGAGGTCAGTGACGTTGCCCTGCTCTGTGAACACCCCACTCCCTACACTCGACCTGGAGAGGCAGTGGATTAGGGAAGATTCTGGATCCATCGTACATATGTTCCAGGATGGAGAGAGCAGACCAGAATCTCAGAGTCCGTCTTACCGTGGCAGGGCTGAGTTTTTCTCTGACGAAATTTCCAAAGGAAACTTCTCTCTGCTGCTAATAAATGTAACTCCTAAAGACAAGGGGCTTTACAAGTGTGTAGTTCACACTGACCAGGAGTCTCGTGAAACAACAGCAAGAATTGATGTTGGTAAGTACCTCCATCCCCCGTTGAAAAATTAATCCACTTTTTTTATACACACATACAGTCTGTAATAATCAGGAAGTATTAGCTTCCACACCCAGTGAAAGCTGTGGGTGTCATAGTTTGTGTACATGCTTTTTGCTTTCTTTGTTACTCTCATCCCTGACGACATCATTTTCTTTCCCCATCGGATTTTTTACCCAGCTGGCTGATTATTCCTGTGTAGTCCTTCCCCGGAGTCTATTTAAGCTGGAGGTCGCCACGCCTCCTTCGCTGGATTGTCTGATATTTTGTTGATCACTTCGGCTCGAGAAATCCTTAGTCAGGGTTTGCCAGTATATATATTATCTTTATTTCTGGGAAGCTTTGCTTCTTTAGGTTTTTTATGGCACAATTGTCTGGTGCCTTGTTAGCTTCTCATTTATTGAGATTTCTTTTTCTCTGTAGTTGCTTGCTTCGTTTCTGGCACTTAAGTCTTTTGTGTATTCAGAAATGCGAGCTCCTTTCCCTTCCAATTTTTGCTCTATCACTTTCAGCTGCGCCGGCTCTGTTCTTGGTGCACCTTCGCCTGCCACGGCATCTGAAACTCCACTCTAACCAGCCATTACAGAACACTTCAGCTGCACATGGAGTCGTCAGCCGCGGCTGCATTTGAGAAAGCGGTAGCTATCCAGCAGGCAGTCCTTTCTGGCCATAGCAAGGGTCTCTCGGCTCTTAATGCTCAACAAACAGAGTTTGCAGAGAGACTAAGATTACAAGAAAGTAGCATTCAAAGAATGGAGGCTGCTTTACTCTCCCTCACGGAGAGTGTTAGAGCCCTGTCGGCTCAAATTACTCAAAACGTCACACAAGCACAATCTTTGAGCTCCTACCGAGAACCGAAACTGCAAATGCCTTCAAGATATGGGGGTGAAGCAGGGAAATGTAAGGACTTCGTTGCGCAATGCGAAATGTTCTTTAAAGCCCAACCTTCACGGTTCGCTAATGAAGAGTCTCGAGTGTCATTTATTTTATCCCTGTTGACTGATACTGCACTGACTTGGGTGGGTCCACTAATCTGATCTAATTCACCAGTCGTGAATCCTGTGGAAGCCCTTGTGAGAGCTATGGAATCAGTTTTTGATCAGGATGTTCGTGGTCAAGACGCGGCAACGCGTTTAATGCATCTTAAGCAAGGATCTGAGGGTGTCGCTAACTTTTCTATCACATTTTGTTTGTTAGCTATGGGAACAGGCTGGGCAGAAGCACCCTTAATGACCGTTTTTATTCATGCTCTGGTTGAGGATGTTAAAGACGCTTTGGCGGCATTGGAGCCTTGTGTTTCCCTAGATTTGTTGGTTTGTACGGCTGTGCGAATTGATAATGGCCTCCATGAATGTAAAAAGGAGAAACATAATGCATAGGGTACTGTTGATAACAGGGTTGGTATTCCCCGTAGGGTTCACAGAGTCCTAACTGCGCCCACAGATACTTCCACTCCTTACGAATCGATGCAGGTTAATGGCTTATTTAATAGCAGGGCTCGTAAGCCCGCTCGCTGACATATAATCTGCCATAATTGTGGTAAGCTGGGGCATATCCGTCCACACTGTCCTGAGCTTCAGGGAAACGGGAAGTCCCCCTAGTGGTATGGGGAGCACTAGAGGGTCAAAATCAATTTCCACATCGTACTTTAATTCCTGTAGAATTGACGAAGGGGACACAGAATTTTTTTAATGCGTTTTTTGACTCAGTAGACTGGGCAGTAGACTGTTTTATGGATCGGGAATGAGCTAAGAGACACTCCATTCCTGTTTGCCCTCTGGCACTTAAGTCTTTCGTGTAATCAGAAATGTGAGCTCCTTTCCCTTCCAATTTTCGCTCTATCACTTTCCACTGCACCAGCTCCGTGCTTGGTGCACCTTCGCCCGCCACGGCATCTGAAACTCCACTCTACCCAGCCATTACAGTGGGTGCCCCACCCTGTAAAAGTGATACTCAAGTGTAATGGAATTGTGTTTTTTCCCCAGAGTGTCTGACTGTGACTGGTGCAGTGGAGCCTGTGTTTGCATACGCAGGTGAAGATGTGATTCTGAACTGCACAGTGGACACCCATGTCCCAGTCGGACAGTTACAGGTTCAGTGGGTTAAGATAAATGGGGAAATCCTGGTGCTGTTGTTCAATGAAGGGGAGAGCAGACCAGAGTCACAGGATGAGAGATTCAGAGGGCGCGCCGAGTTCTTCAGTGAGGAGATTCCCAAAGGAAACTTCTCTATGAAACTGAGGGATGTAAAGACGGACGACCGAGGAGAATTCATGTGCAGAGTTGATACGGACAGTGAATCAGTTCATGCTGCTTCATGGCTACAAAAACAAGGTTAGTATGAAGTAACATAGTTACTCTATGCAATATTAGGGTTAGTGGCTTGTTCTCTTGCGCACTCAGTCGCTCCAAAAGTACTCTTGCAAGAGAAGTGGAAAACAGAAAGGACAGTGGTAATTTAATTTAAAGAGATGAACATGAGACTGGGCAGACATTATGTCACTGTTTACTGTGCCTGAAGTTTGCTGTTTCCTGTTGATTTTTGTTAGGGGTCACATTATTCCCATTTTCCAGTGTAACATCTGCATTTTTTGTGTGTATTCACAAATATCTGCATGTTTCTCTGGTCAAAAAGCATCCAGTTACACTGTGTTTGCAGCATCTCTCACTCATACAGCTGGAAATTGGTTGTTTTGTTCCTTTTACCCTGAAGGCCCCAGCCCTTCAAACTCGCTTCTTGTGATTGGGCAACTGCAGTTCAGGAAGCAGTGTTCCTGAACGGAACACAATAAATCACTGGGATGGCACTTTAATGGAATGGTAGTAAAAATTCATTCTTCCAGGGCTGTGCAAAATTCAGAATTTCAGAATTAAATTCAATTCAATGGATGAATTTGAATTGACTCCACCCACAGGATGTTGAATTGAATTTGAATTACAGGAAGTGGAATTAAAATTCAATGCAATTCAAAGAAATTCATTGTCATAACATATCAGTGAGAATGAGACTTTTAACATACATTTTTCTTCCAAATGGAAGTACAGACACTAACTTTGAGCATACATTTTCTTAATGTTGGAAAACTTAGCAATATATCTTCATTTCAAAGTAATAAATGAAAAAATGTTTTTGTAAATGCAGTAATCATTTATTTAAGCACTTTACAGGGTAAAGTTGTTGCATCTAATGGTCAACAGTTCCTCAAACATTTTGTCATTTAGGCAGCATCGTTCTGGTCTGAATACCTTGCCTGCAACACTAAATATTCTCTCAACAGGTGCAGAGGACGCAGGTATGGGCAGATATTTACATGCAAGTACAGCTAGGTTTGGGAAACAGTTTTGATTTTCTTTCCGGAACAATAAAGGATTGGCATCCTCAGACAGACATGGTGTACTCAAGTAAACTGGGAGCTCATGTGAGGCTGTGTCAATTGGGACAGCAGCTGTTGGAGACTCCATGTAGGAAAAGAGTCTGGGCCGTTTCCTTGGTTGAGTACTAATGTCAGAGGTGGCACTGACTTTTGGACAGATAGACTCAACTTTTGCAGCAAGGAGATTTTTGATAATGACCTGTTCTTTGCCATTACACCAGTCTAATTTAAATCTTGGGTCAAGCGTTGCAGCCATCTGAAAGCATTCCATGTCCTCAAATTTTCCTAGTCGTCTCTCGAGTGAGGTTTGTAAGGTGGACACAAACTTCTTGTTCCCAGTCATCTTTGCATTTTTGATTGCATGCCTCAGTCCTCTGACACGAGGAATAACATAGCTTGATGTGTCAGCTTTCTCTGCCTGACAACGGTCTGTGACTTCTTTAAAGGGTTCTAACACCTCATAAAGTTCCTGAATGATTTTCAGTTCATATGCAGATAGCTGAATTGGGCAGTGGAGCTCAGCAAGGACATCATTAGGAACTTTAAGGACTGACCGCAGCATCTTCAGCTAGCTATTCCAGCGAGTGACATTAGCAGGCTGAAGTTTGTGCATTCCCTCCAGGACCTCTGTAGCATGGGTAGATTTGTGGCAAAAAGCAACAAGTTTCTGCACCTTGCCCTGGAGGCTTTTTATTGAGCCGGCATCATGTAAGGCATCACACACTACCAGTTGGAGACTATGCGCAAAGCAAGATATTCTCTCTGGTGGAAAATACATGATCTCCTCTTCCACATTCACCACATCAAGATCACAGGTGTCGTCCTCTTCATCCTCACTCTCACTGTTAACATGAGCTGGGGTAAACAGAGTAGAAGCCTTTATCATGTTGAATGCATTGTCTGTTACAATGAATGAAACCTTGTTCTGAATATTGTACTTGTCCAGAACTTTGTCATAGACCTGGCAAATATTTTCAGCTGCATGTCTCCCTTTAAAACGCTGACAACTCAGCATTATGCTCTGCAATTTGAACTCCACTAGGAAATGGCTTGTCATCCCAAAAAAGGATCTCATTGATCGATTTGACCATAAATCGATAGTCAGACAAATATGGCCAGTTTCTGCCATCAGATTTGCTAGATATGCTTTCACTGTATCAGAGCGTTGTGGAATGAGGGTCTCTCTGAGAGCTCTTTGGGTGGGCATTGTGAATGAGGGTTGGGCCAGTTCCAAGACATTAATGAAATCCTTATTTTCATCAGTAGAGAGAGGAAGGAGACCAGAGTTCTATCAATGAAGATGTGATAGCCACTGGCTTAGTGTCACCTGACAATGACTATGACTGACCCCTTACAGATCCAGTCAGGTGCATAACAGGGATGCCAGCCCTGCCAGGCTCCCACAGACCACCAGTAGCAGAAAGATTATGAAATGAAAGTTGCAGGCGCGTCAGACTCACAATCAGGCCAGTTAGCTGAATCAACTGAGAAACTTCTTTCAAATGAGGAGGGCAAGGACCTCAACTCTTGGTGTGAAACTGTCAACGACCCTGCTTTATGGTCCAGTACCATTACCGACCAAGCCAAGTCCATTCTTGTTAGGAGAGGAGTAGCTGCATTTCAAAACAAAAGTGCTAAGTACTCAGCCTCAGTCAGGGATAGAAGCATTGGGGGTACCAGTAGGAGCTTTACAAATGCTTTTCTCAGTTGCTCTCTACCAAATGGGCAAACTGTGACTACGAAGTGGCTACTTTACTCCCCTTCAACTGGCTGTGAGAGGATTTACGAAATGGACCACTCGCGAGAACCAGTGAAATGCAAAAAGGAGGCTTTATTTCTGAAGGTGGAAACCCCCCAACAGAGCAGGCAACAGTAGAGAGTCCACAATTCAAAATCAGAATCCAATGGGCGAAATCCAGAATCGTAACCAGGGCACCAATCACAAAAAGCACGGTCAGACAAAAAAGGTTCAAAACACAAGAAGGCGGCAAAGTACAGGGAGAATGCAAAACTCGGTAGTCAAGGACGGTCCAGTTAGAAAGATAATCACAATGGATACAAGGCGAAATGAATGTGGCACAGGTAAGCATGAGAGAACGATCTGACGAAGCCGTGCTGTGAAGAGACATCTAATATACACTTTAGGGAGGTCACATGATAACTGAACTCAGGTGGAAGCAGTGAGACTGATTACAAGGGAGCAACACATTGGGAGGAACCTATTCACATGAAATTGGAAAAAGCCAAAACGCGGACAAGGATCACTGGACAAACCTATAGATGCTCCAGTCAAGGAGTTCTACCATGCACAGATACTTAAGAGAAAGGAAAGCCAAAAGAAGGTGTGGAGATTCCACTAAAATGCAGCAGCGAAGATTAGGGAGAGACAAGAGGCGGAGATTAGAATAGAGCGAGTGCTGAGAGCTTGTTAATCAATTAGTAAGTGCAGCTATACAATCCCGAGTGCTCGTTAGTAAGTTAGTCTTATATACAATGTTAGTCTTGGTTAGTAAATTAGAAACTGTTAGTTTGTGTTAGTAAAATAGAAAAAGCAAGGGGAAGGAAGTAAACAAGATGGGGAAGGAAGATTGAAACCAGAAACCATTAAATCACCCGAAGGAGTGGCACGCATTACTGGGGCTGTGAGCAAAGACAAGACCAAGATCAAAACATGGACTGGAATAAGACTAAGGCTATAAGTAAAACTGGAAAATTCAAAACTAAGACAATGCATGAAATGAAAAGCAACCAAATACACAATACACATTACAAAAGAGTGGTCAGACATGGCAAAGATCAAAATACACATATGGCAGTCAGAACATGGCAAGGCAAGGCAAAACCAGAATCACAACAGTACGCACCCCCCTTCGAAACGCCACCTGGCGTTTCAACCAGTAGGCCTGGGATGATTAACATGAAAGTCTCTGATCAAATTCTTATCCAATATGTGGTGAGAAGGCACCCAACTGCGGTGCTCAGGTCCGTAGCCCTCCCATTCGACGAGGTACTGCAGTCCTCTGCCTCGCCGATGACAGTCCAGGAGGGCTCGGACCGTGCAGGCTTCGCCTCCGTCAATGATCCGGGTGGATGGTGGGGGATCAGGTCCAGAGGACAGGGGGTGGGTTACTGCAGGTTTAATTTGTGAAACGTGAAACGTTGGGTGGACACGTCGCATGGACAGGGGAAGACGGAGGCGAACAGCAATAGGACTTAGGACTTTTTCTATGGTGAAGGGGCCGTGAAACTTGGGAAAAGCTTGCCCCCATTACCTCTTAGAGGAATGTCTCTGGATGACAGCCAGACATGCTGCCCAGGTCAGTAAGAAGGGGTGACCGGACGTTTCTTGTCCTCCTGCTCCTTCATCCTGGCAACCGACCTGAGCGGGGCCTGGCGGGTGGTTATCCATGTGCGCCTGCATCGACGCACAAACTCACGGGCTGAGGGGACAGCTACCTCCTCCTCCTGAGATGGAAACAAAGGGGGCTGGTAGCCTAGGCAGACCTTGAAGGGGGAAATGCCAGAGGCAGCAGAGGTGTGACTGTTCATGGTGTACTCTGCCCACGGCAACTGGTGACTCCAGGAGGAGGGGTTCCTAATACAAAGACACCTTAAAACATTTTCAATACATTGATTAGCCCGCTATGTCTGGCCATTAGTCCGGGGATGGAAACCTGATGACAAACTAACAGAGGTGTCGAGTTATTTACAAAAAGACTTCCAAAATAGGGCAGTGAATTGGGGGCTGCGATCAGATGTGATGTCAGTGGGTATTCCATGAAGTCTGACGACATTTTGAATAACGAGGTTGGCAGTTTCTTGAGCGGAGGGGTGAGAGGGACTAGGTGAACAGCTTTAGAAAACCTATCTACTATAGTGAGAATGGTAGTGTGGGGATTAGATGGGGGAAGGCCAGTGATGAAATCTAGTGCTATATGGGATCAAGGCCGATGTGGTGTGTGAAGGGGCTGAAGCAAACCGTGAGGGGTTTGGTGTGAGGCTTTAGCTTGGGCACAGACCGAGCAGGCAGCCACAAAACTTTGAACATCTTGAGATACTTCTGGCCACCAAAATCTTTGTAGAATGAAGTCATTAGTTTGACAAACTCCTGGGTGGCAGGACAACATGGAGGAGTGCCCCCATTCTAGGACTTTAGGGCGCAAGGCAGCTGGAACATAAAGACAGGTAGTGGGGCATGCACTAGGGGTAGCAGCATGGGCTTGGGCTTCTCTGACTTCTTTCTCTATGTCTAAACAAATGGCATTAACAAATGCTTCCTTGGGTAGGATGGTATCTTGGCATGGTTCTTCTTCTTCAGGCTAAATGAAAGTTAAAACGGGAGAAGAATAATGCCCACCTGGCTTGTCGCGGGTTTAATCTCTTGGCTGTCTGTTGGTATTCCAAGTTTTTATGATCAGTCCAAACTATGAAAGGAACTTTGGATCTTTCTAGCCACTGCCTCCATTCCTCCAAGGCCAACTTAACTGCCAACAGCTCCCGGTTTCCGATGTCATAGTTTCTCTCCGCATAGCTGAGGCGGCGAGAGAAGTAGGCGCACGGATGGATCTTACCATCCTCAGTGGACCTCTGGGACAGGATGGCGCCGGCTGCAATATTTAAGGCATCCACTTCCACGATAAACTGGAGTTCTGGGTTAGAGATAGTGAGGATGAGTGTAGGCGTGAATCGAGATTTAAGATCATTAAAGGCACTTTCGGCTCTCTCTGACCAAAGAAACTTAGAGTTGGAGGATGTGAGGGCAGTGTGGGGTGCAGCAACAGAGCTATAGTTTCTGATGAAACGACGATAGAAATTAGCAAACCCCAAAAAAACGCTGGAGAGACTTATGATCCTCCGGTCTGGGCCAGTTGGTGATGGCCTCTACTTTAACTGGGTCCATCTGTATGGTGCCTGGAGAAATAATGTAACCCAAAAAGGTTGTAGTCTCAACAAAGAACTCATATTTCTTGGCCTTTTACGAAGAGACGATTCTCCAGAAGGCAACAGAGTACTTGGCGGACGTGTCTTACGTGTTCCTCCTGAGACTTGGAAAAAATCATAATGTCATCATGATAGACAAAAACAAATTTGTTAATCATATCTCTCAAAACATCATTAACTAGGTTCTGGAACACAGCTGGGGCGTTAGTAAGGCCGAAGGGAAGAACCAGGTACTCCCAGTACCCCTAGGAGTGTTGAAAGCCGTTTTCCACTCATCCCCCTCCTGGATGCGCACAAGGTGATAGGCATTGCGTAGGTCTAGTTTGGTAAATACTTTGGCTCCTTGCAAAAGATCAAAAGCTCTGTTCATGAGGGGAAGAGGGTACCTGTTCTTGATAGTTATCTCATGAAGTCCACGGTAGTCAATACAGGGTCTCAAAGACCCGTCCTTTTTGGACACACAAAAAAACCAGCGGCAGCAGGGGAGGACGATGCCCGAATAATTCCAGCAGCTAAAGACTGTGACAAGTATTTCTCCATGGCTTGGGTCTCAGGTCGAGATAGTGAATATAAACAGCCTCTAGGGGGCATAGTACCTGGCTTCAGGTCAATGGTGCAATTGTAAGGGCGATTGTAAGTCGTAAGGAGGTAAACTGGTAGCTCAGGACTTAGAAAATACCTCCTTGAGGTCATGGAATTCTAGAAGAACTTTCTCTAGATCAGGAATCTCCTCTGGAGAGGAGGTAAGTTGAGGTTCAAGGGCATTGTGAAGGCATGACAGTGAGCAGTTAGGGCTCCAGCCCTTAATCTCATGTTTGCGCCAGTGAATGTTAGGGAAGTGCTTTGCCATCCACGGGTGGCCCAGAACAATAGGAGCATGGGGTGAATGGAGGAGGTAGAGCTGGATAACCTCATGGTGATTGCCGGAAATCTTAAGTTTAATGGGGTTGGTAACATGGGTGATCTGAGCGATCTTCTGGCCACTTAGGGAATTAGCCACCCGATCGGAAAGATCTTCTCAACCGGAATTCCCCACTCACGAGCCAAATCCACGTCGTTGAGGTTCTCCTTCGCTCCGGTATCAATGAGGGCCATGGTAGACCTGCTCTCCCCTCCCCACTCCAGAGTCACAGGAAGGCAGGTGCGACTTCTCGATTCATTGACCGGTGTGACGCCCACCACCGCTCCATCCCTTGAACCAGGGTGAGGCCTCTTGTTGGGACACTGAGCAATGTGATGTCCCCCCTTGCCACAATAGAAGCAGGCCCCTTATCTGCATTGACGGTTCCTCTCCTCAACAGGAATGCGAGTTCGCCCAAGTTGCATAGGTTCCGTCTCAGGGGAAGGGTTGCCGCCAGGAGGTGGTGTGGTCTGGAAGGGGTTGGTTGGACGACTGCGGGGAACGGACCGTCTTCGTTCCTCCAAACGAGCATCCACCCGTATGGCCAGGTCGACCAAATCATCCAATCCTTCCGGTAACTCACGGGGAACAAGCTTGTCTTTTATTCTCTCAGATAGGCCATTAAAAAAGGCGTCGTACAAAGCTCTTCACCCCCACCTGCTGTTGGTAGCCAGGGTCTGGAAATCAATAGCGTAGTCAGCTACGGAACGACCACCCTGGCGGATGCGTAGAATCTCTCACCCTGCTTAGTGACCCAACTTAGTGCGGTCAAAGATCCGCTTCATCTCCTCTCCCAGTATGCTGGAGGACTGAACACAGGGGAGATCTGCCTCACAAGCAGCCGTAGCCCACTGTTTGGCTCTTCCTGTGAGTTGCGTGATGATAAATGCAACGCGAGCCTGTTCCGTGGGGAAGGATGAGGGCTGTAGGCTGAATATGAGATCACACTGGGTTAGGAATGCTTGACAGGAACCAGGGTTGCCGTCGTACCTTTCAGGGGTAGGCAGGTGTGGCTCACAGACAGGCAGCGGTGGAGCGGAGGAGGGCACAGGAGCAGGCACAGGCATGGCATGGACAGCAGGCTGGGGAGCATGCAGCCGCTGTGATTCTTGAACCGAGCGAGTGAGATCCGCCATCTGGAGACTCATGGTCTGCATGTGCTGCATGAGAGCATGAAGCTGACACTTCTGGAATTCGAGCTGGGCTCCTTGTTCCTTAACTGCCTCCTGCAGAGGCTGGCTCCATTGTGGACAGATCGTAATGTGAGGATTTACGAAATGGACCACTCGCGAGAAGCATTAAAATGCAAAAAGGAGGCTTTATTTCTGAAGGGGGAAACCCCCCAACAGAGCAGGCAACAGTACAGAGTCCACAATCCAACAATCAGAATCCAATGGGCGAAATCCAGAATCGTAACCAGGGCACCAATCACAAAAATCACGGTCAGACAAAAAAGGTTCAAAATACAAGAAGGCGGCAAAGTACAGGGAGAATGCAAAACTCGGTAGTCAAGGACAGTCCAGTCAGAAAGATAATCACAATGGATACAAGGTGAAATGAACGTGGCACAAGTAAGCATGAGAGAACGATCTGACAAAGCAGTGCTGTGAAGAGACATCTAATATACACTTCAGGGAGGTCACATGATAACAGAACACAGGTGAAAGCAGTGAGACTGATTACAAGGGAGCAACACATTGGGAGGAACCTAATCATATGAAATTGGCAGAAGCCAAAACGCTGACAGGGATCATGGGACAAACCTATAGACAATGAGACAGCTCCGGTCAAGGAGTTATACCGTGCACAGAAGCTAAGAGAAAGGAAAGCCAAAAGAAGGTGTGGAGATTCCACTGAAATGCAGCAGCGAAGATTAGGGAGAGACAAGAGGCGCAGACTAGAATAGGGCGAGTGCTGAGAGCTTGTTAATCAATCAGTAAGTGCAGCTATAAAATCCCGAGTGCTCATTAGTAAGTTAGTCTTATATACAAAGTTAGTCTTGGTTAGTAAATTAGCAAAACAACAAACTGTTGGTATGTGTTAGTAATATAGAAAAAGCAAGGGGAAGGAAGTAAACAAGATGGGGAAGGAAGATTGAAACCAGAAACCATTAAATCACCCGAAGGAGTGGCACGCACAACTGGGGCTGTGAGCAAAGACGAGACCAAGCACCAGACAGGGGGAGACAAAGTGCAACGCATGGAAAATCAAAACATGGACTGGAATAAGACTAAGGCTATAAGTAGCATGAAATGAAAAGCAACAAAATACACAATACACATTACTAAAGCGTGGTGAGACATGGCAAAGATCAAAATACTCATATGGGTCATTCCATGCCAACTCACCTAGGGGTCCCCAGGTCACCTCAGATTTTGCTGAAAAAAATCTTAAATCTTAAATCTATATGGCTGCACCCACAATGCAAAAGATTAGCTTTCAATTCCTCATAGTTTAAAAAATATAGGCCTTTGAAATTTGGCCCTAAAAATGCCACTTGTGAAAAACACATCTTTTTCCAACTTCAGGGGCTTACAATTTTATAATGGACTATTCTAGAAAGCTAATATTGCAAATATTTACTAATTGGCATCCATTTTTTTCAATTATGGCATCAGATAGCCTCTGAGATGCATATTTCTCACTCTTTAGGAGGCTAAAAATGGCTTTTTGACCAAAATGAGCTAAAATAAGGTGAAACTATAGGAGCCCTCCTGAAAATATGGAACTTCCTCATAACACAGTGATTATAGCGTCATTATCTGTTCACATGTACATTTCTGCCAGGATAACACCGTTAGGTGATTATTATAAAAGTTTTAACATAAGCCCTTGCCTCGGAGGGCTCGAAAATGGGCCAATTTTGTCTCCTGGTTTGACCATGTGGCTAGGGGTTTAGGACCTTCATTTTTTTTCTAAAGATTGCCTCATATAAGGTGTATGTACTCAGCAAATTATTTTATCTAACGCCCATGGCTTCATATTAAAATAATTTATTTGCATGCACGTTTTTTATAATTATTCACTTTTTTCCAGTAAGAATAATACTTTTGTTGGATTTTATGACTGGACCATTCAGAGCGTATTGGCGAGCATGAGAGGAGGGTGGAGCATAGTGCTTGCATTACATAATCGCTCCAGAGGCACAACAATTGATTCTGATATTGTCAAACAAATTGATGCAGAGAGACAATACTGGCAGGAGGTTTTGAAAAGAGTTGTTGCAGTCATCCAGTTTTTGGAGGGGAGGGGACTCGCTTTCAGCGGAGATGACGAGCTACTTGGATCACCCCACAATAGTAATTTTTTGGGCATCATTGAACTCTTGTCCAAATTTAACCCATTCCAAGCTGAACACCTCTCAAGGTTTGGAGGCAAGGGGAAAGGCTCTGTGTCCTACTTATCATCAAGTCTATGAAGAATTTATCCATTTAATGGGGTAGAGAACAAGGCAAGCAATTGTTAATGAGATCAAAGAATCAAACTACTTCTGTTATAGTTGACTCCACTCCAGATCTTGCTCATGTGGACCAACTCTGTGAGGTACAGTTCCGGAACCACACGCGAGAGACAGAAATCAAAAAAACGTATGCCTTTAATGAAGTCCGAGTCAAAGCCAAAAAACAGGAATTGCCAAGCCACAATACGAAATCCAAAAACAGTATTGACTAGACTGGCAGGGGTCAGAACCAGTAAGACAGATGGGCAGAGGTACAAAAACGATAGGCAAAAAGTCGTAGTCGATGGACAAAGCCAATGGTCATACACAGGGCATCCAAACACAGAACTCATGGTCATACAAAAGTAGGTCAAAATCCAGAAAGGCAGAAACAGTACAAAAAGGGCTATGGCAAGAATCAGGGTCGGACTATCCAGTAGTGCTGATACCGTCGATACCAAGGCTTCGGAGCCTGTATCAAAAATGTGAAGCACTTCCTAACGGAGCTCCGTGTCGAGGCTTGTATCACCTCAGCGAAATGACGTCAGTCAGTGGACTATAAAATCTCCCAGTTCTCCTCTGCAGCTCGTGGGTTGTTGTCAGTAGTTGAAGTTTGTTATTGCGTGCGATGGAGCCAGCAAGAAAGAGAAAGTTGTTTTTCGTTAGGGAATACTTTCATTTCACCGAATAAGGTTGCTTAGTGAGGCTATTAGGCCAAATTGTTTGACTATTATGTGATGTCATATTTTCAAACCTTTTCAGATAATTTCCAATACATAATAAATTCCCTTAATTTGATAGTTTTTCATTTTATTATTAGAGGAAACGCTTATAATTTTTGAACAAAAATACAAGGCTCTTTGTTTCACATGCGCATTCACTGCCCTCTGTATAGTCCCAGAAAGCATCTTAGTTTCGTTATGACATAACATGTGGTCAAAATACTTCATTTTATTTTGCATTTATTGATCTGCCACTTTCGTAAAGGCTTATGCTTGCCTACCAATTCCTACGAAGCACAATTCGTATGTGTTTTTATTGACCAATAGGGGTCTCTAGAGTGCATTCGAAACATCAAGAAATGAACCACACTTCAACACATCTGGCTGGAAAGCTTCAACGCTTCATGAAGCGTCATCTAACCAGCACAAGAAAAACAATAATCAAAGGCGTACAAGGAGCTCGGCACACTGAAATATTGATCAACGTTCTGACAAGAGCTGTGAGTGAAAAGACTCCTAATATACACACAGGAAGGGTCACATGCTATACAGAGATCAGCTGTGGGGAATGAGACTAATTACATCGGGAGAATCACTTGAGGGAAACCCTAACCACGGAAATTGGCGAGAAACGAAATACGGACAGGAATCACACAAACAGCCTATGACATTTAAAAAGCTCCGGTCCAGGAGTTCTACGTGCACAGATAACAAGAGCAGGAAAGTAATTAAGCACGTGCGAGAGATTCTCGCTGAACATAGGGAGAGGACGGCGGACAGCAAAGGGGCGGAGAATAGAACAGGCCGATTGCGAAGAGGGAATTAGGCCCGGGCCACACTGCCTGCTGCTGCGTTGCGTCTTCCGCAGGTCGCATGCGTCTTTTCGTTTCGGTTCCCATGTTATTCAATGAGAGCGGCCACACTGTATGCCGAAGCTGCGCGTCTCACGCATGCAGAAGACGTACTGCTTGCATGCGGAAAATATAGATTCGGACTCTTGCCGAATTTTTCCGCAAGACGCATTGCGGAAAATGGTAAACCTGAGCTGAAAACGACTGTCAGAAACAGTCATATCGCCATAAATACATGAATTTCGATTAACTGCCGAGGATGCGTGTCTGTTGCAAGCATGAAGCAGACAATCAAAAGATGTAACAACACTTCCGGCATGTTTATCATAGTTAAAGTCCGTTTGTACGGACATAATCCCTTCCGCTCGATTCAGCAATGCTTCGTGAAATATTGAAACATGTAGTGGGAAATTCGCGACTTTCATCGTGGGCTGCTGTCATTAAAGGGTATGTAGCCTATCGAAAAGTATTTCGTCATTCTCAACTTATTTTTAAAAACTTTAATACGACGTTGCTCGTTTTATTTCCGATTTTTGAACTTTGCGGAAATATGCCATTAATTGCGGTGCCAAGCAAATGAATATAGCTTATTATGTTGATGATTAAGGAGTATCAGAGCAGTACTTTTCCGTATCTCTCACTCTGGCCATGACACCCCCGCGATCGATGAACCTACATAGAACTCCCCACTTGTATCAGCAAGTTCAGGTGATTGTTTCCACTTGTAAAGAGAGAAAAAAAACTAAGCTGGATACAGCATGGACCTATATAACATCCTCTGGATATAATGGCCAGACGAACGTACAGAACACCAGCCAGTTTTTGAATTGTCTGAACTGTTCCTTTCACTGTCGTTCAGCGCCTAGCCTTTACGAATTGTTTCATCCTCGATTATTATATGTATATTAGATAGCCTTTGAAAGCACACTCCACATCCCGACACCCTCCCACTACCCCGAAAAACCTTCGGAGAGAGCACGACCATTTCAAAGGGTTTGCTGTGTATTGTAATATGATCGTGTAATTAGATTGTTTGTATGATACGCTCAAGCATGCTTCCATCACTGTCAATACAAAATATAAATCACGTGTAGTAGGCTATAACGACGCGAGAGGAAATAATATATTATTTTATAGTGATTTCTTGGGCAAAGTTGTGCAGAGCCAGAGTTGGAAGGAGGAGCCCGCGGCAGACCAGACGCAGCAGACACGCAGGCAGTGTGACCGAGATGCATGCGACCAGCGGCTGCAGTGCTACGCTTGCGGAAGACGCAACGCAGCAGCAGGCAGTGTGGCCCGGGCCTTACGGTGAAGCCCCACTATACACGGAAAATCTCCGCCCTCCTCCGCATCCCATTCATTTTCTATGGCATGCGTGCGTTTTGATGCGCGATGCATTCTGGGATACCATCCGATACGATCCGGGCATCCGTGCGGGAAAGTGGGAGGGGACGAAGATGAAATTTTCTAGCCATATGGAAATGAATACGGTGCCCGCAACCTGGGAGCCAATCTCTTTCGTCCGAAAAACTTCGAGAGCGAGCAGATCTTCATGTTTTGACAAGGACGAACAAGAAGCTGAACTGGGACCTGTCCAGTCGAAAGTACTGCCGGGAGAGTGCTGTATCCAAACGGAGCTCTGATACGAGCCGATGATATTCCCCATAATTTTTTCTGAGTTGCGGGATGGGATGAACCCAAAAACGGCAGTGGCGACAGCAGTTGTATCTACGATACAACAACAAAATTGCAGCCAGAATCTTCTTTCGACCATCCATGGCAGAGAGATGTTTGTACGAAAATTGATTTGTATTCATAACAGCAGGAAAATCAAAATTTAGCGGGGATGGATTCTGTCTGATCACACAATGTCCGACGCGCCCACAAGCCAGCAAGTCAGACACGCCCATAAACGAGCAGTTCCGCAGGGAGGTGTGGATAACATCCGGATTTTCCGTGTGTAGTGGGGCTTCACCGTCAGTCTATTAGTAGCGGTGCGGTTTTAAAACTTCAACTAGAGTGCCCATTAGTAATTTAGTAATAGAATATATATACATGGTTAGTTGTGTTAGTAGACTAAAATACAAAATACAAATGTTAGTCTTGTTAGTAATCAGAACAGAAGGGTAAAGGGAGAAAACGAGATACGAAGGAATGTTTTAAACACCAGACTTCATTTAAATCACCCGAAGTCAGTGAGCACGCAGACAGGGAAGACGGACTGAACCAACTAGATCACAAGACAGGGGAGACAAGTGCAATGGAACTGAAACATGGAATGAACCAAAAACCAGAATGTTACAAAAACCAAAAAGAATAAATAAAAGACAATAATCATGAACATAAAACCAGCACATAAAACATTATCAAAAACCAGAACCATGACAAACTCACTTTTATTTTAGGTTTGTAAATAATGACAGATATGTAGTTGAGCGTTTTCTGGCTTTTGAAAACCATTGTGGGGACAGTTTGGCTGAGTGTGTTGTTGCCATGGTGGAGAATCTGGGCCTAGACTTATCTCACTGTAGGGGCCAGTCATATGATAATTCAAGTAACATGTCAGGAAAGTACAATGGAGTCCAAGCTCATCAACAAAGAAACACAGTGATTTATGATGTCCCTTGTGCAGCACATTCATTGAATTTCATTGGTGTCAATGCTATTGACAGTAGCCCAGAAGCTGGACTTTTTTTTCTTTTTTTTTAACTTGGTTCAGGCAATGTACACATTTTGTGCATCATCTACACACAGGTGGGGAAAGGTTTTCCATGACACTGATGTCAAACTCACACTGAAATCACTGTCAGGTACTCGGTGGAGTGCACGGGCTGAGTCGACTAAGGCTCTTTGGAAATATTATGCACAACTGAGAGAGGCATTCAATGCCATTTCTAAATATATGGAGGAGAAACATGAAACTCACAGTGAAGCCTCTGCACTCTGTGGCAAATTGGACACGCTGGAGATGGCCTTCATGGCACACTTCTGGGACACGATACTACAGTGGTTCCAAGCCACAGGCATGCAGTTGCAGAGGCATGATATTGACACATGTACAGCAACACAACTTCTCTTGTCTTTACGAGACTTTGTGGCAGCACAGAGAGATCACTTTGAGGTGTTTAGTTTAGATTATTTATTTAGCACATATTTGAAAAAAACAGGAACAAATCCATTTGTATAAACATGATGTGCAGGAGAAGTTAAGAAGCCAAGTGGCTTATAATAAACTTCCCCTAATTTGAACAAACAGACAGAATACATATAATAATAAAAAACAATAAATAAACTAGAAAAGCACTCAGAGAGCACAAACCTCCGCCAGGGGGCAGCAAACCGAAAAGCACGGCGATCGGAACTCCGGCCCATTGGAAAGACTTGAAATCTTGAACTTTGGCATATATGTCAGCAGTACTTTCGCCTAGATATGTCCAAAATTCAATCAGCTGTTCCTTGACTTAATACCCACCTACCCTGAAAATTTCATGAAAATCCTGCCATAAGTTTTTGAGTTATGTTGTACACAAACAAACCAACAAACTAACAAACAAACGCCACTGTGGTGGAAACTCTTATTTCATAGTGTGTACCTCCTGAACTGTAGGTGTCGCTGTTTATATAAGGATTTGCTTACTGTAACCTTCCGGCCCTTTGTCTTTGTTCACTGTAACTCTATCTAGACTATCTTTTTTTATTGAGTTGTTGATTTATAACATTCCATGTAGATTTTATGTTATTGGCAGCTTCTTTAAATTTATCACAATAATAGTTCTTTTTAGCAATTCAATGCAAGTAAGTACATTTGTTTTTAAATTTCTTGTAAACATCTGAATTCAAAGGAGATAGGTTACTCAAAAACTTTTTGTATGATATGTTTTTCTTCTTTGCGGATTTCAGCAAGCCAGAAGTAAACCAAGGTTTACATTCCTTTTTGACTGATTTTCCTTTATTTTAGCTACTGTAAGGGAAGCATTTATCAAATGAGGAATTTATTATTTGTGAAAAAGTTTGATATCCCAATTCTGCATCAGTTTGATAATATACAGCATCCCATGGGACATCATTAACACAACTCCTAAAACGAGCAATGTTACCTCTACTGAAACTACACAGGTGATTTTCTCTCTCTACTTGTTCAGTTACATTCGAAAAGGTCAATTGGAAAATTGGAAAGTGATCGGAAATATCAGTAACAATCCTGATTTGCTTTTAAATTCAAAATTATTAGTAAAAATATTGTCAATCAGTGTGGCAGATTGCTTAGTCACTCTTGCTAGTTTATGAATGAGAGGCAGAAAATAAGTAGAGTACAAGATGTTTAGGAAGTCAGCTGTTAAAGAATGGCTATTGTTTTTTAACAAATTAATATTAGTGTCACTTAACAATGTACACATTTTATCTTCAGAGTTTATTCTAAGGTAGAAGCAAATGCATCATTAAAAATTTTGATGTCAGTATTAGGTGGCCTATATATGCATCCAACAATAATATCTTTTCCTCCAAACATAGTACATGAGAGTATTTCTATAAACACTGACTCTACATCAACTGATGCCAAAGTTAAGGCAATATCCTTTCTCTCAATAAATTGCAAGTTTTGTTTTATATAAATTGATACTCCCCCTCCTGTGTTATTCTGCCTGTACGAATGAATTGAGTTATAATGTGGCATATCGTAGGACTAAGCGGTGTCCTCACAGAGCCAGGATTCAGAAAGGGCAATTACAGAAAACTGATGCTCTAGTGATGATAAGAATAGATTTAAATGATCATAATTTTTCTGCAAGCTACGTATGTTTAGATGAAAACTTGAGAAGATACCCTTCACATTCTCCGCTAAAAGACTATTGTACTCCTTGAAGTCCACCGCATTATAATAATCACTGGTACTAAGGTCATTCTTAGTGTTATTGAAGAACATAGAGTCTGGATAAAATGCATTATCATATTCCATATGCTTGTTGTTTTCATTTAATTCAAATGGATTAAAAATCATGTTAAAACAGTGTTTCTCAAACCTCTCCTGGAGGACCACCTGCCCTGTCTGTTTTAGATCTTTCCCTGCCCCAGCACAGGTGATTCAAATAATCAGGATGTTATCAATCAGCTTTAGAGGCTCAATAACGAGCTGATCATTTTAATCACCTGTGCTAAAACAGGGAAAGATCTAAAACATGCAGGACATGTGGTCCTCCAGGAGAGGTTTGAGAAGCACTGTGTTAAAATCACACAAGGGAACTGCCTCAGACTCTGTGACAATTTTGTCGAACTCTATGTCATTTAAATTGTGATAAGGAAATATAGTAGAACAGCTATCACAAAACCATGATGTCCAGTCAGCTGAATTATATCTTTCTAAAGGCGTGCACATTATATGAAATAATCTATTACAACAAGTACAAGCAGTGCCATATTTGGCTTTACCATGGCACTTTGAACAAAGAAGGGTAGCTGACATAAAAAGGGTTTGTGTCTAAAGGCATAAAACATTAAGAACAAGAAATATTATCCACTGCTATGTGTTACTCAGTCACTGTTTATGTTGGTACCAGGTCGGTGTACTACAAGTCTGTCAAATTTGAGATAGGCTATGTTCCCTTTATTTCTCTCTTCTCTCATTTTTGGCAGCAAATCTTTTCGTTTTACTCGGACGCTCTCAGAGTGGGTCCTCATTTATAAAGATTTTGGTACCTTTTAGTGATTTAGCACATTTCATAATCTCCTCCTTGTCCTTAAAACGAAGAAGTTTAACAACAACAGGTCGATCCCGACCTGAGTCATCAAACTTCCCCATGCTATGGCCCCGTTCAAATTCAATTTTAGTAGCATTTAATTTGAGATGGTCAGTGAGTACTTTCTTGACCTTTTTTTCAGTCGCTCCAGGTTTCAGATTTATCATCAGGTATGCCATCAAAAACAAGATTATTTCGCCTTGACTGGTTCTCAAGGTAATCTGTTTTTGATGAGAGACTGACCATTTCAGATTCCAATGTGACAATCTTACTTGTGATCTGTTGCAGTTTCTTCAATTCATTTTGTTTTGCAGATTTCAAGTCATCCATATCTGCCTGTGAAAACTGCAGGCAAGATTTTAGATCTTGAACCTCTTTGGAGACATTTAGTACATCTTTCATCAGATTGTCCACTCGCACATTTGTGGAGTCAACAATCAATTGCAAAAATGATTTGTAATTCATTTCTTGCTGCTGTATCAGATCTTTATAAAACAGTTTTTGTTGCTCTAGAAGTTCATGAACCATAGCAAAAGTAACAACATCTTCATCATTTTTATTTCCTCTGCCTGGCATGCTTACTGATGATACTCCCGGTGACTTGGGCCTGCTGCTGCTGTTAGTCCAGGGTCGGTGGTGAGCTAGCAGCTCCTGGTGCTGGTGCTAGAACCTGGGCCTGATGGTGAATAGCTGCTGCCAGAGCCTGGGCCTGGAGGTGGATAGTTGCTGCTAGAGCCTGGACCTAGTGGTGGATAGCTACTGCCAGAGCCTGGGGCTAGTGGTGGATAGCTGCTGCCAGAGCCTGGGCCTGGTGGTGAATTGCTGCTGCCAGAGCCTGGGCCTGGTGGTGGATGGCTGCTGCCAGAGCCTGGGCCTGGAGGTGGATAGATGCTGCTAGAGCCTAGGCCTGGTGGTGGATGGCTGCTGCCAAAGCCTGGGCCGTAGAGGTGGATAGTTGCTGCTAGAGCCTGGGCCTGGTGGTGGATGTTGGATGGCTGCTGCCAGAGCCTGGGCCTGGTGGTAGATGGCTGCTGCCAGAGCCTGGGCCTGGTGATAGATGGCTGCTGCCAGAGCCTGGGCCTGGAGGTGGATAGTTGCTGCTAGAGCCTGGACCTGGTGGTGGATAGCTGCTGCCAGAGCCTGGGGCTGGTGGTGGATAGCTGCTGCCAGAGCCTGGGCCTGGTGGTGGATGGCTGCTGCCAGCGCCTGGGCCTGGTGGTGGATGGCTGCTGCCAGAGCCTGGGCCTGGTGGTGGATGTTGGATGGCTGCTGCCAGAGCCTGGGCCTGGTGATAGATGGCTGCTGCCAGAGCCTGGGCCTGGAGGTGGATAGTTGCTGCTAGAGCCTGGACCTGGTGGTGGATAGCTGCTGCCAGAGCCCGGGTCTGGTGGTGGATGGCTGCTGCCAGAGCCCGGGCCTGGTGGTGGATGGCTGCTGCCAGAGCCCGGGCCTGGTGGTGGATGGCTGCTGCCAGAGCCCGGGCCTGGTGGTGGATGGCTGCTGCCAGAGCCTGGGCCTGGTGGTGGATAGATGCTGCTAAGGCCTGGGCCTGGTTGTGGATGGCTGCTGCCAGAGCCTGGGCCTAGACGTGGATAGCTACTACTGGAGCCTGGGCCTGGTGGCAGCAGGCTACTGCCCAAGTCTGGGGCTGGCCTGCTGGTAGCTGGCTACTGCTTCTTTACACAATATTTTAGTTTGATTCGCAAATTTCACTCTTATGTTGAGTACAAAACACTTAACAACAAGTGTTGGAAATTTGGCGGAAGAAATACTGAGGATTGTAAAGGTTTCACACAGATTGTGGGAGCTCTCAAACTCTGCTGCTATTGTCGGCGGCCATCTTGGACCTCTCCAAGGTGCAGCTTTAAATGTCACCACTACTGTCTCCCAAGAGTACAGGCATGACCTCCAGTGCACGAAGAAGCTCAAAAGAATGCCTGATGAAAGTGCAGAGCCAGGTGTAGCATTTGATGGAAAGGACAACTTTCGGATCGAAACTTTCAATGTTGTCATTGACAAACTTGTGTCCTGTCTTGACCACCATTTGAATGCATACACGCATTTAACCGAGCTATTTAATGTTCTATTCATGCCCGACAATATGTCCAACAGTGAGCTCACTTTAAAGGCTAACTCACTCGCTGCAGCATAGCCTTCAGATTTGAACATGAACCTGGCAGATGAACTGATACAATTCAAATCATTCATATCAGACAAAGAAAAATGCCCAAGTAAAATGCTCAAAACCATGATAGAGTTGGGTTTACAATCAACCTTTCCAAATGTCTACATAGCACTTTGACTTTTTTTGACTGTGCCTATTACAAATTGCGAAGGGGAGCATTCATTCTCCAAACTGACACGTATTAAAAATGAACTCAAGATTATGATGTGCCAAAACCGCCTGAACTCATTGTCACTTCTGGCCATTGAATCAGAGTTGGTCAGACAGCTTAATTTTGATGAATTAGTGGATGGCTTTGCAAGAAGGAAGAGTAGAAAGAAATTTATATAAAATAGATTATTGGCGGATTCTTGGGTTAGGGTTAGTTATTGACACTAGGTTGTTTATCATTTTCCCTTTCAAACTTCTTGACAAAATATCTGTAATTAGACCTACATTTACATTTATGCCTAAATGTTATAAATATTATACACAATAATGCATTAACTTGGGAGTGGAAATGGTAAAATTAAATTGTATTTCTCCCTCTAGCTTAAACGGAGCTCTTATTCCAGTTTTACATTTGGTTCACAAATGTATCAAAATCTCCCCCCTCCTTTATAACATAACACATGCAGGCTGCCAGTGTGAAAGTGCAACGTGGAGTTCGTTTTTTGTTTTAATCTCTGTTAGAGTATCCTTTCTTCTTTCCTTGCTAAATCTAGATGGCAGAAAATAATAGAACGAAAGTTGATGTCATGAACGTACCATTACAATCACAGATTTAAACAAAGTAAGACTTTCATAATGTGGGCGGCAAGAAGACAAATGGATCATACAGCTAATAGCGAGATTTACTGTAGCCACAAAGATTTAAACAAAAGGTAAAACAATAGAGTTTCCTTTATCATATCATAAGAAATATTATTTGGACTTCTTATTTCACGTAGGGTGTATGTGTTGTATCTCATTCTATGGTCAGATTCATAGCATGACAGACTGTCTAGCTAACGCACTGCCACCTCTCAACTACATGAGTACATGGTGCACTTCTGACAGACAACCCACGTGTTGTGGTTTAGCCAGTAGTTTTGAATATGGCAGGATATTGGTAGTCTTTATGATTGCGCTTACTTTACAATTTAATTCTGTATGCAAAGACACGTTGTTGGCCATGTGCATATAGCTACCATTTTAACAGTCTTTCTGCTGGTTTCTATTTAACTCTGGTTACACACAGAACCCTGGCTGTTGAGACGTTAGTGGTTTAATGTGCCAGGCTATAGTTGTCTTCTTCGGGAAAGACGTAAAGCAAAATACCAATGCTTCAATTTCTTCATGTTCGAACAAGTACACTAGGTTGTGCAATGTTGCTAACCGGGTGGAATTAGCACTGCAACAATAGCGTTCTTGGAGTTTTTGATAATTTAAGAGCCAAAAAAGCATGCATTGTGTCCCTGCAGACTAAATACTTGTGATTTTCAATCTATGTGTAGCTTTTGATAAACTGAAGTCCCTATCGCAGGATAAAAAATTTAAATTGTGCGTCCTGGGGTTATCCTTTGCTGCTGCAGTTTTTGCAGTTTTAAGCTGCATTCCTGCTGTTCGCCGTATGAAAAGAGAAATGAAAAAGAAAGGTAGGTTTTATACATTTTTCTCCCGTTTCAAATTAGTTTGCAATTATTTAATTGCCGATAAATTATCTTGTACTCCAGGGTTCATTTTTTGGGTCTCCTCTTTTGATGGCAATGATAATTCACTAAATAAAATGCCATACTGAATGTTTGATTAAATAAACCTATTTCTTAAAATTGGCTATTGGTGTATTTTACTATATACATGATTGTCATCGTTATTATTATTATTATTATTTTTATTATTACTTTTTTCTGAGAGCCTCCTGTGGAGAAGTGTTAAGAATTAGCATTTGTGCTAAAGCAGTCAAATAATGCATCCGGTTTTTCCACTGTAATTGTCGTTTCCATGTCAAATTAGTCAAGTCAAGTTTATTTGTTGAGCACATTTCATGCTAAAGGAAACACAGTGTGCTTCACAAAGTAAGAAGCAGCATAACAAGACATAAGACAATAATAAAAGACAAGTTAAAAGACAAGTTATAATACACCTACATGTCAATGCATTTATAAAAAATATGAACAAAAGTACATAGGCATACATATAAAATGAAAGTAATGTGAAAATATTAAATATGAAAATAATATAAAATATGAACAAAAGTACAAAGTCATACGTATAAAATGAAAATAATGCAAGGAGCAGGGTTAAAGGACATTGCTTAATGAAAAGAGGTAAGTTTTAAGTCTGCTCTTAAAAGACCATCAAGTAGGGGAAGCTCTAATGTCATAGGGAATAGTGTTCCATAATTTGGTGCATAATGACAAAATGCAGCTTCTCCTGCTTTGGAGCGCACACGAGGGACTGCAAGGAGGCCCTTTACTAATGATCTAAGGCTGCATGTTGGTTCGTAATGAGCAAGCAATTATTTAAAGTAAGCTGGAGCCAGGCCATTTAAAGTCTTAAAAACAAGGATGAGAATTTTAAAATCAATTCTGGCATGATATGGAAGCCAATGCAGCGATTTTAGAATAGATGTGATGTGATCATATTTTTGGTTCTGGTTAAAATATGTGCAGCAGCATTCTGAATGAGTTGCAGACATCTAATAGAGCTTTTGGGTAGTCCAGAGAACAGACCATTACAGTAGTCAAGCCTGCTTGGAACAAAGGTGTGTACCATTTTTTCTGCATCTGAGTTTGATAGAAAGCCTCGATTTTGGAAATATTTTTTAGGTGATAAAAAGTGGATTGTGAAACCTTATTGATATGGGGGTGGAAATTAATAATAATCTATAATGACACTGCGATTTCTTACATGATCTTACATGCATTCTAGGGAGAGGGTACTGAGGTAGGTAATCAGTTTTTGTCTCTTTGCTTTGGGACCCATCACAACAACTTTGGTTTTTTCGGTGTTAAGTTGCAGAAAGTTTAGGTTTGTCCACAAGTTGATTTCATTGATGCATTTTAACAGTTTTTACAGGAGTCACGTCATTTGGGGAGAGTGAGATGTAAAGTTGTGTGTCATCTGCATAGTTATGATATTGAATATTAGATTTTTGATGATATGTCTGAGCGGGAGCATATATAGATTTAAAAGGAGAGGGCCAAAAAACGAGCCCTGTGGGACACAGAACACAAGTGATGGCAATGTTAACAGAGCGGAAATCTTCCTTTGCCACAAAAAACTCTCTGTCACGCAGGTAGGTCCTAAACAAATTTAACACCGCACCAGATAGTCCTAACCAGTTTTGGAGTTGATTTATGAGAGTCTCGTGGTCTACCATGTCAAAGGCTGCACTGAGGTCTAAAGCCCAGTTCAGACCAAAGATTTGCGACGAGACAGGCTGAGACTTGCAACTACTTGCAACATGACGTTCTGAAACCTGCCAGTTCACATCGATGTGACGAGATGAGATGGTTTCCACAGCAACGACTCTGTGCTTCAGTTCTCAATGCTGGTTTTTCAGGCCTTTTTTCCAGTTGATACATTTGTTTCCGTGTTTGAAAATATGGATAATAGTGATGATGAGTTATTAGGCAAAACAGTTGCATTTCTGCTATTAAAAAAGAGCGAGGACACACAAAAAAAGGAAGGGGCGAGAATTTGGAGCCGTCCATCGCAGTGGCGTAGGCAGAAATTAAAATTGGGTGGGCATCTCTTTAAAACATTTATTCGTTCTGACTCGAGCGCAGTCATGTTTTGTAATTCAATATACGTTCAATCCAAAAACACTCTGCACTGTCAGGTGTTGCTTGTTCACCTCGTTCGGGCAAAACAACAATCATTCATTTGGATGCGCAATTTTGTGCATTTCAAATCAGTGGCGTAGCCACACCTGAAAGTTGAGCGGCCACACAACATCGGCCACACACAACAAAACTGCTCTGGAACTTCCGCGCTACCTTTTTGACTCATCAGGCGATCTAACCTGTGCTTCATGATCGATTGAATTATTCAAGTTGAACCAAAGACAGAGATTTGAAATGCACAAAATTGCACGTCCAAATGAATGATTGTCGTTTTGCCTGAGCGAGGTGCACAACCAACGCCTAATAGTATGCAGCGTTTTTGGATTGAAGGCATAGTTCATTAGAAAAAAAGATTGCGATCGAGTCAGAACTAATAATTTTTTTAAAGAGATGTTTATTGCCCAAGCAATTTTAAGTTCTGGCTGCGCTACTGGTCTATGGGTGCTTCGACGAAATACCACTTATGCCAATCAGTGCCGGGAGCTCGCAACGGGAGACTTGCCCTCTTTAGTAAATTTCTCTTGGTTATTCTCTGCGCAGTTCCAAGCAGCTGATAGTTTGTAACTGCCGAGACCAGCTGAATTCGCTACGAACTGATTGACTGTTGAGATGGTTTAAATGCTTAAAGTTCTAAAACCAGCCTCCTGCGATTTGACATGAGGAATCTCTGGCGATGCCATCAGCCGGCTTCTCACTAGCTGAGACGGGCCAGTTCACACTGCTGCGACTCCCTGCGACATTCTAAAATAGTCTCGTCGCGAATCTTTAGTCTGAACTGGGCTTAAAAGTATGAGGATGGTTAATTAACTAGCATCTGTATTAAATTGGATCTCTTTTATAAGAGCAGTTTCTGTGCTATGGTGTGATGTAAATCCAGACTGAAAAGCATCGAACAAGTCATTTGTGATAAGATAGCCACTGAGTGAACACAATTGTTTCAATAATTTTACTTAAAGTGGACCTACTATGCTATTTTCCCAAGTTTATATTTTGGTCTTTGACTCCCCTGAGAGTACTCCTGATCGCGCAAAGTAAAAAAAAAAAGGTACTTATTTCGCTCGTACTGCCATCCTCAAAAAACCCCATTTGTAGTCCATAGTAGTCTCTGCCTGAAACGCCTCATTGGGGTGGCTCTTCCGCTATTGCCCCCATTCCCCGTATGCCCACTTTCTTCTGACTGGCCAGCTCTGTAGAGGGCGGATCTTGGCGGGACGACAGTGAAACATGAGACGCGTCTGCCATCTGAGCTAAGGAATCACCGGGGAGGAAATTCTGTGTACATGTGTATAGATCTAATGAAATTAACATTTGTAGAACGGGTCAACATGCTCAAGTGTAGACCGGAGACCGTAGATATCCGGTGGGTCTGAGTTTAGAGGGAAAAATGGACAGTGAGGGGCAGCTAAAAGTGGACTAACAGCTTATGGACTGCTTTGGTGTGTATTTGGACCTACTGGTTCGTGTGCATAGCTGTGGTGTGTTGTTAGCATGGAGGAACAAACAGCTTCCGTGCTGGTATATGACGGAGGGGCAAAAACTCCAAGCTAAATGGCCTTTTCGGAAATTGCCCCTGGTAATTTACTAATTGCTTTGGAATGACCAGCTTTTCCTCGCGAAAAATGGGCCCATTATGGATAGCGTGTGAGAGCTGGACAGAGCTCAGGTTATGTCATGAACATAATACAGATTTTACAGACCGTAAGTTCCGTCTGCTTGAACCGTTGCTTATGTGGAGCAAGCGAATCGATCACTTTTACAGGTAAGAATTTAATATTCAATTGATGGCAATGCAGCGTTTGTTATACTAAACATGTTAGCCTGTGCGCTTCCCTATTTCTTTCATCGGTAGTATCAGAGAGCTTGCCCAAACATTGGAGATGTATCAGGCTTACCCCGGTCACGGAAAAGTGAAGCGATCATTTCATAAGCACCCAAAAACGCACCCCAAGCTCTGCAAAATCTACGTCTGGTCTAACTGCAGCCCAACTCGGCAGACACATACAGCACCTCTCCGGTTAGCTTCAACTGTAGTGGCTACAATCAGGCAAAGTTATGATGAAACTGTCACATTGATGCTTACCGAAGTAACACAAGCATACCAATCATAATTGCCGCATATAAGTTAACCAGGAGCATTTTTAATTAGCAGAGCACGTGAATTAACATGCAGTAGCTGATAAGCGGTCATGACTTTGAATGTAATCTGTCGCGCAAAAAATTTGTTTCGCGTCCTGTGTGAAAGCTGCTTAACGCGCCTATAATGCCTGTATTCGCGCCTTTGCATTGATTTTGAATGCAGCTAATCTGTTGCACGAAAAATTTGTTTCGCGTCCAATGTAAAAGCTGCTTGACGTGCCCATAACGTGTATCCGCATCTTTGCGTTGACTTTGAATGTAGGCTAATCTGTCCGGCGAAAAATTTGTTTCATGTCTGATGTGAAAGGAGCTTTATGGATAGTATGCGACAGCTAGAGAGAGCTTAGTTATGTTATGAACATAATACAGGTTTTGCAGACCTTAAGTTCCGTTAGTGCGGACAAGTTGCTAATGTGGAGCTAGCGAATTGATCACTTCTGCAGGAAAGAATTACCTATTTAATCTCCGCCTTTTTCGGCTTTTTATTAACCACAACAATTTTCTAAAGGGCAATGAAATTATGTCAAGGCAGTGCAGAGAAATCATTCGTAAACCGGCAGAGCTTCTGCGTTTCGCATTGCTTTCATGGTAGCACCAGAGAGTTTGCTCAGACATTTGTGAAGTATCCGGCTGATCCCAGTCATGGATAAGTGAAGCGATCACTAACTGTAGTGGCTACAATCGGGCAACGTTATGATGAAACTGCCACATTGATGCTTACCGAAGTAACACAAGCATGCAGATCAGAATTACTGCATATACGTTAACCAGGAGCATTTTTAATTAGCACAACACGCAAACTAACATGCAGTAGCTGGTAACCGAGCGGTCATAACCACAGAGACAAACCTTTGCAATACAGGTTTTACAGACAGAAAGTTCTGTAACTGTGAACAGTTGTACCAAGCATCCAAATTACAAACAAGTATTAAAAGTTAGCTTCAAATGAGGTTTATGTTCACACACCTTCTGTAGAATTTCCCCTGATATTACTCTCGCATATTTAGGACACAACCATTAGCAACAGTAACTTAGCTACGTTAGCCGCTGTACTACAGCCACAATCAACTGGCTGTCACGTCAGGTTGGTTTATGCAGTAAAAGCAACTTATAGCTTCTGTGTCTGTGAGTCACGGACAGTCGCGACAGATACAGGCTTCATCTTCAGATATTTTACAAAGCCTGCGTTTGAGGCCAGTTGTTAGCCCTAACTATCGCTAGCGTTCCTGCTACCCACCCGTAACACGTTAGCTTCACTTACATTATTTGTTGTTATACGGTTACTTACAGCTTGTGGCTCCAAGCGCTTGATCGATGCAACTGCTTCAGGTTTGAGAAGCAGCTGAAATGCTTATCCTGTGTCGAGTTATCCTTTATTGACAAAGCTGTCTTTGGTGAAATGCTGAGCACAAACAGCTAACGTTCCCTTTGGCTGAGGCTGTTTCCTGCCCGCAAACAGAAAAAGCTACCCACTGAATTCTGGTGGCATCGTCTTTTGGAAGAGAAATATGAGGTTTTTTTTGCGTCTAAACGTAAACGGACAAGTAGCTTTTGGAGAGATACTGACAAAATTGCATGTCAAATGATCTGCAGTTCTTCTTTTGCATTTCCAAAAATGTAGACGCTACTTAGGCATAGTATGACCTGTCGTTATTAGTGCCTGCTTGAATAGTTTCCGTTGTGGGCAGGTCCAGCGCAGTGGTTGGCCCTGGCTAGGTCTGTACTAATTGGACGGCACACCCTGACGTCAGGTTTTACCCAGATCTCGTGAAGATCTCGGGAGGAGCCGTTCAGGGAGGAAATCATGCTCACGAAATCACGTATTTGGATTACGGCAAAATCCCTGTATCTTATGTTCAGAAACTTTTCAGAGGTTGAGCATGGACAACCAACATTATAACATTATTAATATGTATGTAAAGAAGGATCAGCATGTTAGATCCCCTTTAAAGAAAACAATATAGGAAGTCTCATCACAGAACAGAGGAACTTGGTGCGACACACTGGGATGAAGAGAGGATGTAATACTACAGCAATCAAACCTCCAGACTGTCCCAGTGAGCCAGATGGGCCCAACAGGCTAATGCTAATAGGCTGCATTTAAAGTACTTGTTCAACCCAAAATAAGATTTGGACCACGGAATCTTTAATATAAATACATCCTTTGTATCATCCATTGGTCATTTCAAATTCTAATCAGCAGTTTTATTCGCATTTAAATCACTGCAAATCGCAATCATCTCAGAAAGAATTTATCTTCGGCTGTCGTCCGCAATGACATCAGGGGAGGTATCTGGCTGGTGGTGGAGAAAAAGCTGTCAATGTCATTGGACTCAGTGATTCGTGATTGCGGATTAATCCCTCGGGAAGATGCCAAATATCTGCCTTTTTTTTTTTTTTTTTTACAGCTGCAACATTAAGGTCGATGCAAGCAGAGGCATTATGGTCCATAAATTTCCCAAAAAACCTCAAAATTTGAAAAGCATAGCTGGATTCTGTCAAGTAGAAACAAATGGATTTCACAGAGCCTGGATTAGGATGGGTGACCTGCTCTAAACACTTCACTAGTGACTGCTTTTATCAGCCAGATCCTGAGTCACAGGAAAAATCTGGATATCACTGTGCATTACTAAGTAATGAAATTCAGGCCCGGCGCTAGAACAGCAAATTGGGGGGGCACAGACACTTCTCTTTAATGACAGTTAGTATAGAAAACTGTTAGATCGCATATGGAGAAAAACCGTGTCTTCAGTTGCTTATTACAATAATTGGAAAACGCGTCAATAAAGGAAAATGATTGAGAACTCGCCAGGACTCTCCTAATTGTCATTAAGGGACATGTCTGTGCCCCCCCAATTCCCTGTTCTAGTGCCAGGCCTAATGAAATTGCTGCTTCATGAGCCATCGGTTAATGAGCCGGGCCCAAACTGCAATGGTCCTAAATTTTCTTGTTCTATTCTGTACTCCATAAGTGGGCTAATAAGTCCAGGGCACCACTCAATAAGCCCATCTTAGAGTGAGTGAAGAAACACTATAAGCAAAAAAAGACTCAGAACAAAACAAAATCCATCTTCCACCACCAGACCTTAAGAAAAATTGAAACTTCGGCCATGATGGCGAAACTGGAATGAGACTAGGAACAGCTATTGAAGAATGAAAACAGCGTAAACTAGTCTGTTCAAGTCCATGGGATGAATAATTTGCCAGCTAGCATGCTAATACTTTTTGCCATTAAATTAATAAAGTCTAGTTTCTACAACAACTATATGTGAAACTTAATTCTTCAGTAGCGAAAAGCTTTAGCATGCTAGCCAGCCAGCTGTGCAAACAGGGCCTCATTTGCCCTGCATGGGCTGTGTTCTTAGTTGAGTGTGCTCTGTGGAATGAAGGTCGCGTATTATCATTGTGCATGTAGGCTACCAATTTGCGGGCACCTTTCCTTGTCATGGCCTGATAAAAGCCTCAGAGAGTAGTTTCGGTGTACCATACCTACAGGCTGATTGTCACTTTGTTCCTTTTCCCCCCTCTGATATGTAAATTATGTTTTCATCAATTTATGGAAATAAAATTCTTTGATTAAGTCATTTTCCAATTGTTTTGAGCTTGACTTCTGTGTTAGGAACACCTCCCATTACGCCACAACCACTAATTGGCAAACTTGGGTCAATCTTCATTTTGTTTTCAGAAATCTCAGATCGGACCTCAATCAAAGGCTCATTTTTGATTTTTGAGAAAAAGCATCAAATTTGGGGCATTTAATTAGCAGGATATCATTCATGAACTGTTTGGTCAAACATATTCCAGATTAATCTTTATTCGACAAAATTAGATGAATTTGCACTTTAAACAGAGAAAAAGCTTTACCCCCTGGCAGCATCCAAAATTACAGTGACAGGTATGTTTAGCATTCTAAGACCCTCCGCCATTTGGTTCCTGCAACAGAGAAAAAAGGCATCTTTATTTATTCGATACATGTATTCAGAGTACTTTACTGAACTTGTATATAGTGAAATTCGCCATAATGGTGAGTGTATCCATTTAGTGTCACAACAAACTTGCAATGTGTGCGTTACTCTACCGTACGTGTGCATTCATGTTAGCATGCATGTGTATGCGTTTTATAAAGTAGGTATTACTTTGCATATGGGTGTGTGTATATGTGTGTCTTTGTGTACATGTACATATGTGCGTGTGTAAATTCAATCTGCATGTGTACGTGTGTGTGAGAGCTTACATATGCGTTCATGTGCCTGTGAGAGTATATAGATGTGTATACGCGCCTGTGTGCACGGGTGTGTATATATTTAGATATGTGTGTGTGTGTGTGTGTGTGTGAGATGACAGGAGCCTTTACCCAGCAGACTCCGGCTGTGACTCTGTGACGTACACGATGAAGCGCTTCTGCAGGTGTGTGTGTGTGTGTGAGAGCGGGATGAGAGAGAGACAGAAGGAGTCTTTACCCTGCAGTCTGGCTGTGACTCGGTGACATACACGGTGAAGCGCTTCTGCATGTGTGTGTGTGTGCGTGTGTGTGTGAGAGAGAGAGAGAGAGAGAGAGAGAGAGAGAGAGAGAATGTTAGAGAGACAGAAGGAGTCTTTACCCTGCAGAGTCTGGCTGTGACTCGGTGACGTATATGGTGAAGCGCTTCTTCTGAGCGGCTGCCTTCTCAAGCACTCGCAGAACCACCCTTGACGAGGAGCGCGCCAGGATCTTCTGAAAATGCAAACATGGGGACCAAACTTGTAAAATCTGAGAGTAAAACTCCACTGTTCCGACCACGGGGATTGGCTAATCAGCACAATGCATCCTTCAATACAGCAGGTAAACCGAATCAGTGAGATCAGCTGGCTGGGTTTATGGATTTTAATAACACACTGCAGGACTTTCACTTTCTCACCTTAGGACCTTCTCACTTCCTTATGAAGCCCCCACCCATGCATCAGGCAGGGGTGCAAATTTGCGAAATTCATAATGGCAGGGGAAAACTTAAAAATATTCGGGAAAGAACTGGCACCTGATTGGCCAATGAAACATTCCATGCCTGACACAGTCACTGGTGACGTAGTTTATAATGCACTTTGCTCCCTCATCGCTGAATTCGTTTGACGCAGTGCGCCATGCTGCCTTAAGGTTCATAACAGGAGATGGCTTCAGATCGGATCACTGTGGTCTTTATTTGAAGGTGGCTGGTCTTCGCTGGCCATGAGATGGGAGCAGCATTGTTGCCTTTTTATATACAAGGCATTGTTAGGTAAGCTGCCAGGATATATTGCCAGTTTTCTTAATTTTAGAAGGGGGGAGTACCATCTTTGTGCTCTTGACTATTTGGTTTTAGACATCCTGAGTGTTCATACTGAACTGGGTAAAAATAGGAGTGTAAACGAAAGTTCAATCATGAGACGTAGGACGCAAGCAATCAGTCTTACCCAATCGTAACCATTTATCTTCTATATAAATGCCCGTGACACGTTCCGTTTTGCTGTTTCAGAGATTCCGCATCGCGCGGCTTCCGGAATGTTAGTCCGCTCACAATTTCATTCTTTATATTTCAAATTGGTCAAGAAGACCTACAAATTCGTTCAACCTCAAACTTCTTCGTTCGGAGTTACTGGTGTTACCTGCTCTTCCAATGCCAACACGTATCCTCATCTCTACAGCGGAGTTCTAAGTTCGGAACAGTTCTGAGGCCTCCTGCACAAGCATTGCCTCTCTGTCGTGTCCTGGTGCTGGATGCCAGCCGTCCAAACCCTGGTGATATCGCAGAAGCTTTGAAAGCAGGTCCGGCAGTAGAAGCCACAGCATTCAGCCGGCTCGTCCCTCGCAACAAAATCGGAGCTTCGCTGTGTTTCTTTATCTTCTATTCTTAATTGGCTTTCGCTATTCCTGACATCAAGCCGTAGGTTACATTTCACCAGCTGCATAAATTTATCCTTATTCCATTCTCAAATACAAAGTAGGAATTTGTCGAGTCTTTATTTTCTGTTGCGGTTTTCCGGATGGGCATTCGTGTGGTCTGCTTAGAGTGAATTCCGTATCATTAGGTGTTTAACAATTGTCAAGTTCTCTGCGGCTTTGGAGTTTATTGAGTTTTATTTGTTAATCTCAAGCGTTGTCAACACTTAAAGATCAGTCTCCCTTAATTGCATTGGCTGCTACGTTAACTGGAGCATTGTTCTACGATATCAAATCTTGTTTGCTGAAGCTGCATTACATATCTCCTAGATTACGTGTGATTGTCTCCTGAGGTTACAAAGTTAAGTGATCACAACTGCTGGGACTCCTCGATTGCGGTCAAAAATGAAGTTTTTCGCAACATATGGCATCAGGTCAGTGTACCACAGTGTCCGTCAAGTGATTAGTTTAACCGCATATCGCTTTGAAGTCGCTTCGAGTGTCTAGTGCTGTAAGAAGTCGCGCATGAATCCGTAGCATTCATTCATTCATTCATTCATTCATGATACGCACTTCTTGGGAATCGGATGTAACCTGTCGAGATGGAAATTATCGGTCCTATTCCCGTGGAATCGGCGAAAAAATATGAAATCGTTTCATACAAGTTTGCTTACTTCATAAAGAGAAATCATTTAGTCTTGTTGCAATATATAGGTAGGCTTATGTGGATGAGGGTGAGAAATGATTTAAAAAAAACAAAGACCGCTTTTCCTCATCACCCTTGCCATTCTTGATAAAATTCATTTTGAACTCTTTGCTTGGATCCGTCAGTAAGGATGAGTGTTATTCCTGATTTTGATCTTGGATCTTTGGAATTTCTGTCCTTAAGCTAGAATTCTACTATTTAGCATGAGAACCTTTACTTCATCACTTGCATCAAATGGCTATCGATGAAAAGCAAACATTCAAATCAGCAGGGATGGAGGTGATATGCATAAATGATGCAAATTAGGTGTCCAACATGGCCGCCGCAAAGGGGCAGATCATGACATTTTCAAAACACCACATCCCAGTAACTAAGACATTTCAACTCTGTGCGCAGGTTGTCTGATCCAGCATCTATGGGCTAATCCTTAGAGTTGGATACTATAACACAATGCAAAGGTTTTTGAAATTTTGCTCTTGACTTAAACTCTCTACCTGATTATATATTCAGCACCCCTGAAATTAAGAGTACCAAAAGAGCCATTGTAGTTGTCTGAAGACACATTCAATTTTGTAATATTTGTCATCTTTGTACTTGCCTCATGAGCATATCTTTTATTTGGGTAATAGTGCATTGGAAATGTATGTGAAGTGATTTTTCGTCTGTTGCTTTAAATGGTTTAATTTGCGAAGACCGCACAATTGATCACATGACCGGGGAAAGATAGAGATGTGTACATGTCATCAGATGAACAGAAAAGAATGAGACAAGTCGTTAGCATTTCGTTTGATTTAAAAAAAAGGGGGGGGTTTCTGCAAAGTTTGGAACATGTGGGAAAGGTGCACAACACTACGTCTAATCTCATGACGTTCCTTATGTTTTGTGGTGTTAGTCAAATGATTTTAACTGAACCGAGTGCAGTATATCGATCTCTGTTCTGTTTGAAAACGGCAACGATTAAAACCTCTTCTTAAACAACAGTTAATGCCTCCTGCATGTTGAAATAATCCCACGTATTACTGCAGCCATATATTTTGGTCCAGGACAACCATCATGCTGAATACTATTGAGGATCCAAATTTCATTAAAATTGGACTAGTGGTTTTGAGAAGCAGCGCGTGAAATGTGGAAAAGGTTATGGTAGTTTATAGCAGTAATCTACCTTTAGCTCATCTGAAACCGGTCCCAGTCCAATCACTAGTAGAACTGCTCCTGAACTAGGTGAAGATGATAATCATGATGTAAAATGGTTGAGCTCTTTCATATTTAAAGCTTTTGATTCAGTTTTTAAGAAATTTCAATGGTTTGTTTGTTTTTTCCAAGGTATTCTATTGTATTCAGTCTTAATTTCCACCGATGCGTTTGTCGTGCAACCTTATCGAACAGTTCGGGGTGTGAATTTAGTTCCAGGATCCCACCCTCATTTTGGGGGTCTGGTTTCAACCTTCAGAATCGAGACAAAAGAATCAGTTTGGCACTTGTTGCTTGACTCCCAGTCTGTTATTGCATTTCATTGGTTATGCGTTAAGGAATTCTAATTCTAACCTTTTCCAATACAGATTATATGTGCTAATTTGGAAATGGGCATCGGTCTCTGCCTGTGGCCCTCTGCCTCAACCATAGTCAAGGTGCCGCTCTCGGTCGCCTCATCAAATTGGTATCGTCAGGGGCGTCACACCAAATTTGGGGCCCCAGGAACAACCAGTTCCATGGACCCCCCCCCCACACACACACACACACACACACAATTGCAATTGCATTGCTTGATACCTTAGCAAATATTGCTCATGCACAGTTTGTTGTTTCATTGTATTTACTCATAATATATTAGGCCTAAATAAACAACACAACATCCTCATCTTCCATCACATCTTTATCTGCCTGGCCCTCTACAGATATAAATATGCAGTTTATTTCATACGAAAGACTTAAGACTTAAAATTAAAAATAAAACCTCCTATATCATATTAACAGTTGTATCATGAAATATATCGTATTTATAGGTTAAAATCATTTCATCATAATGGTATCAATAAATAATTCCTATTTAGGTTTAGAAAATCCATGTTTTTAGCAGTGTTTCTCAACATTTTTTCATGCAAGTTAAGGCAGCCTTAACAGGAATAGGACTACCCCCTTTTCATTTTGTTCCATATTGGAAACGTTTTATTTATTTATTTATTTATTACTATTTATTTATTGGAATGCATTATTAGCAGTATGTATTATCATTGTTTAAAAATTGTTTCACATTTAAATACAAAACATGTCACAGTAACCTATAATTTCCATGAACACTCCTCAAAACAGAGCACAGATAGTGCACGGAAACTCAGCACGGATATTCTCTGCCTGTCTTTACACGTGCGGCCACGGAGCAGACAGGCTCTAAACTCTGGCGCAGATAATGAGTGGCTTTGCGGCATTCAAAACTTACTGGTGGCTCGTCAAAAATCGCCATTGAATTCCTGCATTTCAGCACTAACTGGCGCTTGGAGATGGCCAGGGAACTTTCCTCCTCCCTACTGTTTAAACCGAAAGCAAATAAAATCAGAGGGACGAATCGATTCACGATTGAAAGTTTGTTTTTTCCCCAGCTACACTACCCTTTCTCAGCGCCGCCTCAAGATGGCAGCTGATGGACGTCGATTAAGATTCATAACGTAACGAGGACAGAATCTACAAATTTGATGTGGAAAAGACAATCTCTTGGCCACATAATGGGTAGGCCATTGGTAGGCCAGGATGGTGGCTAAATCGTTTGGATTAAATTTCATTTGTGTGATGACATTATTCTACTCCTGATGAGGGCAGGCGGCATCGAACCCTAGTTGAGAAACTTTGGTTTACAGTGTGATTTCCCTTTAGATCGCATAGACTGAAATAGGCTCACCTTGGCTCAAGTTGACACCTGTCGTGGCAGGAGCATCATCACATTCTGTGACATTTTCTGAAACTGAGAGGGATTTATTTCAAAATTAGCTTTGCTATCATTTGGACAACAACATGATCTCATAGCCTAAGCTTTTGGGACACTTGTATCTATATACAGTATCTCACAAAAGTGAGTACACCCCTCACATTTTGACAATTAATTTATTATATCTTTTCAAGGGACAATGCTACAGAAGTGAAACTTCTATATATTCTAGAGTAGTCATGGTACAATATGTGTGCGAGAGTAGATTTACTGCACTGTCCAAATACCTGAACAAACAGTCACTATTTCCATAATGGATGGCAACAAAAGTGAGTACACACCCCAATTGATAATGGTCAACCAAGCAATGAAACGCGGCTTGTTCATCATGTTCATGCTTTTGTCTGTTCGACTGGGCCATATGAGGTTGTGTAACATGTTGAAGGGTTAAATTATAGTGCTTTGGGTGCAATGCTCTCATTCTGGTCACTGTAGGGTCAACATGGCACCTCATGGGAAAGAACTCTCTGAGGATCTGAAAAAGAGAATTGTTGCTCTCCACAAAGATGGTCTAAGCTACAAGAAGATCTGTGAAACCATGAAACTGAGCTACAGCATGGTGGCCAAGGTTATCCAGTGGTTTTCCAAGGCCTCGTCAGGGTCGACCGAAGAGGTTGAGTCCTCGTGCTCTGTCGAAGGTGCACAAGTTGGCTTCAGAAAACAGAGGCAGGAGTGCTGGCAGCATTGCTAACAAGGTTGTAGCAGTGGGATAACAGCCTGTCAGTGCTCAGACCATACGCCATGCTCTGCGCAAAGTTGGTCTGCAAGGCCGTCAGCCAAGATGGAAGCCTCTTCTGAAGCTAGCCCACAAGAAAGCCCGAAAACAGTTTGTTGAAGACAACCAGTCCAAGAACATGAACTACTAGAACCATGTACTGTGGTCTGACGAGACCAAGATAAACTTGTTCGGCTCAGATGGTGTCCAGCATGTGTGGTGGCGCCCTAGTGAGAAGTATCAAAACAAGTGTGTACTGCTTACAGTCAAACATGGTGCTGACAGCATCATGGTCTGGAGCTGCATGAGTGCTTCTGGTCCTGGGGAGCTGCACTTCATTAATGGAATAATGGACCCAACATGTACTGTGAGATTCTGAAGCAGAACATGACGCACTCCCTTCAGAAACTGGGCCGCACGGCTGTTTTCCAACATGATAACGACCCGAAACACTCCTCCAAGATGACAACTGCCTTCCTGAAGAAGCTGAAGGTGATGGTATCCCAGGTGAAAAAGTATTACACTTAATTATATTAAAAGTATATTTGTTGCATACAAAAGTTATTACAAATATACTTTTGCAAATTAAGCACAAAAAGTAATATATTTAATTTATACTTTTAGAAAGTGTACACTTTAAGTGTATTGAAGTAGTACACAAGTAGTATTCAATGACTACTTGAGCACACTTAATTACACATAAAGGGGGCGAAAAAAACATACACCATACTTAATACAGTCTGTAAAAGTGTAATTCAAGTATAGTATTTTTTTACCTGGGATGGCCAAGTATGACTCCAGACCTGAATCCCATTGAGCACCGGTGGGGCATCCTCAAGAGGAAGGTGGAGGAGCAGCAGGTGTCCAACATCCACCAGCTCCGTGATGTTGTCATGGAGGAGTGGAGGATCCCAGCAACAACCTGTGCAGCTCTGGTGAATTCCATGCCTCGGAGAATCAAGGCAGTGCTGGACAACAATGGCGGTCACACTAAATATTGACACTATGGACACAATTTGGCATGTTGACGGTGAGGTGTACTCACTTTTGTTGCCACCCATTTTGGAAATAGTGACTGTTTGTTCAGTTATTTGGACAGGGCAGTAAATCTACACTGCTACACCTATTGTGCAATGACTACTCTAGAATATAGTCAGTTTTCATTTCTGTAACGTTGTCCCTTAAAAAGATATACTAAATTAATAGTCGAAATGTGAAGGGTGTACTCACTTTTGTGAGATACTGTATATATTATGAAAATAAATTTAAGACAAGAATAAGGCTTCTATCACAATTATGTAGCTAAGCCTACAAAATGAAAGATTATTTTATTTCGAATTAATTGACTTAGGCTACTATCACAATCGTATGCAACTGAGTGGGATAACCAGGCTGTTAATGTTCACATTTGGGCTCGCCTTTCTTAGGAAAGAAATCAGTCAGCAGTTGCTGTCCTTCATCCTGTTTCCTCTTTCTTTCTTGCCTTTCGTTTCTTTTCTGAAAACCTGACTTCCTTTTTGATGACATCTGCTGAATTTAATGCCGAATCAGTGAGTGTCCTGAAATCCGTTGAGCAAAGTCCGCGAGAGGGCGGACTAAACCAATGCGCACTGATAATGGGGGTGTCTGAATAGAATATAGTTACTATTTGCGGGCTGGGTCATACATTTCAACTGATGTATTCCCAGAGAACAATGAATTTGCATCAATTAGCAATAGGCCTATATATTAACATTATTAAAATAATAATAATAATAATAATAATAATAAGTAATGATTAAATTTAAAAAAAAAAAACTGAAAGGGGGTCCCAGGGGCCCTCCCCATAGTCAGGGGCCCTGTGAATCATTCCTAGTTTACCCCCCTCAAGAACGCCGCTGGGTATCGTACCTTACTCCTAAGTTGGTGGTGGTTCGCTTGTATTCAGCCATTGTTCAAACTCAAGTTTAAACTAGGTGTTGGGTGATGCTTGCTTACATAAGTCATTGACCCTGAATTTTGATGGTTTGCAAGTTATGGACATACATCGTAGATATTTGCACTGTGCGAATGAATTGTCCTTGTGCTTTGTCAATGAACACAGCAATCCATTCAAGCTGCCAAAATGTAAGAATGCTATGCTGTAAGTTCATTTCTCTTTCACTAGGAATGGCTGAGCTTACAAGTGGTAATCTAATGCTTGTCACATTTATCTACTTGGGACATTCATTCAGGTTCTGAGAGTTAAATTTGCAGCTCATTGCAGATGGAACATTCCAATTTTCAAGCATGGGCGTTGGTCATCTGTGGGCATTCATAAATGCAGCCCTCAGCGTCAATGATAATCCAAGTGCAGTTCTCATGGCCTCATCAAAGCTGCGTCCTTACTTTACACAAGTGGGAGGTCTCGCTCGCATGCGTGCAATGTTTGTGGTCCGATTGGGGTAGGAGATGAGAACTGTTGGGCATTAATAAACCATGCTATTCAGGCATTATTTTCAAATGTTAAATGTGCAAGGTATGTGTTCATTGCAAATTGTTATTCAATAAGTTGCTGTTGAAAGATTGCAGTGTTTATTCTGAATTTATCAAACCTTTACAAATGCTATGCCACATTTCCTTGTCCTCTCGCAGTGGTAATTTCCCGTGCGCTACATGAGCGCCAAGGTCATGTGCTGCCTCGCCGGCAGCCATCACGGATATTATACGCATGTATCCGCATCACGTCCACTCGCAGTGGCACAGCTCACAAGCGCTTGGCTAGCGTTTTGGTTATGGGCTCACCTTTCCTAGCTGGCAAGCAGTCACAGATACTTCGCAAATATCTACCTCACGTCCACTAGCAGTGGCAATGTTCTTGTATTTAGATGGCGTGATGGTAAGTATCTATATTGGTAAGTAAGCACAAGTGCTTGCCTAGCGCTTTGGTCATGGCCACACGTTGCCTAGCTGGCAAGCAGTCACAGATGCTTCGCAAGTATCTACTTCACGTCACTAGCTGTGACAGTTCTTATGCGCTTAAGTAATATGGCAGAGAGTGAGTGTCCATTCTGGTAAGTAAGCACAGATACCTCATCAATATCTCCTCACGTCCACTTGCTGTGGCATTGCTCATTAGAACTATGGTTTTGGGTGCACGTTGCCTAGCTGGCATGTCACAGATGCTACGCGAGCATCTCCTCCTCATGTCCACTAGCTGTGGCATTGCTCATTAGAGCTAAGGTTTTGGGTGCACGTTGCCTAGCTGGCATATCATCACAGATGCTACGCGAGCATCTCCTCACTTCCACTCGCCGTGGAAGTATACGTGCTTCATTAGTACAAGGCTTTCAAGGTAAAAGCCTAAACCAGAAAGTCTTCTCATACCATGCACGACCGCTAGCTGTGGTCATTTTCACAAGTGCTTGGCGAGCACTTTGGTATTGGGAGCACGTTGCCTAGCTGGCACATCACAGAGGCTACGCGAGCATCTCCTCACTTCCACTCGTCGTTGAAGTATACGTACTTCATTAACACAAGACTTTCAAGGTAAAAGCCTAAACCAGTAAGTATTCTCATACCCTGCACAACCGCTAGCTGTGGTCATTTTCATTTGCTTGGCGAGCACTTTGGTATTGGGAGCACGTTGCCAAGCTGGCGCTCTTCATGTCCACTAGCAGTGGCACAATCCATCCGCGCTTAGCTAGCGCAAAATGCTTGTAATTTCTCTAACGCGTGTATTTTGTCTTTCAGGTATGTTCATTGCGATGACTCCTCGGTCCTCCAAGTACTTTTGGGGGGCGGCTTCTCCTCTGCCTACTACCCAGGCAGATCAGCACCCCTCCTTGCTGGAGGGTCCATGAGGACAGAGTCATCGCCAAAGACTTTGTCGAATTAATTTCATTGTTAAGTCCATTGTCAAATAAATCTTTTACATTTAATTTAATTACATTTAAACTGCTTCTGTAATAAAGTATTAAATGGCCTTTTTGTGATTTCTTCATTGACACAATTATTCAACCCCTTTAAGACTACCATTCTCAAGAACAGAGGTTCATTCAAGTGTTTTCAATCAGGTATTGAAAACACCTGTGGATGTCAACGAGCATCAATCAAGCATAATAAGCACCAATTAGGCAGATTTAAAAGGACTGTGATACTCAGCTCCTTCTAGACATTTACTGGTGTGTTGACAAACATGGTGAAGGCAAGAGAATGGTCCCAGAAGACAAGAGATGAGGTTATTTCTCTTCACAAGAATGGCAATGGATATAAGAAGATTTCCAAAATGTTAAACATTCCAAGAGATACTATCGGAAGCATCATCCGTAAATTCAAGGCAAAGGGCACAGTGGAAACGCTACCTGGTCGTGGCAGAAAGAAGATCCTGACGGCGACTGCTGTGCGCTACCTGAAGCGCCAGTTGGAAAAAAATCCCTGTGTGACTGGTGAGGAACTGAAAAAAGATCTGTCAGATGTGGGCATTGGGGTTTCAGCACAGACAATAAGGCGCACACTGCGTAATGATGGCCTCTATGCCAGAACTCCCAGGCGCACCCCCTTGCTGACTCCAGAAAATAAGAAAAGTCGACTGCAGTGTGGACTGATGAAACTAAATTAGAACTGTTTGGGCCCATGGACCAGCGCTATATTTGGAGGAGGAAGAACCAGGCCTATGAAGAAAAGAACACCTTGCCTACTGTGAAGCATGGCAGGGGGTCAATTATGCTTTGGGGCTGTTTTGCTTCTAATGGTACAGGGAAGCTACATCGTGTGCAGGGTACCATGAATTCTCTTCAGTACCAGGAAATCTTGGAAGAAACCTGCGGCTTGGGAGACGTTGGACCTTTCAACAGGACAATGATCCTAAGCACACATCCAAGTCCACTAGAGCATGGTTGAAGATGAAGGGCTGGAACATTCTGGAGTGGCCATCACAGTCACCAGACTTAAATCCGACTGAGAACCTCTGGTGGGACCTAAAGAAGGCAGTTGCAGCGTGCGAGCCTAAGAATGTGACTGAACTGGAGGCTTTTGCCCTTGAAGAATGGGCTAAGATACCCGTTGGTCGCTGCAAGACACTTGTGTCAAGCTATGCTTCACGCTTGAAAGATGTTATAACTGGAAAAGGATGTTGTACTAAGAATGAATGTCACTTGGGGGTTGAATAAAACTGATAGTGATGTGAGCACAGAAAAGACATTTGTGGTCATTTTATTATACAAAACCCAAAACCAGTGAATTTGGCACGTTATGTAAATCGTAGATAAAAACAGAATACAATGATTTGCAAATTCTTTTCAACTTATATTCAATTAAAAACACTGCAAAGACAAGATGTTTAATGTTCAAACTGAGAAACTTTATTTTTTTTTTGCAAATAATCATTATCTTAGAATTTGAAGGCAGTAACACATTGCAAAAAAGTTGGCACAGGGGCCTTTTTACCACTGTGTTACATCGCCTTTCCTTTTAAGGACACTCAGTAGACGTTTGGGAACTGAGGAGACCAATTTTTGAAGCTTTTCAGGTGGAACTCTTTCCCATTCTTGCTTGATGTACAGCTTAAGTTGTTCAACAGTCCAGGGTCTCCGTTGTCGTATCTTACGCTTCATAATGCACCACACATTTTCAATGGGAGACAGGTCTGGACTACAGGCAGGCCAGTCTAGTACCCGCACTCTTTTACTACGGAGCCATGCTGTTGTAACACATGCAGAATGTGGCTTGGCGTTGTCTTGCTGAAATAAGCAGGGGCGTCCATGAAAAAGACGTTGCTTGGATGGCAACATATGTTGCTCCAAAACCTGTATGTGCCTTTCAGCATTAATGGTGCCTTCACATATGTGTAAGATGCCCATGCCTTGGGCACTAATGCACCCCCATACCATCACAGATGCTGGCTTTTGAACTTTGCGCCTATATCAGTCCGGATGGTTCTTTTCCTCTTTGGTCCGGAGGACACAACGTCCACTGTTTCCAAAAACAATTTGAAATGTGGACTCGTCAGACCACAGAACACTTTTCCACTTTGGATCAGTCCATCTTAGATGAGCTTGGGCCCAGCGAAGCCGGCGGCGTTTCTGGGTGCTGTTGATAAATGGCTTTCGCTTTGCATTGTAGAGTTTTAACTTGCACTTGCAGATGTAGCGACGAACTGTAGTTACTGACAGTGGTTTTCTAAAGTTTTCCTGAGCCCATGTGGTGATGTCCTTTACACACTGATGTCGGTTTTTGATGCAGTACCGCCAGAGGGATCGAAGGTCACGGGCATTCAATGTTGGTTTTCGGCCTTGTCGCTTACGTGCAGTGATTTCTCCAGATTCTCTGAACCTTTTGACGATATTAGGGACCGTAGATGATGAGATCCCTAAATTTCTTGCAATAGCTCGTTGAGGAATGTTGTTTTTAAACTGTTAGACAATCAGCCCACGCATTTGTTCACTAAGTGGTGACCCTCGCCCCATCCTTGTTTGTGAATGACTGAGCATTTCAGGGAAGCTGCTTTTATACTCAATCATGGCACCCACCCGTTCCCAATTAGCCCGTTCACCTGTGGGATGTTCCAAATAAGTGTTTGATGAGCATTCCTCAACTCTCTCAGTCTTTTTTGCCACTTGTGCCAGCTTTTTTGAAACATGTTACAGGCATCAAATTCCAAATGAGCTAATATTTGCAAAAAATTACAAAGTTCACCTGTTCGAACATTAAGTAACTTGTCTTTGCAGTGTATTCAATTGAATATAGGTTGAAAAGGATTTGCAAATCATTGTATTCTGCTTTTATTTACGATTTACACAATTTGTCTAATTTACAAGTGCCTCTTTGATTTAATTGTAAATAAGATGACTGAAATGATCAAAATCAATGTCAAACTGGCCAAAACACTTAATTTCAGTGAGGGTTGAATGATTGTGAGCACAACTGTATGTTCCAATAATATATGAAAATGGCCAATTTTATGTATGTCGCATATATGTGAAAACTATGTGGCCCTATATTATATCATAATATCATATATATATATCATTTATTTCCTACTCAATGCAGTGTACAATTTAAAAACAATTAAAGAAAAAAAAAAACACATAAAATCAGACACTTATAATGGTGTCCACATGATAACACATGACTAATTGTATGATATTCAAACTACGTCGTACAAGTATTCTGTATTAATTAACTCATTTCAAATGCTGAAAGAGCAACATCCAACACACCATCTCTTGCTAAACAGAGTTCTTGAACAACATTACCCATGTTAACAAAATGAGCATCACAAATTTCTGTTTTACATAATGTCTGTTTACTTATATACTGTAAATCAGGAGACACCATAAGGTTCAACCTTGAGCAGAGAAACCTGACATTGCTAACACTAGATTGAGATGTATCGGAAAGTAAAACACAAAGGCGAATATATGGGTTTACACTGTCACATACAGCTTTGTAAAAACCAAAAAATCTTCAATATATATCCACATTAATACTATATCCACCACACAAATGTTTCACCATACTACAATGTGTGCGTGAGGGTACATTCCCCGCTTTGTGGACACATTACCGCCACGTTACAAAGAACTTATCCATGATATTGGAGTTTATACGCCACAAAGGGCAACCATAATAACTAGAATAGTATGAACGAAATAATTCTGCCCGGACATCGGAGCTACAAAAAGAAAAGTTTGACATGAGAGAGTTTGTCTCCAAACTAAATCATTACATGCCGCATCAACAGCAGACTTGTCACAATATCTACCAATATGATGACCTAAATGTACAGATTCTATCTTGACCTCAAGTTGTTGCCCATTCAAATTGAGGGATTTGATAAGTTTAAACATGTTACAGTAATCAAAAATAACCAGATGACTTTTCTGACTATTAAATAACACATTTTATTCATCACCAAAAGCTTCACACATGTGTAGTAAGGCTTTCATGGAACTCCTTCTAGGAGCTAATAAACAGACATCATCTGCATAACTAAGTGCAGCATATGATAGATTACCTATATGACCACCATATCCACATTCGCTGTGCCGCTATAATAGTTCATCAAAGTAAATACAGAACCAAGTGTGAGATAATATTGCTCCCTGTTTTACACCATTTGTGGAGATAAATACTGTATATCACTAAACGTACCATTCCAGCTGACCCAAAGACACTGCTTAGTTTACAAAAAAGACAGGAAGCGTACAATAGTTGAACATAGACCACGCTTAGTTAACAAACAAGGTAGTTTAACATAATGCACGCGATCAAACGCCTTTGAGGCCTCCAAAAGTGCAACTAACACAGGGGTACTTCAACTACGATAATACTCTATCACCTCATTAAGAACATATGTACACTTTGTTGTAGAATGTTTTGATTTGAAACCAAACTGGTTGGTGCTAGACATCAAAATATCTTTATACAAAAGTACTTCTCCAAGATGATATTGTCAATAATCTAAAAAATAATACTACTCAGAGCAATCACTCTATAATTATTATTATCATTAAGGGTTTTCTTTTTATTTTTAGGAATAGGTACAAGAGGAGATATGAGTATTGCTAGGACAGACACCCTGCTTAATCATGGCATCAAACAACAGACTAAGATCAATATGCAGCTCAGGCTCTGCATTTATCAGAATATCGGATGTTACATCTTCAACACCATCTGCCTTGTACGGTTTTAACCTGCGAATTGCATCACACACATCAGCAACAGTAACACCATCAGGAAAAAAAATTACATTCATTTTTAATTTTAGAACTCAGTTGTTTGCATAGATGTTGCATTAACATCTTGTTATAAGATACACTGTTATATAATTCTTTATATTGTTCTTAAACCTGTATATATAGGTTATGTAGGTTCTTTCCGTGAGGAAATCTAAGAATCCTTGTTATTTTATCCTTGTAGAAAAAAGTCTAGGACCTTTAGTTGCTATACAAGCATCTCAGATAAAAGACAAGTGCCTGTTCATTAAAACTGAACAGAAATGTAGACTTTGTCTTCAAATTCATTAACCACAGTGAAATGCTCAGACAGACATGGGGATGAAAATGACTTTTGAAAGACATATTTACTTGAATGTATGTTCTTCTATGTACTTTAATTTTGTTATTTCTGTTATGGCTAGATTTAGACTAATAACCTCTGAGCCATATTCATCTAGAAACTGCATTACAGACAAGATAGAAAACATTGCATTTGGTGGATGTAACAGTGTAGTGTATAACCTTTCAGTGGATGTATATGAGCTGTAATGATGTGAATCCAATTTTATCAAATGTGGTGAATCTGGCAGTGATTTAAACTGGAAAAAATGCTGAATTGATGAAATAAACATAATCAAACCATTTTGTTTTTATAAATTTCCTTCTCTTCCACAATACACAATTCAATCTTCATAGAATGGAAATAAGTATGGTCAAGAAAGAATTGATGACCTTGTTATTGTTAATGTTTCAGGAAAAGGTGTTACATATAGCATTATTTTTTGTCTCCTCTCACTTGCCATATGTCACATGTCAACATGCATTTAGAATCAAATGTGATGCCAATTTCACGTGTTCACATGCAATTAATAAGTTATTGGGTGAAATTCTTGTTATTTCTGTAAAGGACTTTGGACTTATGTGCAGATATTACCTTGTGAATAAAAATATGAGCTAGGCATCATGTATGACAGTTGCAAAAGTGAGATACAGTGCCCTCCATAATTATTGGCATCCCTGGTTAAGATGTGTTAAAAGCCTTAAGATAAATTCAATGTTTATTGCAGAAGCATACTCTCACACTGAAAATTGTAGAAAAATGTAACCTTCAACTCAAGTGAATTTTAAGGGATAAAAACCAATCCCTGACTAAGAAATAATTATTTCTCATAAAATCACCTGTTCAACAATTATTGGCACCCCTAACAATTCCTAGGAAATAAATGTAATTGAATTATTCTGTCATTTCTACAGTAGTTTACAAAATTGATCAGAGTATCTAGGAACATTTAATTAGTAATTCATCACTTCCTGTTTCCCTGGGGTATAAATATGATGAGACCCAGAGGCCATTTCTCTTATCGACTCTTCAACATGGGAAAGACAAAGGAACATACCATTAAAGTAAGGCAGATGTGTGTCAACCCTCACAAGTCAGGCAATGGCTACAAGAAAATAGCCACTCGCCTGCACCTGCCCATATCTACTGTCAGAGGAATCATTAAGAAGTTTAAAACAGCTGGAACAGTGGTAAACGAGCCTGGACGAGGACGCAAGGTTATTTTGCCACCACGCACGTGAGGAGGATGGTAAGAGAAATAAAAAGTTCTCCAAAGCTCACTGTTAAAGAATTGCAACAAATGGTAGCATCTTGGGGTCACAAAGTCTCCAAAACAACCATCAGGCACTATCTACATGCCAACAAGCTGTTTGGGAGGCATGCACAGAAAAAACCTTTTCTCACTCACAATCATAAACGCACATGTCTGGGGTTTGCTAAGTGGCAGTGGGACTTCAACTGGGATTGTGTGCTTTGGTCAGATGAGACCAAGATAGAGCTTTTTGGCAACAAACACTCTAAGTGGGTCTGGTGGAACACAAAAGATGAGTATGCAGAAAAACACCTCATGTCCACTGTGAAGTATGGGGGAGGATCGGTGATGTTGTGGGCCTGTTTCTCTTCCAGAGGCCCTGGGAACCTTGTTAGGGTGCATAGCATCATGAACGCTTTGAAATACCGGGACATTTTAAATCAAAATCTGGTGGTCTCTGCCCGAAAGCTGAAGATGGGTCCTCACTGGGTCTTTCAGCAAGATAATGACTCTAAACATGTGGCCAAATCTACACAGAAGTGGTCCACCTGACACAGAATCAAGCTCCTCCCATGGCCATCCCAGTCCCCAGACCTCAACCCCATTGAAAACCCTTGGAGTGAGCTGAAGAGGAGAGTGCAGAGGAGAGGACCCAGGTCACTGGATGATTAAGAGAGATTGTGCAAAGAGGAATGGTCGAAGATCCCTCTTTCTGTATTCTCCCATCTTGTGAAACATTATAGAAGAAGATTAGGTGCTTTTTTGTTGGCAAAAGGGGGTTGTACAAAGTATTAACATCAGGGGTGCTAATAATTGTGGCACACATGATTTGATGTAAAAGAATAATTTCTTAATTTTATTTTCCCACTGAATAAATGCACTTGAATTAAAGGTGGGATTTTCCTTTTTTTTTCATTGTGGCCCGATATTATTTAGAAAAAAAACTGAATTTATTAGAAGCTAAAGAACACATCTTAACCAGGGGTGCCAATAATTATGGAGGGCGCTGTATGAGCTATACAATGCAGGTATGACAAACAGAACCTGCCACTGGGTATATGAACTATATAGGAGACATATACCTTGTATGTACATATAGGGCCTATATGTGGATACAAAGAAGCAATATTGGAGACAAATATGCCCTGTATACGCACATATATGTACCTGAATTTAGTCTATATGTGACCTAAATGCAGCATATATGCTGTATATATGCGGCATATAGGTTGCATTTAGGTTGGATGTATGTGCATATATGTCCATGTAGATTCTTTCCATGTGGGAAACCTGAACACTAAATGCCAAAAAGTTATATATGATACCTTTCTGCAAATTTAAAAGCAAGGTTTCTTTTTATTTAAATTTTTCGGAGTTTTTAAATGATAAGAAAGGAAAAAGGGCCCTGTGCAAAAGTTTGGGAACCCTTTTGGATTATTCTTTGTTACCTTTTAAGAAGATGATTACAAAGGCCCAGACCCAGGTGATTTACTCGTTAGGGCTTCAGTGAGTCAGGTGAATATAATTCCAGGGTTGAACTATATATTCTGAAGTAACCCGATGCCTTCTAAAGTATCCGACTGTGGTGGCTGTTGTGTCTGGTGTTAAAAACCACGTGTTCCTCGAAACAGTTGTGCAAGGATGTCAAAATCAAGATAATTCACTTCCACCAGCAAGGAGAGGGCTACAAAAATCTCTTACAATGTTTCAAACTACCCATTTCTACAGTCATAAACATTGTAAGAAAATGGAAAATAAAAGGAACAATTAAAGTCAAGGCAAGATCTGGAAGACCAAGACAAATGTCAGATAGAGTGACTAGAGCCCAAGATCTGGTGAGAAATGCTCTGAAGAACCCATACATCACTGCAAAAGAGCTGCAAAAAAGAGTAGCAGACACAGGTCTAGTTGTTCACAGGACAAAAATACAGCGTACCTTAAACAACAAAGACCTACATGGCAGGGTTGCAAGAAACACGCCTTTCCTACAACCTCAACGCAAAATTAAGTGTCTGAAGTATACAAAAGAAAACCTTGCAAAACCTCAAGCCTGCTGGAACAATGTGCTTTGGGCTGACGAAACCAAAATTGAACCTTTTGGCCTCAACCAAAGGGGGTATGTTTTCAAAAAAAATGGTGAAGCATTTATAGAGAAGAACATGTTGCCAACTGTTAAGCATAGAGGTGGATCCATTATGCTTTGGGGTTGTGTAGCAGCTGGGGGCACAGGCAATATTGTGCAGGTGGAAGGAAGAATGGATTCCACCAAATATCAAGACATTCTAGAGACTAATGTTCAAAGCTCAGTCCAGAAATTGAAGTTGAAGAGATGCTGGGTATTCCAGCAAGACAGTGATCCAAAGCATACCTCAAAATCCACCATTAAGTACCTCCACGAAAGACGGATGAAGGTTTTGGAATGGCCATCACGGTCCCCAGACATGAATATTATTGAAAGTCTGTGGAGAGACTTCAAAATGCCATGCATGAGGGCTGAAGAATATTTCTGAGCTAGAGAGGTTCTGTCAGGAAGAATGGGGAAAAATTCCAAAGACATGAATTGAAAGACTCTCAGCTGGCTACAGGAAGCGTTTGCAAGCTTTTATAGCTGCCTGAGGAGGAGTTACGAAGTACTAGCTGACAGGGTTCCCAAACTTTTGGACAAGGCCTTTTTCCTTGTCTTATTGTTTTGAAACTGTTAAAAGTTAAAAATAAAAATTATTCTCGCTTTAAAATGTGATGAAATGTGTCATGTTTAACTTTGTAGCATTAAGTGTTCAGGTTTGCTTTCAAACACTTGGAGATTAATTGTAACAGACATTTAAACCATGGGTGCCCAAATTTCTGCACCCCACTGTAGGCTTAATGGGAAAAACTTATTTCATTTGATTGTTTAAATGTCGGTTACTGGCTGCCATGAAGCTGGAATGTGCATGTGTACTGTAGTTCCTTTGTTTTGTTTTTTATTTATTGTTGTACTTCATGTTTTACTGTGGTTCACAACTGGACTCAGCTGCAAAAGGGAGCTTGCTCTCAATCAAATTTCCAGTATAAATAAAAATAAAAATACAATAAATAAATAAATAAATCTGCTGCCTTCCCAAGACATTTTGGAGTACTTAAAGTAAACCAATCAGGGGGTGGTCCTTTCATAAATAGTAAGTCTTCTCCATCTACCCAGCATTTCAGAAATTCACGGCATGGCCAGCACAGGGGGCACGTGAATTCCCTCCTCTTTGATCACCTTTGATTACCCATCAGACATGCAATTTGTGCATACAGGAGAGTCCAAACTGCCCCTAGAACTGGGTTATTGGCATGTGTGACCTGAGATAGATTGGTACACTGTCCAGAGCATATTCCTGCCTCTCTCCAAATGGAGTTATAAACGCAGGTCAGTGAACCAGACCACGCCGAAATACGTCATTCCATTTATCCACGTCCAAACCAACCAGCCTATTTATACCGTCGTCATTCTACAATTCTTGTCAGTCTCGTTCAAAGTCCCTTCTTCCCATTCACTTCTATTCTCCTCTCCCCCCACCACTCTATAGGAACCCCAGGGGACTTGAAGAGACTTTATCACTCTAACAAGAGACACAGCCCCCCCGCCCTGAGTCTCATCGCTTGGGGGTTCCCATCATCCTACGCTGGTCTCCTACTTCACTCTTCATCAGTACAATTCCTATGCTTAGTCAATTTAATAAAAATCATTCACTACTGTTTTAGGTATGGTCTGGAACTTATTAAAAGAATGTTGGGATTGTCCCAATAATCATCTCCCACCCCCAGATTAGGGATAAATGGGTTGGCTAGATTTTGGACAATAGATGGATGCCAATCAATGTTGAGCATTTCACTCAATGTCCCCAAAACAGATGTCATCAAATGAGAGGCACAGATGAAGCCTAAGCTGTGCTCTGCTGGTTGATATTGTTACGGCCCCAATTTGCTATGACCTATTGGACAGCAAGGGATGACAGACAAAAATTTTAAAACTTAAAGAGTTTTAATTAAACAAGCCACTGACCAAGATTGAAATATTAACAAACAAACAAAAAAAGAGATATTTGCAGTCCCTTGTGATGGGGTTGCTCTGCGATGTTCTGGGACGGGAAAATGCTCCAACACAGGCAAAAATCCACAAAAAGCTTCACAGGTCTTGAAAAGAGCGACAGGTCTGGTCAAATGTATCCTTCATAATTTCTCGTTACTCAATTTTTCTCCTTCTATACTCTTTTCCAGCCCCCTCCCACCTTTTAGACTTTTTTCAATTCTCTGGGACTTTCCCCTCTGAGGCATGCCCAGGACATGCCCAAAACCTAGCTCCAGACTGGCTTAACAAAAAAAAAGCCAATACTGCCATCTAGTAGCTTCTTTGTTTTTTCCACATTACACCTCCATTCCAAAACTCATACAGGCAAAATGGTTAAGTAGACACTTGCGTGTGTGTGTGTGTGTGTGTATATATGTATATATATTCACTCAACAAAAATATAAACGCAACACTTTTGTTTTTGCCCCCATTTGTCATGAGATGGACTCAAAAATCTAAAATTCATTCCAAATACACAATATTACCATTTCTCTCAAACATTGTTCACAAATCTGTCTAAATGTGTGATAGTGAGCACTTTTGCTTTGCTGAGACAATCCATCCCACCTCACAGGTGTGCCATATCAAGATGTTCATCAGACACCATGATTAGTGCACAGGTGTACCTTATACTGCCCACAATAAAAGGCCACTCTGAAATGTGCAGTTTTGTCTCACAGCAAAATGCCACAGATGGCGCAAGCATTGAGGGAGCGTGCAATTGGCATGCTGACAGCAGGAATGTCAACCAGATCTGTTGCTCAGGCATTGAATGTTCATTTCTCCACCATAAGCCGTCTCCAAAGGCGTTTCAGAGAATATGGCAGTACATCCAACCGGCCTCACAACCGCAGACCACGTGTAACCACACCAGCCCAGGACCTCCACATCCAGCAGGTTCACCTCCAAGATCGTCTGAGACCAGCTACTCAGACAGCTGCTGAAACAATTGGTTTGCATAACCAAAGAATTTCTGCACAAACTGTCAGAAACCGTCTCAGGGAAGCTCAACTGCATGCTCGTCGTCCTCATCGGGGTCTTAACCTGATCGTCGCCGTAACAGACTTGAATGGGCAAATGCTCACATTCTATGGCGTCTGGCACGTTGGAGAGGTGTTCTCTTCACGGATGAATCTCGGTTTACATTGTTCAGGGCAGATGGCAGACAGCGTGCGTGGCGTCGTGTGGGTGAGCGCTTTGCTGATGTCAATGTTGTGGATCGAGTGGTCCATGGTGGTGGTGGGGTTATGGTATGGGCTGGCATCTGTTATGGACAAAGAACACAGATGCATTTTATTGATGGCATTTTGAATGCACAGAGGTACCGTGATGAGATCCTGAGGCCCATTGTTGTGCCATACATCCATGAACATCACCTCATGTTTCAGCAAGATAATGCACGGCCCCATGTTGCAAGGATCTGTACACAATTCTTGGAAGCTGAAAATGTCCCAGTTCTTGCATGGCCAGCATACTCACCGGACATGTCACCCATTGAGCATGTTTGGGATGTGCTTGACTGGCGTATATGACAGCGCGCACCAGTTCCCACTAATATCCAGCAACTTCGCACAGCCATTGAAGAGGAGTGGACCAACATTCCACAGGCCACAATTGACAATCTGATAAACTCTATGCGAAGAAGATGTGTTGCACTGCATGAGGCAAATGGTGGTCACACCAGATACTGACTGGTTCTGAGTCCCCAGACCCCCAATAAAGCAAAAACTGCACATTTCAGGGTGGCCTTTTATTGTGGACAGTCTAAGGTACACCTGTGCACTAATCATGGTGTCTGATGAGCATCTTGATGTGGCACACCTGTGAGGTGGGATGGATTGTCTCAGCAAAGCAAAAGTGCTCACTATCACACATTTAGACAGATTTGTGAACAATGTTTGAGAGAAATGGTAATATTGTGTATCTGGAATGAATTTTAGATCTTTGAGTCCATCTCATGACAAATGGGAGCAAAAACAAAAGTGTTGCGTTTATATTTTTGTTGAGTGTATACAGTGATGTCAAAAGTACACACATTTGTTACTTAAGTAAAAGTATAGATACTGCAGTTTAAAAACACTGGTAAAATTTGAAGTATCAACTTGACATCTTTACTCAAGTAAAAGTGAAAAAGTATGTGCTCAAAAACCTACTACAGGGTTGTTTTACAGTCAGGGTACACCATTCAGGCTCACGAGGGTCAAAAATAAAAGTGGTTTAATCAGAACAGTTTTGATGGTATTTCGAAGCCAAGAGGTCCCTCATCATGTTTTTTGGTGTTTTGCGGCATCCAGCAGCTGAAATATTTTGCAGGGCCTGCCAACATTCAGAAATATGCTTAAAAATGGAAAACTATGTTCATTATTAAATTACCCTATTGAGAAAAAAAATGCACTCCATTATCAATCAGTCTGCTAATGTGCATGTACATAAGGACAAACACTAGTAAAAGCATCACCAGGATTTGAAATGTTCATGGTTGCTGTGGAGTAAATGGACAGATGTTCCTTTTTTCGGAGAGGACATTTTTTGACGGAATCGCTACCTCCATGCAGTGAAATCTGCCTGTACCGGATGGTTGTGCGAGTACAGAGGAAATGAATGCTGCAACTTTGTGCTGACTATTTTAGTGAATTTTATCAGCAGTTATTGAATTCCTTGGCCAAGTTTTATTATAAAACTGACACCCCTGTTTCGGAGAGGACATTTTTTGATGGAAATGACATGATTATTAATTAGACGGTCTCATGATCAACCGACTGTTTGTGATATAACCAATTTTTTAATTTCATACAAGTTGGGTTTAGACCATTAAATAATGCGCACCATTGTTGTATGACATTCATAAACCCAGTGCTGCAGGTGGTGTGAAACATTAGAGAAAATGAGATGAGACTGGCAAAATCATCCCAAATTGACACATTTTAGCATATTTTTGGCATAAATTATGCGCTTTGAATAATTTTTTCAACGTGGTAGGTAGAACTGGGAGAGCCTATTAATATGACACAGCTGTATTTAAGTACTATTATAATCCTACAATGTAATTGTGTCACAAGTGTGATTTTCAGCCATGTACCCTGACTGTAAAACTACCCTTAAAGTATAAAGTAACCCTTTAAAAAAGAATAAAAAATTAGTTGATGCCACCATATACGTAGAAGGGAAGCTTAATTTGAAACTGATTATACGTGTGGCCCAAAACACAGCATTATCATAAACCCATTACTGTCAAAGACAAAGCAACAAGAGGAACATGTTCTTTCTCAAACTTTATTCAAATTCGAGAGAAAGAGAGAGAAAGAGAAGAGAGAGAGAGAGAGAAAGAGAAGAGAGAGAGAGAGAGAGAGAAAGATTCTGCACACGAGGTAAAAATGTTTGCCCCATCAATAAATTCAAAGAAAAAATAAAGCACACAATTTCCCCTTTGCCGTTAAGTCCAAACCTGTAATTAAAAGGGGCTCTTGTCAGGTTGGTTAGTAAGCTTAACTTCCAAGAAAAAAACAAAACAAATGGAAGCCAAAGTCCCCAGCTAGTGAGGTGCATTAAACATATTCCTCTCAACTGCACCCTATAGAGTCTGCTGTTGAGCCACAGTGGTTTAGAAATGAATTATACATTCTCCTATACCCTAACCTTTTATACACATCTGTGTGTGTGTGTGTGTGTGTGAACTCTCCAAAAACTGGGCAATAAACCTGGACACTCAAGAACTATGTATGAGGGCGTGTGGTGGTGTCATTAGCGAAGGGAAGACGGCATACCCTATCAGACTACCAGAATGCTCTGTTGAAAAAAAAAGCTGATTCTCAAAGTTCTTGTGATCAATACGTGCCCTTTTTAGACGGAAGATCAGTCCCGCTACACTAAACAGTCTTTCACATGCAGCTGAGGCTGGGAGTGCAGTGTTTAAGCCTGAGGGAAAGGTTGCAAATTGCTGGGAAAGACTTCAGTGCATCCATTGTATCTCCTGGGGAGCTTAGGTAAGTCTCCAGCTGTTTGGCGTTTTCTTGGGAACTGGCCTGTTTGATTGAAGAAAAGAAGTCCTCCTCTGAAGAAGACGGTGAGCTCTCAGCTTGATTCTCCTCAGCTTGGTCTTGCAAGTGACTTTTGATGTAGTCAAGGCCTAATGAATACAGGAAAAATAAGAAAGAACACTGACATTACAACATTGAAAATGGCAGACTGATTAACTGTATATGGCTTATGAACAAATACACCAGTGAATGCTTGTGTAAGAGCTGAAAATGTTGCCATCCTACTTCACATCTGTTCACTGAGGCCTATGGTCTCTAAGCCCCCTCCCCCCCCCCCCCCAACCACCTGTATTATAGTAACAAAAAAGCAGCACTTACCAAGTGTCAGGGTGCAATCGTCACTTGTCCAGCCTTTCTTGAATTTGGGCGCGAGGACTGCAGCAGCGATCAGCTCTGGTTCTGTGAGGACTTGTTCAAATCGCTTCTCAAGGCCTTTTAGTAGTGCATCAATTAAAGGCCTACAGAACCTGGAGGAAATGCAGAGGTTTTGGAGCTTGTTCTTCAGTATGGTGATTGTTGGCACCAACCAGCCCATCTGCACATTCGTCTCTCCCTGCAGGACATCCAGGGCCTTCGCCACCGGGGCCATGGTCTTTGTGTATTCGGCCAGGAACTCAAGCTCAACAGGTGTGAACCTGTTGAATCAACAAAGAAAGAACACAAAATTACACCTTCAATTAAATAACGAACAAATTATGCAAATGACCTGCGCAAGGAGTTAACAAAAATATATACAGTAAACAGAGGAAATGCATTAATGTGTTTTTTTTAATATCTTTTAAGTTCACATTGATTGAATTGAAATAATACAAAAAATAAAAAGTGGCTGTGTCTTCAGAGCGCTGCATACAGCTGTGATGGCCCCTTCTCCCTGCTCCCTCGTTATTCTGATGATCCTCTCCACCACCAGGGACAGGGAATTCCATCTTGTAGCATTTGGCCTCAATAACTGCAGTTTGCAGTTCTTTTCAATAACCTCTGCTGCTGTGGTAGATCTTGCGCTTTTGTTCCGAAGTCCCCAACACTTCGAAAAGGCTGAGCGTGAAACCCGCTTGTAGGCGCTGTTGACATTGGCCTCCTCAATATCAACAGTTGACACCAAATTAACCCCTTTGCGCAGAAGCCAAATCTGGCTATTTAGGTGTTACCTGATTTAAGGCTTTATAATTCAAGATTGCAGCTTTAAAGGCAGAAAAACTTTGGCTCAATTGAGTCTAGACACTTGAGGCATTTAGACTCCCATCATATTTCAGTTTATTTTTATGATTTTGGTGGAGAAAAGGGGCTGCAAACACAAAAAATCTTCAAGAAAATTCTACTTTGAATTAGCAAAAAAAATAACACTGAAAATAATAATTGAAAAACTGCCGGGGCATAAAACTATACATTTCTGGAATCATCAACTTCTTGACCACAAGTACAATTCATCTTGAACATTGCATTCTAGATTACCCGCTTGCTATGAGCCAAATTAAACAGCTATCCAGGTGTCTCCCCAAAGAGATTTGACAGTGAACCATCAAAATGGTTCACTGTCAAATCATACATTAATCATATATTTAACACAAATTAACTTTTGGGGCATGAAATTCAGCATGAACTAATGATTTTCTGGTTGAGTTTAGCATGAATTTATCAATATCAGTGCAGTTGAACATCATTGGTCACCAGTAACCTCTCCAAACACAAAACATGCCTTTTCTCCATAATAAAGTTAACAATATAGACCATTTTTCTTCGAAGTCCCCCAAGCATTAAATAAAGTGCTGATTAAACAGCTATAACATTCACGCTGCAATGATAAGCTAACCGCTCTCGCATCCGAGCTCATAACCTTACACCATATAAGGGTAAAAACTCAATAACTCAGTAATATCTGAATTCTGAAATAAACCTTATTTTAACAGAACAGACACGTCACATTCAGAAAAAAATCAAATGACGTATGTTTCCATATTCAACAGAATGGTGTAATGAACGTACCGAGGGATCTACCAACGTGCGTGAGCTGCATGCATTTGGAGAAACGAAAACCTCGGCATTTGATGTCTTTAAACGTGGTATAAATTCTACAGCAAAAAGCCATATTAGAGCAAAATGCAAACAGAGTTGAAGTATAACCTGTTTTCTTCATTGATGCCCTCCTCCAGAGACAGATGCATCGGGTAGAAGGAACCGTCCAGTACTGTTTCATTCGGAATAATTCCCATTGACCGCGTCCATACAACATTTATCTCGTAAATGAAACTGAACACTTCAGGCCAGTTTCGGGTGTCTTTGTTTCTTTGTTATCGCGTCATTTTCAGCTGCGCAACCGTGGCCAACATTTGAAGAGCACAACCGACCTTACTTTTACGCTTAGCTTTGTATCCTATTTTTATTGTCCGATAAATGTATTTCAGTTGTTGAAGAAAGTTTAAACACTCGGGAATTGGATAAGAAACGAGTCTATCAATACATCGTTACTGGGGAAGCTTCACGAGGGCGTGAGCTATAACTGTAGAGTTACGCAGATGAATCTGAGTATATAATTGAGTGACTGGCTATCGACACCAGTACTTGGGTGGATAGAAGAGAGCGCTAAATTTGTCAATGGAGGAATATACGCGTTAATCCATGGGAGGGAACTACGCATATTTTGTGTGTGATGACTGTAATTGACAGTAGAATGTGAGAGAATCAATACAAAGTCGGATTTTTTGCTTCACAAAACGTATTTTAATCACTAATTGGAATACTGTTGGCTCACTGTAGCTAAAATGGTTGCTACAGAGTACTAATTTTTTTTCTGTCGCAAGTGATAATTTTTTGAAATTACTGGATCGACACTATGGGCAAGAATATTGACCAGTTTGCACATCAGGCTTAGCTGAGGAGTTTAATTCATGCAACTCCTGAAAAACAGGGATTGGAGGGAAGTTGTTGCAGGGTGTTGTGTTGTGGGATTGCCCCGCCCTGTGACAAACGTGGGGAGTGTCTGTCAGGGACGAGAACGCTGGCGGGTGCCGTTGCTGAGGTGGCGGCCGCAAGTTCGGAGCTTGAATAAAACTCACTCCAGTCATAACAGCCTGTATCCATAGCGTGCTTTCTCCACCAATTTGCAACATGGTGTCAGAAGCCGCTAGAACCGAAAAGTGAGCGTAATCTAGCACATCGCTAACGCGGCATATATTCGTAGTGAAAACGTGAAAAGTGTTTACTTACAGCGAGTTAGCTAACCCGGTAGCTTGCAGATAAAATGGCATCATCTGTTCCGCCTCCGGAGCCAATGAAGATGACTGGTGACCTGGGCAGCAACTGGGCAAGTTTCAGAGCAGAGTTTGAGGACTATTTGCTAGCTTCTGGGCTTAAGGAGAAGGGGGTGGATGTGCAGGCAGCAACGTTAAGAAGATTGATGGGTTCCAAATGTCGACACATTTATAAACACAACCTGGATCTAACCCAGGCGGAGCAGGCGGACGTCACATCGATATTAACAGCGCTCGGAAGATATTTCACGCCAGCTAAAAATGTGATCTTCAAAAGGTACGTCTTTGGCAATCTCCACCAGGAAGACGGGGAGACAATTGATGCATTCGTTACTAGACTCAGGGAAAAGGCAGCTTCATGTGAATACGGGGCCTTAAATGAACAGCTCATTAGAGACAGGCTTGTCCTTGGCATAAATGATGAGGGCGCAAGACGGCGTTTACTTAGAGAGAAAGACCTCACGTTAGCATCTGCCGTCGAGATTTGCCGCGCTGCAGAAATTATGGATTGTAGATTAAAATCAATGGCGCTAGACAGCTCTAAGACAGGGGATATCATTAATGCGGCAGAGGGGCAGAGGCAAAGATTTCGGCCGTTTGAAATAATTAATAGACCTGGGCAGAGCATGAGGAGCACAGGCAAGTGCAAATATTGCGGCAATATTCACAGGCGGGGGTGGGACCAGTGCCCCGCTTTTGGGAAAACATGCCGCTCGTGTGGCATTCCCAATCACTTTGCTAAAGTGTGCATGAAAAAAGGACAAAATGCACGGCAGCTACACACAATGGACCAGGCGGAGGAGCAAGATGAGGCTAACTGTGATCAAGGCCATATATACACAGCGATGAGCATAGGGGCAGTGCAATCACAAGGAAAAAAGTGGTTTATCAACCTTCCACTGCGTGGGGGTTTCCAGCGATGCCAGCTCGACACTGGAGCAACTTGTAACATGATGAGCATCAAGGACAAAATGAGGCTGTCACCTAGGGCAGCCCTTCAGCTAAGTATAACCAAGCTGAAGCTTTACAACAATGCATGGATGACCTCAAGGGGCCTGTTCAGCACAGAGTGCTTCATTAGAGGTAAGACCCACGAAATTGACTTTGAAATTGTGGATTCCAGCCAGAGGCCCCTGCTCTCAGGTTCTACCTGTGAGAGACTTGGCTTAGTACACTTCACTATTCCTGGAGAGATGAATAGTGTGGAGCACAGTACGCATATCCTGACTAAAGAGTGCCTCATTAAGACTTACCAGGATGTTTTTAACAGTCCAATTGAGTCTCTACCAGGTGACGTCCACTTGGAGCTGGATAGCTCTGTGGCCCCCGAGCAGTGCGCCCTCAGGAACGTTCCGGTGGCCCTCAACGCAGCTGTTAAAGCACAGCTGGACCAGTACGAGAGAGATGGGCATGTAACCACAGTCACACAGCCCACTGACTGGATAAGTAATCTAGTCATAGTGAATAGGTCAGGTAAGCTGAGACTTTGCATTGACCCCAAGCCCCTCAACCGCGCTCTCAAACGGTCCCGTTACCTGATGCCCACATTAGATGATGTGCTGTATAAGCTGCCAAAAGCACAAATCTTCACGCTTGTAGATGCACGTGACGCTTTCCTACAGTGCCGTCTGGATGAGGAGAGTAGCCTGTTGGCGACATTCTGGACGCCATGGGGCAGGAAGCGCTGGCTGAAACTCCCCTTTGGGGTATCTGTTGCACCGGAGCTGTATCAGAGGAAGCAGCACGAGCTCCTGGTTGGTTTGAAGGGGAGCCCATAGCTGATGACATCTTGATTGTGGACTGCGGTGACACAGAGGCCATCCATGACCACGATGCAAACCTCACTGCTCTGATGGACAGGTGCAGAGAGGTGAAACTGAGGCTGAGCCCGAAGAAGCTGCAGTTCAGGGTTCGAGAGGTTCGCTTTCATGGCCACGTTCTGTCAGTGGAGGGCCCAAAAGCTGACCCCGACAAAGTTAAAACGGTTCTGGACATGCCCAACCCTACTGATGCAAAAGCTGTGCTGCGGTTTGTGGGGTTTGTAAACTACCTCTCTAAGTTCATGCCGCACTTATCAGAGGTCTGTGAGCCTCTGAGGAGGCTGTTGGATAAGGACGTACAATGGCACTGGCTGCCTAAGCATGACGCAGCCATGAAGCAGATCAAAACACTGGTCGCAGCAGTGCCCGTTCAAAGATATTATGATGTCACAAGACCTGTCACAACACAAAGCGACTCCAGTCAGAGAGGGCTCGGCTGCTGCTTGCTGCAGGAGGGGCAGCCAGTTGCGTTTGCCTCCCGTACATTGTCTCAGACAGAGCAAAACTATGCTCAGATCGAGAAGGAGTGCCTGAGCATTGTGTTTGCCTGTCAGAGATTCCACCATTACCTGTACGGGAGGGGGGACGTAACAGCAGAGACAGACCACCGCCCATTAGTGTCAATCTTCAGTAAGCCACTCCTTAGCGCACCGAAGCGCCTCCAGAGCATGCTCCTCACGCTGCAGAACTACAGCCTTACAGTGGTATACAAGCCAGGGCCTGAAATGTACATAAGTGACACACTCAGTAGAGCTGTTAGCCCCCCACAGAAAGCAGATATGCAGTATAGACCTGAAATGGTCTGCAGCCTGCAGCAGGAGCAGTTTGACACTGCAGCTATTCAGCAGACAGAATACCTGAATGTCACCAGCCAACGCCTCGCCCAAATCTGACAGCACACTGAAGAGGATGTGTGCCTTCAGTCACTCAAGTTTGTGGTGCTGGAGGGGTGGCCAGACCATAGAGAAGACACCCCCATGCTTGTCAGAGAGTATTGGGCCTTCAGAGATGAATTAAGTGTGCAAGATGGTGTACTTTTCCGAGGCCAGCGCATCATCATCCCTAAAACTTTGCGACCAGAAATGCTGAGGCGGATCCACTACAGTCACATCGGTGGGGAGGCCTGCTACAGGCAGGCCCGAGACACACTCTTCTGGCCCAACATGCAGGGAGAAATCAAAGACTTTGTGCAGAAGTGCTCAGTGTGCAATGAGTTTGCACACGAGCAACAGAAGGAAACCATGATGTCTCACCCTCTGCCCACACGTCCTTGGCAGATGGTGAGCATGGATCTATTCAACCATGCAGGAAAGCACTTCCTGCTTGTAGTGGACCACTATTCCGATTTCTGGGAGATTGATCTCCTCACTGACCTCTCAGCAGAGACCACTGTTCTGTGGTGTAAGGCTCAATTTGCGCGACATGGCATACCAGACCGGGTCATCTCCGACTGTGGAAGCCAGTTTTCAGGTGAGGCCTTTCGGGCTTTTGCGAGAGAGTGGGGCTTTGAGCACATTATGTCATCACCGCGGCATCCACGGGCCAATGGGAAAGCAGAATCGGCTGTCAAAATTGTGAAAAATCTTTGCAGAAAAGCAGCAGGTGCGGGCGAGGACCCATGGAAAGCTATTCTTCCCTGGAGGAACACGCCCACAGAGGGGCTGCACAGCAGTCCAGCTCAGAGACTAATGTCACGGAGACTGAGGACGCTCCTCCCTGTGGCAGACCGACTGCTGGTACCCCAAGTAGTCACCGAAGTGACGCACAAGCTGTGCGTGAAACACCAGAGGGCTAAACTAACATATGATAAATCAGCTAAGGACCTGCCTGAGCTGAATGTTGGCCAGCCTATCAGGATGAAGCCACTCCCTGGAGATCGGACGGGCCGTTGGAGGAAAGGTGTGTGCCTGCAGCCGGCTGGCCCAAGGTCATACCTTATTAATGTGGAAGGCAACACGTACCGCCGCAACAGGATTGCTCTTAGACCAACTGCCCCTCCGAAGCTGTCGAACAGCCCTCTATCGACTCCGGGGCATCATGGACCTGGAGCGCCATCAGAGGGTTGTACTGCAAACGCCGACAACAGCAAGGAGATGAGCACTGAGCATGGGGAGACACCCCATTCACCACACCACTCCCTCCAAGCCGATAACACAATACATGAAGAGGGGCAGGGCCAGAGCTACTCACGGAGTGGGAGGCTCATTAAACCTCGGAACAGACTGAACCTTTAGATAGGATGGATGGACATTAAGAAAAAGGGTAAAAGAAGTGAGATGATGCAGTCGCATTGATTATGACAGTTATACAGTTTTCATGTGAGTAAATGTTTGTCACAGTGGGTCTATAACAAACTAATTTTCAGAGTACGGCCAGTTGTTGTTGTTGGGAGTAAGCTATTATGTCTTCATTAGAATAGATTGCTCTGAGTGTCTGCTCTGAGTGTTGTAAACTGAAACTGAACATATTGTATTTAAACTTAAGAAAAACCCTAACAATGTCATTTACGTTAGGACAGTTAACTATGGGAAGGGAGATGTTGCAGGGTGTTTGTGTTGTGGGATTGCCCCACCCTGTGACAAACGTGGGGAGTGTCTGTCAGGGACGAGAACGCTGGCGGGTGCCGTTGCTGAGGTGGCGGCCGCAAGTTCGGAGCTTGAATAAAACTCACTCCAGTCATAACAGCCTGTATCCATAGCGTGCTTTCTCCACCAATTTGCAACAGAAGTTCTCCATACTCTAAATCGCGTTTCAGCTCTGCCAGCTTGGGAAATTTCAATTGCTAATCCGGGGGTGCCATGTCGTGGTCAAGTACTGGAACTAAGTGCTTAAATTTTCAGGTCTATAGACGCGAGCGTCTACATCTGCAGAAAGGGGTTAAAAAGATGACAAGCGCAGCGATAGTGTCTGGGATGTTGGTATTCCAGAGAGTCGTCCTCATCAAGTATTGCTCCAGCCTCGACGAACTCCATGCCCTCACTCTCCAATTCTTCATCATTCGAATCACCATTGTCATCATCGGCTTCACCACTCTCAACAACACTAGGACCTGGGTTGTTGTTTTCATCAGTCTGCCCATACAGCTTAAAAGCTTTTATGAAATTGGAGCCATTGTCAGTCGTGGTGCGCGTGATTTTGTCCCGGATGTTGAATTCGCTATGAACTTCGTTTAATGCACTGGCAAGGGCAGAGAAGGTATGGGGCCCATTCAGCTGCTTACAAGCTAGGGCGGCGCACCGTCTGGTCATGGTGTGAGGGTCAATCCAATGCGCCGTTACGCCCAGAAAGCCTTGCCTATATGCTGTCCAGCAGTCTGTTGTCATGCCTGTATAGTCAATTTCACCCATTGCTGCCTTCAGGTTTTTCTTCATTTCCAGAGACATTTTCTGAATTTTGTTTACAATGGTATTGTATGACATGATATTTAAATTTGGCTGAAGATGCTGAATCAGCTCTTTGAACCCCTGCTGCTCCACTGTGTTGATAGCATGTAGACCTTGCACAATAAAATTGAGGATTTTTTTATTGACACTGGCCTGGGAGACCGACCTGCTGCTCCACAATTTGGCTTGTTTGGGTGCTGCTGGGCCTTGCTGTGGTGCTCCTTTAGCCTTCCTCTTCGGGGCCGTTGAAGTTAGGGCTTTGTAGCGTTCAAGATGATTACTGTGTTTTCTCTGAAATAAATGAACATGAAACAATATAAAAAATGTAATCATTAGTTCATTAAGAGGACACTGTCAATATTGTTACAGTTTTGTCTGGGCTCATTTCCTCTACAGTAGTAGGCCAGTCACCATCTCACACACTTCACACACCTAGACACAATTGCCCTGGGAAAAAACATTCAAATTAAACATGGTCCTAAATTAAGTAATGAAAAGATTTGGACAGGTCACTAATATTGAATTCAAGCAAACATGTCAATACATTGAGATATACTCTCTTATAATACATCTCAATGGGTCTGTAGTCTACAACAGAAAGTGACATGAAAAGAACAATCACGAGAAGCTAGGGTATTGTTAATTCAGTATGTCAGGGTACACAACCAACCAACACGAAACGGTGAAAGATGCTGGAAGCATATGGTAACATTAACATGGGAAAATAAATAATAATAATATCTCACAAAAGTGTAGTATCTCAGACTTTAGAGATTGGGAAACGGCAGCTTATTTTGAAAACACCAGAGAACTAGGAAAGGTTACCTAACTCCTTCAGCAATTTAGCTGCTACACAGGTATGCCCTGGCATGTCCATATGCTAGCCAAGCTGCAGCAAAATACCAGTAGTTGGCAATTAGACTATCACAGTTTTTGATAGTAAAAAAAGAGAAAACAGCTTACCTCTATATGTTTTTTTCAAATTTGCCAAAATTTTTCAAATTTTTTCAAGTTTTTAAAAGCCAAAATGACGTGTGTCTTCGGGGTGCAGAGTTTGCACTGCATTTGCCAGGAGTCGTTTTTGCTTCCGACGATTTCAAAAAATTCTTTTAGATAAGGCCACGGGTGAGGAAGGTCTCCGTCTCCATCTCCTGTTTCCGACCTCTCAGACGTTTCGCCATCCTTTTCCGACTCAGACATGATTGCTGCGTGCCATATATTTCGTGTGTGCAGATTGTAGATCACTGCTTGCTTGCGACCAGCTCTCTATCGCTAGCTAGCCAAGATACGTGACAGTAGCACAACCAAAGTCACTCTTGTTCAGATTAACAGTCAGGTTAGCCTGGGTCAAGTGCTGGAACAACGTCTCTACATCTTTCAGATGTTCTTCCCAGGAGTCACTCCATGTGATCGGGTCGTCGATGTACGCACCCGTGTATGGAAATCCAGCAATTGTAGACTGTATCATCCTTGGGAATGTGGCTGGGGCATTTTTCATGCCAAAGGGTAGGACTTCATACTGGTATGACCCAGATGGTGTGGCAAAATCAGAGATGCTCTCGGCCCTCTCAGTTAAAGGCACACACCAATAACCCTTCAAAAAAACAATCTTGGTCAGAAACTTTGCTTGCCCTATACTATCGATAATCCTAGATATTGGAAAAACATCAGTTCTATTACAGCATTGATTGGAACTAGCACACAGGGTGAACTCCAATCTGAGTTAGAGGGTCTAAAAATATCATGTTCCAACATGAGCTCAACCTCTTTCTCAGCAATCTTTCTCTTTTCAGGATTCATCTGGTACGGATGCTGTTTTATTGGTTTGGCATCACCAACATATACATCATGAGAGGCTATAGAAACTCTCTTTGGAACATCAGGAAATAGATCTTTATATTTCTTGATCAACCTCTCAAACTGATCTTTCTGTGAGGGTTCTAAGTGCTGGGGTTCTATTTCATCCCTGCTGACCGCCAGAGGTGGTGCTTAAAGCACTGAATATTCCCCATCGCGCATGCGCAGTTCGAGTATGTATACCAACAAATGTCACCTGTGACCCACGGATAACCCGAAGAAGCTTATATCTTCCGGTGTCACCTGAGGATCATTTCCTTTTTTTCTTCTCGTGTGCAGTTTGCTTGCTTGGAAAGCATTGAGCCTACTGCTTCACTACTAACCACTTTAAAATCCCTCGCTAGTAGTTCCGCGACCGTTGTCGGTCGGAGCAGCGAGCTGCGACAGCAATCTCTCTCTCTCTGTTTTGAAAGAGACTACACTTTACTTTGCTGTGTTTGTTAATTACTTGTCGGTGACGGTTGTGTTCACGCATCCTCATCCCGACGTTTAATTTAGTCGATCGAGCTGACTTTGTTTGCTGGCTGGCGGGTTGCGTGAGCGTCTCCTGGTGTTCAGTGTGGGTAATTGTTAGCGGCAATGCTTGCAAAGCTTCACCTGCAGGTGAGTTTGCATTAACCTCTGTTGGTACAGGCTGCGTGCACGCTGCTTCCCCCCAGCATATGGTTTGTTTTTTGTTTGCGCTGTGCCCCGATTTGGGTGAGGACCACTGTGCAGTGGTTGTTTTTCTTTTTTGTGTAAAGCCTGGTTTATTATTATTTTGTCACTGTTAAAACTGAAAATGACTATTATTTATTTTTATTATTGTAAATTAGTAATTTTAATTTTTTGTTGGGTTAGTTATTGGGCCTCTGCTGGTATAGGCAGCGTATACGCTCCCTCCCTCCAGCTTACGGTGTCCATACTTGGTTTGTCCATAGCGTTCGCGCTCAGGTTATCCGAGGAGCATTCATTAAATACCAGCTGGGTTCCTTACCTGGTATAGGCAGCGTACGCGCCCCCTCCCTCCAGTGCAAGGATCTGAAGCATACAAGCGGGAGTGTATGAGCTAACTTGGACAGGTTAGTGTCGTGTTAGCCTCCAGCGCCACCAAAATGGATGACTCCCATTTCTGTACGTCATGTAAGGCTCCTCTACAGCCAGAAGACGGCCATGACCTATGCCCCGCATGCCTCGGTCCTAAGCACCTGCGGGATGCACTGTCAGACAATCCCTGCATGAACTGCAACTACTTGCCTCGGGCAGTGATGGCTGCCAGACTGGCACAGGTGGAACGTCAAGGGGATGAAGGTGACCTCCCCCCATCAGGCCAGTCGCCCCCGGTCTGTCAGAGATGCTCTAAGCGGCAAGCAGCAGCTACAGCAGTCGCACCCTACAGGAAGAAGGCGAAGTCTGCTCAAAAAGAAAAAAAGAGAAAGCAGGCTCTCATCTAAAGTCGACCAGCTGTCTGCTGAGCTGGCCCAGGTGAGGTCCATGCTTAGAGACCGCCAGCCTGATGCCCCATTGGAAGGTGATTAACATAACATAACATGTATGGCAAGAACAGGCCTTTCAGCCCAACTACACTCGCCAGTTTCTTTATACTATTGTGAATATGTCCCTTCAGATACTCAAAGACTCAATGGTGTCTAGCTTTAAGTTAAGCGTGGTCTTGAAAACCCCCAAGGTCTCTGCCACAACAATATGGTCAGGCAAGCTATTCCACATTGAAATTACTCTTTGGGTGAAGAAATATTTTGCAATATCAGTGCTAAATTTACCTTTGGTCAACTTCCATTTGTGACCCCGAGTTCTACTCACAACACTTGGTCGAAGGAATCCTACATAATTCACTTTCTTAATCCCTTTAACATATTTAAAGACCTCAATCAAATCACCCCTGAGTCTCCTTTTCCTAAGACTAAAGAGATTAAGGATCTTCAGCCTCTTCTCATAGCTTTCATCTTTTATACCTGGAGTAAGCTTAGTGGCTCTTCTCTGAAATTCTCTAGAGCCTCTTTATCTTTCCTTAAGTATGGTCCCAGAACTGTACACAATACTCCAGATGTGGTCTGACGAATGCGTTGTACAAAAGAAGCATCACCTCCTTAGATTTGAACTCAATACTTTTGACAATGTATCCCAGCATCCGATTGGCTTTTTTAACTGCCTCAGCACAATGGCTAGAGCCTGTGAGGGTTTGGTCAACAATCACTCCCAGATCTTTCTCGTGTGCAGTACATTCCAGTTTTAAACCTCCCATGAAGTGATCCTGCCTAATGTTATTATTACCTACATGTACAACTTTGCATTTTGCTACATTAAATTTAATTTGCCACATTTCTGCCCAATTCTGGATTCTATCCAAATCATCCTGAATCACTTTAGTGGACACTAAACTATTTCCCAAACCCCCCAATTTATTATCATCTGCAAATTTATCCAATCTGCTCTCAATGTTACTATCAAGGTCATTAATGTGGATGAGGAACAGCAGGGGCCCCAACACCGATCCCTGGGGGACGCCACTCCTCACCATACCTAGCTCAGATGAGACACCACTGACCACTACTCTTTGTGTTCTGTCCTGTAACCAGTTTTGAATCCACTCCAGAATACCTCCTGTAACTCCAATGAAGCTCAATTTAAAATTAGTCTCTTATGCTGTACTGTACTGTATCAAATGCTTTCTGAAAATCCAAGTATATGATGTCATAAGCCCTGCTCTGGTCATAAGTCTTAGTGGCCTTTTCAAAAAATTCCAGAGGGTTTGTCAGGCATGATCTTCCCTTACGAAAACCATGTTGGCTATCCCTCAAGATACTGTTATGTTCAAGAAATAAGTCCAGTTAATCTTTTATGATAGATTCCAATATTTTGCACGCAATGCAAGTAAAACTGACTAGCCTGTAATTTCCTGGCTCGGTAAGGTCCCCTTTCTTATATATTGGTATTATATTGCCCTGTTTCCAATCATTTGGTATTTCTCCAGTTTCTAAAAACCGCCTGAAGATGGTGGATAGCGGCTTAAAGATGATCTCTCCAACTTCCCTGAGCACTCTAGGATATAAGCCATCAGGACCCGCCGCCTTATCTGCCTTTACTGTAGTTTATGCAACTTGTCTAATACTTCGTTTTCCCGAACTTCAATTTCTGCTAAATAATCTTGAGCATTTAACATACCCTCTGGCCAAATAAAGACCCCCTCTGAGGTAAAATTCTCAACAAAGTAACTGTTTAAGGCATCTGCAATATCCTTGTCATCATATAGCAGTGATCCATTTTTATTCTTTATGCACTTAACCTGCTCTTTAACTTTCCTTTTTCTGCTACAGTACTGAAAGAAGCGCATCGGGTTTGTTTTTGCCCCCTCTGCAATTTGTCTTTCAAACAGTCTTCTAGCATTCCTCAGCTCTTTTTTGACCACAGCCCGTATTTTACAGTATTCAGCCTTAGTATTCTCATTGTTATCCTTTATGTAAATCTTATAAAGATTCCTCTTTTCCCTCAAAATCCTATGAATACTTTAGGTCATCAACAGAGGATTCTGCTTTTTCAGCTTACTTTTGGACACCTTTTGAATGAATCTGCATTGTGATTCAAGTAAAACCCCCTTAAATCTTTTCCACATCTCATTTACGGACTCACAGTCCAGGAGTGTCTCCCATTTTATTTCACTTAGATATGAGCGCATCCTGTCAAAGTTTGCTCGCCTAAAATTGAAATTTTGTTTTTGAATACACCTTTTTTAACTTCCCATGAAACATCAAAATTAACAGCAGAGTGATCACTTGTCCCAAGTGGCTCCAGTACCTCAAAATTGCTAATTCTATCTGGGTCAGTACAGAGCACTAAATCTAAAATTGCCTTCTCTCTTGTCGGTAACCTGTCTCGTGTTTGCCAATGAGCCTGACCCAGATATCTTCACAGGGCAAGGAATGTTCAATTTCGGGAATTTTCTGTACATTTATGTGTTCGTTCACATAGATTGCTATGCCCCCTCCTTGCCTATTACATCTATCCTTCCTAAAGAGCTTATAACCTCCTATATTATATTCATCCCCATCCTCTTCACGTAGCCATGTCTCTGTAATCCCAACTATGTCATAGCCCTCACTAATTATAACAGCCTCAAGCTCTGAAAATTTATTTCTTATGCTTCTTGCATTTAAGTAAAAACATTTCAGGCTATTACTAATGATCTATCCCCTTGATTTCCCATGTGGCAGCTGCTTCAAGGCCCACACTACGCTTTGTTGCTTTAAAAGTATATCATCAATAGTGCATGTCACGCCGTCAGCCTCCATAGGGGCTGTCTGCATTTCCCTATGTGTAACACTCACTAACCTCCCTGCCCCCCAAGTCCCTAGTTTAAATAATCCTGTGCTAACCTCTACATACGCTGGCCCAGTGCAAAGGTACCCCTTCGGTTCAGGTGCAGCCCATCAGGCTTGAACAGGTCACCCCTTTCCCAGAAAAAGTTTCAGTGCCCCATAAACCTATACCCCTCTTTCCTACACCAGGTTCGTAGCCACGTGTTAAACCTCCAGATAAAATTCTGCTTTCCTCAGCTTGCACGTGGTACTGGTAGAATCCCGGAGAACACTACTGTTGAGGATCTGCTCCTAAGCTTCTCAGCTAATTCCACAAATTTGCCTTACAGAACCTCAAACCTACCCTTACCTATGTCATTTGTCCCAACATGGACCATGACAACTGGATCCCTCCCCGCTCTGGCCAGGAGCTTGTCCGCACGCTCCAGGAGGTATCCTACCTGGGCACCAGGCAGGTAACACACCGTATGAGACTCCTTGTCGCGCGAACAGACTAAGCTATCTATTCCTCTAAGTATTGAGTCCCCCACTATCACTAACTCTCTTTTCTAAGGGGTAGAGGCCAACAGGGTGCCCTGCTGCTCATCAGTCCCCTCACTCTCAGGGTGAGGGGCCAAGTCGAGTTCCTGCAAGGGCCGTAATCGGTTGGACACCTCAACCACTGGAGGAGCTGTTGCTGTACGGCGTGCACACCCTTTCCTGCACTGTCCACCTACAGTCACCCATCTTTCTCTCCCTGCCTGCTCTGGGATCCCAGTACCACCCTGCTTCAGCATACACACCATTTCTCTAAACGACATACTACTTAGTTCCTCTAGGAACTCTACTGATTGCGAACTATGTTGTACCGCCAACTGCCCCTGAAGATCAAGGATATTGCTCTCCAGATGCTCAATTAGCTGGCACCGGTGGCAGACAAACCCACCCTGGAAATCTCTTTCCAAAAGTGCGATCATCCTGCAACTGTCACATAGTTTTGGCCACATTTTGAACCCCCTATCTAATGACCTCGCTCACCCAAGATAAAAGAAGATTACTAATTGTAATGTACCGATCAGGAACCAGTCGCGAGAACCAGGAAATGCAGTAGAGCTTGTTTTATTGGCAAAGGGGGAGAACCCCCGCAGGGCAGAAAGCAACAGTACACAGTCCACAATCCAAAAGTCAAAATCCATTTGGGCAAAAATAGTATCAAAAACCAGGGCAGCAATCACAGTAATCGTAGTCAGACAGAAATGGGGCTGGTACACAGGAATAGTTCTATCAGAGAAGCAAGCCAGAATCCACAGGACGTAATCCGAATTGTTACCAGGGCAGCAAACAGAGATCTCGTAGTCGGGCAGAAAAATGGTCAAAACACACAGATGCAACAATAATCCAAAATCAATCCAGTCAGAAAGGTAAACACTGAGAAATCAAGGCGAGAACTGTGGCACGAGAAAACTAGGGAGAACGATCTGACAGCTGGAAGTGACTAAACAGACATCTTAAATACACATCCGGGTGAAACACATGACCAGGGAGAACAGGTGCAATCAATGATACAATAATCAGGAGTGACACATGAGGAATAATCTAATAACATGAATTTAGCAAATGCTAAGACGCAGACTGGGATCACAAGACAATCCTATGAACAAACAACAGCTCCGGTTAAGGAGTGTATAGTCTAAAGAAGAGGAAAGCATGAGATATAAGTGGAAAACTGCAGCAGATATAATTAGGGATAGGCAAGGAGGGCGGAGATTAGAATTGGGCGACTGCTGAGAGATCGTTAGTCAATTAGTATGTGCAGCTATACAATCCCGAGTGCATGTTAGTAAGTTAGTAAAAATATACAATGTTAATAGGGGTTAGTAATTATAGAAAACAATAAACTGTTAGTACGGTTAGTAGATAGTAAAAGAGAGAGGAAGGAAGCACACAAGATAATGAAGGAAGATTGAAAACCCAGAAACCAATAAATCACCCGAATGAGTGGCACGCAAGACTAGGGACCGTGGGCAAAGACCTACACAAGACAAGACAGGGTAGACGAAGTGCAATGCATGGAAATGAAAACATGGCATGAAAACTAAATGATAGAATCAAGAAAAACAAGAAACAAGAAATCTAAATAACCAAAACACAATACATGATCCTAAGAATAGTCAGACATAGCAGAGGTCACTAAATACAGAAATCATACATGGCTAAGCCAGGCACAGAACTTAATCATGAGATGAGCATAATCAGAATCACAACAGTACCCCCCTCCCTAAGAAACGCCACCTGGCGTTTAACCTGATTGTCGAGGATGAGTAACATGAAAGTCTTTTATGAGGTCCTTATCCAGAATGTGCCGGGATGGCACCCAACTGCGATGTTCAGGGCCATAGCCCTCCCAGTCGACGAGGTACTGAAGTCCGCAACCTCGTCGACGACAGTCCAACAATGCCTGCACAGTGAAGGCCTCGCCTCCATCGATTATGCGAGCGGGAGGTGAGGGATCAGGTCCAGATGACAGCGGGTGGGTAACTGCAGGTTTAATCTGAGAGACATGAAATTTAGGGTGAATTCTGTGCATGGATAGGGGCAGACGGAGGCGGACAGCAGAAGGGCTTATGACCTTCTCAATAGTGAACGGACCCAGGAATTTATGAAACAGTTTCCCCCCACTCCCCCTCAAGGGAATGTCCATGGAGGACTAACATACGCGCTGCCCAGGTCGGTAAGATGGAGCGGCGACACGCCTCTTGTCTACTTGGGCCTTCATACGGGCTACCGACCTGAGCAGCACTTCCCGCGTGGTCCTCCAAGTGCGTCTGCAGCGGCGTACAAACTCGCGGGCGGATGGGACAGCAACCTCCTCCTCCTGGCATGGAAACAGCGGAGACTGGTACCCCAGGCAAACTTTAAAAGGGGAGAGACCAGAAGCTAATGAGGTGTGGCTGTTAATAGCATATTCTGCCCAGGGGAGTTGATGACTCCAGGAGGAGGGTTTTTTTAAACAAAGGCATCTGAGGACTGTTTCAATGCTTTGGTTGGCCCGCTCGGTCTGGCCATTAGTCTGGGGGTAAAAACCGGACGAGAGACTGACTGAAGTGCCAAGTGAATTGCAAAAGGATTTCCAGAATTTAGCTGTGAATTGTGGGCCGCGATCAGACCAGTGCAGACCAGTGATGAAATCTAGAGCTATGTGTGACCAGGGGCGGTGTGGAGTGGGTAGTGGTTGCAACAGGCCATGAGGTGGTTGGTGTGATAACTTAGCTTGGGCACAGACCGAGCAGGCGGAGACATACTTCTGGACGTCGTTCCTTACTTCAGGCCACCAGAACCGTTGAGTGATGAAGTCCAGAGTACGCTTGATTCCGGGATGGCATGAGAGGTTGGACGAGTGCCCCCCATCCAGGACTCGGGAACGTAGGTGGGCAGGAACGAACAGGCAGTGGTCAGGGCAAGCACTAGGAGCAGCGAGATCGTCAAGGGCACTCCTTACCTCAGATTCAATGTCCATGGTGACAGCATTAACAAACATCTCTTTGGGAAGTATGGTGTCTGGGTCGGGCAGGTCTTTCTCGGTTTCAAAACAGCGGGAGAGTGTATCTGGTTTCACATTTTTGCTACCTGGGCGATAAGCAAGATGGAAATTAAAACGTGAGAAAAACAAAGCCCACCTGGCCTGTCTGGGGTTCAAGCGCTTGGCCGTTTGGAGATACTCCAAGTTCTTATGATCTGTCCAGACCAGAAATGGTAGCTCAGCGCCCTCTAACCATTGTCTCCACTCTTCCAGGGCCAGTTTGACGGCTAACAGCTCGCGGTTGCCTATGTCATAATTCTGCTCAGCAGGGTTCAGTCACCGGGAAAAGTAGGCACATGGGTGGATCTTGCCGTGTTTGGGGAAACCTCTGGGAGAGTACTGCTCCGACTCCCACATTGGAGGCGTCCACCTCCACCACGAACTGAATCTTGGGATCAGGAATGGTTAGTACAGGGGCAGAAGTAAAACGAGATTTGAGCATTCAAAAGGCCTCCTCAGCTTTCTTGGACCATTGAAACTTGAGCTTGGACGATGTGAGTGCTGTGAGGGGTGCGGCAACTGAACTATAGTTTCTAATAAAACGTCGATAAAAATTTGCGAAGCCCAGAAAACGTTGGAGGGGCTTACGATCGTGAGGAGTGGGCTAGTTGGTGACTGCCTCAACCTTGACAGGGTCCATCTGGATAGAATCAGGGGAGATAATGTATCCCAGGAAGGAGGTGGTTAGCACTGAGAATTCACATTTCTCTGCCTTGACAAACAGCCAATTCTCCAGTAGGCGCCCGAATACTCGTCGCACGTGATGGGTATGCTCCTCCTGAGACTTGGAAAAGATTAAGATGTCATCAAGGTACACAAACATAAACTTATTAATCATATCTCGTTAAACATCGTTAACTAAATTTTGGAACACAGCTGGAGCGTTGGTAAGGCCAAAGGGAAGAACTAGGTACTACCAGTACCCTGTATGAGTATTAAATGCTGTTTTCCACTCATCCCCCTTGGAGCCTTGCAGGAGATCAAAGGCAGTGTTCATGAGGGGCAGAGGGTAGCGGTTCTTAATAGTGATTTCGTTGAGTCCTCGGTAGTCAATGCAGGGGCGAAGAGAGCCATCCTTCTTTCCCACAAACAAAAACCCCGCTCCAGCTGGAGACGATGATGGGCATATAATCCCTGCGGCAAGGGATTCAGAGAGATATTTCTCCATGGCTTGAGTTTCAGGACGAGAAAGGGAAAAAAGGCGCCCTCTAGGGGGCATAGTTCCTGGCTTGAGCTCAATGGCGCAGTCATAAGGTCGATGTGGGGGTAGACTAGTGGCCCGAGACTTAGAAAACACCTCCTTGAGGTCATGGTATTCAGGGGGGACCTTCTCCAGGTTCAAAATTTCTTCTGTGGAAGCAGGGGGCACATAATCCAGAGCGTCACTGAGGCAGGTCTGGGCACAGTTGGGACTCCATTCCTTGATTTCATGTTTTCCCCAATCAATAACTGGTAGGTGTTTGGCCATCCAAGGATGGCTGAGAATGACTGGGGCATGGGGAGACTGAATTAGAAGAAGCTTAATCTGTTCGTGGTGGTTGCCAGAAATGCTTAGTTTGACTGGACTGGTGACCTGAGTGATGTCACTGATTTTCTGGCAACTGATAGATCTGACTGCTCGATCCGGGAAGACTGATTCCACAGGGATGCCCCACTTCTGGGCTAGATCAAGGTCGATGAAATTCTCCTCAGCACCAGAGTTTATCAGGGCAGTGGTCTTCCTTCCTCCCCCAGCCCACTCCAGGGAGACAGGAAAGCAGGTTCGGTTCTTAGAGGAGTGATCCACAGAAGTAACTCCCACTACCGCTCCTCTCCTCGTTAGCGGGCGTCGCCCCTTCTCTGGACATCGTGAGATGAAGTGCCCCCCCTGGCCACAGTAGAAGCAGGGCCGCTCCTTACGTAGACGGTCCCTTTCTTCTCCAGAAAGTCTCGTCCAACCCAACAGCATGGGTTCCGTCTCGGGAGGAAGTTTGCCACGGTTAGGTGGTGGCAACGAGGGGGTCACAGGTGGCTTGAAAGAGCTGGGTCGGAACGTAGATCGTCTTTGTTCCTCCAATCGAGAGTCGATGCGAATGGCCATGCTTATAACACGTTCCAGGCTTTCGGGCAGATCACAAGGGAGAAGCTTGTCTTTTATCCGTTCAGTGAGGCCAGCAACAAACGCGTCGTAGAGGGCCCTCTCATGCCATCCGCTGTTGGTCACCAGAGTTTGGAAATCGATGACATAATCAGACACAGAGGGACCCCCTTGGCGGATGCGGAGAATCTCCCTCCCGACCTCATGTCCGTGTCTGGAACGGTCGAAAACGCTTTTCATCTCTTCCTCAAAACAGTCGAATGACTGAACACAAGATAGTCCCAGGTAGCAGTAGCCCACTGCTTCGCTCTGCCAGTAAGCTGCGTGATGACATATGCCACTCGTGCTGGCTCAGAGGGAAAGGTGGAAGGTTGCAGGCTGAATATCAGTTTACACTGAGTGAGGAAGGCACGGCAAGACCCCGGATTGCCATCATACTTCTCCGGAGGAGGTTGACGTGGTTCCTGGAGTGGAGCAGGTGGTGCAGGGGCTGGACTGGACGCAGGCATGGTGACAACCGGAGGTTGGGGTGCGTGGATGTTCGGTGCACTCCGCAGCGAGTGAACAATATCCGCCATCTGGTTGCTCATAGCCTGCATTTGTTGCATCAAGGCCCATAGCTGCCGTTGCTGCAGCTCCAACTGGATACCCTGCTCTTCTACTGCTGCCTGAAGAGGCTTGGAACTCGCTGGCTCCATGCTGGTCAGATCGTACTGTAATGTACCGATCAGGAACCAGTCGCGAGAACCAGGAAATGCAGTAGAGCTTGTTTTATTGGCAAAGGGGGAGAACCCCCGCAGGGCAGAAAGCAACAGTGCAGAGTCCACAATCCAAAAGTCAAAATCCATTTGGGCAAAAATAGTATCAAAAACCAGGGCAGCAATCACAGTAATCTTAGTCGGACAGAAATGGGTCTGGTACACAGGAATAGTTCTATCAGAGAAGCAAGCCAGAATCCACAGGACGTAATTCGAATCGTTACCAGGGCAGCAAACAGAGATCTCGTAGTCGAGCAGAAAAATGGTCAAAACACACAGATGCAAAAATAATCCAAAATCACAAAGGCAAAAATCGAAAGACGGGCAATCCAGTCAGAAAGGTAAACACTGAGAAATCAAGGCGAGAAACGTGGCACAAGAAAACTTGGGAGAACGATCTGACAACTGGAAGTGACTAAACAGACATCTTTAATACACATCCGGGTGAAACAAATGACCAAAGAGAACAGGTGCAATCAATGATACAATAATCAGGAGTGACACATCAGGAATAATCTAATAACATGAATTTGGCAAATGCCAAGATGCAGACAGGGATCACAAGACAATCCGATGAACAAACAACAGCTCCGATTAAGGAGTACTAAAGTGTATAGTCTAAAGAAAAGGAAAGCATGAGATATAAGTGGAAAACTGCAGCAGAGATAATTAGGGATAGGCAAGGAGGGCGGAGATTAGAATTGGGCGACTGCTGAGAGATCGCTAGTCAAATAGTATGTGCAGCTATACAATCCCGAGTGCATGTTAGTAAGTTAGTAAAAATATACAATGTTAATAAGGGTTAATAATTATCAAAAACAATAAACTGTTAGTATGGTTAGTAGATAGTAAAAGAGAGAGGAAGGAAGTATACAAGATAATGACGGAAGATTGAAAACCCAGAAATCAATAAATCACCCGAATGAGTGGCACGCAAGACTAGGGACCGTGGGCAAAGACCTACACAAGACAAGACAGGGTAGATGAAGTGCAATGCATGGAAATGAAAACATGGCATGAAAACTTAATGATAGAAACAAGAAAAATAATAAACAAGAAATCTAAATAACCAAAACACAATACATGATCCTAAGAATAGTCAGACATAGCAGAGGTCACTAAACACAGAAATCATACATGGCTAAGCCAGGCACAGAACTTACACATGAGATTAGCATAATCAGAATCACAACACCAATGCCGAGACAGAAGCTGAGGAACCACAATTTATTAATTTATTATCCCAAGAAGCCCTAAGCAGCAGTCACAATAGAAACCGTGGGGAAACTATATAAATGGATTTTCAGCCTCTTTTAACAGGGGCTTAGTTTCAGTTAACAGAAATGAAGTACCAAATTGAGCCAAACTCTATATGTAATAAGCACTCCTAATAAGCTGGCTTGAGTTTATCCGGTCCCAGTACTATTAATATACTAACCTAAAAATATCAAAGGGCTTAGCTGAGAACCCAGATAAAAACACACTGGCTCCAAAGCCCAGGAGAAACTGGAGGAGGCGGAGCACACCGGTAAAAACTTCCCTTTTAAATTCCAATCTAACCTAACAGGCGAGTCAAATGACTGCTGCCCAAGTAACTAAATACTAAATCTAAGATCCCCAGCCAAAAATGCAGCAGTACTTATCTAGCTTGCTAGCCGTAAATACAACCAAGGGTACCGAGAAAAGAGTAAAGCTCTGGTTCCCTTTAATTAAAACGAACCAAACAAACAAGTCGTTTACTATGTGAGCAAATTAAACACGGTACCTCCCCCAACAAGCTGTCCTAAGCACTCGAACAAGCAGTTAAACTTTAATCAGCTGACGAAGGCACAATAACCGGAGGAAAATAGAAAGATATGGTATTTACAATATGTTTAATCAGAAGAGCCCTTCGATAATAATAAAATGCGAGAAAAACAAAAACCCCGGTTCGCCTTAATATTCGAGCTTGGCAATGCGTTTATGCGGCAACGCAGTCAGGATAGAGAACGAAGGGGACTAAAAAACCCCAGTGAACGTCAATAATTATTGGCTAGAGGACTGCATGAAAGGCAAGCCACCAAGTTTGAAACCAAGCCGGGTTATAGTTGGATATCCAGGTAATTCGATTATATTCTTGGGGTTGAGAGCTTGCAAGGGTTTGTTTGCTAAATCTGCTAAGTTACTGAAAAACCAGGCGACAGTACCACAGTCCTTTAAAACTGTTTTACTTTGTATATCGCACAATTCACTCAGACAATTATTTAGCATTTAATTTATTCTCTAAATTAAGCGTTTAAATGTATTTTACTTTACCTTACTTTGCTTTGCTCCCAGGAGACTGAAACCCCCCAAAAAACCCCCGTCGCCTTTGTTTGACCAGATTAGCAACTTAATTTGACTGTTTGCTCACCGAGTTGTTACAGGGGGAAAAGGGGAAAAAGAACACGGGGGAAGATTCTCCCTGTCCCTACTGCGACAAAGGTTATACCTCCAGAGCAAATCGTCTAATCTATATTATTGTTTGAGTATTAACGCACAAATTATTTTCAGAAAACCCTGTTTAGACAAGCGTAAATTCTCCGCTTCAATCCCACAGACTTCCTCTCTTCCTCTCCCAACTCAAGCGAAATGTTCACCAACGAACAGCGCTACAGCCCAGCCAGAGGCCAGTAACAGCAACAGCCAGTTCGTAACAACTTCTGGCACCCTCTCCTCCAATGCCAGTGCTGGTACCCGAGGAGGATATGTTTTCCCTGGCAGCTTCGGCTACCTACTTCCATGGTTATTGGGGAGATTCGGAAGATGGGGGTTCCCAGGCATCTAAGCGGGGCTCCCACTCCTCGGCTCAGAGTTCAGTGGCCGAGTTGGGGGATGGCTCCATGCGGGCAATCATGCGCATGGCCTTAGATTGACTGCACATGGATGTACCACAGCAGGCAGAAGCAGCACCTAGCGCCTTCTTCTGGCTCAGGCCAGCCCCCACTGCCTTTGCTATTCCCTACTCTGAGGACTATCTGAAGGAGTTGCAGGCCTATTGGAGGGACACTAACACATGCCGGCCGTTGAGCCTCCTCTTGATAGGCCTCCGGCCAGCAGAGCGAGGGGTCCCTCGGCTGCTTTTCACACTCACTTACCACCGCCGACCCACCCACCAACCTAAAATTTATACTACTGACCAAGATTGATATATACAAGAAAAAAATATTGACAGTCCCTTGAGATGGGGTTGCTTAGTGATGTCCTGGGACAGGGAAATTCTCCAACACAGGCAAAAATCCACAAAAAAACTTCACAGGTCTTGAAAAGAGTGACAGGTCTGGTCAAATGTATCCTTCTCCTTGCAATTTCTCCAACTACTTTACTCTCTCAATTTTCACAGGTGACATTGTTGGTATACATACTCAAACTGCGCATGCGCAAAAGGGAATATTCAGTGCTTTAAGCACCGCCTCTGGCGGTCATTCAGGATTCCTAGAACCGTAGTTACATTCGTAACTTTCGTTTTACATCAAGATTCTGCAAAAACCTCAGAATTTGGTAATTTACACGAAAGAACTTCAGCTTTAATTCTAGGTTCAGCATCTTGAAACTCCCCCTCATCTTCACAAGCCTCGACCATAGGAGGATCTGAAGTGACAGCTGCAACCCTAGCATTCCTATCATGATAAGGCTTCAGCATGTTAATGTGACACAACTGTTTTGGCTTTCTCCTATCTAGAGTCTTCACAATGTAATTGAGATCATTGAGCTTTGTCAGAATTTCATAAGGACCGTGTGATCTAGCCAGCAATGGATTGGACTGCAAGGGAAACAACACAAGGACCTTGTCTCCTGGTTTAAACTCACAGCTTCTAGCCTTATGATCATACCAAGTTTTCATTTTTCCCTGACTTGATTTCAAGTTCTCTTTGGCTAGGTCATAAGCTGCAAGCAGTCTTTCCTTTAACTTGCTAACATAGTCTAACAGACTGATATGTGGCTCTTTCTCTTGCCATTGTTCACTCAACAAAAGCAAAGGTCCTCTCACTTCATGGCCAAACACTAGCTCAAACAGACTGAATCCAGTAGACTCCTGCACTGCTTCTCTAGCTGCAAACAACAGCAAATGAACACCTTCATCCCAGTCTTTCTCATGGTCATAACAATAATTCCTCATCATTGTCTTCAGAGTGGAATGAAACTGCTCTAAGGCGCCCTGACTTTCTGGATAATAGGCACTGGAAAGAATCTGCTTCGCACCTAGTTCATACAAACCTGCTGAAACAGTCCGGAAGTGAAATTGCAACCCTGATCTGACTGAATTTCCCTGGGAAGGCCAAACAACATGAAGAACTTTATCAAAGCCTTTGAGATTGCATTTGCCTTAATGTTGCGTAGAGGTATGGCTTCAGGGAATCTGGTAGTTGCACACATGATTGTAAACAAGTACTGATTTCCAGATCTAGTCTTAGGTTATGGACTAACACAATCAACGATGACCTTGGAGAAGGGCTCCCCAAATGCTGGGATAGGCTGCAATGGAGCTACGGGTGTGTCTAACTGGTGTTTTCCAACTACCTGACAAGTGTGACAGGTTTTGCAAAAGTTGGAAACGTCTTTCCGAAGTACAGGCCAGAAGAAGTGTTTCATGATCTTGTCAACAGTCTTCATAACACCAAGATGACCTCCTAAAAGCAAACTATGAGCCATTGTTAACATCTCATTCCTGTAGACCTTCGGAACAACAATTTGCTTGATCACTGCCCAATCTGCTTTGGCAGGGATATCAGGAGGGCGCCACTTCCACATCAACCCTCCATCATTTAGATAATACCCAACTGGAACTGCGTCTATTTCTTCATCAGGAAGGACTCTCTTCTTTAGTACTCAAATTTCAGGATCATTAGTTTGCTCCTCAATCAACTGCTTTCTGGACAGAGACAAGCCTCCAGACACATCAGAATCACCAGACCCATCTGGCCGGCTGAACAGAGAACTGATAAAAGTGTCTGATAAGTCCTCAAGCGGTGAAACAATTGTAAGCTAAACAGAGTCATGAGGCGAACCACCTGAGTCCTGACTATTCAATGTGCTGGACGGCACCACATCATCTTCTTCTTGAGCCCTCTTAGCCATAGCACAGGGCACTGCCCAGGAAGGATACAGAGATGGGTCTTCATCGCCATCTTCAGTGCTCGGCAGTGAAGTAAGATGAACAGGGGAAACTACATTGCCCCCAGCCAGGTCATTGCCTTGCAACAGAGAAACACCCTTAATAGGTAGAGTTGACATAAGTCCCACCTTTACCTGTCCTGTAACTAAATCTGACTTCAAGATTACAGAGCGCAGGGGTACAGATACAGTCCTCCCTTCAATACCTTGTACAAGAATGAAATCCCCAAAAGCGGTCTCATCATGTAACTCGAAGGAGTCCATCGACAAAAGTGACTGAGAAGCACCGGTATCCCTTAGGATATATATGGGTACAGGAGGAGAATGCTCATCCAGAGCCACAAATCCCTCAGACACAAATGGAAGAAATTCCTCCCTCACAAAGTCAGCAGTATCAGGCTTTTTAGCCCCACAAGGAACAGGAAATTTAGCAGATCGATCATCTACTACATGGGGTTTCCAACCTTGTCTTCACAAAGGCATTGGGTTTGGTATCCTTTATTTTTTCTTTCTTCGCTTAAGGAACCAACAGTTAGTCGGAACATGACCAGATTTCTTGCAATAATTGCAAACGAGACCACTTTTGTCACTGTCCGCTTTTACACTTGGATCAGACCTGTGACTTGATTTCTGAGCACCATCAACAGATTTGTCTTCGTCTTTGGGTGAGGAATCTTGGGTATGACAGTTACTTTTCTTCTGAAATTGGAACCATTGATTTTTACTGCTAGACTGAAATTTGGACTTACAGCGCCCTCCATAATTGTTGGCATCCCTGCTTTAGATGTGTTCTTTAGCTTCTAATAAATTCAGTTCTTTTCTAAATAATATAGGACCACAATGCAAAAAGAGGAAAATCCAACCTTTAATTCAAGTCCATTTATTCAGTGGGAAAAAAATCCCGCATTAAGAAATAATTCTTTTACATCAAATCATGTGTGCCACAGTTATTAGCACCCCTGATGTTATTACTTTGTACAACCCCCTTTTGCTAACAAAACTACGGAAGCCCTAAGCGGACATGTTTTTTTTTTTTTTTTACAAGCCGTTTTCTCGAGATAATGAGATAGTATCTCGTTATCTCGAGAAAACAAAATTTGTTTTCTTGAGATATTATCTTGTTATCTCAAGAAAACAAATTTTGTTTTTTCGAGGTAACAAGATAACAAGATAATATCTCAAGAAAACAAAGATTATTTTCTTGTAATCTGGAGCGGATTACCGAAGAAGAAGTGGCGGGCGGATGATGTGAGAGCAGGTGCCCTGCGTTGTTCAGCACGGACAAATTCGCAAGGTAAGATGATTATTACTGGAAAATATCACCCCAAATTCATTAATAATCATCACAATAGTATTATGCTGTTGCTCCATTACTTTTTGGTATGCGTGTAGAACTGTGTGGCTACGTTGTGCAGGGCTGTCGGTCCACCCGCAAAATGCAGAAGCGGTGGAAATCATAAAAGACAACAGGAGCGATAGGGACCTCAGTCCCTAATTACAGAAAACAGTACATGGAATGAATGGCGGAGATGTATCTCAAATCTGTCACGTAGTTTTAACCAGTGGCCGTTTTAGGCACAGGCGAAGCGGGCAGCCGCAGCCAAGCGGGGCAAAGTTGGCCGGTGTTCTGTCAAGATGGGCTGCTTCGTCCAGATGAGCTCCCAGTTGCCTAAATCGACGGTGACGTCTGTCGATTTATGTTATCCCATCGAAATAAATTACCTTGCATTTTTTTTTCGTTAACAGTTATACAGATCCAAAAGTGTTTTCTGGGCATATAGAAATATCAGATTGTTAGCTTAAATAGTATCAGTGCTGTCAGATTTTAACGGTATTATGATGTTGACGGTGTTATTAATATTATCGCTGTCGTGGGGCTTAATATTAGCTATATCAGATAACGGGCCCTGACTTCATTCCCGTTGAGAGTGGAGTTGCTGATGACTACTATTACTACTCCATAGGTCTGCAGCTACACGCATCCCCGAGTGGCTCAACCAGAGCTCAACTCGACGGGCATTCCACCCTGGAAAAACGCATAGTGGTGGTGCGCATTCCCAGTAGTGCACTGTAGCCTAAATCGACAGGGAACCAATCTCGACAGAACACCTGTTGTTTGTGGACATTCATACTCGGCATCATAACTACAACCCTTATAACTATATTTTTGACTATATCACATTTGTAGTATGTGGAGGATAACCTTGGAAATTGTAAAGAAATCGCAGCTGAATCTTCTGTCCCTAGCTCCCTACACGTATATGCAATTACATCAATAACGGCGCTTGATCTCCCCAATACTGGTCTGTGTTAGGGATCGATAACAACATACACGAGGTGTGACAAATGTATGACAAATAAGCATAAAGAAAATATAAGCTGTTTTTTATTATTCTGGTTGCTGTAGTAGTTGGCAGTACAGGTCAAAATGTGTTTATATATTGTATTTTGGGGAAATTGGATGAAATTAATTGTCAAAAATGCTCACCAAATATCAATAATAACACCTTTTCTCATTCTGTTTGCTGTAGTAGTTTGCAATGGTATGCTCCTGCTTACTACAGGTCAAAATGTGCTGATACCATTTTTAGTTTTTTCAAAGCGTTTTCTTAAAATCGAGAGATATATTTATTGCAATCTCAAATGCCCAAAAATTGTTGTTTACAATGATTTTAGTCTGGCAGCATTAATCACGAACTGTCCTTTGTCCTGCTTCCTTTCTTCTATTTCAGCTCCATTTGGTTGACAAGGGTTCCACAGGTTCAGAGATTTACTTTCCCTCTGGGGTGCCTTTGAAAGGACAGGAGAGACTCATCACACAATGTCAGGAGAACAGGAGATTGCTGATTGCATAACATATCTTTTCAATCTGGGACTGACACAGGCTGAAATTACTCTGTGCCTTGCTGTTCGGCACAATGTACACATCAGTGTGCGTCACCTAAGAAGACTGCTTACAAGGCTTCAGCTTTATCGGCGGCGTGGTCTAACTGAGCCTGATGTCATAGTTCACTACATTGCTGAGCAGCTAAGAGGTCCTGGACGTCTCCATGGGTATCGGATGATGAGTGAGAGATGCAGATCTGCAAGATTGTGGGTCACCAGAAACCTTGTGTATGAAGTGCTATCTGTTTTGGATCCAGATGGTTTACAGCAGAGATGAGGGAGGAGACTCAGAGGAAGACATTACAGTGTCCCAGGACCAAATTACATGTGGCACATGGACTCCTATGATAAACTCACACCATTTGGCATTGGAGTTAATGGATGCATTGATGGCTTCTCCCGACATGTCATCTGGATGCAGGCAAACTTCAGTAATCAGTAAACCAAAGGTTATTGCAGTGTATTTCATTGATGCTGTCAGTGAGCTTGGAGGTTGCCCAAAGATCATCTGATCTGATTTTGGTACAGAGAATTTTCATGTCAACAGATTTTTTGCGTGAAAATGCCACAGTTTATGGACCTTGTGTACTTCAAGGAAGAAGTATAAGCAACCAAAGAATTGAAAGTTGGTGGGGCCATTATCGCAGACAAAATGCAGACTACTGGAGAGACTTGTTCCAGAAGTTCCAATCAGTTGGTGACTTCAGTGGAGATATGGCTAACAAGGGTCTCATCCAGTTCTGCTTTCTTAAAGGGATAGTTCGGGATTTTTCACATGAATCTGTATGGCATCACCGTCTTTAGTCTCGTGCACACACACTGACTTTCCCCCGACAGTGTCCTGTGAGCCGAGTTCTGTCCAGTTTTGGTCAAAGCGAAAGTAGTTCCGGCAGGTTTCCTGGGGTCTGCAAAGTAAAACGTTTTTCTTCTCAAAACAGTATGTGTTTGAACGAGTGATTTATTTGCATAACAAAACCCTGGTATTCCAAAAAGTCACATCTTGTAATTGCTTGGGGCTACTTTTTCTCAATAGCGATCACTGCGCGCTGTCACTGCTAACAGCTGTGCGCACTAGCCAACTACTTTCATCAGTTGTTCGACAGTGTTTACATATTCCAGCCAGAAGAGGATGTCTCCTTACGGTCGAGGACGGCAGACTTGAGAGAAACTACTACTTCTTAGCTAACTGACCCAGGGATAACCGGAGCACTCGGAGTAACTTTCCAAAGGATTTTATTATTATTTCGGGAAGACGCTAGTGCGTCGACACCAAAATAAATATGTATGCTGGGTGCTGCCGTCATCCCTCGCTCTAGTAGCTGAGAAAGGTAGCCAAGTTTGTCTTGATTATGCTAGCCAACGCTGTGACTGGAGTCATGGACTTCTCATTCAAACCTAGAAACCATCCACACCCGTCCACGTAGTTTCTGACGATTGTAATAACAGTACAGCAATAACAATGCATATTATGTATCATAAGCTTCACTGGTAATATGACACCGATAGATGAATCTATGTTGCGCTTACATAGCCCTCGGTGCATCACCAGAAGGCTATGCACGGATGCTTTAGAAAATCTTTAGTACAATTTTGTTTACCTGTGTAGCAGGCCGAAGGAAGGCCCGGGTGGGGACTTGAACCTCCAGACTCCCGGGTAAGAGTCATGCGCGCTGACCACATCGCCAAAGAGCCAGGCTTGTTGGCAAGGTAGCCAGGGCACGTACTTATTAGGAGACACTTCCAGTGACAGGACCCATCAACTGTCACATCTCTCCCCCTCTTTCGTGAGCGTGTCCTCACGCTCCATGCTTGACGCATGCTGCCATCCATTAGGATGCCCCAGGTCCTGCCGATTACGCCAGAATGTAGCAGGCCGAAGGAGGGCCCGGGTGGGGACTTGAACCTCCAGACTCCCGGGTAAGAGTCATGCGCGCTGACCACATCGCCAAAGAGCTAGGCTCGTTGGTAAGGTAGCCAGTGCACGTACTTATTAGGAGACACTTCCAGTGACAGGACCCATCAACTGTCACACCTGGGGTGTAGGGACAGCAGAGCTCAGTTGTTCGACAGTGTTTACCGAATACAGACCTACGACGCTAACGAGCTAGTTCGAGAGTTAGAGTGAGAAGTTCATCAGCTTCTTCAGAAAATAGTTTATTTGATAAAAATGCTGCGCACTTGCGATTATCCAGGCTGTACCAACAAAGACGTGAGTGAGTCTCCTCACACAGTCCATCGCTTCCCTGTGATGGACGTAGCTCTGAGGCAACTTTGGCTACTTGCTCTGGGCTTCAAAGTGTACACCAAACTACTAAAAATGAAAAAGCTTCGCGTTTGCCGTGTACACTTCAACGAGGACGACAAAACAAAATTGTACTAAAGATTTTCTAAAGCATCCGGGCATAGCCTTCTGGTGATGCACCGAGGGCTATGTAAGCGCAACATAGATTCATCTATCGGTGTCATATTACCAGTGAAGCTTATGAAACATAATATGTATTGTTATTGCTGTACTGTTATTACAATCGTCAGAAACTACGTGGACAGGTGTGGATGGTTTCTAGGTTTGAATGAGAAGTCCATGACTCCAGTCACAGCGTTGGCTAGCATAATCAAGACAAACTTGGCTACCTTTCTCAGCTACTAGAGCGAGGGATGACGGCAGTACCCAGCATACATATTTATTTTGGTATCGACGCACCAGCGTCTTCCCGAAATAATAATAAAATCCTTTGGAAAGTTACTCCAAGTGCTCCGGTTATCCCTGGGTCAGTGCGCTAAGGAGTAGTAGTTTCTCTCGAGTCTGCCGTCCTCGACCGTAAGGAGACATCCTCCTCTGGCTGGAATATGTAAACACTGTCGAACAACTGATGAAAGTAGTTGGCTAGTGCGCACAGCTGTGACAGCGCGCAGTGATCGCTATTGAGAGAAAGTAGCCCTAAGCAATTACAAGATGTGACTTTTTGGAATACCAGGGTTTTGTTATGCAAATAAATCACTCGTTCAAACACATACTGTTTTGAGAAGAAAAACGATTTACTTTGCAGACCCCAGGAAACCTGCCGGAACTACTATCGCTTTGATCAAAACTGGACAGAACTCGGCTCACAGGACACTGTCGGGGGAAAGTCAGTGTGTGTGCACGAGATTAAAGACGGCGATGCCACACAGATTCATGTGAAAAATCCCGAACTATCCCTTTAACATCATACAGGTAATGACTCACACACCAACACACATGCACGCACGCGCACACACACACACACACACACACACACACACACACATACTCTCACTCACTCTCACATGCTCACAAACACACAGACTTTCTCACTAATGCATAAAACACACTCACTCAAACACACACATATACACTTTCTCTCTCACACACACACCCACTCACTCTTACCATCTCACTCACTCACACACGCACTCACACAACCACATTTAAATTCACAAATACACACACTCACACACACACACACACACACACACACAAACACACTCCCTCACCTACATTCTCTCTCTCTCTCTCTGTTTTTAACAGAAGGAGAAAGACACTGTGAGGAGAATGTGGAACACCCATCGGATCCGGCCAGGTGGCAATGGATGGGACCTGTATGCAGGAAGGCCTTTTCTTATGTATATCACACCAGAACTTTACCAAGCACGGTAAAGTTTTTTTTTATTCTGTCAATAACGGTCATGCAGCTGTGATCATTTCTCCTCTCCATGCTGTTGATATTCACAATTCCATCACAATTCCAATGTGAATATGAATCCCAACGTATTTTCTTCCTGAGCTGCTTAAGAAATTTTGTTGCAAAAAGACTCACATTCACAACAGCTTAATTATTTCTCTGTTCAAACCTCATATGAGCTTCAGCTGAGATTTAGAATGAATATTACGCAGAAAGACGGTATTGTCCCTTATCACATTTATTAGAATCCCTTCATGGCCTCTTTGGGGAGAAAATTATGACTGCAGTATGGATAGTATGGGATATTTGAAAATACGTGCAAGTTTATGCAAAGTGTTTTTTGCCTTGTTTGCTTTTCTTCTTTTAGAGAGAGCTGCAGGACGTTGCTCACCTGTGGAATTGCCACAGAATTCGCCCCAGTAGGAATGCAGATTCCCCAAGTGGACGACCACTATTGATGCACAGCCTTCCCCACCTGTTTGGCACCACAGACTACATCAAGGCAGTATCCCATCAGCAGATACAGGCGTGTAGAGAGGAATGCCTGCCAAGAGGTCTACATCCATGTGATGAGACTGTTTTTGACATTTGTTGCCTTGCAATGTCAGAAAACTATCTGCACCCACCTGCTTCTTCCGAGGAAGCAGTTGAACTCTACCTTTTCTTACGGGCCTACATCCACACTCAGCTCTAATAGTAAGTAGCGCTAAAGACCTAGTATAGTGGTTCCAAAAGTTTGACCCATAATTAAGAAGCAAAGTTAAAGTAGTGGTTTATTGATCTTCTGTCAATTGACTTAATCAAATAATTGACCGACCCATCTGCTCTGGAGAAAGGACTTATTTTATCTGAATAAGTTTTAGAGGCTTGAGGAGTTCAAATACCAAAATCCGAAATAAATAAAGCAGAAATTATAAGAAAGTTTTTTAAAAATCACAATATTATGATCACAATATTTTTTCTGTGTCATATCCTGTCCTGTCATCTTAATCCAGTGACTCCAGACTACTGACCCCCAGAGCAAGAATCACTGGCCTAGTAGGCCTAGGACCACAGTATAGTAGCCGCTAAAGAGTCAAATATTTCAATGTGTGTGATAATTCTGCTTCATGTCTGCTAGATGTGTAAATAAGCAACTGTTTGCTGCTAACAAGTTCGCTAGCTGAGAGATTTTGAGTTTTTTTTTTTTTTTGTATAGTTTAATTTGCTTTGACGAATAAAAACCATTTCCTCCCCTTCTCCAGGTGAGCTTGAGTAGTTAGGACCCCCTCCCTCAGTAGACGAGGCGGCTGACGCCTTGATGACCAGGCTTGGCTTGCTGCTCGGGGAAAAGATCATCGGTGGAGAGCAGGGGTCCCCGTACCATGCCCAGGATGATAGACTTACACAGATCTGCAGTGGGCTGTGTTTAGTGCTGCTTAACTTTTTAACCTTTTAATTTAACAGAAAAGGCTGAGTGTCCGGTAGCAAATACAGATTTCAGAAGGGCATTCAACCATATTTAAATTTTCAGGAAATATGTCTGAGCCCTCTCTTTCCCATGGCTGCATGGGGAGACGACAGGCACCTCATAGCTATCGCTCTGTCCGTCTGTCTGTCTGTCAGTCCGTGCCGGGGGGATTATGCCATCTCCTGATGGCTCTTGTGAAGTTAATGTGCTCAAAACTATGAAAATCCGGGTGTAACTTTAAGGAACGTCACTACTGAACACCTGTTTTCTACAATTACGCAAACTTTTTGTTATTTTATTGCAGGAAAACATGTTTTTTATGCGTGACAACTGGTAGCTAACCATGTACTGATTAGCATCTTTGAGATCCACTCAAATCTGTCTAAAATTGTTGCCACGGAAACCAGCACAAACAAAACATATGATGATGTTTCAGGTGCGATGAGATTTTTTTTCGGTTGTAATGGAAATGAACTCTTTATCCCTTATTTGAAAAGAATTGATAACATTTTAGCCCAGTTATACAAATCCAAAGTATTTTAGAAAAAATGTCATGTCAGTTAAAATTCTGTGATGTGAAGATATTTGAATACCAGCTGAAATATAAGACTTACTGAAACAGTGATAACTGAATTACACGATTACAAACAAGAACACATGAATATAATAATATAGCGCAAATAAGATAAGACTAGTATGACTAGTAAGAAGAATAAAGTAAATTTGCCGTGGATACATAAAAACATGCATACAGCATGAAAGTGAGGCTACAATCTCTTCTGTTCCCCACAGCGGATCTCTCCATCCTCAAGTCTGGCCAGCAGCAGCACCTCCCCCTGCTCCACACTGCAGCCCCCTGCTGGAGGCGAGGGCAACAACAACATCAAGCACGCCTCCTCCACCTCCTCCTCTCTCTGTCGTCCCTCTTCCACAGTATACTAACACCAGCAACAAAAAGCAAAAAATGATTGTCAACAATTAACATGTATTAATGATAATAAAGTGTGTTACAACTACTTTGATTCTTACACTATTCATAAAATGTCTCAAATTACCCTGTTGCTTCAGTTTATTAGATTAGATTAGCTTTATTAATCCCCACTGGGCAACTGATTTACCACCAAGTCACAAAGCAGTCAACAAACATTACAAACACAACAAGTTTATGATTGAGTTGTTGGTTTTATTGTCTCTTCTGTTGTGAATAATCAACTTAGTATAATCTTTGTCATAATTCTAGTCCTGGTTAAAACCAACAATACATTCAGATTTTTATGATTCTCATTTAAAGAGTAACAATGCAGTGTCCATTTCTGTGTCTCAGGCTGTTCCCACACATACAGAGACCTGAACAGATAACTGACATTCAGATCTGGCAGACTAGAAGACACAGTAGCCAGTGAATTTTAACTTTAAAACTCTCTGTCAGTTGTTATATTTGTCTGTTAATGTGTGTCTAATTAATGTTTTGCAATCAACATAGCAGTGGCAATTGCAAATGCACTTGTGTTACATCTGAATGTCATTTTATTATGAAGATTATTGAAAGTCGTGAGGTATGTGTTTAAAGCCTTGATTATGCAGATAAGGTATAATGTATATAAACTGTGGGCTTTGTCAAAAAAAAATTTTTTTTTGGCCCTGTTATTACTTTGATTCAACCCTTTACCTGATTTAGAAAGGGACCAACTGGTAGCAGCTGTGCCCAAATCTTTTTGATATAATGTTGAAATTCAAACATTCTGGAATTCATCTTCAGGATTATCAGTCACTTAAAAATGCTGAACAATTACATTAGACAGCAAATGATGAGTGAATACTAATATCAGTAATGTGACATTTTGTTGAATGCAATTAAGTTTCTAAAAAATAAAAACTTTTTTGTAGTTTGTGTTGTATTAACTGAATACGTACTGATAACTGGCACCTAACACAAAGGAAAATTCACACAAGATGAAGTAAAGAACACATTTTATTAATGGCACTTAAGTCAATTGACATTAAAGAAGTATAAAGTCAGGACATTGTAACTCATTTTACAACAACCACTAACAGGGCTTGCTTTTACTATGAACATAGTAATTTAACACTTAATTTATCAAAAAGTTAATTGGGGCACCCTACCAACATAACATTGGCCCCACCCAGAACAACCCTTTTAATTATTTGTATAAACATTTCTCTTGCTGATAATTTGAATAGAACTCATAATAACTCTGAGTAGAATAAAAACCACAGAATGCACCACTGGTACTTTCAAGTTTTCAAGTTATGTGATGTGTGGATTCAGCCACATGCCTTTGAAACCACCACTTTGAAATAAAATTACCTCAGGTTCAACTGAACATTAACATATCAATGTCTGAGGGGCTGTGGCACATCAAAGACAAACTTATAAGAGCACAAGCAGACAGCTATGAATTAACATGACATAATTGCTCTTTTCTAATGTATAAAACCTTCACACTGAATGATATTGTCAAACACATGACCATAACTGACAGCTACCCTCTGAATTTACTATAACATTACCAGATATAACATTGCCAGCAAACTCAGCAGCCTTTCAGCCACACAGTATGTTTACATTGCTCAGATATGAATTTGCTGATATGTGATATAACCACAAATTTGTTTTTAACTTGCAGTATTTTTTTCTGTGTCAGGCACATTACTTACTGCAATAGCTTCACATCAAAATTTGCTTTAACAATTTGAACTGCATGGAAAACTGCAAAGAAAAAAAAAAAAGATTCTCTTGAGGTTACCTCATGGCTTCTTATGCACGATTAAATAGCAAGGAACTATATAACTTCTAGAAGAGACTTGCATAAAAAAGTGCAATCTGACTCAGCATTTTGGGAAATATCTGACACAAAATATTTCTTCAAATCTTCTTCTGCCTGAGGTTTAAAATATTGAAGAGTGCAGTTCGGTTACATTCAGAATGTCAATATGGACCCTGCCTGGTGTGTACACCAATTTCAATTTCTCACTACACAATATTCATAGTGTAATAGTTACTCATCAGTAACTCCATCTCCACATCTCCATCTCCACACGTAACTCTGGGTAGGAGTTATATGTACAGGGTAACTACAATACTGATCCACAGGTGTGTGCAATTGGTCGACGTTGCAGTCCCTCCAAAGGTGTAAATATGACTTCTATTTTTGTGACACAGATGATATCAGAGCCTGTCACAAATCTCAGCAAAACCGTCTGAGAGCCACTTCATCCAGTCCTCGTATGCACTGCTGTAAAAATCCAAGGGCTTGTCTCTCAGCTGGAGTCTTGGGACTTGCTTCAATTAGCATCAGAACTTTCCTGCAAGTTGGTGTTTTGTCTGTATACACGATCTGTATTTTTGCTGTTGTGGTTATGGTGGTCTTCACGAGTTGTGCTGCAACTGCTGACATGTTATCAAGAGCATACTTTGGCTGCTGTATTATTTGTTTGTGTGCTACTTGAAGGAGAACTGCTTTCAGGTTGGCTTGTGATGGAACAGCTTTCACTCCCAGGCGATCCAGCAGATCTAATAACTCATCCTGGCCATCACTATCAAGGTCTCCCCCTAAGGCAGAGGTGTCAAACTCATTTTAGTTCAGAGGCCACATACAGCCCAATTTGATCTCAAGTGGGCCGGACCAGTAAAATCATAGCGTGATAACCTATAAATTATGACAACTCCAAATCTTTCCCTTTTTTCGCACAAAGTAGTACAAGTACATTCTGAAAAAGTTCATTAAATGTGAACAATCTTTTTACAAAACATATTATGAACCTGAAATTTCTTAAGAATTATAAGTGCAATTTCAACAGTATTATTCCTCAGTTTATAATTTGCAAATGTGCATTAGACCTTACAGATCACAGCAGACGTACAATGTGTTATGGCCCCAATTTGTTATTACATTTATAACACAACAGCAACAGCAAGGGATGACAAACACAGTTTTAACAACTAAAACACATTTAATTTTTAAACAAAGACAAAGACTAATAACAACCTACAACTAAAGACCAAGATTGATAAATAAGAAAAAACAGAAATAATTACAGTCCCTTTTGTTGGGGTGGCTTGGTGATGTCCTGGATGATGAAAAATGCCCAAACACAGGCAAAGAAATCCACAAAAGAAACGTCACAGGTCTTGATCAGAAATGACAGGTCTGCTCACATGTATCCTTCTTCTTGCAATTTCTCCTACTACTTTACTGTCTCAATTCTTTTCCTTATATACTCTTTTGCAGACCCCACCCACATTTAGACCTCTTTTTTTTATTTTCTGAGACTTGCCCCAGACATGTCCAGGACATGTCTAAACATGACTCCAGTCTGAGCTTAACAAAAAAAGGTAAATACTGCCATCTAGTGGCCTATATTCACATTACACCTCATTCCAAAAGGGAAAAATTTTGACTCATAAAGGCAAAATTTTTCTTTTCAATACAAAATGGTTAAGTGAACACTTGTCTATATATACATATCATTCAATATTCAAATAAACACATGACATATATATACATCTTCAAACACGGGATAAGCAATCAGCAATTACATTGTCTGTACCCTTCACATGCTTAATTTCCAAGTCAAACTTCTGTAAAATCAAACTCCAATTCAACAATCTCCGATTCTTGTTTTTTCATCTTACTCAAAAACATTAACGGATTGTAGTCAGTGTACACAATCATTGGCTTTTGTCCTGTACAAACATAAACCTCAAAGTGTTGTAATGAAAGGACCAGAGCCAACAGTTCCTTCTCTATTGTGGAATAGTTCCTTTGGTGGCGATTGAACTTCCTGGAGAAGTATGCCACGGGATGCTCAATGTCATCAGAGTCACTTCTCTGTAGGAGCACAGATCCACAAGCTTGGTCGCTAGCATCGACCGCGATGGAGAACGGTTTGTTGAAGTCAGGAGATTTGAGCACGGGGAAGTGACACAGCAGAGACTTCAGGCGATCGAAGGCTCTCTGGCATGCATCATCCCAGGTGAACTTTACGCCTTTCTTCAGTTGGATAGTTAGACTGAGAGCAATCTCAGCAAAGTTCTTGCAGAACTTGCGGTAGTACCCGATCATTCCAAGGAAGCGGCGCAAAGCTTTTTTGTTGTCAGGAACTGGAAAGTCCATGATGGCTTGGACTTTAGCATTTATGGGTGCCACCTTACCCTGGCCTATGACGTAGCCAAGATAGGTGACAGTAGCACAACCAAAGTCACTCTTGCTCAGGTTAACAGTCAGGTTAGCCTGGGTCAGGCGCTGGAACAACGTCTCTACATCTTTTAGATGTTCTTCCCAGGAGTCACTCCGTGTGATCAGGTCATCGATGTATGCACCCGTGTGTGGCAATCCGGCGATTGTAGACTGTATCATCCTTTGGAACGTGGCTGGGGCATTTTTCATGCCAAAGGGTAGGACTTCATACTGGTACAACCCAGATGGTGTGGCAAAAGCAGAGATGCTCTTGGCCCTCTCAGTTAAAGGCACACACCAATAACCCTTCAATAAATCAATCTTGGTCAGAAACTTTGCTTGCCCTACACTATCAGTACAATCATCAATCCTAGGTATTGGAAACACATCAGTTCTAGTTACAGCATTGACTTTGCGATAATCTGTACAGAATCTTGTACTTCCATCAGGTTTTGGAACTAGCACACAGGGTGAACTCCAATCGGAGTTGGAGGGTCTGATAATATCATGTTCTAACATGTACTCAACCTCTTTCTCAGCAATCTTTCTCTTTTCAGGATTCATCCGGTACGGATGCTGTTTAATTGGTTTGGCATCACCAACATCTACATCATGAGAGGCTATAGAAACTCTCTTTGGAACATCAGGAAACAGATCCTCATATTTCTTGATCAACCTCTCAAACTGATCTTTCTGTGAGGGTTCTAAGTGCTGGAGTTTTACATCAAGATTTTGCAACACTTCAGAATTTGACAATTTACATGAAAGAACTTCAGCTTTAATTCTAGGTTCATCATCTTGAAACTCCCCCTCATCTTCACACGTTTCGACCATTGGAGAATCTGAAATGACAGCTGCAACCCTAGCATTTCTGTCATGATAAGGCTTGAGCATGTTAATATGACACAATTGTTTAGGTTTTCTCCTATCTGGAGTCTTCACAATGTAATTGAGATCATTGAGTTTTGTCAGAATTTCATAAGGACCATGAAATCTAGCCTGCAATGGATTGGACTGCAAGGGAAACAACACAAGGACCTTGTCTCCTGGTTTAAACACACGGCTTCTAGCCTTATGATCATACTAAGTTTTCATTTTTCCCTGACTTGATTTCAAGTTCTCTTTGGCAAGGTCACAAGCTGCACGCAATCTTTCCTTGAACTTGCCAACATAGTCTAACAGACTGATATGCGGCTCTTTCTCTTGCCATTGTTCACTCAATAATAGCAAAGGTCCTCTCACTTCATGACCAAACACTAGCTCAAATGGACTGAATCCAGTAGACTCCTGCACTGCTTCTCTAGCTGCAAACAACAGCAAATGAACCCCTTCATCCCAGTCTTTCTCATGGTCATAACAATAAGTCCTCATCATTGTCTTGAGAGTGGAATGAAACCGCTCTAAGGCACCCTGACTTTCTGGATGATAGGCACTAGAAAGAATCTGCTTTGCACCTAGTTCATACACAACCTGCTGAAACAAACCAGAAGTGAAATTGCTACCTTGGTCTGACTGAATTTCCCTGGGAAGACCAAACAACGTGAAGATCTTTATCAAAGCCTTCGAGATTGCAGTTGCCTTGATGTTACGTAGAGGTATGGCTTCGGGGAATCTGGTAGATGCACACATGATTGTCAACAAGTACTGATTTCCAGATCTAGTCTTGGGTAATGGACCAACGCAATCAACAATGACCCTAGAGAATGGCTCCCCAAATGCTGGGATAGGCTGCAATGGAGCTACAGGTGGGTCTAACTGGTGTTTTCCAACTACCTGACAAGTGTGACAGGTTTTGCAAAAGTTGAAAACGTCTTTCCGAAGCCCAGGCCAAAAGAAGTGTTTCATGATCTTATCAACAGTCTTGTTAACACCAAGATGACCTCCTAAAGGTAAACTATGAGCCATTGTTAAGATCTCATTCCTATAGACCTTCGGAACAACAATTTGCCTGACCACTGCCCAATCTGCATTGGCAGGGATATCAGGAGGGCGCCACTTCCGCATCAACACACCATCCTTGAGATAATACCCAACTGGAACTGCGTCTATTTCTTTATCAGGAAGGGCTCTCCTCTTTAGTACACAAATTTCAGGATCATTAGTTTGCTCCTCAATCAACCGCTTTCTGGACAGAGACAAGTCTCCAGACACATCAGAATCACCAGACCCATCCGGCTGGCTAAATAGAGAACTGATAAAAGTATCTGATAAGTCCTCAAACGGAGAAACCATAGTAGGCCAATCAGAGTCATGAGGCGAACCACATGAGTCCTGACTTTTCAATGTACTGGACGGCACCACATCATCTTCTTCTTTAGCCTTCTTGGCCATAGCACCAGTCACTGCGCAAGAAGGATACAGAGATGGGTCCTCATCCCCATCTTCAGTGCTCGGCTGTAAAGTAAGATGTACAGGGGGAACTACTTTGCCCCCAGCCAGGTCATTGCCTAGCAACAGAGAAACACCCTTTATAGGTAGACTTGATATAAGTCCCACCTTTACCTGTCCTGTAACTAAATCTGACTTCAAGAATATAGAGCGCAGGGGTACAGATACAGTCCTCCCTTCAATACCTTGTACAAGTATGAAATCCCCTGAAGCAGTCTCATCACGTAACTCCAAGGAGTCCATCAACAAAAGTGACTGAGAAGCTCCGGTATCCCTTAGGATATATATGGGGACAGGAGTAGTATGCTCATTCAGAGCCACAAATCCCTCTGACACAAATGGAAGAAATTCCTCCCTCAGAAAGTCAGCTGTATCAGGCTTTTTAGCCCCACAAGAAGCAGGCAATTTAGCAGATCGGTTATCTACTACAGGGGTTTCTAACCTTGTTTTCACAAAGGCATTTGGTTTGGTATCCTTTTCTTTTTCTTTCTTAGCTTTAAGGAACCAACAGTTAGTTGTAACATGACCAGATTTCTTGCAATAACTGCAAACTAGACCACTTTTGTCACTGTCAGCTTTCACACTTTGATCAGACCTGTTACTGGATTTCTGAGCACCATCACCAGATTTGTCTTTGCCTTTGGGTGAGGAATCTTGGGTATCACCATAACCCTTTTTCTGAAATTGGGACCATCTATCATTACTGCTAGACTGAAATTTGGACTTATATGTGAGAACATATTCATCTGCAAATTTGGCAGCTGATTGCAAATTCAGTGCTTGCTTCTCATTAAGGTAGGTCTTAACATCATCTTTAACACAGTTCTTGAATTCTTCAACTAACACCATCTCTTTTAGTGAGTTGAAATCATCCTTGACCTCCATAGAAGTACACCAGCGCTCAAAGCAAACCTGCTTTTCATTAGCAAATTCAACATAAGTCTGATTTTCAGATTTCTTCAGACCTCTGAATTTCTGTCGGTAAGCCTCTGGAACCAACTCATAAGCTCTCAAAATAACCTTTTTGACAACCTCATAATCAGAGGAATCATCTGCAGACAAAGCCGAATAGGCTTGTTGAGCTTTACCCTTGAGGACAGTTTGCAACATCAGAGGCCAGTGTTCCTTTGGCCACTGGCAACTCTTTGCTACCTTTTCAAAACACTGGAAATAGTTGTCAACATTCTTTTCCGAAAATGGAGGCACCAGTTTTACCTCCTGACTGGCACAAAATTTATTTTTAGTTTCAATTTTAAGTTTTAGTTGCTCCATTTGGAGTCTTTCTTCTCTATCGAATTTCTCTAATTCAAAATCTCTCTGTCTCTGTCTCTCTCTTTCTGCTCTTTCCTCTTTCTCTCTCTCAAATTCTCTTTGTTTTTCTTTTTCTTCCCTCTCAAATTCTCTTTGTTTTTCTTTTTCCTCCCTTTCAATCTCTAGCATTTTTAATTTAAGTTCCATTTCTATATTTGGATTTTCCACTGGAAACTGTTCCAGATCTCCTGGTGCAAACACATTTTCATCAATGTAATATTCAACTATCTCTCGAGCCAGTCTTGCTTTTCGCATGGCTGGTTTTACCTCTGTCAGCTCCAACTGTCTGCAAATTTCTAGCAGTTCTGTCTTTTTAAAAGACTTCAAAACCCCTACGGTTGGTGATGCCAAGAAATCATCCATTGCTGTTGTCAATATATATGTATTCAATTAAAAAAAAATCAATTTTACAATTTGAAATGTTAGATTTTCAATAAATTACTCACAAAATGGTCTATGCCGGACTTGAGCCCCCAATTTGTTATGGTCCCAATTTGTTATTACATTTATAACACAACAGCAACAGCAAGGGATGACAAACACAGTTTTAACAACTAAAACACATTTAATTTTTAAACAAAGACAAAGACTAATAACAACCTACAACTAAAGACCAAGATTGATAAATAAGAAAAAACAGAAATAATTACAGTCCCTTTTGTTGGGGTGGCTTGGTGATGTCCTGGATGATGAAAAATGCCCAAACACAGGCAAAGAAATCCACAAAAGAAACGTCACAGGTCTTGATCAGAAATGACAGGTCTGCTCACATGTATCCTTCTTCTTGCAATTTCTCCTACTACTTTACTGTCTCAATTCTTTTCCTTATATACTCTTTTGCAGACCCCACCCACATTTAGACCTCTTTTTTTTTATTTTCTGAGACTTGCCCCAGACATGTCCAGGACATGTCTAAACATGACTCCAGTCTGAGCTTAACAAAAAAAGGTAAATACTGCCATCTAGTGGCCTATATTCACATTACAAATGGCAAAAAACATTTAGTCACAGGTATCTGGAACTGAACAATATGGTATTTTACTTCATGAATAAAACAACTAGTCAAGATCTACAAATTATTTTAATTTTACATACAGTTCTACATCTGTGTAGTAATCCTGACCACCTGAACTGAGTCACCACACCATACAAACTAAAGTGTGAGCTATTAAAGGAGAAGGTTAAATGATCCCCCTGCCTTGTAAATGAATAAAACGTATAAAAATACATAAAAGTTGTGGCAGTGCCACAAAATCAAAAAATCTTTTGTCCTGAAGCTGCTGACTTATATTGCACAATGTTCAGTGTCTTTTAAATATTTTTCACAGTATGAATTTTTCAGGGTGCAAAAGTGTCTGAAGCAGCATTTTACATGAATTAGGCTAACTCATTGTTTAATTTGCTCCTGAAACTTGGCATCTTTTAGACTTCACAAGTGCATCAACATCAGGTGTCAGATCCTGAGTAGCAACCAATTTCAGAATGTCATTTAAGTGCTTGTGTGTGAGCCTTGAGCGCAGCTTTGTTTTATTGATACTCATTACAGAGAAAACTTGTTCTCAAAGGTATTGTCCTAAACATGCACAAAACTTTTGCAGGCAGGGCTGTCAATTTGGTGTACCCTGGCAAGAGATACTGATAAAATGTGTCCAAGCCCGCCGAGGCAAATTTGTCCTTCAAATCTGACTCACACTACAAATAAATTATTTCAAGTCGGATGTCGACGGGCACATCAGAAGCCTTGACTGTGAATGGCGAGCGGAAAACTGCGAACTCTGTCTCAAGTTCGCCAAAGACCTGAAACCTTTGCTCAAACTCCCGCAGTAATCCCGTAATCTTGTTTTTGTACCGACTCATGTCAGCACTAACTCCGGTCGCACGCACATCTCTTAGACGAGGAAAATGAGCAAGATCGCCACTTGACAGCTGTCTCTCCCACAAAGTCAGCTTAAACTAGAACGCGCGTATGCTGTCATAATACTGTGTGACAACTTTTTTGTGGCCTTGAAACATTTTGTTCAAATTATTCAAGTGCTCTGTAATATCCACCATAAATGCAAAGTCCTGCAATCATTCTGGGGATTTAAATACTAACAATGGTTTGCCCTTTTTCTCCATGAACTGTCCAATTTCCTCTCGTAGATCAAAAAAACGCTTCAGCACGGCACCTCGGCTTAACCACCTTACCTCAGGGTGGTATGGCAGTCCATAGGTAATGTCTTTAGCACTAAGAAGGCTGTCAAACTGACGGTGATTTAAAACCTCTGGCTTGAATGAAATTAACTGTTCGGACAACCACTTCCATGACGTGATTCATTTTTAACGACTTGCAACACAATGCCTCCTGGTGCAAAATACAGTGAAATGTCCAAAAATTATGTCCTCCATTTGCGGCCTGTACTTTCTCTCTGAATTTTGTCACAACACCTGCTTTTTTCCCGATCATTGATGGCGCGCCATCTGTAGCCAGGCTGACAGCGTGGGCCCAGTCCACTCCGACCCCAACGAGAGAGTTGAAAATGTCGACTGCTGTTGTGGTGTCCATCATGGGCACCAACTCAAGGAACTCCTCGGTGACGGTCAAAGTCTCATCAAGACCACGAACGAATATGGCAAGTTGCGCAACATCTGTAGTGTCCGTGCTCTCATCAATTGCGACCGAAAATGCAACAAATGACTTGACTTTCTGCTTCAATTGGTTGTCCAAATCTATCGAAAGATCTGAAATGCTACCTGCCACAGTGTTTCTCGTCAGACTCATGAGCCTGTCGCTTTTCAGGACACACTATTTCTGCAGCCTTCAGCATGCACCCTCACAGTATGGCTTTGATGCTGATGCTATTTTGCGTGCAATAAGGCAGCTAGCTTTCACTGCTGCGTCACTGATCTCTCGGCTATGAGTGAAAACAGACTGTTGTTTCCTCAGACCTGCTAACAATTCATTAACCTTATTTCTTCTCCGTTGTCCTTGCAAGCTGTTGTATTTTTCGCCATGATTAGTCTCATAGTGGCGCCAAATATTATATTCTTTTAGCACTAAAACTGGCTGCGAGCACACCAAGCACACAGATTAACCTCCGTGAATAAATTGGAAAGGGTCCATTTTTCTTGGAAAACTCTACACTCCGAGTCCACTTTTCTCCTTTTAGAGAAAGCCATTTTGAGAAATGCGGGTGCCACAGAGTGTAATTTTAACAGCGAAAAAAAAAAAGTGCGACACCCAGTGGACAAATTAAGACTGGCAGTTACTTTAATTGAAAAATTGTAGTTAATGTTTTTTCTGTAATTTTTAATAATTACAAAGTCATCCTACGGGCCGGATTGGATCCTCGAGCCGTATGTTTGACACCCCTGCTCTAAGGCAACAGTGATGAGCTCTCTTAAACACTGATACTCAGGTACAGCATCAAAGTTTCAAATAGTGAATCAGTAGACACAGCATGCTTTCCAAATATCAGTGCTGTGGTAAATGCTGGGGCAAATGCTGGGGCAAGGCGCAACGGAAAGTATCCCTGATCCAGAAATCCCTTGGCCAATATTCTTCCCACAGCTTTCCACTCTTCCTCCTGCCATTTTGGTGTGGATGGCACCCTCATTTCCACCCCCTCTGCTGCAGAATCCAAAAACTCTGTCCAAAAAGCAGCATAGGCATCTCTGGACACACCATCTGCGCCTGTACCCCTTTCATTAATAAAAGCAAACTTTAAAAGGTACTTCAAAATCGCCTCATCTTTGAACTGACAAATCATTTGCGCTAAGAGATTTACTCTGTGAGGTTTAAGACTAACAATGTTGGTCAAAGCCTGCATCAAAACTTGAGTAGTCATCAGTATGTTGATCATGGTCCCCTGACACAGGGGTGGATGTGGAGGGGGCACTGTTGATGACTTCCTCAACTGGAGTGAAAACTGGGACAGCGTCATCCAGCTGAATCTCTGAGGGTGGGTCATTATGTGCATCACCACCTGAATGGAGACCATAGTCAACACAATCTCCTAAGACAGGAGTGGATGTGAACAGGGCAGCACTGAAGACTTCATTTGTTGGTGTCAAGACTGGAACAGCGGCATTCAGTTGGAGCTCTGAGAGTTGGTCACAGTGTGCACTTGAATGGACAACATGGTCAATATCATCTGCTAAGACAGGAGAGCTTGTAGTAAATGCAACACTGATAGTATCCTCAGTGGGGAAAAAAAAGTGGAACAGTGTAATCCAACTGGCTTGCAGAGGATACATCTAAAAGGCCACCAATCATCACCTCTGAATTATCAGGCTCAGAGGAGAGATCAAAAACATTTGAGTCTTCAGCTGTACCAGATTGTTCTCTTTGTGTGTGAGGAACCGTTCAGGAACCACTCACGAGAGACAGCAATCCAAAAAACGTATGCCTTTATTGGAGTCCGAGTCAAAGCCAGAAAACACAGGAATTGCCAAGCCATAATACAAAATCCAAAAACAGTATCGACTAGACAGGCCGGGGTCAGAACCAGTAAAACAGATGAGCAGAGGTACAAAAACGATAGGCAAAAAGTCGTAGTCGATAGGCAAAGCCAATGGTCATACACAGGACATCCAAACACAGAACTTGTGGTCATACAAAAATAGGTCGAAATCCAGAAATACAAAAATAATACAAAAAGGGCAATGGCAAGAATCAAGGTCGGACTATCCAGTAGAAGAGAAACAATAATCAATGGCATACGAGGAGCTCTGCACAAAGAAATATTGATCAACGTTCTGACAAGAGCTGTGAGTGAAAAGACTCCTAATATACACACAGGAATGGTCACATGCTATACAGAGATCAGCTGTGGGGAATGAGGCTAATTACACTGGGAGAATCACATGAGGGAAACCATTACCACGAAAATTGAATACAGAAAAAATACGAACGGGAATCACACAGACAGCCTATAACATTTAAACAGCTCCGGTCCAGGAGTTCTACGTGCACAGATAACAAGAGCAGGAAAGTAATTGAGCACGTACAAGAGATTCTCGCTGAAACTCAGGGAGAGCAAAGCGAAAGACAAGGGGCGGAGAATACAACAGGGCGATTGCGGAGAGGTAATTAGTCTATTAGTAGCGGTGCAGCTTTACAACTTAAACTAGAGTGCTCATTAGTAATTTAGTAATCAAATATATACATGGTTAGTTGTGTTAGACTATAATACAAAATACGAATGTTAGTCTAGTTAGTAATCAGAACAGAAGGGTGAAGGAAGAAAACGAGATACGAAGGAATATTTTTAAACACCGGACTTCATTTAAATCACCCGAATTCAGTGAGCACGCAGACAGGGAATACGGACTAAACCAACTAGATCACAAGACAGGGGAGACAAGTGCAATGGAACTGAAACATGGAAAGAACCAAAAACCTGAATGTTACAAAAACCAAAAAGAATAAATAAAAGACAATACTCATGAACAGAAAACCAGCACATGAAACGATCAAAAAACCAGAACCATGACATTGTGGTTCATACAGTCCAGGCCTGGAAATATACGACGGCGGCGGCATTTGCTGCCGAATTCAATAGAATCGCCGCCGATTGTACTATTAAACGACGGCAACCTTTTGCCGGCAAAAAAATCTTGTTTGTCTTTCTTCTTCATCTCCATTCTTTGGAATCTTGTATAAAGTACAGTAATAACTGATTCGAGTGTGCCATCTAGTGATACAATATTGTAACTGCGTAAATAAAATAAATTTGCAGCCATGTCGGGAGCGACTAAACTACCTCAAGCGGCGTGTATCCCAGCATGCCTTGCGCGGTCCGAACTCTTCCGAAGATTCTCCCGTGAGATTGCGCGGACACGGGAAGTCTTCTTCTCCCGGGCGATCACCTTTTCCCCTATTTGATGTAAGCTAAGTAATTAGTTAATGTAAGCAATCAAAGTAAGAAATCATGTAAGATATCCTAAACGGTGAGCAATTTCCAAACCACTTTAGCCTGAATCCCCGTTTGGGATATTGAATTTGCCCTGTTTTTTGGGGTTTTTTGCACTGTCCTCTCATTGGTCTCTGTTTTTACAATATGAGATAATGATTAGCGAGCTAGTTAATGATTTTCAAGCCACATAATATCGGGGTATATAAGCCATTCCCAATCCAACAATAATCTGATTTAACATTGAATTTATCATTGGTCATTTTAATGATCACTTAATTGATTACAGTGGCGTCGCCAGCGGGGTGGCTAAGACACGTCCCTTTCTGACTGCAATTAACGTTAGTAGTTCTCAATCATTTTCCTTCATTGACGCGTTTTCCAATGATCGTTACTGACAACCGAAGAGACTGTTTCTCTCCATGTGTGATCTATCAGCAATTAAATCATGGGCTAAATTCAGTACTGTTGCCGAACAAGAACAGAGAATCGGTCTTTGTCAGGTGACGTAATGCTTGCGACAGCCACAGTGCATTGTGGGTCGAATCGCCATTTTGGAGGGTCACTCGTAAACAACTCAACAGTGAGCATCGTCTCTTCGTGCGACATTATCTTTGATATAATGGGACACTCGTGTTGTGTGTTAGGCTGCCATAGTAAGTCACACGACAGAAATGGCAGAAAAGTTGAAAATGGCAGAAAACTCAAAATGGCGCTGGGAGGGCGTGTCCGCTTGTTAGCATACGTCACTGACAAAGACCGATTGGGCCGAGAGCACTCCACAGTTAACAGGTGCTGCGTGTTCCCCAATTACGTAAGACGACAGTCATTGTTGTCTTACCTAATCGGGGAGAACAAGCAGCACCTGTTAAGTGTGGAGCGATCTCGGAATGAACCTTTTGTTAATTATGAAAATGAATGAGAACAGGTCAGGACTAATAATTGTTTTAAACCGAAGTTTTGGGCAACCCAATTCTCTTTATTTAGAACTCGATGATTTGTCATGAGAGGGACGAGAGAATCTTCGGAAGACTCCGGACCGCGCAAGGTATGCTGGGGTACACGCTGCTTGAGGCAGTTTAGTCGCTCCCCTCCATGTCCGCTGACATCAACATCTGCACAAAGCGGCTAAGATACCCCACGAACACCGTTGCTCTACTCGAACGCGCCATATGCAGATAATCCCTAAATGAGGAATTACATTCATATTTTAATGTGTAACGTGTAACGAAGTGGTCTGTGTCAAAGTAACAAAGTGAGAGTATATTTTTTCTCTTTTAAATGTAGTAGAGTAAAAGTCCCAGTTCAAAGAAAAAAAAAATCAAGTAAACTACAAATCCTCAAAAAAAAAAAAAAAAAACGACTTAAGTTTGCAACGAAGCACATGTACCCCTCTATATGATGATGTATTCCAAGTCCCTTCATTGTACCCGTTTTCTCTTGTAACGGTTGCGAGATTCAATAGGAAGATTAACCTTATACTCAGTAGACGACCCGGTACCGACCCAAATGCCGTTGAACAGTAAACGAATTGGAACGCAACCCATCTTGAAATAACATAGTAACAGCACATATCATTGGAAAGCTGAGAGTCTTGGGAATATATACAAACATAACTTGTTTTTTTCGCTAAAACAGTCAAATTGAAATGTCATGTTTCAAAACACCCCCGAAACTCCCCCTTGAATCGCGTCATCCTACCTTTAAACCGATGTTTACATCCGAAGCCTGTATTCGACCCTGGCATGCTTGGGCTTTAAATGTCTGTAAGAACCCAGCAAATTCGAATATCCACCGTGTGTTGCTGATATTACGTATGGTAGATGCATTATCCAACTCAAACAAAACAGTGTCGAGTTACAATCGGTGTCGAGTTACAAGTCTTGAAAGCCGATGGGTGCATCTCAAAGCGTATAGGCAGCATCCTTCGAAGGCTGCATTTTTAGGGACCGTCTCTTACGTCCATCCTCTAAACTGACATATAGGGAAAGAGACAAGGTTAAATTTAGGGTCCAGGTTTAGATTTAGGTCCAGGGGTTAGAGTTATGGTTAAAGTTAGGGAAACCAGCGGTGACTCGCTTAAAAGAAAGCAGTTTAACGGAGATGATATGGCGTTACGTTAGTTTGGCGGATGGAAGTGACGACCCCCAAAAATGCAGCCTTCAAAGGATGCAGCCTCGGCTTTGAGATTCACCTAATGAGTCTCGCATACTTGAAATCACACTAACTTTCTTTGATTGACGGTTGCACCGTCATATCACAAGCTACGAAGATGGGACCAATATGTCCTTGTAGCCAATAAGGAGAACTTTACAACAAGTTATAGCAATTCCCCTCACTCTCTCAGAAAACCTGGGAAATTGAGTGCGTATTTCTCATTGAACGCCAGTGCGTAAAGAAGCTCTATTATAGCAGGTCTTGCTCCTACGCAAAACTTTCGTATTTTGAGCAAAAATGCCTAAATGGCAGGAAAAACAAAACACACGGAGGAAGCAGGGGCAAAGGAAGAGGAAAGACAGAAAGTGATATTGAGGAAGAAATGAAAGAGATTGAAGAAAGTGAATCTCTGAGGATTCTGATTCTGATAGATCTCTTGGAAGGGAAGGACCCCGATTTTGAATGGTAAGTAGCCTAATCATAATGTCTATATAAACAAAATGATATAAACTATGCTTGTTTTTATCTTAACATAATTACAGTGCATAATGAGTATTTTCCAATGATGTGTAGCATGTTTGTGTAGAATGTAAATTGAGTTGGGAAGAGTTGGGAATTGCAGTAGTAGAACACAAAAATGCCGTGGAGAGCACTTCATCTCCACAGCATTTCTTTTTAGAAATGCTGCTGTAAGCAAATTGGGAATTTCCAAGCCTGCAGTCTGGCTGGCTTTTCTTGGTGCTCATCAGAATTGGTCTGTCTCTGCTGCTCTACTATAGTGACACCACACTTGTCCCTTTTTCTGTCCACTTCTGTGTCAGATGACTCTACGAAGCATGTTGTGCTAAGGTAGAACTGTAAAATCCCAAATTTTGACACTGTGTACAACTCACCAACAGTACTGCTCTCATCAAGCTGTGATTCCTTAAAGTCATAAATATCGCATTGGAAGTCTTCCCATTTTCCTTTTTTCGATTCACCACCACCACCGCATGTGACAAAATGTCTGTTTTGGTTGAATTCTTGGATACGTTAAGTTCCCTGGTGCCACCACCAGAACGCTTCCTCATTTGTTTTCCCTCATGGATCCACCCCAATTCAATTTTTCTTGAACTCCTAACAGCATTTTTAGAGCGACCACGGCTTGTTTTTTTTTTATGCTCTTGGCAGGCCAGGGTTTCTGTTCAGACTCTTCTTGAGTTGCTGTTGCTGTCCTTAGTTTCTTTCAAAGTTTTTCAAGAAGGGACATCCTTGAACTATTGTCTTTTTGTTTTTCTTTGTCCAGACTGTATCGCCTCAGAGCAATCCTGTCCCCATAAACTGGTATATAGCGTGCAAGGTAGGCATCTTCTATTGCGATGAGTCAATCTGTGAAGAAACATAAAAAATATCAGCTAACTTCATATGAACTGCCAGTTAATTTGTACCTGAGTATCAGTATACTGTTATATACTAGGGCTGAACAATTCATTGACATTTACTTTTGTAATTGAAATCGCAATATGAACCTCTGCAATTCTCTAAGCATGTTAGAGTAAACATTGTGATTCTGCAGTGACGTCCTGGCCAACCTCATCCTCTCCTCTCCTCCCCTCTCCTCCACCTCTCCATCTTAACTTCCTCCTACACCACCTCCTCTGCTTCTCCCCTCCTCCTGTCTTTCTTTACCTCTTCCTCTCCTCCTCATCTCCTGTTCCAGGACAGAGATGGTCTGATCTAAAATCATATTTGACATATAAGACAGTTTGCAGGGATCTGTTTGGTACATACCATACATATATACTTCAATAATACATATTTCAATTAAATTTTACAAATCATATTACATTTGGAATATCAGTCAAAATAACTGCAATTATATATTTTTTGTTTAAATTGTGCAGCCCAATTATATGCCAAATAACTGCAATGACTTTTTCACACTTTGTTTCAACATTGTCATTTCACAACTTTTACCAGCAAGAAATATTTAGCCACAGTAAGACACAATTAAGTTGTAAAACTACACAGTCCTGGATTATCAAGTGCTTCATTGAGTCAATACTTGTAGGCTATGGAAGCTTTTGTAATCATACAGGAGAATTTTGGATGTTCAGTAAAGCCATTTTTTTCTAGAACTCTAGAAATCTTCTCTCCATATTCAACAACTTAACCTCTTCTTAAAAGCTACAAAGAGTAATACAGACTTTTAGTCCACAGACTTTGTCAGCTCATAATGCAAATTTGTCCTAAGAACTTGTCAATGGCTAATAACGTTAATAATGCTAATATCTGGGTTCTTGCCATGAAAAGTGGAATTAACCTTACCTTGTCTTGTTGCATTCGGTCAATTTTCCTCTGCAACGCCTCGCTTTCGAAGAAAATCCCATAAATCATTGTCATGCGACGTTTGCTCTGCCATTTCCTCCTGGAAATACATGTTTTGTTGCTTCATCAAAAATCGTCAGTCTCCTTGTTAGCTACGCTACCTGTATGCTAGCTTAACAACAATAATAACTCGATCATGCATGTCAGCCATGTCAGCTTTTCTGTTGCCACGGTAACAACGTAACGTGGCATCTCATAATTACAAGATAAGGATCTCATAAATACGAGAAAAGATCTCGTAATTACGAGATAAGGTGTCTGATTTTTTTTTAATCCAGTGAATGCAATGCGCTTCTGTACGTCAATACACACACACACACAGCCAAGTTAGAAAACCTTGATAGACCATCTGCGAGCAGAATCACAGACCAGCACTTGTTTAACAGGACTGGGAGCTACCAGCCCTGTAAAACGAGGTGATGCCCAGCGCACAACAGTGAGGATGGTGAAACTTACCCACGTGAACGCCGGGAAGAGACTGCGGTACCTACGGCAGAGAGGGCTCGAGTTAGACCGGTGACATGTAGCAAGCAAACCCGAGGTGCAGATCCCAGCAATTTACAGCTTAGTCCATCAGTGCTTGTTGAGGAAAAATGTATCCGTGATGAAAAGGGTAGTCCGTAGCAAGATGCTAATTCCAACAGTCTTTAGGTAGAAATTCACAAAACAAAACACACAACAGCAAACCGGAGAGCAGCGGCAGCCACACGCGCCAGCGAACGGTCCCGGAAGTGAAGCACTGGTTGGAAGTTAGGACGATTCCGCGTGCAGAGCATGCTGTGATGTGAATAGAGGCCACTAGATGGCAGTATTTACCTTTCTTTTATTAAGCTCAGACTGGACCTAGGTTCAGACATGTCCTGGACATGTCTGGGGCAAGTCCCCGAAAATTAAAAAAAAGAGGTCTAAATGCGGGTGGGGTCTGCAAAAGAGTATATAAGGAAAAGAATTGAGACAGTAAAGTACACAGCAAATACAGCCGTGTTAAAAATATGGTGTTAGGGCTTTTCAGTGTGAAATGTTATGGTTTTAGTGTTAAGTCCATCACATCAGCACCACCTAGTGTTAGTACCCTGTTGAGCACAGTGTTGAACAAAATTTAACACTGAACACCACACCCGTGACATGTGGGTGGGCAGGTCTTGAACTTTTACGTTCTCCGCCATCTTTAGTTTGCGACTGGATGCGAAGAGGAGAGGATCAGCAGCTGGCGAAGCAAGGTAAATTTCTTAGACATTTAGCTGTTATTGTGTTAATTCATTATTTTGTGGTGTCAAACTTTACTTTGAAAAAGTTTAGCTAGCATAGGGGGAGACTACTAGGCATAACGGTGAATGACGAGAAGACCTCTCGACAGCAACGGTAGGTGTTATGTTAACGGGACCGGAGTCCTCGTTTGCTAGCTAAGAAAACGGCCAACAAACCGGCGCGTTGTTCGACCTGAAAATTCCGGGGTGCTCCGTGCTGGAAAACCTCGAGATATATCGGCACGCACAATGTCCCGTGCCCAAAAGCTTCGCGTGCGAAAAAGCCTCGTTTGCCCAGACGTCTCATAATGGGACGAGGCTTTTCGCGGCAAGGTTTTTCGGCACTGAACACCGGCGCTAATATGCCTCCTTTTATTGAACAAGTCTTTTATTAGTCTGAAATGTCGTCGCCGAGTGCAGGTGTATATACCTAATTATAATTAAATTATTTTTCTGTCCTGAATGCAGCCCATTATTTTGTCGATTTTAGATCGCACGGGGAAGAGAATCCGTCGCTTCGATTGCCACTTGATTATTCGTGAATTGAAAAACGCGTTAATAACGGAAACCCATCTAGAATTAGTCAGGATTAGTTATTTGCAAAAAAAAGGAGGGATATTAACCCCGGATTTTTCAGGTCCAACGACACGCCTACCAACAAATGAGCAGAAATAAATCATGTCGACATGAAAAGTAGTCTACAGCAGTATGTATTCATAAAAAACCCAGCGCACACTTATTTCAGTAAGTTATCCGTTTTTTGAGTACAGAAACTGTCGTGAATCCAACTGAATGGCCAGTAAATCATGTATATCAGCATTTAGCTGCAAGAGCACAGAAACGTTACACATATTTATAAGGACAACACAACTGATAAGACTGCCAGGTCACTTCATTAAAAGATTTTCTGCTGTTTCTGGTAACTGAGGTATCGGAAATTTTTTCCTCGCTGATGCTTCTAAGCTCCTGAACCTGCTCTCGGAGATTTGAACTTGACTGAGCACTGGCGTGAACTGAGGAGGGAGGGGGAGGGGGCTGTCTGCAGCGCGTGCATGTGCACTGTTTGACGTCTGTCAGACACCATCCTGGCTCTAATTGGTTCTTATTGGTCGCTCCAAACGATTCTTTTAAATTGCAGTATGAGCATTAGGTGGGTTTAAAGGAGCCTTTTTTAATTACAGAGTACTAGTTTTATGTAATACTGTCTGTACACAGTGACAGTTTTAGCAAAAATGACAAAAAGTTACTTTTCTAAAAGTTACCAACTGCAGCTTTAATGGTGTGGTCACAGACGGCAGTCACGTCTAGTTGCCACCACAATAATAGCGATGTGGTTGCAGAAAATCAAAGAGATACCGATGACTACAAGGGTAAGTTCAGGACTTGTTTACAAGTTAGTCAGTGCCTATTAATCAGGGCTTCACTTTAGTTTGTGTGGTGATGTCAGCATTAATACACGTAAGTAGAAATGCAAGTAGAACCCCACAAACTGTTTGAATCATAAATAAGTAAAATACTGCATTGTTCTGTTCCAAAACGCACACAAGACTAAAACTGTTGTGCCTTTGTAGATCTACTGTGATGTGTCAACTGCAGTGCACATGTAATGACCTTAGAATGACTGAATATAGAAATACTAAGGCATAATATTGTTGAAATTGCACTTTTTTTTTCTTAAGACATGTCAGCAGCTCATAACCTGTTTTGTAAATGGTTAGGTAATTAAATGTGAAACTATTCAGAATGTACTTTTTAGAATGTACAGATGTAAAATTTAATTTGCTATGTTACAGAAATTTAAATTTTCAACTATGTATTGTACAGATCTACGTTGTTTGAGAATGCTGGTTCAGGTGGAGTGGAAGGGAGTCCTGAAATGGGTCCGAATACCAATGAAGGATGACTTCTACGATTTCTTCCAATTCATTCAAGATGGTAGGAGCTGCACACTTTTTAATGCATCAAAGTAATGGGAAGAGAACAAAAATAATGCGATAAGAGCTAATAGTCAGTCTGTGATGGTGTGGGGCAATAGTAATGTCACATGATGCATTGCATGTACATTAATATCCATGCTTGTCCATGTGTTTTTGCTCTTAGTTGCAGTGAAATTTGACTTTCCAAGTGGAAGCCATGTAAACCTGAAGGACTCCTCAGGAGTTGATGTAGAAGCTGACATTTTTGATGAACTAGTGAGAGGTGCTGCAGTATCTTTCAAGGTGTTCACTGAGGAACCCTGTGGTACTGAAGACCACTCTGGTTAGAAACAGGAACACCCCTCTACATTATACATTTTACAGTTAGTGCATCTAGCTGACAGTTTTATCCGAAGTCACAACTTGCAGTATGTACATTTTGACAGTTGGAAGAGAAATGAAAGTATGATGCGCTGCAGTTGTTGTACAGCCAATCTGCAGGACCGGCCACTGTGGTTAGGTTTCCATGATGCAATAGATATCTCAAATAGATGTGTGTCTGAAGCTCTGTTTTCCCTCCTTTATCACCATAGCTGAGAATAAGGTCCTTGAGATTTCCTTCTGCTCAGATGAGGGGGCGTCCTCATCAGTTGAGTCAACAAGTTCCTCAGCAAGTTCTGCAAAATCCACATCAAGCGGCTCCACTGTCATTTTAGAGAGCACTAAAACATGGAAAAGGAAACTGAAAGAAGGACCACTGGATACTAATGTGGCAAAAGATGTGAGTTCATATGTTGCTGGTAAAATTTAAGACATTTTCAAAATACATCAGGTTTACATGTGATGTTTGTATGGAAAGTGCTATAAAGTCTGACATCTGTATTGCAGACAGTCCACGTCGCCCTGCATCAAAAACCAGGGGGGGAAGACATATTGAAAGAATACAGCAAAACCAAAAGCCTTTCTGATCAAACAAGAAGGAAACTCGTCAACATTTTGGTTGCAGATATGGTGGAGACTCATGGGTAAGTGACCACTAAAATAAATCTACTTCATGAATTGGCAAGTATTTCAGTTTATCTTGTGTTCTCAACTATTTTACAGGTCATACTTAAAATCTTTTTCTTTACCTTTCACACAGATTATTTTGAAATTCTTTGAACTGTAACTCAAACTGACTTTGCCATGTCTGCTGTGTTTTGTTATGTTGTAGGAGGATCCCACCAGTCATTGTCCGCGTTACCTATGCCCCTGGCATTGTCACTCTTTTCCCCACTTTGAAGGATCTGTCTTCACCAACTGGTTATGTGAGTTGTGTAGCAGGCATTTAATTCATTTAGTGTGTGTTAGTAACCCCTCATTTTGTATTCGTCTCTTAATTTGATTAATTAGATCCAACCCGTAACTTCACAATGAACTACACTGAAAAGAGTTCTACTGCTGGGTTTGTTAATTTTTTGCCTCAAGTTTAGTATTAACTGTCTTGTCGGTTTTGTTGGTCATCTTGCTTTACAGGAACAGTTCTTCGATCCTCATAGTGGACAGGGTTACCTGGGCTATAGACTGAAAACAGTGCAGCGCAACATGATAAGTGACTCCAAATACGGCCGGAGGAACAAGTGTACTCGTCAAGATGGCCCTAAGACTCAGCGCGAGACCTCTGTCAGAGCAGCTCTCAGGCGATGAATGCAGAGAAGCTGTGTCCGTGATGAAGCATTCAGTGGACCAATCTGTTGTCAAGGAGAAAATGAAGGCAACATTCAAGCACCGCCAGAGTATGGTGCATGACGAAGACAAGTCTGCACTCGTCCTGGATCACTTCCCCCGGTTTTTGGATATGCCTGGCTTGGTAAGTACAATGGAGACCATTTGGATGCACTTAAAGTATCCAATCAATCAATGGATATTTAGATGTGTTGGAGTTTTTTGTGATAAAGCATTTTAATGTGTTGTGAGTTGTTTTGAAATGAGAATGAAATTGAGCTGCCAATGTATGGTAATTCTGTGAGAGCCATTCAATGTTATGGCAACCTAATATGACTTTTTTCATTTTAGATATATCACCATGAAGTTTTGCCAGGTTATTTATACTCAAATGAGTATTTCTTTCTTAAACATTTTTCTTAAAATTTGCAAATTGGGTTGTATCTAATTACATATTTGAATATAATTTACAACCATATATCTGGACAATGAATAAAATAGGGCCTTCTTTTTGTCACTTAATTCTGTCAAGATAATAGAAAGCAAAGTTTTTACAGAACAGTTTGATTTTTTTTTGTATCATTTCAGGAATTAAATAATACTGTATGCAGGCATTATATGTGTATTCAGCATGTGTATTGTACACATGCACACTACATACTCAACCGCTGTGTTGAGCTGCCATGGGTTAACATAGCAAACTCGAAGTAGTTCGCATTGTGATTGTTACTTTGTACAAAAAAGGATTTGAGTAGCTGTTTGTGTAGACCTCTGTTTTTTCGTATTGTCCTGCACCAGCGGAAGGCAGATGTGCTTATAGGAACCTTACATTTTCTTTAAATTGAGCATCATGTTTTAACATTATTTCTGTGTGCTAGATTGACCAAGACTTCAAGTTAATCTTTGGAGAAGACATCTCTTGCAAGTTCATAGCGAAATGGCCTACATTCTACAAGCCCAGGGTCATCACTGCATCCAAAGACCTTCGCCCTGGTACTGTGGATGACCTTCTATCTCCTCAGGAGGAATCTGATAATTATGGTAAGAGTGTGTGGATATTTCTGTGTTGACCATGTTCATATGTGTCTATTAGCTATGACTATATTCATGGGCTGTGGATGTCGTCCTTCTAATCCACTAGGATGGGACAGTGACTTAGCAGCTCTCCTCCTGCTTGTCCATCTCTTGCCTCCAACTGCCAAAGGAAAGAAGATGGGAAAAGTCAGTGCCAGGGATGCTGCTGACCGTGTTATGAAGTTTGTGAAGGTATGCTCCGGACATGGATAATGAATGAATGTTGCTTTGCCCTTAACACATCACAATGATTTCTTGGTCAGTTGTGTACCCCTCCCCAGAGATACTATGTGTGTTTACTTATAAACATATTTAGTCCAGCTACAGGAAAGTGGATTTTTTTTGCTGAATCCTGAATGTGAGCAAACGCAAAACATTACAACAACTTTTGCTTTCTAAAGGTGGGGACAAGCATGGATACGTTCCTCGGCAGGTCTGGATCAACACAGCCCTTTCTCCTTGGCGTTGGAGAAAAGAAGAGCAGTATCCACAAGTTCTATGTCATCCTAGACCAGAAGGCCATTCCGTGTGAGGCGCAAACAGCTGTGGCAGCCTTTGACGAACTGTTTAAAGCACACTTCGTGTTTGCAGTGTCATATGATGAGGCCTTGTTCAACTTTTACACCTTTATTCAAACTACAGTGTACGGCATCGATGTGGGAACTGCCAGGGAGAGTCCAAGAGTGAAGGAAATCAGAGTGAGACTTCACAACATTAAGATGTAGTCATTTTCACATGCTACATTTGTAAGGCACAGCACAGCACTAGTTCTGCTTTTTTTCAACATTTGAAGTTTAGTCATGCTTTGTACCCTGGCCGTTCTCCGCGTTTGAAATGTGGCGAACGTGGGTGTTCATCTGTTTTTTACACATATTGTGGGTTCAATAAACATTTACTGAGAGTACATGGAGATGCTGAAGCTTCTGATGCTGTAGTCTATAATGCTGTAGCTTCAGGTTCTACTGATAATTTGGACACTGTTGATAATGTTTCTAGTTCACTGCCAAGTACAGTTTCTGTTAAAAAAAGGCAGTTACTAGACATGTGTAGCTCAATTATCGCCCAAGTCCAGGCATCTGGAGTCCCTGACAGTACCGTTCAGTGTTTCACTAGTTCAATGGAGGAACTTGTCAAAGATGTCCATGTTCAAGCACAGGATGCTGTTCTTAAATGCCTTTCAACAGAGGTGACTGAACAAACCTTAGATAAAGTTAAAGACTGTTTTGAGCAGCTTGAAAATCCATTCGCACTCCTCAATACTGAAACCAAGAGGCAAAGACATTTTGAAAAAAAACGGAAAATTGTTGAACCAGTGGAGCATGTTCTTGGTGTGCATTATGATTTGCGCAAAGATAGAACTGGTCTATACAGTCAAGTTCCAGTCAATGACAAATTCGTGTATGTGCCCATTTTGGGAACTCTTGAGTCAATGTTTACCAACCAGGAGTTCTGCAACTGTTTCCAGCAAGTGAAACTTCATGAAGATGGCATTTTCAGAGACATTAATGATGGTTCTTACTTTAGAAATCATCCATTATTTGCTCACCAAGAACATGCTCTCCAGATTCAACTCTATTATGATGACTTCGAAACAGCCAATCCACTTGGCTTTAAAAAAGGGATACATAAACTTGGTTGTTTTTATTTCATTCTAAGAAATTTACCAACGAAGCTCAATTCGGTGTTAATGAACATTCATCTTGTGGCACTTTTTCATTCTGAAGACTTGAAGAAGTATGGTTTTGGTCCAATCCTACAGCCTCTTGTTAAAGATTTAAAGGTTTTGGAGACACAGGGAATCCAGGTGCCCTTTATAGATACTCCTTTGAAGGGGTCGGTTATTCAGGTCACTGGCGATAATTTAGCTTTACATGGCCTTTTTGGAATGGTCGAGTCATTCAGTGCAACATATTGTTGTCGTTTTTCTTTGACAGACAAAACTTCATTGCAATCAGTCTTTAGTGAGGATGACTCCGACATCGTTTTTCGCACAAGGCATCTGTATAAAGAACACTGTGATGCCGTGGCACAGAATACTGCCCTCGTCCACTCATTTGGTGTTGAACGAACATGTCCCTTAAATGAGCTGCAGTTCTTCCATGGCTCAGACAATTTTGGTGTTGATATAATGCATGACCTGCTAGAGGGTGTTGTGCAATACGAGTTAAAGCTTGTTTTTCAGTGTTTGGTGAAGGATTCTTTGTGCACAGTACAGACCCTTTCAGAAAGGATAGAGTTTTAACTATGGATACAGTGAGCGGAAGAATAGACCAGGTGCAGTGAAAGTGGAAGATGGGAGCAACGACCTCGGCCTCAATGCCATTCAGTCATGATGCCTCCTACGGAATACTCCCTTGATGTTTGGAGATCTAGTTGACCACAGCAAGAGTTACTGGAATGTGATTCTACTATTGATTCAGATCTGTAACATTGTATTTTCGCCTATTATAACAAATGGGAACAAATTTTTTGAAGCACTTAATTTCTGACCATCACAAACTATTTAAATCTGTATTTGCAGATAAGAGACTGATCCCAAAGCATCATCTAATGATTCACTATCCCAGATGTATCAGAAAAATAGGTCCACTTATACACATTTGGTGTATGAGGTTCGAAGGAAAACACAATTTCTTTAAGAGGTCTGTAAAGAATTTTAAAAACACAACTAAAACATTAGTAAAGAAACATCAAAATCAATTGGCCTTTCATTGGGAGAATTTTTATTTTCAAAGATTTACATTTGGTCCCCTTAAAGATGCACTAATTGACAAACTAGACGGCAGTGAGGCCTTGAAGGCTTGTGAAACTTTGAATGCATCTAGTGTCTCCACAACACCTTGGGTGAAAAACTATGGAACCGAGTACCATATTGGAATGTTTGTTTGCACTAGTGTTGAAAATGAAATGCCTGTTTTCAATAAGATTATCAATATCATTATCGCGGATGACAAAGCATTGCTTTTGATGGCCAAAGTCGATACATTGTATTTTGATGATCATTTGAATGCTTTCAGCATTGATGAGGTGGATGATGTGTTCAGTGTCATTTATGTGTCTGAGTTGGTTTATTATAGACCTTATGACAGGCAGTTTTCAACTGAGAATGATGAGAGGACATACATTGTTCCCTTCTGTAGTTTTGTCTGAGCTGCTCTGAAGTTATTTTATTGCAGATGTTGCAATATGATGGAAAGCAAAGTGCTAAGTGTGTGGCCAATAAAGCTTTAATGAGTTTAAAGGTTTATTGTTTTATTTCTGTCTTCATTTTTCTTTCATCTAGACCAAGTTGTAGGTGGGGGGTATTATTTACACCCATTAGTGTTATGGATAATTTTTAACACCAAATTTGTGTTAATTTAACACTCCACATTGTAAGGATTAACACTAAATGGGTGTTGTATTGTAAAAATAAGTCTTACTTTTTAACACTGTATTTCAACACCAACACCAGTGTAGTGTCAATACAACACCCGTTTAGTGTTAAATTTTACAATATGGGGTGTTAAATTAACACAAATTTGGGTGTTAATTTATTAACACTTGCGACAGTGTTAAATTAACACTCTACAGTGTGGATGCATATAGACACTCTGCCGGTGTTAAAATTGACACTGGGGGTGTTAATTTAACAATAGTAATTTTACTGTGTAGTAGGAGAAATTGCAAGAAGAAGGATACATGTGACCAGACCTGTCATTTCTGTTCAGGACCTGTGAAGTTTCTTTTGTGGATTTTTGCCTGTGTTTGAGCATTTTCTTCATCCAGGACATCACCAAGCCACCCCACAACAAGGGACTGTAAATATTTCTGTTTGTAGTATTCAATCTTGGTCTTTAGCATAGTTAGTTGTTATTAGTCTTTGTCTGTTAATTAAATGTGTTTAAGTTTTAAATTGTGTCTGTCATCCCTTGCTGTTGCTGTTGTGTGTAAATGTAATAACAAATTGGGGCCATAAAAAATTGGGGGCTCAAGATCCGGGATAGACCATTGTGTGAGTAATTTATTGAAAATCTAACATTTCAAATTGTAAAATTGATTATTTTTAATTGAATACATATATATAGATCAACAGCAATGGATGATTTCTTGGCATCACCAACTGTAGGGGTTTTGAAGTCTTTTAAAAAGACAGAACTGCTAGAAATTTGCAGACAGTTAGAGCTGACAGAGGTAAAACCAGCCATGCGAAAAGCAAGACTGGCTAGAGAGATAGTTGAATATTACATTGATGAAAATGTGTTTGCACCAGGAGATCTGGAACAGTTTCCAGTGGAAAATCCAAATATAGAAATGGAACTTAAATTAAAAATGCTAGAGATTGAAAGGGAGGAAAGAGAAAAAGAAAGGGAGGAAAAAGAGAAACAAAAGAGAAACAAAGAGAATTTGAGAGGGAAGAAAAAGAGAAACAAAGAGAATTTGAGTAAGAAAAATTTGCAAGACAGAGAGATTTTGAATTAGAGAAATTCGATAGAGAAGAAAGACTCCAAATGGAGCAACTAAAAATTAAAATTCAAACTGAAAATAAATTTCGGGCTAGCCAGGAGGTAAAATTGGTGCCTCCATTTTCGGAAAAGGATGTTGACAACTATTTCCAGTGTTTTGAAAAGGTAGCAAAGAGTTGCCAGTGGCCAAAGGCACACTGGCCTCTGATGTTGCAAACTGTCCTCAAGGGTAAAGCTCAACAAGCCTATTCGGCCTTGTCTGCCGATGATTCCACTGATTATGAGGTTGTCAAAAAGGTTATTTTGAGAGCTTATGAGTTGGTTCCAGAGGCTTACCGACAGAAATTCAGAGGTCTGAAGAAATCTGAAAATCAGACTTATGTGGAATTTGCTAATGAGAAGAAAGTTTGCTTTGACCGCTGGTGTACTTCTGTGGAGGTCAAGGATGATTTCAACTCACTAAAAGAGATGGTGTTAGTTGAAGAATTCAAGAACTGTGTTAAGGATGATGTTAAGACCTACCTTAATGAGAAGCAAGCACTGAATTTGCAATCAGCTGCCAAATTTGCAGATGAATATGTTCTCACACATACGACCAAATTTCAGTCTAGCAGTAACAATAGATGGTCCCAATTTCAGAAAAAGGGTTACGGTGATACCCAAGATTCCTCACCCAAAGACAAATCTGGTGATGGTGCTCAAAAATCCAGTAACAGGTCTGATCAAAGTGTGAAAGCTGACAGTAACAAAAGTGGTCTAGTTTGCAGTTATTGTGGTGCCGTCCAGCACATTGAATAGTCAGGACTCAGGTGGTTCGCCTCATGACTCTGATTGGCCTACTATGGTTTCTCCGTTTGAGGACTTATCAGATACTTTTATCAGTTCTCTATTCAGCCAGCCGGATGGGTCTGGTGATTCTGATGTGTCTGGAGACTTGTCTCTGTCCAGAAAGCGGTTGATTGAGGAGCAAACTAATGATCCTGAAATTTGTGTAGTAAAAAGGAGAGCCCTTCCTGATAAAGAAATACACGCAGTTCCAGTTGGGTATTATCTCAAGGATGGTGTGTTGATGCAGAAGTGGCGCCCTCCTGATATCCCTGCCAATGCAGATTGGGCAGTGGTCAGGCAAATTGTTGTTCCGAAGGTCTACAGGAATGAGCTCTTAACAAGGGCTCATAGTTTACCTTTAGGAGGTCATCTTGGTGTTAACAAGACTGTTGATAAGATCATGAAACACTTCTTTTGGCCTGGGCTTCGGAAAGACGTTTCCAACTTTTGCAAAACCTGTCACACTTGTCAAGTAGTTGGAAAACACCAGTGAGACCCACCTGTAGCTCCATTGCAGCCTATGCCAGCATTTGGAGAGCCCTTCTCTAAGGTCATTGTTGATTGTGTTGGTCCATTACCCAAGACTAGATCTGGAAATCAGTACTTGTTGACAATCATGTGTGCATCTACCAGATTCCCTGAAGCCATACCTCTACGTAACATCAAGGCAACTGCAATCTCAAAGTCTTTGATAAAGTTTTTCACGTTGTTTGGCCTTCCCAGGGAAATTCAGTCAGACCAAGGTAGCAATTTCACTTCCGGATTGTTTCAGCAGGTTGTGTATGAACTAGGTGCAAAGCAGATTCTTTCTAGTGCCTATCATCCAGAAAGTCAGGGTGCCTTAGAGCGGTTTCATTCCACTCTCAAGACAATGATAAGGACTTATTGTTATGACCATGAGAAAGACTGGGATGAAGGTGTTCATTTGCTGTTGTTTGCAGCTAGAGAAGCAGTGCAGGAGTCTACTGGATTCAGTCCATTTGAGCTAGTGTTTGGCCATGAAGTGAGAGGACCTTTGCTATTATTGAGTGAACAATGGCAAGAGGAAGAGCCGCACATCAGTCTGTTAGACTATGTTAGCAAGTTCAAGGAAAGATTGCATGCCGCATGTGACCTAGCCAAAGAGAACTTGAAAACAAGTCAGGGAAAAATGAAAACTTGGTATGATCATGAGGCTAGAAGCCGTGAGTTTAAACCAGGAGACAAGGTCCTTGTGTTGTTTCCCTTGCAGTCAAATCCATTGCAGGCTAAATTTCATGGTCCTTATGAAATTCTGACGAAACTCAGTGATCTCAATTACATTGTGAAGACTCCAGATAGGAGAAAACCAAAACAATTGTGTCACATTAACATGCTGAAGCCTTATCATGACAGAAATGCTAGGGTTGCAGCTGTCACTTCAGATTCTCCTATGGCCGAGATTTGTGAAGATGAGGGGGAGTTTCAAGATGATGAACCTAGAATTAAAGCTGAAGTTCTTTCATGTAAATTGTCAAATTCTGAAGTGTTGCAAAATCTTGATGTAAAACTCCAGCACTTAGAACCCTCACAGAGAGATCAGTTTGAGAGGTAGATCAAGAAATATGAGGATCTGTTTCCTGATGTTCCAAAAAGAGTTTCTATAGCCTCTCATGATGTAGATGTTGGTGATGCCAAACCAATTAAACAGCATCAGTACCGGATGAATCCTGAAAAGAGAAAGATTGCTGAGAAAGAGGTTGAGTACATGTTAGAACATGATATTATCAGACCCTCCAACTCAGATTGGAGTTCACCCTGTGTGCTAGTTCCAAAACCTGATGGAAGTACTAGATTCTGTACAGATTATCACAAAGTCAATGCTGTAACTAGAACTGATGTGTTTCCAATACCTAGGATTGATGATTGTATTGATAGGGTAGGGCAAGCAAAGTTTCTGACCAAGATTTATTTATTGAAGGGTTATTGGTGTGTGCCTTTAACTGAGAGGGCCAACAGCATCTCTGCTTTTGCCACACCATCTGGGTTGTACCAGTATGAAGTCCTACCCTTTGGCATGAAAAATGCCCCAGCAACGTTCCAAAGGATGATACAGTCTACAATCGCTGGATTGCCACACACGGGTGCATACATCGATGACCTGATCACATGGAGTGACTCCTGGGAAGAACATCTAAAAGATGTAGAGATGTTGTTCCAGTACCTGACCCAAGCTAACCTGACTGTTAACCTGAACAAGAGTGACTTTGGTTGTGTTACTGTCACCCATCTTGGCTACGTCATAGGCCAGGGTAAAGTGGCACCCATAAATGCAAAAGTCCAAGCCATCATGGACTTTCCAGTTCCTGACAACAAAAAAGCTTTGCGCCGCTTCCTTGGAATGATCGGGTACTACCGCAAGTTCTGCAAGAACTTTGCTGAGATTGCTCTCAGTCTCACCAACCAACTGAAGAAAGGCGTAAAGTTCACTTGGGACGATGCATGCCAGAGAGCCTTCGATCGCCTGAAGTCTCTGCTGTGTCACTTCCCCGTGCTCAAATCTCCTGACTTCAACAAACCGTTCTCCATCGCGGTCGATGCTAGCGACCAAGCTTGTGGATCTGTGCTCCTACAGAGAAGTGACTCTGATGACATTGAGCATCCCGTGGCATACTTCTCCAGGAAGTTCAATCGCCACCAAAGGAACTATTCCACAATAGAGAAGGAACTGTTGGCTCTGGTCCTTTCATTACAACACTTTGAGGTTTATGTTTGTACAGGACAAAAGCCAATGATTGTATACACTGACCACAATCCGTTAATGTTTTTGAGTAAGATGAAAAACAAGAATCGGAGATTGTTGAATTGGAGTTTGATTTTACAGGAGTTTGACTTGGAAATGAAGCATGTGAAGGGTACAGACAATGTAATTGCTGATAGCTTATCCCGTGTTTGAATATGTATATATATATCACTTGTTTATTTGAATATTGTATGATATTTATATATAGACAAGTGTCCACTTAACCATTTTGTATTGTAATGTGAATATAGGCCACTGAATGGCAGTATTTATCTTTTTTTTTTATTCAGGCCAGACTGGAGTTATGTTGAGACATGTCCTGGGCATGTCTGAAACAAGTGCCAGAGAAAATAAAAAAAAGAGGTCTAAATGTGGGTGGGGTCTGCAAAAGAATATATAAAGGGGAGAATTGAGACAGTAAAGTAGTAGGAGAAATTGCAAGAAGAAGGATACATGTGACCAGACCTGTCATTCTGTTCAAGACCTGTGACGTTTCTTTTGTGGATTTCTTTGCCTGTGTTTGAGCATTTTTCCCTCACCCAGCACATCACCAGAAAACCCACAAGGACTGTAAATATTTCTGTTTTCTTTTGTTTTCCAATCCATCTTGGTCTGTAGTTTAGATAGTAGATTAGTTAGTCTTTGTTTGTTTAATTAAATGTGTATAAGTTTTTAAAACTGTGTCTGTCATCCCTTGCTGTTGCTGTTGCTGTAGTATTGTAAATGTAATAACAAATTGGGGCCATAACAAATTGGGGGCTCAAGGTCCGGGATAGACCATTTTGCGAGTCATTTATTACAAATCTAACATTTCAGATTGTAAAATTGTTTTTGTGAATTTTCCTATATAAATATATTGACAACAGCAATGGATGATTTCTTGGCATCACCAACCGTAGGGGTTTTGAAGTCTTTTAAAAAGACAGAACTGTTGGAAATATGCAGACATTTGGAGCTGACGGAGGTAAAACCAGCCATGCGAAAAGCAAGACTGGCTCGAGAGATAGTTGAATATTACATTGATGAAAATGTGTTTGCACCAGGAGATCTGGAACAGTTTCCAGTGGAAAATCCAAATATAGAAATGGAACTTAAATTAAAAATGCTAGAGATTGAAAGGGAGGAAAAAGAAAAACAAAGAGAATTTGAGAGGGAAGAAAAAGAAAAACAAAGAGAATTTGAGAGAGAGAAAGAGGAAAGAGCAGAAAGAGAGAGACAGAGACAGAGAGATTTTGAATTAGAGAAATTCGATAGAGAAGAAAGACTCCAAATGGAGCAACTAAAAATTAAAATAGCAACTGAAAATAAATTTCGGGCTAGCCAGGTGGTAAAATTGGTGCCTCCATTTTCGGAAAAGGATGTTGACAACTATTTCCAGTGTTTTGAAAAGGTAGCAAAGAGTTGCCAGTGGCCAAAGGAACACTGGCCTCTGATGTTGCAAACTGTCCTCAAGGGTAAAGCTCAACAAGCCTATTCGGCTTTGTCTGCCAATGATTCCTCTGATTATGAGGTTGTCAAAAAGGTTATTTTGAGAGCTTATGAGTTGGTTCCAGAGGCTTACCGACAGAAATTCAGAGGTCTGAAGAAATCTGAAAATCAGACTTATGTGGAATTTGCTAATGAGAAGAAAGTTTGCTTTGAGCGCTGGTGTACTTTTATGGAGGTCAAGGATGATTTCAACTCACTAAAAGAGATGGTGTTAGTTGAAGAATTCAAGAACTGTGTTAAGGATGATGTTAAGACCTACCTTAATGAGAAGCGAGCACTGAATTTGCAATCAGCTGCCAAATTTGCAGATGAATATGTTCTCACACATAAGTCCAAATTTCAGTCTAGCAGTAACAATAGATGGTCCCAATTTCAGAAAAAGGGTTATGGTGATACCCAAGATTCCTCACCCAAAGACAAATCTGGTGATGGTGCTCAGAAATCCAGTAACAGGTCTGATCAAAGTGTGAAAGCTGACAGTGACAAAAGTGGTCTAGTTTGCAGTTATTGCAAGAAATCTGGTCATGTTACAACTAACTGTTGGTTCCTTAAAGCTAAGAAAGAAAAAGAAAAGGATACCAAACCAAATGCCTTTGTGGTTCCAAGGTTAGAAACCCCTGCAGTAGATAACCGATCTGCTAAATTGCCTGCTTCTTGTGGGGCTAAAAAGCCTGATACAGCTGACTTCGTGAGGGAGGAATTTCTTCCATTTGTGTCAGAGGGATTTGTGGCTCTGAATGAGCATACTACTCCTGTCCCCATATATATCCTAAGGGATACCGGAGCTTCTCTGTCACTTTTGTTGGACTCCTTGGAGTTACGTGATGAGACCGCTTCAGGGGATTTCATACTTGTACAAGGTATTGAAGGGAGGACTGTATCTGTACCCCTGCGCTCTATATTCTTGAAGTCAGATTTAGTTACAGGACAGGTAAAGGTGGGACTTATGTCAAGTCTACCTATAAAGGGTGTTTCTCTGTTGCGAGGCAATGACCTGGCTGGGGGCAAAGTAGTTCCCCCTGTACATCTTACTTTACAGCCGAGCACTGAAGATGGGGATGAGGACCCATCTCTGTATCCTTCTTGCGCAGTGACTCGTGCTATGGCCAAGAAGGCTAAAGAAGATGTTGTGGTGCCGTCCAGCACATTGAAAAGTCTGGACTCAGGTGGTTCGCCTCATGACTCTGATTGGCCTACTATGGTTTCTCCATTTGAGGACTTATCAGATACTTTTATCAGTTCTCTATTCAGCCACCTGGATGGGTCTGGTGATTCTGATGTGTCTGGAGACTTGTCTCTGTCCAGAAAGCGGTTGATTGAGGAGCAAACTAATGATCCTGAAATTTGTGTACTAAAGAGGAGAGCCCTTCCTGATAAAGAAATAGACGCAGTTCCAGTTGGGTATTATCTCAAGGATGGTGTGTTGATGCGGAAGTGGCGCCCTCCTGATATCCCTGCCAATGCAGATTGGGCAGTGGTCAGGCAAATTGTTGTTCCGAAGGTCTACAGGAATGAGATCTTAACAATGGCTCATAGTTTACCTTTAGGAGGTCATCTTAGTGTTAACAAGACTGTTGATAAGATCATGAAACACTTCTTTTGGCCTGGGCTTCGGAAAGATGTTTCCAACTTTTGTAAAACCTGTCACACTTGTCAGGTAGTTGGAAAACACCAGTTAGACCCACCTGTAGCTCCATTGCAGCCTATCCCAGCATTTGGGGAGCTGTTCTCTAAGGTCATTGTTGACTGTGTTGGTCCATTACCCAAGACTAGATCTGGAAATCAGTACTTGCTGACAATCATGTGTGCATCTACCAGATTCCCTGAAGCCATACCGCTACGTAACATCAAGGCAACTGCAATCTCAAAGTCTTTGATAAAGTTCTTCACGTTGTTTGGCCTTCCCAGGGAAATTCAGTCAGACCAAGGTAGCAATTTCACTTCCGGATTGTTTCAGCAGGTTGTGTATGAACTAGGTGCAAAGCAGATTCTTTCTAGTGCCTATCATCCAGAAAGTCAGGGTGCCTTAGAGCGGTTTCATTCCACTCTCAAGACAATGATGAGGACTTATTGTTATGACCATGAGAAAGACTGGGATGAAGGTGTTCATTTGCTGTTGTTTGCAGCTAGAGAAGCAGTGCAGGAGTCTACTGGATTCAGTCCATTTGAGCTAGTGTTTGGCCATGAAGTGAGAGGACCTTTGCTATTATTGAGTGAACAATGGCAAGAGGAAGAGCCGCACATCAGTCTGTTAGACTATGTTAGCAAGTTCAAGGAAAGATTGCGTGCAGCTTGTGACCTAGCCAAAGAGAACTTGAAATCAAGTCAGGGAAAAATGAAAACTTAGTATGATCATAAGGCTAGAAGCCGTGAGTTTAAACCAGGAGATAAGGTCCTTGTGTTGTTTCCCTTGCAGTCCAATCCATTGCAGGCAAGATTTCATGGTCCTTATGAAATTCTGACAAAACTCAATGATCTCAATTACATTGTGAAGACTCCAGATAGGAGAAAACCACAAAAATTGTGTCACATTAACATGCTGAAGCCTTATCATGACAGAAATGCTAGGGTTGCAGCTGTCACTTCAGATTCTCCTATGGCCGAGATTTGTGAAGATGAGGGGGAGTTTCAAGATGATGAACCTAGAATTAAAGCTGAAGTTCTTTCATGTAAATTGTCAAATTCTGAAGTGTTGCAAAATCTTGATGTAAAACTCCTGCACTTAGAACCCTCACAGAGAGATCAGTTTGAGAGGTTGATCAAGAAATATGAGGATCTGTTTCCTGATGTTCCAAAGAGAGTTTCTATAGCCTCTCATGATGTAGATGTTGGTGATGCCAAACCAATTAAACAGCATCCGTACCGGATGAATCCTGAAAAGAGAAAGATTGCTGAGAAAGAGGTTGAGTACATGTTAGAACATGGTATTATCAGACCCTCCAACTCAGATTGGAGTTCACCCTGTGTGCTAGTTCCAAAACCTGATGGAAGTACTAGATTCTGTACAGATTATCGCAAAGTCAATGCTGTAACTAGAACTGATGTGTTTCCAATACCTAGGATTGATGATTGTATTGATAGGGTAGGGCAAGCAAAGTTTCTGACCAAGATTGATTTATTGAAGGGTTATTGGTGTGTGCCTTTAACTGAGAGGGCCAAGAGCATCTCTGCTTTTGCCACACCATCTGGATTGTACCAGTATGAAGTCCTATCCTTTGGCATGAAAAATGCCCCAGCCACGTTCCAAAGGATGATACAGTCTACAATCGCCGGATTGCCACACACGGGTGCGTACACCGATGACCTGATCACATGGAGTGACTCCTGGGAAGAACATCTAAAAGATGTAGAGACGTTGTTCCAGCGCCTGACCCAGGCTAACCTGACTGTTAACCTGAGCAAGAGTGACTTTGGTTGTGCTACTGTCACTTATCTTGGCTACGTCATAGGCCAGGGTAAGGTGGCACCCATAAATGCTAAAGTCCAAGCCATCATGGACTTTCCAGTTCCTCACAACAAAAAAGCTTTGCGCCGCTTCCTTGGAATGATCGGGTACTACCGCAAGTTCTGCAAGAACTTTGCTGAGATTGCTCTCAGTCTAACTAACCAACTGAAGAAAGGCGTAAAGTTCACTTGGGATGATGCATGCCAGAGAGCCTTCGATCGCCTGAAGTCTCTGCTGTGTCACTTCCCCGTGCTCAAATCTCCTGACTTCAACAAACCGTTTTCCATCGCGGTCGATGCTAGCGACCAAGCTTGTGGATCTGTGCTCCTACAGAGAAGTGACTCTGATGACATTGAGCATCCCGTGGCATACTTCTCCAGGAAGTTCAATCGCCACCAAAGGAACTATTCCACAATAGAGAAGGAACTGTTGGCTCTGGTCCTTTCTTTACAACACTTTGAGGTTTATGTTTGTACGGGACAAAAGCCAATGATTGTATACACTGACCACAATCCGTTAATGTTTTTGAGTAAAAGGAAAAACAAGAATCAGAGATTGTTGAATTGGAGTTTGATTTTACAGGAGTTTGACCTGGAAATTAAGCATGTAAAGGGTACTGACAATGTAATTGCTGATTGCTTATCCCGTGTTTGAATATGTATATATATATCACGTGTTTATTTGAATATTGTATGATATGTATATTTAGACAAGTGTTCACTTAACCATTTAGTATTGAAAAGAAAAATTTTGCCTTTATGAGTCAAAATTTTTCCCTTTTGGAATGGAGGTGTAATGTGAATATAGGCCACTGGATGGCAGTATTTACCTTTTTTTTATTCAGGCCAGACTGGAGTTATGTTGAGACATGTCCTGGGCATGTCTGAAACAAGTGCCAGAGTGTAATGTGAATATAGGCCACTAGATGGCAGTATTTACCTTTTTTTGTTAAGCTCAGACTGGAGTCATGTTTAGACATGTCCTGGACATGTCTGGGGCAAGTCTCAGAAAATTAAAAAAAAGAGGTCTAAATGTGGGTGGGGTCTGCAAAAGAGTATATAAGGAAAAGAATTGAGACAGTAAAGTAGTAGGAGAAATTGCAAGAAGATGACCAGACCTGCCATTCTGTTCAAGACCTGTGACGCTTCTTTTGTGGATTTCTTTGTTTGAGCATTTTCATTATCCAGGACATCACCAAGCCACCCCACAAAAAGGAACTGTAAATATTTTCTTTTCTGTTTTTTCCTATTCAATCTTGGTCAGTTTAGTTTAGTTATTGTCTTTGTTAAAAATTAAATGTGTTTTAGTTGTTAAAACTGTGTCTGTCATCCCTTGCTGTTGCTGTTGCTGTTGTGTTGTAATCTAATAACAAATTGGGGCCATAACAAATTGGGGGCTCAAGGTCCGGGATAGACCATTGTGTGAGTAATTTATTGAAAATCTAACATTCCAAATTGTGAAATTGTTTTTGTGAATTTTCCTAGATATATATTGACAACAGCAATGGATGATTTCTTGGCATCACCAACCATAGGGGTTTTGAAGTCTTTTAAAAAGACAGAACTGCTAGAAATTTGCAGACAGTTGGAGCTGACAGAGGTAAAACCAGCCATGCGAAAAGCAAGACTGGCTGGAGAGATAGTTGAATATTACGTTGATGAAAATGTGTTTGCACCAGGAGATCTGGAACAGTTTCCAGTGGAAAATCCAAATATAGAAATGGAACTTAAATTAAAAATGATAGAGATTGAAAGGGAAGAAAAAGAAAAACAAAGGCAGTTTGAGTTGGAAAAATTAGCAAGAGAAGAGAAAAAAGAAAGGGAGGAAAAAGAGAAAGAAAGGGAGGAAAGAGAAAAAGAAAGGGAGGAAAAAGAGAAAGAAAGGGAGGAAAGAGAAAAAGAAAGGGAGGAAAAAGAGAAACAAAGAGAATTTGAGAGGGAAGAAAAAGAAAAACAAAGAGAATTTGAGTTAGAAAAATTTGCAAGACAGAGAGATTTTGAATTAGAGAAATTCGATAGAGAAGAAAGACTCCAAATGGAGCAACTAAAAATAAAAATTCAAACTGAAAATAAATTTCGGGCTAGCCAGGAGGTAAAACTGGTGCCTCCATTTTCGGAAAAGGATGTTGACAACTATTTCCAGTGTTTTGAAAAGGTAGCAAAGAGTTGCCAGTGGCCAAAGGAACACTGGCCTCTGATGTTGCAAACTGTCCTCAAGGGTAAAGCTCAACAAGCCTATTCGGCTTTGTCTGCAGATGATTCCTCTGATTATGAGGTTGTCAAAAAGGTTATTTTGAGAGCTTATGAGTTGGTTCCAGAGGCTTACCGACAGAAATTCAGAGGTCTGAAGAAATCTGAAAATCAGACTTATGTTGAATTTGCTAATGAAAAGCAGGTTTGCTTTGAGCGCTGGTGTACTTCTATGGAGGTCAAGGATGATTTCAACTCACTAAAAGAGATGGTGTTAGTTGAAGAATTCAAGAACTGTGTTAAGGATGATGTTAAGACCTACCTTAATGAGAAGCAAGCACTGAATTTGCAATCAGCTTCCAAATTTGCAGATGAATATGTTCTCACACATAAGTCCAAATTTCAGTCTAGCAGTAATAATAGATGGTCCAAATTTCAGAAAAAGGGTTATGGTGATACCCAAGATTCCTCACCCAAAGACAAAGACAAATCTGGTGATGGTGCTCAGAAATCCAGTAACAGGTCTGATCAAAGTGTGAAAGCTGACAGTGACAAAAGTGGTCTAGTTTGCAGTTATTGCAAGAAATCTGGTCATGTTACAACTAACTGTTGGTTCCTTAAAGCTAAGAAAGAAAAAGAAAAGGATACCAAACCAAATGCCTTTGTGAAAACAAGGTTAGAAACCCCTGTAGTAGATAACCGATGTGCTAAATTGCCTGCTTCTTGTGGGGCTAAAAAGCCTAATACAGCTGACTTTGTGAGGGAGGAATTTCTTCCATTTGTGTCAGAGGGATTTGTGGCTCTGAATGAGCATACTACTCCTGTCCCCATATATATCCTAAGGGATACCGGAGCTTCTCAGTCACTTTTGTTGATGGACTCCTTGGAGTTACGTGATGAGACCGCTTCAGGGGATTTCATACTTGAACAAGGTATTGAAGGGAGGACTGTATCTGTACCCCTGCGCTCTATATTCTTGAAGTCAGATTTAGTTACAGGACAGGTAAAGGTGGGACTTATGTCAAGTCTACCTATAAAGGGTGTTTCTCTGTTGCTAGGCAATGACCTGGCTGGGGGCAAAGTAGTTCCCCCTGTACATCTTACTTCACAGCCGAGCACTGAAAATGGGGATGAGGACCCATCTCTGTATCCTTCTTGCGCAGTGACTCGTGCTATGGCCAAGAAGGCTAAAGAAGATGATGTTGTGGTGCCGTCAAGTACATTGAATAGTCAGGACTCAGGTGGTTCGCCTCATGACTCTGATTGGCCTACTATGGTTTCTCCGTTTGAGGACTTATCAGATACTTTTATCAGTTCTCTATTCAGCCAGCCGGATGGGTCTGGTGATTCTGATGTGTCTGGAGACTTGTCTCTGTCCAGAAAGCGGTTGATTGAGGAGCAAACTAATGATCCTGAAATTTGTGTACTAAAGAGGAGAGCCCTTCCTGATAAAGAAATAGACGCAGTTCCAGTTGGGTATTATCTCAAGGATGGTGTGTTGATGCGGAAGTGGCGCCCTCCTGATATCCCTGCCAATGCAGATTGGGCAGTGGTCAGGCAAATTGTTGTTCCGAAGGTCTATAGGAATGAGATCTTAACAATGGCTCATAGTTTACCTTTAGGAGGTCATCTTGGTGTTAACAAGACTGTTGATAAGATCATGAAACACTTCTTTTGGCCTGGGCTTCGGAAAGACGTTTCCAACTTTTGCAAAACCTGTCACACTTGTCAGGTAGTTGGAAAACACCAGTTAGACCCACCTGTAGCTCCATTGCAGCCTATCCCAGCATTTGGGGAGCCATTCTCTAGGGTCATTGTTGATTGCGTTGGTCCATTACCCAAGACTAGATCTGGAAATCAGTACTTGTTGACAATCATGTGTGCATCTACCAGATTCCCCGAAGCCATACCTCTACGTAACATCAAGGCAACTGCAATCTCGAAGGCTTTGATAAAGTTCTTCACGTTGTTTGGCCTTCCCAGGGAAATTCAGTCAGACCAAGGTAGCAATTTCACTTCAGGATTGTTTCAGCAGGTTGTGTATGAACTAGGTGCAAAGCAGATTCTTTCTAGTGCCTATCATCCAGAAAGTCAGGGTGCCTTAGAGCGGTTTCATTCCACTCTCAAGACAATGATGAGGACTTATTGTTATGACCATGAGAAAGACTGGGATGAAGGGGTTCATTTGCTGTTGTTTGCAGCTCGAGAAGCAGTGCAGGAGTCTACTGGATTCAGTCCATGTGAGCTGGTGTTTGGTCATGAAGTGAGAGGACCTTTGCTATTATTGAGTGAACAATGGCAAGAGAAAGAGCCGCATATCAGTCTGTTAGACTATGTTGGCAAGTTCAAGGAAAGATTGCGTGCAGCTTGTGACCTTGCCAAAGAGAACTTGAAATCAAGTCAGGGAAAAATGAAAACTTGGTATGATCATAAGGCTAGAAGCCATGAGTTTAAACCAGGAGAAAAGGTCCTTGTGTTGTTTCCCTTGCAGTCAAATCCATTGCAGGCTAGATTTCATGGTCCTTATGAAATTCTGACAAAACTCAATGATCTCAATTACATTGTGAAGACTCCAGATAGGAGAAAACCAAAACAATTGTGTCATATTAACATGCTAAAGCCTTATCATGACAGAAATGCTAGGGTTGCAGCTGTCACTTCAGATTCTCCAATGGTCGAAACGTGTGAAGATGAGGGGGAGTTTCAAGATGATGAACCAAGAATTAAAGCTGAAGTTCTTTCATGTAAATTGTCAAACACTGAAGTGTTGCAAAATCTTGATGTAAAACTCCAGCACTTAGAACCCTCACAGAGAGATCAGTTTGAAAGGTTGATCAAGAAATATGAGGATTTGTTTCCTGATGTTCCAAAGAGAGTTACTATAGCCTCTCATGATGTAGATGTTGGTGATGCCAAACCAATAAAACAGCATCCATACCGGATGAATCCTGAAAAGAGAAAGATTGCTGAGAAAGAGGTTGAGTACATGTTAAAACATGATATTATCAGACCCTCCAACTCCGATTGGAGTTCACCCTGTGTGCTAGTTCCAAAACCTGATGGAAGTACTAGATTCTGTACAGATTATCGCAAAGTCAATGCTGTAACTAGAACTGATGTGTTTCCAATACCTAGGATTGATGATTGTATTGATAGAGTAGGGCAAGCAAAGTTTCTGACCAAGATTGATTTATTGAAGGGTTATTGGTGTGTGCCTTTAACTGAGAGGGCCAAGAGCATCTCTGCTTTTGCCACACCATCTGGATTGTACCAGTATGAAGTCCTACCCTTTGGCATGAAAAATGCCCCAGCCATGTTCCAAAGGATGATACAGTCTACAATCGCCGGATTGCCACACACGGGTGCGTACATCGATGACCTGATCACATGGAGTGACTCCTGGGAAGAACATCTAAAAGATGTAGAGACGTTGTTCCAGCGCCTGACCCAGGCTAACCTGACTGTTAACCTGAGCAAGAGTGACTTTGGTTGTGCTACTGTCACCTATCTTGGCTACGTCATAGGCCAGGGTAAGGTGGCACCCATAAATGCTAAAGTCCAAGCCATCATGGACTTTCCAGTTCCTGACAACAAAAAAGCTTTGCGCCGCTTCCTTGGAATGATCGGGTACTACCGCAAGTTCTGCAAGAACTTTGCTGAGATTGCTCTCAGTCTAACTAACCAACTGAAGAAAGGCGTAAAGTTCACCTGGGATGATGCATGCCAGAGAGCCTTCGATCACCTGAAGTCTCTGCTGTGTCACTTCCCCGTGCTCAAATCTCCTGACTTCAACAAACCGTTCTCCATCGCGGTCGATGCTAGCGACCAAGCTTGTGGATCTGTGCTCCTACAGAGAAGTGACTCTGATGACATTGAGCATCCCGTGGCATACTTCTCCAGGAAGTTCAATCGCCACCAAAGGAACTATTCCACAATAGAGAAGGAACTGTTGGCTCTGGTCCTTTCTTTACAACACTTTGAGGTTTATGTTTGTACAGGACAAAAGCCAATGATTGTGTACACTGACCACAATCCGTTAACGTTTTTGAGTAAGATGAAAAACAAGAATCGGAGATTGTTGAATTGGAGTTTGATTTTACAGGAGTTTGACTTGGAAATTAAGCATGTGAAGGGTACAGACAATGTAATTGCTGATTGCTTATCCCGTGTTTGAATGTGTATATATATATCATGTGTTTGAATATTGTATGATATGTATATATAGACAAGTGTTCACTTAACCATTTTGTATTGAAAAGAAAAATTTTGCCTTTATTTGTCAAAATTTTTCCCTTTTGGAATGGAGGTGTAATGTGAATATAGGCCACTAGATGGCAGTATTTACCTTTTTTTGTTAAGCTCAGACTGGAGTCATGTTTAGACATGTCCTGGACATGTCTGGGGCAAGTCTCAGAAAATTAAAAAAAAGAGGTCTAAATGTGGGTGGGGTCTGCAAAAGAGTATATAAGGAAAAGAATTGAGACAGTAAAGTAGTAGGAGAAATTGCAAGAAGATGACCAGACCTGCCATTCTGTTCAAGACCTGTGACGCTTCTTTTGTGGATTTCTTTGTTTGAGCATTTTCATTATCCAGGACATCACCAAGCCACCCCACAAAAAGGAACTGTAAATATTTTCTTTTCTGTTTTTTCCTATTCAATCTTGGTCAGTTTAGTTTAGTTATTGTCTTTGTTAAAAATTAAATGTGTTTTAGTTGTTAAAACTGTGTCTGTCATCCCTTGCTGTTGCTGTTGCTGTTGTGTTGTAATCTAATAACAAATTGGGGCCATAACAGAGAAAATAAAAAAAAGAGGTCTAAATGTGGGTGGGGTCTGCAAAAGAATATATAAAGGGGAGAATTGAGACAGTAAAGTAGTAGGAGAAATTGCAAGAAGAAGGATACATGTGACCAGACCTGTCATTCTGTTCAAGACCTGTGACGTTTATTTTGTGGATTTCTTTGCCTGTGTTTGAGCATTTTTCCCTCACCCAGCACATCACCAGAAAACCCACAAGGACTGTAAATATTTCTGTTTTTTTTTGTTTTCCAATCCATCTTGGTCTGTAGTTTAGATAGTAGATTAGTTAGTCTTTGTTTGTTTAATTAAATGTGTATAAGTTTTTAAAACTGTCTGTCATCCCTTGCTGTTGCTGTAGTATTGTAAATGTAATAACAAATCGGGGTCATAACAGTATTGAAAAGAAAAATTTTGCCTTTATGAGTCAAAATTTTTCCCTTTTGGAATGGAGGTGTGGTGTGAATAGAGGCCACTAGATGGCAGTATTTACCTTTCTTTTATTAAGCTCAGACTGGAGCTAGGTTCAGACATGTCCTGGACATGTCTGGGGCAAGTACCCGAAAATTTAATAAAAGAGGTCTAAATGTGGGTGGGGTCTGCAAAAGAGTATATAAGGAAAAGAATTTAGACAGTAAAGTAGTAGGAGAAGAAGGATACATGTGACCAGACCTGTCATTTCTGTTCAGGACCTGTGAAGTTTCTTTTGTGGATTTTTGCCTGTGTTTGAGCATTTTCTTCATCCAGGACATCACCAAGCCACCCCACAACAAGGGACTGTAAATATTTCTGTTTGTAGTATTCAATCTTGGTCTTTAGCATAGTTAGTTGTTATTAGTCTTTGTCTGTTAATTAAATGTGTTTAAGTTTTAAATTGTTTCTGTCATCCCTTGCTGTTGCTGTTGTGTGTAAATGTAATAACAAATTGGGGCCATAACAATGCAAACTTACATGACAAGGCCCATCTATCATGAGCCAACGCTGGCTGTAGCTAATGGTCATGAGCTAATATTAGGGCCGGTTCATACTCTACGCACGGTACACGAGCGCGAACGCAAGGCAACGCATCGAGCAACGCAAGGTAGCCATCCGGGTCCTTGCGTAGCAAAGTGTCTCTTCCAAATTTTTGTAATGCGACGCATCGACGCGTGTATTTCCGTGAGATTAGGGGAGATAAAGCAAATAATGCACCGTACGCTGTGTTCAACACACCAAGAAGAAAAAAAGGAGGAGGAGGAGAATACTTTGCTACCCCCTATTGCATGAGCATAGTGTACATACTTTAACAGAGACCAAGTCTTTGTAGCAAAGGAAAGTTAAGAGTTTTTAAGTCAGTCAAATGACTTACAATGTTCGATGTTGTTTGTGTGTGTGTATTACTTTAAAATGAAGAGATGTGTGTGTTTTGCACAGGAAAGGCGCCATGTTAGTCTACAGGAGGTTATTTGCATACAAGAGCCTGTCTGCTACACATTAATACCATCCTGTCCTGCTAAAACACAATCCTGAAAACAATCACAACAACTATCATTTTACAAATACACACAGTCAGTCTTGGTCTTAAAAGAAGGTTTGAATGCCCAGTCGTTACCAGTCCTTAGTAGAGGAAAGAAGTTTGGAGGTTGCTGGAGGATCCGATCATGGGTGATGTTGATCCAGCTGGGAAGAGCGTTTCTGGTGCTGCAAAAGTCCAGTGTCTTTGCTGTGGGAAGAGGAGGGAGGCTGGCCGCTCCTCAAAAGCAAGCTGTTGCTTCCGAGGCTTGCTCTACTCCTGGTAGCCTGTCAGATTCTTCAGCATGGCCGTTTTATGCTGGGCCTAAGAGGTGGGGGAGGAGTACCCCAGCCTGAGCAGTCCCCAGGGGTCCAGGAGCCTCTCCAAGGGAGAGAGAGACAAGAGAGAGTCCAGAGACAAGAGTCCAAGAGCCAAGAGAAGAGAGAGATAAAATGGTTGACCAATGCTTTTATGTGCCTGGCCTGCTGGCGGGGCGGGCTTTCAAGCAAAAAGTGATCATGGGAAATCCTGGACTCCATTTTGTATCCTCACATATGAAAGTTTTCCTCCATGTGACCCCAACAGGTCCTCCCTCATGTTTGCCCCTTTGTAATTCGTCTGACTTCCTGCACCTGTGTTCTGTTCAACCTGTGACTTCCCGTATTTGTATATTCGGAGTCTTCTCACAGCATTTTCTTGTCAGAACGTTTCTCTCAGTTTGTTTGTGCCACGCTTGTCTTGCCTTGTACTCTCAGTGATTCTATTCTGACTGGACCGTCCCGGGTTACAATTTTTGGCTCCGTTTTGGATTTCTGTGCATCTGTGTTTTTGAACCCTTTTCTGTCTGACCACAAGTACTGTGATTGCTGCCCTGGTTTTTTCGACTCGGATTTTTGCCCAACTGGATTGTGATTTTTGGACTGTGGACTTTGTACCTTTGCCTTCTGCCCAGCTGGGGTTTCCCCCCTCGCTCATCTACTGCACTGTTTGGTTCTCGCGCCTGGTTCCTGAGCGTATCACCACATGTTTAAATCTGCCGCGTTACCCTCTGCTGAAGTAGCAGCCGGAAGGTCCATTTTTAGACGTGGAAGTGAAGTTCCTCAGAAAAATGCATTACTGCACCAGTGCAGTTAATATTAAACCATTTTTTTCATTCCATCTCCAAGCTCCATCTTTGTCTCATCTGACAAAAGCACACGGTCCCAGTTGAAGTCCCAGTACCGCTTAGTGAACTCCAGACATTTGCATTTATGATTGAGAGTGAGAAAAGGTTTTTTCCGTGCATGCCTCCCAAACAGCTTATTGGCATGTAGATAGTGCCTGATGGTTGTTTTGGAAACTTTGTGACCCCAAGATGCTACCATTTGTTGCAATTTTTTAACAGTGAGCTTTGGAGAACTTTTTATTTCTCTTACCATCCTCCTCACTGTGCGTGGTGGCAAAATAGCCTTGCGTCCTTGTACAGGCTTGTTTGCCACTGTTCCAGTTGTTTTAAACTTCTTAATGATTCCTCTGACAGTAGATATGGGCAGGTGCAGGCAAGTGGCTATTTTCTTGTAGCCATTGCCTGACTTGTGAAGGTCGATACACATCTCACTTACTCGAATGGTGTGTTCCTTCATCTTTCCCACGTTGAAGAGTGGATAAGAGAAATGGCCTTTGTGTCACGTCATATTTATACCCCAGGGAAACAAGAAGTGATGATTTACTAATTAAATGTTCCTAGATACTCTGATCAAATTTGTAGACTACTGTAGAAATGACATAAATACTTCAATTACATTTATTTCCTAGGAATTGTTAGGGGTGGCAATAATTGTGGAACAGGTGATTTTATGAAAAATAATTATTTCTTAGTCAGGGATTTTTTTCCCCATAAAATTCACTTGAGTTGAAGGTTACATATTACTACAATTTTCAGTGAGAGAGTATGCTTCTGCAATAAAAATTGAATTTATTTTAAGGTTTTTAACACATCTTAACCAGGGGTGTCAATAATTATGGAGGGCGCTGTATCTACATGTTCACAAAACAGAGACTGTGTTTGTAGCATATGACCAATCGTCTACTGGCAGCAAAGCAGCATATTTTACAAATGAAGAGCAAATGATCTCATTACAAAAATACAAGATCGTACCAGAGATGCCAAGTCTGACGCATTTGGCTTGAGTCTCTCGCTTCTTTATGGCACAGGAACGTGAATGCCACTATTGCATAAAAACGTTTCAAAAAAGGTCTTTTTTCATTTAAACACTTTAAACGATCATGAAACACATGCATTGTTTCCAATCCCTGAGTAAAGAGAAGCACGAGAAGTCTTGCGTCATAATCGTTTTCTATAGTGAGGTCCACCTTCACGCATATGAAACTGAAATTGAATAAGAATTTTAATTCCGCATGAGAATCTCATTAATAAGCATTCGTTGAATAATTGCGGACTATGGTGAATAAGCCTAAAAAATGTGTGAGTGTGCGACCTAAGCCAAATGTGTGAGGCTTGGCATCTCTATCATACAGGTAAAAGACAATGCTCCAGACAATATGACACCCACCACCAATTGGACGGGGGTCTGAATTACATTCTGTCAAAATGATGGACGGCCTTCAAAATATTCCGTCATTGTTAAAATAAATCCGTCAATGGCGGAAAATATTTCGTTAACGCGACCTCTGGTCTGAAGTCACACTGACGATCCAAATCACCCAAGTTTCAAATAAAAAAGCAGTATGGAGCCGTATCCTTTTGATACTGAATGACAACTATTCTGTGCAACAATTGGCATAGAATATTACTAAAAAGTGAAAAATATTAGAGCAGAGGGATCCTCCAAAGCTCTTTCACCACGCAAGTGTTGCTCTGATTGTAAATCAGCCACAAGACAATCTAAAATTCAGTTCTGGCTGAGGGGCAGGCAGCAGACTTGCAGGTTATTTGGAAACACTTCCAGGATTCAGGGACAACCCTCCAGACTAACTTTTGGACCTAGGAGCGCATGCGCTCTCAACCTGAAAAAGTTGGGCGCGCAGGCCAAAACTGTGGTCATGCAAAGTACCATGATACTTTTCTGAATATTTACAAGCCCAAATAAAGATACCTGAACAGACTATCAGTTGTTGCTGCATTTATTTAAGAAATATTATCAGAAAGCACTTTGTGAACTGAAAAGTAGATATTGATATTCACATGAATGTTTAAAAAATGTATAAATGCAGTTATCATTTTGGAGAATTATCATACAAGTCTTAATGTACAAGTCTCCATTTCTCCAAGGGACAACTTTTTCATCAAACCATCCCCTGTACATAAACTGAATAATTCACAGAAAAATTATGGCCAAATTTAGATGAGCATCCCCCTAAAACCAACATATGGGGATAAATCAATGAATAACTCCCAATTATCACAGTGCTAGTCAGAAAATTTATGACTGTTATTGTTGCTGACATCCCAAGGAACAATTTGACACCAAACATTGCTTAATTGCTTTGAGAATATAAGACCCAGGAGGAATTGAAGCTGTAAAAAGCATAATCTGGCTACATTTTTTCATCACAAATTGAAAGTTTAACATTAAAATTAATATAGTTCCCAAAGTGATGCACCCGAAATATTTGGTAAAAAGCAGGTGCAGTATGCAAAGTTCGTTAGCACAAAGTTTCAAGAAATCTTTCACAGATAACAATGTAGTAGGATGGCTTATTTTAATAATTATTATTATCATTTATCAGTTTGTTTTTTATTTCGCTATGTAGATTTTGCACATTTCGAAGGGGAACGGAAATGCACACAGAAAGTGAGGACGATGTCCAAGTTATTAGCCCCAAAAAAACAGTCTGCTTCATGACTGTTCACTGTTTGTGACACAGACTCATATTTGAGGCATTGCGCTGATAAACCTATGGTCATCGCTGGAGTACATTGGACAAGTCTCACCAGTTTGTTTTTGAATCAGTTTTGAACATTTGTTGTAATCGACAAATATTCCTCTGACAGCGGGCCAATTATCAGAACCCCAAAGAAAACGGATCTATAAGAACCACAGCTTTTCTCATAATGAAAATAAATAATTTTGCACTCGGACCAACCAGTCACCGATTTCACACATACTGCATGAATAATCATGTACATGCGGAACTTCAGTTCAGAGTGGAAGTGTGCATCCAACCGAATCCATTAGGATAGAAGGTTAGCGATTGATTGTTATGGTTCTGGTTTTGTGTTCATGTTTATGTTCATGTTCATGATTTTGTCCTTTATTTATTCTTTTTGGTTATTGTATTTCTCAGGTTTTAGTTCATTCCATTTCTCAGTTCCACTGCACTGGTCTCCCCTGTCTTGTGATCTAGTTGATTCAGTCCGTCTTCCCGGTGTATGCTCCCATGCTACGGGTGATTAATGGTTTCTGGTATTTCACATTTTTCTTTCAATCCTTGTTTACTTCCTTCACCTGGCTGTTCTGATTACTAACAAAATTAACATTTGTATTTTGTATTATAGTCTACTAACCCAACTAATCCATGTATATATTACTAACTCACTAACGAGCACTCAAGGTGAATCTGTAAAGTTGCAGTGCTACTAATTAGTACTAATTCCCTCTCAGCAATCGCCCTGTTCTAGTCTCCACCTCTTGCTCAGCTTTACCCGTCTCCCTCTGAGTTTCTGTGAGATCTCTCGCGCGTGCTTAATTACTTTCCTGCACTCATTTTCTGTGCACTTAGAACTCATTGACCGGAGCTGCAATTCTCGTGGTTTGGATTTCCCTCATGTGTTTCTCCCATTGTAATTAGTCTGACCCAGCTCACCTGTTCCCTGCATAGCATGTGACTTCCCTCCAGTCTATTTAAGAGTCCTCACTGCTGTTCTGACCTTATCAGAACGTTGATCAATATTTCTTTGTGCAAAGCCTTTCGTATGCCATTGAGTATTGTTTTCGCCCAACCAAGATTCTTGCCATTGCCCTTTTTGTATTGTTTTGTCTTCCTGGATTTCAACCTATTTTTGTATCACCACGATTCCTGTGTTTGGATGCCCTGTGTATGACCCTCTGTCTTGTTTATCGACTACGACTTTTTGCCTACCGTCTATGTACCTTTGCTCATCTGTTTTACTGGTTCTGACCCGGCCTGTCTTGTCGACTCTGTTTTTGGATTTCGTTTTGTGGCTTGGCAATTCTTGTGTTTTCTCGAACTGACCCGGAACTCATCAAAGGCATACATTTTTTGTATTTCATTCTCTTGCGTGTGGTTCCTGAACGCACCGTCACATTGATATTGAAACGCTAAATAAAACCATTCGCCACTGGACGCAAGCACCCTGGTATCAACAAGACTCAAAACTGGGTCATGAACAGTCTACGGTCGCGCAGCAGACAGTGTCTTTAGGCTAATAACGTTGGACATTGTTCTCACTCTCCAGGTGCGTTTCCATTACCCTTAGAAATGGGCAAAATCTAAATAGCGCAATAAAAAACCGGCAATGAAACCACTTTATGACCGGCAGCTAGTGCAATTTTGCGTATTGTGGAGCATTTACATTGTTATTGTTAGACAAAGTTTTACAAATTTGCCGCGTGCACAACTCCGCTGACAGTGACATGGTCGAATGCTTTGCCATTCTCATCGATGCATGAGTACAGCTGAGCTGTCATTGGCTGATGGCACCAGCCGATCTGTGATGGGCTGTTGTGCGTAATGGTACCGACCAACCTGCAGAAAAAAATTTGCGGCCGGCGATAATTAAGGAGTGAATTGCTGCCCAGAATAGGCGCACAGTGCATGAAGTGTTGAGAATTTAAGTCGCAAAACGTAAATCTTGGTTGCAGTCTGGAGCGCTGAGGGAGCAGGTGAGAAATTCCATGAAATTCTAAGACATTCACAGTCAATCTCACCAGATTCGAAGTCAATTCACTGCAACAACACAAAGAAACAAAGTGAGTTTTTACAATACAAAAAGTCAGTTTCACATACAGAGATTATTCTTATTCCTAGATCAAAAAGTTTTCAAGGGAATTCCATTTTCAAAAATGAATTTACCCGAGGACAAGGAATAGCCTGAAGAACTGACCGGTACATTAGACAATAAAAATTACTTTGTGGATGAATGGAATAACTTTGAGTGAGTGGCATAATTTTCTAACTGTGGTGAATTTAGGCTAGTGTTCGATCTACTGTGAATCAGTGCAATTGAAATGCTAGTCAACCCACAGTAAAACTGCGGAGTGTTAATTCAGGTGTCAGGCTCATAGGACACATTGTGACATCTTGGGGAATGCAGGAATAAGCCCTTCTGGACAGATTCATAGAAAATACCTTCAGACTTAGCAGATGAACAGAGAGGTTCCATCTCAATAGCGTCTTGTGGCATCTACAAAAAGAAATTAAATGGCAATTACTTATGGAGCTCATGGCCTTGCTGGATAGATCCACCTGGGGGTCCAGAGTGAGTGGTTTTTTCCACCTCAGATCCAGCAAAATTGTCTCCAATTTTAAAATAATACATTATTTAAAATGATGTATCGAAAAATAGCATTTGGTCTGTTTGGTCAGCTTTGAACTGGAGCATCAATGAGTATTTGCAAATTCAACTGTGCTAGAAGCTGCAGTTTTTTTTCATAGAAATACCTCTTTTCTCTGTTCTGTAGTCGGTGCAGGTTGTGAGAGAGGTTCCATTTCTTCTGCTCTATCTGGAGCCTACAAAGAAAAATGATGCGCAATTATACATGAAGTCAATCACTTAATATAAGAATGTAATGCTGAAAAAGTACACATCAGCAGTAGAGATGACTATCTGAAAAATAGAAAGATGCACATAGTTACACTTTAATTTTAGACAAAGTAGTAGGCTTTGTTCTTCCGCATCAGAATCTTTCATGTATGTAGAACACAAAATATAAATTATGCATTAAAGGATGCCCCCCCTTTCAATTCCAACCAAAATTCTTCAGTTGTGTTTCTGTCAGTTCAACAAGTCTCGGTTGATTTCAAAAAGTTTGTTGGGGGCCATCACTGTGCTTTCACCTGCTGATCCTATAAACCTGCTCCTTTCAAAAATACTTGATGACCTAAAATTACTACAGAGCCATAATATCCATGCTGTGCATCATATTTCAAAGAATGCTCAGTACATTCAAATGATCACCAAGCTCTCCATTAGAAACTGTGCAATTTCTTGCACCCCAGGAAAAAGCCCTTTCAGAAAGACTCAAATACCTCCTGATTTTGGGAAGTCCTCTGTGCAGGTGGGGAGACAGACTCCTGCGCATCAGTTGGCGTTTGCATCTACAAAGAGAAATTATATTGCAATTACAAATAACATCATATACACGGGGAAATTGAGATTATTTCCAGTGTAGCAGCCTTTGTTTTCTTGCCATTTGAAATCATGAATTCCTTTTCTGTATTCTTTTAATAATAAATCCTTATGTGGGCTGATGGAAACATCTCAAAATATTTCTGCTATTTTTACATGAGTCTAATAGACAGCGCATGGTACAAATACATGTATTTTCCAAGCCTAGAGGATTTACAAAAAGACTGCAATGTAATAAACACAAAAGCTACACAAAATCTACAAAATATTCAAATGTCAGTGCTTCAATGGAATCCCCACACACATTTCTCAAATTTAAGACTTACTTCAAACAAACAAACAAAAAAACCTCAGAAAATTTCCTCTCCTGAGTGGCATTGTGCTCCGTGACTTTGCAAGGACTGACAGCAGGACTCTGAGATCCTTCCCAGCCTACATTCTACATTTGTGGGGGACACTCTTAAATTCCAGCCAAAATAATTCTATAAAATTGAATTGAAGTCAGTAATTTAATTATTTCAGTAAGTTCATGTTCAAGGTTAAGTAGATCTGATTGGGCCAACAAAACATCTTGGCATACTCTTGTTCTATTTAAGAACTGCATGCAGAGAGAAATGAAGTGTTTTTTTAAGTTCAAGTGTTTTAATGGGACAGTAACCCCAAAATTAACAGTGAAATGGAACATTTTAAAAAGATAAATTTTAGACCTGAGTGCAAGAAGTTACAAAATGAGACATGAAATTTTGGGGGTAAAAGTTTTCATAACATGCTGTAAGTCAGCGGTGCCTGCAGCCATATGGCTGTATGCACTGTGTGTACCAAAAACTCTAGAGCGCATCGCTCGAATCATGGTGCCGGTGTGGTGGGTACATTTAAGCTGTGGGGAGAGAGAGAGAGAGAGAGAGAGAGAGAGGGAGAGGGAGAGGGAGAGAGAAAAAACTTGTGCTGAGGGACAGAGAGAGGCAAGGGCGCAGTCACCGAATTAAGTGAATCTCCTCTTGCCAGCTGCGTCAAATTGCTTCAATATTTCCTCGCTGTCAAACTCCCTGTCTGTGTGTATGACCAAACCGACTGCAAATGTTCGAGTGACCAAAGCACTGCTACCCAGTTGCAAAAGTTCTCTGATACCCGCTGGTCCCAGCACGATATCTGTCTTTCCATTGTGATTAAAAATTACCAGCAAATTTTTATCACAATAGGGAGACTGCAGACAGAGGGGGTGCCAAAATTTGTGGCACGGCGAACTCCCTGTCTAAATCAATGGAGTCATTTGACTTCATCATTGGCATCACTGTCATCCGGGGTTTGTTGCAATATGTTACGCCCCTCAGCAATAGTTTGCTGAATCCTGAGTGCGATTTACCAACAGCTGCAAGCAATGCGACCGCCTTAGTATCACTGCTTGAGGGGAAGAGGGAGATGGCGTTTGGGAAGTTGTGGGAGCTGGGCTGTGCTTTGGCAGCTCAGCTGGACATCAAGCCCTCGGTGCCTCGTACTGTCTCGATGCAGACAAAGCGGTCAAACCCATCTGCATCAAGCCCCGCAGAGTACTGGTGACTGAATCTGTCCTTCCCCTTTATTGACCATCTCACAACAAAAGCGCGGGATCGTGTCTGTGTAGCACTGCCGCGTCTGAAGGGCCAATATTTGCTGCGAGATTAATTGTCAGACAAGGCCGATTATTTTATGACAGGAAATAAAAGCTGAGTACGCAAATCCAATGCTGATGCTGCAGACACAGAGCTGGAGCTGTGGAAACAGTTAATTGAGCTCCAGCCAAAATGTAATGACACTTGTCGAGCCCCCGATAGTTCAGCAAATTTCTACCTAAATATCCACTGCATTCTGAAAGTCTTGTTGATCGTGCCTGTGTCCACCATGTCTGCTGAGCGATCATTCAGCACAATGCGGCGTCTCAAAACTTATTTGCGCAGCACGATGAATGACCATAGACTAACTGGACTTGCCCTCATGAACACACACACACACAGGGAGATTGACAGCGAGGAAATATTGAAGCAATTTGACGCAATTGGCAAGAGGGGAATTCACTTTAATTAGGCGACTCACTTTAATTAGGCGAATGTGTCCTTGCGCTCCATTGGGAAAAAAAAAGCGGTTATCAGAGTGGCACTGATAGGCCAAGTTGATGTGCATGTTTTCTTTTTTGGGGGGGGGCAGTGCGTACCTCAAGATTTTTTTCTGCAGGCGCCCCTGCAGTAGACTTTTTTTTAATGTTACCATACAATGGAGCCTATTCCCCTTTCTGGAGCTATTGAGAGCTGACAAACCCCTTTTTTGTGGAAAAATACTCTTGTATTATGAAGTTAGGAAGAATATAAGGCTTGGACTTTTTGCACACAGGTCTTCAATTAGGAGTTAAACTTTACATTTAAATATTGACTGCTTGGAGCACAAAAAGGTTAATTGCAAGCTTTGAGGAAAAAGCAATGTAAAAACTTGCCCCCACAGCATCAATTTTGACCAAATTTCTTGAATTTAAAGCTTGGGCGCGCTAACCTGCAAGGAACGCTGATGGTGGCATATAATGCTGAGCGCAATCAACTTTTTTCTTAATTTCTCTTTATTTATTTGGCTGGGAATTTTCCAGATTAGTTACTTTGTTCAAAGTTTTTGTGTCTTAGTGTGTAGGAGAAATAAAATTTTGACAGGATTTGCATTGTTCGTGGCTCCTTTGTCCCCTTCTGGTCAGCCGGGCGCTCATCAGTGCGATTCTAAGCTTACACATGTACGAGTTTCCACTGCCCTCGTTCTGAGCTTGTGTTGGAGGCTCAGGTTTTGGCGGAATGTCGCAAACTGTCTGTGCTCTCCCAAAATAGCTGCATGAGTCACATACGAACTGGCTCTCATGTAGTTCACTGATTGGACTTATTCACTGATTCAAGATTCAGGTGAAATTGAAGATGCCAAGTAATCAAAAAAAAAAAAGTCTAAAGAAAAAGAATTAAAGAAAAGTTAATATTCCAGGTTAAGGATATGGTAGCACGGTCATTTAATGATGAGGTGAATTAGCGTGTCTGAGATGTAACAGATAACTAAATTAGGCTTATGCCGTCGGAGGCGACGGCTTGGGGTATATCCCCGAACGCCCCCAATCCTCGAATAGACCCAATACAATATATAGCCCCTCATGACCTTTCATTATATCCCCAAACGGCGAACGGCGTTTCGGGGAAATTATGTTTTTGGTCCGACCGCCGCCGCCGCAGGATATCCGACGTGTTAATGCGATAACTTCAGTAATATTTCAATTAGAAATTTCATGTTTTGCATAAAAGTTAGTATCATAAAGAGGAAGAACTGATTCGATTTTGGACAATTTACCATTTCAAGATTGGCCACCAGGGGCCAAAAACTGAAAAACTTTTTATCATATCTCTGGAAATATTTGTCCGATTGACCTCAGAAATGGGTTTCTATGTTTTTGGTTAGTCATTTTTAGGTTTTTATTATTTTTGTGATGTCCGTTTTTAGTCTTATGTCTTAGTGTTTCACATTTCGTATCTCTCCCGTGTTATTCCAGTCCACGTCTTACCCTTGCACAGTCTCTGCTTTCTCCCCAGTCGCGTCACTAGTTGTTGCCGTTTCTGTTGAAATAGATTGTGACACTATTTCAGGTGATTTAATGGATTCTGGGTTTCAGCCTTCCTTCCGTTCTCGTTTGCTTACTTCCCCTTGCTTTTCTATTTTACTAACCCGTACTAACAGTTTGTTGTTTTCTGGAATTTAATAACCAAAACTAACATTGTATATAAGACTAACGTTCTAACGAGCACCCGGGATTGTACAGCTGCACTTACTAATTGACTAACGACCTCTCCGCATTCGCCCTGTTCTAGTCTCTGCCTCTTGCTTTCATTTAACTGGCTTCGCTGTGTTTAACTGGCTTCAACTCGGGAGCACCAGGAAGGCAACAGGCGGGGGGCAGACACAGGACTCAGCAACGGGCTCAGCTGGCAGGTGGCTGACTCGGATGGCACAGCTGGCAGGGAGCAGGCTCGGGAACACAGCAGGCAGGGGGGCAGACTCGGACGGGGCAGGCTCGGGAACACAGCAGGCAGGGGGGCAGACTCGGACGGGGCAGGCTCGGGAACACAGCAGGCAGGGGGGCAGACTCGGACGGGGCTGGTTCAGGGCAGACTTGTTCCCGAGTTGCCCCCAGTCTTGTTCCCAAGTTGCCCCCAGTCTGCCCTGAGTGTTCCCGAGTTCGATTATTGAATTCCTGAGTTTCTCCCCCTTTCAGTGCTGCGCACGGTGGTTGACTTGGCGTGTGCCACGTTTTTCCCCCTTCTGAGGTTTTTAGTTTTATTATTAAAGTGTTTTGGTTTCCCTGCATATGGCGTCTCATCCCCCTTGTTTCCTTCCCTTGTTTCCTTGTCCCAGTTCCGAGTCCAAGTTCTGTGTTTTCAGAGTGTTCCCTTGCAACCCTTAACAAATTTAAAGTTTTGCACATGATGACGACATACCTGTATGGTTCACTATTTTGCCACCAGGTGGAGCTTTGTGATGGAAAATTACCATTTTGGCCAATTGACCTGAAATTAAGTTCAAATGAAAGGTCATGACCTGAGGGGCTTCATATTGTATTGGGTCTATTCAAGGATTGGGGAATTGGAGGATTGGGGGCGTTCGGGGATATACCTCAAGCCATCGCTTCCGACAGCATAAGCCTAGTTTGAACTTAATTTCAGTTCAATCGGACAAATGGTTCTGGAGATATGGCCAAAATGGTAATTTCCCATCGCAAAGCTCCACCTGGTGGCAAAATATTGAACCATACAGGTATGATGTCATCACGTTGTGAGGTCATGACCTTGCAGTTGATCATAGTTTCATGTCAATTGGACAAATGGTTCCAAAGATACGGCAAAAATGGTGAATTTTATGTGACAAAGCTCCACCTTGTGTCAAAAGTTTGAATCAAACAGATATATTGTCATCGTGGGACACATCCTCAGGTCATGAGCTTTCATTTGCACTTAATTTGAGGTCAATCGGACAAATATTTTCAGAGATATGATAAAAACAGTGATTTTTCCATTTTTGGCCCCTGGTGGCCAATCTAGAAATTGTAAATTGTCCAAAATTGAATCAGTTCTTCCTCGTAATGATACTTACTTATATGCAAAACATGAAATTTCTAATTGAAATATTTAGAAGTAGAAGTAGATGCAAGAGTAAGAATGGTGAACAGGTGAGAAGAATGAAAATTCTCTCATGGTCTGATGTTTTACTGCCATCCACTGCCAAGACCAAAGTCACTGATGAACTGTTTTCTTGCCAGTTAAGTGTGTTACTTGAGCTCTTAGGTTGGTTTTATGATGTTCATAACTGTCTTGCAATCTCCTCCTACTATTATTGGAGAGTCAGGTAGTACATAGAAGTTTATTTCATTTATTTGCATTGGCTCAGCCGCTAAGCCTTTATTTCAAATACAGGAATGAATTTGTTCAAGGCAAAATACTTGTAAATAATTCATCATTGTATTTGTGTTGTTGAAAAGCAGTGGATTGTAGCATGGTAGACAAAGATGCACTAAAATCAAAATCATTTAGTTGTTACATCCGTGACATTGTGCATCAAAAATACCATTAAATCTATTCTCATCGGAATATGAAGCCGTTTTTTTTTTTTTACTATGGAGATTGAGTTTAGGTATGATCCTGAAATAAAATTTTATGTATGAGGAATCCAGCCAATGTGATCGCAAAAATAATCAATGCATGAAGTAACAGTGAATTAACATTCTGTGACTGATGATCTATCAAGTGGGAACTAATCACAAAAATTCATAATGAGTTCATCATTTATTTAATGATGAGCAACAGGAATTCATTATACATCTTGCATTGATTCATGCATTAAATTACGAGTCATGCATTTGTTCAACAGTACTTAAGCACATGATAAGTCCCTTTATATTAAAGTGTTACCAAATATCCTAACTGCATGTTGTTCTTATAGGAGGTGGAAAGACTCACCTTTTCAATCTCCTTTATGAACTGCAAAAAGAAAAAACATCATACATCTTGCACATCAGTGGCATGTAGAAATACAAATCTACTTTTAGACTTTAAGGGTTCTTCAGGGTAAAGTGTAGAAGTAACCATAATAATGTAAAAAATAAAGAAATAAACATACATGGTTGCCATGGAAACGGCACTTTAATGACAAAATCTGAAAATGCCACTGATATTTCAATAACCCATGGTCAGATTTTACTCAAATTAGTCTCAGATGAAAGGGTTAAGATAGTTCTATTAAATGACATAGGATTTTTTGTTTGGAACATTTATGAATATTTCATGAGTTCTGTTATGTAACCATAATGAAAATCACAATCATCAACTAGCTTCATTTTCATTTTTAAACCCCCCGGGATGTACCTATCTAAAAAATCCTATGACATTTCAGATACAACTTCAGGCCAAATTTCAGGTCAATCAGATGAATATTAATCTTATGAATGCCACAAAGTTAAAAATCTGTAAAAATTGTGATTTTTGGTAATTTGCTTTTAAAGTCACAAGCAACTATTGAGGCAGAGTAAAAACATAGATTCTTGGTCATTTCTGGCATCTCACAGCTTCCTTTATTTATTTTAGGTGAAAATCAAAAATATTGAAATTTGAGAAAATTTTTTTTTAATTTTTACCCTGAAGACCCCTTAAATATGAGTTCGAACACACAACATATGCCGCATTTTATGCTAACTCTCTGAAGTTGCCCTTCAGTGCCAATGGATTTTTTTTTTCTTTTGATAGATAATAATGGGAGGTAAAATTCTTACATTGTGCTCCCTTTAACATTGGTGGTAACGCCATTCAAATTTTAGCAGGTATCATGACAAACTTTATATTTACAGGTCCACGCATTTGTAAGGGAAAGCTCCTGATCAAAAAAATCTAACAGCTCCACTTGCAGGTCTGCATTATGAACACACCAATTACAAAGGATCAGAAACCGCAGGGCTTGCTGACCCACCTGAACTACTAGTTGCTGAAATGAGTACACAGCAGTATACAGTTAGACAGAGACAAATTTTTATTTCATCTGTACACAATATATTGGAGATTAAATTAAAGAATGAATATACTCTCAAAGAACACACTTTCAGCTTTAATTCGAAGGCATTTAGATCCAAATCGGGTGAAGGGTAAAGAAATACCAACAGTTTTTATGAGGTCACGCCATTTCATCTGGACTAAAAATATGTGAAGAATTTTGTGCTGAACTGTTCTTCTGGCCAGGTGTTACATGACATTACATTACAGGCATTTACCAGACGCTCTTATCCAGAGTGAGTCACAACACAACGTACATTATAGAAGCACCAAAAGTGCTGAAAATCCTATAAGGCGGTAACAGGCTAAATGCCAGTCGCAGCCACATAACTTGGATTGTGTTGCAATTCTGCCACAAAGTCAGAAATGAAGAACATACCAGCTGCTATGGTTCGGGGGGGGGGGGAGCTGGGAGAGATGAGTCTCAAGAAAGCAGCAATCTTCGAGGTTGAAAAATGAGGCAAATACGGCAGTGCAAAAAATTGCAATTCTTTGACTGGCCACTTGAGGCTGACTGCAGAAGTGAGTCAATCCTTACTGAACCCCATGCTAAAAAGCCCAATTTTACAGCAGAAATAAACATATTTACAGCCTGGTTCAAAATATAATTTTGGTCTCTATGGCTAATTTCCCCCTCCATGAAAACTGCGGGGGGAGTAAACTTTTTTGTCACTCTAGCATTTACATTATATAAAGACTTAAAGTTCTGCATAATTAAGGGTGCAGCCACTTTGAGTGACAGAACCTTGAATCAGACAGAACCTCGTCTATGGGCCGTAACCCAAGACAGGCTCATTTGACTCACAGAACTTGACCCTTTCACCACGTTTGTGACTGAAGAACTTTTATGGAAATATCAGGATGATAATGTCTGGTTGTGTGGTTAGAAGTCTGTGGTTTTATTTTCTACAGTGATGAAATTCTAATATTATTTCATATAACGTTATATATTAGAACAAAAGGGCGTTAATTTGTTAACTAGTCCGAGAATAAATACAGCTGGAAAAGTGCAGTTCCAGGGGAAACTGTGTGGGCAAGCTGGAAGCTGGTGATAATGTGAAGTTCGGATTCCTGACAATGTGAGGTTAAACCAGCTGGAAATTTAAATTTAATTTAAAGCTTCTTAAAACAAGTGTCTGCCGGTAACATGGCAATATCCCTCACCGCCTCAATGCTATATCCTCCACTTTGCCCTAATCACGCGGCTGGGGATAATTAAAATTATTTGTAACAGTGGGATTTTTTTATTGTTTAAAGGGATGGTTCGGATTTTTTGACATGAAGTTGTATGAAAGCGCTTATTTAGGAAGATCTCCCCAAGATGCAACGTTTAACGACACATCAAACCTACTTCATATATATATTTGACAGAAATTGTTGATGTTGCCGACTTAAACATTGCCATAAAAATGCACCTGCTCCATAAGAAAAATATTATATGAGAACGAAGTAGTTTATTTATCGCAAAATTGCATCAAAATTATATTTACACATATTGCTGAAGACTATGGTAATTATTCGGGTGTGAAAAAAAAGGAAGTGGCTATTCACCCCGCTACTGGGTGAATTGAGGGAAAGACATTGGCCATCTGCCCCACAGTGGGGCCGTTAAAAGAAGCAGTTCTGCCATTTTCCCAGCAGCTGGGCCAATAAGAGAGTTAATTTTGTAATCCGCCCACTCTTTGAAGTTTCCCGTGGAAGCACTGTAGGGCGAATAGCCTCTTTCTAACCAAAATAAAAAAAAAATAAAGCGAAATAAAAGGCTATACGTTTTTCAGCTTTTCCAACTAGTTCATTAATTTTCCATTCATTAAGAAGCAGAACTACTTTTAAGATCAACAGCACATTTTAAATTGAAGAAAGGTATACAGCTGCAGACTCATCACTCCCAATAAATACTTTGACCAATGTCATTAACTGGCATATATTTATATATACACACACATTATCACATCAGTTTATTTTATGAAACGTTATAGCTTTGGTAGGCAAGATGACCAGAACAACCAGCAGCATTGTAAATTGGGGTGTCATCGTTTATCAATGGAATCTTCCGTAAAAGTGATTGGTCTCGTGTTCCAATAAAGCCCAACGCCCACTGGAAGCGTGAGACGCAAGTCAAAAAATTGGTTACATTAATTTTAATGGAGCAATGCCCTCTGGCGGCGTGTGACGCACGTCATATTTTTAATTTTCACTACTGCTCAATTTTTACTATTCGCCACTGCTCAATTTCTGAGGCGTCAACTCGATAGACCCATTTACAGCCGACATCACCAAAAAGATGCCAAGATGCGCACGCAACGGAAGTAGCCATCTCCCCAATTCTGTCTGATGAGTTATGAATCTGCAAACATTAAATTGGATATTTTACCAGCACCGAAATGTCTGGTTGTTGCGTGTACGGCTGTCAGAATCAATATTTCCTTGGTGGACTCAAGTTTTACAGGATTCCGAGAGGATCACATCCGTATAACGCCCACTGGCCGCAAGCAAAGCGTGAAGTAAAACTCTGAACGTTGCCTTGATGCTTTTAAACGCCCGCTGAAAGCGTCAGCCGCATCAACATTGACAGCTGTCAACAAGACCGAGAACCCATGGGTGTCACTCTCAAAATATTCAACAAGACAACTTTTAATTTTGAAAACACTTGCCGATCAAGCTTATTTTAAGTGATGAAAAAGTGTGATGTTCAGGTTACTGCGCACTATATGTTATATATACTCGCTCTGCTCTAGTCTCGGCCCCTTGCCTTCACTCAATTTACTTTGCTGTGTTTCAGCAGATTCTCTGCACCTTGCTAATCACTGTACTGCCTCTGACTCTGTGCAGTTTAGAACTCCCTAACCTGAGCTGTATGTTTTTCAGTAGGTTGTCTCTGTGATCCATGTCCGCATTTTGACTTTTGCCAATTTCTTGTAATCAGGAACTTCCTCATGTTCATTCCTTTGTAATTAGTCTGATCCAACTCACCTGTGCCCTATCATAGCATGTGATTTCCCCTACGTGTATTTAAGCAGTCATTTCACTCATAGCTCTTGTAAGAATGTTTTCCCTGTGCTGAGATTGTTGATGCCTTGTACTCTTAGTGTTATATTTCTTACTGGAACGTCCCCGATTCTGATTTTGGCTTTTTCTTTGATACTTATCTGCCCATGTACTGTACCTGTTTTGCCCGACTGAGTCTTGTGTTTGCTGCCCTGTTGACAGTTTGTATAACGCCCACTGGATTTTGGCTTTGATCTCTCTGATAAACCCTTGCCTGTGTACCGAACCTGTTTTGCCCGACTGAGTTTTGGGTTTGCTGCCCTGTGTACAGTTTGGATTACGTCCCTAGGATTCTGATTTTGGATCGTGGACTTTGTACCATGGCTTTTGCCCTGTGGGCGTAAACCCCCCAAATTCAGTAAAACCCACTTTTGCTGAAACTTCCTGGTCTCGCATTTGGTTCCAGAATGGTACCTCAGTTTCCATGTGTGCCACCAACCATGACAAGGTGAAATAGTTAAATAGCTAACCTAAAAGACAAATGCGTTTTTATAGAGTTGACACTCAAGAAATTGAGCAATGGCGAAAACTAAATCTGACGCGTGTCACACGCTGCCAGTGGGCTTTGCTCCATTGAAATTACTGAAACCAATTTATTGACGCAAGTCTCACTATTACAGACATTAAATGAAACGCGAGAATAATGGTAAACCAACGCAGATTTCATGTTTGCATGACAACTACGCAGTCAAACACGCTTGCTAGCAAGCCAACAATACAAAATAATACTTAGCCTGCCATGCAGGTACAATTAGCTGTAAGGACGTAGTTTTCTCACTGGGGCAAGATACTTCAGGTATCGGGATGATTGATGACTTTTTCCAGAGTGCTGGAACAGTATGACTCACTGGACATTTGAAATATGGGGCACCAGGCAACAGTTAATTCAGCTGAACAATGTTTCAGCAGAAAAGAAGTCAAACCATCTGGTACTATAGATATCTTGTGACCCGCATTTCTGAAAACTGACAGTACCTATTGAGGGTCAATTTTCACAAGGTCAGAAGAATCACTGAGAGAGTCAAAGAGTTCGACCATCATTGGAGAAGTGTGCTAAGTGTCAAATCTTTTTGATTTTTTGCCAAAGTTCAGATTCGTTATCTTTGTCATGGAATCCCAAGGAGTTATAACATAACATATCATAACTCTTCGCGTGTAATTCTGCTATTCAGTCAGGAGAAAGGATTTAGAGCATGATGATTTTGAAATTCTTGCTTGTGAAATTCGTCCAGACATTGGTGAGAAAATGATTGTTCTAACATACTACAACCCCCCTGCTAGTGTTACGTCTCATATAGTGTTTTTTGGTGTGCTCAGGGATATCTTGACAAAGTGTGATAAAATTTATACATCCCCAATTTTATCACACTTTGTCAAGATATCAAGATGTCAAGGTAAACTACAGGTCAAATAAAAGAAAATAGGACCAAGGTTCCTGTAGCTTACCTACAAGCAGTCTTACAGCAATGATACAAGTTATGAAAATTTCATGTGAAGTTTGCCATCCGGATCAATGAAAATCAATGTCAGGGTCACTAAAAAGATCTTAAGCATTGAGTGTTGAGTATTCTTTTGTTTTGTTGACAGTCTATTATGTTTATTTTATGTGCTAATGTTTTATGTGATATGTTGTTGTACTCTGCTGGTTTGTGATTGCGAGGGGGGGGGGGAATTGTGCAGTATCATTGATGGAACCTTTTTATTTTTGTTGCCGCTGTATTCTACTACAATTTTAATTCTTCACACGCATGATATATTTATGTTTTATGTATCATTGTGATGTCATGTTTCACGTGCACGGACTTGCGGAAGAACAGCCCAATGACTGAGGCAAGTTCCCGTGTGGAAAATAAATAAATAAATAAATAAAAAAGCAGTTTTGGTGATACAAGTCATTGAAATATGTCAATTTGTATTCAATATGTCAGTTGTGAACTTTAAAGGTCACAATGTCAAGTTGTGGTCAGCAAATGGACTTCATATATGACTTTCTAAAATGTCTCTATACAAACCTTGGCTCAGTCTGAGACCATTTTGGTGATACAAGTCATTGTAATTTCACTGTGGAGTTTGACCCTCAGGGCTCTAATTTCTTGGCGCAGCGCAGGGTGGCGCAGCATGGCGAAGCGTGGCGTAGTCCGCGCAGTGGTAATTTTGTCCGGTGCAACACCGTGCGCTGTCACTTTGGCAATTTGGTAGATGGACGTGTGCCGAGATAGGTGTGGCGGCGTAGTAGGGGGAGGTGTCACATATTCATCAAGACGCAGTGACAATTTTGTGGCAAAAGTCTCCACTGGAGTTGCACAGAAAGCTCGCCAGCTCCAACCTGGTTTACTTTCTGTGATGGTGCACAGTGCGCACACGTCACCGAAATCTCACAAGCAGGTTTCAAAAATGTCAGGCACATTTCAATGCTATAAATAATTACAGGAAGCACTATTTAATGTAACTATCTGAATAAGGACATAAATTACAGTACCTATATTTATTGTCCTGATGTCAGATCAGAGAGAGAGAGAGAGAGATAGATGTTTACATGTGGGCGCGTGACTGCGTGTGTAGGCTATAGCCGCTTCTCAAAGCCCAGGCTGCATCCTTCGAAGGCTGCATTTTTAGGGGTCATTAATTATTTCCATCTATCAAATTAACATTTAAGGTTAGGGATAAGGTTAAATTTGGGGTTAGGGTTAGGTTTGGGGCTAGGTTTAGGGTTATGGGTTAGAGTTAAGGTTTGGGTTAGGAAAACCAGTGATTACTCACTACAGTGAAGCTGTTTAATGGAGATGAAATGAGGTCATGCCAGTTTGGCAGATAGAATAAAGTGACGACCCCTAAAAACACAACCTTTGATGGATGCAGCCTATGCTTTGAGATGCACCCTGTGTGGGTATGTGCCCTTCAGCTGCTTTCACACGGGACGCAAAACAAATATGTCGTACGACTGATTACATTTAAAGTCAATGCAAAGATGCAAATACAGGCGTGTATTCGCGTCTTTGCATTGACTTTGAATGTAATCTATCGTGTGAAAAATTCATTTCGCGTCCAGTGTGCAAGCGGCTTAATGCTATTATTGTCACTTAGGTTTTATCGTTTTTAGTGGGGGAAAGGAATACAGCCTAATTGCTATGATCTCGTACTGAGTTAAGATCACATATTGAAAATAAATGTGTAACATATCTTGCATTGTTGTCCATGCATGTTAATGCCAAACTTTTATGCAGCAACAGGGTGTAATAGGAACGTGCTATCCATCGTTTCTTTTCCCAATGATGCAGGCAGAAGAAATAAATGTGCAACCGTCGTTTTTCATTTCAACTTCATAAGTTTGAATGATCTGACGTGGTTTCGTTCTGAAATTCCATTCAAGTTTGCTAATGGTAATAATTCGCAAATGCCCTAGCTAGCCAGCTAACTCATAATGCTTAATATAGACGCAAGCAGTGCAGAAAACATGCCTGAAGCAGCAAAGTAAAATGCAAAATTAACGCATCATGCAGATATAGGACAGAGGCTTCTATACTCCATTTGATTGGTGAAGATTTGACTCGAGATACCCAAATACGCCTTCTCTCCTCCCTCTTTGCCACTTGCGCCGGCAGGAGGGACCGAGGCGGGACAGAGGTGTACTTGCGCTGGGCTGCACTGGCCACAAAATTGCAACATATGCTTGGACACACCCTGTTGGCACAGCGCTCCCCCCATTCGCCGCGCCTGCACCTGGTCTACGAATTCTGAGCCCTCAAAGTTCACTGACAGTCAAGTTGAATGTCACCAAATGAATGTTCATATGTGACTTCCTAGATGTTAGTAACACAAACTTAGGCTCCATCTGTGACCGTTTTAGTTATACAAGTCATTGAAGTTTCACTAGGTCACATTTGACCTTTGAAGGTCAATATGAAGGTCACAAAACGAAAGTTCATATATGACTTCTTATATCTCTGTAATACAAACCTAGACTCCATCTGTGACCGTTTTGGCAAGACAAGTCATTGTAATTGTAATATGTCAAGTTTGACCTTCAAATGTCATCAACAGTCAAGCTGAATTTCACCAAATGAAAGTTCATATTCAACTTCCTATGTCAGTAACACAAACCTAGGCTCCATCTCTGACCTTTTCAGTGATAGCAGTCATTGAATTTAATCAAGGTCAAGTTAGACCTGTTCAAGGTCACCCAATGAAATATTATACATTTACAAATGGATTTAGAGATCAGAAATAATTCAGTATTAAGTAGATATTTGTCACTAGAGGGCGATAATTGCACTTTAAACTCATGTGGTGATTATTTATATTCCATGCTTCATTTGAATATTCACAGCTTGGCTGACAAATTTGAACAGTTGAAAATGTTATTATCGCAATTGATGGCGAAAAAAGTTCATGTAGATTTTACATTATTGTGTGAAACTCTCTTAACTGAACAAAATCAGTCATGATTTGAATTGCCTGGCTATAATTTTTTTTGTAGAAATTGTAAAGGTAAATCAAGGGGTGGAGTGGCTTTGTATGTGAAAAATTCTCACATTGCAAGAGAGGCCAGAGCTTGGCGTACATTGTGACGGGGAATTCAAATCCATCTTTGTAGAAGTCCAGTCACAGACTCTAAATAAGAAAGTTGTGGTTGGAGAAATATATAGAGTTCCTAACACCACCAAAAAACTGTCAATTGAAAAGTATGAGCAAACGTTAGAACAGGTCAAGTCGTTTGGGAGCAATAACGTAATAATAGGTACCGACCAGAACTTTGACTTATTAAAGATGGACTCGCAGGTTAATTCTCAACTTCTTCTTGACAACTTTGTCACCAATAACATATTCCCTACAATTACCTGCCCCACGCGCATTACTTCTTGAAGTGCTACTCTCATTGATAATATTTATGTCGAAGAGGCCTTAACTGAGTATTTGTTCTCGGCTGTCCTGATATATGATTTATCTGACCACCTTCCAATATTGGCCCTGTCAGGAAGGAAAAATGGTCCATGTCAATCCAATAACCCCCTGACATTTAAGTTTAGAAATCTTTGTGAAAACACAATTTCCCAGTTAAAAGAGAATCTGAGCACCACTGATTGGTCCTTCTTGCAGACTCTTCCGAATGATCAGGCTTACGAGTCTGCTGTTCAGTGTATTAACTGCCTCCTTCACAAGTATGCACCAGTGAAAACTAAATCTGTCTCAAGGCATGCAGTTATTAAACAACCATGGATGACATCTGGGATGATGAAATCATCTAAAACCATGATAAATTATTAAGACTTCAGCTTGGGAAAAATAAAACTCATCTATCACACATAAAATTTATTAGGTACAGAAATATATTCAATAAATTAAAACGCGTATCAAAAGATTCGTATTTTAAAGAAAAACGACAAGCATATAGAAACGATTTAAAAAAGACTTGGTCCATCATGAATACTCTTATTGGTAGAAAAACTAAAAATTCCAAAAATTCCAAATTATCTTACGATAATTCATAAGCGATTGTATAACTTTATTGTATGTAACCAAGTGCTCTACAGTAGTCACCTCGGATTTCGTCCTGGTCAACAGAACTGGCTGTATTACAGTTTGTTTCTGAAACCATTAAATATTTGGGAAAAAAATTTTAATGCTAGCAGTGTTTCTGGCTGGAAAAACTATGCCATTATGGCGTAAGAGGGGTTGTATCAATTGCGTAAAATCGGCCCGCTTTCTTGGCAAAATTACTGAAGAACATTTAAAATGGCGCGAGCATATTGAGCACTGCCACAAGAAAATTAGAAGTAGCATGTATGCTTTGAATATGGGTAAAAATTCACTTTCAATAGCAAATAGAAAAATGCTTTATTTCAGTCTTATTAATCCTTATTTGCTCTATGGCATTATAGTCTGGGGAATGACACATAAGAAATACATGAAATCTTTAATAACATTGCAGAAAAAAGCCATAAGGATTATTACTGGAGTTAAATATAATGAAACAACAGCTCCGCTCTTTAAAGGCCTCGGTATACTCAGACTTGAGGATTTATACCAGATGGCTATGGTCAAAGTTATATTTTTATTTAATCAATCCCTATTACCGAAGCCATTATTATCGTTATTTACGTATAATCATGAAGTTCATGCGCATAATACTCATCAGCGTAATGATGTTCATCACGGACCAATTTGTGGCGAGTTGATTCACTGCAGTTTCCTCCACAGGGGCCCCAATCTCTGGTCGACACTCCCGCAGCTTATCAAAAATGAACACTCATTGCCATCATTTGCAAGGCGAATTAAAAATCATTATCTTAAAAGCTACTAAATATCATTATTCTTCCACCCATGTTTATGTCTATGGCCAGCCATGCCATGGTTTTTATGCATTTATGAGTCTTCTGTATATGTAATCGTGTTTATGCATGAGTCTGTGCGTGTCCGTGTGTGTGTGGTGCATATGTCTGTGAGTGTGTGTGTGTGAGTGTTGTGTGGGTGTGCCTATGTTTGAGTGTGTGTTACTGTACGTTTTGTGAGTGTGTGTGTGTTGGGCAACCCCACCTCCAATTTGTTGTTTATTTGTAATATTTAGCTTCTGCTTTGGAGGGGACAGACTGAGGTCTTTGGGAGTGTCCTCAGGTCTACTCTATATATTATACATTTCTGTATGCGAGTTTTAATGTATTTTTTTTTACCCAAAATAAAATTATCTATCTATCTTATACATGACTTCCTATATGGCTACAATACAAAACTAAGCTCTATCTGTAATAGTTTTGGTGACAGAAGTCATTGAAATTTCACTATGAGCAGTTTGACCTTCAAAGGTCGCCGAAGGTCAAGTTTAAGGCCACCAAATGACAGTTCCTGCATGACTTCCTATACATCACCAATACAAACCAAAACTATCTGTAACCATTTTGGTGATGTAAGTCATTGAAATTTCACGGTGAAGTTTGGCCATTCAAGGTCGCTGAAGTTCAAGTTCAAGGCCATCAAATGAAGGTTCGTACATGACTTCCTACAAGTGTTCGATGCACAATCTTCAATATTTTCAAGCCTAGAAACCTTTGATAATTGTAACATTTTGCTTGACCTCAGGTTTGACCTTTCAAGGTCATCTGAGTTCAACTTTAACACAGCCAAAATATAGGTCACATATTACTTCCTATATGTCAACAATACAAAGTTAATCTCTATCTGCAACCATTTGGCCTCCACAGACCATCTTGCATATTTGTGAAGTACAGCTCCCCCACTAGACCCACTTCCGTCGATTCAATCAAAATGGCACTCACACTGTACATTGATGGTACCAAGGTAAGTTGATTGCCTGATTTAGGAACAAATTTAATCACGCAGTTTTCTAGAAATTATTTTTAAAATTTTTTCAGTCCTATCTTTAACACTGGGGCCAAAATTTCAAGAGCCTATAAAAGGGACAAAAATGATTCAATCAACAATCTGAAAAAAGTCTGGAGATATGGTCTAGTAGTATTTTATCGCAAATTTACACAAAAATTCATCAGGCCAAAACAAAAGATAAAAAATGTTCCGGATGACAGACGCCACATCATGACAATAGCTTAACGGCCAAAACGGCCAGTCAGCTAAAAAAACAAGCCTTAGAAGCTTGTTAACCCTTTAAGGCCTAATGCAGAAATCCCAGCAGAGAATCATGCTGCCGTGTTTACAAAAGTAACCTATATTTGGGCTGGAGCCGAGCTTCTCAGCTTTCAGGGATTGCACAAAACTTACAGTAATTACGGTACTTTCAAAATTAAGCGCACATCTGTGTCGGCAACGACACGTTCGCCGTAAAAGGGTTAAAGAGGATGCAAACCCCCACAGGACTACATGCATGGCATCTTGGGTGCTAACATCTTTGCTGTATCCGAGAAACCAGTTTACCTCCTGTAAATGGTGTGGGAACTGTAGAAAGTGAGGGATGGAAGCCAAGTGCTGACAGTACAGGGGATAGTCCTTCAGTCTGCAGGGAGAAACCAAACATTACCCCTGAGGAAAATTCAGTGTTCATTTATTGCAATTTGTAAAATTCTAGGTGAAATGGCCAGGCGGATCTTAGCCTTATTCCTGGAGATCTACCGTGCCACAGTTTCACTCATACCCCCAACAAACCACACCTTAAACTGCATTTGATCTCATCACAAAAATAGAAATTAATAAGCAAAAGAAGGTAGAACCCCAAGGACAGTAAATGTCAAAATAGACATATTAAAAAGCAGCATATCATACCTAATTTTATATCTGTCTAGTGCAGCAATGCCATAGTAGTACATTTTGGAGCCGAAAGGCTTCCTTAAGGCCTCCAGAACATAGCGCAATGCTAAGCCCAGAGCCATATTGGTGACCAGGCCCTTCTCGATGATGCCGCCGAACAGGCAGGCAGTGATGTGCAGCTCCTTGTCGGGGTACTGGGGCAAGAAGCGGTACTCCTCAAACAGGTTCCTCAGCATACAGTTAAACACCTCCCTCTCCCGCTTCACATGGGAGTCCCTGAAGCGCTGCAGCATCTCCAGCACCTGGGGAGAGGAGCACATCAGGGTAAATATAAACTGTAAATTCCACCTGAGGCATTTACACCAGTGTGAACATAAACTACAAATCCCACTCGAGGTATTTACCCATTCATACACCAACGTAAATATAAACTACAAACCCCACCTGAGGCATTTACCCATTCAAACACCAGAACAAATATAAACTACAAATCCCACCTGAGGATATTCTCCATTCATATACCAGCATAAATATAAGCTTCAAATCTCACCTGAGGCAATTCCCCATTCATACTCCAGCATAAATATGAACTACAAATCCCACTTGAGCAGGGCTGTACAGTTACTTTTTAATGTGGTAGCACAGGTGCTAGCAAGAAAAAAAATTCAGTGGCACAAAAGGAAAAACTGTAGCACACAGAGGAGTACTGTTAAAAATGTGTTTTATTCAAAAAGATATCTTTCTAAACACAAACTCACCAATTTCCTTTGCAACGTTAATGTTTTAAGTAAACATCATCATAGGGTAGAATTACAAACAAGGACTACATTTGTAACATAACAGTAACTATGTAACCCATTTCATTTTAAAACAATCATAAGCCTCCGACCATAGACTGTATGAAAAGATGGACGAAGCAACCGTGACATCACCTGTTGGTTTCAGCATGGCATTTAGGAGGCCTCAATTTTGGCAATTTGAACAGCGTCATTTTGAATCCAGATCTGATTCCTATTGAACAAGAGAGGGAATTGAAGATCCAGGGAGGAGAGAGGGGTGGATCTACGTGTGGATCTGACCATATCTTTCGAGGACCAGAGGATGGCCACGCCCCATAAAGCATATCTGGCTTTATCCTTTATTCTAGTCTATTTGGGACCAGAATTTACAAAACTGAACATCATGATGTATAGAAGGAGACTTTACTTGGGAAAAGTGGGAAAGAAGGGTCATTTTCTCATAGATTTCAATAGCATTGCACTTCTTTCTGCTACCACTGATCTCGCCATCTGCTGGCGGTTAAATAGAATGCAATTTTCAGAGATTTCCACATGGGCTTCATTTTTCAGACTCGAGTGCTGCGTCCATCTTTTTATACCATCTATGCCTCCGACAGATCCAAATCCGATTGCTCAATCTTACATAGTGGCAAGCAGTCTTCCAAATGCGGAATTTTCCCAAACAATGCTGGCTGTTTGTTGATGTAGGGGAAGCCGGGGCACAGTGAATCAGGGCATTTTTTTCAGAACTGACAAGGGGTAATACCAAAATGACATCATCACTTTTTGTGTTTGGGGAGTCCCCATCCAACAAAGCTCACTTGGTATCCTCAGGATCACTACTTACAAAATAGCAAGGTAAAGTATGTTTTTAGGCATCAAAAGTAAATTTCTACCAATTCAATTTGTAGGGCATAACCTGTTGACCACCCAGAAATATAAATCAAAATATGATGCAGTAGATAGTTTATTTGTTATTATTACTGAATGGGTGTTTGCTTAGAACAAAAGCAGCATGAACCAGAAGAGGTTTAGGTCAATGAGTACACGTGGGGCACAGTGAATCGTGGCAGAGGAAATTTTAGGGCTTGAGTTAGGGTTAGGGGTTGGGTGTTGGTAAAGAGTTGGGGAAATAAATAACGACCCGCGTAAACTGCAGTCATCAACAGGAGCTCAACTGACGTAATGTCAGTTTAGAGGATGAACGAGCGATTCAAATCTGACTCGTCCGTCTTTAATGGTGCGGCGTGGTCTTGTTCGGGAAATGTAGTTCTTTTTTAGCAGTAGTATTTAAATGGTCGGTAGATACTTCAAAATACAACTACATGTCCCTTAATGCATCGCTCCGTAATATCCTAAAGAAAATCCACACCCACTCACACACCTATGAAGATACATACCCATGTTGCATCTTTAGCGGTAGACAAAGTTGGGACAGATCACCAGCGATTATGCAAACTTTCGCACATGTGCGAGTGCTTTCAAATTTATCTTCACACATGATTTTCTGAAATCGAAAATGCGAGCAAAAATGTTGCACTGTACAGCCCTGCACTTGAGGCATTTACCCATTCATACACCAGCGTAAATATAAACTACAAATCCCACTTGAAGCATTTCCCCATTCATAAGCCAGCATAAATATAAAGGACAAATCCCACCGGAGGTACTTCCCCATTCATACATCAGCGTAAATATAAACTACACATCCCACCTGCGGAACTTACCCATTCATACACCATACATAATAAACCCAACATCAGTCAAAAACCAGCAGACAGCAATATCTCCAAAGACTTACTACACGCAGACGCTGCTGACCACTGACAATGACAATGTACACAACATTCTTGGAAAAAAAAGAAGCCCCAAAATGGCTGCACAGATCCCCCAGACGACCAGTTAGCTTACCTCATCGACAGACATTGTGGCGTGCGGCAGGTGCTGGTTGTAAATACGCTGAAAGTAGCTGTTTGCCTCGTCGTCAATCTCTTTGCTAAAGTGCTGGTTGGCCTCAGGCCACACCTGAGAGACGTCAGCTGGGGAAGAGGAAGTAAACCATCAGTACATCTTTCATTGAAGGAACAGTGACTTCCATTTAACCCTTATAGCGCTGTAGGCAACTATGGTTACCCAATGATGTAAGTTAAGTTGCCACATGATAGGTTTTCAACAGCTCAGGATAATCACATTTTTAATTCCTTGAAAAGTTATGCAGCGCTCCAAAAGGTTAAGATTCCTACAGGTTTTGAAAACATCAATTACTGCATGGATACTCAGGACAAAGGAGGGGGTGGTAATAACAACAAAAAAACTAAGTTCCAAGCCTCTGATACTGGAATTTGATTAGTTTGATTTCTTGGCTTACCACATCACATAATGAGTGACAAACCAACCCCATAACTCACAGCAAATTCTCAGGTTTCATAAACAAACCAGTTTGCTCTTAAAACAAACTAGCTGCCCCGAAAATTTTTACTTTTTTTACTTGAGTTTTGCCAGCATTACTTCTTGCTTGCATTTTTTACTATTATACATTACTTTTAAACTCTCCTTATAACATAGTATAGGCATTTCATGTGTTATTGCAAAGCTTGCAGGAAAGACTCACTAACATGGACTACAATAAATTTCCAGTAAAATGTTATAAATTCAGACCGGCAGAAGACAGTATGGAAGAGTACGGCTGTGGGTTGAGAGCTTACCGTTATCTTGACTGGAACAGTGCAGTGTTTAAGCGACATTGTGTCAGAGGAAGCACAGCAGAGAGAACTCTCAGTCAGTCAGTCAGTCAACACCACAGTACAGTCAATCAATTCTACGCAGCTTTGTGCAAATCGTTCTCATCACCAATTTTAACAGCAACCTATTATCACAAACACGCGATATGCGCTAGTGATGTAGTCAAGACTGCCTTAGCCGAGACCAAGACACTACCAAGAACAAAGGGTAGCAAGACCAAGACAAGACCGAGACCAAGACCAAGACAGACCATTTCGAGACCAAGACTAGAGCAGGACCAAAAAAGAGTGTTTCACTTCACTGTAAATATGAGCAGTGTTTGGGTGAAATAATTGCGTGTAGCAACTGCAAAACAGCTATTATTGCCATTTCAGAGGATTGAGATTTATAAGCATTTAAATTTTTTCCTGTTAGGGATTGGTATGGTTACACAGTCTAAAATCCATTGTCACCATTCCGGAGACATTAAACATTTCAGATTTACATCCAAAATGAATAGCAGCGGCAGGAGATGAATTCTCATTTTGCCTGCACAGACAAAGGGGAAACAAATTTAATGGGTTTCATTCATTCATTGTTATATGGGGTGCCAAGTTCACAAAGCTGGAAAACAGATAGCCTATGAGGAAAGTTCCCTTGCATGAATTTTGGGATCTTCTGAAACCAGTGAATAGCCTGCCTAGCTAATTTTACTCGGCAAGATTGATATCGGCGGTAATGATGACAAACTAGACAAATAGGTGGCAACCACCAACAGTCGAAAACCTGCCGTTTTTAGCTATTTTTATCTGGCTGATGGCTTCAGATAAAGCCACTGAAGACACAAAAGATCAGAACACTCAACATGACACCAGGACATTTATAAGACCCTCAGTAGTTACGCTGCGTACATAGCTATCCTCAAAACTTCAAAACCATTCATTTGTAAAGCAGCACAAGCTCCCCAATATTATGACTGAGTTGCAATATGCTTCATCCAGTGAATTTGCAAGCAAATTTACTTAATAAAGTGCTAGTGATAACTGACCTTACCTATGACTGTTAACTCAGCTGGAGCTAGTGAGATTAACTGCAGTTTACCAGGGTTAGTCAGCAGATGCTTGTAAACAGCGTAAATTTCAAGTCCTGAACAGATTATACCGTGCATGCATGTACAACATTTTTACAATAATATATTAAGTATGTAGAAGTTGTGTTTGGTCTTGAGAGGTTTGGGAGTTTTTTTTCCTCACAGAGTTCAAGAGCAGAGCCAGTCTAAGCTTACTTCTCAGCGTGTTTCCTCTTCAAGTGCCTGGTGAATGTTGACGTTGTACCGCCCAGGGTTGGGTTCAAATACTTTTTTCAATCTGGACAAAATGTTCAATTACAATTCAAAATTAAATTACAATTATGAAAGTTACTGTATTACTGTAATTGTAACTGAAAAAAGTAATTGAACCAAACCCTGGTACCGGTAGTCTCGGTCAGGGCGATTTGACAAAATCTGAACGCAGTAGAAACTTTTTTTCCTTTTTTTATTTTGCATATAGTTTCACCGTTTATTTCTGTATGATTTTCCGAGGGCAATCGGCGAACGCAAGGTCACAATGAAGACTACACATCTACTTTCTGCATTGTTTAAATCCACTTCACCCCGACCTTGAGCGTCGCTGATTTACGCTAGAAAGGTTGCTGGATGTGACGGGGGATGTTCGTGAAGAGCCATAACTTGTTTTCTGCGCTTGCCTGACGCACAGGACTCGAGCCAACTCCATTGTACACACTGTAGTAGAAGCGTCTGTCTAGTTGCATGAACTTGCATCGTTGCTTGGAAGTGCGCCCGTATTAGCCCTTGTAATCACTTTCATACGCAGCCAGATAGCTCTAAGAGAAATCGATGCTTGCACCTGGGTTGGTTTTTCTGGAAATCGTTAATTTTCATATTTTGGAGTCGCACTGTTGATAAATGCCCTGTTTTTACGTGCCTTTATTTGTAGTTTTTCCGTTTTGTTAATCTGTTATATTTGCCGTCACTGTTGTAGCGTTACAAATGGGATGATTTTACCCATCGAGTGAATGATCAGTCTTCATTTTGAAGACAAATCAACCTTATAAATGACCTCTAAAGATAGCCTGATAGGTGTGTCACTCAGTAGATAAGTGAACATGTGGCCACTGAAGTTCGGTCGCTTACCCACTGAAAAAGACGGAAAGGATAGATCAAACGATACATTTAGCAAGTAATTAGTAGAGTTCAGCTTCATGCATATATTTTTTTGAGACGACAAAGCGCAGAAATAATTAGACCGTGCAGAATTCCTATTGCATGCCTACTAGTTTCTTTTGCTTTTAACGTAACATCCCGTTTCGCAGCAATAATGAGAAAATATTTTAAAAAATAGGCAGCTCTGGTATTTTAAGGCTGAGTTATGAAGCACTAAAATGAGGCGCCAAAATCCGTGCTTCGATTCGGTCTGATAGATAGGGATCTTACAATAACCAGCGTTATATTGGAAGTGAGTTTTGTTACCAAATGTTATACAGTATATAACATGAGGCTAGGCTAGTTTGGTGTCGCTAGCCAAGGAGTCACACCTAACGTTAGCTGTATAGCTTACGCTCTGCTAATATCACGTTCACATAGCTTAGCACTGATATAGACATTTACACACCCTGGCCGTTTCTCAATATGCGTTCTTCCCTGTACTTTTGTTCTTGGGAACTCAATTCAAAGCTTGCATCTCGACCCATCTCGACGAGAATGGTTACCAGTCCCGGAAGTGTTCTTGATACGCCCATTTTTCCGAGGATGCATCGGATGGTAACTTGTGTGAACTTGACAGCATGCATATCCCAGAATTCTTTTCGGTATCTGTTCCGCTCCCAAGGGAGAAGGGCGGGGTTACGTTTCCCAAAAGCGTAGTTGCTAACTAAATTAGCAACTTACATAGTTCATCCATTCACAGTCAATGGTTCTAATTATGTAAATTAGCATCTGTGATCTCGGGAATTGCACCCCAGCATCGGTAAAACTGCTTTCACACTGAACGCGAAATGAATTTTTCGTACAACAGTTTTAAGTTACATTCAAATTGACTTGGAATGTAATCTGTCGGTATTCGTTCGCTATTTCTTAGCTAAATACTATTCTGCTAATTTTCAGGTGAGGAACTATTATCAGAGTAGGATTTGGAATATTGGCTGCTTTAAGATGTTTTATGTCGAATATGCTCCAGTGTTTTTGTAGTAGTGAAACTCCGCAACAGCCGACGGAAGGTAGCTAAGCTAAGCACCTTAACTAGCTCACGCTCACAGACCCTTCTTTCCCCACAGATACATTTCTGGGGAAAAAGGCAGTTAGCGGAGGAAGTCGCGGCCCACTGGCTGGCGTATTTCGTAATACCAACGTGAACGCATCGTCTCAAACCGTCTACAGCGTTCTGAGTGCTCGCAGCCTTGGAAGGGCACTCTTCCTAGATCGACTAGCGAGAACGTTCCTCCCAAGAATGCAAGTTTGTTCTTAGCATTCTTGGTATTGAGAAATGGCCCCTGTTCTCCTGGCTCAACAAGAGAGGATGTTTTAGCTCCTGCTTCTGCTGTTATCCGCGTATTATTTTCTCACACTAACTGACTGTGCGAACTGCATTTGACATATCAAACCCCCAGAGACTGAATGAGGCAGCATTTGGAAGTATTTTCCACTAATAAACCCTCTCTAGTTGGTCTTTCCGGCCTCTGTTCATTGAAGATTAAAAAAAATACAGCGGTGTGCGGACTCGTTTTACTGACGTTCAGTCATGTGGAATTTATATTTGTCGTGAAGCAATTAACGTACATTCGCCAGTGTGACTACTGCTTGAAAATTTCTTCTCGTCACTGATGGATTTTATTCGTCAATGAGGAAAATGACGAGCGGCAGCGGGAACCCTGAATAAATGACTTAGCTGACATTTTTACTGATTCATTGGACTGGACTACACGAATACGATATATCCCTAAACGCACATTTTTCTGTCTTCTTTGCGCGTACGTTGCGAGACGAGACTGGACCGCAGAGACAGGGAAAAATAAACACTGTAACATGTTTTTTAAAAAGATGCCTCTTATTGGCTGCATTTAAAGAAGGCTGCGAAGTAATAATGAGGCTGTAGCAGGACCAGCTGCTTGCCTGGATTTTGAAATCCCTTCAAGACCGTTATGTCCAAGACCAGAGAGTGTCGAGACCGAGACAAGACCAAGACCATGTAAAAATGGTCTCGAGACCAAGACCGGTCTTGAGTACTACAACACTAGAACAGACACATAGGTTCCACACAGAAGAGACGAAGGCTCAAGGCTCTCACCGGGCCGGGCAGTACCTGGCAGCTGGGAGGACAGGTTCAATTGCCCTCCAAAAAGGGTGTAAGGGTCGGGGTTAGAGAGGGCAGGGAACACTTTGGCTGGAGACTGGGGGTTACTGAAGGCGGAGCCCACTGGCGTAGTGAAGCCAGTTATGCTCTGTGTGTGCGAGGTGGCCTTGCCGCCCAGCGTCAGGGTGCCCATGGCCGACAGGGGGTCGATCTGCAAAGCAACGTTTGAACGGGGGGGGGGGGGGTGAGTCTCATGACAACAAGAGCAAATTGATCAAAAGAACCACAGAGCACCACACTGCATGTCCTAGATTGATGAACAACCAGATACACAATGCACTAAACACCCAACAGAATGCACAAAGGTAAAGGAAATGGTTCAAATCTAGGGGCATCATTATTCGTATTACACTGTAGCACTAACGTATAGACTAACCAGATCCATGTATTGGATATATTGTGCACTCCAGTGCATCACAATTTTAAATAAAGGTATCAGCTTTGACAGTCCCATTACAAGTCCTCTGACACTTGCTCTCAGGAGATTTTATATTCCGCAGCCCCAGCCACACACGCAAATGAACCCAAGTCAAATATGTTTCCAGATAAACAAATGAAATATAAATGTCAAAACTAAATGGCTAAAGGCACTACTCCAGCGCATGGTATGCACCAGGCAAGTGTTAAGGAAAAATATTTTCGAATTATGCTACATACCAAAATAAGTTTAAACAAACAGATGGACAGAGTGATAGTCATGTCCCCCCGCACTATATGCCGAGTTTTATGAAACACAAGTGTCTGCCACTGACATGGCAATATCCCCCGCCGCCTCAATTTTATGTGTCCGTACGGACGGACGGAGCCCAATGCAATATCCCCCGCTTCGCGCTAATTGCGCGGCGGGGGATAAAAATAACAAACTCACAAAGTCAACACATTAGGTCAACAACATTTAATATGCTTTATTATGACCCTTGCGGATCTTTTTCATTGTTATTTCTGCAATTAGAATATGCAATGTTTAATTTTCCAATTGAAAAGTTGATGAGGTATCGACATGGCAATATTTATTTTGACAAGCTGTCACCTCCTGGAAACATCAAAATTTTGGGGGTTGTCACAGGTATCCAACATGAAAAGAATCAAGTCAACAGTTCTTAAGATAATGGAATTTATGCTTTGTGACCTTGAAATGAAGGTCAAGGTCACCAAAACAGCATGGTACCTTTCCCCCACTGAAATGAACCTTGGTGCCAAATACGAGAATAATCGAGTCAATAGTTCTTAAGATATTCAAATTAATGATTTGTGACCATGAAATGAAGGTCAAGGTCACCCAAACAGCATGGTACCTTTCCCCCACTGGGATAAACCTAGGTACCGAATATGAGAAGAATTGAGTCAATAGTTCTTAAGATATTGAAATTTATGGGTTCGTACAGACGGACCAAGATACTCAAATTTAAGCTATGTGACCTTGAAATGAAGGTGAAGGTCACCAAAACTGCATGGTACCTTTCCCCCACTGAGATAAACGATATCCAATAAGAAAAGAATCTAGTCGACGGTTCTTAAAATATCCACATTTATATATGTTCGGACGGACGGAGCCCGATACTATATCCCCCGCTTCACGCCAAACACACGGCGGGGGATAATTAAAATAAATTTTATTCAAATAAAGTGTTGCAAAAATTATTAAATCCTCCAATAATTTCTATGAAATCTAATATTTTGTATGACCATCCTGGTTTTTAAGAACAGCACCAACTCCTCAAGACACTGAATGAATAATTTGGCAGCAGACTGCTACATCTGTCTGTCTCCATTTTTGGAAAATGAACTCCTTCTGATCCTGGATGGAGAGTGATGCTGAACTTGTCTTTTCAGAACTCCCCACAAGAGTTCTGTTGGGTTAAGATCTGGTGACAAACTTGGCCACTGAATCACTGTAACTCCGTTCTGCCTCAGAAATAAAGCAGTGGTCTTAAGGCCCATTCACACCAAACGCAAATTTCCGTGTGGATTATTCGCACAGATTTTTATAGGAGCTATTTCCATGGGTTCTAATGTAAGCTTGCACACCAAGGCGATGAAAGGAATGGTCTTTGACTCCAAACAGATGGGTTCAAAATGGGAATAAGGGAGAAAGAAGTACTAATCAATCAACCAGCAATCCAACAACGTAATACAAACAATCAATAACGAGACTTACGGGAGAATACACAAGAAACGAGCAATCAACAATCGAAACCAAAAAAGCGCAGAAATGAGACTTGACCAAGACGAGCTACGGGAAGAAACAAGTTGACAAGAAGCTGGGGAAAAAGTGGGTCTTTTAAACACAAACTAATTAAGTGGAATCCCAGCTAAACACAGGACAGCTGTAGAGAGAGGTGGAACTAGAAAAGCAAGGACGGTGATAGGAGAGAGAGGGGAAACAGGTGGAGTTCTAACTCTGATCTAACTAATCACCCGTGCCTCGCTAAACTATTCTCAGGTGCGGATAGTCAATGAGAACAGCCAGAGAGAGGGAAGTGGAATTACCTCACCGAAATACAGGGAAGAGAGTGTGATGAAACTGACAAGACACCACGAGACAGAAACGAGAGGAAAACTTTCAAGACCAAAGACAGCGCAATCTTACAGAAGCATACGTACTCTAAAAGAATAAATATGATCAATAAATAAATAGCAACTAAAAGTACTAAAACATACTAAAAACAAACATATAAATCAGCGATTTCCAACAGGCGGAACTTCCGTGCGGCAGAAAAAACATCCGCATGGACTTAAGGCCCATTCACACCAAGGCAGAGCGGAAAAGCGGCACGGATTTGCGGAATATTTGCAGCACGAAAATTCCGCGTTAAACCATTCGCACCGACCTCGGTGCGAAATTTCGCATTCTTGTGTTCCAATTCCGCACAGCAGAAAAACAAATTTGCGAGTTATAATTTAAAGGGGACCTAATATGCTAATCCTTCTTTTAAAACATATTAGTAATGTTATAATGTTGGTTGTCCATGCTCAACCTCTGAAAAGTTTCTGAACATAAGATACACATTTTCCTTATTAAGCCCCAGCAGTTTTTCAATCCTCAGAATTATTTTTTTTGCAATTTTAATGGTGAATTCTCATGAAGATTTTTTATGTTTGCAGCCCATTTTCTCTACCAAAATCATGAAAATTAACTGAAATGCAACGCAATTCTAAATGCTGTAAGTGTCCTTTCTGAGTTGAGCCACATTTTTCCTCTTTATGAAGCTTAAATCTTGAATTATAAAGCATTAAATTGGGTAACCCAAAAATAGGCAAATTTGGCTTCAGCATAAAGGGGTTAATGTCCAGACCTGGGGCTGTTTCAAGAAACTTAACGTCCAACCCAGATGAAGCTGCCTCATAATTTGCACCTCAGCAACGCACATCTTCGTGATTTGATGCACAAATATTCAACATATGAAAACTACCGAAAAAACAAACAACTATGATTAGCTGGATCTCTAACTACTATGAAAAAGTAAACTAACTGCGCACATAGCTATAAGATGTCTCGTTAACTTGTATTCCATTAATACTGAAATTTATCTAGCTAATCAAAAGGTACAAATGCTGTGACATCAATAAAAACAAATCATTTCATTGGCTAAAAGTTCATTTTTGCAGGCGGATTTTCGCAGAAGCTTAAGTTCGGGCATAAGTTTTTTCTGCCGCACGGAAATTCTGGTGTGCAAGCTTACATTACAGCCCATGGAATTGGCTCCTATAAAAATCAGAGCGAATAATCCGCACGGAAATCCATGCTTTGTGTGAATGGGCCTTTAAGCTTCAGCAAAAGTTTTGGTGCTGCGAATATTCGGCAAATCAGTGCCACTTTTTTGCTCTGCTCCAGTGTGAATGGGCCTCTAAGATGTACGTTTTGGGAAGCTGTCATGTCGAAACAGGGAGACGGTAGCACCTTGTCCTCCAGTATTTTGCAGTACATCTGTGAATTCATGATGCCCTCAGTGAAATACAACACCCCATCACCCTCAGTGTTAGAAATCGCTGATTTGTATGTTTGTTTTTAGTATGTTTTAGTACTTTTACAAAACCTAAAACTAGTGAAGTTGGCACGTTATATAAATCGTAGATAAAAACAGAATACAATGATTTGCAAATCCTTTTCAACTTATATTCAATTGAATACACTGCAAAGACAAAATGTTTAATGTTCAAATTGAGAAACTTTTTTTTTTTTGCATATAATCATTATCTTAGAATTTAAAGGCAGCAACACATTGCATAAAAGTTGGCACAGGGGCCTTTTTACCACTGTGTTACATCGCCTTTCCTTTAAAGACACTCAGTAAACGTTTGGGAACTGAGGAGACCAATTTTTGAAGCTTTTCATTTGGAACTCTTTCCCATTCTTGCTTGATGTACAGCTTGTTCAACAGTCCGGGGTCTCCGTTGTCATATTTTACGCTTCATAATGCGCCACACATTTTCAATGGGAGACAGGTCTGGACTACAGGCAGGCCAGTCTAGTACCCGCACTCTTTTACTACGGAGCCATGCTGTTGTAACACATGCAGAATGTGGCTTGGCATTGTCTTAATGAAATAAGCAGGGGCGTCCATGAAAAAGACGTTGGTTGGATGGCAATATATGTTGCTCCAAAACCTGTATGTACCTTTCAGCATTAATGGTGCCTTCACATATGTGTAAGTTGCCCATGCCTTGAGCACTAATACATCCCCATACCATCACAGATGCTGGCTTTTGAACTTTGCGCCTATAACAGTCTGGATGGTTCTTTTCCTCTTTGGTCCGGAGGACACAACGTCCACAGTTTCCAAAAACAATTTAAAATGTGGACTCGTCAGACCACAGAACACTTTTCCACTTTGCATCAGTCCATCTTAGATGAGCTTGGGCCCAGCGAAGCCGGCGGCATTTCTGGGTGCTGTTGATAAATGGCTTTCACTTTGCATTGTAGAGTTTTAACTTGCACTTGCAGATGTAGCGACGAACTGTAGTTACTGACAGTGGTTTTCTGAAGTGTTCCTGAGCCCATGTGGTGATGTCCTTTACACACTGATGTCGGTTTTTGATGCAGTACCGCCTGAGGGATCGAAGGTCACGGGCATTCAATGTTGGTTTTCGGCCTTGTCGCTTACGTGCAGTGATTTCTCCAGATTCTCTGAACCTTTTGACAATATTAGGGACCGTAGATGATGAAATCCGTAAATTTCTTGCAATAGCTCATTGAGGAAAGTTGTTTTTAAACTGTTCGACAATCAGCTCACGCATTTGTTCACTAAGTGGTGATCCTCGCCCCATCCTTGTTTGTGAATGACTGAGCATTTCAGGGAAGCTGCTTTTATGCCCAATCATGGCACCCACCTATTCCCAATTAGCCCGTTCACCTGTGGGATGTTCCAAATAAGTGTTTGATGAGCATTCCTCAACTCTCTCAGTCTTTTTTGCCACTTGTGCCAGCTTTTTTGAAACATGTTGCAGGCATCAAATTCCAAATGAGCTAATATTTGCAAAAAATTACAAAGTTTGCCTGTTCGAACAGTAAGTAACTTGTCTTTGCAGTGTATTCAATTGAATATAGGTTGAAGAGGATTTGCAAATCATTGTATTCTGTTTTTATTTACGATTTACACAACGCGCCAACTTCACTGGTTTTGGGTTTTGTAGTTGCTATCATATTTATTCTTTCAGAGTATGTATGTTTCTGTAAGATTGCGCTGTCTTTAGTTTTCAGTGTCTTCCTCTCGTTTCTGTCTCGTGGTGTCTTGTCTTTTTCATCACACTCTCTTCCCTGTATTTCGGTTAGGTATTTCCTCTTCCTTCTTGCTATTCTCATTGGCTATCCACACCTGAGAGTAGTTTAGTGAGGCATGGGTGTTTAGTTAGGTTAGAGTTAGAACTCCACCCTTTTCCTCTCTCTCTCCTATCACCGTCCTTGCTTTTCTAGCTCCACCTCTCTCTACAGCTGTCCTGTGTTTAGCTGGGATTCCACTTAATTAGTTTGTGTGTTTAAAAGACCCACTTTTTCCCCTGCTTCTTGTGGACTCGTTTCTTCCCATAGCTCATCTTGGTTAAGTTTCGTTTCTGCGCTTTTCTGGTTTTGATTGTTGATTGCTCATATCTCCCTTAAGTCTTGTTATTGATTGTTTGTATTACGTTGTTTGATTGCTGGCTGATTGATTAGTACTCTGTTCTCCCTTATTGCCATTTTGTACCCAACTGTTTAGTTTCTCCTTTGTTCTCCCTTATCCCATCCAACTCCCTTTTTCCTTCCCCTTCCATTCCCTTAGCTCAGCCCCTTTGTTACTGTCTTTGTGCAGATTGATTCTCTGGTTACTGAACTACTTGCTTGTCCCCTGACTTTGATTCTGACTATTCTGCATTACTCTGTTTGCCTGGCTATTGATCCATTTCTGCCCTTGATCATGAGCTGTGTCAATCCTAATAAACGCCCTGCCGATGCTGAAATGCATTTGGAGTCTAAGCCCGTTCCTTTCACTCAGCACTCAAGCTGCCCCATAGAAGAACACCGCCACCGCCATACTTTATTGTAGGCAACATGCATTTTTCATTGTACACCTCACCCATGCAAAGCAGTACAGTTTCGAGGCCACCTCTGTGATGATTGATTAGACTCATCTGTGGCTGAACTTCGTTAATCAGAATTTTATCTGGTTTTACTCTGAAGACATCCATTGAGGCGTACTGATTATTACGCCATAATCAGTTTGCAAGTAAAATTCACTTTTTTTTTGGTACTGACAAATCTCATTAAACCAATAAACCACAATTGCGTGGATATCCTATTGTATAGGATCCCTTAGACAGTGTTAGTTCTAAAGGGAAATAGATGTTTTCTAAGAAATCAGATGGGGTGTCCTCATTTATGCTGAGCACTGTAAATCTAAATTTCAGTGCATTTGAAAACATCAATTCCTGTTCTTTTTCTCAGCCATCATAATATTTTGGATGAAATGTCATTCAACAGCATGTGCACCCAACATGTTTGTAAGTGCACAAAGTGCACAAAGAGTCTGTACAGAATACGCTTATTGGGATTTACTTTTGTAATACACAAATGTAAAAGAAAGTGATCTCACCTGTCTGTACCCCAATTCATTTCCCCCTGTCTGTACCCCACTTCTGTTGCCCCCTGTCTGTATCCCACTCTGCTGCCCCCTGTCTGTACCCCTCTCTGCTGACCCCGTCTGTACCCCCCCTCTGCTGCCCCCTGTCTGGACGCCCCTCTGCCACCCATCTGTACCCCTTTCTGCTACCCCTGTCAGTACCTCTCACTGCTACGCTTTTTCAGTAATCCTCTCGGCTGCCCGTCAGTAACCCTCTTTGCAACCCCTATCAGTACCTCTCTCTGCTGTCCTGTGTCTGTACCCCTCTCTGCTACCCCTGTCTGTATCCCCCCCTCTGTTGCCCCCAGTCTGTACCCCTCTTTGCTGCCACCTCTCTGTACCCCGCTCAACTACCCCAGTCTGGACCCCTCTCTGCTGCCCCTGCCTGCACCCCTCTCTGCTGCCCCTTTCTTTACCCCTCCCTGCTGTTCTGTCTGTATCCCCCTCTGCTGCCCCTGTTTGTAGCCGTCTCTGCAACCCCTGTCGGTACCCATCTCTGCTGCGCGACCAGACGACCAGTTAGCTTACCTCATTGACAGACATTGTGGCGTGCGGCAGGTGGTTGTAAATACGCTGAAAGTAGCTGTTTGCCTCGTCGTCAATCTCTTTGCTAAAGTGCTGGTTGGCCACAGGCCACACCTGAGAGACGTCAGCTGGGGAAGAGGAAGTAAACCATCAGTACATCTTTCATTGAAGGAAGTGACTTCCATTTAACCCTTAAAGCGCTGTAGGCAACTATGGTTACCCAATGATGTAAGTTAAGTTGCCACATGATAGGTTTTCAACAGCTCAGGATAATCACATTTTTAATTCCTTGAAAAGTTATGCAGCGCTCCAAAAGGTTAAGATTCCTACAGGTTTTGAAAACATCAATTACTGCATGGATACTCAGGACAAAGGAGGGGGTGGTAATAACAACAAAAAAACTAAGTTCCAAGCCTCTGATACTGGAATTTGATTAGTTTGATTTCTTGGCTTACCACATCGCAAAATGAGTGACAAACCAACCCCATAACTCACAGCAAATTCTCAGGTTTCATAAGTCCTTAAGAAAACAAACCAGTTTGCTCTTAAAACAAACTAGCTGCCCCGAAAAGTTTTACTTTTTTTACTTGCATTTTGCCAGCATTACTTCTTGCTTGCATTTTTTACTATTATATATTAAACTCTCCTTATATCACAGTATAGGCATTTCATGTGTTATTGCAAAGCTTGCAGGAAAGACTCACTAACATGGACTACAATAAATCTCCAGTAAAATGTGATAAATTCAGACCGGCAGAAGACAGTATGGAAGAGCATGGCTGTGGGTTGAGAACTTACCGTTATCTTGACTGGAACAGTGCAGTGTTTAAGCGACATTGTGTCAGAGGAAGCACAGCAGAGAAAACTCTCAGTCAGTCAGTCAGTCAACACCACAGTACAGTCAATTAATTTTACGCAAATCGTTCTCATCACCAATTTTAACAGCAACCTATTATCACAAATACGCGATAAGCGAACAGACACAGGTTCCACACAGAAGAGACGAAGGCTCAAGGCTCTTGCCGGGCCGGGCAGTACCTGGCAGCTGGGAGGACAGGTTCAATTGCCCTCCAAAAAGGATGTAAGGGTCGGGGTTAGAGAGGGCAGGGAACACTTTGGCTGGAGACTGGGGGTTACTGAAGGCGGAGCCCACTGGGGTAGTGAAGCCAGTTATGCTCTGTGTGTGCGAGGTGGCCGCGCCGCCCAGCGTCAGGGTGCCCATGGCTGACAGGGGGTCGATCTGAACGGGGGGGGGCTGAGTCTCATGACAACAAGAGCAAAATGATCAAAAGAACCACAGAGCACCACGCTGCATGTCCTAGATTGATGAACAACCAGATACACAATGCACTAAACACCCAACAGAATGCACAAAGGTAAAGGAAATGGTTCAAATCTAGGGGCATCATTATTTGTATTACACTGTAGCACTAACGTATAGACTAACCAGATCCATGTATTGGATATATTGTGCACTCCAGTGCATCACAATTTTAAATAAAGGTATCAGCTTTGACAGTCCCATTACAAGTCCTCTGACACTTGCTCTCAGGAGATTTTACATTCCGCAGCCCCAGCCACACACTCAAATGAACCCAAGTCAAAAAACTTCTCAAATGTGGAAAGTTGTGTCACTGTCCTAATACTTGTGTATCAAACATATTTACACTACACAGCCAAAATTATGTGGACACCTCACTAAAACCTCTGAAAAGCAAATTAGACTGACTTCTGTAAATTCTAAATATCTTAAATTTTTTACTAAATTTGAAATCAGTTGGTCATGATGTGACAAACTTTCAACTTTCATTAATAGATATTTTTATACATCTTGCTCTATAATTCAGAGGCGGTTGTCTTTTCTGTGCTTCCAGCCACCTTTCAGAATTTTTACATTCAAAGGAGCCGTGGGTCAGGGAGAGGTAAAAAGGTATACAAAGTGCTACAAAATTCTGATGGTAAAAAGGATTTTAACCTCAATACACACACAGAAGCTGGATGTCTGTCCTATCAGGCCATGTTGACCAATTCATTCAAAATTCAAACTATCACATTTCCAGAGTTTATAAATGTCAGATTTTTCTGAATGTCAATGAGGTTATGGTAACAGTAACATGTCTACAAACTTTTGGCAGTATTGTGTATGTCTCATTCATGTAAAAGCCAATGGCTTAAACCTGCAACTTCATGCTGTACATCACAAATGAATACAATGCCAAAGGAGAAGACACTAATTTGAAAAAGTAAAATTTTAGGTTAAATAAAGCAGGAAGTAGAGGGTGTTTAGGAAAGATGGCATGATGTTTGACACTAAACGAATATTTGGAAGAAAACAGGCTGAAGTCAGAAAAGTTTTTTCAGGCTAAGTGAGGATTATGAAGAGAACAACATTAAAACTACCGTAAAATGCAAGATGACCTAAAATTACTTGCACTGCTCTAAGGAACAATAACGTAGTTGTAAGGAGACATCTTGTGATGCAAAGCTAGGGCACATCACCGCTGATGTTACCTGAGGTCATTGGGTGTTTAGGGTCTTTCTTTTTTTTTTTTTTTAATTTGGCATCTCAAATCCCACCCGAATCTGGAATGCCCAATTGGTGAACTATGTACAAAGCTTGCTCGTATGCGACCCCTTGCTGCCAACTCAGGATAGTGAGGACAGTTCGCGGCTCTCCTCAGAAGCGCGTGCCTGTCAACCACTGATTCTTATACACTCATTGGATGAATCCTCGTAAGTTCAGAACAAGGGCGGAGGATACCCAGACATGAACAAACCAAGAGACTTCCTGACAAGCACCTTTCTGGCCAATAGGAGGCACTGGAGCACCTAACAAAGCTATTACTATATCCCCAAATCCAGCAGACCCTTCCCACTTTGGAACCCTGTAGCGCGGTCGCCAATTGTGTGCTACTTTGAAAAAAATTACTGGCACCCACAATTGGGCACACCAGGTTTCATACCCTCGATATAAAAATCACCTCTGCACGGCAGCATAGTACCTTCACCATGGGCACTCTCCGGCAGCTCATAGGGTCTTTCAAACATCAGACACCCTCGCTCAGGCGACCCAGCTGAGGTCATACAGCCATATATCCCAGAATGCTATGCGAGTTTTACATAATCTTTTTTTTTTAATGAGAAAAGGTTCAAATTGCTTGTTGACAGACAGATTCCCAGAAAACACATCCTGTCTGTGTGCTGTGCAGGAGGGAGAAGACATACCTCATCCCCTTCATATGGAAACTACAAAGAGAAACAACATTCAAATTATACATCATCCATATCTATTACATATCTAAACTTTCTGTTAGAAACCCAGCACACACGTTAAGGCCAAGTTGGAACATTTGAATACCAAAAAAAAAACCAGCGACTGCTGCAGAATTTTTTGTTTCATAACTTCCGATTAATAAGATCAATTTAATAAGGTCCAAAATCTTGAAATTTAATTAGAAGATACTTAGAACAGATGTGTGCAACCTGATGACATGATATTTTTATGTGCAAAGCACAGCATAAATTTACACGCCCCTTTGAAAATTAAGACCTTTCTGCATTTCTGAGTGAGTATGAGAACAATTTGGTATATTTTGAGAAGTCTGAATTTTATTAACCATTTATTAATTAAACATTTATTTTATTAACATATAAGCATGGTCACCAAATATAATTATGATAAAAAATTAACATTAATCTTATTCAAATGAAGTGCTGCAAAAATGATTGGAGCCTACAATAAATTCTATGAAATCTAATATTTGGGATGGCTATCCTGGTTTTGAAGAACAGCACCAACTCCTCAAGACACTGAATGAATAATTTGGCAGCAGACTGCTACATCTGTCTGTCTCCATTTTTGGAAAATGAACTCCTTCTGATCCTGGATGGAGAGTGATGCTGAACTTGTCTTTTCAGAACTCCCCACAAGAGTTCTATTGGGTTGAGATCAGGTGACAAGCATTGCCGCTGAATCACTGTCACTCTGTTTTGCCTCAAAAATAAAGCAGCGGCCTTAGATGTACGCTTTGGGTAGCTGTCACATTGAAAGAGTGCCCGGTGACCATTGTGGGTAACATGCATTTTTACCTCCGCCAAACAAAGTTGGCAGGAGGTGATGTGATTGCCGGTGTTTGTCTGTTTGTTTGTTTGCAAGATAACTCATTAATACGCCATAATCAGTTTGTAAGTAAAGTTCAAATTGTGATGCAAAGCTAGGGCACATCACCACTGATGTTACCTGAGGTCATTGGGTGTTTAGGGTCTTTCTTTTTTTTTTTTTTTAATTTGGCATCTCAAATCCCACCCGAATCTGGAATGCCCAATTGGTGAACTATGTACAAAGCTTGCTCGTATGCGACCCCTTGCTGCCAACTCAGGATAGTGAGGACAGTTCACGGCTAAACGGCTCCTCCGAAGCACATGCCTGTCAGCCACTGATTCTTATACACTCATTGGTTGAATCCTTATAAGTTCAGAACATGCGGAGGATTCCCGGATATGAACAAACCAAGATCCTTCCTGACGAGCGATTTTCTGGCCAAAAGGAGGCACTGGAGCAGCTAACAAAATAATTACTGTATCTCCAAACTCACCAGTCCCTTCCCAATTCAGAACCCTGTAGAGCGGTGACCAATTATTCGTTACTCTGGGAAAGCTACTAACCCCTGTCGGTGGGCACACCAGGTCTCAAAACTATGAGGTAAAAATAGCCTTTGCACTGCAGAATAGTGCCTCTATAGAAGGAGCTCTTCGGCAGCTCATAGGGTTTTTCAAACATCAGACACCCTCGCTCAGGTGACCCAGCTGAGGTCACACAGCTATATATCCCAGAATGCTTTGCGAGTTTTACATAATCTTTTTTTTTTAATGAGAAAAGGTTCAAATTGCTTGTTGACAGACAGATTCCTAGAAAACACATCCTGTCTGTGTGCTGTGCAGGAGGGAGAAGACATACCTCATCCCCTTCATATGGAAACTACAAAGAGAAACAACATTCAAATTATACATCATCCATATCTATTACATATCGGAACTTTCTGTTAGAAACCCAGCACACACGTTAAGGCCCAGTTGGAACATTTGAATACCAAAAAAAAAACCAGTGACTGCTGCAGAATTTTTTGTTTCATAACCTCCGATTAATAAGATCAATTTAATAAGGTCCAAAATCTTGAAATTTAATTAGAAGATACTTAGAACAGATGTGTGCAACCTGATGACATGATATTTTTATGTGCAAAGCACAGCATAAATTTACACGCCCCTTTGAAAATTAAGACCTTTCTGCATTTCTGAGTGAGTATGAGAACAATTTGGTGTATTTTGAGAAGTCTGAGTTTTATTAACCATTTATTAATTAAACATTTATTTTATTAACATATAAGCATGGTCACCAAATATAATTATGATAAAAAATTAACATTAATCTTATTCAAATGAAGTGCTGCAAAAATGATTGGAGCCTACAATAAATTCTATGAAATCTAATATTTGGGATGGCTATCCTGGTTTTGAAGAACAGTACCAACTCCTCAAGACACTGAATGAATAATTTGGCAGCAGACTGCTACATCTGTCTGTCTCCATTTTTGGAAAATGAACTCCTTCTGATCCTTGATGGAGAGTGATGCTGAACTTGTCTTTTCAGAACTCCCCACAAGAGTTCTATTGGGTTGAGATCAGGTGACAAGCTTTGCCACTGAATCACTGTCACAGACATGCCAACCCTGAATGCTGCCAAACTGTAATGATGGAGGCAAGTGCAAAGCACTTGCAACGGACGCCAGCTGGGGTAGGTATGGGAGGGGGGTCCCCATAGGGGGGGTTTGGGGGGCCTCCCCCAAGAAAATTTTAAAAATCAGATGCTCTATGGTGCAATTTGGAGCCACCTCAGGCCTTTTGAGGACTACTCAAACTGAAAGGCAAAATAAAAAAAATTACTTCAGAATTTAAGAAAATGAACTTTGAAAAAGAACTTTACTTCACTGTGTAGGTAATGAGGTACATGTAATATGTGAACAAATTAAAACACATAAAATAAGTTTGTCGCTTAATACTGGGATTTGAATAATTCAATGATGATGTGTTGTGGTCTCATACAATTCCAATTTTCCTACCTGACTTGAAAAGCTAAGTATGCATTATACATAAATCAAATTTGACTTTACTGGCATATTACAGTATTCTGATACTATTACAGTAGTGTTATTCTGATTAAGACTTCCTCATTTGTGAACATTTTAGATCTAAGTACATGCAGCCCATGCTCTCTCTCTCTCTCTCACACACACCCACACACACCACACACTAAACACACACACACACACCCATGTACATACAAACACTCTCTCTCGCTCTCTCTCACATACAGTACAGTGACATTAGATTCTACTGCAACACAAATTTATACATGCACACCAAAGCTAGTAAAGTCAATTTAATAACAGTAGTTTTTACTCATATATGATCTATTAACCTCCATGCAACGGCAAGATGTTGAAAGCAAATCATACAGATACATTGTGTATGCTTACAGTATTTGGCCATCTCTTGCTAACTTGCTGTCAGACACCAAAATTATACAAAATGTTAGCTAAAAGAATAAAAGAAGATATCACATGATAAAAGACTACTGTTAATAATTGACTTCAATTTGGTACCAAGGCTAACTACTAAGACACACTGACTATTGTTAATTATATAAGGTGTCACTTGACAAAAGATAAACAGAAAATAAATGTACTCACAAGGTTACACACCCACACAGAACACACACCCACCCACACACATAGAGAGGAAACAGAATAAAAACAAACTGACAGGTGTGACTAGACTAAAAATTAAATATTAATGTATGTACTCACAGGGTTTACACACACACACACACACACACACACACACACTATACTGACACTTGATTATTATGCAACTTACATGTAAACATATATAAGAGGAGACAGATTAAAAACTGACAGGTGTGACTAGACTAAAAAACTTATATATGTACTCACAAGGTTACAAACAAACATAAACATTACAGTATATTGCCACTTGATTATAATGCAACTTACATGTACAAAGATACATGTACATGTATCACAGGAGTCGGAATAAAAACAAACTGATGGGTCTGACTAGAACTACATATAATCATATGGCTGATATGCACATGTACATGCACATGAAATCATAATATCACACAAACACACTGTCACACAGTGGTCAGGATGGATAGGTAGAATGGGTCATTTGGCACATACATGTATGTATACACTTCAGAACTGACTCATTTAATAAAATTGAGAACAAATGTCAAATTCAAAACCTGACATGCTAAAATAGCATTCACTGCATCAGCTTGTTGTAGCATGCACTCTTTGCTTTCCTCAAAACATCTTTGGATGGGACAGCCTTGAAACAAGGTGTACCCATGACCCTCATTTTCACCTTGTGGGTCACCAGACAGCTTAGAGTCCTTGTACTCATGTTGGACCTGAATTCTGTTTTGTTCTTTGACACATAACTGAACAGTCGTTCACAGTCAGCATTTATGAAAATCGTACAGATCCTGGCATTAAAAAGTTAAATGTGACTGCCTTATTTGAAGTCTGAACACAAATGAAGTTAAACTGCTATAAGAAAAGAATGGAGGCAAGCAGAGAAATAATGCTAACAAGTCGACATGGTCTACAACATCCCCCGCCAATCGTGCGCTTCTCATTTTTGAACTCAATCAAGGCCTTTATGGTCTGAAGCTACACACCAAATTTGGTTGCTGTATGTATAGTAGTTTCTGAGTAAAGCTGTCCCCTTTATCTCGGACGGACGGACGCACACACGGACGGGCGGACGGACGGAGGTCAAACCTATATCCCCCTCCCACTTCGTGTTGGCGGGGGATAATAATATAACTTATACTTACTAAGTTAGTGAGACTAGCATATTTGTAACAGCCAAAAAGTTTGTTCACATTTGCAACGATTTTCTCTAATGTAACGACAATATGAGTCCTACGAAATTGGATTACCCGCGATCGCTATACTCACCTTCGAGGCAATTGTTGAATCGGGAAACATTGCCTTGAAGAGAGGCCCGCTGTGGTCGAACGCGGCAATAGGCAGGTTATGCTCAGTGAGAAAATTTGTGAACAAAATTTCAGCCTTTGTCACGTCGTCCACCGATGACCGATCCAAAAACATGGACGAGATTGTTCGATTTGAACTCTCAGATTTGGCCAGACTTTGGTGAGAAGCCGTTTTGATGTGTTGCTTCACATCGTAGATTCCTGAGTGAGCTACAGAGAAATGCACGTTGCAGACCGTACATAGCGCGTGACTTTGTGATTTCGATGACTTCACAATCGCGGGATACAATTTATGGTACTCTTCCTTGTACTTTTGGGCCACTGTCTTCGTATCTGAGACGATTTTTCTCCGTTTTTTTGGCGGTGTATTCGAGGGCTCAGCATCGGAGTCGGCCATCATCTCTTTCTTCTCTGTATATGTGAAAAATGCGCCGCGCTATTTCATCAGTCGATACATACTGATATATAGTCTTCCCCCCACTACCACGCCCATGGAAACCGCGTTTCTAAATACATCCACTGACGTAATATTCACTGTGGAATCCGAAACGCGGGAACTCCGGCGGCAGTGCTATCCCGAACGCGGGACTTAAGGCGCCGGATTTGAAATTCTCATTACTGAGCCAGAATCGTAATAAAGGACTGGGAAGTCGTAATGACGTAATCAGCTTGATGAAATCGTAATCATTACGAGCAGATCGTAATGGTTGGCAACTCTGCTGTCACTCTGTTTTGCCTCAAAAATAAAGCAGCGGCCTTCGATGTACGCTTTGGGTAGCTGTCACATTGAAAGAGTGCCCGGTGACCATTGTGGGTAACATGCATTTTTACCTCCGCCAAACAAAGTTGGCAGGAGGTGATGTGATCGCCGGTGTTTGTCTGTTTGTTTGTTTGCAAGATAACTCATTAATACGCCATAATCAGTTTGTAAGTCAAGTTCAAATTGTGATGCAAAGCTAGGGCACATCACCACTGATGTTACCTGAGGTCATTGGGTGTTTAGGGTCTTTCTTTTTTTTTTTTTTTAATTTGGCATCTCAAATCCCACCCGAATCTGGAATGCCCAATTGGTGAACTATGTACAAAGCTTGCTCGTATGCGACCCCTTGCTGCCAACTCAGGACAGTGTGGACAGTTCTCGGCTCTCCTCAGAAGCACAAACCTGTCAACCACTGATTCTCATACACTCATTGGTTTGATCCTTATAAGTTCAGGACATGCAGAGGATACCCAGACATGAACAGACCAAGAGCCTTCCTGACGAGCGCCTTTCTGGCCAAAAGGAAGCACTGGAGCAGCTAACTAAACAACTATTGTATCTCCAAATCCAGCAGTCCCTTCCCAATTTAAAGCCCTGTGACACAATGGCCAATTATGCACCTCTCTGGTAAAGCTGCTGACCCCTGGCAGTGGGCACACCAAGCCTCAGACCTATGAGGTAAATGTCACTTCTGCACTGCAGAGTAATGCCTTTACAGAGGTAACTTTTTGGCAGCTCATAGCGTCTTTCAAACATCAGACACCCTCGCTCAGGTGACCCAGCTGAGGTCATACAGCCATATATCCCAGAATGCTTTGCGAGTTTTACATAATCTTTTTTTTTTAATGAGAAAAGGTTCAAATTGCTTGTTGACAGACAGATTCCTAGAAAACACATCCTGTCTGTGTGCTGTGCAGGAGGGAGAAGACATACCTCATCCCCTTCATATGGAAACTACAAAGAGAAACAACATTCAAATTATACATCATCCATATCTATTACATATCGGAACTTTCTGTTAGAAACCCAGCACACACGTTAAGGCCCAGTTGGAACATTTGAATACCAAAAAAAAAACCATAACTGCTGCAGAATTTTTTGTTTCATAACCTCCGATTAATAAGATCAATTTAATAAGGTCCAAAATCTTGAAATTTAATTAGAAGATACTTAGAACAGATGTGTGCAACCTGATGACATGATATTTTTATGTGCAAAGCACAGCATAAATTTACACGCCCCTTTGAAAATTAAGACCTTTCTGCATTTCTGAGTGAATATGAGAACAATTTGGTGTATTTTGAGAAGTCTGAGTTTTATTAACCATTTATTAATTTAACATTTATTTTATTAACATAAAAGCATGGTCACCAAATATAATTATGATAAAAAATTAACATTCATTTTATTCAAATGAAGTGCTGCAAAAATGATTGGAGCCTACAATAAATTCTATGAAATCTAATATTTGGGATGGCTATCCTGGTTTTGAAGAACAGCACCAACTCCTCAAGACACTGAATGAATAATTTGGCAGCAGACTGCTACATCTGTCTGTCTCCATTTTTGGAAAATGAACTCCTTCAGATCCTGGATGGAGAGTGATGCTGAACTTGTCTTTTCAGAACTCCCCATAAGAGTTCTATTGGGTTGAGATCAGGTGACAAGCATTGCCGCTGAATCACTGTCACTCTGTTTTGCCTCAAAAATAAAGCAGCGGCCTTAGATGTACGCTTTGGGTAGCTGTCACATTGAAAGAGTGCCCGGTGACCATTGTGGGTAACATGCATTTTTACCTCCGCCAAACAAAGTTGGCAGGAGGAGATGTGATTGCCGGTGTTTGTCTGTTTTTTTGTTTGCAAGATAACTCATTAATACGCCATAATCAGTTTGTAAGTAAAGTTAAAAATTTTATTTATTTTTTTTTTGGTACTGACAAATCTCGTAAAACCAATAAACCACATTCGTGTGGATATCTTATTGTACAGGATCCCTTAGAAAGTGTTAGTTCTAAAGGGAAATAAATGTTTTTCTAAGAAATTAGATGGGGTATCCACTTTTATGCTGAGCACTGTAAATCTTAATTTAATTTTTTCAGTGCATTTGAAAACATCAATTCCTGCTCTTTTTCTTAGTCTTCATTAACAAAATTTTGGATGAAATTTCATTCTGCAACATGTCAACCCAACATGGTTGTAATATCAAGAGCACAAAAAAGTCAGTACAAAATAAATGTAATGAGATTTACTTTAGTAATACACAAATGTAGACAATATTCAAATTTCAGTGGTTCAATGGAATCCACAATTTCTCCAAATTCAAATGACCTCCCCAAAAATGAATGGCTGCATACACTCACAACATTGTTTTGCAGCATTTTTGGCATTTGGTTTATGCTTGAAATATTGTTTGACTGGGTCTCTGATGCATACAGGACAATTCCTACTGTGTGCCATCGATTCAATACGGAACGGTCAGTAAGAAATTTCAGGCTTCTAAGCTTGCTACCCCAAAACTGCCAAACAGTGTAATCCTCAGCTGTGACCCAAGTTGTACAGTGATCTTATCTGTCTGTACACCTATTCACCGCCCCCTGTCTGTACCCCTCTCTACTGCCCCTGTCTGTACCCCCCATCTGCTGCCCCCTGTCAGTACCCCTCTCTGCTAGCCCTGTCTGTCCCCCTTCTCTGCTGCTCCTGTCTGTACCCCTTTCTGCTAGACCCATCTGTTCCCCTCTCTACTACTCCTGTCTGTACCCCTCTCTGCTGCATCTGTCTGTACCTCTCTCTGCAGCTCCTGTCTGTAGCCCTCTCTGCTTCCCCTGTCTGTACCCCTCTCCGCTGCTCCCTATCTGTACCCCTCTCTGCTGCCTCTGTCTGTACCCCTCTCTGCTGCTCCCTGTCTGTACCACTCTCTACTGCCTCTGTCTGTACCCTTCTCTGCTGCTCCCTGTCTGTACCACTCTCTACTGCCTCCTGTCTGTACCCCTTTCTCTCCTGACCCTTGTCTGTACCACTCTCTGCCGCCCGCATCTGTAATCCTCTCTACTACCCCTGTCTGTACCCCTCTCTGCTGCCCGTGTCTGTACCCCTCTCTGCTGCCCCCTGTCTGCATCCAAAGAGATGCGTGCATACATAGATTTGAGTCCTTGACAAGGGATTTCATTTTCACTTGCAATTGAAACAAATAAATAAAATTTGGTTGCAAGTTTCTCAAGCAAGATCCTGAAATGCTCTGTTCAAATCTGAAACATAACAAAGATGACTTAAAATGACTTTTACTGCTGTATAGAATAATAACATATGATCTGTGAAACAGACTTCCCAAAATACCTTGCATATTATTCTTCAATGTCTTTCTGCAGGAGAAAATGAGCAAACTGTGAACGGACTGATTTAGAGACACATCCTGTTTGTATACTGTGGAAAAAGGGGAAGACATACCATATCCGGCGCACCATAACGCTAAAAAAAGAAAAAAATTGACAAATTATGCATTATTCACATCACTTCCATCAGCAAACTTCCTGTTAGAAACCCACTCATGCATATCAGAGCTGAGATGGAATATCTGACCATCCAGGGAGATGCATACATGTACACAGACCTTTTGCAGGTTTTTGTTTGTTACCATTAAGTAAATTAAAATCCTGCTTTTTTTCTTCGTCGTCATTAAACTTTTTTTGGGATGAAGTGAAAACATTTTTTCAGTGACTTTCTGCAGCAGGTGTAGTGTACATCATTGCAATATGAGGATAACTTTCAAAAAGTGTATAAAATAAACATCATGAAATTTCTTAGTCAAATTCTCACATGGAAAATTGCGTAACTGTCCAAATACTTACAAATCAAACTGATTGTGAACTATATAGCCAATTGTATGTGGAGACGTTAATGAAACTTTATTGATATATAGAGAAAGTTGATATTTTTACATTTTAAATGTTTAATAGATTTCATTCATTATTACCTCCGCCTCCAACAAAGCTGGAGCGGGAGGTTATGTTTTTATCTCCGTTTGTTTGCTGGTTTGTTTGTGAACAGAATAACTCTTATACTTTGGGTTGGATTTGGATGAAACTTGGTGGAAGGATGAAGTATGGGTCAAGGACAAACTGATTAACTTCTTGTGCATGTACATCAAAGGTCAAGGTCAGGGTGGCCCTTTATCATTGTAACCCAGGGTTTAGGTGTTGCCAGCATAGCATTAGGACCCTGGGGTCAGCAGGAGAGGATAAACAGGGCGTGAGTTAGTGGCGATCTGCTTGCATTCTATGAGTGGATCGGGAGGGTAACAGCTCGTGTTTGTGCTAGTGCCCTAACAGGCGTGTGTGGCTTTAATACTGATAGCGCTATTGGCGGAGGTATGCGCTCTACTGAGTGCTTTCAAGGTTGAAACTAGATAACTCAGTCGCCACAGGGACCCAGTCGTGTATCTCCCCGATCCCAATCAGAGATCACTTGCAAGTTTATACAGTCGCTATGTTACAATTTTTACTCTTGGCCACCGGCGGCCACATTGGATGTCAGAAATTGCCGAAGATTGATCTTGAGCATTGTCAAATAAACATCTTTGACCATGCAAATTTAGAAAAAATTCCTATAAAGATTGAAGCCTCCAGAGCCTGGAACAGAAAATCTCTGCGGGCCCGGCGGCGGCCCCAGAACTACACCATAGTATCTCACCACTATCGTCCGGGAAGATAGAATCTAACTAGTTAGCCAAAAGTATGTAGAGACACTACTGAAACTTCATTGATATTGTTATGGCCCCAATGTGTTATTACATTTACAACACAACAGCAACAGCAAGGGATGACAAACACAGTTTTAAAACTTAAACACATTTAATTCTTAACAAAGACAATAACGACTAAACTAATATTCTGACCAAGACTGATTAACAAGACAAACAGAAATATTTACAGTCCCTTTTGGTTGGGCTCCTTGGTGATGTCCTGGGGGAGGAAAATGCTCTAACACAGGCAAAAATCCACAAAAGAAACTTCACAGGTCTTGAACAGAATGACAGGTCTGGTCACATGGATCCTTCTCCTTGCAATTTCTCCTACCACTTTACTGTCTCAATTCTCCCTTTTATATACTCTTTTGCAGACCCCTCCCACCTTTTAGACTTTTTTTTTTTTTTTTTCTGGGACTTGTTTCAGACATGCCCGAAACATGCCCAAACCTAGCTCCAGTCTGAGCTTAACAAAAAAAAGGTAAATACTGCCATCCAGTGGCCTATATTCACATTACACCTCCATTCCAAAAGGGAAAAATTGACTCATAAAGGCAAAATTTTTCTTTTCAATACAAAATGGTTAAGTGGACACTTGTCTATATATACATATCATACAATATTCAAATAAACACATGATAAATATATACATATTCAAACACGGGATAAGCAATCAGCAATCACATTGTCAGCACCCTTTACATGCTTAATTTCCAAGTCAAACTCCTGTAAAATCAAACTCCAATTCAACAATCTCTGATTCTTGTTATTCATCTTACTCAAAGACATTAACGGATTGTGGTCAGTGTACACAATCATTGGCTTTTGCCCTGTACAAACATCAAAGTGTTGTAAAGATAGAACCAGAGCCAACAGCTCCTTCTCTATTGTGGAATAGTTCCTTTGGTGGCGATTGAACTTCCTGGAGAAGTATGCCACGGGATGCTCAATGTCATCAGAGTCACTTCTCTGTAGGAGCACAGATCCACAAGCTTGGTCGCTAGCATCGACCGCGATGGAGAACGATTTGTTGAAGTCAGGAGATTTGAGCACGGGGAAGTGACACAGCAGAGACTTCAGCCGATCGAAGGCTCTCTGGCATGCATCATCCCAAGTGAACTTTACGCCTTTGATCAGTTGGTTAGTGAGACTGAGAGCAATCTCAGCAAAGTTCTTGCAGAACTTGCGGTAGTACCCGATCATTCCAAGACAGCGGCGCAAAGCTTTTTTGTTGTCAGGAACTGGAAAGTCCATGATGGCTTGGACTTTAGCATTCATGGGTGCCACCATACCCTGGCCTATGCCGTAGCCAAGATAGGTGACAGTAGCACAAACAAAGTCACTCTTGTTCAGGTTAACAGTCAGGTTAGCCTGGGTCAGGCGCTGGAACAACGTCTATACATCTTTTAGATGTTCTTCCCAAGAGTCACTCCATGTGATCAGGTCATCGATGTATGCACCCGTGTGTGGCCATCCGGCGATTGTAGACTATCATCCTTTGGAACGTGGCTGGGGCATTTTTCATATCAAAGGGTAGGACTTCATACTGGTACAACCCAGATGGTGTGGCAAAAGCAGAGATGCTCTTGGCCCTCTCAGTTAAAGGCACACACTAATAACCCTTCAATAAATCAATCTTGGTCAGAAACTTTGCTTGCCCTACTCTATCAATACAATCATCAGTCCTAAGTATTGGAAACACATCAGTTCTAGTTACAGCATTGACTTTGCGATAATCTGTACAGAATCTAGAACTTCCCTCAGGTTTTGGAACTAGCACACAGGGCGAACTCCAATCTGAGTTGGAGGGTCTGATAATATTATGTTCTAACATGTACTCAACCTCTTTCTCAGCAATCTTTCTCTTTTCAGGATTCATCCGGTACGGATGCTGTTTTATTGGTTTGGCATCACCAACACCTACATCATGAGAGGCTATAGAAACTCTCTTTGGAACATCAGGAAACAGATCCTCATATTTCTTGATCAACCTCTCAAACTGATCTCTCTGTGAGGGTTCTAAGTGCTGGAGTTTTACATCAAGATTTTGCAGCACTTCAGAATTTGAAAATTTACATGAAAGAACTTCAGCTTTAATTCTAAGTTCATCATCTTGAAACTTGCCCTCATCTTCACACGTTTCGACCATAGGAGAATCTGAAGTGACAGCTGCAACCCTAGCATTTCTGTCATGATAAGGCTTCAGCATGTTAATGTGACACCATTGTTTTGGCTTTCTCCTATCTGGAGTCTTCACAATGTAATTGAGATCATTGAGTTTTGTCAGAATTTCATAAGGACCATGAAATCTAGCCTGCAATGGATTGGACTGCAAGGGAAACAACACAAAGACCATGTCTCCTGGTTTAAACTCACGGCTTCTAGCCTTATGATCATACCAAGTTTTCATTTTTCCCTGACTTGATTTCAAGTTCTCTTTGGCTAGGTGACAAGCTGCACGCAATCTTTCCTTGAACTTGCTTACATAGTCTAACAGACTGATGTGCGGCTCTTCCTCTTGCCATTGTTCACTCAATAATAGCAAAGGTCCTCTCACTTCATGACCAAACACTAGCTCAAATGGACTGAATCCAGTAGACTCCTGCACTGCTTCTCTAGCTGCAAAAAACAGCAAATTAACACCCTCATCCCAGTCTTTCTCATGGTCATAACAATTAGTCCTCATCATTGTCTTGAGAGTGGAATGAAATCGCTCTAAGGCACCCTGACTTTCTGGATGATAGGCACTAGAAAGAATCTGCTTTGCACCTAGTTCATACACAACCTGCTGAAACAAACCAGAAGTGAAATTGCTACCTTAGTCTGACTGAATTTCCCTGGGAAGGCCAAACAACGTGAAGAACTTTATCAAAGCCTTTGAGATTGCAGTTGCCTTGATGTTACGTAGAGGTATGGCTTCAGGGAATCTGGTAGATGCACACATGATTGTCAACAAGTACTGATTTCCAGATCTAGTCTTGGGTAATGGACCAACACAATCAACAATGACCTTAGAGAAGGACTCTCCAAATGCTGGGATAGGCTGCAATGGAGCTACAGGTGGGTCTAACTGGTGTTTTCCAACTACCTGACAAGTGTGACAGGTTTTGCAAAAGTTGGAAACGTCTTTCCGAAGCCCAGGCCAAAAGGAGTGTTTCATGATCTGATGAACAGTCTTGTTAACACCAAGATGACCTCCTAAAGGTAAACTATGAGCCATTGTTAAGATCTCATTCCTGTAGACCTTCAGAACAACAATTTGCCTGACCACTGCCCAATCTGCATTGGCAGGGATATCAGGAGGGCGCCACTTCCGCATCAACACACCATCCTTGAGATAATACCCAACTGGAACTGCATCTATTTCTTTATCAGGAAGGGCTCTCCTCTTTAGTACACAAATTTCAGGATCATTAGTTTGCTCCTCAATCAACCGCTTTCTGGACAGAGACAAGTCTCCAGACACATCAGAATCACCAGACCCATCCAGGTGGCTGAATAGAGAACTGATAAAAGTATCTGATAAGTCCTCAAACGGAGAAACCATAGTAGGCCAATCAGAGTCATGAGGCGAACCACCTGAGTCCAGACTATTCAATGTGCTGGACGGCACCACAACATCTTCTTTAGCCTTCTTGGCCATAGCACGAGTCACTGCGCAAGAAGGATACAGAGATGGGTCCTCATCCCCATCTTCAGTGCTCGGCTGTAAAGTAAGATGTACAGGGGGAACTACTTTGCCCCCAGCCAGGTCATTGCCTAGCAACAGAGAAACACCCTTTATAGGTAGACTTGACATAAGTCCCACCTTTACCTGTCCTGTAACTAAATCTGACTTCAAGAATATAGAGCGCAGGGGTACAGATACAGTCCTCCCTTCAATACCTTGTACAAGTATGAAATCCCCTGAAGCGGTCTCATCACGTAACTCCAAGGAGTCCATCAACAAAAGTGACTGAGAAGCTCCGGTATCCCTTAGGATATATATGGGGACAGGAGTAGTATGCTCATTCAGAGCCACAAATCCCTCTGACACAAATGGAAGAAATTCCTCCCTCACGAAGTCAGCTGTATCAGGCTTTTTAGCCCCACAAGAAGCAGGCAATTTAGCAGATCGGTCATCTACTACAGGGGTTTCTAACCTTGCTTTCACAAAGGCATTTGGTTTGGTGTCCTTTTCTTTTTCTTTCATAGCTTTAAGGAACCAACAGTTAGTTGTAACATGACCAGATTTCTTGCAATAACTGCAAACTAGACCACTTTTGTCACTGTCAGCATTCACACTTTGATCAGACCTGTTACTGGATTTCTGAGCACCATCAACAGATTTGTCTTTGTCTTTGGGTGAGGAATCTTGGGTATCACCGTAACCCTTTTTCTGAAATTGGGACCATCTATTGTTACTGCTTGACTGAAATTTGGACTCATGTGTGAGAACATATTCATCTGCAAATTTGGCAGCTGATTGCAAATTCAGTGCTTGCTTCTCATTAAGGTAGGTCTTAACATCATCCTTAACACAGTTCTTGAATTCTTCAACTAACACCATCTCTTTTAGTGAGTTGAAATCATCCTTGACCTCCATAGAAGTACACCAGCGCTCAAAGCAAACCTTCTTCTCATTAGCAAATTCCACATAAGTCTGATTTTCAGATTTCTTCGGACCCCTGAATTTCTGTCGGTAAGCCTCTGGAACCAACTCATAAGCTCTCAAAATAACCTTTTTGACACCCTCATAATCAGAGGAATCATATGCAGACAAAGCTGAATAGGCTTGTTGAGCTTTACCCTTAATGACAGTTTGCAACATCAGAGGCCAATGTTCCTTTGGCCACTGGCAACTCTTTGCTACCTTTTCAAAACACTGGAAATAGTTGTCAACATCTTTTTCCGAAAATGGAGGGACCAGTTTTACCTCCTGGATAGCACAAAATTTATTTTTAGTTTCAGTTTTAATTTTTAGTTGCTCCATTTGGAGTCTTTCTTCTCTATCGAATTTCTCTAGTTCCCTATCTCTCTCTCTCTGTCTCTCTCTTTCTGCTCTCTCCTCTTTCCCTCTCTCAAATTCTCTTTGTTTTTCTTTTTCCTCCCTTTCTTTCTTCTCTTGCTAATTTTTCTAACTCAAATTCTCTTTGTTTTTCTTTTTCCTCCCTCTCAAATTCTCTTTGTTTTTCTTTTTCCTCCCTTTCAATCTCTAGCATTTTTAATTTAAGTTCCATTTCTATATTTGGATTTTCCACTGGAAACTGTACCAGATCTCCTGGTGCAAACACATTTTCATCAATGTAATATTAAACGATCTCTCTAACCCGTCTTGCTTTTCGCATGGCTGGTTTTACCTCTGTCAGCTCTAAATGTCTGCAAATTTCTAGCAATTCTATCTTTTTAAAAGACTTCAAAACCTCAACGGTTGGTGATGCCAAGAAATCATCCATTGCTGTTGATCTGTCAATATATTTACATAGGAAAAAAAACAATTTTATAATTTGAAATGTTAAATTTTCAATAAATTACTCACACAATGGTCTATCCCAAACGAGCCCCCAATTTGTTATGGCCCCAATTTGTTAGTACATTTACAACACAACAGCAACAGCAAGGGATGACAAACACAGTTTTAAAACTTAAACACATTTAATTCTTAACAAAGACAATAACGACTAAACTAATATTCTGACCAAGACTGATTAACAAGACAAACAGAAATATTTACAGTCCCTTTTGGTTGGGTTCCTTGGTGATGTCCTGGGGGAGGAAAATGCTCTAACACAGGCAAAAATCCACAAAAGAAACTTCACAGGTCTTGAACAGAATGACAGGTCTGGTCACATGGATCCTTCTCCTTGCAATTTCTCCTACCACTTTACTGTCTCAATTCTCCCCTTTATATACTCTTTTGCAGACCCCTCCCACCTTTTAGACTTTTTTTTTTTCTTTTCTCTGGGACTTGTTTCAGAAATGCCCGAAACATGCCCAAACCTAGCTCCAGTCTGAGCTTAACAAAAAAAAGGTAAATACTGCCATCCAGTGGCTTATATTCACATTACAATATACAGAGAAAGTGGACATTTTTAAATTTTAAATGTTTGACATATTTTATAAATTTGGAATGAATTGGTCAGTACGGACTAACTGGACAGACTGTCAGCTTGCATTTGAGGGTATGTTCATACGATGCTGCCTCAGGTATGAGCTCTGCTGCACCTCTGTCAAGACTCCAGAGGTATGAAGAGATACACGACGAGTCAACAAAATACTAACAGTAAAATGGATTTGAATATGCAAAAATAGAAGCTGAAAGTCTGTCAAATCAGGCTATATAGACCAATACATCCCAAATTAAAATATAGCGCACTGGCGGCCCCAGAAGCTCCCACCGTTAAGAACAAAACGTCAAAGTTTTTGTTGACGGACGCACGCATGCACGAAGGCACGCACGGATAGAGCCCGATACCATAGCTCCTATGCCACACGGGCGGTGGGAGCTAATTAGGAGCCTGTAACTGAAAATGTTGATAAGATAAAGCAAATTGTCAAAGTATTTGGTGATATTTTTAGGCCAGTGACCTTGAAAAATAGGCCAAGGTCACCTTTAGGCCTTTATGAGATGCATGTCCAGTAAAAATTAGGAGCCTGTAACTGAATAGTTGATGAGATCAAGCAAAATGTGTTGACGGACGCACGTAAAATCAGAGTCCCGCCCCCAGCTTCCAGAAAAAACAGTTTGGTTATGATTAAAATATCATAAGGATTATAAATCACAGCAGAGTTCATGTCCATGTACGCTACGTTTTAACTTCAGAAAGTAAGATTATGAAGTGTATGAATATCATAAGAATTATAATTGCAAATTAAGTGAGTGTTCATATAACTTAGATTCAAATGCCATTCTTGAGAAAGTTTCTCCCGACTCTGCTGTTGTATTCCAGTATTTCGCGCAGTCGCTGTTCAGAGCTGTTACTCCTTCAGTGACCATGAGAAGTGTTAGTGATATAAAATGCACAAAAAAAAGTCTGTACTGAATAAACTTAATGAGATTTCTACATTTGTATATTACAAAAGTAAAATATTCAAATTTCAGTGGTTCAATGGAATCCACAATTTCTCCAAATTCAAATGATCTCCCCAAAAATTAATTTCTGCAAACATATGAAAACTACAAAGAGAAACAACATACAAATTATACATCATCCATATCTATGACTGTCATGTATCGGGTCTCTTTCTGCCTTCACCTGAGCTGTTTTTCAGCTCTTGGGTGGGCACACCCCTGCCTATCAAGAGAAAACCCTATCTGCATCGGATTCTGATTTTGTTAATCACTTGTTTGTTTGGAACTTTTTACCATAGTGCTTAGTATGCTAACGACGTATGTTTGGCTTATCGGCTACTCGTTTTCTGCCACAGTAGTCGTGACTACCTCGCTGCCACTCAGGTTAATTGCAGATTAATATCAGGTGTGTGAATCCTATAAACTACCCAAGATTCCGGCACCTCTTCACGTTAGTGTCATCTATACACGGCGCTGGTAACAGAGGTCTTTTAGACTAGTGTTGCGATTTACTTTTGCCAGTGAGTTAGCTAGCATTTGGAAGATTTATTTTACTCCTAGCTTGCACCAAAGTCTGAGCTCTTTTTCATAGGAGTCAGTCCTTCATTTTGGGCTGTGTTCCGTAGTTGTATTTGCTGCGTGAACATTTAGTAGTTTAGGTTCTCATTTCCTTATTCTTTTAGATTGGGAATTGCACGCATTCCGAGATCGTTCTCGCAAACCTCTACAATTACATATGAAAGCTTCCTGTTAGAAACTGTTAGAGTGCGGGTACTAGACTGGCCTGCCTGTAGTCCAGACCTGTCTCCCATTGAAAATGTGCGGCGCATTATAAAGCATAAAATACGACAACGGAGACCCCGGACTATTGAACAGCTTAAGCTGTACATCAAGCAAGAATGGGAAAGAGTTGCACCTGAAAAGCTTCAAAAATTGGTCTCCTCAGTTCCCAAACGTTTACTGAGTGTCGTTAAAAGGAAAGGCGATGTAACAGTGGTAAAAAGGCCCCTGTGCCAAATTTTTTGCATTGTGTTGCTGCCTTTAAATTCTAGGTTAATGATTATTTGCAAAAAAAATAAAGTTTCTCAGTTTGAACATTAAACATTTTGTCTTTGCAGTGTATTCAATTGAACATAAGTTGAAAAGGATTTGCAAATCATTGTATTCTGTTTTTATCTACGATTTACATAATGTGCCAACTTCACTGGTTTTGGGTTTTGTGTTTCTAAATACCTGAAATTTCATTGTAGATGAATTGGGGATCATTTGCTCGTAAGATAGACCTTTAGCTTTAAGTTTAGGATATTGTCATCTAATTCTGCTCCAAAATTTGAAAATTTCTGCCAATTCCGTACATGCTCCTGCCTTTCAGAACTGTTTTCCCTTCCAACGGAGCCTTCAGTCAGTGAGGGACTGAGCGGGTAGATGAAGTGCTGCAAAATCCTCATGGTAAAATGGACTGGAATAGCAATGGAAGCTCAATGTGTGTCCCATCAGGCCATACTGACCAGTTCATTCTGCATTCAATCGAACTGTTATATCTTGAATTTAAAAATTCCAGATTTCTCAGTATGTCAATGAGATTTCCATCAGGTGTCCACATACTATTGGCTGAATTGTGAACGCCTCATACAGGTAAAAGTCAATGGTGTAAAGCTACAACCTCATTCTGAACATCAGAAATGAATACAATGCCAAAGGAGAAGACATTAATTTGGAAAACTAAAAATTTAGGTTAAATAAAGCAAGAATTTGAAGGTGATTAGGAAAGATGGCATGATGTTTGATACTGAATGAAGATTTGGAGGAAAACCTGTCGAAATCAGGACAGTTTTGTCATGGTTTTGCCCCCCTGCCGGCTGAAGACAAGCCGGCGGGCACTGGGACCATGTACCCAGAAACAAGTGATGGGACCCAAATGTGCAGGCTGAGTAGAAACTTGAAAAATCTTTCATTAAATACATAAAATAACACATTAGGGGAGCAGCGGCACAAATGCATGCCAGGGACTTCCTTCACAAAATGCTGCTGCACAGGACTAAGGCGCAGCCACCCCTTAAATAACAAACCTTCACCTCCACCTTAACGAGCCACACCTGTTGCCTGTTAAGGTGGAGGCGAAGAATGCAGCAGGGGGAGGGACTGCAAGGACAAGCCCTTACAAGTTTTTCTAGGCTAAGTGAGGACTACAAAGGGAAGCAACATTAAAATTACCGTAAAATGCAAGATGACCTAAAATTACTTGCACTGCTGTAAGGAGCAATAACATGCAGCTTATGTAACAAACTTCCCGGAATGCTTCGCAAGTTTGACATAATCATTTTTTCTTTATGAGAGAAAGTGTAAATTGCTTTTAGACAGATTCCTAGAAAACACATTCTGTCTGTGCTGTGCAGGAGGGAGAAGACATACCTCTTCATCTCCATATGCAAACTACAAAGAGAAACAACATTTAAATTATACAAAATCATCCATATCTATAGAAATGATCTATAAATAGTTTGCTGGTCTGTCACCGTCTCCTGCCTCTAACCGGAAAGTAATTGGCATTCTGGTGCTTATCTCTTCAGTTTCGCGGGACGTCATGTTTGCAGACAGCGAGCTGACACAGAGGAACAAAAGCTTGGGGAGGGGGGCGGGGAGAGATTACAGGCAAGATGAGGCTTTGTTGAAGAGAGGAAGACTCACTTGTTTCTGTCACATTTCCTCTGGGTGAAAAGATCATTTAAATTGCAGGATATCTGTCGTCTTTCACTTTATATAAAACCCATGCTGTGCATTGGACATTGTGAAGAAATTCCAGGTCTAGGATGCATCACAACTTTTGTCCATTTCTAAGAGTTTACACTGTTGAACTTACCAGAAGTTTAATGAAAAACCACACCTTTCCAGTAAACTCCAATTATACCACCTAAACAAACAGCATTATGTTCTTGATTACTGTATATTACTGTAATTTGGGCTTCACGTTAGTTCAGTTGGGAGCACTGCTACTTCACAGTAAGAGGATTGTGGGTTTGAATTCAACCTGTGGCCTTGCTGTGAGGAGTTTGCATGTTCTCCCCGTATTCCTGTGGGTTTCCTCCAGGTTCTCATGTATTCTCTTACAGTCTAAGGGCATATATGATTGGTTGATTGGAGATTGAAAAGTGCCTATGGGTATGGATATTTAAGTGAGTGGATTGTGATCCCATGCATATATAGTGTAAAATATAAGGGTTTTGGTACTGACAAATCTCGTAAAACCAATAAACCACATTTGCGTGAATATCTTATTGCACAGGATCCCTTAGAAAGTGTTAGTTCTAAAGGGAAATAAATGTTTTTCTAAGAAATTAGATGGGGTGTCCTCATTTATGCTGAGCACTGTAAATCTAAATTTCATTTTTTCAGTGCATTTGAAAACATCAATTCCTGCTCTTTTTCTTAGTCTTCATTAACAATATTTTGGATGAAATTTAATTCTGCAACATGTCAACCCAACATGGTTGTAATATCAAGAGCACAAAAAAGTCAGTACAAAATAAATTTAATGAGATTTACTTTAGTAATACACAAATGTAGACAATATTCAAATTTCAGTGGTTCAATGGAATCCACAATTTCTCCAAATTCAAATGATCTCCCCAAAAATGAATGGCTGCATACACTCACAACATTGTTTTGCAACATTTTTGGCATTTTGTTTATGCATGAAATATTGTTCTACTGGGTCTCTGATGCATACAGGAAAATTCCTACTGTGTGCCATCGATTCAATACGGAACGGTCAGTAAGAAATTTCAGGCTTCTAAGCTTGCTACCCCAAAACTGCCAAACAGTGTAATCCTCAGCTGTGACCCAAGTTGTACAGAGTGATCTCATCTGTCTGTACCCCTATTCACTGCCCCCTGTCTGTACCCCCCTGCTGCCCCCTGTCTGTACCCCCCCCCCTCTGCTGCCCCCTGTCTGTACTCCTCTCTACTGCCCCCTGTCTGTACCCTTCTCTGCTGCACCTGTCTGTACCCCTCTCTGCTGCACCTGTCTGTACCCCTCTCTGCTGCTCCCGTCTGTACACCTCTGCTTCCCCTGTCTGTACCCTCATTGTTGTCCCCTGTCTGTACCCTTCTCTGCTGCTCCCGTCTGTACACCTCTGCTTCCCCTGTCTGTACCCTCATTGTTGTCCCCTGTCTGTACCCTTCTCTGCTGGCTCTGTCTATAACCCTCTCTGCTGCTCCTGTCTGTACCCCTCTCTGCTGCCTCTGTCTGTACCCCTCTCTGCTGCTCCCTGTCTGTACCCCTCTCTGCTGCCCCCTGTTTGTACCCCTCTCTCTCCTGACCCCTGTCTGTACCCCTCTCTGCTGCCCCCTGTCTGCATACAAAGAGATGCATGGGTACATAGACTTGAGTCCTTGACAAGGGATTTTTTTCACTTGCAATTGAAACAAATAAATAAAATTTGGTTGCAAGTTTCTCAAGCAAGATCCTGAAATGCTCTGTTCAAATCTGAAACATGACAAAGATGACTTACAATGACTTTTACTGCTGTATAGAATAATAACATATGATCTGTGAAGCAGACTTCCCAAAATACATTGCATATTATTCTTCAATGTCTTTGTGCACGAGAAAATGAGTAAACTGTTTGTGAACGGACTGATTGAGAGAAAACACATCCTGTTTGTATACTGTGGAAATGGGGGAAGACATACCATATCCAGCGCACCAAAACGCTAAAAAAAGAATAAAAAAAACAGACAAATTATCAGCAAACTTCCTGTTAGAAACCCACTCATGCATATCAGAGCTGAGTTGGAATATCTGACCATCCAGGGAGATGCATACATGTACACAGACCTTTTGCAGGTTTTTGTTTGTTACCATTAAGTAAATTAAAATCCTGCTTTTTTTCTTCGTCGTCATTAAACTTTTTTTGGGATGAAATGAAAACATTTTTTCAGTGACATTCTGCAGCAGGTGTAGTGTACATCATTGCAATATGAGGATAACTCTCAAAAAGTGTATAAAATAAACATCATGAAATTTCTTAGTCAAATTCTCACACGGAAAATTGTGTAACTGTCCGAATACTTACAAATCAAACTGTTTGTGAACTATATAGCCAAATGTATGTGGAGACGTTAATGAAACTTTATTGATATGCAGAGAAAGTTGATAAATTTCATTAATGATTACCTCCGCCTCCAACAAAGTTTGTTTGTTGGTTTGTTTGTGAACAGAGTAACTCTTATACTTGGGGGAAGATTTGGATGAAACTTGGAAGGATGAAGTATGGGTCAAGGACAAACTGATTAACTTCTGGTGCACGTACATCATTGTGCATTGTACCCCAGGGTTTATGTGTAGCCGGCATAGCATTAGGACCCTGGGGTCAGCAGGAGGGGATAAACAGGGCGTGAGTTCATGGCGATCTGCCTGCATTCTATGAGTGGATCGGGAGGGTAACAGCTCGTGTTTGTGCTAGTGCCCTAATAGGCATGTATGGCTTTAATACTGATAGCACTATTGGCAGAGGTATGCGCTCTACTGAGTGCTTTCTAGGTTGAAACTAGATAACTCAGTCGCCACAGGGACCCAGTCGTGTATCTCCCCGATCCCAATCAGAGATCACTTGCAAGTTTATACAGTCGCTATGTTACAATTTTTACTCTTGGCCACCGGCGGCCACATTGGATGTCAGAAAGATTGATCTTGAGCATTGTCAAATAAACATCTTTGACCATGCAAATTTAGAAAAAATTCCTATAAACATTGAAGCCTCCAGAGCCTGGAACAGAAAATCTCTGCGGGCCCGGCGGCGGCCCCAGAACTAAACCATAGTATCTCCCCACTATCGTCCGGGAAGATAGAATCTAACTATTTAGCCAAAAGTCTGTAGAGACACTACTGAAACTTTCTTGATATACAGAGAAAGTGGACATTTTCAAATTTTTAAATGCTTGACATATTTAATGAATTTGGAATTAATTGGTCAGTACGGACTAATTGGACAGACTGTCAGCTTGCATTTGAGGGTATTTTCATACGATGCTGCCTCTGGTATGAGCTCTGCTGCACCTCTGTCAAGACTCCAGAGGTATGAAGAGATATACAACGAGCTAACAAAATACTACAGGAAAATGGATTTGAATATGCAAAAATAAAAGCTGAAAGTCTGTCAAATCAGGCTATATAGACCAATACATCCCAAATTAAAATAAAGGGCACTGGCGGCCCCAGAAGCTCCCACCGTTAAGATAAACAAAATGTCAAAGTTTTTGTTGACGGATGCGCGCATGGAAGGAGGCACGCACGGATAGAGCCCGATACCATAGCTCCCGTACCACTCGGGCGGTGGGAGCTAATTAGGAGCCTGTAACTGAAAATGTTGATAAGATAAAGCAAATTGTCAAAGTTTTTGGTGATATTTTTAGGCCAGTGACCTTGAAAAATAGGCCAAGGTCACCATTAGGCACGTCATTTGTAGGCCTTTATGAGATGCATGCCCAGTGAAAATTAGGAGCCAGTAACCGAAAGAGTTGATGACATAAAGCAAAATGTTGAAGTTTTTGGTGATATTTTTAGGCCAGTGACCTTGAAAAAAATCGGCCAAGGTCACCTTTAGGCAAGTCATTTGTAGGCCTTTATGAGATGCATGTCCAGTAAGAATTAGGAGCCTGTAACTGAAATAGTTGATGATACAGCAAAATGTGTTGATGGACGCGAGCACACGCGGGGACGTAGCTCGATACCATAGCTCCCTCACCATGAGCGGTGGGAGCTAAAAATGTCATAAAATGTAAGAATTCAAAAATGCCACTTTTCTCTTTATGTCAATGGATATGAATAAAGTGTCTGTCATGACTTGCTCACAAAGGTCCGCATCACCGGTGTTCTGAGTTCTGGCCTGTTCCAGATAAAGCAACCACAACTACATTCACCTGTGCTTAATGATTCCATTATCCAATGAAGTCTATATATACCTTATCACTGCTTTGTAAAATCGCAGTCTTTTTAATCTGCATTTCACTAGACATCACACGCGACCTTTGTAGCAGACTTGTATTTAGTCTTGTTAAACTTATTGTGTCTTGAGGATTATTGTTTTACGTTGTTATACTTTGTGTGTGTGTGTGTGTGTGTGTGTGTGTGTCTGAAGCCCTGCTTCAGGCATGAAAAAGTAGCTCTTAATTTTCTTTGCACTTGAATCCTCTCACCTCCGCTTTTATTCAGTGTACAACAGTTTGTGCACTGAGGACATTAGTGTCCACAAACTTTTGGCTACATAGTGTATGCGTAATGTACGTAAAAATTAATAGCATGTAGCAACAGCTTCACACTGTGCATCAGTACATAATGAAAACAATGCCGTTGAAAAAGACACTGATTCTGAGTCATATCTCCTACAAAACCAGTAATTTAGGAACAATGAGACCTTAAGCAGAGGGTGAGAAGGTAATATGGTATGAGGTTAGGCACTGTGTGAAGACTGCGGAGAACAATGTTCAAAATTTAAAACCGTTTTGGTAGGTTGTTGATTGAGGAGTGAAACAAAAAGCAAAAATTAAATTATCTTAAAACACTAGATGGCCTAAAATTACTTGCCCTGGTGCAAAGAACAATGACATACAGTTTGTGTATAATATACTCAGCAACAAACGTTCCTGCAAAGCAATATAAAATTCAATCCAAAATGAGGTACATCCCTAAATCTAAAAATAATTTTTGGTTCCAATAGATAACAGACTCCTGTTACAAGTTCACAGGTTTAATAAGCCATATCGGTTACAGTTATGACGTCCTGACATGGGAAACATGGACAAGCGTAAATGACAATTTGCACATCAGTAACGCGTGTGTCCCCCTCTGGCTTCGATGCAAGCAACACATCATCTTCGCATGGAATGAATCAGACGTCTCACTAAGTCCTGTTGGACACCATTCCATATCTGTACGAGCCTGTCACTAAGTTCCTGGAGTGTCGCTAGGGCATGTGGTAAACGTCGGAGACATCGTTCCATCTCATCCCACATGTGCTCGATTGGAGAGAGATCTGGAGAGTGAGCAGGCCAAAGGATCATATTCACATTGTTCTGTTAAAGTGTTTGTTGCAAAACTTGAGCCACATATGGTTGGACGTTGTCATGTTGAAAGAGAACGTCAGGGCTATGTTGAGGCAAAAACGGCAGAACAATGGGACAGATGATCTCATCACGATAAAGCTGCACAGTGAGGTTGCTTTCAACCAGTAACAAACGGGTTCTCTGTCTAGCTGTGATACCACCGCATACCATAACACTACCACCTCCAAAACGGTCTTGCTTCATGACACAGTGCTCAGTGTAACGTTTCCCTTGACGTCGGTAAACCCATCTGCGTCCATCATTGTGGCTGAGGTTGAAACGAGACTCGTCAGTGAACAGCACCTGTCTCCACTGTATTTTTGTCCAGTGTATATGCTGCCTGCACCACTGTAGATGTAATCGTCAGTGATTGTGGGTCAGAATCGGATGTCTGGCAGATCTTCTGGCGACAACCTCAAAATGTCTGAGGCGGCAACGTACAGTCTGTGTCGATATTCGCCGAAGTCCTGGGATTTTCCTGGCAGTGACTGCTGCAGGTTGTAACTGATTTTGCAGGTTTGTGGTTCGAATCCAACTATCCTGTCTGATGCTTGTAACAGGTGGCCTGCCACATTGAGGACAGTCTCTGATTTGTTTGTTGTCCAAATGGTGTTTCCATGGAAGTTGAATTGTTTTGCGACATTCCGTTGAAATGATCCTGCTTAAAGCATACTAATGGCTCTGAGACATTCATTTTCAGATAGGTGTGGCATCTTCAAACTTTGAGTAAGGATGGAAACGTGTTGTTTTTCCGTGTGGCAGTTGTCAACACTAGCAGGAACAATGCATATTGAATCCCTGCGACACATGTACTTAGCATTGTCAAGTTTAGGTCATCAATTGCATGATGTTTGCATGAAAGTCAACTTTTGCATTCAAGGCATACTTTTCTGCAGCAAGTGTGTGTGTGACTTATTTTCATACTTTAATAACAGATTTGAACTCCAGACATTTTTTTCTTCCAAACAACTCGTGAAAATTGGTGTCACAGGAACTTTTTTTGCTGAGTATATTTCCCAGAAACCTTTGCAAGATTATTCATTATCTTTCTGCATGAAAAAAAAGGATAAATTGTTTATGTACTGAGTTATTCATAGAAAACACATTGTGTCTATATGTTATGCAAGTAGGGCAACGTACCTCTTGCACATCATTTGAAGGCTACAAAAAGAAACAAAATTCAAATTATACATCATCCATATTATTAATACATGACAATTCCTGTCAGAAAACCACACATGCACATTAGGGCTGAGATAGAACATCTGAATATCCAAAGAGATACAGTGCCCTCAATAATTATTGGCACCCCTGGTTAAGATGTGTCAAAAGCCTTAAAATAAATTCAATTTTTATTGCAGAAGAATTGCAACAAATGGTAGCATCTTGGGGTCACAAAGTCCCCAAAACAACCATCAGGCGCCATCTACATGCCAACAAGCTGTTTGGGAGGCATGCACAGAAAAAACCTTTTCTCACTCGATCATAAATGCAAACGTCTGGAGTTCGCTAAGCATTACTGAGACTGCAACTGCGACCATGTACTTTGGTCAGATGAGACCAAGATAGAGCTTTTTGGCAACAAACACTCTAAGTGGGTCTGGAGGAACACAAAAGATGAGTATGCAGAAAAGCACCTCATGCCCACTGTGAAGTATGGGGGAGGATCGGTGATGCTGTGGGCCTGTTTCTCTTCCAGTGGCCCTGCGAACCTTGTTAGGGGGCATGGCATCATGAAAGCTTTGAAATACCAGGACAATTTAAATCAAAATCTGGTGGCCTCTGCCCGAAAGCTGAAGATAGGTCGTCACTGGGTCTTTCAGCAAGATAATGACCCTAAACATGTGGCCAAATCTACAAAGAAATGGTTCACCAGACAAAGAATCAAGCTCCTCCCATGGCAATCTCAGTCCCCAGACCTCAACACCATTGAAAACCTGTGGAGTGAGCTGAAGAGGAGAGTGCAGAGGAGAGGACCCAGGTCACTGGATGATTTAGAGAGACAGTGCAAAGAGGAATGGTCAAAGATCCCTCTGTCTGTATTCTCCCATCTTGTGTAACCTTATAGGAAAAGATTAGGTGCTGCTTATTTGGCAAAAGGGGGTTGTACAAAGTATTAACATCAGGGGTGCTAATAATTGTGGCACACATGATTTGAGGTAAAAGAATTATTTCTCAATGTGGGATTTTTTTTCCAACTGAATAAATGCACTTGAATTAAAGGTTAGATTTTCCTCTTTTTTTCATTGTGGTCCTATATTATTTAGGAAAAAACTTAATTTATTAGAAGCTAAAGAACACATCTTAACCAAGGGTGCCAATAATTTTTGAGGGCGCTGTATGCACATGTACCGTACACTCATTAAAGTAAGTGCTGCAGAATTTTTGGTTCCCATTTGCAAACAGTAATTAATTTGAATTTTTCTTTTCTCAGTAATCATAGGACTTACTTTGAGATGAAGTGTCCCCAGACCGTACTCCTGATTGCTGCCCCCAAAGTAAACCCCTCTCTACTGCCCCGTTTCTCACCCTGTATACTGGCCTGACTATTCCCTTCTGTATTGCTCCTCTATCTGCAAACTGCCGCTACCCCTGACCAGAGCATGTGAGCGGAGCGGACGAATTTTGAAAGGAGCGCAGAGCGGGACTTTTTTTCTAGGATAATTCGGGTGGAGCGGGGCGTTATCCCGCTCCAGTTTCGCTCCGTTACTGCTCACATCACGGTCCCGATGCATGCCCAAACATACCCCAAAATGCATCGGTGTTCACTTCAGTTAGGCTACAGACAGCAAGATGGAGTTCGCAAAATATTTCAAAAGAGGCCTATTGGTCATACAGGTGCACTATTCTTGTCAAAATAACAGATGGTGATAAGGAGAAAGAAAAAGAATGTAACGAAATTGTGTCTGTGAGCAAAGATTCCCTGTGGAATCTCCGGCAAACACTACGTGAGCACTCTAGCAAGAAAGAAAAAGGTGAGCATTTTGAATTAGGCTGCGGTTGTTTTAACTTACAGTACAGTTGCCGTTAAAACTGAAGAGACGGCGTTAGTTCTGTTGGTAAATTAATAAAAAACCAAGAACGTTGTCTCGATGAAGAAGCAAAGTCCGATTGTTCGTGTCAAAAAGCAGGAAAGAGTTTATTACACAGCCGGCCGTGAGAACAGCGTGATGCAAAGTTCTAAAATTCCTTCATTAGTCGAGCCCCCGAAGGGGTTTCGCGAGACTATTGTAATCGCTTCGTGTGTCTGTGTGTGTGTGTGTCTGTCCGGACTGATATCTCTGGAACCGCGAGGCCGATTGCCTTCATATTACACAGGCGGGTTCCTTGTGAGAGTCTTTCGGCATGACATAAATTTGAAGGTCATAGGTCAAAGGTCAAGGTCAAGGTCATCATGTTGGCGGATAACTATGGGCGAGACTATGAATTCTCTGAATGCTTGTTTTGTAAGAAACTTTATACATGTTGAAGTACAGACATTTGCATATGATTTCTTTAATGTTATCAGAAGTTGTTGCTGATTGGTTCCAGGGTTTACACATTGATAAAAAGCAATACTCTACAATTGGGCCTCTCCTGAACCACCCAACTGAGAGGTGCTAGTGCCTATAGTCCTGTCGGAACTGAAGACAAACAGAGATTCAAGCTGGAAGTCGCAAATAGGCGATATGTCCTGCCGGACCTGACGGCTTCTCTTTATCTCCTAATACACATTCATTACCCATTGATCAAACAGTCCAGATCACCTCATATTGCCAATACCCAAAAATTCTGTTTCCCAACAGTTCACGTCCAGTTCCCTCGGACATTTCGCCCTTCTCGCCCATTTCTAACCACGATCTAACCAATGAGCCGTAATTTACCCCCAGTAATAACCAGATGTGGCTCCGCGGGACTGAATGTAGTACCGCTTGTTCGTTATAGAATAGAGGGCATTTTGACTGTTAGAATTACGTTTACATTTGCCGTTCTGTATTTTAACATCTTTTTATTTTCTCTTGCTGTGAAAGTGGAAGTGAGAGCTTATGCGACCTCTGGAAAGCGTATGGTTGATCATTTCCTCGGTTTAAAAAGCCATAGCATGAACAAGAAAAAAATATATTATGATATAGGCCTATTCGACAGCGTAATAAGCAATTGTATTCTTGAGGGGATTTTTTTTTTAAAGTAGGCCTATTTTAAACACGTCTTTTTATTGCAGAAACCGTGTCTGCAATTCTGAGGGTTTGTGGGTAGATCTTCAGCGAAGTGTGCCGCAAATGATTTATTGGTTTTGAAAAACCATTCGCTATATCAACAGAGGCGTCTCATCGGTCGTTACAAAGGGAAGCCAAAACCTCGCCCTTCAAAGCTTAATGACTTCAACATTTCGCAATTCACTTTTCTTTATCAGCAGTTGCTCATACGAATTGGTAGAAGGACAATCAAATTTATTTTCGATAGCAAATTACGACGCAATTTATCAATACGTCTTTATAAATTAGTTTGCGAGGCTTCTTTCGCAAGAAGCCACGACAGTCCATTTTCTACAATCTTATTATAGAAGAAAAGAATGCGATGTTGCACAGTTTATTGCTTAATGAACCTCACTAATCAATTTGCGAATCTATGCCGTTTCATGAGCTTCTTGAGCGCGGAATTTATGTAGGCCTATGGTAATTTATGTCGTAATTTATGTGTGAAAGAAAACCCCTCATAATTTCGTGGTGCAATGTATAACAATGCTATCGAAAATAAATTTGACTCAATTGACTGGTCTTCTAACAATACGTATGAGCAACTGCTGATCAAAAGAAGTAAACTGCGAAAGGTTTAAGTCATTAAGCTTTGATGGGCGAGATTTTGTCTTCGCTTTGTTACGGCCGACGACCCGCCACTGAATATCAATAAACAAATTGGCAATATACAACTTAATAGCCTGTGAGCTTATGATCACGTTATTCTCCGAAATTATGCATTTCGGACCTGCAGAGGTGCAAGGTTGTCTCTTGCCAAGGAGTCAATCTTTGTTCCAAGCAGTGGGAAAATGCGTCATATCGTGATAGGTTCCATAGTTGTGAATGTGAATGTGTCAGTTTATGGTTGGGCATTTTATAGAGAACTCCTGCCCCGCGCTGAGCTGATCATTAATTCTTTAATAGGCTCCAGTGAGCTTAAAGGAATTATTAGGATGACAATGAGTAATAAATAGAGATGTATTGAATAAGTGCCAGGTGTATCCGCTTTTAATTCCGTGAATTCAGTTTACGAAAGAGTCTTTCAGTTTTAAGTGACATTTAAGTTTTGTCCTTTAGAGGTAAGATATTGAGCAGATCTTTTTATTAATTACGTTTTCCTTATTGATCGATATATAGTAAGCTTACTAAAAATAACCAGTGTAACGTTCCGCAAATAGTTTGTTTATTTATTAATTTTTTTTTTAATGGTGCATTCAAGAGTCGTTTAGGTCGAACTAAATTCATATTGTACATGTCTTTTCTAGTCGCAAGCTTTGCGAACATTAGGGCCTATATTTGAACATCTGAATGGTCATGACAAATCATTAAAACAAATATAGACGATGCAAAATGTTTTGTTATGACAAATTGGTTCAAAATTGCCTATTAGCATTTTAAAACGAAACCGTGTATAAATCGAAAAACATTCAATTTCTTCCTGTAAATGAATTTCACTGAGACGGGGGGCGAGTAATCATCGATATAGGAATGAATATAAGCTACTAAATTACAGGTTTGTAACAGGAAAAATAATATAGCCTATTTCAGCACTTGAGTGTAATTTAATAGCACATAAAAGCACACATTACCTCCGAACATAAAATATTGCAGAACTGATACCTGACAAACAAAATCCTCACCAAAAATAGCATGATATTTAATAATCCAATTGCATATTATACCGAACTTAAGTTGTAAATAGGAACACAGGTTGAGCAAACTGTATCGTCAAATATAAAAAGGTTTGCAGAAATGATTACCGGCAACATCACCCCTGCCAAAGCAAATCAATATTTCATGTAGGCTACGTTACTTTTGCATTCATATATGGAAATAAATCGCCAACAAGCTGTGCCATTATCTACATGTACGGACTACTGTTAAAACGACCGCCCCAACCGCCCTCTTGGCTCAGTTATGATTAAACAAACACCCGGCTAACGGGATATCGCCCAGCTACCCCGTGCTCGGTAGACGGCGGGAGGTCTTCTTTTGTCTTCATGGGCGACAATAGGTCCTACTGCACAGCTCACGGCACGATTTCCCGGCCCTAAGTGTTAACATTTGTGTTTTTTTTTTTTCAATAAACATTCACTTTTAAACTTTATGATGTTCAGGCGCAGAGCTTTGTTAATAGGCTGTAAAAGTAAAATGTCCGAAAAAATAAAATCTAGCCATAGGACAAATACTTAGATTAGATTAGATCTAAGGCTTCCGCTAAACATGTAAATTTAATATGCATGCAAACATTTTTGGAGCGGAGTGTGGAGCGGAGCGGGATGCAGTCTTGCCGGAGCGCTGAGCTGTCATGGGTGGAGCGGCATGTTGCGACTTTGAGCGAGGAGCGAGGGAATCGACAACCTATGTGAGCGAGGAGCGAGAATTCTCGCCGCTCCACTCCGCTCACATGCTCTGACCCTGACTGTACCCCTCTGCTATCGCTGTCTGCACCCCTTTCTGCTGCCCCCTATCTGTACCCCTCTCTACTGCCCCCTATCTGTGCCCCTCTATGCTACCCCTGTCTGTACCCCTCTATGTCGGCTCCAGTCTATAACCCTTTCTGCTGCCTGTCTGTACCCCTCTCTCCTGCGCCGTCTGTACCCTTTTCTGCTGCCCCCTGTCTGTAGCCCTCTCTGCTGCCCCCTGTCCGCACCCATGTTAGCTACCTCCTGTCTGTACCCCTCTCTACTGCCCCTGTCTGTACCCTTCTCTCCAGCCCCTGTCTGTACCCCTCTCTGCTGCCCCCTGTCTGTACTCCTCTCTACTGCCCCCTGTCTGTACCCCCTCTCTGTTACCCCTGTCTGTACCCCTCACTGCTGTCCCCTGTCTGTACCCCCCTCTGCTGCCCCCTGCCTGTACCCCCTTCTGCTGCCCCCCTGTCTGTACCCCTTTCTGCTGCCCCCTGTCTGTACCCCTCTCTGCTGCCACGGACTGTTTCCCTCTCTGCTGCCCCCTGTCTGTACCCCTCTCTGTTACTCCCTGTTTGTACCCCTCTGTCTGTACCCCTTTTTAACGCCCTGTCTGTACCCCTCTCCGCTACCCTTGTCTGTACCCCTCCCTACTGCCCTCTGTCTGTACCCCTCTCTGCTACCCTTGTCTGTGCCCCTCCCTACTGCACCATGTCTGTACCAGTCTCTGCTACCCTTGTCTGTACCCCTCCCAACTGCCCCCTGTCTGTACCCCTCTTTAATGCACTGTCTGTACCCCTCTCTGCTACCCTGTCTGGATACCTCTTTACTGCCTGCTGTCTGTGGTCAATTCTTCATCTAATTAAGACCTTTAATGACAGGTTATGGATTTTCTGTTATGGTATTAAAAATGAGGTTCCTCAGAGAACGTTGCATTGACCATGACCAGGATGTATATGTTTGCTCCGTGGACTACGAGAAAGCCTTCGAAAGAATAGAGTGGTGAAAACTCTTAAAGGTGTCAAAGTACATCTGCGTTGACTGGCGTGACAGGAGAGTAATGGCAGCCCTATATGTTGGTCAAACTGCCATTGTGAGACTGAAAGATGGCGTCACAGAACCCATAGTTACTGGACACGGTACAAGACAAGGTTGCTCTCTGCCACCGTTCCTGTTTGACGTGTATGCAGAGGCGATGCTCAGAGAGGTGTTATTAGATATAGATGAAGGCATCTGTGTTGGTGGTTAGCTCATCAAGTCAGTTAGATATGCTGACGACCAGGCGACTATCGCTGAATCTGCTACAGCACAAGTTGGATCGAATGATTGTTACGGCTGAACCTTATGGAATGAGAATCAATCTGAAGAAAACAAAGGTCATGAAGATGAGTAAAAGGCCTGGTGAGCAATTTGATATCTATCTCGAGGGAAAGAAGTTAAAGCAGGTGACGCAGTTCAACTACCTGGGTAGCATTCTTACTGAAAATAGCTATTGCGAAAGAGACATTCGATCAAGGATAGCACAAGCTAATGATGCCTTCCCCAGAATAAAATAATTAATATCCAAGTAATTCAGCTTGAGCTTGAAGAAGCACATCATTAAAGTGGTTATTTGGAGTACCCTTAAATATGGATATGAAATCTGGTCACTTCACAAGGACGATATGTGTAGGCTTGAAAGTTGTGAGATGTGGATATGGAGGAAGGTACTGGGCGTTGTGTGGTCAGACAGAACCAGGAATGAGGAGGTTCTAGAGCATGTTGGGGAAGACCAGACCGTCATCAATACGATCATGAAAAAAAAAAACTTCCTGGTTAGGTCATACACTGAGACATGGAGACCTGCTGATCAAGGTCGTGGAAGGACAGGTGGTAGGGAAGAGGCTTCCCGGAATGAGAAGAATTAGGTTGCTGAATAGAGCACAGGATGGGCGCCCCTATGCAAAGGTGAAGAGGCTGGCCCTGGCAAGGAAGTGGTCATAAGTTGGACCTGCCTTACGGCAGAGAACCAGAGAGAGAGAGACATGGAGGACAAAATGCAACAACACAAGACACACAATCATAACATCCACAACAAGCATGAAATACTCAGATCCCCCATTGATCTGGCCTGAAACCAAAACGCGGTGGGGGATGGACAGACGGACAGGATGACGGACGGAAGTATTAAAGCCACACAGGCACAATAAGATGTGGCCATATATTATATTTCATTGAGAAATATTAAATGGTTTAGGAATTTTGCCCCAAAAAAGAAAAAGATGGCTGATGTTTGTCCTGGAAGCAAAACACAGAGGAGAGATGGAGAGACGGACGAGTGGATGGACAGAAGTATGAAAAGGCACATCGGCACCATGTATACTCTGTGGATAAAAAGTCTGATTGGGGACTTGGGATGCGAATTAGCCTCGGCTGCAATCTCATTGTGCAAATCATCTTTTTAGTTCTTTTGGACTAAATACAAAAGAAATACAAATACAAATAAATACAAATAAACTTGGAATTAATCAATCATTATTAGTAACGAATACAAAAACATGGTACGAGCTTCAGATGAACCAGCCATCAAAGTGCAAATGAAACTTCATTGCAACAGAACTGAAGTTTGTGCGGGAATTCATCAGTGAAATTACACTAAAGAGAAATCTATTTTTTAAAAGGTGTTTTTTTTTTTTTTTTTTTACCCAAGGTACCCTATGACTCCCCAAAATTTGCTGTGCTTTCTGTCCACAGAGGAATGTGTAAATTTCATTCGGCTATATCTATGATTTATGAAAGATTTTCCCAGCTATATTCACAATCCAAGACAGATAAAACCAATTCTTAGCCCCAAGAATCCCCAACCAAGTACATACAGCGCACTCCATATTTATTGGGACCCCTGGTTAAGATGTGTTAAAAGCCTTAAAATAAATTCAATTTTTATTGCCGAAGCATACTCTCACACTGAAAATTGCAGAAAAATGTAACCTTCAACTCAAGTGAATTTTAAGGGAAATAAATCCCTGACTAAGAAATAATTATTTTTCATAAAATCACCTGTTCCACAATTATTGGCACCCCTAACAATTCCAAGGAAATACATGTAATTAAAGTATTTCTGTCATTTCTACAGTAGTTTACAAAGTTGATCAGAGTATCTGGGAACATTTAATTAGTAATTCATCACTTCCTGTTTCCTTGGGGTATAAATATGATGTGACACAGAGGCCATTTCTTTTATTCACTCTTCAACATGGGAAAGGCAAAGGAAGACACCATTCAAGTAAGGCAGATGTGTGTCGACCTTCACAAGTCAGGCAATGGCTACAAGAAAATAGCCACTCGCCTGCACCTGCCCATATCTACTGTCAGAGGAATCATTAAGAAGTTTAAAACAACTGGAACAGTGGTAAACAAGCCTGGACGAGGACGCAAGGTTATTTTGCCACCATGCGCAGTGAGGAGGACGGTAAGAGAAATAAAAAGTTCTCCAAAGCTGACTGTTAAAGAATTGCAACAAATGGTAGCATCTTGGGGTCTCAAAGTCTCCAAAACAACCATCAGGCGCTATCTACATGCCAACAAGCTGTTTGGGAGGCATGCACGGAAAAAACCTTTTCTCACTCACAATCATAAACGCAAACATCTGGAGTTCGCGGTACTGGGACTTCAACTGGGACCGTGTGCTTCCAACAGGACAGTCAGTAATATTTGCAGTATTTAGAGAGAGCATGTTGTTACATCTGATTACCAACTCCTTAGTTTTACCAGCATTTATAAATAGACCACTGTTAAACAGCAAACTATGCAATTTGCTGATATGATTAAACAATGAAATCTCACCACCCATCTCTCCTACTTGCAGTAAACTAACAAAAGCTTTATCATCAGTATCAATAATAGTATCAATAGGAAGTGGAGTCTTAGATCTGCATCTCATTAGACCAGATGCCAAACAGCACTGGTGATAGGGCAAATTTCTGCAGAGGACCTGTGTGTGAAAGGAATTGCTGTGATGTCATGCCATCCACAGACACACTCTGGGGCTGATTTGAGGGAAAGTCCATGACCCATAAAAAAATAGCCGTGCTAACGTGAATCCTAGTGATATCCTAGTAAATTTTGATGGTAATTGAAAAATTATGATGGTTGGTGATGGTGTTTTTCAGTTATCGCACAGATTGGAATTCAAGATGGCAGCTGTGGCAGTCATATTTGATTTCAGATCGTGCCCGAAATCGATAGACTTGTGTAGTAACTGTACCCTGATGTCCTCAGCGAAAATCGTGATGATCAGTGATGACGTTTTTCAGTTATCGCACAGAATGGAAATTCAAGATTGCGGCTGTGGCAGCCATATATGATTTTGGATCGCCACTGAAATCAGTATGCTTGCGTAGTAACTGTACCCCGATGTCCTCACCAAAAATCATGATGATCGGTGATGGTGTTTTTTAGTTATCGCAAGGAATCAAATGTGGACGGACAGATGGACGCCGTGCGTGACAACAATACCCCTCTGCCCCTTAGTTGGAAATGCAGAATCCTCAGTGGATGACCACAGCTATTAGAAGGAGTTTGAGGGAAACAAGGAGTCTTTATGAGAAGTACATAAACGACAGCAATGAGAATACTCAGGCCGAATACTGGAAAATGCAGGCAGTGGCCAAAAAAGAGCTGAGGAATGCTTGAAGACTGTATGAAAGGCAAATTGCTGAAAGGGCTAAAACTAATCCAAAGTGCTTTTTTCAGTACTGTAGTCGAAAAAAGACAGTCAAAGAGGAGGTTACATGAATAAAGAATAAAGATGGTTTGCTGCTGTATGAGAATAAATTATTGCTGGTACCTTAAATAGTTGAGATTTTTAGCTCGAAGCTGGTTTTTATTAGGCCAGAGGCCAGTTCAATGCTCAAGATTATCCCTAACCTCAATTTCTGCTAAATAATGAAGTATAAGACAAGTTGCATAAACTAAAGATGGATAAGGCAGAAGGTCCTGATGGCTTATACCCTAGAGTGTTCAGGGAAGTTAGTGAGATCATCTCTAAACCGCTCTCAGCTATCTTCAGACGGTCTTTAGAAACTGGAGAAAAACCACATGATTGGAAGCCGTGCAATATAATACCAATATACAAGAACCCTTTCTGTACCCGTACTGAGCCAGGAAATTACAGCCCAGTCAGTTTAACTTGCATTGCATGCATAATACTGGAATCTATCATAAAAGACGACCTGGAATTATTTCTTGAACGTAATATCTTGAGGGATAGCCAACATGATTTCCGTAAGGGAAGGTCATGTCTAACTTCCCCTCTGGAATTCTTTGAAGAGGCCACCAAGACTTATGATCAGAGCAGGGCTTGTGACATCATATACTTGGATCTTCAGAAAGCATTCAATACACTACCGCATGAGTGACTAACTTTTAAAATGAGCTCTGCTGGAGTTAAAGGAAGTATTCTGGAGTGGATTTGAAACTGGTTACAGGACAGAACACAAAAGCCGTATTCAGATAGAAAAAAGTGTATCTGAGACGGTTTAGAGCAGTCTTGAATCGCTCCGGAAACCCCTTTCAGACAATGAAAAATAGGCTTAGCAGCTGCTCCTTTTCACTGTCTTAAACCATTCACACATGAAATTTTGCAGGAGTGTCATCACTACCACAGCTGCCGCCGTTATATGCTATTACCACGTACAGCAGCACTACAAATTAAACTCTGAAATTTCCTCACTGGATGTAAGCTTGATGTTTCTTCGCACCCGAATGGTTCAGTACCCAAACATTACAGTAAGCTGAAAAGGTTCTCATTTTGTTTGATATTGATGGAGGCTAAATATGGTATACTATTTCCAACACTGCTGCTCCAAAACAAACACCCCAATCGGCAAGAACAACGCATTGTTTACATTAGAACGAAATCTGTGTTTACACGAAAACTGAACGGTTAACCATAAAAAAGGTTGCAAAATTAATTAAATGTTACATACCAAGCAGCCACTGCATCTGCACAATTAGCATGAACTACATTTTCGTCGCTACTACTATGAGTAGTAGCGACGGCTTAACCCATTCAGACAGAAGGTGATGCGTCTCAGCTACTCTTTTTCTCTGGTGCTGAAACACATAAGGAGGTGTTTTAGGGCCGGCTCACTTCAGTACCCTGTTTCGATGCCTTGCATCATTCAGACAGAAAGTGGAGGGGTTGCAGAGGTGCTTCAGAGCCGTCGTAGTCGCTCTGTTTAAATAGGGCTAAAGAGTGGTGGTCAGTGGAATCTCATCTTAGCTAGGTATTGTGGGGAGTGGAATGCCTCGAGGACTGGTGTTGGGGCCCCTGCTCTTCGTCATCTACATTATGCCTTAATCACAACTGCCGGCACGTTTTTCCAGGACGCACGGTTTCTGCGTTTTTTTGGGGTTGGAAAAAACGTAGAGATCCGTGGCAGTTTGCACAGGGATTCGCACTACCCTCTTGCGGAGACTGTGAGTGTTCAATACGTCCTGTGCACGGGCTGCCTGTCGCAGCGAGAACGCAGAAAATAATGTGCATGCACATTTCGTCCTACGGCTTTAGCGTGCTGTCTACGAACTCAACATTTCGTACGAACAACCTGCGTGCCCCTTGCGTTTTTCCCAAGTTTTCCAAGATTTCTGCCCATAAACCACCCGTACAAGCCCGTACGGCCAGTTGTGATTAAGGACTTAATGACCTTGATAGGAATACTGAAAGCAAATGAGTTTAATTTGTGAATGACACTAAATTGGGAGGTTTGGAGAACAGTTTCGAGTCTGCTCAAGTGATTCAGGATGATTTAGATACAACCCCAGTTCCGAAATAGTTGGGGCAAGTGTAAATTGTGAATAAAATCAAAACGAAATGACTTTCAAATCACACCAGCCAGTGTTTTATTCACAATAGAACAGAGATAACATAGCAAATGTTGAAACTGAGAGAGAGCTGCTACACCAATTCAGTGCTGTATGAAGGGGTAACTGAAGAGATTTAAGACCGTGCTGAAACACTTCTGTTATACCTTTTTCTCTATGAATACGCCCAGACTGAACTTGAAATGACCGTCTCAGTTTGGGGAATAAGGACAAATCTGATAATGACAGATTCTAAACATGTGACATGGAAGGGGGATTGACTGAATAGTGATGCCCACTGTCACATAGACACGTCAATATAATGATCGAATGTTGGCTGTTTTACTGACATCAATGGTCATAACTTTTTCGGATAATTATTCTGGGCTTACTATAATTGAGATAGCAATGTGTAGTGGGCGATTTAGAATGACTGTTAAGGACACTGATGTTCAATTCGGGTGACTACTGACTAAGCTGAGGTGAAATTGGCTGGATCCCCGAACTTAGCCTGTTCTTGAGGCTGCTCAGGAGCTGGCTAGCTCCACAGACTTTGTTTCCATGGTAACTAGAGCCATGGCTTAGCTCACATGCTCTGTGCAACCAAAATAGGCCTTGAGATCAGGCTGATCCTGGGCTAATCCCTTATCCCGTCTTTGTGCAATAGGGCCCAGGTTTACATTGAGGAGCACAGCTCGTAAATCGCCTGCCCCCCTCAAGCCATCAGGGCCAAAACTCACAGCCTTGATTGGCGTAATCCGTACTAGGCTAGTTGCCACCTCATTCTCATTAAATGTAATAGGAGGATGGTCAGGAATATTAATTTACGTTATCAGAATCAATACTATTGTGTCCTCGATCAAATCTGAAAAAAAAAATGATTTAAATTTATCTCTTTGCACTGTTATAATTACCCACGCCCGACGCGGCGCATGGGCATACAGTTTAGCTCTGTGTACAGTATGTGTGTGTGTCTGTCCGCACAACAGCTCGGCCACCACTGAAGCTAGGGTGACCAAACTTTGTGGGGTAGATGATCCTAGGGTACCCGGTCCAAATTTGCATTTTGAGGTCGAAAGGTGAAAGGTCAAGGTCACAGGGTCAACAAGAGGCGTGGGTTAGCATCTCTATAGAGTGCGCATCATCTAGTTGTATGATCCTTTAAGAAAATATGAGGATCCTCTTTAAGTCATTCCTCAACGAGAGCAGAGAAGGTTACGTCGCTTGATGTTTCCCTTTCTCTCAGTGTTAACCACGCCTCCTTAGCCTCTCATGTAATTCTCCTCTCGAACTCTGTTTCTTTACCTAGTCTTTATCTAAAGTTCCTCTCTGTCATGTTTTCGTTAACAAGTCCAAGCAGTCATTCAGCATTTGAGATTGAAAAGCTCCAGCGCAAGGTTGCATTGTCGGCAGATGTTCCCTTGTATGTACATGCCGGTCACAGCCTTAACCTATTAGTCCAAGAATCTTCAGTATCATAAGAAATGAGAGGCAGAGCGCAATCTGACTCCCGAAAAGCTCCCTATTCGTAATACCCAGCAAATAAAAGCTCCAAATGACTGGACAATCATGAATCAATGTAGGCAAAAACATCATAACCAAAAGAACATTATTTGACATTAATCTAAAAAAAAAAAATAAATCATGCAACAGAACATTAAGCTCTGAGTCAGTGCCAATTAGCGCATCTTGGAAGTTTGACTTCGTAGATGGACTATAAACTTTCCAAATCAGCCAGCCAGAATATGGCCAGAAAGCACATATTACAATTAACGAACCTGTTTTACATCACCCATTTCACATCACGTCATTATTGCAACTTGTCACGTAATTTTTCTCCAAAATAACCCCTGCAGCAACCTTTTTAGAGTGTGCTGTACTCATCAGATTTGAAATAAGCAAACATTTCCAATAAAAAATTGAATTTTCAATTTGAAGCATGAAATAATGTTTCATCATGTTTTCAACATAGTAAAGGGTGAATTAGTTTTTCATGTCACTCCTTTTGGGTTTTATTTGCATTTATTTGCATTTTCTATAATGTGCCAACAACTTTCTCTAAACTGTGGTTATCTAAAAATACTACCTTTTATACTGTCTGAGAGGACTAAGTGGCTAGTTGGCAAACTAACCGATATTCATAAACCAACACTGCAAAAAAAGCAGTCCTGAAGCATCTGAGCCTGTAGGGCTGTTTGTTCAGAGATTCAAACATAGATATCTGATGCACTAACAGTCGCATGTAAAAATTTTGGCACCCCTAGGTGAAAACCATGTCACAATTAATTTTCAAGGGAAAGGCGATTACCCTGACCACTTTACACTTTGACAACGTTCTTAAAATTGTATACAAATGTTAGTTTTATTGTTATGTCATATGGTTCATACATTATAGCAAGAGGTAAAAAAAAAAAAGCCCTGCGCAGAATAATGCAAAAAATAATGCAAAAATCCCAGGATCAAGACCTTTCCTCATTACGCTTTCTATGTCAAGTGAAAGTGCAAACCAAAATTCCAATAAAGTTGGGACATTGTGTGAAAACGTGAATAAAAACTGAATACAATGATTCACAAATCTTTTTGACCTATATTCAATTTCTGCCAAACAGATAAAACTATTGCTTTTTTTTTTTTTTTTGGAAATATTCACTCATTTTGAATTTGATGCCTGCAACAAGTTTCAAAAAAGTTGGGATAGGTAGATAAAATTCTTTCCCATTCTTGCTTGAAGTATGACTCAACAGTCCAGGGTCTCCGTAGTTGTATTTTGTGCTTCATAATGTGCCACACATTTTCAAAGGGAGACTGGTCTGGACTGCAGGCAGGCCAATCTATTACCCGCATTCTTTTACTATGAAGCCACGCTGTTGTAACATGTGCAGAATGTGGCTTGGCATTGTCTTGCTGAAATCAGCAGGGACGTCCCTGAAAAAGACGTCACTTGGATGGCTGCATATGTTGCTACAAAACCTGTATGTACCTTTCAGCATTAATGGTGCCTTCACAGATGTGCAAGTTACCCACGCCATGGGCACTAACACATCCCCATACCATCACAGATGCTGGCTTTTGAACTTTGCGCTGATAACAATCTGGACGGTCCTTTTCCTCTTTAGCCCGAAGGACACGATGTCCATGATTTCCAAAAACAATTTGAAATGTGGACTCATCAGACCACAGCACACTTTTCCACTGTGCGTCAGGTCAACTCAGATGAGGTCGCGGCCAGAGAAGCCGGCAACGTTTCTGGGTATTGTTGATATACGGCTTTCGCTTTGCATGAGTTTTAAATTACACTTGTAGATGTAGCGATGAACTGTGTTAACTGACAATGGTTTTCCAGTGTTCCTGAGCCTACATGGTAATATCCTTTACAGAATGATGCCAGTTTTTAATGCAGTTCCGCCTGAGGGACAGACTGTCACGGGCATTCAATATTGATTTTCAGCCTTGCCGCTAACGTGTAGAGATTTCTCCGGATTCTGCAAATCTTTTGATGATATTATGGACTGCAGATGATGAAATCCCTAAATTCCTTGCAATTGTACGTTGAGAACCATTGTTCTTAAACTGTTGGACTATTTGCTAATGCAGTTGTTCACAAAGTGGTGAAACTCGCCCCATCCTTGCTCGTGAACGACAGCCTTTTTGGGAAACTCCATCTATACCTAAATCATGAAACTCACTTGTTTCCAATTAACCTGTTCACCTGTGGAATGTTCCAAATGGGTGTTTTCTGAGCATTCCTTAACTTTCCCAGTCTTTTGTTGCCCCTGTTCCAGTTTTTTTGGAACGTGTTGCAGGCATCAAATTCAAAATTCTAAAAATTCTAAAAATTCAAAAATATTTCCAAAAAAGCAATAAAGTTTATCAGTTTGAACATTAAATATCTTGTCCTTGTAGTGTACTCAATTGAATATAGGTCAGAAAGGATTTGCAATCATTGTATTCTGTTTTTATTCATATTTTACACAATGTCCCAACTTCATTGGAATGTTTGTAATTCCCTGGAGTCCTATTCCCTTCTGATGCCTTCTTAATGTTGTTGGCAAATCTCTGAATTGAAAAAGTATGGGATCATTGAGAGAGTTATCTACGGACATCAAAATTAAGAAAACCCAGTTCCTCCAACAAGGCGGCTTAAGACCACTAACATATGAATGTTCCCATTTCCACAAAAAATTCTGACACAAAAATGGAAGAAAAATACACCAGAAGAGATCAAATTCGGTACAGTGGCGGAAGAGTGAAAGGCGATATTTCATTGGAATGCGGACCAATTCAATCAACGCAAAGCACTGGTCTATTAATAAGTAAATTATTTTTCTGTACTGAATTTAGCCCATGATTTCATCGCTGTTAGATCACATATGGAGAGAAACCGTGTCTTCAGTTGCCAATTACAATAATTGGAAAACGCATCAATAAAGGAAATTGATTGAGAATTTGCCAGGACTAATTCTTGTCATAAAGGGACGTGTCTGTGCCCCCCAAATTCCCAGTTCTAGCGCTGGGCGTGAATACCACAATGATGTGTGGCAAAAAGTATCATTAATTGAAAATGTCCATAAGAAAATGGCTATACAGTTGAAAAAAGCAATTTTGACTATCAAAGCAACACAACATAAGTTTAACGCATATGGCAATGTAAAAAATCTGCCTGAAAAAGTGCTCTTTGAAGAGGATGGTTGAAGTGGTAAGGGAAACTCCAAGAATCAAAGGGGAATTTGCTGATATTAATTTTGTCTTAGGCTCAGAATGTTGTCAAAACTGTGATCAGACGCCATCTGCACAACCACAAGATGTGCGGGGGGTCGCCAGAAAAAAGCCTCCGCCATCATTAAAAAACAAACTCATGCATCAACTGCTTACTGTATGGTCCTGGAACTTCCAAAGGAACCAGGTCCGATGGTAAGATGGGACTAAATCTTTGGCAGTAAACACCAGAGGTGGGGCTGGCATAAAAACAAACATAGCCAATCCCTAAAGAACCCCATCCCCACTGTGAAAAAAGGTTCTCTCTGATCCAGTTGCCCTGGAAAACTACTATGAGTTCATGGCCTCATGAATTTCATCAAGTACAAACAGATTTTTTATGAAAATGATGCTGCCTCTGCCAGAAAGAGAGAGACTGCAGATGGCTAAAGGAAGCAATCTGTTAGCCTCATGGAAATAATTAGCTATCTCAATTTTCATTAATTAATTATCATTATTTTTTATTCAGAGCATGGATTATTTTATGGTTTTGAGAAAAAAAAAAGGAAAACACAAATTTTTTTCGCCAGCACAAAAGAACCGCAGCTAATATCTCAATTTGGCAAAAATACGACTACTGCAATTATGCTCTGAGGCTAATGATTTACATGCTGTCGTAGTTTGTCAAGGGAGGGATCACAAAATATGAATTGAAAGTGTTCCTAAGTATTTGCGCAAGGCTTTTTCCTTTTTTTTCGTTTATCAAACATTTACAAACAGAAGAACTATTGTTAAAATTCAGCAGCATTGTCTCATCATATGACCTCATATAAAATCATATGATTTCAAGTTCAGGACAGAGTCCTTGTCCAAGCATATTCATTGTGACAAATATTTTGCATTGTGCTGCCTAACTTTTTACATACTCCTATATAGGATTCAACATTCTTTTTGAGCCTCAACATTTACTTAATTAAAGCATACCTGATTTTGTTGAGATGTTGTTGAAACGTGGTCTTTTTTGCAGCACTGAAAAAAGGGCTTCAACTCATATATCAGTCTAAGAAGGCAATGAAAAACAGCATTAGAAAAACCGAAAAAAATAGAGATCTAGCCAATATAAATTTTTCAACATAAACTTAAGTTTACACAAGCAGACTTAAGTCTACCAAGATCCATGAACTATAACCCTGCAATTTCAAACATGAAAACTTTCACAATACATACTGAGATACTGTAGTAACAAACTTAAAGATAAATCTAAACACACGACTTCATGGATTTGAAACAGATTCTCATATCTGAAAATACATTTACAAAAAGTAGTTCCTACTTACCGTGTATCCTGATTACCTGTATTCCAGAGAGCAAAAGAAAATATGGCCACCATTTAACTAAATATGACAGTATCGTGAATACGTGCGTAAAGTTCCTTTCAGTTTGTTTCAAACATGTTTGAAATTCACAAATGTGAATGTATCAAGTAAAAATTTACACTTCATGACTCTTAATACACATTTCAAGTACTTTATAGGTGCATACAATAAACTATAGCAAATGTAAAAAAAAAAAAAAGTCCAAGCATCATGAAATGTCCATTTTCACTTGATGTGTTCACAAATTCACCCTTAAATTTCCAAGACATACTCACAGAATGCATACATCTGTAAACCAAGCCAGCAGACTAAAAACAGAGATTCAATAAGCAGGACAACCACCCGCAGATCTTCCAAAGTACGCTGGCCTTTTTCTGAAAATAAAAGAAACACATTATTCAATTACTGAAAGAGGATTTTGTGTGGTATTCAAATTTCCCAGAGACGGTGATATTTCATATTCATATTGAACACACTACATACAGTGCCGTGAAAAAGTTTGCCCCCTTCCTGATTTCTTACTTTTTTTGCATATTTTTCACACTTAAATGTTTCAGATCAAACAAATTTTAATATAAGAAAAAGATGACCCGAGTAAATACAAAATGCAGTTTTTAAATGACGATTTCATTTATTTAGGGGAAAAAGCTATCCAAACCTACCTGCCCCCCCCTTGTGAAATCATGAATTAACTGTGATTAACCACATTTTGAGTCCAGTTTCACTAGCCACACCCAAGCCACATTACTGCCAGACCTGTTGAATCAGAAATCACTACAATAGAACCTGTCAGACAAAGTGAAGTAGGCCAAAAGATCTGAAAAAGCAATACGTTATGCCGCAAACTAAAGAAATTCAAGAACAGATGGGAAACAAAGGAATATACATCTATCAGTCTGGAAAGGGTTGCAAAGCCATTTCTAAGGCTTTGCAACAGTGGTGAACCTTCCCAGGAGCGGCCGGCCTACCAAAATTACTCCAAGAGCGCATCAACTACTCATCCAGGAGGTCACAAAAACTCAAATCAACATCTGAAGAACTGCAAGCCTTACTTGCCTCAGTTAAAGTCAGTGTTCATGATTCAACAATAAGACAGAGACTGGACAAAAAATGGCATCCATGGGAGAGAGGCGAAAACCACTGCTGACCAAAAAGAACACAAAGGCTTGTCTCATATTTGCCAAAATACATCTTGTTGATCCCCAAAACTTTTAGGAAAATATTTTGTGGACTGACGAGACAAGTTGAACTTTTTGGAAGGTGTGCGTCCCATTACATCAGGCGTAAAACTAACACAGCATTTCATTAAAAGAACATTATCCCAAAATTCAAACATGGTGGTGGTAGTGTGAGGGTTTGGGGCTGTTTTGCTGCATCAGGAGCTCCACGACTTGTCATAATTGATGGAACTATGAATTCTGCCCTATACCGGAAAATCCTGAAGGAGAATGTCCAACTATCAGATTGTGATCTTGAGTTCAAGCGCACTTGAGTTATGCAGCAGGACAATGATCTGAAACACACCAGTAAGTCCACCTCTGAAGGGCATAAAAAAAAACAAAATGAAGATTTTGGTGTAGCCTTGTCAAAGTCCGGGCTTAAATCCTATTATAATGCAGTGGCATGACCTTAAACAGGCCGTTCATGCTCAAAACCCCTCCAATGTGGCTGAATTAAAATAATTCTGCAAAGAAGAGTGGGCTAAAATTCTTCCACAGTGAAGTGAAAGACTCATTGCCAGTTATTGCAAACATTTGACTGCAGTTGTTGTCGCCAAGGGTGGCACAACCAGTTATTAGGATTTAGGGGGCAATTACTTTTTCACATATGGCCAGGTAGGTTTGGATAGATTAATAAATGAAATCATCATTTATTACAAATTACAAATCATCATCACTCAGGGTTTCTTTGTCTAATTTTAAAATGTATTTGATGATCTGAAACATTTAAGCGTGATATGAAAAAATATGAAAAAAAGAAGAAATCAGGAAGGGGGCAAATACTTTTTCAAAGCACTGCACATTGCATTACATTACATTTGTTGGGTAGATGCTTTAATCCAAAGCGACTTAGAGTAAGTGCATAGAATTAGGTTATTGACACTGTAGCACAACAGACCACACAAGGAACAATCAAGATATAGCATAAGCTGGATTAAGAAATGAACCAGTAAAGTAAACACAAAATGGTTGCCAATTAGCTTAACAAACATAATACAAAGCAGTTTTTTTGGGGCAGAGGAGGGGGGCTTGAGACACATACACTTCACTGCAAAAATATTTGTCTTAATGTGAGACTCCTATTTTTTTCTCTCAGACATTGAAATTATGAACCTATTTAAAGTCACCATGTGCTTGTCAAGTGAAAATTTTCCATCCCACAGGCAAATCTAGAAAAGAGTCAAATTCATCTTGCCATAGACGTCATAAACATAATTGTTTTAAGTCTAAATATAACACTGCAATACTTGGTAAGATGGATTGTTTTTACTTTTTTTTGCAGTGCGTGCTGGCAGCATAAAATATGACATCAAAGCATTCGGTAGTATACTTTGAGGTCAGATCAGCATAGTGGATCCCTCACATGAAGAGGCTAATGATGTTTGCATTTAGATGTGTTATTTAATGTACTCACCTGCTTTCAAAAAGACTTCTGTTGCCAGAGCAACTGAATTTAAGACACTTAGACCAGCAGAACCAAACACATATACCAAGATGTGAGGTACAACTGAAAAGCAGAAAAGAAGTTTATTTAAATATGCAAGAATGTTTTTAAAGGCAAATTATACCTGCAATGTTTGAGGATTAAGCGGAGAACAGATCTGTTGTTTCACTTGCATGAAAACAGTTCATACACAAAATTTGTTAATTGTTGAAGTCATTTTCATTTTTCATTTACAAAACTTCCCCCTTTTTAGATTCATATTATCTCAAGTCATTCATAAATATGAGTTTATATACAAAACCAAAAAGGCAGTTAAATGAAAAATAATTCACATGCATTGTCTATTAATAACAGAAGCTCAAATTGCACCCAGCATCACAATCTGTCATTAAAAATAATTATATATTTGATAATACTGTACCAGGTAAATGACTTCTGTGGTTAAAGCGCATTATTGCTTTCATGATGTAGAGGAATGCCACAAAACACATAATGCCAGGATGTTCTGCAGTAACAAACATATGAGCAAAGTTTTTTCATTGACAAATACGTTGTACAAAAGCTAAAAAATTAGGAAGTGATTACATTTTAAAAAATTACATTAAATAAAAAACATGTTTATACAAGCTAATTGGAAAATAATCTAACTATGAAGCAAGAAATTTCTGTCTTTGCACAAGTCCCTCACATTTCACTGGAAGTTAATCAAATTGACTTCAAACTTTGCAGGTGTACTCCTTAGGACCCAAGGAAGGGCAGAGTCAAGAGTGAAGTTATTTGTTTGAATGGGTCTTGAGAAATCAAGGGTGCTGCATGCAGCAATACTACTCAGCCTGCAATTATAACAAGCACTGCACTTCTACTGGGCAAGCAGCAACTTAATGGCCACTGCAATAGCACCACTAATGAGCTAATAGCAGGACAATGCAAACCATGCTACTACGAGGCTATTTTCATGATTTTAAGTTCACATTGTGGTTCATATTTGAAAATGCCAGTCATGTGAAAATGTGCAATTTAATTTGTTTTCATGAAATTACGCATCAATTTCATGTCGCATACACAATTGAGTCATTGGAGTAAAGACAGGATTGGCAGAATCCACATCTTTTAATGCACAATTACGCTCAAATGACTTCCATTTACTTTGCCAGATTGGCTGAACATTAGCACAATAAACAAGAATCAGACTGGCCAATTTATATGGCAAGCAGTTTGTGGTCTCCGGTCCCATTCCGTCTGTTTGTTTTGGGGACGTTAACTTTAGCCGGATCCGACAGCTGCATATCTGTCTTAAAGGTTATTGCAGCATGCTGAGTATCCCCTTGGCTGATAACTTTACAAGCTTTTGGAAGAGGAAATATCTCTTCGGATGAGATGGCCGTCATCTGAACAGGGCTGCCTCTCGTCTTTTATCATGTTACATTGAATTAGCCACGCAATCGCTCGTCACTCAAAATAAGTGACTACCGGTGAGTCATATGCGGAATCATTGCAATCACAGCTGTGGTTATTTTACTCCTGTTTCTTAAGATTTTAATAAGTCTCTGTCTTCGCATAATACAGCTATTGGTGAGCTCAAGGCTAAATAATCTAGCCCTTTCTGTAATAATTTAATTAGGCTACTGCTAAGTCCCATAGCTTGTGCCTGGAGTCCCAGGATGATTTTATCAAGCAGAAAGGCTTTGGGATTATTCATATGAATGTTCGTAGTCTCCCCTCAAAGGTTGATTTTATCAAGGTTTGGGCTCTTCAGACGAAGGCGGATATTTTTGTGTTTACTGAGTCTTGGCTGTCCAATAAGGTTAAAGATGATGTGATTTCTCTTGATGGATATAATGTCTTTAGGTCTGACAGGCTGAGACCTTCTAGGGGCGGCGGTGTGGCCATTTATGTCAAAGAATGTTTTACCGTTTCTGTTTTAAACTCTATATCTTTGTTCAAGTGCTTTGAGTTTTTAGCTTTGAGTGTCTGTTTAGGAAATGGTGTGAACTGCAGCCGACTGACAGTAATTGGGGCTTATCGTCCACCATCAGCTCAATCCGACGCTGTCGATAATTTAGCGAACTTGTTGTCTGCGCATGAAAACTCTAAAATCATTTTACTTGGTGATTTGAATATCGACTGGCTCTCAGGTGCTTCAAATAGCTTGAAAGATGTGTGCATTAATTTGAATATGACTCAACTGATCTCGCGTCCTACACGACCTGAACCTAAGGATCCTAATAGAGCTATGCTCTTGGATCTTATTTTAACTAATAGGCCTCATAATTTTAAAGCTAATGGTGTTTTCCCTTTGGATTTTAGTGACCATTGTCCTGTAGCTTGTGTCAGGAATAAAAGTAACCCAAAATCAGAATCTAGGGTGATGTGGGTGAACGACCTCACTCCGGGCCCTTAGACTGAGGGTTTCCACACCTGTAGTTTTCTCCCGAAGAATAGACACAATCTCCAGAGTCTGATACAAGTGGATTTATTGTACTTTTGTATCTTGCTCAAAGTGAATTACAACAACCCGGGCTGGTATGTGCATACCACAAAGAATCCGTATCCCATCTATCGCCCCACACCGACTGACCACTGATTGTCTGACCACTTAATTTATAGGGCCTTTGGACCTTCCCATAAGGTGGGGTAAAATATGATACTTTCTTCCTCGTCATACAATTATCATTTTCTGATTGGTAATTGTCACATGGTAACACTCCACCCTTAGTAACAAGTTTGCCATTACATCATGGTGTAAATTCATTTTTTGCCGCCAGGGATGCTCGAAGACCATGATTAAGCCACCCTAACATAGGGGTTACCCGAGGGTCATCTTTGGGTACCTAAGAAGACTGGATTTCTGGATTCTTCCAGCATAAACTGGAGTGCGCCGGTTCCTATGAAGGGACTTCTCATTGGTTCATTACCAATATGGTCATTCTGGAAGATTAGCTCATCTGGTCGGCCAGCTATAGGTTGCTATCTGGTTCTTTTAACAGATTTATGAGTTTTTGTTTCATTCCCACTACTTTTCCATAGTAGTTTGCAGGCCATGGGAGCCTGGCTCAGTTCTCTTTGAAGAGTGGCAATCATGTTATTCTTTGACTAAAGAATGTTTACCCCCACACTATATAGAAGAAGTGTGGCACATTTATATGGCTCAAGATTGAGGGAACACTCATGACCTCAAGTTAGTTAAACCTTAGGAACTCAATCTATTGATTTAGGACACTTAGATCCTTTGAACCTCCCTCTCCCAAGGCAAAGTTCCAGGCTAGATCCCTTTTCACAGAGATCTTCACCTGGGCTACCCCAGGTTGAGAACTCTGCCTTCTGCTTTCCCGTTGTCTCCTTTTCAAAGCCCACCAATCACAGAAGCACCACTCGCCTACTAACGCATTCGCTTTTGGCTTATGGTGGCCTGACTGTACATTGAGCCAAGCGCGGCGGCCACCCTCTCTGTGGTCTTACTGCCATCTGCGACCAGACCGGCCGGTGACCCAGTCGATAGCGATCCCCAAATCCCGTAGTGGTTGTCAGCCACCCAGGTGGGAACCGACGGTCTGATCCCTACCCCACTTCGCTACGGGAATAGAAACTTTGACCGTTTTCACCAGCCTCGCCTGTTCACAGAGGTCGTCTCCCACGCCCCTCTGCTAGGTGTGGGCTGTCACCCACGTACCACGTGTTGCACACAACCTTACATGCGACAAACACGCCGACTAGACGGTACCACTGCAGTATGTCAATTCACACTTCACCAGACACGGAGGCCTTCAGTCCTCTCCCCTGCACTATATCACATCTTTAACGTGCCCTCGGAACTTTGCAGTCCCGCCGCCGCCTGTTGGGGCCTAGGTTCGGGGGGCCCAATCCCCTCCCCTAAGCCCATGTGGTTGTTGATCAGTTTCACCTGCTTTGATGCAGGCAACACTGATAACGGGTGCAATGGAAAAGCAAGAAGAAATGAAACACAAACAAACCAGTTTCACATATAGTCTTGTGTTGCATGAGTGCCCTTGTCACACATTGAGGCATGATAGGTGTTTACGGCCCAGTCAGGTGGCAATATATTTCCCACCACAAGGGTCATAGTCAAAAGAAATTTTAAACATTTCTCGGAACAAGCTTTTTTGCATGACCTGTATCTGAGTGACATGCATTACTCTGCTGTTATTCCGGACCCTCATTTAGCGTTAAGCCATTTTATCACGTATTTTAATTCCGTGGTGGATAAGCATGCCCCTTTTAAAAAGTTGAGTTAAGAACAGGGCGAATCCCTGGTTTTCCCTTGATATCTCGGAGCTGTTAAAGGCTCGGGATTTCGCTTGGAAAAAAGCGCATGTTTCTGGGTTGCGTTCTGACTGGTGTTATGGTCCCAATTTGTTATTACATTTACAACATAACAGCAACAGCAACAGCAAGGGATGACAGACACAGTTATAAAAACTTAAACACATTTAATTTTTAACAAAGACAATAACTAATAAGTAACTAACCTAAAGACCAAGATTGATTATACAACAACAAAAAGAAATATTTACAGTCCCTTGTTTTGGTGGGGTGGCTTGGTGATGTCCTGGGTGAGGAAAATGCTCAAACACAGGCAAAAAAATCCACAAAAGAAACTTCACAGGTCTTGAACAGAATGCCAGGTCTGGTCACATGTATCCTTCTTCTTGCAATTTCTCCTACTACTTTACTGCCTCAATTCTTTTCCTTATATACTCTTTTGCAGACCCCACCCACATTTAGACCTCTTTTTTTTAATTTTCGGGGACTTGCCCCAGACATGTTCAGGACATGTCTAAACATAGCTCCAGTCTGAGCTGAATAAAAAAAAAAGGTAAATACTGCTATCCAGTGGCCTATATTCACATTACACTGGCAAGATTTGTTACCTTAGCAACAGAACCCTTACAGCAATTCGGAAGGCCAAGTCATCTTATTATCTCTCCAACTTATCTGACTCCGACGGGAATTCTGCGAAATTTTGGAGAACTTTTAAATCTTTGTCTCAGCTCCCCTCCTCGGCTTTACCAAGAAGGATTTCTAAGGATTCTGTCATTATTTCAGATAAAGGTGAACTTTGTAATATTTTCAATGAGCATTTTGTTAATGCAGGCCAACTCTTTGAAAATTTAGGGTTATTGCCGGCTGTTCCTACCTGTGATAGCAGGCCTTTTGTACCTGTACCGAATAACTCCGGTTTTTCCTTGCACCCTTTTTCTGAAGAGGAAGTGCTTGAAGAACTTTTTAGCATTGACCCTAAGCAATCCACTGGGGCGGATAAATTGGACCCAAGCCTCTTATTGCTGGCTTCACCTTTGATTGCTTTTATTCTGACACACATTTTTAACTTAACACTGTTGATCGGTTCGATTCCTGTCTTGTGGAAAACAGCTCATGTTCTTCCCTTGCATAAAGGTGGTTCTTCAGATGTTCTGAATAACTATCAGCCAATTTCAAAGCTGCCGTGCTTGGCTAAGGTTTCGGAGAGACTCGTCAATAATCAGGTTAGAGCATTTTTATCAGACCATGCCATCTTGAACGTGTTTCAGTCAGGTTTCAGACCAGGTCATAGCACTGTGTCAGCTGCAGCCATGGTATTAAATGATATTGTTACTGCCTTGGACAATAAGCAAGACTGCGCTACCCTTTTTATTGACTTATCAAAGGCGTTTGACACAGTTGACAATTTTAAACTTATAGAACGGCTAAGTACCATTGGGTTTGATATTAAATCTCTGAATTGGTTTAAAGATTATCTATCTGGTTGGTGTCAAGCCGTTGTGGCTGATGGCTATCAATCAAACTTTATTTATTTGTGCAAGGGGGTTCCACAGGGTTCAATTTTGGGGCCCTTGCTGTTTTCACTTTTTATTAATGAGTTTGGTTCTAATTTTCTCAATAGTAAAATCCAACTCGATGCAGATGATACGGTCATCTACTCAGCTGCCCCTTCTGCTGATTTAGCTATTAAAAATCTGCGGTCAGATTTCCAAATCTTCCAGAAGGATCTTTTAGACCATAATCTTAAACTCTGAAAAAACTAAATTCATGCTATTCTCTCTCAAACAAGCTGCTGGGTTCTATAATGGTAGCATCACGACAGTAAATGGAATCCAAATCGAAAGAGTCCCTTACTACAAATACCTTGGCATTTGGGTGGATGACAATCTTAATTTTAGGAAGCATACTGATGAGCTGGTCAAGAATTTGAAGCCAAAATTGGCTATGCTGTACAGGAATAAAGCCTGCCTTCGGAAGAGTTGCAGAAGACAGATTGTTCAAGCAACTATTCTCTCTAGAATAGATTATGGTGATGTGATTTATATGCACACTGCACCCTTCTTGCTGAAGTCACTTCACGCAGTGTACCACGCTGCATTAAGGTTCATAAGTGGAGATGGCTTCCGAACACATCACTGTACACTTTATTTTAACGCTGGTTGGTCTTCACTGGCCACGAGAAGGGAGCAACATTGTTGCCTTTTTATATACAAGGCATTGTTGGGTAAACTGCCTGGATATCTGACCAGTTTGCTTAACGTGAGGAAGGGGGAATACGGTCTGCGCAGTCTTGACTTTTTGGTTTAGATGTCCCAAGGGTGCGTACTGAACTGGGTAAAACTGCCTTTATGTATTACGCTCCACAGAAGTGGAATAGGATTCCGCAGTTTTTTAAGTTGGAAAGTCTTATTTCAATTGATTGTTTTAAATGTCTTTTATTGGCTGCCTCAAAGCAGGAATGTACATGTGTAATGTAGTCATTTTTTTTATTTATTGTACTTGGTGTTTTCTGGTTTTTTTTTTGCTACTGGGCTCCGTTGAAAAAGAGAGCTTGCTCTCAATCGGATTCCCAGTATAAATAAATAAATAAATAAAAATATTTAGATAACATTATTTTTCATTGTGCCATGAAGTTATGAGGCAATTTGACACAAAAGGTGAATGAGTCGTTTGAATATTCTGAGCTTTAAATGCTCATGAAACTGCACAGATTTGTGATAATGTCTTATCATTATCAAGCCAAAGTAGGGATAAGCCATTTTACAGCAATTTGAGTCTCATGTTGTGTTCAAAACTGGTTCAATATGCTTATCGACATAATTAATGTAGCAACTTAAAATTTTTGCTATTAAATGTTTTGAAGTAAAACAAGTGGTGTAATAAATTTCTTTTCCAAAATCTCTGATGAAAAAAATGTTAAGGGTTGCAATTTGAGGCGAGTTTGGATTTCTCTTAACATTTAGCCTAATTATTCAGATTATTTCCATCTTTACAATTTCATATTGTGGCAAGGAATCGGAACATCATTAAATTTCTAAATCATCAAAGGCTGCATATTAGCCTCAATCCTTCACTTAGAGCCTTGTTTGACTGATATGAAAGGAGGTTGCGGAGCTTGTCAATACACTGAACGCATTCAAATTTGAACAGGCCTTAAAAAACGAACAAGTTTCCGTTTGTGTTCAGCTAAAAAACGAACGGTAGAGTGTTCAAAAATGAACAAGCATGTGTTCAAGCATGAATTCATTTTTGACCGGACGGCATTCAAAAACGAACGCAGCTCAGGCCCGGCGCTAGAACAGGAAATTGGGGGGGCATAGACACCTCCCTTTAGTCCTGGAAAGTTCTCAATCATTTTTCTTAATTGACACGTTTTCCAATTATCGTAAATGGCAACTGAAGACACGGTTTCTCTCCATATGCGATCTAACAGCGATTAAATCCTGGGCTAAATTCAGTAGGCTACAGTGGCGGAACCAGAACTAAGAATTGGGTAGCAAAAAAACATCCATTTAAAACAATTATTAGTCCTGACCTGCTCTCAGTCATTTTCAAAATTAACAAAAGGTTCAGTCCGAGAGCACTCCACACTTAACAGGTGCTGCTAGTTCTCCCCGATTAGGTAAGACGACAATCATTCATTTGGAAGCGTATTCGCTGTATTTAAATCAATGTTATTCAAAATTGCATACCCCAATTCCCCGTTCTAGCGCCGGGCCTGACGCAGCTACCCTCTCTTGCGTTACAAAATGAATCTGCTCTCCACTTCGCAAAATTTACACAAACATTCGTAAATATTTCCTTCTTACGAGAAAAATATTCACGTCTCCCATCCTGCAGAATTTAGAAGTATATTGTAAGGTACACGCCTATTAAACGAGAGTTTTCACGTCGACTAAAAAATCCTACCAATTCTCCAGTTTCGAGATTATACCTTTATCGATCGTCAATCTTCCGCTATATGTTCACACTTTTCAACGAGTTCGATAAGATCCTTTAACACATTCCACACTCAAGACTGGAGATAAATTGTGATTCAATGGTACCGGGGTACGTTCAGTCAGCCAAAACATTTTGTGTGAATACTTTACTGGAATGAACATTGTTTCCGTGTGGTGTCAGTATGCCACTCTTTTCTTCTTGTATAAAAAGCATTTTAGAATTCCAAATCATGATGTGACGGCTAGGCAATTTGTATGCAAAAAAATAGTAAATAAATTAAATACATTAAAACTATAGTTTATGCATTGAATCACATCATCTGCGTGACAGCCCAAGTTTAATTCTACTGTTTTGTGAGTATGAGAACTAGGATGACTTAGTCCTGCTCATATCAAATTGTGAAATTATCCGCGATATTAATCCTTTCTTTTTAAACCTATGAACCAGCAAGACAAAAAAAAAAAAAAATGCCACACTTTACAGCCCACTTCATACACAATTTGTTTGCGGAGCTTAGGTTACATGTTTGGGTTTGTTTACTGCTGCTGTGAAACGATCGTTTTACTTCTCCATGACAGGGGTCAGCCAGGTACTTTGCCATGGTGTGGGCTAGCTCTCAGATCCTACAGTGATGAAAGCAATCGCAAAATGCACTATACCATGTCTGGTATAACAAATGATCTCTCTGCATTGCCGTGGCGGAATTTCATCCACCTTTGAAAATTGTTCTGGCTAGCAAAAAGTCGACAAAGAAGTGGAGGTCAGATTCGAATCCCTGGTTAAGTTATTCCATTCGCTTGCTCCACATAAGCAACGCTTACACCGTTTGAGTGTTTTTGCTTCAAACTCATTTAGTAGCTTGAGATCAGAATTGTGTTTTGCTTTGGTAGAAATGGTTAACAGGAGCTTTTAGCAAAGTTTCCTCTGGATAGCTAAGTGGGTGTATAACATGACTATATAACAGTACAGCTACAATCACATGCATGCAAGGCAAGACATTACGAGCGAAACACAAACATTTCAACTTGCCTCTCATTGAAATCTTGCTGTAAACATTGCTGCAATACTTCAATTGCTTCTTCCTCCCGTTCAGGGTCGGATTTGGGATGACACAAGTACGATCTTACAGCAATAGATGCCACAGAGAGCTGTCCTGAAATATCTGCCTTCTTGGTTTCCTGGTTTTCCGGGTCTGCACCCTCCCCTGGAATCGAAGCGGCCAGGCAGCCAATCAGAGCAGCGCCTCATTAGCATAGCTTCTCCGCCCACTCAAAACAGCCTGTGTTTCAGGCCGGCACAGAGGGGTGAGAGACGGGGTGAGAGGTCTCACTAGGCCTGGATGTGTGAGGATTTTTTCTCTAACTGAATTCTTAACATTATTTTAAAGACCCATTGGACATATCTTAAACGACTAAATGCAGCACAATATGGGACCTTTAAGGGCATGACTGGACCCCTTATCTGGTATTTGCTGAAGCACAAAGGGAGGTTTCACAGTAGCATTACTGGAGACATCAGTCCCTGGTCAAGTGACTTCCGCCAATGCGCTGGTTGACGAAAAGCTATTGCAACAAAAGGAGCGTAGTGAACACAGATTTTTCTGGGTATATTGTATATTTATGCATGTTTTATGAAGACCAACCAAATATGGTTGTGTATTGTGTTGTCGCGGGATGTACTAGCCACTTTCTCGATGGATTGTTGACATTTTGGGCTCTAATTTCCTGGCGCAGCGCAGGTGGCGTAGCGAGGCGCAGCCCGTGCAGTGGTAATTTCGTACGGCGCAGCCCGTGTAGTGGTAATTTCGTGAGGTGCGCAGCCTTCGGTAGACGAAGGTGCGCCGAGATGGGTGTGGCGGCGTAGTAGGGGGAGGTGTCACATATTCATCAAGACGCAGTGACAATTTCATAGAAAAAGTCTCTGCTGGAGTTGCGCAGAAAACTCGCCAGCTCCAACCTGGGTTAATTTCCGTGCAGTGGTAATTTGGCTGACCGGCGCAGAGTGCGCACAAGTCACCGAAATCTCACAGGCAGGTTTACAGAATGTCAGGTACATTTCAATGCAAGAAATAATTACACGAAGCACGAAGAATAAGGACATAAATTAAAGTATCTATATCGATTGTCCTGATGTCAGATTAAAGGCGGTTGCCTCGCGTAATGGAAACTTGACCTGGCTTAATCAACGCAACTGAATCTGTGATGCAAACTAACGACTTCACATCTTTCTCAGCCAATCACAAACTGTATATATATATATATATCGAATGCTTGCGTTCTATGCTCAGTAAAGCCACTTGCACACTGGACGCGAAACAAATTTTTCGCACGACTGATTACAGACAAAGTCAATGCAAAGACGCGATAGTCGGACAGGGTTTTAATATAGCTCCGTGTCTGAAAGTCATAAAAGATCTAATTTTTCCCAGTATTCCAGGAATTATTAGACGTGCAAACTTGGCTATGTTTGTGTTCGACCTTCACAAAATGCAAATTGAGAACTATCGACTTTTCTTGGTCTTTTTAGCCTATTTGTCTGTTTTCTTCCGTTGAAGATTGACACCAGTCTTTATTCGGTCTTTCTTTAAGTTAAGACTAAAATTAGTCAGATGGATTGAACAGATTCATGCTTTATTTCCACAGCAGAGATAAAATACTGCGTGAGCAAATCAATTCCATGACCATTGACAGTGTGAAGAAATTATCGCATGCACGATCAAGACTGTCCGACACGAAATGCAAAAATACTCCATGTCCACCAGCCAGCAAAAAGTAAAAGTATTGATATGAGAACAGATTTATAACGAAATAAAGAATAAAAATATATCAGCAACATACGGGATATCCAACAAAGATGACCCGCCAATAAATCGCAGTGTTCATTGGATGCTCTGTTGTTCAAATGTTTCTTTTTATTCTTTATTTTGTTATCAATCTGTTCTAATTGTCCTCTTTTTTTTGGCAGTCAGACATGGAGGCATTGTACATTGTCTCGCGCTAGTGTCGACTCACTTTATTGAGCAGAGCTTAAACAAAAACATTGATTGAAATTCTCGGTACTCATCTTGAAGAACTGAGCCCTCTTATCAAAACATTCACGTTTAATATCTAAAAGAGTCAGTAGATTTGAAGAAATTAAAAACAATGTCGGACTATCGGACACGGAGATTTATTAACCCCTTTCTGCAGACGTAGATGCCCGCGTCTATAGACCTGCAAATTGGAAGCACGCTGTTACTGTACTCGATCACTAGATGGCACCCCCGGATCAGTTATTGAATGTTCACAAGCAAGCAGACCTCGAACGCGGTTCTGAATACGGTGAAGTTCATGCACGGAGATTTATTAACCCCTTTCTGCAGACGTAGATGCCCGCGTCTATAGACCTGCAAATTGGAAGCACGCTGTTACTGTACTCGATCACTAGATGGCACCCCCGGATCAGTTATTGAATGTTCACAAGCAAGCAGACCTCGAACGCGGTTCTGAATACGGTGAAGTTCACTCCACTCCCTGTTTTTCGAGAGCTGCATGAATTAAACTCCTCAGCTAAGCCTGATGTGCAAACTGGTCAGTATCCTTGCCCATAGTGTCGATTCAGCAGTTTAAAAAAACGATATCTTGACACAGAAAAAATCATTATCCTTTGTAGCAACCAGTTTAGCCACAGTGAGCTAACAGTATTCCAATTAGTAGTTCAGAAAATCAGTTTTCTGAGGCAAAAAAAATCGACATGGTATTGATTCTCTCACATTCTATTGCCTATTACAGTTGTTCCATACAAAAAAAATTTGTAGTTCCCTACCGTGGATTTACGCGTAGATTCCTTCATTGACAAAGCCAGCGCTTCCTTATATCCACCCGAGCACTGGCGTTGATAGCCAATCACTCAACCATACATTCAAGCTCTTCTGCGTAATTGTAGAGTTACACTTCATGGCCTCGTGAAGTTTCCCTGGTAACAATGTATTGATTGGCTCGTTTCTTATCCAATTCCCGAGTGTTTAAACATTTTAGAGTAAGTGAAACACATTGATTGGACAAACACAGAGCATACAAACCAATGCGTATCAGCAGGCTCGGTTGTATCCTGTCTACATTATGCACATTACGCGGCTAAAATAGACGGGATTTATAGAAAATCGGTTCGCAAAACTGGCCTTGAAGTGTTCAGTTACATTACAGGATTTAAATGAGAACGATATGCTCTATTGGAATTATTTCGAATGAAACAGGACCGGAGGTATCCTGCTACTGGATGCATCGGTCTCTATTTTATACAGTCAATGTCTCTGGAGGAGGGATTCACAAAAAAGGTCAGGCTGCTATTTTTGTTTGTTTTTTTTTTCTGTTTCGGAATGTATATGTACTCAACAAAGTCGAACGCGAGGTTTTTTTCCTGTTTAAAACGCGAACTGCCCGTGCATTTTGGTGTGGACCCCCGGTACGTTCATTGCACGTTTCTTTTGAATCGGGAGAGGCAATGGATTTGATATTCCCTGAAAGTGGAGTGTCTGTTCAGTTAAAATAAGGTATATTTCAGAATTCAGATATTACTGAGTTAGTGAGGTGTACTTGCTTCTGCACAAAGGGTTAAAACCCTCTCAGACTTTTGGACACAAGAAGCAATCTGTCGAGCGAAAAATTCGTTTCGCGTCCAGTGTGCAAGCGGCTTAATACTAGGCTACTATTATTGTCACTTAGGTTTTATCGTCTTTAGTGGGGGAAAGGAATACAGCCTGATTGCTATGATCTCGTACTGAGTTAAGATCACATATTGAAAATAAATGTGTGACGTATCTTGCATTGTTGTCCATGCATGTTAATCCCAAAATTTAAAGCAGCAACAGTTTGTAATAATAGGAACACACTATCCATCGTTTCTCTTGCCAGTGAGCAAGATTTGACTCGGCTGTGTCGCCTTCTTTGCCAACTTGCACTGGAAGGAGGGACAGAGGTGGGACAGAGGAGTACTTGCGCCAGGCTACGCTGGGCACAAAATTGCCACATACGCCTGGACACACTCCGCTGGCGCGGCGCGCCCCCCATGCGCCGCGCCTGCGCCTGGTCTACGAAATTAGAGCCCTTTATTATATCCCTAAAAACAGAGAACTGTGGCTGAAACAGAAAGACTGGGAACTTTGTTTGTGGCACATATTTTGTCCTAGGTGGGATTGTAGTCATTTATTTCTGACCAAGGGTAATATTATCCTCTTAAATGCAAATGCCCCCGGTATCAGGGGCCACCATTGCTCATAATAAATACAGTATGTTTCCCAATCACATCATCCTCATGCAGCTTATCCACTTTACGCAAAGAAACTCGGCAAAAAGCTCATGTTGACCATTTTTACCTCAACTGAACACAATTCAAGCACTAAGCAAGTAAATAAGCTTGTAGCAAAACATAGGATAAAATAATATCAGTGCTCAATCACTAGTGTTTCTACTGAATTTGTGCTAGGCATACAAACCCTCCATCAAATGAAAGAGGAAAGTTTGCGGAATCCAACGATATAAGTCATTTTAAACTGACACCACACTCAAAGAACAGCAGGCAAACACTTTACATTCTCAAGAGATGAGCAAAAATGTTTCTTACCTTTGATATTCTGCAATAATAAACTAAGCTTGAGGCTAAATCTGGCCTTGCTTTTGTGTCAGTGTTATACCGTAACTAGATCTGCCAATCTCCATGCAAGTTTTTTCCATGGCACTGCCTAAAAGGATGTAAGGTCCTAAGCAATCCGCTTGCACTCAATGTATTTTCCTCTCTGTGATCACCTTGTGATGTTGTCAGCAAGACTTTGCAGGTGGCCATTTGATTCGGTGACATTGGGCTCTGACATTTCCAACGAGCCCTAATCGCGCAAACCTAGCCTGAGATAGAGCCTTGTGTTCCCGGTGCTTTGAGCTGAGAGTCCATGTGCCATTGACATGTTGTGCAACAATATAAACACTTAATTGGTTTGTCTGTAGTATTTTCGGTATAATTATCCCCTAAATATTCAACAGTAGTTATTAAAGTATTCTTTCGAAAGAATCCATGTTACACGCAAGTAAACAAAAAAAATACAAGCGCTAAATCAAGGTGCCGTGACGTGTGACGTGTTTCGCTGACTTGCTGTTGAAATTTACAACGTGGCCTTCGAGAACCTCGCCAATCTGCTAGAGTAAGGGTTAAGGCATTGTATTATATTGTGTATTACATAATTTTTTTGAGCAGCAGGATCATAGTACATGTATAAATAATTGCTTGGGTGTTTGTTTTTACATTATATCATTCTTTTTTTACAATATCTTAGTATTAATAATTTTCTTTATTTGCTTGTTTTATTGAAAATAAATCTGCACCGGTGGAGTCAAACTTTATTCCCTCTGTATGTATTTTCTTTGAATGGGAAAATGCATCCAGGACTGGCAGAAATAAAAGATAAATAAATACACTGCTCAAAGAAATAAAGGGAACACTTAAACAACACAATGTAACTCTGCGTCAATCACACTTCTGTGAAATCAAACTCTCCACTTAGGAAGCAACACTGATTGACAATCAATTTCAAATGCTGTTGTGCAAATGGAATTGACAACAGGTGGAAATTATAGGCAATTACCAAGAAACCCCCAATAAAGGAGTGGTTCTGCAGGTGGTGACCACAGACCACTTCTCAGTTCAAATGCGTTGTGGCTGTTGTTTTGGTCACTTTTGAATGCTGGCAGTGCTTTCACTCTAGTGGTAGCATGAGACTGACTCTACAACCCAGACAAGTGGCTCAGGTAGTGCAGCTCATCCAGGATGGCACATCAATGCGAGCTGTGGCATAAAGGTTTGCTGTGTCTGTCAGCGTAGTGTCCTGAGCATGGGGGCACTACCAGGAGACAAGCCAGTACATCAGGATACGTGGAGGAGGCCGTAGGAGGGCAACAACCCAGCAGCAGGACCGCTACCTTCGCCTTTGTGCAAGTAGGAACAGGAGGAGCACTGCCAGAGCCCTGCAAAATGACCTCCAGCAGGCCACAAATGTGCATGTGTCTGCTCAAACAGTCAGAAACTGACTCCATGAGGATGGTATGAGGGCCCGACGTCCACAGGTGGGGGTTGTGCTTACAGCCCAACACCTTGCAGGACGTTTGGCATTTGCTAGAGAACACCAAGATTGGCAAATTCACCACTGGTACCCTGTGCTCTTCACAGATGAAAGCAGGTTCACATTGAGCACGTGACAGATGTGACAGAGTCTGGGGATGCCGTGGAGAACGTTCTGCTGCCTGCAACAACCTCCAGGATGACTGGTTTGGCAGTGGGTCAGTAATGGTGTGGGGTGGCATTTCTTTGGGGGGCTGCACAGCCCTCCATGTGCTCGCCAGAAGTAGCCTGATTGCCATTAGGTACCGAGATGAGATCCTCAGACCCCTTGTGAGACCATATGCTGGTGCGGTTGGCCACGGGTTCTTCCTAATGCAAGACAATGCTAGACCTAATGTGGCTGGAGTGTGTCAGCAGTTCCTGCAAGATGAAGGCAATGATGCTATGGACTGGCCCGCCGTTCCCCAGACCTGAATCCAATTGAGCACATCTGGGACATCATGTCCCGCTCCATCCACCAATGCCACGTTGCACCACAGACTGTCCAGGAGTTGGCGGATGCTTTAGTCCAGGTCTGGGAGGAGATCCCTTAGGAGACCATCCACCACCTGATCAGGAGCATGCCCAGGCGTTGTAGGGATGTCATACAGGCATGTGGAGGCCACACACACACTACTGAGCCTCATTTTGACTTCTTTTAAGGACATTACATCAAAGTTGGATCTGCCGGTAGTGTGTTATTCCACTAATTTTGAGTGTGACTCCAAATCCAGAAATTTGATTTCCAATGATAAATCTGCTGAGGTTGCTCTTCAGAATTTGCAGTCAGATTTCAAAATCTTTCAACAAGCTCTTTTAGACCACAAACTGATTTTAAACTCTGAGAAGACAAAATTCATGATATTTTCTCAGAAACCTGGTGCTAGATTTTATAATAGTAGCATTAATACAATCAAATGAATTCAAATTGAAAGGGTTCCTTGCTACAAATACCTGGTGTTATGGCCGCAATTTGTTATAACATCTATGACAGCAAGGGATGACAGACAAAATTTTTAAAACTTAAACAGGTTTAATTAAACAAACACTTTTAACTAATTTACTATCTACTCTACTGACCAAGATTGATAAATACAAGAACAAAAATATTAACAGTCCCTTTGGTGGGGTTGTTTGGTGATGTCCTGGGTGAGGAAAAATACTCCAACACAGGCAAAAATCCACAAAAAGCTTCACAGGTCATGAAGAGTGACAGGTCTGGTCAAATGTATCCTTCTCCTTGCAATTTCTCCTACTACTTTACTCTATTTTCCTCCTTATGTACTCTTTTGCAGAGCCCTCCCACCTTTTAGACTTTTTTTAAAATTCTCTGGGACTTTCTGTTTCAGACATGCCCAGGACATGTCCAAACCTAGCTCCAGTCTGGGCTTACCAAAAGAAAGGACAATCCATCTAGTGGCTTGTATTCACATTACACTGGGCATTTGGGTTGATGATGAACTTAAATTTTAGGAAGCACATATATGAGCTGGCTAAGAATTTGAAACCTAAACTGGCCTTGCTATATAGGAATAAAGCCTGCTTTCCGAAGAGTTGCAGAAGGCGGATTGTTCAGGCAACTATTCTATGAAGAATAGATTATGGCGACATAATCTATATGCACACTGCTTCTTCATCGCTGAAGTCGCTTGATGCAGTATACCACGCTGCCTTAAGGTTTACAACAGGTGATGGTTTTAGAGCACATCACTGGAGTTTATATTTAAAAGTTGGTTGGTCCTCATTGGCCATTAGAAGGGAGCAACATTGTTGCCTTTTTATATACAAGGCATTTCTGGATAAGCTGCCTGGTTATATTGCCAGTTTGCTCAATTTTAGAATGGGGGAGTACCATCTACGTGGTCTCAATTATTTGGTTTTAGACATCCCGAGTGTTCATTCCGAACTGGGTAAAACTGCCTTCCAGTTAGGGCTGCTCAATTAATCGAATCGCAATTATTTTAAGCGCAATAAAAGTCACTGCCACTATGAGGCACACAGACGAGCTTGCTTATTATCTTTTCTATGACACATACCTAATGCGGTCGTTTGAAGAGCTTCCGGGAAGAAAACTGTGATTTGAAGTCCGCTAATTACCAGCGAGGTTGGACAGCCTCTATCGCCTTGGCACAATTAGCTCACCTTAAATCAATTCCCCTGTACTTTTCCTACCTTGCAATCAAGCCATTTATTCAGCCAACTCACCAATCAAGACCAAAAATGTGGCCAATAATGATTAAGAAGAGGTAATGAGAAACAGACAGACCGAATCAGGCTGCCGTGTTAGATTGAAAGAATGTTAATAATCTGAATTAACAGCAGACCTATGAATTTCACCTCTCGTATAATTTTTACATAACATTAAAAAGATTTCTTAAAAATAGAATCATTTTAAGATGGGTCTTGGTTTTTAAGCGTTGCATTGCACGCAATAGATAAATTCAGCGAAGACTTGGAAAACACATTGAGGTAAATTACATGCTGAACAACGCAAAGTGAAGGTCTGCAAAGTCTTCATCCCCTAACCAACAATTGTCACCCCCTTACCATTTTGCTCAATTTGCAATCAAACCGTTGATTCGCTCAATTAGCCAATTCACAAAATGTTCTCCACTTCACGTTGCCGATATTTTTAAGCAGTGGCGGGTGGTGGACAGAGAACAAGGAGGGCGATTAACATGTCTTAAAACTGCTTATTAGTCTTCTGTTTTCTGTTTTCAGTCAATTTCTCTGGTAAAGAACACTCTAACCTTCCCCTCTCAGGTGTAGCCAATTGTCTTCATTAAGACGAAATCAAACGCATCAATTGAACACCAAAAAGAGCGCATTTCAAGCTTTTTCAATTTAACAATCATTACCACAGGTTAGACGACTGGATGTGACGAATTTAACGCGGAAAATCCACAGTGGTTTTTTCGTAAAGAGTTGCCTATTAAGGCATGTGAATTAAACATTTCATAGAATTTATTATTCGCTCGCCTAAACATTTCATTATAAGGGAAACTAACATGATGACCAAGAACAATGATTGATATCTCATCTGTTTTCCATCCCCTCGGTTTTCCGTCCACCGCCCGCCACTGTTTTTAAGCACTTAAAACCAGGGCCATCTTAAAATAATTTCATTAAGAAATATCTTTCAAAATGCATACAAAATTCCCCAGTGAGAGGTGGAATTCAGAGGTCCGTTATTCATTAAGATTACTTACATTCTTTCAATATAACGCGGCAGCCTAGTTAGGTCTGTCTGCTTCTCATTATCACTTCTTAATCATTATAGGCCACATTTTTGTTTTGGTCAGTCAGTTGGCTGAATAAATGACTTGATTGCAAGTCAGGCAAAGTACACAGGAATTGACTTAAGGTAAGCCAATTATGCCAAGGCGATGGAGGCTGTCCAATCTCGCTGGGAATTAGCGGACTTCAAATTGCAGTTTTCCTCCCGGAAGCATTTCAAATGACCGCATTATGTATGTGTCAAAGAAAAAGTAATAAGCAATCACGTCTGTCTGCCTCATAGTGGCAGTTACTTTTATTGCGCTTAAATTAATTGCATACAATTAATCGAGCAGCCCTACAACCAGTACTATGCCCCTCAGAAACGGAATAGGCTGCAACAATTTCATTTGATTGTTTCACTTTATTGTCTGCCATGAAGCCTGAATGTACTTGTGTTGTGTAGTTTTCTGTTTGTTTTATTGTTGTATTTGGTTGTTTTTATGGTTCATAACTGGGCTCTGTTGCAAAAGAGAGCTTGCTCTCAATTGGACTCCCAGTATAAATAAATACATAATTTTTGTGTGATTTTGTTGTCAGCACATTCAACTACGTAAAGAACAAAGTATTTAATAAGAATATTTCATTCATTCAGATCTAGGATTTTATTTATGTGTTCCCTTTATTTTTTTGAGCAGTGTACATAAAAATCTAATCAATAAAATTATTGTAATTAGATGGAACGTATGCCTGTCGTGACATAAGCAAAATTAAATGAGTTTTACAGTCTGATACCCGAGAAATCTGAAATTGCACACAGTCCCAATTTGGAAAAGCCACCTGGACATTCCAAAAATAAAACCTCTCTAATTTTACTCGGTTTTACTTGATTAGAATAAACTTTGGCACAGCTCATGGTGGAATTCTGTGCTGTAATTTTTTATAGGTTTCAGACTACAACGGAATCATTTCGAGACAGATAAAAGTAAAACTTTGTTAGGTGCAAAAATATCTTTCATTTCTGCTGTGTTCCATCTTCATTTACTCTGACTCAGTGACATATACACTGATCTTTACACCATGACAAAAATTCCCACGGTGTCATCTTTATTATGATACCGAGACTATTCAAATTGAAGTCGCTGCAGATAAATAGTCATTTCATTTTGGGCATGTCATTTTCCTGCCAGAGGCTCGGGGCTTAAGAGGTTAAATTCACATTATTTCATGCTGAACCGAATTGTTGATGTAAAGGAAGACTGCCTCGGGTGAGGAGCATTCAGTATGGAGGGTTGGCTGAGAGAAGGGCGGGAGCTGTGTACAGGGACTGGGCACTCCTGTATGTTCGGGGGGTCACCATGGTCTATGGCAGTGGTTTCAAACTCAGTCCTGGTACCCCCCTGTGAGCGCTGGTTTTTGTTCCAACCACAAATGTAATCATATTATTTAATTCAGCTTTAATTTGTCCCAATTGGGGGCATTTTGTGTATAAAGTAGGGATCCGCCGTATGAAGCCTCATTTTGAATGAAATATCCATGTGGATAGCGAGGAATTGGTATATGCTGTTCATCAAGGGGAAGACACTTAGGTTAGACCCTGTGTGCCTACACTAGTTACCTTCGCCAGCGACTTAGAGACGAAGGTAATGTTTTGATCCCCGTGTATTTATTACCTTCGCCAGCGACTTCGCTGACGAAGGTAATGTTTTGATCCCCGTGTATTTATTACCTTCGCCAGCGACTTCGCTGACGAAGGTAATGTTTTGATCCCCGTGTATTTATTTGTTTGTGTGTCTGTCTGTATGTGTATCGAATAACTCAAAAAGTACCAAACGGAATTTCATAAAATTTGGTGGGTTGATTTGGCATGACCTGAGGATCAATCGATTAGATTTTGGGAGTGATCGGGTCAAAGGTCAAGGTCAAGGCCACGAAAAGGTCAAAACCGACTTTCGGCCATATCTCGGTCAATTGTTATCCGATCGGCATGAAACCAACGCCAGTGGCGAGGGATTCAGTGGCGTCGGCGAAGGTATGCGCTCTACCGAGTGCCCGTTCTACTTTGTTTGTGTGTCTGTCTGTCTGCGTGTATGTGTATCGAATAACTCAAAAAGTACCAAACGGAATTTCATAAAATTTGGTGGGCTGATTTGGCAAGACCTGAGGATCAATCGATTAGATTTTGGGAGTGATCGGGTCAAAGGTCAAGGTCAAGGCCACGAAAAGGTCAAAACCGACTTTCGGCCATATCTCGGTCAATTTTTATCCGATCGGCATGAAACCAACTCCAGTGGCGAGGGATTCAGTGGCGTCGGCGAAGATATGCGCTCTACCGAGTGCCCGTTCTAGTTTATCTTCTGCAATCGGGTACTTACATTGACGAGAGAAGGCACTGGGGCATCCCCTAGACTCCTTTAAGAGGATTTCAAAGATCTCGTCTCACACCTTCAAAACACCATGGATCCTTCCAAAATCGTTTGGTCTCTCTCTCACCACATGCCTCCTTATACTATCCAAACTTTGCCAGTAAATCCATTCAGTAAAAGATTGTCCACTTTGAGTTGATGAGAAATTAAACAGCCTCGTGAAATGGTGGAGATATGTGACTCGATGGAAACAAGATGCATTGCACAATTAGATCAATGGGTTTGTGTGGTTCATTTATCCCCTAATACTCCATATAGTGTTATTTCTATTGTAACATTAATGTATGGTTAATTAAAAAAGGTTTTTGCATCGGCTTTTAAAGGACTTGCACATTCAGGCAAGCAGTTTCTCTCGTTCATGTGAATCTGTTTTATTGTTGTTTATTTCATTTAGATTTCTTGGTACTTCCATGTCTCCTCTTTCTTGCCTTCCCTGCTGTTTTCTCGATTGTTCCCCATTTCCCCATTTGTTGCCACGGCATCTTATCCTCTGTTCCCCTGTATCTAACCTGCTGTAAGTTTCCTTGATTAGCCCCCTGCCTGCCTCTTTATGCTTTTTAAGTCTTTATTCTTGTCAGTGTTCTGTGCATCTACAGATTTTATTTTTCCGTTTTAGTTTTTGTATGTATTCCCAGCGATGATGGGCTTCTTCGGCCATAATGGAAGCGAGTGAGTCCTGATCCTTTCATACTCAATATCTCAAAAATGGTACCGGCCATAACTTTGAAACTCAATAGATATAGTATAGCAGATGAGCCAATTAAAATTTGGTTGAATCTGTGAATTTACATCATACTAAATTAATATGCAAATACCCACCGCCTTGCAAAGTCCTGTACAATCTAATAAAACTGCATGTTGAAAGATTTCAGCCCAACCTGCCAGGAGAATTGTTTGGCACACAAAGAAAAATCCAGAAGCTACCTCAAGAGAAATACAGGATGCGCTGGAAAAAGATGGCGTGGTCATTTCAAGGAGCTCAATAATGAGGTAGTTAAACAACAATGAGCTGTGCGATCAAGTTGCCAAAAGGAAGCCATTATTGTGCCAATCCCACAAAAAAGCCCGCCTATAATATGCCAGACAACACCTTGACAAACCTCACAACAGCTGGAATACTATCATTTGGAGTGACAAGACCTAAATAGAGCTTTATGGTCACAAAGGTTAAGTGCTATGTTTGGAGAGCAGTCATCAAGGCCGATGGTGAAAAGTACTCCATTCCCACAGTAAAACATAGTGGTGGCTCTCTGATGTTTTGGGGTGTGTGAGCTCTAAAGACACAGGGAATCTTGTAAAATTGATGGCAAGATGAATGCCGTATGCCATCAGGAAATACTGGCAAATATCTGCATTCAGCACGAAAGGTGCGTATGGGACGAACTTGGACTTTCCAGCATGACAATGGTCCAAAGCACAAGACCAATTTGACCCTCCAGTGTTCAAAGAAGAGAAACGTGAAGGTTCTGGAATGGCCATAACAGTCTCCTGACCTCAATATAATCTAGTCACTTTCGTGAGATCTCAAAAGTGCAGTTCATGCAAGGTGAGCAAAGAATTTGCAGGAGCTGGAGGCAATTTTGCGAGGAATTATGGGCAGCTATACCACCTGAGAGAATTAGGGGCATTATTGACAACTATCACAAAAGAATGCACACTGTCATTGATGATAAAAAGAGAAATACACAGTGATACAATACAATAAAATACACTCATTCATGGAATATGAGCAGTACGAATTTGTGAGTAAACTCTTCACAGAAGGAAATTTACGTGAATTTCAGTATTCATCAGCATTTTAGTAGCTCCACTCTTTTTGTTGCCACCGACAAAATCTACACCTGCTGCCAACCACGAGTAGTCCTTGCGTAAATAATGAATGGGCATAAATACTGTTTGTCATTATTACAAACTGCAAATCTTATGCTTGGTTATGGTCACAATAAGCAGATGCATTTGAAAGACAATTTAAATATAAGAATCTTGACTACTAAAGAAACGGACTTCCACAAAAAAAAGGACCAGTGTGTAAAATGGGGGAAGCAGTGACATCCAGCGTTTAGATTCTTGACTGCAGCGCTCACTCACTCACTCATGCACACCCCTCCCATTGGCAAAATGACGGTGGCCTCCGAGGCCCAAAACACTTTTGCGGAAATGGCTTCCTCCACGACTGGGATTTATACACGCGAAACGCGTTCTCAAGCTGGCTGGATTGTCTGGTCAGGCTGCCGTACCAACATTGCGGTGCAAGATGGCGATGTCTCTAAAGCAAGGCCCTTGCTATATGTACAGCACCCTCCATAATTATTGGCACCCCTGGTTAAGATTTGTTCTTTAGCCTCTAATAAATTCAGTTTTTAAAAAAAAAAATAATATAGGACCACAATGAAAAAAAGAGGAAAATCCAACCTTTAATTCAAGTGCATTTATTCAGTGGGGAAAAAAGTCCCACATTAACAAATAATTCTTTTACATCAAACCATGCGTGTAACAATTATTAGCATCCCTGATGTTAATACTTTGTACAACCCCCTTTTGCCAACTAAACAGCACCCAATCTTCTCCTATAATGTTTCACAAGATGGGAGAATACAGAAAGAGGGATCTTCGACTATTCCTCTTTGCACAATCTCTCTAAATCATCCAGCGACCTGGGTCCTCTCCTCTGCACTCTCATCTTCAGCTCACTCCATAGGTTTTCAATGGGGTTGAAGTCTGGGGACTGAGATGGCCATGGGAGGAGCTTGATTCTGTGTCTGGTGAGCCATTTCTGTGTAGATTTGGCCACATGTTTAGGGTCATTATCTTGCTGAAAGACCCAGTGACGAACCATCTTCAGCTTTCGGGCAGAGGCCACCAGATTTTGATTTAAAATGTCCTGGTATTTCAAAGCGTTCATGATTCCATGTACCCTAACAAGGTTACCAGGGCCTCTGGAAGAGGAACAGGCCCACAGCATCCTCCCCCATACTTCACAGTGGGAATGAGGTGCTTTTCTGCATACTCATCTTTTGTGTTCCGCCAGACCCACTTAGATCGTTTCTTGCCAAAAAGCTCTATTTTGGTCTCATCTGACCAAAGCACACGGTCCCAGTTGAAGTCCCAGTACTGCTTAGCTAACTCCACACATTTGTGTTTATGATTGTGAGCGAGAAAAGGTTTTTTCCATGCATGACTCCCAAACAGCTTGTTGGCATGTAGATAGCGCCTGATGGTTGTTTTGGAGACTTTGTGACCCAAAGATGCTACCATTTGTTGCAATTCTTTAAGAGTGAGCTTTGGAGAACTTTTTATTTCTCTTACCGTCCTCCTTACTGTGAGTGATGGCAAAATAACCTTGCGTCTTCGTCCAGGCTTGTTTACCACTGTTCCAGTTGTTTTAAACTTCTTAACAATTCAGACAGTAGATATGGGCAGGTGCAGGCGAGTGGCTATTTTCTTGTAGCCATAGCTTGACTTGTGAAGGTCGACACACATCTGCCTTTCTTGAATGGTGTGTTCCTTTGCCTTTCCCATGTTGAAGAGTGGATAAGAGAAATGACCTCTGTGTCACGTCTTATTTATTCCCCAAGGAAACAGGAAGTGATGATTTACTAATTAAATGTTCCTAGATACTCTGATCAACTTCGTAAACTACTGTATAAATGACAGAAATACTTCAATTACATTTAATTCCAAGGAATTGTTAGGGGTGTCAATAATTGTGGAACAGGTGATTTTATGAAAAATAATTATTTCATAGTCAGGGATTTCTTTCCCTTAAAATTCACTTGAATTGAAGGCTAAATTTTTCTACAATTTTCAGTGTGAGAGTATGCTTCTGCAATAAAAATTTAATTTATTTTAAGGCTTTTGACACATCTTAACCAGGGGTGCCAATAATTATGGAGGGCACTGTATACACTCCTGATCAAAATCTTAAGACCAGTTAAAAAATTGCAAGAATTTACGTTTTGCACTGTTGTATCATAAGAAGGTTCTATGTAGAGTTTCAAAATGCAAAAAGAAGAAATGCGAACAAGAGACTAAATGTTTTGAGCAGGCAATTTATTGAAAAGAACAATTTAACTAAAATAGGCTGTTCATCAGCTGATCAAAAGTTTAAGACCATAGCTCAAAAAAACCCCTAAAACAGAAATTAAAGTCTCAAAAACAGACTCAGTAATGAGTAGCTCCACCATTATTGTTGATCACTTCAAAAATTCGTGTTGGCATGCTTGATGCGAGTGTTTCCAAAAGGCTTGTAGGAATGTTGCTCCAAGTGGTGAAGATGGCTTCACGAAGGGCATCCACTGTCTGGAACTGATGTCCATTTTTGTAAACTTCCCTTGCCATCCATCCCCAAATGTTCTCAATTGGATTTAGATCAGGGGAACATGCAGGATGATCCAAAAGAGTGATGTTATTCTCCTGAAAAAAATCCTTTGTCAGACGGGCATTGTGAATTGCAGCATTGTCCTGCTGAAAGACCCAGTCATCACCACACAGACGAGGGCCCTCAGTCATGAGGGATGCCCGCTGCAACATCTCCACGTAGCCAGCTGCTGTTTGACGCCCCTGCACAACCTGGAGCTCCATTGTTCCATTGAAGGAAAAAGCACCCCAGATCATGATGGCGCCCCCTCCGTTGTGCCGTGTTGAAAAAATCTCAGATGGCATCTCCTTGTCATGCCAGTAGCGTTGGAAGCCATCAGGACCATCAAGGTAAAATTTTTTCTCATCAGAGAATAAAACTTTCTTCCAACTTTGAACGTCCCATGTTTGGTGCTCCCTTGCAAAGGCCAAACGGGCAATTTTGTGGCGTTGAAGGAGACATGGCCTTTGAAGACGTTTTTTGTTTTTGAAGCCGTTCCTTTGCAGATGCTGTCTGATGGTTATTGGGTTGCAGTCAGCACCAGTAATGGCCTTAATTTGGGATGAGGATCGTCCCGTGTCTTGACGGACAGTCATTCGGATCCTCCGGCTCAGAGCCGGTGAGATTTTTTTGGGTCTACCACTTGATTTTTTTGTTCCATAAACCTCAGGATCTTTTAAGAAATTCAAAATGACTGTCTTACTGCGTCCAACCTCAGCAGCGATGGCAAGCTGTGAGAGGCCTTGTCTATGCAGCTCAACAATCCTGCCACGTTCGAAGGCAGTGAGTTTTTTTGCTTTTCCCATCAAGAGGTCTTGACAGTGTGATTACTTGACAGAAAATGACATGGAATCCAAATTTTTTCCACAGATTTGGGCTTTTAAAGGATGTGGTCTTAAACTTTTGATCAGCTGATGAACAGCCTATTTCAGTTAAATTGTTCTTTTCAATAAATTGCCTGCTCAAAACATTTGGTCTCTTGTTCCCATTTCTTCTTTTTGCATTTTGAAACTCTACTTAGAACCTTCTTAAGATACAACAGTGCAAAATGCAAATTCTTGCAATTTTTTAACTGGTCTTAAGATTTTGATCAGGAGTGTATATAAACGAATAGTTATAAGGCTACGAAACCAAACAAATTTTATTTTATAGTGATTACAAACTTATATAAACATATTAATGGGTAGTATATTCAGATTTTGCCAGTACACCATGCCAAATTACACACAAGTCCTTCAACAACCACACAATTGCACACACCTGCAACTTGGTACACTACTGTCTCAGCCTTGTTAAAACTTATAACATTACTCTGACGCATAATGTTACTAGTGTAGCATTACACGCAGACCATCCAACTCATAATGTTACAGTCAATGCATAATGTTACACTTTTTCTAACTCATAACGTTGCACTTTTTTGACGCAGAATGTTACACCTGATCCTAACGCATAACGTTACACCGACTTAACACCTAATGTTACACAACTGCCCAGTTAAACATAGGCATTCTCATCATCATTACCATATTGCCTGCCTTTCAAAAGTATATTCCTAAGCTGTTGGCTATATGAGTTTTTCCTTTCCTTGGGATTTGCTTCCTCTACGCAAGGGATGGCATTCGCCCAATACAAGATTACATGTTGCCCTTCATTCTTCCACGCTGCCTCCATGACATTCACACCCCCTTTAACTATTACATAATGATGGGTTTCACAAACCTTTGAATCGGTAGAAACGGTTAAATGGGTAAAATACATCAGGATATTAATCATTGCCAACTTAAATGGCCTTAAATACAAGTCTACGTCATGGAACATAGCTAATCTGTGAAGCCCTTCATGTGGTTTATTTCTTAGTTTTCCAACAGGGCTGAAGCTAATGCATCATTGGCCCTGATAAGTGCGGAGGCTGCAATTTTTTTTCTGAACCGTGAACACATCACAATTTCTAGGTCCAAGAGGGAAAAAACGTCCCCCAAAAAACAGTTCCATAGTTCACATTGCTCCTGATATCCAATGTGAATAAAGCTGAGCACTACAGATTTTCATCATTGAATAGATGATAATGATTCCCCAGTGACAGTAACTGTGAATGCCCTCCTGAAATGAGGAAAGCAAATACATTGGCACGCTAGCAACAAGAAAATAGATTTCGATGTCAATTCATCTCGATAACTCGACAGACAAATAGCTTGCTTGCAAGTATTCCATTGTCAGCTAACTGAAGCCTTTTTAGCTTGCTAGCCAGTTGGCTATGTAGCTAAATACATTGGGACGCTAGCCATAACATTATGTAGTTCGACATCACTTTAGTTTGATAGCTAGATATCCAACCAGCTCGCTAGCGAATAAGACAGTTGGCAAACTGTAGCCTTATTTTGTCAGCGTAATCAAGATGCAAAGTGACGCGATTATGGGACGAAAGTGAGGTGGGGGGACCAGAATTCCAGAGTAGCAACTCATTAACGGTACGGAAAAAGATATCACCGCTGGTAGTCCTCCTTGTTCAGCCATGGTTTAGATTTTACGCGGGCAGTGGTCAGACTCCCAGTAAAATTAAATGCAGTCATCAACGGAGAGAGCAACCCTGCCGCTCAGTGGTGGGAGGGGCAGGGTTCTCCACACATGTGAATCTGCTCAACTTGTGAGTGAATCTCTTCAGAACTGAGTGATGTTAGTCTCAAAAATAAATGTGCGTGCCGGTCGATCCACAAACTCAATTTCGACATTTCACAAGCAGAACTGGATATTTACAAAAGATAAGGCATGAGCAATGCACACACAAAATTGATAAACACCTGTAAATCGTGGATATATTTGTGGATCTGAAAAACACGTGTAAATCGTGGATATATTTGTGGATCTGAAAAACGTGTAAATCTTGGATACATTTGTGGATCTAAAAAATGTGTAAATCGTGGATATATATTTGTGCATAATTTTGAGACTAATCTCTCCACAGAATATCTGACTTATGGGTTTACATTCACTGAAGATCCCGCTACCCCAATACCACTGTGTTTTGCTTGCGGCAAAAAGCTGGTGAACAAAGCTATGGTGCCAAATTAAAAAGACACCTTTCAACCAAACACCCTTCTCTCGCAAAAAGTGTGAATATTTAATGCAGTTGAGAAGCCAGACGAACAAACAAGCTAGTTTCATGATGAAAACCGCTCCAGTGTCAGAAAAAGCATTAGAAGCTAACTATCTAGTCGCAGAACTAGTAGAAAAATCACCGAATCTCTTATTCTGCCAGCACGCAAAGCTATTGTCGGGACCATGTTGGGTCAAAATGCTGCCAATGAAATATCCAAGGTTCCTCTCTCAAACAATAAAATTGACAGACGAATAGGAGAAATGTCTGCAGATGTAGAGGACATTTTAATGGAGAAAATAAAAGGGAGTGGGAAATTTTTGCTGCAGATGGATGAAACAGCCGATGTCAGTGGACATGCACAATTACTGGCCAAGGTCAGATATGTCCATGAGGAGACAATTAAAGAAAATTAGTTTTTTTATCAAATTTTGCTGGAGATAACTACAGGTGAGGAAGTGCTTCGAGTGACATCTGAGTATCATTTATTTTATTATTGCATGAAAGCCTGAAATCTGGTTGGAAAGCTTGAGTGGTTGTCTCGTCACTCGGTCGCGCTGCGGGGTAGGTAGCGCGAGCGGAATGCTATAGTATCATAGCGGTGTGCCGTGAGATTTTTTCTTAGTAAACAGTGTGCCATGAGAGAAAAAAGGGAAACTTTGAAGCAAAAGGAATATATTCTATTTTTAACGTTTTAAAAACAATCTAACAATAACGTAATACTTGCAGTTTGTACTGGTTGTTGAGGTAGACGCAAAGTCGGAACTGCTCCACTCTGTAGCGCGAAACGCTGCAAGAAGCCGGCTTGAAATTGTGCCAGGTTAGTAAAACTGTCAGAGGTGAAATGGGCTGAGCAAAGTAACAGTCTGCGGTTGAATGTAGTGGGAATCTGATTAAAAATGAGCGGCAGCCACTCATCTCCTGCATTTCCTTTGGTTGGAAGGTTATGGAACGTTTGCACACTGCTTCCACAGCCTTGAAGAGCACATCTCGATGCACGACTCGCCATTTCACCTTTAACTTCACAAACACTGCTGCAATTACTTTCTGTGGGGGGCGGGAGAGCAGGTGTATGCAAATTATTTTGAAGGGGAGAATAAAGAATGAGGGGGGGCGCAGTAAGATACATATGACATCATTTGTATGCGTTGTTCAGATTGGCCCGTTTTCTGGCGGTCATTTTTAAAAGAGGAATTTCTATGAATCGGAGACGTTCAGAATGTATAGCACTTTTCTTATGTTCTTGAATGCGGGTAGACTACTGTTATTCAAAATAGACGAGGTAAAAACAGTTTTTGATTCTATGTCACCTTTAACTATTTAAACGATAATGAAACACATGCATTGCTTCCAACCCCTGAGTAAAGAAAAGCGTGAGAGGTCTGGAGTCATAACGCTGGTGAAACTGATAAACCTTCATGCTCAAGGACTTCAATTCTAAGGGAGAATCTGTTACACATGCATTGATTGAATAGTTGCTGACTACAGCGGGGGAACGTAAATATACTACTAAAACTGATGCCAAATGCGTGAGAGTTGACAGGTGTGCGTTTTTACTGAAAACTGACCACATCTGATAATGTTGAGAGTTTTCGGAGCTTTTGTCATGGTAATTTAAATGAAAGATTGAAAGCAGGTCTTGACCAACTATTATTTTCAAGGGATGGGTTTGAGCCTCCCCTATTGCCAGTTCACCAGCTGCCACTGATATACATACACACACACACACACACACACACACCCACACACACACACACACACAAACACACCATGGTCTGGGTGAATACTTTTTTCTGATTGGCTGGCAGGTATGCATTAAAACCATGGAACAGCAAAGGTAGTTCGGCTACGGTAGTTTCACCATTCGAAATTCATCCACTAGCCAACTTGTAACCCTAACAACGTTAGACCTGGTATTCGGCTGGGTACAACAGAAACCTAGCTGCTCATTTATCTCCAGTAAATTTGGCGATGTCATATAAGTTGTGTCCTGCGGGGCGGTTAACAATAGGTACTCAAGCGATAATATACGAAAATATTATAATATAAATATTATATAATATAATGTTTTGAGGAGTCCCTTTAAAAATTCAGCATTATTTTTCCTATACTTCAGAACCTCATCGAAAAAAAATCATAAATTAGAAGAAGCAGCCATGCCAGAAAATGGTCTCTCTCTGCATATTTTGTCCTGTAAAATCTTTGGCATGGCCATTCCCCACTGACCAAACAAATTAGAAGTTATAATTTCCTTTGTCATTGAGTATTGACACTTGCATCATGAGCAGTTGTAAAGCCTAGATAAGATAAGCAGGAGAAAATGCAGACTTGCAGTTTAACAGATTTATTTATTTAAGTTGTGAGCATGCGCAATAATCATGACGCAGCTACTTTAAGCAAAAGAATGGGAGATTCAGGAAAAAAATTGTAAAAATAAATAGGAGATATCCTGCTCAGAATGGGAGTGTTGGATTCTGAGTGTATGTTTCCAAGTTGGATTTGTTTTGTCCATGGTTTATGAGTTTGCCTAATCCCTACTGTATTGAAAACCACTGGTTATGATTCCCGCTGGTTTTCCAACACTTGGGGCGGCATGGCTCAGGAGGTAGAGTGGGCGGGCTAGGAATCAGAAGGTTCCTGGACTGGATCGATCCCCGGCTCCTCCACAGAACGTGTTGAAGTGTCCTTGAGCAAAACACTGAACCCCGCATTGCTCCTGATGTGTAGGATGGCACCTTGTATGGCAGCCTCTGCCATCAGGGTGATTGAGAGGCATAGTTGTAAAGCGCTTTGGAGTCATGTCATGTGACTAGAAAGAGCTATATAAATGCAGTCCATTTACCATTTACTTGATTCCGCCTTTCCCCAGTTTTGGCAATCTCACCGTCTGGCATTCGACTTATCCTTGCAAATCTGTCTTCATTTTGCATTTTATGTATACATTTTTGTTACTCTGGAATTATGCTTTTTATATTAAGGAGCTCTCTATAGAAATTTGAGATTTAAAGTGCTATTTAAGACTTAGCCAAGGGATACAAAGAGCTGGTTGCTATCGCTAATAATCATAGAAGAAAAAGTACCATCTAGATTTTGACTTGCAGTTTAATGGATTTACTTCACTCAACGTTGTGAGCATACGCAGTAACTTGACACAGCTCCTTTAAATTGTAAAAAAAAAAAAAAAGGGAGATCTCCCACTCAGAACAGAAGAGTTGGAGTCTTGGAGGGTATGTTTCCGGGTGTGATTTTTCTTGTCCATGGTTTATTAGTTTACCTAATCTCTATTGTATTGAAAACTTCTGGTTATGAGTCTGCCTGGTTTTCTAACACATCAGTCTGTCTTCCCCTCATTTTGGCAATCTGACCTTTACTCGACCTTTGACTTGTTCAACCTCTCGGATTTTTTTTTTTTTTTTTTTTGCTGCTGGTTGACCAATCATTTCAACCAGGACTGTCTGAACCTGATTTTGCTTTCAATAAAGCTGCTTGTGCAGATTTACTCCAGCCTCCAGTAGGGTCTATTCCCCCCTCAGAGTTCTCAGTCAGCCAACGTCCCAATGGCATTCTAGGGACCCCGGCAGATCATTCACAAACCTGCATTCTGCCAGCTAAATCTACACATGGAGTGTCTGACTCATGTCTGTGCAAAGCTGGGCCTGTGGACTACGCTGTGAAAAGACGGAATTGGGGACATCAGATACTAAGGAAGAGAGCATTTATTCACCTACACCCTTTTATATTGGCTGCAGAAATGTAATGTGATGAAAATGTGCAGTCCCATATGCACATGCCCTTTATGGAAAAATATTATGCAATGTTCAGCTAATTTGAAGCTATTAACAAAACATTATAGCTAAATGAGCTTTGCTGCAGAGGAAAAGGAGCTAAAATGATCAGGTGAATATTACTGCAAGAAGAAACATCATATTTCTTACCTTTATCCTGATCTGAAATGAAATGCAGTAATAGAACGTAGATTGCACATTCAAGGAGAAACAGAAACACCTGAAAGAATTTCTCCCATAAATCTGAAAAAAAGAGCAGTCATTAAGTCAGGTCAGGAAAAAAAAAAAAACATCTGTTTTACAGTATTGAAGTTTTATGGCTATGAATGATAGTATTAACGTTTTGAACAAATCATGTTTTGCATCTATGGACTGGAGCAAAAACATTCTTTGGTCATTGCAGTCAATACTTCCAATCCTTAGTTGTGTATGTACACAGTTACAGAACAAACAACCTTGGGTCCATATTTACACTGACTTTAACTTCAGGTTTTTGTCACATATCAAGTCCAACGGAAAAACAAATGAGCTGTCTTTCCTTTTGAATTATGGGAACATAAATAATGGTCAGTCGTCATCCAGTCTTGGTGATAAAAATACGATGCATTCACATTAATGCATATTTGGCCATGCAAATTTAAATATACATTCTGAACACGGTAACACAAAAGACTGTCATATAACAAAGTGAATTACGTAAGATTACTTAGGCGAGGTTTTGTTAGTAGACCTCGGGGTCACAAATTGAAGTTGGCCAAGGGTAAATTTAGCACTGATATTAGGAAATATTTTTTTTCCCGGAGAGTAATCTCAGTGTGTTATAGCTTGCCTCACCATGTTGTTGAGGCAGAAACCTTGGGAATTTTCAAGATTTAGCACTAGATACCTTCGAGTCATTGAGTATCTCATGTGAGAGATTCACAATAGTAATAAGAAACTGGTGAGCCTAGTTGGGCTAAATGGCCTGTTCTCGCCACTCATGTCATCCTATGTAATGTTACTTTATGTTATAATAAGCCATTGTTTCAGCAGTGGCTCATTATATCTACTGTATTCTCTTCTGATGTTTACTGGCAGTTAGAAAATCAGCTTACAGTCTTCATATCCTTGGCTAAATTGCTAAAATAGCACTGTCAATCCTCAAATTTCCATGGTAAACTCCTTAATATAGAAAAAACATAATGCCTGAGTAACTAAAATACATAAATGCAACGCAAAATGAAGACGGATTAGCAACAATGGAATCAGATTTTGACTTGCAGTTGAGCGCAATCACTTTGCTGATTTCTTGTTATTTTCCATGTTCTGAGCCTGCGCAGTAATCGTGACATGGCTCCTTTAATTTCAGTACTCAGGCGCCAATACCCCTGGAGCAGTGTGGGGTTAAGGGCCTCTCTCAAGGGCCCAAAAGCTCCACTGATCTTATTGTGGATCTACTGGGACTTGAAATAACAAGCCCATGAGTGCCAGTACAGTGTCTTAACTATGAGGCTGCAGGCTGCTCCTGTGCCACTGATTTAGAGGACCCTGCTGTGCATGTGATTGCGGACTTTGCCTTTGCCTGATCAGCCCTGGCAGGCCAGTGATACCTTGGTTTCAGACATCCCTGCACTGACAGTGGTAGCTGTGACAATCAATCCCCTGCCCTGCAGAACAGATCAGCGGACTCAGGTGAGGACAGTGCACTCTCACCCTGACTGCTTGTGGCTGCAGCCCTTTGGACCACTGGACCTTTCCTTAAGTGTTGCATGCAAAGGGCCAGGGACACCATTTTAAATGCCTGTGCACCTGTTATATGCACATAGTATAAAGGCAGGTAGAGTCCTTTTAGTGCCATACGATTGCCTTGATAGTCCACAGTGATATGTGAGGGAACTGCGTGTGCCGTCAGTGACTCTCCTTCACCTGAGGCGAGGGTCTGAATTCAGCCATATTTCACTGTGGCCTCCTTTTCTAAGCACAGGAAGGGACCCTAGGAAGTGATCCCATCACACATGCCTTTGAATCCATAAGACGACTGATGCCTGCATCTCTGCAATGTCACTCTGAGCACATATTTCTCTGTCTGCAGCTGTTCTGTCACAGGGGTGTGTTATGGCATGTGCTGGTCATTACTCTTGACAAGCATTTTGCACAGCTTTCCTCAATTAATGCTATCGTACAGTCTATAACATAAGGACCATTATTACCTAACTGTAAGACCACTATCTCACACACACATGCACGCATACATGCATGCATACACACACACACACACACACTCTCTCACTCTCACATATATGTGCACTCATACCACATATCCACAGGGAATATCAATTCCCTAGATTCTAATTCTCATTGCAAATCAGTACTGCTTTTTATCAATCTGAAGCAAATTTTACTTACATTTTTCGTAGAATTCTACTCTCAAAGAATCCAATACTTCATTCAAAGTAGGTAAAATGAACCATACCATGAACACTGAAAAAGAAAGAGTCAGACAGTTTTAAAAATCCTCTCATACACACCAAATAGTGGATGCATCTGACAGGAGAATGAACAAGTTCTATCTTCCAAAAGTCCCAAATGAGGGTCCTGGGGATCCACCTCCATCCCTCTGCCACCCATCTTCCATATCTGCGCAGAAATCACTGTGTGCACATTCCATTTCCCAAATTCATGCTTCTCTTATATCCCAACCTTCACATCCTTTTTTCACTTCAGTTCCTTTCCGAGCCAAATTGGTGGTGCTAAGAGCAAGGGATGAAAATCTAAGGCAAGTGGTGAAAATGAACTGGGAAATGAGCACTGAAATGAATTTGTGGGAAATTGGAAAGGGATGGAATGAATTCTGAGGGCAGAATTAGTGATGAGCAGGAGGCTTTGGTCCCAAATGCCTGATATTTTTCAATACAGTTTGGGTTTGGGTGGAAGCATTGTTAAAATATCTTTGTCTTGAACGATTTGTTCATCAATTTGAATTTCAGCAATGTATTTGGCTAAGACAGGGGTGGGGAACCTTCTCCAGAAAGAGCCACTGTGGGTGCAGCTTTCATACCAACCAGGCTGCTACACACCTGATTCTACCAATCAAGGCCCTAAACAAACATTCCAGAGGTTGATTAGTAGAATCAGGTGTGTCGCAGCCTGGTTGGCTGCAACCACAGTGGCTCTTTCTGGAGAAGGTTCCCCACCCCTGGTCTAAGACAATGTAAAAATGGGTCTCAGTCCAAATTAAAAGCTAATGTTACAAGTGTGTCCCAATACTTTTCACTCTCTGTTCTCCCACACCTTCACTACCACTCCTCTCTCACCAGAAAGCATGTGCAAGAAAGGAGGGGAGTTGACAAGTGGAGTAAAGGAGACCATGACAAGTAGAGAAAAATTGGACAGGTTCCCTGAGTGAAAGTTCATATTTATTGTTGATGTGCTGTGCTTAGATTTTTTTCCAAGTCAGCAATCCCACAGACAATCAGAAACCTCACATATCTAACCACACACGTGGACTTCAATGGAACCAGTATCAACCTCCAAATATCAGGTTTTGTGACTTCAATAATTGGCAATCAACAATTGTATACACTTCAAAATCTAGCAGTGGTTGCTATTCATTTGGAGGAATATACAATGTGTATCCATGAATGTCAATCAATCTGCAAAGTTTCCAGAGTTTGCCATAAATAGAAGCGCATTTCAATATGGTAGCAGAGAAGGCCATGACATACTGTATGCTCAATGCCAGTGCCATCTTAAAAATACAAGCTGACTACGATAAATTGACTTATGACAACTGAAATCACACATAGCCCTACGTCATGTGGCATTAACGTACTCAGAGAAGATACCCTTCTCTGCCGAAAAATGTGGTAAGATGGTTAATCTGTATCTATTAGTAAAGATGAACATTAACTACGACTTCTATTGAGTGAACCAATGCCAGATAAATGCACCACATACTTTATTTCGGAGGCAACAAAAATTTGGTTGTGTAGCAAATTCAAAATTACTGAGAAAAAGGTGCAACATGATAATTAATCAGACTGTAATTTACAGAGATGTCCTGATTAAACAAGAGCCATCAGGAGATGGCATATCCCCCAGCACCACATATTGAAAGAATGAAAATGCCACCTGCTCCGGAAACAAACCATACCCCCTAAAATTCTAAGTTCAAAATGTTTCCATGGAAACCAGAAAACATAAAAATTCATCTACTTTGGATTAGCTAAAAGCACCACTTCAGGTCATGATTAATGTGCACACCAAGTTTTGTTAAGAAATATTAAACGGTTTTCAAGTTATGCTCTGGAAATGAAATGTTCACAGGCAGACGAACGGACAGACAACCGCACCCATGACTACACCCCCCGGGATGATACGCCGGGAGGATAATAGAAAGTAATAATCGACTTAAGACGACATCTATCTTTGGACTTAGCCTGTAGCAAGGAACCCCCATGGACACTTTTGAATTTGTGATTTTTTTTTGTTCTTGTGAAATAGTGTAATATTTGTGCCTTAATCTTAAATAAAGCACTTTTAAAAAGCTAAATCCTGTACTTGCCAAGATACGCATGCAGACAAAGCTCCCTTTATGTTGACACCATCTCACTCTTTAATAATCCCCAGCCTATACCCTTCAAAGAAATGTAACAAAATCACAATCTATGGCTGCAGTGCCAATGGGTATTAGCAATTTCAATTGAATCATCAGCAAAATATGGCTCTACCAACACCTGTTTGGATCTTTTAGCCAATCATTGACCTTAATTAATCACGGAGGCACAATGAAACCAACACTCTATGCTGGCCTCTGAATTATAAGATGTCATTTGTTAAATACTATGTGAGTTACATGGGTGTGACAGCAATTGCCCAAGTATAAAAAAAAGTATATTTTCCTTGAAGTTACTTTTTGAGCTTGGCATTGGTTCGTAAGAATAATAAAGGCGACTTACCTGCTCCAAAACCGAATGAGGAGCGAGTGAAAATCAGAAAAAATATTTCGAAGTCCATGATGCTTTGTTGTTGTTCATACCCAAAGGTGTATACTGAGAAGAGCCCTGTAACAACAGAACATTTAATTGTTTGAGACTTTTAGTTAAGCAAGCATGTGAACACACTATTGCTGCAAATAAAGCCATGAGGATCACATGCCCATTTGAACATCCATCCATCCATCCATTATCTAAACCACTTCTACCTCATCAGGGTGGCAGGGGGAGCTGAAACTTAACCCAGCTGACGATGGGCAAAAGGCAGGGACACACCCTGGACAGCTTGCCAAGCGCACACCATTCACATGGCATTCGCTCACGTGCTCCTGTCAATGGGCAATTTAGTCCCTACGCAGCCTGACATGCAAGTCTTTGGACTGCGGGAGGAGACAGGCATACTTGGAGGAAACCCAACCCACGCAAACACAGGAAGAACATACAGACTAGGCACAAAAAGGCCCCAGGTGTATAGAGCTGGAAGGCCCTAAGTGTTCATGACTGTTTCATCTAATTGATGAACAGTATGAACGAATGGAGAGCAGCACAATGGTGCAGTGTGTTTCAGTGCTGCCAAACCTCAACATATTGTTTCATTAAAGGAAGGCAAGCTGTACATGAGGCATTAGTGAGCCTTTAATATCTGCACTGTCACTCAGTCCTGCAATATATCCCACTGGTCATCTGCAGCATAGAACTGATTCTTGGTGCAACATACAGTGTGTGTGCACAACTTCAGAAATGTAGAATAAATGTAGTCTTACATGATTTCCAAACTCCCAATAAGCCAAAAAGTAGCACAAGTCCAAAAAAGATTCCAGCTAATAGTTTAGTGTCTGCGCCTGCACCGCGGTCTATCATATTCTGTAAAAGAACTGATTTAGAGAGAACAGACAAAATTAAAGCATGCACTCAACAATGAAGGAATATTTAAATATATGAAAGACAATGCAAAAATAATAGAAAAAAGTCTTCACTAACATTCATACATAGTACAAGGTTCTACCAATTAATATTGTAATATTGAGGATAACATCACAATTGCTCAGTACATAATGAGCATAGTTGATCATTTAAATTACATTTTGTTAAGCACAAGGTTTACATGAAATTGTTTACATATGCCATAGAATGATGTAACAATGCATATAAAACACATTTGTAACATGGCCAAAATTATTTGTAATCTACCTTTGATCTATGAAATAATCATTTCATGCACTAATAAGTTCAGTTTGCAAATAGTTGACAACTTGCATAACACACAGTTGCAATCAGCCACCTATGTTGAATGTCATCATTCGATTTGAATGGGCATTATATCTGTTTTCAATGTGATAGTTGTGGGATAGCCGGGTCCTGCTGTACCTGCTAGAGGCGGCTCAGCAATCGTGCTTTTCATTCGGTAAGGTTCAGGTTCAGGGTTATTGAAAGGCCCCTGTGGTTTTTAACAGGTTAAGGTTAGGGATCTGGGTCAGGGATCATGGTTATCATGGTTTTATAAAAGACAGGTACCTCGCAGTCTCAAATGGAAATTGAACACCACCAACTCTGTGGAAAAGTTCTTTGTTTTGTAAGACCACCAACCACCCCAACCTCCACCCTAGCACAAACTATCGGCTCAAATGAGTCTGATCTTAACACCATCCCATTTCAGGGCAACTTCTGCTTAACTGATCAATGCTTGACATCAATGATAAGGACCCACTCAACCTGCTTGTGGGGCACAGCCCTGCTGTCCCATATCTATGGCACTGATGACTGCCACACCCTCGTATGAATGTCTTCTGTGTCTCCTCCCATTCCGCAACCTTCACGTCTATTAGAAGTAATGTCTGGTTTGATTGTTTTGCTTCTTACGTGTTGCCTTATCCCTGGCTGTGTTTTGTTTCATAGTTCTCACCCCTGTATCAGTGAAATGTATTCATACCCCATCCTTTGAGTTGCAAGTAGCTGGACTGAAGTATATCTTGTGTGCTTAAAACCCAGTCAGTATTTGAAAGTTTAACTCTGGGTCTTTTGAAAGTAATATGTAACCGTCAATGATAGCAATTCACGGAAGCAATTTTGCTTATTTAGTTAATAAGAACAAGGTCCAAAGGGTCCCGGGCTCGGGTCCGTGTTCTTGTTCATTTCTGTCCAAGTCTGTTCCTCTGTCCACTTTATTAGGAACAAGATCCAAATCCTTCTACAGTCATCAGGATTGGAACCGCGTTCCTCCGAATCCACTCCCTCCTACCCTGGGACAGTGTGGCTCCGGTGAAGTGTTCAGTCCAACTGGCTGTCAACGCCTCCTCAATTTTGCCCCCAACATCTGAACTAAACTGCGTTGTCCTCTGGGTTCCATCCCACTGTTACCGTATTTCTATCATAAACTCTATTATTATATGACAGAAGGTGTCGACCTCTCCTGATTACTCGTAGCAAGCTCCGCAAGTCACTGTAATCAGTGACATTCACCGCGTGAAAGTGCGCGAGAGGTGAATATAACATTCTGACAACCTTGAGATAATAGATTAGGCTTCCCCGCAGGAGCTCCTGACAGTGTACGTATTTCGTATCGCTTCATCCCAGTGAGGAGCTTTACGTTATTGTTGTCACCTTTCTCATATTTTATGTTTTTAAGTAGGGTCATATAATAAAACAGTTATTCTCTTCAGTTATTAGTCCATTGATTTATCCACCTTGGACAAGTAATATTCACCTTGGCTGCAACTCGGTGAATATCACTTGTCCAAGGTGGATAAATCACGGGTATCATGTCAAAAGAACTAAAAAATTGCATACTATTGGATTGTACTCTGCGTTTACACTTGATTTCTGGTCTGGACCATAACAGATAACAGATGATGATGGCCAATCAATCGAAAGATAACATTCTAAGCCGCTGAATTAGTACCACAGAACTGATAAGAAAAATACATTGCCCATATAAATAAAAATATAAAAAAATATATGACATATATTGCCCATAGATATTGCGGACAATGCAATTAAGTCATATGGCTAGGTTGATACATGTGATATGATATATTTTAAAGCATTTTAGTGTGTCAAATTTGGGCCTGCACAAGTCTCTCAGAGTTCATGCATTCTCCTAAAAGCAAAATGTTTAAAAAATTGAATGTAAGGTTTAATATATAATTACCAATGTGTGCAAAACATTTTGCAAAGTTTGCAGCAAAATGCATTGTACACATTGGGAACCACATATGAAGTGATACATTCAAAGTTGTGAAAATAATGCTTTAAACATATGCTACACTAATTCCTTGGCAAGGCTAGGTGGGTCAAAAGAGGCCAGAAAGTTGTCCTGACAGAAGTAGTATGAAAGTCTAACATTACCTCAAATTACATTACTTCAACCAACAAAATAAACCATTACTAGCCAAGACTTCGTGCGGAGAACTTGTTGCTAAATGATCCCTGGACGTGATCCAATTAACATGTGAATGGATAATGTTTCATTAATTAAATTTATGCACTTTTTAAAATGTATACATCCAAAATATCCTTTTTTAAAGATGAGGGAACTGTAGACGCCAACTTTTCCAGTTTTAAAGGATTTTTTCCCCCCAAATGCTTCCTTGATTTCAGGACTTCAACTGCTCAAATGTCACTGTTGCATTTTGTGCTTTAAAAAAGACCACATATTTTCAATGTTAGACAGTTCTGAACTTCAGGTGGGCTAGTCTTGCAGCCATACTCTTCAATTAGGAAGGCAGGCTGTCGTGAAACATCCAATTTGTGGCTTGCTGCGGTCTTGTTCCTTTCTCCCTTGAAAAAAAGTCAGCTGGAAGACAGCATCTGATCCCCCTTCAGATGTTGAAGCTGCCTAAGCCATAGGGAAAAACACACTAGCACACTCCCAAACCATAATAGACGCTGGCTTTTGGAAACAACCAAGATTGTCCATTTTTTCAATGGCCTGAATTAAAAAAAGTTTCATTTCAGATGAGCTCAAGCTCAGAGAGCACAACAGTGTTTCTGGTCATTTTTGATGTACGGCTTCCACAATGTATAGTACAGTCTTCACTTGCATTTTTAAATGCAGTGATGAATCATGTTTAGTGGCTAAGGTTTTCCAAAGTAGTCCAAGCACATGTGGCAATAATAATCATAGATACGCGTCGGTTTTCAGTGCTGTGCCATCTGAACGACTGAGGATCAGAGGCAAACAGTATTGATATTCAAACTGCATCCACTCAGATTTATCCAGATTCCATGAATCCTTGAATAATATTATGCTCTGTAGAGGGTAAAATCCTGACAACAGCACATTCAAAAATGTTGTTTTTAAATGATTGAATTATTCAGTCATGCAGTTTTTGGCCTACTGGCAAGCCTCTAACATTTTTTGCTCATATACAAAACCCAAAACCAGTGAAGTTGGCACATTATGTAAATCGTAGATAAAAACAGAATACAATGATTTGCAAATTCTTTTCAACTTATATTCAATTGAATACACTGCAAAGAAAGACAAGATGCTTAATGTTCAAACTGAGAAACTTTACTTTTTTTGCAAATAATCATTAACTTAGAATTTAAAGGCAGCAACACATTGCAAAAAAGTTGGCACATTGGCCTTTTTACCACTGTGTTACATCGCCTTTTCTTTTAACGACACTCAGCGAACGTTTGGGAACTGAGGAGACCAATTTTTGAAGCTTTTCAGGTGGAACTCTTTCCCATTCTTGCTTGATGTACAGCTTAAGTTGTTCAACAGTCTGGGGTCTCCATTGTCGTATTTTCGCTTCATAATGCGCCACACATTTTCAATGGGAGACAGGTCTGGGCTACAGGCAGGCCAGTCTAGTACCTGCACTCTTTTACTACGGAGCCATGCTGTTGTAACACGTGCAGAATGTGGCTTGGCATTGTCTTGCTGAAATAAGCAGGGGCGTCCATGAAAAAGACGTTGCTTGGATGGCAACATATGTTGCTCCAAAACCTGTATGTATCTTTCAGCATTAATGGTGCCTTCACATATGTGTAAGTTGCCCATGCCTTGGGCACTAATACACCCCCATACCATCACAGATGCTGGCTTTTGAACTTTGCGCCTATAACAGTCCGGATGGTTCTTTTCCTCTTTGGTCCGGAGGACACGACGTCCACAGTTTCCAAAAACAATTTCAAATGTGGACTCGTCAGACCACAGAACACTTTTCCACTTTGCATCAGTCCATCTTAGATGAGCTTGGGCCCAGTGAAGCTGGCGGCGTTTCTGGGTGCTGTTGATAAATGGCTTTCGCTTTGCATTGTTGAGTTTTAACTTGCACTTACAGATGTAGCGACGAACTGTAGTTACTGACAGTAGTTTTCTGAAGCGTTCCTGAGCCCATGTGGTGATGTCCTTTACACATTGATGTCGGTTTTTGATGCAGTACCGCCTGAGGGATCGAAGGTCACGGGCATTCAATGTTGGTTTTCAGCCTTGTCGCTTACGTGCAGTGATTTTTCCAGATTTTCTGAACCGTTTGACGATATTACGGACCGTAGATGATGAAATCCCTAAATTTCTTGCAATAGCTCGTTGAGGAATGTTGTTTTTAAACTGTTCGACAATCAGCTCACGCATTTGTTCACTAAGTGGTGACCCTCGCCCCATCCTTGTTTGTGAATGACTGAGAATTTCAGGGAAGCTGCTTTTATACCCAATCATGGCACCCACCTGTTCCCAATTAGCGCGTTCACCTGTGGGATGTTCCAAATAAGTGTTTGATGAGCATTCCTCAACTCTCTCAGTCTTTTTTGCCACTTGTGCCAGCTTTTTTGAAGCATGTTGCAGGCATCAAATTCCAAATGAGCTAATATTGACAAAAAATTACAAAGTTTACCTGTTCGGACATTAAGTAACTTGTCTTTGAAGAGTATTCAGTTGTATATAGGTTGAAAAGGATTTGCAAATCATTGTATTGTTTTTATTTACGATTTACACAACGAGCCAACTTCACTGGTTTTGGGTTTTGTACAACTAGACATTTTGTGGATGCTCCTTTTATATCCAAGCCTGAGTATACCGCTTGTTCAACACATGCACATCCATTTTCATGTATTCAAGACTTTCTGAGTCATCTTTTGCCCTTATCCCTACTTTTGAAATAAAATTTCAGATGAGTGTGCATTTCCAAATCAACAATGAAGTTGACAGAGTAAAACATTAAATATTTTTTTAAATGTGTGATATCAAAAACTAATGCAATCTACACTCATTATACATTGACTACACCACCAAAACAACTTCATGCAGTAGTACACTCACTTACCAGAATTTATTCCTATTGTAAGGAAAAATATTTCAAAATGCAGAGCCCTTATTTTGCATTTCTTGAAATATATACCTGTAAAAAAAAAAAAAACATTATTGTAGTGACAGTGTCCATAGCTTACGATGCCTTTGCATTGTCCTGTTTGGAAGCATGCATAGTCTGATACCATGATTCCAACAGTAAACTTTCAACATTTTTCTGCTGCCAATTCAGGATCTTCATCATTGCGACATCTCTGCATGTCCATGTGTGTCAGTGTACAGCCCCAGGTTAACACTTCTCTCACAGGTTATAGCCACCAAAGATATCACACATACTCACAGATGAAGAGATTTAATTTTACTGTATCTTGCATCATGCTCAAACATTCTACCATTTCTCAGCTGCCTCACGCAACGACTGACATCTTTAAAATTTAGCATTAAATTAAATTATTAAATGACGGGATATATGTTCAAAACATCACTGTGATTTGGACTAATTTGGACAAATACACTATTGATCCAGATGGCAACAAGGGTAAATTTTGAAAATCATTTTCTTGAAAGTTCCAGATACAGAAACTGCAGCCTCAGTAGCTCACCAGTTACCATTTACATAAATACACTCAACAAAAATATATACGCAACACTTTTGTTTTTGCTCTCATTTGTCATGAGATGGACTCAAAGATCTAAAATTCATTCCAGATACACAATACTACCATTTCTCTCAAACATTGTTCACAAATATGTCTAAATGTGTGATAGTGAGCACTTTTGCTTTGCTGAGACAATCCATCCTACCTCACAGGTGTGCCACATCAAGATGCTCATCAGACACCATGATTAGTGCACGTGTGTACCTTAGACTGTCCACAATAAAAGGCCACCCTGAAATATGCAGTTTTTGCTTTATTGGGGGTCTGGGGACTCAGAACCAGTCAGTATCTGGTGTGACCACCATTTGCCTCATGCAGTGCAACACATCTTCTTCGCATAGAGTTTATCAGATTGTCAATTGTGGCCTGTGGAATGTTGGTCCACTCCTCTTCAATGGCTGTGCAAAGTTGCTGGATATTAGTGGGAACTGGTACGCGCTGTCGTATACGCCGGTCAAGCACATCCCAAACATGCTCAATGGGTGACATGTCCGGTGAGTATGCTGGCCATGCAAGAACTGGGACATTTTCAGCTTCCAAGAATTGTGTACAGATCCTTGCAACATGGGGCCGTGCATTATCTTGCTGAAACATGAGGTGATGTTCATGGATTTATGGCACAACAATGAGCCTCAGGATCTCATCACGGTATCTCTGTGCATTCAAAATGCCATCAATAAAATGCACCTGTGGTCTTCGTCCATAACAGATGCCTGCCCATACCATAACCCCACCACCACCATGGGCCACTCGATCCACAACATTGACATCAGCAAAGCGCTCACCCATACGACGCCACACACGCTGTCTGCCATCTGCTCTGAACAATGTAAACCGAGATTCATCCGTGAAGAGAACACCTCTCCAACGTGCCAGACGCCATCGAATGTGAGCATTTGCCCACTCAAGTCTGTTACGGCGACGATCTGGAGTCAGGTTTAGACCCCGATGAGGACGACGAGCATGCAGTTGAGCTTCCCTGAGACGGTTTCTGACAGTTTGTGCAGAAACTCTTTGGTTATGCAAACCAATTGTTTCAGCAGCTGTCTGAGTAGCTGGTCTCAGACGATCTTGGAGGTGAACCTGCTGGATGTGGAGGTCCTGGGCTGGTGTGGTTACACGTGGTCTGCGGTTGTACGGCCGATTGGATGTACTGCCATATTCTCTGAAAACCCTTTGGAGACGGCTTATGGTGGAGAAATGAACATTCAATGCCCGAGCAACAGATCTGGTTGACATTCCCGCTGTCAGCATGCCAATTGTGGCATTTTGCTGTGAGACAAAACTGCACATTTCAGAGTGGCCTTTTATTGTGGGCAGTCTAAGGTACACCTGTGCACTAATCATGGTGTCTGATGAGCATCTTGATGTGGCACACCTGTGAGGTGGGATGGATTGTCTCAGCAAAGCAAAAGTGCTTACTATCACACATTTAGACAAATTTGTGAACAATGTTTAAGAGAAATGGTAATATTGTGTATCTGGAATGAATTTTACATCTTTGAGTCCATCTCATGACAAATGGGAGCAAAAACAAAAGTGTTGCGTTTATATTTTTGTTGAGTGTATATTTTTTTCAAAGTATTCTTCACATCCGAAGGAAAAGATATACATCAGTAGAAAACAAAGCTACAATCCAATACACGCCTGCATCAACAGGTTCCCCTGCTTAAAAAATAGACAGTGAGGTGGAGTCTGAAACAGTGTACATGTTAGGAAAATGTTATTAGATATTAGGAAATTAGTCTTCCATATGAAGGGAGAAAGGTTATTAAAAAATTTGGCAAAAGTGACTTAGCTGAAGAATTGGTGCGATCTGATTTTAGGAAGAGTAACTGTCATGGGTCCAGTCTGGTTGGTTCTATCGTCCCAGTGCTAATCGGAGACTATTCTGAGGGGCGTGATGATTGCCGAGTAGCGCCAGCTGCACAGAACTTATTTAATCCTCTCAGTTCTGCTGGACTGCGCTTCAGTGTCTAACTAGTATGCCTGAAGTGAGAGTCTATTTTCTGTTCTGTTTTGTTTAGACCCCGTAATAAGGTCTTAGAATTTTCGTCTGCGAACAAGAAGGTTTTGGTCACCAAAATTACCTTCATTCGCTATAGAGTTCTGAAATGCCATCGCTGAGTGACGGTGCATAGACCTAATTATAATTTAAATATTTTTCTGTACTGAATGTAGCCCATTATTTTAACTTTAGATCACATGGGGGAGAGAAGCCGTGTCTTCAACTGCCACTTGATTATTCTTGAATTGGGAAATGTGTTAATAAAGGAAACCCATCTAGAATTAGCTAGGAATAATTATTTTCAATAAAAGGGAGGGATATTAGCCCCGGAATTTTCAGGTCTAACAACGTGCCTGGACATTAAGCACAGAGGAGTGCGGACCAAGTTTCATTGAACACCATGAAAAACTGAGCTCTAAAGGTCAGCTTGTTGGTTGGCAACATTACACTGTTTTTTAGCTGTTGTGCTCATAGAATCAGAATTTTGAAAGGATGGACTTGCCACCGTTTGCCTCTGTAATTCAACCAATACAACATAAAATGGTGGTTAAGGGTGTTTGTGGGTTTGTCGGTATATGGTGACAACTCAAGTGAGCAGTGAGACCATAAAGTGTTACATGTTCATAATTGCCTGAGAACTATGTTGATGACTTGCAGATTGCAGACTAAAATGAGAATAAGGAACTGAGAACATTAGAATGCGTCTATGGCATTGACGTGTCATTGTTGGTAATAATTGCATTTCTGTCGCTAGCCTCAGCATAATCATATGAGAAAAATAAGCAGGTAATTATTCTTGGTGTGCGCATGACGTCACGAATAATTTCCAAACAGGAAGTCCGCCATGATGGATGATAACATAACAACAACCAATATAGCTGCACTTCACCATTGAGCTTCTGCCAGGCTTTGTGATTTATTTCGGATTTGTGCTTCCTTTTAAAAGAAAACAATGCCTATTTTGTGTGTGGTTTTTAATTGCGGCAATAATGCTACTCGTGATAAAGACGAGTTTCTTCAGAGTCCCATCTCATTGAAATTAATGTTGCTTACTGGCAAATACGGCACTTTGTTTTACGCGCACTGGCAGCCACTTGCTTTTTACTTCAGTACATGTTCTCGAGATCCCGATTCAATATCCAGCTTCAGTCGCAAAGAGCAAAGCTCCAATGTGGGAACAAGCCTCGTTTAATCCAGCCATGCAATCACAATGTGTGAGGATCACATCGCCATTCTTATTGCTCACAAACCGCGGCTTAAGCGGTGTTTCTCCATTTCTTTGAGAATGGTTTACCCGAGCATAAACCAACACCCTGTTCTCTTTCACTTCGTATTAGTGAGAAGAGTACCAACCCAGCCAGACACAAAAGTTATACGCATTTAGACTCTTATAAAGCCATATTTCCATGAATACGGCTGTAGTCCAGCTGCGACCGGCTGCGGGGCAGACATGGGACATCACATGCATCCCATGGTGCGTCCACAGTGTTTCCATATAAACGGCCGAACTACGCTGTTCATCCATTTTTGTCCTCATGGCAGGACCCAGCACAGCACTACTTAAATAGCACCTCATAGTGGACGAAGGGCTCATCATAAAAATTAAAAGCTACATTTTAATACAGAAGAGGAAACTAACTAAAAGAAAGCACCTTTAAAGATGATAAAAAGATAAAGATGGCTGAAATTATGTACTGTTGAATAATAGTCTAATATCTGAAGATTCTGCTTCATCCTCTGAATTGCAAGAATTAGATGAAATTATGTTCAAACTCCATAAAATTGTCGCATGAAAACTACTACTCTGTTATCTTGCAACAAACTTAAGCGTGTGATACACAGGAACACTTCTGATGCACAGAAATCACAAAGGTATCGTGGCAATACAAAGCTCATAATTTATAGCGGCAACATGTTTTTGATTCACTGAGAATGGTAAATACACGTATTTTGCTGCAGAAACCTCAGCTCTGCTCTGAACAGGGCAATAAATACACTTTGCTTCAAAGGTACTCATTTGTTAAAGTGCCTGTAAATACCTTACATGTGTTTTTTTTTTTTAAATTCCAAAAATCAAGCTATCTGTAATATGGCCCAAAAAAATAATAAAAAATATTTGACCAAAAATTACCTTAGGAAATGCAATTTTTCAAAAAAGGGTTTCCCGGTCTAAAAATAGATCGGCTAGATTATTTACCGCGCAAAGCATTGTGGGTCGAAATCGCGCACTGTAAACAAAGATGGCGTCGCGCGGACGAAAAAGAAGACAGACAGGAACGTTTTTGGAGAATGTGGAGGGAAACATGATAAGCAAAACATAATTCCCCCATTCGAGGCACACTACCATTTACGTTGTATACTTTTATGAACTTGAGTAGCGCGAGAAATGTTGCTAAGAAAAACTAACACGGTATTTCAACTTACTAATCCATCAAAGTTAGGGCCAACTCATCATTGTCAATGCCCAGTCGATCTCTCAGACTCTTCCACCGATCAATAGCACTCCCAAAATATACTAGGGATCATCTTCTTTTGGCATCAAGGGCAATTTTCCAGCGTTTTCTCTCCGAGGCTGTCAACTTGATTCTTTCCGCCATTGCTGTTGTGTGTGCTACGTCACACGTCACGTGGTACGCAAGAAAGGGAACTTACTCTAATGACATCACATTTTTCGCTGGTGCGAAAGTTTGAGGGTTGAGTGAGTTTTTAACATCAAAATCCATATTTTTCGATGTCGTAAAATTTGTATAATATATCGATGTGAAGATGAATGATTTCCCTACCTACTGATACCATTTTTATATGTTGTCACAATTGAGATATCATTGAAGACATGCAAGTTCCTTACTGCATCTTTAACAAAATAAAGTGGGAAAACCCCTTTGAACCAATAGGGAATTCCTCATGCGATTTGTGTGTGCCGGAGCTGGAATCGCTCCCTAGTCCGATCGGAAAAACACGCATGCGGCTCCGTTCCAGGAGCCAGTTGAAAATCGCTTGGATGGAAACTCTTCATATAAAGGCAATGATATGCGATTTTTGACGTACCCGTGTCTGCACCGGCACCTGACTTAAGCCGTATAAATGGAAACATAGCTTAAGCCTTCATTTGAGCGTTGGTTGCCCGCAAGGTTTGAATATCGAGAGTTTACGATATTGGGGTATTCAATCACTGGTAATGTTGCCAAATCCTCCACATAATCAGATGGCTTTAAGATAATATGGGTCAAAACCACAAATTTCAACCTTTTCTCTGTATCTTGGCAGAGGACTCCAAAGAGCTGCAATATTTCAAAAAATTTGGAGATGTATCACTGTTATTGTTCGCATGAGATGCCATTTTTGATTTGTATATCATCCAACATGGCGGCGTGTGCTATTTAGTCACGTGGTTGCGCACCAAGAATAAGACAGACACCGTTGCCCTTGCATAGCCTTGCTAAACTGAGCCAACTCTGGTTAGCTACTTTACTGGAGAAGAAAATATTGTGAAAGCTAACTTTTTTTAAAACCACCAAATGGTTTGATAACAGACTCCAGCTGACATGGAAGTTAATTCAATTACACCACTCTGTGCAAGATTATACACACAGGGGTCTATTCTCCCATGCGCCTAAGTTAGGCTTTTCAGCCTAAGCGTATTCTCCCCTCGACTTAAGTCTGTGCATTACGCACCCCGAAGGCAGTTACGCACTTGGGGCGGAGCAAGGCCAAAATTGGGGCATTTCCGGGCGTTTCTCAGGCAAATAACACTTACGCGTACTCTCCCCCTGGCTTACTCGCTTTTTCTGTTAAGCACTTTTGAGGGCTGTATTAAGGTCAACCACCAACATAAGGCAAAATGGAATATTGCGTTTGATAACGTTTATAGGCCGAATTTTAAGATTAATTTTATTTTATTTAACATGGTAAGGTTGAGACATTCCATATTTGATTGTTCATCCTTATTTCTAAACTACATTTCTCATAACCATAATAAATTATCAAATGAAATCATCATATGATATTACGCAACAGCCTGTTCTCCAATCAGTTAAATTACAGACGCATTACAAACAATTGCAAACATACCGGTGGTCATCAAGGTCACAACTGCCTTGTCGGTACTGGCATCTGGGTCATTCCAGAGAGTGGCTGGTGATGTCATGCACATATCACAGGCGTCTGTGTCGAGGTGTCGGACACTAGGGCTGGGACGATTCTGAATCGATTCTTTTTTACGGCGTAGTACCACTACCTGCTGGCATGGGGCGAACATCCGAGCTTTCCCTTTTCCTTTATAAAACCCGGCGCAGGTTAAACAAAAGCGCCAAACATCAAAGGGCATGTGAAATGCTTCCGGAAAAAAAAAAAAAAAAAACTTAATTCTGACATCGGTATTTTTCGGCGACATGGTGCACGGAGCCAAATAAAGGACTACAGAATCGTCTTTTATTAACCAATTAGGCTACTCTAAAAAAAGTAACCTGTTGCAGTTTACTTTGCTTAATTAGCAAATCAATCAAATGGTTGATGCGGTTACACTCAAAGTTGAATGAATGCTGTTTATTAAGACAGAATGTTTGATTGCTGCATTTTGAAATTTAAACAGCCATAGAACAATACAGTATGAACACGATATCCATTGCCACGCATTTCGTGTACTGTGATAATTTATATCTCACATTCACATTTCATCCGCTTTTCAGAATGTTTTCCACCTTGTGTATATTTTTAGACACTTAAAATCTTATAAGAAATCTGTTTTAAATTAATCTTTAATAATGTCCTAAAATGCTGAGAGATGCAATGCAGAGGAAGATTTTTTTTAAATTATTGAAATTAATGGTATTCTTTCACTCTAATGCCGTAGCTCAGTTAGGTTTATCTGCTTTTCAACGTCACATCTTAATCGTTATGGGCTATTGGAATTGCTTGATTGTTATTTAGGGCAAGTACACGGGTGCAGATTTAGGGAAGGGCAGAGCGCCTGCTGTTATCGAAATCTAAACTCAGGCTTCTTCCCGATGGCATTTTAAATCGTGCCGCTTCAGGTGTGTCTGTTTCAAGAAATTACACGCGACCCCATTACGGCAAGTGGTTATCACACTTTAAAAAAAATCCTTGTTCAACATCACCACATCCCAACTCTGCATTTCATCTCTCATTGTAGTATTTTTAGGATATCCATAATGATAAAGTAAAAATAAAGAGATTTGTTTTCAGATCACAAGGTGGAAAACATTCTGTAAAGCGGATGAAACGTGAATATGAGAAAATTTATTTCACAGTCACACGAAATGCCGAGACAATGGCAATCGTGTTCATGTTGTGCTGTTCTATGGCCATTTAAATTTCAAAATGCAGCAATCAAATATGCTGCCTTAATAAACAGCTCTACTCATTAAACTTCGAAAGTAAACGCATCCACCATTTGATTACTAATCAAGCAAGTAAACTGGAACAGCTTACTTTTCTAAGAGTAGCCTAATTGGTTAATAGGATACGATTCTGTAGTCCTTTACTTGGCTCCATGCATCATGTCGCTGAAAAAAACTGATGTCAGTGAAGTTTTTTTCCGGAAGCATTTCACGAGCCCTTTGATGTTTAGCACTTTCGTTCAACCTGCGTTGGGTTTAATGAAGGAAAAGGGAAAGCTCGGATGTTCGCCCCATGGCAGCAGGTACTGGTACTACGCCTTAAAAAAGAATCGATTCAGAATCGTCCCAGCCCTATCTGACACAGTTGGTTGACGCTATGCTGCACCACATCAGCCACTTAAAAAAGTTCCCCAAAACACCAGCTGAAAGACGGAGAGTTAAGGAGGGGTTCTACCGGGTCACCAGGTTCCCCAGTGTTGTGGGAGCCATTGATTGTACTTACGTTGCAATCAGAACCCCTTCCACTAATAAGAATATGTAAAGAGACCGAAGACGTCAGCACAGCATAAATGTTCAGGTTGTGTGCGATCATGATATGCGCATATTAAGCATCTGCGCCAAATTCCCTTGCTCGGCCCATGACGCCTATGTACTGCGTAACTGCTTGAAATGCCAAAAAATACAATAAATATTTGAAACCATATTAAGCTTGTTTCCAGTATCTATCACAGTGATACTTTGAGTATAGGTAAATAAATATGACCATTTTACGTAACCCTCCTTCATCCGTATCCACTCCAAGTTATTCTCCATACTTTCAATGCAGAAAGAGTGGATGCCACCTCCTCCTCAGTGCAGTGTGTTATGTATGAGTATTTTTTTACAGCATTATATTTCATTTGTAAATGAAGATTTGTTACATGCTGTTTTGCTGCCTTGCTGGTCAGCTATATTTATTTTGTTCATTTGGCACCCTCTGATGGCGTGTCTGTAAAATCATTAGGAAAAGACTATTGATTTCTAGAAGCTTCTGGCACTTTCCTGCTTGGAGGGGGCAGGATTTCCCTAGAATCCTGTGGAACTTTCTAGAAGGTTGCTAGTCTATATAAATGCTGTGATTTTGAGCAAGGAGAAGACAGCAGAATAGAGCAGAGCAGAGAGAGAGTTTTGTTTTGGCAACAGATAAATAGTGGCATTGGAGTGTTATTAGAGAATTGAATAGTGGATATATTTTTTTTGTACAACTTTTTTTTGCGAAGAATAAATTTGTTTTAGTTATACTCTCTGGTTTTCTTTGTTGTGATTTTTTCAAGTCATAACAAGTGAAATTCACTGGAAATGATGGTTGCTCACCACTTGTTGTGTGCATATTTCTCCGGTGTGCAGAGAGCCTGGCTATTACAGTGCCCGGCAGATTCTTCCGCATGCCAGTGCCCGGCAGATTCTTCCGCATGCGGGTTAAGAATCCTTTGTTTGTTGAAGCGTTGCCTTGTCCTTTAGTTGCAAACCGGACATCAGAGTAGTTTGAAATTTCAAGCGCGCAATTTCTAAATGAGATCATATAAACTGTCACTGATTGTTATTCTTGTGTGACTAGAATGTTCTCTTTGTCTTCTTCCCTGTCTTCCACAGAACAAACAGGCGAGTGTAGGAGGGGCACATTTTCAATGCTCTGATTACGCTGGTTGAGAAGCAATAAATTCTGTATTATTTAATTATCGTGGCAATTAGTTTGTTTGGATAGCTTTAATGCCATGGTGGCTAGAGTCAGAAATAAAGAGATGTCTGCATTACTTCTTGTAATTGGCACAGACATACGTAGGCTACTATTACAGCCGCATATCCTGGGCCTGATGATAAAACCTCGTATCTTCAAAATGATAAACTTCACAGGAAAATAAATACATATAAAATAAAGAAAATACAAAAGTAAATAAATCGATAAATATAATTAAAAATAAAAAATGTTTAATTCTGCATGTAAGAATAGTGGACATACGAGTTTTTGTTTCTTATCAGTTTGGAGATACGAGGTTTTATAAGCAGGCCCACGATATTCACATTTAAAGTCTGGTTTGCGTTTTCCATGGGCCACAACTGCATTTTCATGGTTAATCAGAAAATCCTTGTTCCATGTTTTCCTGATAGCCATAATCATGAGCCTTGTACAGAGTCTACCTTTCTTTTGGATCAGTCACACCTCTTTCATAAGGCCGCCGACATTCTGAAGTTAAGCGCTGTGGGCGTGATCGAAGCGCGTAGGGGAGAATATGCATAACTCAAAAGCGCTTAACTCGAATCGCGTAAAAAAGGACTTACGCACTAATGGGAGAATAGACCCCACCATTGGCAGCTTGCTTGCCGTAATTAGCTACAATGAACCTGGGACTCTCCATAGAGCCAGCTAGTCAAAATCAGTCTGTGGTCATGGAACGTATGTTAGCTAGCAAGCTAGTCAACAGTAGCTGACACGAAGAGTGGACATCTTGGCTATCCTTGTAATCTTACATTAGCAATCGTTTAATTAATTAAGCGTAACTACTTTCCAACTCTAATATTTGAGGTCATTATTGTTGGAGTACCTATTGTTACTATTGGATTGTTACTACCACCCCTCAGGACACGACTAAACGCCCACCTAACGCCACCTCTCTGACTTCAAATTTACTTGAGATAAATGAATAGGTTTCTGTTATACCCACTTAAATGTCAGTGCAGCAAAAATAAAACGTAAAATATAGTTGTCTCGCAGTAAAAAATCTAATTCATTCTCACATTTTGAAGGTTAATTTTAAACAACAACATGACAATTGGCTGATTATGTGAAGGCCGCATAGGTAAAGATTCTTGGAATGTGGGCTCGACAATAAAATTAATTAAATGTGCTAATACGGCTTCATTTTCCAACCTCACCATCCTGAGGCCATTCATTTTTCAGCCACAAAAAATGCAGAATAGACACTAAGAGTGACTTGATACAAAGGAAATGTACTATTTGAGATATGACACTATGTACAGCATGTCGCATTTGCTTTGAATTCATGCAAGCATAGATGACTTTCTCCTCTGGATGCTGGGAGATTAGTGGCCTGCCTAATGCAAGCAGTGGAAGATTCGGCATGACCCTAATAAGAGGCTTGATGCAGAGGAAATACGCTATGTGAGAAATGAAACTAAGTGTGGTGAATAACATAAAAATTTCCTTTGGATACTCGCAAGCATGCAAGGTCTTCTAGTCTGAGTGCAGGAAATCAGTAGTAAGCTGAAAGCCACCAAATGAACACGGGGCAGATCCAGGAATTGCTGAAAGGGGGAGGGCGCAGCAACAAGGGGTCTGGGGACTGTGCCCCAGAAAATTAAGAAAAAAATGAATGTGCTGAAAACACATTTTCCTGGTATCTTGGGAGAAAAATCTGGCCTGTCTGTTCAATGATTTTCCTCCCAAGGTTCCAAAAATTAAGCTAAAAAAAAAAAACTTTCAAAGCCCTGTTATAACGCAGTTTTACATTAACTGACAGCTTTAACCTTAACCTAAGACTTTCACCTTACTGTCAAAGTCTGTGACCTTAACCCTTTCACTGCTGCTGGTGACTTGGTCAAAATTTCAAAGAGGAGAAAATCTTTTGAAATCACCAAAACCCTACAGTGTTGGTATTCTTTGGAATGTGTTTGATGAGAGCTTTCCATTGAATACCAATCTGCTATGGTTCGAGCGATTTTCAAAGGTTTTGATGTTTCAGAAACGTTGACTAAATCACCACTAGCAGTGAAAGGGTTTGACCATATTTCCCACAAAACATTGATATTATTGGTTTTTTAGTTTATATAACACCAAATAGCCTCCAACAAAATAACTGTAGTGTATATCTAACATGCAAACCCAGTTGCTATAAGCAGGTTCAGTAGAAGATACCCCCCCTCAACAGCTTGTAAAAATTACAATGCTGCGATCGCCTTTTTTCAAAATGGTTCAAAAAGACGAGGCTTTAATGCTTTGAAACCACTCCCAAACACTCCCAAGTGTTGTGAGAGTAGGACGTGTTGTCATGCACATCATCCGGGTCACCATCAAGTTGAATTTCTGCACGTGAGGGAATTTACTAATCTGGAGGCAGCGGTTACGTGGGTAATGTCCAAAGCAAACTGGGAATCTTATTTATATTAAAGATCCTATTTATTCTACAGATGTCCTGATATAAATTGAATACAGTGATGCTGTCTTATATTAAAACATTGCATTGTCATCTAATATTTCCACAAAAATAGTTTTATTATATTTACATGAATGAACGCGAAAAAGAAATGTGACTGTGGGCCATTTTTAATTTTTTCAATTTGAACTATTTAGTTTGACTCATACATAACTTTTTAAAAATAATTTTACATATCTTAGTTCCAGACTCTAAAGGGCATAGAACAGGGTTCCCACACTTTTTTACCAGTGATTTTTAAAAAATTTTCCGTAATATTTTACCAAATTTCCATGACTTAGTTTAAAATAGCTAAGGCCTATAATAGTGAACACAGAGCGCCATAATGAGCTTCTACAGTGTGCTAAGCCCTAAGCAGTGTAGCAAAAATGTAGCAAGGAGAATGGAAGTTGTGTCTATCTACCACCTATCCTAGGACATCACACAATGGCATACGGGCCTATGGCACCATTCTTCTTGTTTTCTCAATTATATTTAACAAACAAACAGCAATAAATAACCAAGTGCTAAATTTAAATGCTCAAGAAGGCAAAAACATTGACGAGGTAACAAACAGATGGCATTTAATATATTCTGAGACATATGTTGAACAATTACAAATTATTATTTAGAGTTCATTATCCTAGCTTGCATGCTTTGTTTGCAGAACCTGGGGGACGTCGTCGAATTAGCGAAGTTTAAATGACGCTGACATGACATGTAACCATTAAAGACTGTAATCGAGGAAAGGTTTCATAGAAGAGCTAACCGAGAAAATGTTTCATAGAATAGCTGTCTTTTGAGATTTTCTTTTCGTATGAGCCATATGCAAAATTGTCAGCGCATTTGTCTGTAGGAGGCCTAGTGCTTATTGCAGTACAGAAAAAAAAATGTTTCTTAAAGCTGCAAACTAATTGTTCTCATTAGCTTGCACACTCTTTTTTGAGAATATTTTCATTTTATAATATCTGCACTTCATACTTTCTCTCATGAAAAAATACTTGAACTGCCTGCAGAAAGTCTCTACGAAGGGGCAATAAAGGATCCAGGTTTCGGCCCACGGCATAACATACTACTTTTCTGGTGAGCACGGTAATATGGAAGCTTTCAGTGTACATGTAAAGAGAAAGTTAAGGTCGACGTCCACATTTTGACACCACAGTAGCCGCTAAATTTGATATTATTATCGAAGTGACTATTCACGCTTATTTAAGTGCGTCCAAGCACAAAAATTGATCGAAATTTGCGTAAGACGGACTTATAAATGGATGCACATTGCTCCATTGCCCACACTTATTTTAAATGTGTCCAAAGCTAAATTTGTTTTCTTGGCCTAACTTATTATAAGCGGTACTTTTTCTAAAAACTCAAATGGTCATCAACTTGCGCACTTACAAGTCGGAGGTTAGTTTGGCGAGGCAGAATCCTACCCTTTGGTTGATTAGCAATCAGACGATTAACTAAGTTAGTTTAGTAAGACTATTCATCAGAATGATGGGCCATTTTAAGTTTTTCGCGGCGTTATTACTCAGTAGGCTACATCGAATTTGAAATGCTCACGAAACTGCAGATTTGCAAGTACTTACTCACAGGAAGCCAGAGATGTGCAGTGAGGTGAGGCAGTGACCCAAACTTTTATCACAGGATTTTGTGAACCTGTTCCCACGTACTATTCCTGATTGACAATCAAAACAACCAAGCCTTATGGAAGCCTGATACTGATAGAGGAGATAATGACAAAAAGATTCATTCACGTATACGCTTCAATTCGAGACTGCAAGGATGGAAATCTGAATAATCAATTAGGAAAATTTCTCGGCTCTCGGTAATTCTGTATATTGTTTAAACATTTTGTTAATCGGATTAAGAAAGAAGACTGAAAATAAATGCCCGCTGTTTGTTTGGGTGTAAAAGCGCATATTTAAAGGAGAATACATTGTATATTGATTAAGCACTGAAATCTGCATAAGTGGAACTGTTTTAATATTTGTTGATGACATTGCTTCGGCTTCTTGGAAGCGAGTGCGCGCAAATCTGCTGTTGAGCATTTCAGGTTTGATATACTGAGTAATAACGCCGCAGAAACTTAAACTGGCCCATCATTCTGCCGAATAGTCTTACTAAACTAGTTAATTGTCTGATTGCTAATCAAGCAAAGGGGAGGTTTCTGCCTCACCAAACTAACCTGCGCCGCACGGCGCTGGTGTCACCAAGAAAAAAAAATTAGCATTGGCCACACATAAGAAGGAAATGCGAATAACGTTGGCCTATTATTCAGTTGTGTGGGCAGAGTCCTATCAAATTACGCTATCTATCAATGACGTATGTTGTATTGCTACATTATATGAAAAGGAAATTTGAAAAAAAACGCAAATTGGTGGAGTTAATGATAATCAAAGTTAATCACTTTGTGGTCTATTCTCCCATTAGCGCGTATGTCCTTTTTTTACGCAATTCGAGTTAAGCGCTTTTGAGTTACGCATATTCTCCCCTACGCGCTTCGATCACGCCCACAGCGCTTAACTTCAGAATGTAGGCGGCCTTATGAAAGAGGTGTGACTAATGCAAAAGAGAGGCAGACTCTGTACAAAGCTCATTGATTATGGCCATCAGAAAAACATGAAACAAGGATTTTCTGATTAACCATGAAAACGCATTTGTGGTCCATGGAAAATGCAAACCAGACTTTAAGGGCTCTAATTTCGTAGACCAGGCGCAGGCGCGGCGAATGGAGGGTGCGCCGAGCCAACGGGGTGTGTCCAGGCGTATGTGGCAATTTCGTGCCCGGCGTAGCCTGGCGCAAGTACTCCTCTGTCCCGCCTCTGCCCCACCTTCCAGCGCAAGTTGGCAAAGAAGGCGTGTTTGGGTATAACACAGCCGAGTCAAATATTGCTCACTGGCAAGAGAAACGATGGATAGCGTGTTCCTATTATTACAAACTGTTGCTGCTTTAAATTTTGGGATTAATATGCATGGACAATAATGCAAGATACGTGACACATTTATTTTCAATATGTGATCTTAACTCAGTGCGAGATCATAGCAATCAGGCTGTATTCCTTTCCCCCACTAAAGACGATAAAACCTTAGTGACAATAATAGTAGCACACTGGACGCGAAACGAATTTTATGCTCGACTGATTGCGTCTTGTGTCCTAAAGTCTGACAGGGTTTTAATAAATCACCGTGTCCGACAGTCTATTATTATTTTTAATTTCTTCAAATCTACTGACTCTTTTAGATAATAAAGGTGAATGTTTTGATAAGAGGGCTCAGTTCTTCAAGATGAGTACCGAGAATTTCAATCAATGTTTCTGTGTAAGCTCTGCTCAATAAAGTGAGTCAACATTGGCGCGAGACAATGTACAATGCTTCCGTGTCTGACAGCCAAAAAAAGAGGACGATTAGAACAGATTGATAACGAAATATAGAATAAAAAGAAACATTTTAACAATAGAACATCCAATGAACACTGCGATTTGTTTATTAGCGGGTCATCTTTGTTGGATATCCCGTTTGTTGCTGATATATTTTTATTAGTTATTTCGTTACAAATCTGTTCTCATATCAATACTTTTATTTTTTGCTGGCTGGTGGACATGGAGTATTTTTGCACTTCGTGTCAGACAGTCTTGATCGTGCATGCGATAATTTCTTCACACTGTCAATGGTCATGAAATTGATTTGCTCAAGCACTATTTTATCTCTGCTGTGGAAATAAAGCATGAATCTGTACGGTCCATCTGACTAATTTTCAAAAGAAAGACCGAATAAAGACTGCTGTCTATCTTCAATGGAAGAAAACAGACGAAGAGGCTAAAAAGACCAAGAAAAGTCGATAGCTTTCAATTTGCATTTTGTGAAGGTCGAACACAAACATAGCCAAGTTTGCGCGTCTAATAATTCCTGGAATACTCGGAAAAATTAGAACTTGTATGACTTTCGGACACGGAGCTATATTAAAACCCTGTCCGACTATCGCGTCTTTGCATTGACTTAGTCTGTAATCAGTCGTGCGAAAAATTCGTTTCGCGTCCAGTGTGCAAGCGGCTTTACTGAGCATAGAACGCAAGCATTGTATATTATACAGTTTGTGGTTGGCTGAGAAAGATGTGAAGTCGTTAATTTGCATCACAGATTCAGCTGCCTTGATTAAGCCAGGTCAAGTTTCCATTATGCGTGGCAACGGCCTTTAATCTGACATCAGGACAATCGATATAGATACTATAATTTATGTCCTTATTCAGATAGTTACATTAAATAGTGCTTCATGTAATTATTTCTTGCATTGAAATGTACCTGACATTCTGTAAACCTGCCTGTGATATTTCGGTGACGTGTGCGCACTCTGCGCCGGTCAGCCAAATTACCACTGCACGGAAATTAAACCAGGTTGGAGCTGGCGAGTTTTCTGCGCAACTCCAGCGGAGACTTTTTCTACGAAATTGTCACTGCGTCTTGATGAATATGTGACACCTCCCTCTACTACGCCGCCACACCCATCTCAGCGCACCTTCGTCTACCGAAGGCTGCGCACCTCACGAAATTACCACTACGCGGGCTGCGCCTCGCTACGCCACCTGCGCTGCGCCAGGAACTTAGAGCCCTAAATTTGAATTTCGTGGGCCTGCTGATAAAACCTCGTATCTCAAAACTGATAAGAAACAAAAACTCGTGTGTCCACTATTCTTACATGCAAAATTAAACTTTTTTTATTTTAAATTATATTTATCAATTTATATTATATCATTTTATTATTATTTTTTAAATTTATATATTTTTTTTTTCCTGTGAAGTTATTATAATGATTATTATCATTTTGAAGATACGAGGTTTTATCAGCATGCCGACGATATGCTGCTGTAATAGTAGGCCTATGTATGTCTGTGCCAGTTACAAGAGGTAATGCAGCATCTCTTTTTTTATTTCGTATTCTAGCCACCATGGCATTAAAGCTATGCAAACAAACAAATTACCGCGATAATAAAATAATAAATAAAGAATTTATCGCCTCTCAACCAGCGTAATCAGAGCATTGAAAATGTGCCCCTCCTACACCAGCCTGTTTGTTCCGTGGAAGACGTGGAAGAAGACAAAGGGAACATTCTAGTCACACAAAAATAACAATCAATGACAGTTTATATGATCTCATTTAGAAATTGCGCGCTTGAAATTTCAGAAAATACTCCAATGTCAGGTTTGTAACTAAAAGACAAGGCAACGCTTTAACAAACAAAGGATTCTTACCCTGCACGCGGAACAATCTGTGGGGCGCTGTAAAAGCCAGGCTCTCTGCACACCGGAGAAGTGTGCACGCAACAGGTGATGGGCAACCATCATCCCCGGTGCATTTCACTGAACTGGAGGAAGAGGTGGCATCCACTCTTGCAGTGGAAGTGCATGGAGAATAACTTGGAGTGGATACGGATGAGGGAGGGTTATGGTCATTTTTATTGGCCTATACTCAAAGTATCACTGTCATAGATAATTGAAACAAGCTTAAGATGGTTTCAAATATTTATTGTATTTTTTGGCATTTCAAGCAGTTGTGCAGTACATAGGCGTCATGGGCCAAGCCAGGGAATTTAGTCCAGATGCTTAATATGCACGTATCATGATCGCACACAACCTGAACATTAATCCTGTGCCGACGTCTACGGTCTCTGTACATATTCTTATTAGTGTACAGTGGTAGTGGTAGGGGTTCTGATCGCAATGTGAGTACAATCAATGGCTCCCACAACACTGGGGAACCTGGCGACCTGGTAGAACCCCCCTTTTACTCTCCGTCTTTCAGCTGGTGTTTCGGGGAACTTTAAGTGGCTGATGTGGTGCAGCATAGCGTCAACCAATTGTGTCAGACACCTTGACACAGACGCCGGTGATATGTGCATGACATCACCAGCCACTCTCTGGAACGACCCAGATGCCAGGACCAATAGCACAGTTGTGACCTTGATGACCACCGGTATGTTTGTAATTGTTTGTAATGCGTTTGTAATTGAACTAATTGGAGAACAGGCTGTTGCGTAATATCATATGATGATTTCGTTTGATTATTTATTATGGTTATGAGAAATGTAGTTTAGAAATAAGAATGAACAATCGAATATTGAATGTCTCAACCTTTACCATGTTAAATAAAATAAAATTAATCTTAAAATTCGATTAAAATTAACCGACATCAAACGCAATATTCCATTTTGCCTTAAGTTGGCGGTTGACCTTAATACAGCCCTCAAAAACGCTTAACAGAAAAGGCGCGTAAGCTAGGGGGAGAATACGCGTAAGTGTTTTTTGCCTGAGAAACGCCCGGAAACGTCCCAATTTTGGCCTTGCTCCGCCCCAAATGTGTAACTGCCTTCAGGGCACGTAATGCACAGACTTAAGTCGAGGGGAGAATATGCTTAGGCTGAAAAGCACGTAGCTACGCGCTTTTTTCGACTTACGCGCATGAGAGAATAGACCCCTTAGTGGCATGAACCTGACTGATTGTAAAATGTCCTAGTATGCTTTACTCCATTTCTGTGAAAAGTGGACATAGAACCAGCTGATTCTCAAGGGACGAGTTATTGCAAGCGTTTGATTGCAGTTGTTGTCGCCGAGGATGGCACAACCAGTTATTAGGATTTAGGGGGCAATTACTTTTTCACACAGGGCCAGGTAGGTTTGGATAGCTTTTTCCCTTAATAACTGAACTCATCATTTAAAAACTGCATTTTGTATTTACTCCGGTTGTCTTTGTCTAATATAAAAATTTGCTTGATGATCTGAAACATTTAAGCGTACAAATATGGCAAAAAAAGAGGAAATCAGGAGGGGGGCAAATACTTTTTCACGGCACTGCACATGATATAGAGTATCTTACACGAGTAAGTGTGTCATATGAGAGGTTATGAAACGAGTTGAGAGAAAGCAAGCTTTATGTTTCTACTGATACATCACTCTGATATGCTGTAATGAGTCACAGACATTCATGGATGAACTTGCTATGGTTTGTAAATTCACAGTCAACACTGACTAGCCAGCTAGCTAACAAACAAATGTTACAAAATGATTATGGAAAGGTACTCATGCACGCTGGCTAGCTTCCTCATTTCACAAAAATTTTTGTGGAAAGACAGCAATTGTACTGTGTGTGCTGTATGTGGGTATGTAGCATCTATGCAGAGCAGCCAGAGTAATGTCACAGCTAAGAGCCAAAAAGGAGACTGCACTAATAAAATGGCGCGCCCCATTCAAGGGAGAATAGCCCATTTGCTCGCACCCTTTGTTCGATATTTTAATTCCATTTTCATGTTGAATCACCCGGAAAAGGTTAGAAGTTGAATGTAATGTTATCTGGGAATGATTTAAGCAGCAAATTGTATTAGATGATAATGTCGCTTTAACCACATCAACACATTCTTGCTTGATCTGATATTTAGTGTTTCACACAAAATGCAAATATAAGGTCATTTACAGGTGAAAAACCATTTCCTTCCACCAGTGGGTTTGTGGCGTAGCTGGAGACAATATGTTGGGTGAAGCATAGCTCTGACTTATGTATCTGGCTGCTGTAGACAGATCCACTTACACTTGATCACTTTACGCCCACAATGCATCTCAGAACTCCACCCATGTTTTGTGAAATCCAATTCTGATTGTGCCTAAATGCGTCTTTAAACTTGACCTTTTTAGCTGTCCTACTAATTCAAGACGCTTGATGTGGCTACATGTGAATGGAGTTAATGAGCATCAGAGAAAGGCTTAATATTCATACAAAAAATATGTACAGCATGACACAGTACATGGACATGAAACCTGAGGTACTAGAGTCTAAAACTGTGTATTTTAATCAAATTTTCAGAAAACCAATACAACATGAAATCATACCAGTAAGTTCATACGGAGCCACCATGAATACGACCAGGATCCTCACAAGATTTACAGCACTGCAGACATAAGCCTCTCCAACAGAACCTGCAAAATGAAACGAGATCAGAAAAAAAGCAGACGTAAATGTATTTTGTCCCATCTTCTCCCTGGTGTAGAATGGACTAAAATTGTGTTCGTAACTATTTTCATCAAAACTGTCATAAAAGTATCCATCCAAGAGAACAAGCAAATTTTGATATCCCTGTGATGAAATACAGTCAAGGCTATGAAAGGACACATGACTGGTCACAACAAAAGATGTTCTGAGAGCTGTGTTGGCTGCTAGCGGTTGGTCTTGTTCTAGCATAGAAAGGCTCTGTAAAGTTATCTTATTAATGGACTAATCTAGAAATGAGTCAAAGCTTCTTCAAATTAGTGGAAGAATTTAAATAACTTCCTAAAGCCCCATGTCCCCCTGGTGGTAACACCGGCATTACGGGATGTGCCATGAGCCTCTGACCCTTAACCACATTATTGCTCTCAAGATCGCTTGATTAATAATCACAGAATTTATCAACAGAATTATCAAGACCAATATAGCCTTTAATTATGAAGACAGTATTAAGTAATGACAGTTCACTGAAGGGCTATATCGACATCGCACTTAATAGTGATATTGTATGGATGGAGGGGAAAATTAACCCAGTGCTTTCCGCGAATTCCACCTCCCATTCAAGGATTTTTTTTCCAGCAGTGCAACCCAATTTATTAAAAGATTGCACTTATTCAAAATGTTTTTGACAGTCAAAAGAGTAAGCTGCATTTGTGGGGAAGCGTAGCTGCACACTGGTTGCCATGACAAGCGATAATAATTACATTGAACAAAAATATAAACGCCTGTGGTGGAAATTCTTATTTCATAGTGTGTACCTCCTGAACTGTAGGTGTCGCTGTTTATATAAGGATTTGCTTACTGTAACCTTTCTCTTTGTTCACTGTAACTCCTCCCCTCCCCTTCTGAATAAGATCTGTAGTCACTCCCGTTTCTCGGGGTCTCCACCTAGGACTTTTGTCTTTATAGTGTGGCTTCCCGTGCACGTATAAACTAATATCAACTGCCTTTGACTGAGTGTGTTATTACTTATTGCTTACAATACTTAAAATACACAACGCAGAAGGGGAAATCCCCAACAATCAGTTTTTGGTGCCGTGACCCGGATCGGAATTGCATCAGGATCTGGACTTCTGCTTGTTTCCAGAGGAACGGTTCGTGCGCACTGTAAAAAAATAAAGGAGTTTTCTCTCCATCCCTTGCTCTGGAAGGAGAGTTCTGCCTTTGGGTGAGAAAGAGTTACCGCGAAATATTTGAATCTGTTTTAACATGCTCAGTCTTATAGCGGGTGATCTTGGTTGCTTTTCTGTATGTTTATAATTGGGTACCGCTTATTTTTCAGGGATATTGCATACGCTAATATTAATTTTGAACCTTGTAATATTAATTGGAGTAAACTTACAGTTTTAAGACTTGAACTGTTCGTTTTTAAATTTGTCAGGTTGTTCGCGTTTCTAGGCTGTAATATCCTAGGTACCTCTTTATAAAACTCCCAGGATGTTTTGATATTGACAATGGGAACAGTACATACTCGACGCTGTACAAACTGTACAAAGGGGTACAAATACGACTATTGTAGTGCTGATTTGTGAATCAAATCTAGATGGTTCATTGCTGAATGAAGACCGATAGCACTTGCGGAATAGATTCAAAGCCGAAGAAATCTATTCGTCGCCTTAATTCTTAGTCGGCTTAAGCAAGAGACGTTTTACGATCGTGCTGAGCTTAAGTTAAAGCGTGATTCTTTGAGAATTGACTCTAACAAGAGACTAATCTAACATTCGTTGTGAGTTAGAGTTAATAAGTTGTGTACAAATCTTTTGAGAGGCATAAAAGTAGTCGAGAATACCAAGGATCCTAGCTAGGCTTGGTTTACGAAAGTCTCCGAGGAGACAAAAATCCCGAGGAGGGTCAGGAATAAGGGGTTCCTGTAGACCGCGGCAATCGTTGACTCATTGCCTATATCACTCATTCTGGGACAGCTCTGTCTGTTTTATGTTGTCTGTTTAATGTTATAGAAAGCATGATGCCTTGGCTTGTGTGTTTTGTTTTCGTTTGTAATAACATGTCGTTTATGTGCTAATACTTTTTAATGCGCAGCGAAAAAGACGGTCCGTAATTCAGCACGTGAGTAATCCCTAATACAGTCCTGAGTCCGTGTGTCCTCGCTACAATAAGGTAAGCGCATTTTCTTTGATCGGCTATTGTTAAAATTAAGTTTAAATTGTTTTGCTTCTCTAAACTGCATAAACTATTTAATTGCTTTTTCCATAAGTTTTCTCAGCTTAAGTGTGCTGGTGCTGAACAAAAGTGTTCAATTTGCATTTAACTTTAATATAGCCTACGAGTTTTGACAATATTGTAAATCATGGGTTCAACAAACAGCACAGTGAAGCCAGAAAGACCACGTGCAGGGACTCCATATCAAGTAATGGAGGGAAAATATGGTAATAATGCAGTGAAATACATGACCAAATGGTCTATCTGGACCAATAGTAATTGGCCTTTTGATGGTTCATTTAATAATGATAGATTAAAATCAGTTTGTAATGTAATTGAGACAAAAGGTTTTAAATATAAAGAAGCTGAAGCACATAGAAATGCCTTACAATTATGGAAAGCGGAAATCCAAATTGGAGCACAAAAGAAAAAGAGGGAAGAAGCTGAAAAAGCAATGAAACAAACACTAACTAGTTTTGTGCAAAAAGAACAAAATGGGCAATACTGAAGAAACCAAAAGGTGCGAAAACAAAAAAGGTCTGTATCCCTCTCTTCCTCTTGCTAACCCTGTTGATCTTTCATCTCATTCCTCTGATGATGAGGGCATTGCTGTGTGTCTGGGGCTAGCACGCAGGCGCAAGCGTGTGAAGGTGAACAAATGGCCGCTGCTGCAGCAGTACTGCCATCGCAGGGGGGGAGGAGAACACAGACAGGAAGAACTGGGGAAAGAGTGCAGGTTGGTCATAAAAAGGGGGGTGCAAAGGGTTATGATACTAAGAGGGAAGATCCAGTTGAATATATTGCAGAAAGGGTAAAATTAAGTCATGCAACCACATTTCCGTTGCGGGTTGTTGCTGTGGGACCAGATCCCAATGATCGTGTTTTAGTTTATAGGCCTTGGACCCCTACTGAATTATGTGCCATTATTAACCAATTCCCTAAACCCGAGAAAAATCCTACAGGATTTATTAATCACTTAACCACTGTTTGTAATTGCTATGACCCCACTCCCAGAGACATCCAACAGTTAATGCTGGCCTGTTTTGGGGAACGCTTTGAGGAGGCAAGAAGACACAGAAACTGTGGAGGCCTTTTGTCGCAGATTTAAAATCTTATGAGAGACAAACAGTGGTATGGGTGAGGACGAAGGTCAGGCATTTCAAGTGGCTTGCTTTGTGAATGGGCTACTGCCTCACATATCAAAACACTTGAAATTAGTGATGCTGAACTGGGAAAGGTCTCCGTTTGCAGATGTTAAAATGGCTGCCTTGAATGTAGAAAGGCAGTACAGAGATAAGAAACGAGCGGTCGTAAAAGAGCTATGTGTGTTTTATTCACAGCAACCTCCAGACGCTTATCTGCAAAACAATAGAGGCAGAGGTAGAGGAAGAGGAAATGGCGCATTGTTTTGAGGGGGTTATAGAAACTAAAATCAGCAGGGGGGGCCTGGAGTACAAACTAAGATCAATAACTGTTGTTTTGAGTGTGGGGGTTCTGGGCATGTAGCTGCTGTTTGCCCAAATAGGATTCAGTGTTACACCTGTGGGGGGTGGGGTCATTTCTCTAAATGGTGTTCCAATGATTCTGCTATCCCTACTGCGCCCCCTGTGGCTAACTTCACAGTTAGCAACCCTTTTCCTGAAGGGAAAGAATAGGACAACCAACAGAAAGCAATAGAGAGGTGTAATCAATGTCCTTTGCATACACTTACTAAAGTCTCTAAGGAAGAACCAACACTTAACTTGAGTATTAATGGTAAAAGTTTTCCATTTTTAGTTGATACAGGAGCAACAATTTCATCTTTAAGAACTGAAGAGATTGATTTACCCCATTCGGGTAAAGAGGTTTTAACAGTTGGAATTGCTGGAGTACCTCAACAGACTCCAGTATCTGCTCCTGTTACAGTAACTTCAACTTTCCACCCATTTACAGCAACTCATTCCTTTTTGTTAACCTCAAATGCTCCTGTTAATTTGTTGGGTAGGGATTTACTATGCAAGATGAATTGTAAAATACATTGAACACCTGTGGGGGTATTTTTGGAAGTGTCATATGAACATCATTATGAACTCAATTTAATGATGCAACAGATACTAATTTCGCATGAATATTCTTGGAGAATAACAGATTCTGTTAAGCCTTTTGTTTCCACAGCCCTGGAGGTCATTGGGCAAGCCACCCCAGAGCTGCAACAAATGTGTCTCCGCATGAGACCTTTGGGTAATCTGCATGTCACCGCTGCCTCTTGGAATAATGAAATCCCAGAGGAATATCAGCAGATGGCCGAGCATCATATGGGTAAGTCCATAACATTCCCAGCATTTTCAGACATTTTTATCTCAGATGTAGGTATTGCAGCTACAGTATTATTAACCAAATCCCATAAATCATGGTGCAAGGACCCAAATTCCATACCATACATTGCTTTAGAGGTCTCTTCTGATAATACACCTAAGGATTTAAATTCTATGGTGCAAGTATTGTCAGCAGAGAAGCGTGAAAACCCTTTGAAGTTGGCTAATGGATGGACTTTAACCAAAGTTAAATCTGGATTTTGTGTCTCTCTCCCACCATTTACCATTGAAGGATCATTTCAACATGATTCTCCAGCCCTTTCCCCAGAGTATCTTCCTAGTGGGCCATTAGCCTCTGTTCCCGCTAATTTGTGGGCAACGCATTCAACAGATGTTGGCTTTGTTAATTCAGCGATCCCCCATAAAATCACTTTAAAGGAAGATTGTAAATTCCCTAATCTCAGACAATATCCTTTAAAGCCTGAAGCTATTGCTGGGATCACTACAGTCATTGAGTCTCTGCTGCAGCAGGGAGTGTTGGTCCCCTGCTGTTCCCCATGTAACACCCCTATTCTACCCATACCCAAGCCAGGGAGACCTGGTGTATGGAGATTTGTACAAGATATAAGGGATGTTAACAAATGTGTTGTACCCATGCATCCTGTCGTTGCTGATCCTTCCACCGTACTATCTTCCATACCTGCGAATACTACACATTATACAGTCGTAGATTTATGTTCTGCCTTTTTCTCTATTCCAATCGATAAAGATTCACAATTTCTGTTTGCATTTACCTTTAATGGCACTCCGTATACTTGGACTCGAGCTCCACAGGGATATACTGAGTCCCCTACATTGTATAGCCGGGCTTTACATCATGATCTAAGAATGTACAATTACCTGAAGGTAGTGTTCTAATCCAATATATGGATGACTTACTTGTTGCTTCACCAAGCAAAGAAGCTTGTGAAAAAGATACTGTAATACTTTTGCAAGAACTAGAGAAAAAAGGTCACAAAGCTTCCTTAGCTAAATTGCAATTTTGTCAACCGCAGGTTAAATATCTTGGTCATATCCTTAAAGGTACACATGAGCTTCTCTCGATGGATATGATAAAAGCCCTGACGTCCACTTCACCACCTGTTAACAAAACGGAAATGATGTCTTTTCTAGGAGCAGCTAACTATTGTAAACAATGGATTAATGATTATGCTACGTTTGATCGCCCTCTCAGAGATGCAACTAGCACAGATGCTCCACATTTGATAAAATGGACTCCAGCGCTAACTGAAGCTTTTAACAATATGAAAACTGCCCTACTGTCTGCCCCTGCACTAGGATTGCCTGACTATAAACTACCTTTCTCTCTTTTTGTCTCAGAAAAAGAAGGTTTTGCCACTGCTGTTCTAACGCAAGAACATGGAGGGTCACAGAGACCTGTTGCTTATTATTCAGCCCAACTTGATAGTGTAGCCCGAGGCCTACCCTCCTGTTTGCGTGCAGAAGCAGCTGCAGCTCTCTGTGTCTCTAAATGTTCAACAATCACTTTTGATTCTCCAGTCACATTGCATGTTCCTCATTCAGTATCTATTCTGTTACAGAAAGTTACCACTCAACACTCATCTTCCTCCAGGAACTCCACCTATGCAGCAACCTTATTGGCAAATCCTAACCTCACCATCAAGCGTTCACCTCCTATTTACCCTGCAACGTTTATTCCATTGTATTCAGATGATGATTTGACTCATGACTGCGTAAACACTGTTTTGGCTGTTGCTGCTCCAAGACCAGATTTAGAACAAACTTCAATCCCAAATAGTGAATGCATTTATTATGTAGATGGCAGTTCTTCTAGACATCCTAATGGTAGGGATTTAAATGCTGGGTATGCTGTGGTTACTGATCATAATGTTATTGAATGTGCCAAATTACCAAATGATTGCTCTGCTCAAAAAGCAGAATTATTTGCGCTCACCCCTGCATGTATTTTATCCAAAGGTAAGACTGCTACAATTTACATTGATTCTAAATATGCTTTTAATGTTGTTCATGACTTTGGTCCACCTTGGAAACAAAGGGGTTTTATTACCAGTTCAGGTACCATCATTAAAAATGCATTGTATGTTAACAACCTCTTAGAAGCATGTTTACTTCCAGCTAAATTGGCTGTTATACATTGTGTAGCACATTCCTCTTCCACCTCTCTAATTGCTAAAGGTAATGCTAGGGCTGATGCATGTGCCAGACATGCCGCGGCCGCACCTTCCCTGTTGGTTAACCAAAATCCTCAAAAAGTTTTGAAGGACCCTGTCCCCTCTCTTAATGATGTCGCTGTTTTACAGAATCGCGCTGAGGCTGAGTGGGCGACATGGGTATCTGTGGGGTGTCATAAAGGTTTGGATGACATCTGGCGACAGCCTGATGGTCGTATTGTAGCTCCCCGTGCAATACTACCTATTCTGGCTCAAGTGTCACATGGTGAAAGCAATGTGAGCAAGGGGGGGATGATTGCTGCCATAAACAATTTATGGTATGCTCCTGGGGCAACACAGCAAGCAGCGCTGTGGTGCAAAAGATGTCTTATCTGCCAGCAGCACAATGTTGGGAAACCAGAGCAGACCAAGAGAGGAGCGCACCCTCCCCCTTGGGGACCTTTTGTAAATATGCAAATAGATTTTATTCAGTTAGAGTACTGTTTAGGTTTTGAGTATGTTTTAGTTATTGTAGATATGTTTTAGAAGTGGGTTGAAGCTTTCCCTTGCCGGATTTTTGAGGCACAGTCGGTTGTGAAAATTCTGGTGTGGGAAATCGTACCCAGGTATGGTATTCCTCACTCCATCAACAGTGACAGAGGAACGCATTTTACTGCCCAGGTAATGAGAGATTTTAGCAAAGCTCTCTCTATAAAACTCAACTTTCACACTCCATGGCATGCTGCCTCTGCAGGAGGCGTGGAAAGGCAGAATGGCATATTGAAGAACAAGCTGGCCAAACTCTGTAGGGAAACGGGGTTAAAGTGGCCAGATGCCTTACCACTAGCCTTAATGCCTATGAGGTCAACACCCAATAGAGTAACTGGTTTATCTCCGCATAAAGTGTTAATGGGGCGGCCCATGTCGACTCCATTAATGCCTCTTCCACCTCTCTCTGAAGTTGAATTGCTGTTAGCCAATGAGAGAGCCCTGCAGTACTACAAGGCTTTATGTGCTCAGTTAAAACATCTACATCCCCAGGTGAGGCTTGCGCAACCGCAGCCTCCAGACAGTCCATGTCATACTTTTGTACCTGGGGATTATGTGTACATTAAAGTCTTTAAAAGAAAAAATAAGTTGTCTCCCAGGTGGTCAGGTCCATTCCAGGTGCTCCTGACTACGGATACTGCAGTGAGGTGCCAGGGAAGAACCACTTGGGTCCATGCGTCATACTGCAAGCGAGCAAGAGACCCTGCTGCTGCTGAATGAGAAGCTGACAGAAGGCAGACGCTATCAGTCACCTCCAGATAATCAGGTGTAACGTTCCCAGTTGCCCAAATGCCAGTTGTTGTAGTAGATCAGAATACTGCACTCATACCATCGTTTCTGTTCTCTCAATCAGGTTGGAGACTGAGACCATGACCGGTGACGGACGAGTGTTGGTGATTATCCTGCTGGTTCGAGCCATAGCCTGGATTCAAGCAACACCATCTGGGTACCCTGACGACCTCGCTTCCCAGACCGGGAACCAACAGCAGCAGGCAGCCGCCGAAGACAATGACAGCAAGCCTCAACCACCAACAGTGTTAGAGGCATCAACTACTCCTCAAATCAAAAGATTGAAAAGATACATCGAGAGCCATTGTCCCAACCTTTACCTCAATTTAAGTCATACTATTGCCGCCAAGGCAAACAAAACCAACTGTTATGTTTGCAGACTGATTCCACACTCCACCACAGATGGTCTTCCCATGATGGCTCTACCTCTCACTCCCTGTCATTTATTAGCAGTATCACACACCTTACTAATCCCAATAATCAGCACATTGAGCAATATTGATTATACCTCTTTCTGTAAGAACTATTCATTACCCAGACGAGAACAACATGACATCATGCCGCTCTCTGTAGCCATCTCACCTATAGCCTTTCCATGGTGCATTTTAGGTAATGGTACCGGTTCTTTTGTTGGAGAAGCAACCAATTGTAGCATTATTTGGAATCAAGACATTGCCGATCAAACCTGTTACTGTTCATGTAATTCATATTCCATGTGCTGGTATCACCCAGTAACCTGTAATTGTCCCCCCTGATTGTGGACGTGTAACTATGTCACTAGGACAAAATGAAAATTCTCTGACCATCGAAGTAGCGTATTGTGGAACCAAAGTGTTGAAATCTTCAGGATCCATATGGGGACGTGCCTTAAAAGCCCCAGCAGGGGCCTATTAGGTTTAGGGAAATAAGGCCTATCCGTCACTCCCTTTTAACTGGCGTGGAATTTGTTCTTTAGGATACATAGTCCCAGTGAAGAGTTGGCTAATACCACCTCTGTCGGTTTTACTGTAATCAATGCTGAATTGGCTTCTGTTAGAATGATGACTCAACAGAATAGGGCAGCATTGGATTACCTGCTAGCTAGCCAAGGGGGGACCTGTGCAGTAATAGGCGCAGAATGCTGCACTTATATTCCAGATTACAGTAATGTTACTATCCCCCGTATTATTGACCATCTTAATAACATTTCTAAAAAACTACATACACCAAAAGTATACACCTTTTATGACTGGTTAACAGATAAGCTGGGTCATACCGGCACTGAAATAATGCATTATGTCCTGTATCTTTTCATAGTAATCATCATATTCACTCTGTTAATTAATTGTCTCTTTGTGCACGAAGCCACCTGTTACAATTATGGTGCAAAGTTATAGCCACTCTTCAGCAGAAGAATCTATAGAACCACAAAACCCATTAGCTCCTTACATGGGTTCAACTAACTTCCTTAACTTCCCATAATCCATACCTACGCTGCTGCTTTTTTCCTTCCCTAGTCAAGAACCGGGAAGGTTTTTGTATCAGTGTAGGCCCTCTTAATTATTACACCTATATAGAGCGGTTTCGCTCTTCTTAGCTTAGTTTTAAATAATATTTCATAGATAGGAATTTTTTACAGGTGTTATCGTTGAGAGGGATCCCCACGGATTAACAGTCACCATACATGTTTTCTCCAAGACTAAGTCTGATATATTCAATCGAGAGGCCACCGTCAAGTTCAAAGTGTCTACGTCACTGTCAGCAGTCTTGTGATTTCGCTGTTGTTAATAAAAACTTCAATGTTAGGTTCTTCTATTAAATGTATCACATCTAGTGGTCGGTCCATTAGGACCGAAAGGGGGGAATATTGTGGTGGAAATTCTTATTTCATAGTGTGTACCTCCTGAACTGTAGGCGTCACTGTTTATATAAAGATTTGCTTACTGTAACCTTCCGGCCCTTTCTCTTTGTTCACTGTTACTCCTCCCCTCCTCTTCTGAATAAGATCTGTAGTCACTTCCGTTTCTCGGGGTCTCCACCTAGGACTTTTGTCTGTATAGTGTGGCTTCCCGTGCACGTATAAACTAACATCAACTGCCTTTGACTGTGTGTGTTATTACTTATTGCTTACAATACTTAAAATACACAACGCAGAAGGGGAAATCCCCACACGCCCCATGTCAAATACTGATGCCACATCAATATTAAAAATATTAACAACTAAGTGAGCATATGCTGACTTTTACTTGTACAATAGGGATATTTCTCTTGATTTGTGTACCATTTTTTAATCCCTCTCTCTGTCAGTGAACATTTACTCAGTGATGCAGTGATTTCACTCAGTACATGGGTGTGGCATTTCCAGACGGTGATCAGACAGAATGAGCATTACCTTATACTGACACTCCTTATACTGGGGACAATAAAAGGCCACCCCATAATGTCAAATTTTGTCAAAATTCATCATGCCTCAGATAACTCAGGTCATGCGGGAACATGCCATTGGCATGCTGGATGCAGGGATGTCCACCAGATCAGTTGCTGTGCAGCTGAATGTTAACTATCAGATGATAGGCTGTTAAAGAGTTCGTTTCCGACAGACGGGCAGTACTGCAAATCAACGTCATCCACGTCGGCCACGTGTCACAACACCAGCATAAGATCGCTACATCTGGCTCGTCCACCTGCGGGATCGGCTCAGATCAGCGACACACACAGCGGATGAGACCGTTGGTCTGGACAACAGACGCATCACACCACAGACAGTCCATAACCGTCTGCGAGAAGCTAACTTGCACGCTCGGCGTCCTTACCATGGTCTGGATCTCACCGCTGTCCGACGTCGGAACGGACTCGCATGGGCAAACGCACACGTTCGATGGCCCTTGGCACGCGAGAGAAGAGTGCTATTCACAGACGAATCCCGGTTCCAGTTTTTTGTTAATAAAAACTCAAAAATTTGATGTGGGACGTTTATATTTTAATTTTGTAAATTGCCAGCACTTCTTACTTCGAAGCATTGGGATGTCAATAATTTAATAAATTGGTTTTTTGGGCAGTGTGAAAGGTTGTCAGACAGTATTCATATAAAATCATTTTAAAATGTCATGCGTCATTCATGAGGTCTACAAAGCCCAGCTTCTGGGAAAGTTGTAGGAAGGCTATAATATGAGATTGAATGAACAGCAATTATCTAAGTAATTAATTAGAAACAAAAACCAAATCTTTTCTGAATACCATCTTCAGCAGCATTCACTTCATCACATTCTACTTCAAGACAGAATTTCGAAAAATTTCAGTTAACTACCTTCCGTGCAATCTCATATTGTAGCCTACCTCTTTAATGCAAAGCTGGATGTCTCAATCGTTAAAGGCAACGCAGTTTATTGGAAGCCTATTTGCTCACTAAATTAATTCAATTAATTATCAGATTCTTACTCAGAAACAGGTTGAGTGTTTACTTGCATTATGGTAATATCTGTAGTTGCAGACAGAACTTTTGCAAAAGCAAACTTAACACATGAACCTGAGTCTGCAAAACCACATTTTTAGAAACTTTTTCTTGGTTGTATCAAGCTGACTGTTTTGTGAGCTGCAGGAATTATGAAGCTTTGTAAGACATTTCCATTTTATGTTATGATTAATGGGGACAGGAAAATGATTAGATTTTTGCAATGAAAAATAATGGCAGCTGAGGGGAAATGGATACGGATTGATACTCGCAGCTGAGCAAATTCACACTTGGTTGCCGATTAGAAGCCCGATATGGGTGCGTGTTTGGAGATGTAATGCGCTTTAAGCGGGGCGAGATCAGTATCAAAATACCCCCGATGGCAAGAGCGGAAGAACTTAATGTAAAATGATAGTAGATATAAGTGTTTAGGTGTAAAAAAAATACTAAAGTGATTAGTAAGGTTTTGTTCTTGCAGCAAACATCCAAGGACCAGGCATTAGGGCACCGGCAGCAGCACACAATCACCCACTCCATCAGTGAGGTGGGCACGGTTTCATTCGTTTCATCACACTTCAAGTAGTCTGTGTATGCAGACTGAGGAATACATACAGAGGATGCAAACGTGATCTCACCAAGTGACTTTGAATGGGTTTCTTTTTTTTTTTTTTCAATTATCTTTTTATTTATTTTGTAACGTTTCAATTACACAAAGAAGGAAGAGAGAAAACAAAGAGAAGAGAAAAAACAAAAAAAAAGCAAATGACACCATTTCGAAAGGGGGAAAAGAAAACAAGAAAAAAAAATAGAACAAAATAAATTAAATCAAATGATATCCGTCCAAGGTCACAGTTCATAATTCATCTTATATATGGTATCCAGGCATGTCAAACCATACTATGATGCTGTCAGAGGTTCATAAATGGTTCCCATATCTTCCGGAAGGCATGCCCCTTATTTTTTAGGGTGTATGTACGTTGTTCCAACTTTAAAGTTTCGTTTAGAATCTGTTTAAACAAATTGATTGATGGGGGTCTTTGTTGGTTCCAATTGAGTAGAATACATTTCTTTGCTACGTAGGATATTATGATAATTCTCTTCTTTTGTACGGAATCTAGTGTCTTTTCCAATTCTGTACCAAAGAGGTACCGTACTGGTGTAATTTCCATCGGGGTTTCCATAACCTTAACAGTCAAATCATAAACCTCTTTCCAGAAGTGTTTTAATTTTCTACATTCCCAAAAAACATGCATAGTTGACCCCTTGCATGTTTTACAACGATGGCATCTGAAGGAAGAGTTGGGAAACATATTACTTAAGCGAAGTGGAGTGAAATATATCCTATACATGAATTTATAATTTTGTTCGATTATTTTATTACAGGACAGTGAAGAAAAAACATTCTGGCATATAGTATCCCACTGTTCTTCGTCAAAAACACGTCCCATATCCCTCTGCCATATGCTCTTAAGTGAGGTCAAGGAAGAGCTATGTTGATCTAACAAAGCCCTATAAATCACCGAAATTTTTCCTTTTAATGTTGTGGAATTCACCAAAATCTCCTCCAAATCAGTCAGCCGAAGAGACAAGCGTCTTTCCCCTTTCAGGGTGTTAATTAGATGGCGAATTTGTAGGTATTTGTAAAAGTCCTGCTTCGGAATTTCATATTCTGATCTTAAGTCTGCATAGGATTTGAGTGTGTCCTCTGCAAACAAATGTTGGATCTGATATATTCCATTCTCTTTCCACTTTGTTAACAAGGATTTGCCAATTGATGGTGGCAAATCTGGGTTGGAGGACAGAGGGGCAAGTTTGGAGATTTTGCCAAAGGTTCCACAAAACTTATTTACATCTTGCCAAGCCAGAAGGGTGTTATAAATGACATAGGTTTTTGTAACCTGGTGTAGTGCATTTATATTGTTGATAAATGGTAGCAAGGTAGTAGGAATGGGAAAACAAAGTTCTTCTTCTATTTCAATCCAGTGAGCATTATTACGTTTTTGCACCCAGCTAATCAGGCCCTTTGTCTGGGCGGCCCAATAGTTTGAATGGGTTTCTGAAACACATTTCGAAACTGCCAAAGAGCCCGTTTTGTGCAAGCATGCAGAACAAATTGGAGCCAGACTCAGGGAATAGAAGAGACACTTCATTGTTATTGGATTCAGGTTGTCATCCAAGGGTGGGAGAGATCATCATCTGCTGAGTGATACAAACTGACTCGCCTGTGATGTTAACTGTCCTAAAATATAATATAATTATAGAGAAACGGAATATACCAACGTGCGAAATACTTTATTTATGTTTCAATGGAAACAACCAAAATCATAGCAATCATTTAATATAAAACTAGAGGGCACTCGGTAGGGAACATACCTCTGCCATGCCAAATATCTGTTCTTTTGGTCACATAATATGCTCTGGATCACTTCCAAAATTTAATCAACTCTTCCTTGGATTTCCATCTATTATTCTTCCAAATTTCATGCCAAATCATTTATAACTTTCTGAGTTCTATGGTCAGAAATATCACACAGACCTGCATTAGACAGATACAGTGGCTCCAATAAGTATTTGTACACTACTTGAAAATTTGACTACATAACAGCTTTTGTATATTCGGCTAAATGCTTGCTATTGTGTGTAAAAGTGATTAAAACATATTGATTATCAAATATTTTAAACAAATATTTAATGTCAAAATGGCATATTTGGTCTGAAAGGCGATTATCTGACCCAATAAGTATCTGTACAGTGCCATTAGTGAGTCAAACAACTTATAACACTCACCTAAAATTGACTCAAGATGTTTACAAGACATGGTTCACTCACTTGGTCTGCTTTGGTCAAGCGTGACCATACTGGACACTCCCTCTGTACACAGACTGGCCTATATAAATGGCCTGACCATGCCCATAATGTATTCCTGTGATATTTGGCGAAGACAGGCGAGATACCCCGTCGAATGCGGGAGCAAATTATTCAGCTACTTAAAGAAGGCCAAAGCACCAGAAAAATTGGAACTCGGCTATCGTTACGCCACACGACCGTGCAGTACATCATCAAGAAGTACAAACAGTCTGAACGCATAGCCAATGCAGCCAGGAAAGGACCTGCTGGTACAGAGGGAGAGACAGTCCTCGGCCTCCAGTCTTGCCACCAAAGTGGAGGAACCAACTGGAAGCCATGTTTGTGCCCAGGCCATCCGTAATCGGCTTCATGAAGTACTGTAGTGTACAAATACTTATTGGAGCCACTGTACAATGATAAAGCTAGAGTTTCATTAGGGTGTAATTTTATTCTGTATTCATGGAAAAATATGTATAAGATTCAGAGAGAGTGTACCTCAGCAGAATGGAATGGGCAGTTACAGTGGCTCCAATAAGTATTATTGGATAATAAGTTTAACACAATAAGTGTTAATTTCTATATGAGTCCCTGGTTACGTAAACGTGATTGATATGAGTGGATATATGAGTGGTTGTTTAAAGCTCAGTTAATTTAACGGCTGGTTAGCGCTGAACACCTAACATTATGACTACTCTATAAATAAGATTCTCGCGAATGCTCTTCACTACTTAAACAAATCAAGGGAAACCTACAAAATGCATCAAAAGCATACAAACATCTGTGCTTTCATTCAGAGAAATAGATACTGTGGTTTAAACTTAATCACTGGTTAAAGTTAACGAAGCTTTGAACAACCAGGCCCCTGGCTGTTATCCGACAGCGTGTTAATCGCGAAAGCACCATTGTTAAGTACAAGGACTGACAAGTACACGTTCCCATGTGACAGCGCTGACGGAAAGAACCTTCCGCTATTGTGGATATACTGAAATTGTCAGTCAAGCGTGGCGAATAATCCCTGGTCCTTCATGAAAATCTTCAGTTACATCCAGCAACCTTTTGTTGTGGAATTCCTACTGGTTAACGTTGACCTTTAAATGAAGGACTCAGAGACTTTCAGTAATTTAAACATGTAATGTGAATATAGGCCACTGGATGGCAGTATTTACCTTTTTTTGTTAAGCTCAGACTGGAGCTAGGTTTGGGCATGTTTCGGGCATGTCTGAAACAAGTCCCAGAGAAAAGAAAAAAAAAGTCTAAAAGGTGGGAGGGGTCTGCAAAAGAGTATATAAAGGGGAGAATTGAGACAGTAAAGTGGTAGGAGAAATTGCAAGAAGAAGGATACATGTGACCAGACCTGTCATTCTGTTCAAGACCTGTGATGTTTCTTTTGCGGATTTTTGCCCCATAGAGCATTTTTCTCACCCAGCCACCCCACCAAAAAAGGACTGTAAATATTTCTGTTTTTGTATTCAGTCTTGGTCAGTAGCGTAGATAGTTGTTTAGTTGTCTGTTCATTAAATGTGTTTAAGTTTTTAAAACTGTGTCTGTCATCCCTTGCTGTTGCTGATGTGTTGTAAATGTAATAACAAATTGGGGCCATAACAAATTGGGGGCTCAAGTCCAGGATAGACCATTGTGTGAGTAATTTATTGAAAATCTAACATTTCAAATTGTTAAATTGTTTTTTGAATTTTCCTATATAAATATATTGACAGATCAGCAGCAATGGATGATTTCTTGGCATCACCACCGTTGAGGTTTTAAAGTCTTTTAAAAAGACAGAACTGCTAGAAATTTGCAGACATTTAGAGCTGACAGAAGTAAAACCAGCCATGCGAAAAGCAAGACTGGCTAGAGAGATAGTTGAATATTACATTGATGAAAATGTCATGGTTCTGGGCCTGTAAGCTGCAAGTTAATATGTGAGGTGGCTAGTGCGTTGACTCAATTGTTTGCAGCAGGTGATTCCCGTGCTCATTGCACGCTCCGCCCAGAGTCTCTGCTATTTATGCTGTGCAGTTCCTGCGTTCTGGGCTTCAGTGTCTCTCGCTAAACACTCTAGCCGGTAAGGTAAAGAATGGTGTGAGCGGTATCGCAGAACTGGGAAAAGAATTGTAAACGTTTTGCGCTCACTTAGCTTTCTTTGCTGTATGATTCGGTATGGGCGGTATCGCAGAACTGGGAAAAGAATTGTAAACGTTCTGCGCTCACTTAGCTTTCTTTGCTGTATGATTCGGTATGGGCGGTATCGCAGAACTGGTAAAAGAATTGTAAACATTCTGTGCCCACTTAGCTTTCTTTATTTTGCATAGTTCGGTGTGAGCGGTATCGCAGAACTGGGAAAAGAATTGTAAACGTTCTGCGCTCACTTAGCTTTCTTTATTTCGCACAGTTCGGTGTGAGCGGTATCGCAGAACTGGGAAAAGAATTGTAATCGTTCTGCGCTCACTTAGTTTCCTCGTTATTTCTCGGTACTCCAACAAGAGAGGGTTATCTTTTGTTATCCGCGGTCGCGTCTTAAGTTCGCCAGGGACTCCCTCTGCCCTGTACCTTTTTGAGTCCTCAGATCTTTAAGCCCTGCAACTTTCTCCCGTTTGGCAGGGTGTCACGCCTGCAGAATTTAGTTTCCTGTAAAGCAGTTATTTTCGCCCTTGTTCTACCGGAACAGTTTTTGGTATTTACTATTGGTACCCCACAGCGTCCCTCAGTGGTCAACAGCATATTCCCGAGGGGTATTCTACTCGAGTCTTCCTGAACTGTTCTGTTGGCAGTTTCTATGCGTGGGCCGTTTTTCCCAACTGCTAAGAGATATACCTCTGCGTCACGGTATTTTGTACAGCGAAACTATTCATCTGAGTTGTCCTTGTTATTTCAGGGCTGTTTTTTAGTTCTGTCCCTACTCCCTATTTTAGTCCTTTTGGACCTAGTGGTCAGGGGTCCCCTGGCTTTTAGACACCCCCACTCTCTGTCGCAGTTGGTTCTCCCAAAACCTTACACACCCCACAGAAAATGTGTTTGCACCAGGAGATCTGGAACAGTTTCCAGTAGAAAATCCAAATATAGAAATTGAACTTAAATTAAAAATGCTAGAGATTGAAAGGGTGGAAAAAGAAAAACAAAGAGAATTTGAGAGAGGGAAAGAGCAGCAAGAGAGAGACAGAGACAGAGAGATTTTGAATTAGAGAAGTTGGATAGAGAAGAAAGACTCCAAATGGAGCAACTAAAAATTAAAATTGAATCTGAAAATAAATCCTGTGCTAGCCAGGAGGTAAAACTGGTGCCTCCATTTTGGGAAAAGGACGTAGACAACTATTTCCAGTGTTTTGAAAAAGTAGCTAAAAGTTGTCAGTGGCCAAAAGAACACTGGCCTCTGATGTTGCAAACTGTCCTCAAGGGTAAAGCTCAACAAGCCTATTCAGCTTTGTCTGCAGATGATTCCTCTGATTATGAGGTTGTCAAAAAGGTTATTTTGAGAGCTTATGAGTTGGTTCCAGAGGCTTACCGACAGAGATCTGAAGAGATCTAACAATCAGACTTATGTGGAATTTGCTAATGAGAAGAAGGTTTGCTTTGAGCGCTGGTGTACTTCTATGGAGGTCAAGGATGATTTCAACTCACTAAAAGAGATGGTGTTGGTTGAAGAATTCAAGAACTATGTTAAGGATGATGTTAAGACCTACCTTAATGAGAAGCAAGCACTGAATTTGCAATCAGCTGCCAAATTTGCAGATGAATATGTTCTCACACAAGTCCAAATTTCAGTCTAGCAGTAACAATAGATGGTCCCGATTTCAGAAAAAGGGTTACCGTGATACCCAAGATTCCTCACCCAAAGACAAATCTGGTGATGGTGCTCAGAAATCCAGTAACAGGTCTGATCAAAGTGTGAAAGCTGACAGTGACAAAAGTGGTCTAGTTTGCAGTTATTGCAAGAAATCTGGTCACGTTACAACTAACTGTTGGTTCCTTAAAGCTAAGAAAGAAAAAGGACACCAAACCAAATGCCTTTGTGAAAGCAAGGTTAGAAACCCCTGTAGTAGATGACCGATCTGCTAAATTGCCTCCTTCTGGTGGGGCTAAAAAGCCTGATACAGCTGACTTCGTGAGGGAGGAATTTCTTCCATTTGTGTCAGAGGGATTTGTGGCTCTGAATGAGCATACTACTCCTGTCCCCATATATATCCAAGGGATACCGGAGCTTCTCAGTCACTTTTGTTGATGGACTCCTTGGAGTTACGTGATGAGACCGCTTCAGGGGATTTCATACTTGTACAGGGTATTGAAAGGAGGACTGTATCTGTACCCCTGCGCTCAATATTCTTGAAGTCAGATTTAGTTACAGGACAGGTAAAGGTGGGACTTATGTCAAGTCTAACCATAAAGGGTGTTTCTCTGTTGCTAGGCAATGACCTTGCTGGGGGCAAAGTAGTTCCCCCTGTACATCTTACTTCACAGCCGAGTACTTAAGATGGGGATGAGGACCCATCTCTGTATCCTTCTTGCGCAGTGACTCGTGCTATGGCCAAGAAGGCTAAAGAAGAAGATGTTATGGTGCCGTCCAGCACATTGAATAGTCAGGACTCAGGTGGTTCGCCTCATGACTCTGATTGGCCTGCTATGGTTTCTCCGTTAGAGGACTTATCAGATACTTTTATCAGTTCTTTGTTCAGCCAGCCAGATGGGTTTGGTGATTCTGATGTGTCTGGAGAATTGTCTCTGTCCAGAAAGCGGTTGACTGAGGAGCAAACTAATGATCCTGAAATTTGTGTACTAAAGAGGAGAGCCCTTCCTGATAAAGAAATAGACGCAGTTCCAGTTGGGTATTATCTCAAGGATGGTGTGTTGATGCGGAAGTGGCGCCCTCCTGATATCCCTGCCAATGCAGATTGGGCAGTGGTCAGGCAAATTGTTGTTCCGAAGGTCTACAGGAATGAGATCTTAACAATGGCTCATAGTGTACCTTTAGGAGGTCATCTTGGTGTTAACAAGACTGTTGATAAGATCATGAAACACTTCTTTTGGCCTGGGCTTCGGACAGACGTTTCCAACTTTTGCAAAACCTGTCACACTTGTCAGGTAGTTGGAAAACACCAGTTAGACCCACCTGTAGCTCCATTGCAGCCTATCCCAGCATTTGGGGAGCCATTCTCTAAGGTCATTGTTGATTGTGTTGGTCCATTACCCAAGACTAGATCTGGAAATCAGTACTTGTTGACAATCATGTGTGCATCTACCAGATTCCCCGAAGCCATAACTCTACGTAACATCAAGGCAACTGCAATCTCGAAGGCTTTGATAAAGTTCTTCACGTTGTTTGGCCTTCCCAGGGAAATTCAGTCAGACTAAGGTAGCAATTTCACTTCAGGATTGTTTCAGCAGGTTGTGTATAAACTAGGTGCAAAGCAGATTCTTTCTAGTGCCTATCATCCAGAAAGTCAGGGTGCCTTAGAGCGGTTTCATTCCACTCTCAAGACAATGATGTGGACTTATTGTTATGACCATGAGAAAGACTGGGATGAAGGTGTTCATTTGCTGTTGTTTGCAGCTAGAGAAGCAGTGCAGGAGTCTACTGGATTCAGTCCGTTTGAGCTAGTGTTTGGCCATGAAGTGAGAGGACCTTTGCTATTGTTGAGTGAACAATGGCAAGAGAAAGAACCGCATATCAGTCTGTTAGACTATGTTAGCGAGTTCAAGGAAAGATTGCGTGCAGCTTGTGACCTAGCCAAAGAGAACTTGAAATCAAGTCAGGGAACAATGAAAACTTAGTATGATCATAAGGCTAGAAGCCGTGAGTTTATACCAGGAGACAAGGTCCTTGTGTTGTTTCCCTTGCAGTCCAATCCATTTCAGGCTAGATTTCATGGTCCTTATGAAATTCTGACAAAACTCAATGATCTCAATTACATTGTGAAGACTCCAGATAGGAGAAAACCAAAACAATTGTGTCACATTAACATGCTGAAGCCTTATCATGACAGAAATGCTAGGGTTGCAGCTGTCACTTCAGATTCTCCTATGGTCGAGATTTGTGAAGATGAGGGGGAGTTTCAAAATGATGAACCTAGAATTAAAGCTGAAGTTCTTTCATGTAAATTGTCAAATTCTGAAGTGTTGCAAAATCTTGATGTAAAACTCCATCACTTAGAACCCTCACAGAGAGATCAGTTTGAGAGGTTGATCAAGAAATATGAGGATCTGTTTCCTGATGTTCCAAAGAGAGTTTCTATAGCCTCTCGTGATGTAGATGTTGGTGATGCCAAACCAATAAAACAGCATCCGTACCGGATGAATCCTGAAAAGAGAAAGATTGCTGAGAAAGAGGTTGAGTACATGTTAGAACATGATATTATCAGACCCTCCAACTCAGATTGGAGTTCACCCTGTGTGCTAGTTCCAAAACCTGATGGAAGTACTAGATTCTGTACAGATTGTCGCAAAGTCAATGCTGTAACTAGAACTGATATGTTTCCAATACCTAGGATTGATGATTGTATTGATAGAGTAGGGCAAGCAAAGTTTCTGACCAAGATTGATTTATTGAAGGGTTATTGGTGTGTGCCTTTAACTGAGAGGGCCAAGAGCATCTCTGCTTTTGCCACACCATCTGGGTTGTACCAGAATGAAGTCCTACCCTTTGGAATGAAAAATGCCCCAGCCACGTTTCAAAGGATGATACAGTCCTACAATCGCCGGATTGCCACACACGAGTGCATACATCGATGACCTGATCACATGGAGTGACTCCTGGGCAGAACATCTGAAAGAAGTAGAGATGTTGTTCCAGTGCCTGACCCAGGCTAACCTGACTGTTAACCTGAGCAAGAGTGACTTTGGTTGTGCTACTGTCACCTATCTTGGCTACGTCATAGGCCAGGGTAAGGTGGCACCCATAAATGCTAAAGTCCAAGCCATCATGGACTTTCCAGTTCCTGACAACAAAAAAGCTTTGCGGCGCTTCCTTGGAATGATCGGGTACGACCAGAAGTTCTGCAAGAACTTTGCTGAGATTGCTCTCAGTCTAACTAAACAACTGAAGAAAGGCGTAATGTTCACTTGGGATGATGCATGCCAGAGAGCCTTCGATTGCCTGAAGTCTCTGCTGTGTCACTTGCCCGTGCTCAAATCTCCTGACTTCAACAAACCGTTCTCCATCGCGGTCGATGCTAGCGACCAAGCTTGTGGATCTGTGCTCCTACAGAGAAGTGACTCTGATGACATTGAGCATCCCGTGGCATACTTCTCCAGGAAGTTCAATCGCCACCAAAGGAACTATTCCACAATAGAGAAGGAGCTGTTGGCGCTGGTTCTATCTTTACAACACTTTGATGTTTATGTTTGTACAGGGCAAAAGCCAATGATTGTGTACACTGACCACAATCCGTTAATGTTTTTGAGTAAGATGAAAAACAAGAATCGGAGATTGTTGAATTGGAGTTACAGGAGTTTGACTTGGAAATTAAGCATGTAAAGGGTGCTGACAATGTGATTGCTGATTGCTCCCGTGTTTGAATATGTATATATATATCTTGTGTTTATTTGAATATTGTATGATATGTATATATAGACAAGTGTTCACTTAACCATTTTGTATTGAAAAGAAAAATTTTGCCTTTATGAGTCAAAATTTTTCCCTTTTGGAATGGAGGTGTAATGTGAATATAGGTCACTGGATGGCAGTATTTACCTTTTTTTGTTAAGCTCAGACTGGAGCTAGGTTTGGGCATGTCTGAAACAAGTCCCAGAGAAAAGAAAAAAAAATTCTAAAAGGTGGGAGGGGTCTGCAAAACAGTATATAAAGGGGAGAATTGAGACAGTAAAGTGGTAGGAGAAATTGCAAGCAGAAGGATACATGTGACCAGACCTGTCATTCTGTTCAAGACCTGTGAAGTTTCTTTTGCGGATTTTTGCCCCATAGAGCATTTTCCTCACCCAGGACATCACCAAGCCACCCCACCAAAAAGGGACTGTAAATATTTCTGTTTTTGTATTCAGTCTTGGTCAGGAGCGTAGTTAGTTGTTTAGTTGTCTGTTCATTAAATGTGTTTAAGTTTTTAAAACTGTGTCTGTCATCCCTTGCTGTTGCTGTTGTGTTGTAAATGTAATAACAAATTGGGGCCATAACAAACATTTTACTATAATAATTCAAAGGGCAAAAACCATGTGTATAGATACAGACGTATGACATAGGCTTCAAACCATCAAATAAAATAGCTATTCAGTTGATGATCTTTCCGCAAAGTATTTGAAAAGAAGACAGTCAGGAAATTGAAGAAGCTTCTTCGGGTGTGTAGAGGCCCCAAGGGCCAGCCCCGTTCTTTTGCTTGGATATTTATATATTTAAGTTCCCATTGCCCAAAACTTCAGCTAATATCCTCCAATAGTTTAACCTTCTCCCTCATTATAAGCATATATTATTCATAATATCTTCGTAAGGCACTGCTTTATGTAGATTTATGTTGTCACCAAACAGTAATGTATGGCTTCGTCCTTATCAGCTCCAGCCAAGAAGCCCTCTCTGTCAGGCCTTATGGTCCCGTTGGCTCACATGGCATTCTCTCTCTCTCTCTCTCTCTCTCTCTCTCTCTCTCTCATGCTCCCCAGGCGCTCTCTCTCTCTCTTTTTTTTTCCTCCCTACTGTTATCTGCTTTTTAATAGTCTGGCTCTTAGTTACAACCGGTTTAATTACTGAAATTGAAAAGTATTGTCGTGGTTTTTTATTTAGACGACCGGCTTTTTTCTCGCTGGTCAGCATAGCTGCGACCACGTTGGGATTTGATAAACTTTCACGCCGGCATGGAATTAAGATTGCACCTACGATTACCTGTTCGGCAGAAGAATGTAGTTTCGCAGTTGGTGAAATAGTCGGACATCAGAGTATACGGTCAGCTTCAAGAATGAATAATGGGATTGTAATTTTTTTGGATAGCATCGAGAAAGTTTACGAAGTAGTGGAAAGAAGGATTGTGATCCACGAAACATTCACTTCAGTATTGCCTCTCGTTAGGCCAGCAAAGAAAAATAACTTTATCAAATGTTCCCCCATTTGTTAAAGATGAATTTTTACTTCGAGAGCTGGCACGTCACGATCAGATGGTTTCTCAAGTAAAGAAACTTCCCCTTGGTTGCAAATCTCCTCAGCTGCAGCATGTGGTGTCATTCAGAAGACAGCTGTTAATGATACTCAATAACGATATTGACGAATTGAATGTGGCCTTTAGATTTAAAATCGAAAATTTTGATTATAAAGTGTTTGTTACTTCAGAAACGATGAAGTGTTTTGGCTGTGGTAGGGAAGGACATTTAATACGTGCATGCCCAGAGAAAGCAGATAATGCCGCAGCTACCCCCCCCCCCCCCCCCCCCCCGAAACCGACCAGAGCCGGGTCAACGGGGGAGATCGCTGAGCAGGGAAATAATGCCTAGAGCACAGATACTCAGGCAGCAGCGGGTCCGAGCGAGACGAGCAGCACTAACGTTAAAACTGTAATTGACAGATCAACGACCAGAAAAGGTTTGCGAAACAACGGACAGTGCAATTAAGGTGGAAGATAGTCTGCTTACCCATTTCGGCAGCGCTAACACAAAAGTTGGTCTGACAGCCACGGAGGCAGAGGTTGTTCTGGAGGATTAAGGGGAAGAGGAGAAACTGAACAAGACCTTTTTAAAGTGCCCCAAAAAAGGAAGGCGGATGCTCGCCAAGGGAAGAAAGAAAAAAGAGGATAAACATAGTGGAAGAAAAGCAACAAGTAAAATTAAAACTTTGGGTGAATCAGATGAGGAAAGTACTGATTCGTCTGATGGGTCTCTCTTTTTAAACAAAAGTAGGAGGGTGGGATTAAGAAACAGATATTCATTCGAAATGATTAGGAAATTCCCACATGAAACAAAGGGAATGCAAGGGGTACAGGTCACAGATTATTTGCCAGATAGGGCGAAACTCCTTGAGTCAATTTAACTTTTAATAGGTGGAAAAGGGAATCAAGCTTTTACGGAACAGGAGGATTATAATTTTATAACAGGAGAATTATAATTTTAATTCTGTTTTTGGTTTATTGCTGCATCTTCTTGGTTTATACTTTATTCTGGTTAACCAGATGGTTAATTTTAAAGTGAGTACACTTAACTTAAATGGTGCCAGGGATATTAGAAAGAGGGCAACTTTGTTTGAATTGATGAGACAGAGGCGTGTTGATGTCATGCTTATTCAGGAGACCCATAGCGATGAACAAAATGCTGCTGACTGGAAAAGGGAATGGGAAGGTGACATTTTTTTAACTCATGGAAGTAAAATTAGTGGTGGTGTGGCTGTATTGTTTTCTAAAAACTTTCTACCTCAGTCTTGTGTGATAGAAGAGGTAGTGAAAGGGAGACTGTTGAAGGTTATGGCCTTTTCTTTAAAAAAAAAATACACTGGTGTTTATTAATATTTATGCACCAACTTTAGGAACAGAAAGGGTCACATTCATGCAAGAGGTTGATACTGTATTACAAAACTGTAATCAGGAGTGTTTTCTTTTCCTAGGGGGTGATTAACTGCACCGAAAATCACAATTTAGATCGGAATCATGCAGAGCCTCACAAAGCATCTCAGAAGGTCCTTATTCGAATGATTGAAACACATAGTTTGTGTGCATGTGGAGAGACATGCATGATGCTGAAAGGCAATACACATGGACACACATAAAAGATCATTTCATTTCTATGGCGAGGCTAGATAGACTGTATTGTTTTAGACATCATGCTGGTATAATGAAATCATGTAGCATTAGTCCAGTAGGCTTCTCTGATCATTGTTTGGTCTCCTGCTCAGTGAAGATCCGCTCAGTAAAGCCCAAGAGTGCTTATTGGCATTTCAATGCTGCACTTTTAGATGATGTTCATTTTAAAGAAGTTTTTGTCTCTTTCTGGAAAATGTTCCGTTTAGAGAAGGCTTTTTTTTGTTCACTCCAGCAATGGTGGAATGTGGGTAAAACAAAAATCAAACAACTCCTTCAGCAGTACACTATCAATGTCACTAGGGACATTAACAGGTCATTGAAAGCACTAGATTCAGACATAATGGATCTTCAGAAACTGGTGGGAAACTGCAAGAGATCGCACCCATATTGAAGTTCTCCGTTCTAAAAAAGCCACATTAGCAGATCTGTTGGGCATAAGAGCACAAGGGGCTCTGGTCCGTTTGCGTTTTCAAAGCGCTACACAGATAGATGCCCCATCAAACTTCTTTTTCAGTTTAGAAAAGAAAAATGGCCAGAACAGATTTATATACTCACTTCGCTCTGCCACTGGACTGGAATTGACAGACTCCAGAGAAATACGGAAAACAGCAGTTCAGTTTTATACAGAGCTATATACAAGTGAGTATAGTGAGGAAGAGGACGTAGAGACTGCCTGCTTTAATGGCCTGCCTCAGCTGAATGATGAGCACTAGGTGGGACTTGGGAAAGGCTTGAAGCAGAGCTGAACAATGCTTTACTGGGCATGGAGTATGGGAAGGCCCCAGGAATTGATGGGCTTCCTCCAGTGTTTTACAGAGCTTTCTGGCCACAGTTAGGAGATGATCTGTTGGCAGTAATTAATGACAGTATGGTTAGTGGAAAATTACCATTGAGCTGTCGGAGAGCACTCATCACCTTGTTGCCGAAGAAAGGAGACAGGCAAGAAATAAAGAATTGGCGGCCCGTCTCTCTGCTGACCACAGACTATAAAATCTTATCAAGGGCTCTAGTTGTCAGGTTAAAAGAAGTGATGGGGCATGCAATAAAAGTTGACCAGACTTACTGTGTGCCTAACAAGTCCATTACTGATAATGTGTTTCTGATTCAGGACCTTTTGGAGGTCACCAGGCTATTTGACATTGATGCTGGCTTTATTTTTATTGATCAAGAAAAGGCATTTGATCGAGTGGAACACCAGTATCTATGGAAAACACTGAAAACGTTTTGCTTTAGTCAAAGTTTTACCGCTATGGTCCAGGTGCTGTATAGTGACATTGAAAGTGTAATTAAAATTAACGGTGGTTTAAGCGCTCCTGTTAGTTCAGTTCAGAGAGGTATCCGGCAGGGGTGCTCATTGTCAGGGATGTTATATACCCTGGCAATAGAGCCTTTTCTACACAGAATACGTAAAGAACTTTCTGGGCTTAAAATTTTTGAGTGTAAGACAAGGTTTTATCTCTCTGCCTATGCTGATGACGTCGCTGTCATGGTATCTAACCAGAGTGACTTAAACAAGCTGGAGGACATTGTTAAAGAGTTCAATGTTCTGTCCTCAGCTAAAGTGAACTGGGGAAAAAGTGAGGCTTTGCTGGTTGGGGAATGGAGAGGTAGAATTCCTTGTTTACCTGGATGGTTGGAGTGGAAAAGGGGAGGGATTAAATATTTGGGTGTTTTTATTGGTGATGCAATGTCCACACAAAGAAACTGGGAAGGAGTTTTGGAAATGGTGGAGGAGCGGCTAGGTAAATGGAGATGGTTACTGTCACACATGTCCTACAAGGTGCAAATCCTGGTTCTTAATAATTTAGTAGCATCTGCTCTTTGGCATCGCCTTGAGTGTGTGGAACCACCCTCAGGTCTCCTCGCGAAAGTCCAAGCAGTTTTAGTAGATTTTTTCTGAGACAAACTGCATTGGGAGTTTCCTTCCCTGCAAAGTAGTCTGTTAGAAGAGTCCGGGGCTTTCCCTGGCCCCTGATCTCACTGGTCTTGAGCGGTATGGTACATTGTTGGACTGTGTGGGTGTAGATGAGGTGAGTTTTGGCAGTGCAAAAGTTAAGATGCTATATAAAACTAGGCTTATGCCGTCGGAGGCGACGGCTGAGGCTATATCCCCGAACGCCCCCATCCTCCAATTCCCCAATCCTTGAATAGAGCTTGAATAGACTTTCATTTGAACTGAATTTCAGGTCAATCGGACAAATGGTTCTGAAGATATGGCCAAAATGGTAATTTTCCATCACAAAGCGCCACCTGGTGGCAAAATATTGAACCATACAGGTATGATGCCATCATGTGACCTTGCAGTTGCACATAGTTTCATGTCAATCGGACAAATGGTTCCAAAGATATGGCAAAAATGGTGAATTTTATGAGACAAAGCTCTACCTTGTGTCAAATTTTTTAACCAAACAGGTATAAAGTCATCGTGGGACACATCCTCAGGTCATGGCCTTTCATTTGCACTTGATTTGAGGTCAGTCGGACAAATATTTCCAGAGATATGATAAAAACAGTGATTTTTTTTCAGTTTTTGGCCCCTGGTGGCCAATCTAGAAATCGTAAATTGTCCAAAATGGAATCAGTTCTTCCTCTGCATGATACTTTCTTATATGCAAAACTTGAAATTTCTAATTGAAATATTACTGAAGTTATCGCGTTAACACGTAGGGCGGTGCGGCGGCAGTGGCGGTCGGACCAAAAACAAACACCAATCGGCGTTCGGGGATATAATAATGGTAGTAGGGCTTAATAAAGACAGGCTGAAGGACAGAAAAGACACTCCTTGGAGAGAAAAGCTACAGTTACAAGAGCTCACTAAACCAGCATGGAGGGCTCTATATAAACCAACGTTGATTAAGAAAGCTAGTGACTTACAGTGGCGGATCTTACATGGGGCAGTAGCTGTGAATACTTTTGTTTCTGTATTAAACCATGAGGTGGATTCTGGGTGCCCATTCTGCAATCAAAGAGAAACTATTTTTCAGCAGTGAGTGTAGCAGACTTGATGTTCTGTTTAGCTTTTTGGGACAGTGTTCTGCTGTATTGGGAGAGGTTTTCTCCAGTGAAGTTTTTATTTTGGGCTTTCCTTATGTGAAAAAAAGAAAAAATGTGTCAAATTATTAACTTCCTCTTGGGCCAAGCAAAAATGGCTGTGTATTTGAGCAGGTAAAATGCAATAAATCAGAAAGCAGGTCAAGAGGTGGTATCAATTTTTAAAAAGTTGGTACAATGCAGAGTCAGAATTGACTTAGCATATTATAAAGCCATGAGTGCTCTTGATAATTTTGAAATGGTTTGGTGTCATCAGGGGGCGAATTGTTCTGCTGTGGGAGGTGAATTACTATTTGCAGATGCTTGGGAGTGACTGCTGATTTTTGGTTTTTTGTTCAAGTCTGTGATTTTGTTTTGGTCCTGCTGTCTTATGTTTGCTATGACTTATATGAAGTAAATTGATACTTGTTGAAGAAAGCGACCCTTTAAATTCAAAACTTGAGAGAGAGAGAGAGAGAGAGAGAGATATTTATACAACGCTGAAAGTAAATGCGCAATCTTTGGTGCAATTTAGCTTGCTTTCGCCAGGTGCCTCCGAAAAATAATAAATGAGCAGTGAAGGAATATTAAAATGAAAATTCGAATGGTTTTTCCTTGAAGCCCAATTGCTGAAAGATTTTTCGCTTAAAGACCTTGTCTCATGGATTATTATGATCCTTGACCATTTACCATGACATATTTTAGCCAAATATAAGTGAATGAACACCACTCTTCAAATGTTAATATATTGGCTTTCAACTTGATTTTTTGACAGGAACAGCGACCTGGTTATCAAAAATGGATGTCTCTAAAGGATACTGAATGATAATGTCGATGTTTTGCAAATTATGTATCTTAGTGTTTGACTGAATTATGTAAATCCCATGGCGCTTGCTACTGCTGGGGGGCTTTGGGTTTACCATCTTAGCATCACATGGTTTTGGACAGTACAGTAACCAGAAACCATCACATGGTTTTGGACAGTACAGTAACCAGAAAGCACTCCCTTGAGAAAAGTGGGTGAGGGTGCCAGTACTGAGACTTGTTGCTGGCATCAGAATTAGTGATTATCTCAGATGTTTAACATTTGAAACCCTAAACATTAAGATTTACTTTAAGGATTCCAATAAACTGCGCACAAAACATTGAACTCACCGAAAGTTCAATTTGGAATCATTTCATGGAAATCTTAAAAGTTATACATTTAACAATTCCACTAATTCGCATTCCAACAGCGCAAAATTTTGAGGTCACCCAAAGTCCAATTTTGCATTTTTGTCAAGCCTCTCTATTGCCCTTAAAGGGTGTGTCCCTTTTTAATTTTGGGATGCCAAAAATGGCTGCATTGATAAAAAATTGAAGGAAAGAAAATAAGAAATTAAGAGTTTAAAGGGATTTCTATTTCCAGTCTTTTGAATAAATTCCATGCCAAATGCTCAATCTGGTATGATTTACAAAGTACATTATGGGCAAAAGAAAAATTGGCAATATGTATTTTTTTATTTAAGGGGCAATAAGAGACGCGCTAAATGGGCTAGAGAGCCGTGGTTCACTCGCGTTCGCCGTCTGCGAAAGCTACTGCTAAACGCATTATCCAGGTGTTTGGTTCTCCATTTACAACGACATAAGTACCGCGTTTTTAAAGGGTATGACCCAGATTTCTGTTATCAAAATCTAATTCCTCAATCAGCTGTTCCTGAGTTTGCCAAACTGCGTGCTAGGCCAACGTTACACTTTGTCGATTTGACTTCATTCATTATGCTTTCCTGAGCTGACAACCAACAAGCTTGTTCGATTATGTACGCCATTTGGTCAGGCTAGAGTAAAACAATAATATGATCGGACGAAGAGAAAAAGATTAGAATACGAGACAACAGTCAAGACACAGCGGCAGCATGCAACTAGACGTGCAGCAGCAGCTAGGGGGGAAGCGCTTTCACACTGGACGAGAAACAAATTTTTAGTACGACAGATTACATTCAAAGTCAATGCAAAGACGCGAATACACGCGTTTCGCGTCCGGTGTGAAAGCAGCTTAATAGCGTTGGCGAAGAGAAGGCGTTAAACTTGTGGAATGCACGCCAAAGCCTGCTAAGTGCTAGCCGCTGCCAGCGCTCTATTAAGCTCTAACGAAAGCCCTGCTGAAGGGCTGGCGTAGCTAACGCGTTGTAATTGTTCATTAGCAGCCTACCTATGGAGCTTTTTTTGTGTCTTTTTCAAGCAACCAAAAAGTTTTTTCATCCATCCATCCAAAAAAAAAAAACTTCAAACAAAAAAATTGTAAACAGATCAAAAAAAAAAAATTAATTAAAAAAAGACTTGAACAGATATCAAAACTCTTTTTCAAACGAAAGGAAAAAACATTTGAGAACAAAAAAAAAACATGTTTAAAAAGGCAAATATATTTTTAAATAAAACATTACGTGTTATGTAATGCAAGTGATTTGGATGCTTTTCTAGTTTTGAATTAAACTCCCTTTTTATTGCAAGTGCCTTTTTTTCTTTTGCTTTTTTTTTTGGTCTCGATTTACTCTTTTTCTTTTGCGATGTTTTTTTTTTTTGCTCTCGATTTCTTTTTGCTGAGTTCAGAGGTCAGGAGGCGTGCCCTACGTCTGAAAAATGCTCCACGCCTCCCCATTGGTCGGTCGGAGTTTGAGTGACGGCGCAGCACATATGGCGCGAATACCCCCCCCGCCCCCACTGATTTCCTCTGCCCGCTTACGAGCAGTTAACGAGACACCACTTTCTGGAGAGAGGCATAAAGTACCGCCACAGTTTGCCTTAGTCAGTGTGTAAGGCCCGGGCCACACTGCCTGCTGCTGCGTTGCGTCTTCCGCAGGTCGCATGCGTCTTTTCGTTTCGGTTCCCATGTTATTCAATGAGAGCGGCCACACTGCATGCCGAAGCAGCGTGTCCCACGCATGCAGAAGACGTACTGCTCGCATGCGGAAAATATAGATTCGGACTCTTGCCGAATTTTTCCGCAAGACGTATGCGGAAAAAGGCAAACCAGAGCTGAAAACGACTGTCAGAAACAGTCATATCGCCATAAATACATGAATTTCCATTAACCGCCGAGGATGCGTGTCTGTTGCAAGCATGAAGCAGACAATCAAAAGATGTAACAACACTTCCGGCATGTTTATCATATTAAAAGTCCGTTTGTACGGACATAATCCCTTCTGCTCAATTTAGCAATGCTTCGTGAAATATTAAAACATGTAGTGGGAAATTCGCGACTTTCATCGTGGGCTGCCGTCATTAAAGGGTATATAGCCTATGGAAAATTATTTCGTCATTCTCAACTTTTTTTTAAAAAACTTTAATACGACGTTGCTCGTTTTATTTCGGATTTTTGGACTTTGCGGGAATATGCCATTAATTGCGGTGCCAAGCCAATGAACATAGCTTATTATGTTGATGAAGAAAGTATCAGAGCAGTACTTTTCCGTATCTCTCACTGGCTATGACACCCCCGCGATCGATGAACCTACATAGAACTCCCCACTTGTATCAGGAAGTTCAGGTGATTGTTTCCACTTGTAAAGAGAGAAAAAAACTACAGCATGGACCTACAAAACATCCTTTGGATGTAATGGCCAGACGAACGTACAGAACACGAGCCAGTTTTTGAATTTTCCGAACTGTTCCTTTCACGGTCGTTCAGCGCCTAGCCTTTACGGATTGTTTAATCCTTGATTAATGTATATTAGATAGCCCTTGAAAGCACACTCCACATCCCGACACCCTCCCACTACCCCGAAAGAAGAGAGGAAGACCAATTTAAACGGGTTTGCGGTGTATTGTAATATGATCGTGTAATTAGATTGTTTGTATGAAACGCTCAAGCATGCTTCCCCCATTGTCAATACAAAATATAAATCATGTGTAGTAGGCTATAAATGACGCGAGACGAAATAATATATTATTTTATAGTGATTTCTTGGGCAAAGTCGTGCAGAACAAGAGTTGGACGGAGGAGCCCGCGGCAGACCAGCCGCAGCAGACACGCAGGCAGTGTGACCGAGACGCCGACCAGCGGCTGCAGTGCTTCGCTTGCGGAAGACGCAACGCAGCAGCAGGCAGTGTGGCCCCGACCTAAGTATTTATTGAATTCCGTCGTTTTAACATAATCACATTTTGTTGACTTAATTTCGTTGAAATACATGTCGTAGTACAGTTAGCCGTGGCTCGCTCGTCCACTCGTGGAAACAGGAGTCACAACAGTTGGTTCTTTACCTTTGGTCACACCATTCCATGTAACGTTAGCTTACTGTATTACAGAAGTTACCCAGACAATGAACCTACTCTTTTAGTTGATGCTCCTTTACTGTCGAGCTGCAAATAATCCTGCAATTCTGTTTTGCCTCCTGTATTATGATTTGATTCAACTTAAAGTTAGCAAAACACTACATTCAGTAAGGGATAATGTAGAGCGAGCCGGTCACTATAGAGAAATAAACCCCGACAGGGTGATGCAGGACCCCGACGCGAAGCGGAGTTTATGTCGGGGTTTATATCTCTATAGTGACCGGCTCGCTCTACATTATCCCTTACTGAATGTAGTGTTTTGCTAACTTTAAGTTGAATCAAATCATAAGGAGTAGGTTCATTGTCTGGGTAACTTCTGTAATACAGTAAGCTAACGTTACATGGAATGGTGTGACCAAAGGTAAAGAACCAACTGTTGTGACTCCTGTTTCCACGAGTGGACGAGCGAGCCACGGCCAACTGTACTACGACATGTATTTCAACGAAATTAAGTCAACAAAATGTGATTATGTTAAAACGACGGAATTCAATAAATACTTACACACTGACTAAGGCAAACTGTGGCGGTACTTTATGCCTCTCTCCAGAAAGTGGTGTCTCGTTAACTGCTCGTAAGCGGGCAGAGGAAATCGGTGGGGGCGGGGAGGGGGGTTCGCGCCATATGTGCTGCGCCGTCACTCAAACTCTGACCAACCAATGGGGAGGCGTGGAGCATTTTTCAGACGTAGGGCACGCCTCCTGACCTCTGAACTCAGCAAAAAGAAATCGAGAGCAAAAAAAAAAACATCGCAAAAGAAAAAGTAAATCGAGACCAAAAAAAAAAAAGCAAAAGAAAAAAAGGCACTTGCAATAAAAAGGGAGTTTCATTCAAAACTAGAAAAGCATCCAAATCACTTGCATTGCATAACACGTAATGTTTTATTTAAAAATATATTTGCCTTCTTAAACATGTTTTTTTTTTTTTGTTCTCAAATGTTTTTTCCTTTCGTTTGAAATAGAGTTTTGATATCTATTCAAGTCTTTTTTAAATTACATTTTTTTTTTGATCTGTTTACAATTTTTTTGTTTTAAGTTTTTTTTTTTGGATGGATGAAAAAACTTTTTGGTTGCTTGAAAAAGACAAAAAAAGCTCCATACCTACCTTCATTTACTTCCATTTTTCAGTACTCGGTCTGCTCTTCTTTCTCCCCTTTTCATCGGTGCTTCTCTCCTCGAATGGACTTTTGATTTTCGGGATGGCACCTGGCTTGATTTTTCTCCTCTTTTTCATCGCAAACTCAGACCAAAACTCTATTCACGAAGTCAGAATCGTTGAAGTGGTTGCTACAAATCACACTAATGTCGCTCGGTCCTTGCCATTTTGCCCGAGTCAGTTTCACCCAAGACGCACAAATTTTGCTTATTTTTTCATCTTTTGGAAATCGATGAAAGCTGACTCCTCCTTTGGATACGTTACTATAACCTGCTTCAATGCATCTGGTAAGCATTTTCTCCGCCGTTTCCCGAAATTTCATGAGGAAATAACTATTTTATAAATCTACTGCAGTTCGAGTCCCATAGGCAGTAATATAAAATGGAGCTCCACTGAGCTCGTCTCGTTCTTTATATGATGTCAGTGTCAATCCCACGGAAGTTGGACCTTTTTTTTTTTTTCTGAAGTTGGACCTAATTGTGGGCGGGCTGAAAATCAAGGTCTGCCATCAGAAAACAAGCCTAAAATTATTACTCTGTGTATTTTCATGGGAATTTTTGGCACAGACATAGTTTACAAGTACAGAACTATGGAATTAGTGTCAATGTACGCGGTAATAGAGAGTTCCTTTAATTTAGCTCTTATGGTCCACAGGGTCCCCATTATTAGAGGCTGGACTTGAATGGACCCAAAGTTATATATGCAATTGAAAGTATGATGGAGAGACCTGTTGCAACGCAAATATTTGAGGTTTGACATTGTTCATGCTGCATGCACTTTGAAGGCTTTTTAAAGTTTTATAAAGTCCATGAGTGACTAATAAAAAATTATGACTATGATAAGGTGAAGAATATTTTTTTTGACTTTATTCCTCCAGGGTGAAAGTGAAGAATATTTTTCAGAACCCAGGGGGAACCCTGCCCTGTGAAGTGAAGAGTCCATGACGACCCACACCTGAATACACCCTGGAGCTGCAGACGCACCACCGAATGTTTGCAACTTTGCAATCTGCACCTGTGTCATTTTAATTTTTATGTCCACTACTTGATTTGAAGTCACTAGCATACACAAACATATCTGTCATAGTAAGCCTCTAATGGACTATAATAATAACAACAACAACAACAACAACAAGTCGACATGGTCAACAACATCCCCCGCCAATCATGTGCTTCTTATTTTCGAACTCCATCAAGGCCTTTATGGTCTGAAGCTACACACCAAATTTGGTTGTCCTATCTGGAATAGTTTCTGAGAAAAGTTGTCCCCTTTCTCTCGGATTGATGGACGGACGGACGCACGCACACGCACGGATGGAGGTCAAACCTATATCCCCCTCACACTTTGTGTTGGCGGGGGATCATAACAAGTCGGCATGGTCAACAACATCCCCCGCCAATCGTGTGCTTCTTATTTTCGAACTCCATCAAGGTCCCACTTCGTGTTGGCGGGGGATAACAACAACAACAACAACAAGTAGACATGGTCAACAACATCCCCCGCCAAATGCCTGAATCACACGCACCTCATTTTCGAACTCCATCAAGGCCTTGCTGGTCTGAAGCTACACACCAAGTTTAGTTGTCCCATCTCCAATAGTTCCTGAGAAAAATTGTTCCCTTTTTGGACAGACAGGCGGACGGACGGACGCACGGATGGAGCTCAGACCTATATACCCCCACTCTTTGTGGTGGTTTGGGGACCACAGGATCTCATCTCTGCTTTTTGCGGATGATGTTGTCTTGTTGGCTCCTTCGAACCAGGACCTTCAGCATGCACTGGGGCGGTTTGCAGCCGAGTGCGAAGCGGTTGGGATGAGAATCAGCACCTCCAAGTCCAAGGCCATGGTTATCGACCGGAAAAAGGTGGCTAGCCCCCTCCGGGTTGGAGGAGAGCTCCTGCCTCAAGTATCTTGGAGTCTTGTTAAGCTCTTAATTTACCAGTCGATCTACGTTCCTACCCTCACCTATGGTCAGGAACTTTGGGTCATGATCAAAAGAACGAGACCGTGGATACAAGCGGCTGAAATGGGTTTCCTTCACCGGGTGGCAGGGCGCTCCCTTAGAGATAGGGTAAGGAGCTCTGTCACCCGGGAGGAGCTCAGAGTAGAGCCGCTGCTCCTCCACGTCGAGAGGAGCCAGCTGGGGTGGCTCGGGCATCTATACCGAATGCCCCCTGGACGCCTTCCTGGGAAGGTGTTCCGGGCATGCCCCACCGGGAGGAGGCCCCGGGGAAGACCCAGGACATGCTGGAGGGACTATGTCGCTCGGCTGGCCTGATAACGCCTCTGGATACGCCCGGAAGAACTGGAGGAAGTGTCCAGGGAGAGGGAAATCTGGGAATCCTTGCTTAGATTGTTACCCCCGCGACCCTGCCCCGGATAAGCGGAAGATGGATGGATGGATGGATGGAAATCCTTTGAGTATTTATTGAATATCCTTGATATCAGACAGCAGTTTTCTCTAAGGGATCGATCTTTGACAGCACTAGTAGGACATTTATTTGCTCTAGTTCGGCATTTTTTCTCATTAGCTGAACAAAAAGTGTGACTAGTCACTATTTTTCAGAAACTAGCAGCTATGGAGAGCTATTTGAGCATTTATTTCAGATCCTTGAAATCAAACAGCAGTTTTCTCATTAGTTTGGTCTTTGTCCAGTGACAGCTGGTGAACTGGTCGCAGGGGAGGCTCAAAACCATCCCTGAATAATGATTGGTCATGAGTAGTTTTCAATTATTCAATTAAATTACCATTACAAAAACTCTCAACATTATCAGGTGTGGCCAGTTTTCAGTAATAACGTATACCTGTCAACTCTCATGCATTCGGAGTGAGTTTTAATGGCATATTTACATTTCCCTGTTGTAGTCGGCAATTATTCAATAACATGCATGAAAGAGATTCTCACGCTTTTCTTTACTCAGGGGTTGGTAGCAATGGAGTCGCATAAAGACGTTTCAACTGATCTTGTTTCTTTTAAAGAATTTAAACGGTCATGAAATACATGAATTGCACAGAGTTGCAAAACAGCAGTTCAGTGCCTCTGATGTTTGGTATCTATGCAAGACAAGAAAAAAATTGGCAATTGACAGCACAACAACGACGTGATGATATTAATTGCACTAGAAGTGAAGAGATGAAAGTATCAAGACGAACCATTTCATGACGTCTGTATGAAAATGGTCTGATTGGTCGAGTTGCTGCCTGTAACACCCTCACCAGCTCAACCTCCCTCATCCAGTCAACGACCAACCTCACCAGATTACTGATTTAATCATCACCTGCACCTGCCCGCACCCACACCTGCTTTCCCCAAGCACATGCTTAAGAACTTGAACTCTCCTGCACTCTGTGTGAATTTTTGATGATACCACAGCCTTTGTTTTCTCCTGCTGGAGTGTTTTCTAAAACCTGCCATGGTTTATTGTATCTTAGCCAGTGGGCCTTCTTAGTTATCCCCCACTGCGCGATTAGCTTAAAGCGAGGGATATAGCATTGGGCTCCGTCCGTCCTTACGTACATACCTTCGTCCGTACGAACATATAAATGTGGATATTTTAAGAACCGTTGACTAGATTCTTTTAATATTTGATATATAGGTTTATCTCAGTGGGGGAAAGGTACCAGGCAGTTTTGGTGACCTTCACCTTCATTTCAAGGTCACAAATTATAAATTTCAATATCTTAAGAACTATCGAATAGATTCTTCTCGTATTTGGTACCTAGGTTCATCCCAGTGGGGGAAAGGTACCATGCTGTTTTGGTGACCTTGACCTTTATTTCAAGGTCACAAAGCATAAATTTGGATATCTTAAGAACTATTGACGAGATTCTTCACGTATTTGGTACCTAGGTTCATCCCAGTGGGGGAAAGGTACCATGCTGTTTTGGTGACCTTGACCTTCATTTCAAGGTCACAAATCATAAATTTGAATTAGGGCTGTCGGGATAATTAATCGCGATTAATTTATGCACAATAAAAGTAACTGCCACTATGAGGCAGACAGACGTGATTGCTTATTACCTTTTCTATGAAACATACCTAATGCGGTCATTTGAAATGCTTCCAGGAAGAAAACTGTGATTTGAAGTCCACTAATTGCCAGCGAGGTTAGACAGTCTCCATGGCCTTAGCATAATTAGCTCACCTTAAATCATTTACCGCATACTTTGCCTAACTTGCAATCAAGTCATTTATTCAGCCAACTGATTAATCAAAATCAAAATGTGGCGTAGAATGATTAAGAAGTGATAATGAGAAGCAGACGGACCTAACCAGGTTGCCGTGTTAGATTGAAAAAATTTCAATAATCTGAATAAATAGCAGACCTCTGAATTCCACCTTTCATCAAGGAATTTTGTATGCATTATTAAAGATATTTCTAAAAAAATGAAGTTATTCAAAGATGGCCCTGGTTTTAAGAGCTTAAAAATATAGGCTACGTGAAGTGGAAAACATTTTGTGAAGCATACCGAACATGAATGTGAGAGAGAATACGTTTGCATTGCAGGCAATAGTCAAATGCACCGAAGATTTGGCAATTAACGTTCAGGCGAATCTTTGCCGCAAATTTGAGGCATTTTTTATTAGATAATTGAACGAGAGTAATTTAAAATAATGTAACTCATAGCACTTGATTTTTTTTACCTTTGAGCATCTAAATAACCAATAGTGAAGGTGGAAAACATTTTGTGTAAGCGAATAGAACGTGACATGTAAATTGTTGACGAATTTGAAAATCTTTTAATATAATGCGGCAGCCTGGTTAGGTCTGTCTGGTTCTCATTCTCTCTTCTTAATCATTATAGGCTACATTTTGGTTTTGATTTGTCAGTTGGCTGAATAAATGGCTTGATTGCAAGTTAGGCAAAGTACGCGGTAAATGATTTAAGGTGAGCTAATTATGCCAAGGTGATGGAGACTGTCTAACCTCGCTGGCAATTAGTGGACTTCAAATCACAGTTTTCTTCCTGGAAGCATTTCAAATGACCGCATTAGGTATGTTTCATAGAAAAGGTAATAAGCAATCACGTCTGTCTGCCTCATAGTGCCAGTTACTTTTATTGCGCTTAAATTAATTACAATTAATTATCCCGACAGCCCTAATTTGAATATCTTAAGAACTATTGACTAGATTCATTTCGTATTTGGTACCTAGGGTTCATCCCAGTGTGAGAAAGGTACCATGCTGTTTTGGTGACCTTCATCTTTATTTCAATGTCACAAAGCATAAATTCCAATATCTTAAGAACTGTTGACTGGATTCTTTTCATGTTGGATACCTGTGACCCCCAAAATTCTGATGTTTCCTGGAGGTGACAGCTTGTCAAAATAAACATCGCCATGTCGATAGTTCATCAACTTTTCAATTGGAAAATTAAACATTGCATACTCTGATTGCAGAAATAACAATGAAAAAGATCCGCAAAAGTCATAATAAAGCATATTAAATGTTGTTGACCAAATGTGTTGACTTTCTGAGTTTGTTATTTTTATGAAATGTCTCTGTGATCGAGTGGCAGTCAGCCATTACAAATACATACGGTGGTCATGTCAAAGTTAATTACTGAACAGTCAAATTTTTTGATTAGTATTGGGCTCCGTCCATATGTCCGTCCGTCCGTACGGACACATAAAATTGAGGCGGCAGGGGATATTGCCATGTTAGTGGCAAACACTATTATTGTTGTAGGTTGGAACTCATTAAAAGAAACACTGCATGGGGGAGAAGTTTGCCCTTGTGTCCTTCTGCCACTACACTTGTTACATTGCCAAAAGATGGCAACATCAAAAGAAGACTTGATTTTGCCACTTGTTGACTTGTTAGGGTGTTTTTGACCTTCTATTGACTTTCTCTCACTAGTGCGCTAGTTCGGCCAAAAATTAGTCACTCATCACCTAGTTGCACCAATATCTTCTGCATTATTAGGGAATCCACCTATGTTCTCGCAAAGACACGCCCCTCTGGGGCATTCAAGCGCTAGGATTGGCCAGTCATCCAAGCACCAGGATTAGCCAGATATTCGGCCCCAGGATTGGAATCCTATCGCTTGAACAGCTGGCCAATCCCAGCACTTGAGTACATCAGAGGGGCACGTCTTTGCAAGTATGCAGGTTGGTTCGATAATAATGTGGATTTTCCTCACTAATTAACTAGAAAAATTCATTTTGTCGTGCCAGTCAAGTTCTGTACCGAACATGAAGAGACTGTGATTGAACAAGCACAACATTTTTCTCACGCGTTGGGTGTTTCCTTTCACTAGTTGAGGCTTGCACAGCACTAGTACGTGGCTGTGCATTACTACTAAGACATTTCGCTTTTTGTCGCAGAAGTTGACATTTTCAGTGCACTAGGTGATGGTTTTGTCTTACTAGTTCAACAAAACTTCACTAGTGCACAAAAGTAGTAGTTTCCTGGAATAATACAGTACCTTTAGGCCAATATTATCATAGGATAATTTTGTGCTATAATGGCATGTTCCTCTTTTTTGAAAGTTTCTCAGAATAACAGCATCAGCTTACCTTGTTTTTCAGGAAATTTTCTCCTTATTACAAAACAAAAACATTTATTGTTTAAATAATAAATATTTGCGTGATTACAAGAAATGTTTCTTGTCAAAACTTGTTTAGTGGGTCTGAATATGTGAAAGGTTATGGAGCCCCACTCCTAACTTAAGCTTTGCTTTGCTTGCACAATTTATATCCTACAGGCCCACCTAAGTCAATATTTCTGGCTACGCTGTTGGCATAAACTATAAATGTAAGACATGAGTTGTAATATAAAAATAACTAGAAAAAAGCTATTGCGTGTAAACTTGCTTATACCTTATAGTACTGCAGGACATATTTTTAATTTGATTCAACTTTGCCTCCTGCTTGTTTTGTGGAGAATCGAGAGTGCCTGTCAAAGTCATTATAGGCTGCATATTTTAAGAATGTAATCTATGGCGTAGAATGCATGGCTGAGGCAATCCACTAAGGGGAAACAATGGAAACCGATACCAGTAAATAAAGAACACCATTTCAGCTGCCTCGTGGGATTTATTTGTTATCAGTGAACTGAGGCGCCTGAATCCAGTTTGCATCCAAGAAATTCACGCTCTGCCATGTTTGCAGATAAGAAATACACTACGCAAATAGGAAGTCTAGCATTGATGTGGTAAAGACAGGCCCACTATGCATCTGCACAAGAGATTTCAGGTTTCATTTCATGTCAGTGTTTGCATATTAGCCATTGATTGGCTTTTAGTTTTGCGATGTATCAAATATAGCGTGCTCGAGGTACATTTGAATCTCAGATTTTGGAGAAGTGCAGACATCTCTCCCTCCACCAGAGAAACGTGAAAACACCTCTTTGCACATATACAAGTCAGCATACTCAAGGACCGACTTTTTAAGGGGATTTAAGCATAATAACACATTAAAAGGCATAATTAAACTCAGTTCATTACAACACGCAAAACCATACACAACCAACACCTGTAGCTCAATATGTTATTAAATTATATTAATGTTTATCTTAGATATGATTCAACAGAGAAGCAGGGGAAAAATATCTTCATCACTGATAAATTTTGTAATTATTCTGGCAAGTTCCCTTTGAAATATTCTCCATTCTACTCCTCCTCAAAAAATAAGTGAATATTTATTCGTCAATAAATTAAATTGCACTCAGAATCAAAAGTACAAAATCCAAACAATAACCCGCACTGTTTCAGTGGCTGCTGACACTACATCTTATTCACTCTCAAACAACAATCACAGACATTAACAAATTAACATGAAGATGAATTAGGAAACTGGAATATAAAAAGCAATCACTTACTTTCAATGATCCCCCATATGACAAATGCGATGGATAAAAGGATGCAGGGAACTGAGACTTGAAGAAAAAGCAGCCATCCAATCCCGTTCCATTTACCTAAAGAAAAAAGTGCAGTATTCACAAATACGTTGTTAAAGGTTGGTCACTTGTGTTAGTTACCGCATTAATCTATAACATTTGGGAGTTCACCTAAAGAGGAATGACCAAGGCCTACAGCAGTAATAGACAGCTGTGCAAGCTCCCAGTAAAAAGTCCAGATTTAATGGCTGAGCAAGACAAATGCTGTCCTTGGAGGAGAGCAGGGTAAATTCCCAAAACTGAAGCATTTTCCCCAAAAGCAAAATTAAAAGTTTTGCCAGGTGGTGGCACCAGAGAAAAGGGTCCAGAAAAACAGGGGAACTACTGAAGGCTCCAAGCATGTTCACGGCAAACTGTACCCGATTCCCTCAATAAATTTTTTGACTTATTGCAATATAGAAGATGTTAAGTATGGCCAATACATTTGGCCCACAGGTATGGCCATAGTGCCACCACGAACAAAAGGATTGCTCTTTAATGCACAAAGACAATAAAGTTGATTTAAAGAAAAAGTAATAGAACCATCAAGACCAATAAACACTTCAAATATTGACAGCACATTAAACAGTTTTAATGGGAATCCTGTCTGAGTCACTGAATTTTGAAAAATGAAATATTTGTCCCGGCTGTCGTAAATAACTAAGTAAGTAAAACTTTATTTATATAGCACTCCTCAAAGCACGGATGCACTGAGTGCTTCACAATGGTAAAATGAATAAATAAAAACAGAAATAAAATATACACATACAGAAAGTTCACAGTTCACAGCACAAGTGCATAGAGTGCTTTGAGGAGGTAAAATTAATAAAGAGAAACATACGTAAAATAAAGACATACAGAAAGTTCCCAGTGAGGCACAGTAAAACAGCAATGCTCCGGGGAAGGTCATAGGGTCATAGGGTCTCTGACATCACCTTGGTTTGCCAGAAGCAATTACAAAGGCTTCACACGATTCCCACTAACGCTGCCTGATTTATTGCATTTGGAAAAGTGAAATTTGGCCAGGTGGTAGCAATAGAGGAAACACTATGTAGGCATCGCAATCAATTTCCTCTCAGCATCATGAATGTTGACAACAGACTGGACATGATTGCTTTTTAAGCTGTTTGGGTTATTACAATATTTAACTGGAGGCACTGGTAGAGTGCAAACCTTCGCCAAGGCAGCAAAATCCAAATGTGCATGAGTGGGAGCAAAGTTGAGTTATCGCGTGTGATAGGATTTCAAGATGGCTGCCGTGGCGGCCATATTGTTTCACTGATCGCGGTCAAAATCAATAGGGTTCATCCTTGATGTAATAGCAACTCACAAAATTTCTAAAAAATTTGTGCATTACTTTTTGAGTAATGTTGTTCATAAATAGACAAACAAACAGGCGAAAACATAACCTCCACCCCAAATTAGTAGGCGGAGGTAAAAATAGTGCCATGGGCTCTGTCGCTCATCTGGACAATAAATCTGCAGTAACAATAAGTCATTAAAATTTTACACAAATTTATCACTTGATCTCTGCCACATCGATCATGTTTTTTATATATTGTTGTCATCCTATAATCCAAAAATATGGTGTAAAGCTGGGATCATTACTCTCAAAAAATATGTAGTGTTATTATTCTTCAGAAAAAATCTGGATCCTCAATCTTCAAACATAAATTTATTTGCAAAGTTAAAATTTAGCAATGAAATAACTTTAATTAATACTGTGAACTGATCAAACTGCTATCTCTATCAATAAGATACCAACTTCTATGAAAATGTTTGGAATGACATGAAGTAAAAATTAGATCCCATAGATACCAAAATTCAGTGAGCTCATTCGCAGCAAAAAAGAGACAATTCTAAAATGTTTGAAATAAAATGGAAACAATTCCAACAATTTTCATGTATTCATGGGGAGAAGGAAGACGCACGCCAAGTTTCAGCTTACCTAGTGCAACGGTTTCTGAATTAACTTTTTTGGAAATTTTGCTGGCATGGCACAAAGACAAGGGTCAAATCAAGGTCAAAATGCCTCAAATGACAAAACCTGACAGATATGTTGTGAATCTTACTCCTTAGCACCAAAATACCAAATTTTAGGTGAATCCATGCAGAAAGGCTGAGATATGAGACACGAGAAATGAGCGTTTCCAGGATAGCTGCCTGTTGGCCATATTGAAGATCGGTTCAGAATGCAATGATAAAATTTTGGTGTTAACGTAGGAAGGAATATCTATGGCAAGACTCAGATTCGTTTGCCTGACAGTTTTGGAGTAGAAGATGTTCACAGACGATAGAATTACTTATGGGCCTGGCCTAATAACAAAGGTCAAATCAAGTTCAAAATGTGCAACATGACAAAACAAGTTACACCACCTATATAGTAAATTTTAGCCTGATCAGTGCAATAATGCCTTAGATATAGCAGAAATAGGTATGCTGAAAATCTGTTCAGAATGCAGCAAATAGGAGCTGCCGGATAGCTTGCTCTGTTATGGCACTGCGTTGCAGTGCAGAAGTGACTATCACGTCGCTTGTTCGAGCCCAGGTTATACCAACCAGCAGTGGTTGGCAGCTTTTTCCGAGTAGCGCACATTTGGCTATAGCGCTACAGGGTTTCAAATTGGGAAGGGACTGCCGGGAAAGGGAAATAAATAAATAGCTTTGTTCGTTGCTCTAGCGCCTCCTGTTGGCCAGACGGGCGCTTGTCAGGAAGATTCTAGGCCTGTTCATGTTCCGGTATCCTCCCCCCTTGCTCTGAATTTGCGAAGATTCAACCAATGAGTGTATAAGAAGCAGTGGCTGACGCGCTTCGGAGGAGAGCCGCAAACTGTCTTCACTCTCCTGAATTGGCAACAAGGGGTCACAAACGAGCAAGACTTGTACATAGTTCACCAATTGGGCATTCCAGATTCGGCTGGGATTGGAGATGCCAAATTTATTTTTAATAAAAAAGAATGCAGCAAATACATTTTCATGTGCACATAGGTAGGAATATCTATGGCACGTTTCAGATTCATCGTGCCGACAGTTAAGATGTTCACAGACAATAGAAGTACGAATAGGCGTGGCATAATGACAGATCAAATCAAGGTCAAAATGCAATGCATATCAAAATCCGTTATATATGTCAACTTAGCACCAATAAGCTGAATTGCACAGTTATTTTAACTTTCATTTTACAAGTTTACAACAGAGTTCCAAGTATTTTAATCACAGTCAAATGCGGACAGGACTCCACTTACAGTTAAAATAACAAGGAGACAATGCGTTAATTTAACTGTTAAATTCAGTTACTTTATAACAGTGTGGATACCTTGCTGCAAAACTGAACTAACCCAAAAATTAATGAAAATTCTGATAGTAGTCTAGTCTTCTGGGGTGTTACGTAAAATACCATGACAACCAAACATACAGGTCTCTATGGCACTGATTAGCAAATAACACTTAAATTCACCTACCCACGGAGCCATTAACAGGCAGATATAATAATGCCTAAGAGAACCATCAGCTCCTGTCAAAAGTTTTAAATGCTAAAGTGAACCAGCCACTCCATTGTACATTGTAGACAGCTTTCTTGCTTCAGAAAACTTCCATCTTTGTATCTGCCGCAAAATCCTTAAATCAGCCATTGTTTTGAAATTCATGACTTGTATGAAAGAGATAGTTCTAACTTGCTTCTATAACATTAATGGTTTCTCCCTTCAAGATGGCCTGCAAAATAGTTCTGTCCAGTGCTTAGACATCTCAGGGATGAACTTAAATGAAAATGATAAACTACACTGGTTGTATCAGTGTTAAGAGCATTAGAATGATGTTGATGAAAACCTCACACTCCTTAAACACAGGAATTCCCCCATGAATGATCACATTGGTTCAAAAATTTTGAGAAGCTGTGAAAACTTCCATGAAGGGTGGTAGTATTTCAGTGATGAAAGTGTTAATAACCCAAGCCCCCCGGGGTCCCAGGTGGTGGCTGTTTCTTGCTTCCTTCTTGGAGAGGGGAAGGGTGGGAGGGACATAGAAACGAGACGAGTGGGGATTGTGGGAATGTAGAAGGAATATATAGGCGTAAGGATGAATAGGAAGGCGCATTGGGAGTGGCCGTGTTCATTAACCTGAGTTATCGGGAATACTCTTTAATGAATTCTGGTCCACTCCCAAAGTAGAGGAGAGTATTAGGTGGGATTGCAGACAGGAGATCGGGGCGGGTGTGGTGTTGGTCATGGTCTGTGATTGTGCAGACGTTGGGTGCCCCCAGGGTGGCGAAACTCAGGGTGGGGCTCGCATCTCTTGTTGGAGTACGTGTGGCTCCCATGTATAAGTGTCAATGTATCAACGTGAGATGGGTTTTATGTACTTCATCAACATTATTGCGAAAATAGCTTGTATACGAGTTCGATGTCCAGTGGCCGAGGATTTTAATCAGGTGGTCCGGCACTCCTCGCTTGGATGCTGTGGTGGCGGCGCCAACGCGGAAAGGGTGCCCGGAGGAGTATTTGGGTGGAATGTTGGATCTCATTAGAACTTAATGGCAATGGTAGGTGAAATAGGAATATGGGCTGAGAAATGCGGAACTGATCTGTTTGCTACTCTTTATCTTGAACATGAGGCAGTGGGAGGAGTGGAATGAGATATCGCTTAGGCTGGCGTGATGAGAAGGATAATAATTAGCAGCGGAGCAAACTCTACACATCTCAAAAAACCAAAGAAGACCAATGGAAACACTTCTTCTCGAGTGGAATCGGATTAAAGGAGAATGGTACCCTGAACGCAATGTCTGGATGCAGTGAGAGGGGAGGTTTGCCGTTCGGGCTAAATGTTTGGTTGGAGCCGGAGGTTCTTGTTTACATAAACCTTTCAGCAGTGTTTACACGTGAGAGTGGGAAATAGATGAGCACGGATAACCAGTGGCCGATTTGATGAAGAAGTTGATGCCGCTGAGGAAGACTTGTATTGGGGCTGGTCGAACGTGGTGTATAGAGTGAATATACAAAATTAAGCTCATAAGGGAAACAACGTTGAGTGCCGGGAATGCTGGTCGGAGGGCTGAATGGAATTTCTCGAATGCTTCCTTCCTGCGAGGTACGGGAAAAGTAAGCGTGGAGCAAAGCCATTAGAATGGTAACTCTCGATAAAGCAGCAAATAGCTTGGGTTATGGTGTCAGGGGTCGACGATCGCGGAAAACAGAGGAAAAGGAGTGGGGTGAATGTCCAAGTGCGGTGCTAAGCATCTGATTCTCTGCTAGTGGCTGAAAGGTGGATATGCGTGCAGTATCTGTGAATGTTTACGAGTGGCCCTGAGGTAGTATTATCTGTGAATATTTGCCGGCGAGGCACAGAATGGCATTTAATTTGCAAAGAACACAACGTTCGTATATAGCAAGAGTTGCTAGGACTAACTGCCAGAACCGACGAAAGTCTAATTTATTTATGATTTTCTTGTCGTGATTCCAGTTGTCTCAATGCCGGCTGGAGGCTGCCATCATTCTGAAGCTCCCCCAGTTCTGTGATGTATTGTGCATAGATGCGTTTTTCAGCCCTAAATTAGTCAATGTTACTTTAGGACAACTGTTATTAACCAGAATTAATTTGTTTCATAATAATACGAGGGAATTTTGGGTCATTATAAAATATTGTTTAACCAAAGAAATATCAGAAAAAATTTATAACAAGCAATATTCAGTGGGATGGGATGAATACTTCACTAGCTAGCATGCTAAAGTTTTTTTGCAATTAAATTAATAAATTCAAGCATCTACCATAAGAGTTACATGTGTAGCTCATTACTTTAATGGCCAAAAGCATTAGCACTCCAGCTAACTACTTATTCGTAAGTAAATTCGGAAGTAATTCTGTAAACTTGCATAAATGCTTGGCAGTATACCACGGTGATCACGTGTAAACAATATTCTAGCTCTACGGGAGCTACGTCACATTTTGAGGGGATCTAGACAGAATGCTTGAACATGGCCGCATCCATATGGAGCAGATGACGCAAGCAGTTTGATATTTTTGGTACCTTTCAACAAGCTGTAGCTGCGCACTCACAGCACCAAATTTGATGGTTAATACATTAAATTAAGTCGTTCTCTGTCCTCGAGAATGAGATGTATTGGAATTTCCTGAGGTTTGGTTCCCTTTCAAGTCAGAAATCACTGTGGCCAATATATCAAAATGTCTTCCCTGTGGATTGGTTCACACTAATTGCAAGGTATCCAATTTCAGCCTGGTCTGTGCTGAAATGCCTTAGATATGGCAAAACTAGGCATTTTAAAGATGGGTGCCTGGTGGCAATATTCAGTTAGTTCAGAATACCTTGAACAAATTCTGATGTGCTCATGGATAGGAACATGTACCACTAGTTACAAGTTGATCTGCCCAACTGTTTGGAGAAATTTATTTTTTTTGACAAGCAATTCACGGCATACAGCAGGGAAAATAAGTGTTGAATGCGTCAACATTTTTCTCAGTAAATGTATTTCTAATGGGGCTATTGACATGAAATTTTCACCAGATGTCAGTAATAGCCCAAGTAATCCAAACAAAGAAAGCAATCAAAGCAAATCAGTCCATAAATTAGGTTATGTGTAAAAAAGTGGAATGACAAAGAGAACAAGTATTGGACACACGAAGAAAAGGAGGTGCAAAAAGGCGTGGAAAGCCAAGAAACCAGCTGAAATCTGTCAGTATTTAGAGAGCAATCCTGTGCAATTTAATCAGTGCAAATTAATATCAGCTGGTTTAGTCCTAATTGATGGCCTACAGAAAGGTTTCTCATTACCAAGGTGTCACACAAGAAGCATCTCATGATAGGTAAAAGCAAAGATCTCTCTCAAGACCATTGCAGACGTATTTCTAAACTTCTGAATGTCCCAGTAAACACAGTTAGGGCAGTACTCATTGCAAGAGTACTGACAGAGGAATTTGCAGGTACAGTAGTTTCAGAGAAAACAATAAGTAATGCACTCAACCGCCATGGCCTCTATGCACGCTCCCAGTGCATGACTCCATTGCTGAAGAAAAAGCATGTGGAATCTTGTTCAAAGTTTGCTGCACAACATTTGGACAAGCCCATGAAATACAGGGAGAACATAATCAGGTCAGATCAGACCAAAATTTAACTCCTGTCACAGCACACACCATGTTTGGAAAACAAACAGGACTGCACATCACAAAACACCATACCAACAGTGAAGTTTGGAGGTGGGAACATCATGGTGTGGGGCTGTTTTTCAGCATATGGTACTGGCAGACTTCATATAATTGAGGGAAAGATGAATGGAGAAATGTACCTACACATTCTTAATAAGAATCTGCTGCCATCTACAAAAGTACCAGGATGCTGAAGATGAAACGAGGGTGGACATTTCAGCAAGACACTGATCCCAAACAGACAGCCAAGGAAACTCTCAATTGGTTTCAGAGAAAGAAAATATAGCTGCTAGAATGGCCTAGTCAATTACCGAACTTGAATCCAATTGAAAAACTATGGAAATAACTGAAGAGGAGAGTTCATAGCAGAGGCCTCCAGAACCTTCAAGATGTGAAGACAGTTTGTGTGGAAGAATGGGCCAAAATCACACCTGAGCAATGCATGCGACTAGTTTCTCCATACAGGAGGCATCTTGAAGCTGTCATTACCTACAAAGGCTTTTCTATGAAGTGTTAAATAAATTTCAGTGAGCATGTTAAATACTTTTTCCTTGTTTCATTCTACTTATTACACATAACTTAATTTATGGACTTGTTTGTTTTAAGTTCTTTGTATGTGTGGATTACTTGGGTTGTTACCCACATCTGGTGAAAATTTCAGGTCAATAGCCCCATTAGAAATATATTCACTGAGAAAAATGTTGATGCGTTCAATACTTATTTTCCCCGCTGTAAGCCCATCAGACCTTTGGTTCAGATGAGCTAAAAGTTTGGCCAGGTGGTGGGGCTACAGCAAGGAATATGGGGTGACCAGATCATATGGTGGCCCTTATTTATGCAGCAGAAATGATTACAAGGAAGTTGACGTGATTCCCATGAAAACTCTTTAAGCTTTTGTACACTCAACAAAAATATAAACGCAACACTTTTGTTTTTGCTCCCATTTGTCATGAGATGGACTCAAAGATCTAAAATTTATTCCAAATGCACAATTTTACCATTTCTCTCAAACATTGTTCACAAATCTGTCTAAATGTGTGATAGTGAGCACTTTTGCTTTGCTGAGATAATCCATCCCACCTCACAGGTGTGCCACATCAAGATGCTCATCAGACACCATGATTAGTGCACAGGTGTACCTTATACTGCCCACAATAAAAGGCCACCCTGAAATGTGCAGTTTTTGCTTTAATGGGGGTCTGGGGACTAAACCAGTCAGTATCTGGTGTGACCACCATTTGCCTCATGCAGTGCAACACATCTTCTTCGCATAGAGTTTATCAGATTGTCAATTGTGGCCTGTGGAATGCTGGTCCACTCCTCTTCAATGGCTGTGCGAAGTTGCTGGATATTAGTGGGAACTGGTACGCGCTGTCGTATACGCCGGTCAAGCACATCCCAAACATGCTCAATGGGTGACATGTCCGGTGAGTATGCTGGCCATGCAAGAACTGGGACATTTTCAGCTTCCAAGAATTGTGTACAGATCCTTGCAACATGGGGCCGTGCATTATCTTGCTGAAACATGAGGTGATGTTCATGAGTGTATGGCACAACAATTGGCCTCAGGATCTCATCACGGTATCTCTGTGCATTCAAAATGCCATCAATAAAATGCACCTGTGTTCTTCATGCCTGCCCATACCATAACCCCACCACCACCATGGGCCACTCGATCCACATTGACATTAGCAAAGCGCTCACCCACACAACTCCACACACGCTGTCTGCCATTTGCCCTGAACAATGTAAACCGAGATTCATCCGTGAAGAGAACACCTCTCCAACGTGCCAGATGCCATTGAATGTGAGCATTTGCCCACTCAAGTCTGTTACGGCGACGATCTGGAGTCAGGTTAAGACCCCGATGAGGACGACGAGCATGCAGTTGAGCTTCCCAGAGACGGTTTCTGACAGTTTGTGCAGAAATTCTTTGGTTATGCAAACCAATTGTTTCAGCAGCTGTCTGAGTAGCTGGTCTCAGATGATCTTGGAGGTGAACCTGCTGGATGTGGAGGTCCTGGGCTGGTGTGGTCACACGTGGTCTGCGGTTGTGAGGCCGGTTGGATGTACTGCCATATTCTCTGAAACGCCTTTGGAGACGGCTTATGGTGGAAAAATGAACATTCAATGCCCGAGCAACAGATCTGGTTGACATTCCTGCTGTCAGCATGCCAATTGCACGCTCCCTCAATGCTTGCGCCATCTGTGGCATTTTGCTGTGAGACAAAACTGCACATTCCAGAGTGACCTTTTATTGTGGGCAGTATAAGGTACACCTGTGCACTAATCATGGTGTCTGATGAGCATCTTGATGTGGCACACCTGTGAGGTGGGATGTATTGTCTCAGCAAAGCAAAAGTGCTCACTATCACACATTTAGACAGATTTGTGAACAATGTTTGAGAGAAATGGTAATATTGTGAATCTGGAATGAATTTTAGATCTTAGAGTCCATCCCATGACAAATGGGAGCAAAAACAAAAGTGTTGCGTTTATATTTTTGTTGAGTGTATTTAGACACGTAAAGTTTGACCAGGTGGTGATGCAACAGGAAAAGATGTAAAATCACACAAAAGAAGAGGAGTAGTCCTGTATGCCCTGGGAAGGAATTCAAGAGGTTTCATGTGGTTCCAATCAAAACTGTTCAAATGATCATGCTGATATATGGGATCTGTGGTGGCATCCAAGGAACTTCTGTAATTTCCTCAAACTCTCAAATCTAGGTATTAAGAGAAGTTACTAACCATCAGTGCCACACATCCTCCACAGCGCCTGCTGCGCAGCCTTTGACTCTGTAATGAAGAAGTAAACATAAAGCATATCCAAGCAACCATGATATGAGTGAAGGAAATGTTGCACACATGATTTGAGTTACAGAAGCATGGAAATGTAACTTATTCCTGCACATGGTCTTAACATGGTCAGAGGAATCATCTAAAACATAATATATGTTTACAGTGGTCCATTTTGAATCGTTCACAGTGTCCACTCTATTGTGTCCAAACCTTTGCTTCAAACACCCATAATTTGTTGCAATAATGCTTATAAGCATAACTGAAAATTTTGATCTTAAAGGTGTGAAAATATGCACAAACCCGAGGTGGCCAACCCTGGTCCTGGAGAGCCGCAGTGTCTGCTGGTTTTTAGTGTTACTTGATTGATAAATTAAAGCAGTTGATTACATCCTTCCCTTATATAACCTGGTGTCTTTGGTTTTCACAACCCAATTAAAAACTAACTCAGCACGCCCTCTGGCTCTACAGGACCAGCGTTATCCACCCCTGCTCTATAAACTTTTATCTGTACTCTGTGCTACTACTTTGCCTGGATAACAACTACACTAAATATCCAACCACTTTGACAAATCTTTCACAACCTGCAAGTCTGCTTAATTGGCTCTAGGAGTCTTATGAGTTGTTCCTGCTAATTGCTTGATTGGCTCAAGTACCAAATGAATTGCTTTATTGCCAAATTAAGCCTGAGACACCAGGTGAGATCAGTTAAGTGAGTAATCAACTAATTTAATCCATCAGTCGAGTGCAAAGTAACACCAAAAATCAGCAGACACTGCCGCTCGCCAGGACCATGGTTGGCCACCCCTGCACTAACCCATGAAAATATCATATCAATCTCTAATTGATGTGAGTATAACCAAACTGCAATAGAGATACTGTAGTGTTCGGAAAAAAATAGCAGTGCAACATCAATAACCTGATGAACCGCTGTTAATAGTAGTGGTGATATTTCAGTGTTGCAAATAATTTACTAGTAGATGTAGTAGTGTCACAGAAAAACAACAGACCCAGCTGTCATGACATGCTTGCTCTGAGAACTTTACTCGTTCATTGAACAGGGCATGTTCAAAATAATAGCAGTGTGGAGTTTAATTAGAGAATTCATTCATTCTATGGAGAAACAGGTGTCATTAACTGTCCTTTATAAAGAAAGAAGGGAAGCAAATGTTTCACACATTGTTATAAAATATATTTCTTCCTCAATTGCGAAGTAAGATAGGCCGCTCCAAACACTGTTTGGAGGAACAACCTAATTTGATTAAAAAGTTGATTGGAGAGGGGAAAAAGTACTAAGAAAAGCAGCAAATTATAGGATGATCAGCTAAAATGATCTCAAATGCTTTAAAATGGCAACAAAAACCTGAGACACGCGGAAGGAAATGAGCAACTAATGTTAAAATGGATGGAAGAATAAGTCGAATAGCAAATATTCAGCCCATCATTACCTCCAGAAAAATGAAATAAAAATGAAATCAAACAGAAATATACAAAAGATGATATAAAATTACCTAGAAGTGCTGTTTTAGTTAGAGGACATTTGATCGAAGCGAAGCTATCAGCAAGAATTACCTGTAAAGCACCACTGTTGTAAAACTGGCATGTGCAGAATAGGTTAAAACACATCATTTGGCCAAAAGAGAGACTGATGTTCTTTTCGGGTCTACTGGGTGTCGACAGTATGTCAGACGACCCCCAGATACTGAATTCAAGCCACAGTACACTGTGGAGATAGTGTAGCATGGTGGTGAAAAAACTAGACACAGTCTAGTTGGTCGCCCGCGACTGCGACTGGTGTCCCCCGATGCACAGCTGTTGTTTTTCCGATTTGGCCGAAATTCAATAGCAACCTACCTCGGGACCAGATATGTCTGTATGAAAAGTTTCGTAATGATATCTTCATAAATGTTCATAAAAAGTGCGTGACGTCGTTTGGTACGGCGCACGATAATAATCACGGCGCACAGGAATTGTCAAGACGAAGTCACAGTACAGGGCATAGTACAGCAATGATGTGCGATTTTTTTCAGAATTTTATGGCATTGCAACAGGCTGAAAGCGAAAGTCCCATTTTAACGTATTTAGGTGGCGCTAGAGAGCCATTTTGTGTGTTTGGTGGAAAATTTTGAGAAAGTAAATATCTTTAAAGCCACTAGGAATTAACTGCAAAATTTCGTTTGTTTTTGAGCATGTTTAAGGGGTCATATTTAGGTTGGAATTTGCGTACGCATGGAAAAAAGGCAGTGGAAATGGGTGGGGACCCCATCTTTGACGCCTCATAAAACTCAAACCGTGCGACTTTTGATAAAGTTGTACAGTAGTTTTCATCGGCAGTGTGTGTTTTGTCATGTATTCGCATTTGGGATCGACACGATGAACGCCCTCAAAGGAGTTTGCGTTTGTGCGAGGGCAAATTTGGGCCAAATTTAGGGGATTAAAGGAAATTTTGATATGCAAATTGCAGACTTCCTGTGCTATTTGGGTAATGGGTGTCGATTTTTCATTTTTAGGCCTTGATGAGTAGAAACAATATAGTCTGGGTTGCATCTCTCTATGACTTTCCTACCGGTCGTGGTGGCCATGTAAGTGCCAATATAATGTTTCTTGGTGGCGCTAGAGAGCCATTTTGTGACCTGTGGGGATTATTGTTTAATTTTATCAAATAAGCCATCATGGTTGGCACACAAGTGCAATATGAAACCTCTGAGTTGAGTACTTTAGAAGATATGAAGGAATGTCGAAGTTTTTGGAGACAAATTTAGGAGAAAAAGGAAATTTTGATATGCAAATTGTGGACGTCCTGTTCGATTTAGGTAATGGGTGTCGATTGTTCATTTTTAGGCCTTCGTTAGATGAACAATATAGTGTTGGTTCCATCTCTCTATGACTTTCTTACCGGTCGTGGTGGCCGTGTAAGTGCCAATATAATGTTTGTTGGTGGCGCTAGAGAGCCTTTCCGATTTTGCCGAAATTCAATAGCAACCTACCTCGGGACCAGACGTGTGTATGAAAAGTTTTGTAATGATATCTTCATAAATGTTCATAAAAAGTGCGTGACGTCGTTTGGTACGGCGCACGATAACGATCACGACGCACAGGAATTGTCACAAACGCTATATGTCCCCCCCCGGGAGACATAATTCTAGTATGGGGATGTTTTTTATGGCCCCGCCCTCCAAAGAGGAAAGGGGGCATTATGTCGACACCATGTCCGTCCATCGTCCGTCCGCCCATCGTTCATTAACTTTTCATTTCCGTGGGAAAACTATAGAATCCCTCGTCGGATTGATGCTATTTCTTAATGCCGTATTGGGAGTGGCTAGAGGGAGGTTCCTTTTGAAAACCAGCGTTGTGTGATATGTAATATGGCCGCCACAGCAGCCATCTCAATATGCCCTTGATCAACATATCGGGGGAATATGCAACGCTGTGCGTTGCTCTTGTTCATACTATGGTGTTGGGCCTATTTATCGTATACCAGGAATAATGGATCAGTTTGAATATATCAGAATACTTGAAGAGATTATGTTGCCCAGGAGGAAATGCCCCTGAAATGGGCGTTTCAACAAGGCAACGACTCCAAACATACAAGTAAGTGATCAAAATCTTGGTCCTAGACAAACAGGATTAAGGTAATGGAGTGGCCAGCTCAATCCCCTGACCTCAACCTCATTAAAAACTTGTGGATTGACATTTAAAACGCAGTTTCTGACGAAAAACCAAAAATTCACAGAACTGTGGAATCTAGTTTGTTCATCCTGGGTGCCAGAAGTTGATTGACTTGATGCAACGCAGATGCACAGCAGTTATCAGAAACAATAGTAATGCAACAGAGTATTAATTCAGTAATTTAAAGTGAAGTTAAATCTTGAGTTAAATTTAGTATTTAAGTTTGAAGGGAAAATTGTTGACACTGCTATTTTTTTTTTGAACAGATTAATATTCCTTTTCTTTGCTTCCTGTAAAAGAATAACCAAAAAGATCAAATTTGTGAATGCTTTGATTTGGAATTGTGTAATGTTTCCGCTATGTTTGAAATATGGAACGGAAGGCTATGAAAAAACATTTGCACTTTATTCACATTTTTTAACATGCCGCTATTTTTTTTTAACACCACTGTAAATAAGATAACAGATTTAACACAGCAATTCACATTTTTTCTAGAAACCTACCCAGGCAATGAGTGTATTTTAAAAGACATCATTCATGCATGCTCATGTACATAGTAAAATACAAGGATAGTCTGTTATTAGACTATTTTCTTCATCATACATTCAGCATGGCATTTTATTCAGTTAATTACCACTTGCTGTCAAAGGAAAAGGCCCAAAAAATGAAGCTTGGAGTATAAAACAATTAATCAATGATTAAATAATGGCAAACTAATTTGAAACAGGAGAAAAATGTAAACACACTTACCTTTCTTTTTTATTTCTCTTATCATATGGCAAATAGCAGGAATGCAGCTTAAAACTGCAAAAACTGCAGCAGCTAAGGTTAACCCCAGGATGCATAAGCTTAAGGTGGAAAATCCTGTAATAGAGATTTCAGATAATCAAAGGTAGCTCATAGGGTCAAAACAATTAGTATGGAGTTAAATTCCTGCCAAAATCTAACAAACAAATAGAACATGTTTTACAAATGCCCTACAATTCACAAACAAACACAGTGTGGCTTCCAAATACAAAAATTATACACAAACAAACAGTGTGATTTGCAAATACGAGACCCCATTGATGAACTGGTGTACTTTGTTTTTCAAACACAAAGCATACCTATCAAAGAAATACACAGCATATCTCTAATACACCAGGCATCGATTCATGCAAGTATGGAAAAAAATTCCAACAAAGACAAAAACAAAAACAAAAAAAAGACAAGACTTTTGGCACAATTTTTAAACTGTGATATGGTGTAGAGGATTTTCTCACAAATGTCGTAATTTTCCCTCCACAACAGCAGGTGGCAATGTATTTAGCATTGCCCCAGATATCAGGAGAGAGATCCATCATTCTCTTTAGGCAGTGGGCCGAGGCTGTATATCTGTTTAAGTTTTAGAAAATAATGATCCCTATGGAGAGAGGACCTAAATTCCCAAAGTTATGAAAAATATTTTATTCTTAGTCAGATTGCATTTGTTGGCTCTCAAAAATGTGGCATATCTTCCCAAAATCGCAGTTTGTTCATCTTCAAAGGCAAACAGTGCTTTGTAACGCAATTGAAACACTCAAATGGCATGCTGAGATTCTGACAAACATGTAATTATCCCATCAGATTTAGCTACATTGAGCACAGTTGTTTGGCCAGGGATACCTGAGGAATTAGCTGAGACAAAAAATATTTGAACGTGGATGTAGATTCACTAAACGAATGCTGGTAATTAAAATTTTTTTTTTTTGAAAAGTGCAAGCTGTGGAACTTGGTTGTTTTGTACAACATTTTGTTGAAATGTATGTCGACCGATAGTGAATGTAAAGATCATAGACTCTATAAAAAGACGGTCGCAGCACCCAGGTCTGAAAAGTGAGGCTAGTGCAGAAATCTCAGAATATTGCAGTCTATTTAATGGCCAGCAGATGGCGATGTTGGTGGTTGCAGAAAGAAGTTCGATGATCTAGAAGTCTACGAGAAAATGAGCCTACTTTCCCACCTGATTTATTATTTCAATAATGATTTTCCACATTATTTTATGGTATCTATCGTATGTTTCAAGCCTCCTTTGATATATCATGATGTTCATTTTTGTAAATTATGGTCCCAAATAGATTAGAATAAAAGATAAAGCCAGAATATACTTTCGGGGCATGGCTATCCTCTGCTCCTAATCAAATATGGTCAGATGCACCCATAGATCCACCCTTCGCTCCTCCCTGGAGCTCCAATTCATGTTCTCTTCCAATAGGAATCACATTCGGTTTCCAATTGACAAAATGGCGCTGTTCAAATTGCCAAAATCGAGGCTTCCTAAATGGCATGCTGAAACCAATGGGTGATGTAACGGTTGCTTTGTCCATCATTTTATTCAGTCTATGGTGAAGACGGTGCTCGCGCGCTCGCTACCTAGCAGCTTGCACCCTGCTTCTATTTCTTTTTCACTAGTTTTCTCAAACTGATATACTGTTATTCATCAGTTTACATGAGGTCGAAATTTTCTGAGTTAAGCACCTGGTAAAGTGCTGTAGGCCATCACTTAATAGATGTCTCATAAACTATGCAAAGCGTTTTTACGTTCATTTGTAATTAATTGTTCTATGAGGACCAGTAGTCCGGCATGCCCGAATACATGAAAAATTGGAAAAAAGCTTTAGTTCGATTATTTGCTCATTTATTACTCTAAAGCAGTATTCATTTGACAGGATTGCTATCAACTCAATGCAAAGTATATTTAGGGCAAACTAACCCCTTCCTACCTGAATTTTGAGTCGCAAACTGACAAAAACGTTAGGGACTTTTAGTTTAATCATTGAGTTCACAAAACATGAAATGCATTTTAACCTTTTCTCCCCATCATCTGAAATAGAATTGATAGTTACGATCCATCTTTTCAAATAGAAAACATGGTTATTATTTGCACTTAGTTTGAATTCTCAGTGCAGATTCGTGTTTCCATCAAACACCAAACATACTCCTAGTTCAATAACCTATTGCAGGCGAGCGCATCCAATTGAGTAGCATGCACAGAATACTGTGCATGGTGTGCCAGGCGGACTGCAACTGCATGTCTTTGAACTGCAAGGGGTCTCACTCTTGCAGTCACAGCGAATTAGATTCAGAATGTGGTCCGGGGCGCATTTGACACCATCTAATGTGGCAACAGGACTTAAAGTTAGGCTCTTCATGTCTTTCTTCCACCCAAAGTCCTCACTGTTCACGTCAGGTGGGTCACTATGCTGAAGATTTCTCCAAAGCGCGGCCTGGAGATGTGCCCTTTGTACATTTTCCGTGAAAGCTTCTGTTGAGGGGGGCAAGGAGCATAGTTTGGGGCATGAAAATTTGCCTTTTCCATTTTTGGCACCCCAAACATGCAGCCGCGTCTTGGACATCGAATCACTCTCGACTCCATAACAGGCAGAAATGAGTGCTGTGGACTGTCTCAAGACATTCGCGAACTCATTGTCAAGGTCCCCGATTGGTGACAACTCATGACCTCGTTCAAGCTCCTTGACTACAGTACCCTTTCCGATGCCATAGAGGCATGCCACCATGTCGCAACCTGACAATGCATGAGCATATATGTAGGAAATTGTACACAGGATACCTCAGGGTCTTAGGGTCAAATATTCTCTAATATTCCATGGATGCTTTCATTAACTAGCAAGGAAATATTGTACTAGGGTTCTATGGTACTTACTCAGTCTATTCAGTTTGTTTCGTATGATCAGAAACGGCTTATTTTGCACTTTATGAACTGAAATGGACAATTATGCAAGAGAGGCCATGTGCTCCATGGCTTAATGGCCATCTATTGTAATGCTAATGAACTAGATCCACTTGGCCTCTGGAGGCCATCTACTGGAGAAGTATGGAACTAACTAAATGAGGAGTTCATACATCTTCACATCAATCTAAAACTCGATAGGAATGGGTTGATATGCGATATTATTCCTGTAAATAGGGTCTGCAGCGGAAACAGCTCTAGGTTTGTTGTAATCCTGCAAAATAAATCATTTTTTATGGCAATAAATATGTGAATTATTTAAAAAAAACTATTTTTGTCAATTTTCAATGTATTCGGCATTAAGGGGTTAATATCTGAAATTGCCCACGGGAAGCGAAAGTCTACCCATCTGGATGTTTCAATTTAACCCCAAAAGTACCAGAATCAGCAGAGAAAAAAACTTTATCCGACAATTCCAGGTTTCTGGAAAAATAGGGGTTTGGCTCCCACGTGACTTGCTTAAATAAATATAAATAACAACCAAAACTACTGCACTGTGTGGTATCGCTTGGTAAAGGAAAGTATTATCAATTGCATGAGCAAAGCTACACGATTTGGACAAAAGCATTGGGACACACCTCTTAATCACTGAATTCAGGTGTTTCATTCAGACCCATTGCTACAGGTGTATGAAATCAAGCACTTAGGCATGCAGTCTGAATTTACCAACATTTGTGAAAAGTGGGTCGTTCTGAGGTGCTCAGTGAATTCAAGCATGGTGCTGTCGGATGCCACCTTTTCATTAAATCAGTTCATAAAATTTCTTCCCCTCTAGCTATTGTACTGTCAACTGTAAGTGGTACTATGGAAAAGTGGAAGCGATTAGGAACAACTTCAACTCAGCCACGGAGTGGTAGTCCACCTAAAGTCACAGAGTGGGGTCACTGAGTGGGTTCACTCTGTACATAAGTATCCAGACTGCACAAACACAATACTTGCTTTTACAGGACTCTGCGATTCAGCACAAAGGACTCAGAAAAAAAAAAAATGAGTTTAAGCAGAAAGTGCCAGCTTTGATTGGTGAGTATTACCATTCAGGCAATGTGAGCCATTAGGAAATTCGCCACCTTTTTTAGTCATTTTTTCAGTCCAAAAACTTTCTGGCTGCACTGTGAGAGCGTTGGTGGCACAGCAAAAACCTGCATTATTTCATCTTTCTTCTTTCTATTCTCTATTCAGTAAAACAACTGCTTCTACAGCCTTGTTATCAATGCCAACATGACTGCACTTTAGGCCCAGGAGCAAAGCAGCAGAAGTCATGTGGGCCCCACAAAGAGCAATATTACAGACAAAATCTCTTGTAGTGTCATTAATCCATTCCAATTGAGCTGCCACATCTCCGCCTTGACATTTCCATGACAGAATGCTTCTGAAACCAGTGCGAATGCAGTAATGACAGGCTTTTTCGTAGCTACAATATCTTTCTTTGTTTATAGATAATTGAGGAATTTTACTCGACTACACGTACCGAAAAGTACACAAATCAATAGGGTCATATTATGCTTTTTTTTGTTTGTTTTTTCTTATCCTTTCCTCCAGTGCATCATATAGATTTTTGTGCATGTAATAAGTCCACAGTAAAGCCCAAGGTGCAGACCAAAAGGAGTAATTCTCTCCGACAGAAAACACAGCTCCTGAACTGCTTAAAATGCCTTGTTCTTAGTTCAGCCGTTTCTTTCATAACATGTTTTTGACACAACGGACACATTTGCATAATGCCTGACCAGAGGCTAGTTTGGCTCACCTTTGAACAAAGCTAGGTACAGTCCCTAATGAAAAGTTACCACAAAATGCTAAATACTATAGTTTTCTATAGTAACTATGGTATTTTTGCAGAATTTCTATAGATATACCACAGATATACTATAATAACTCTGTAGTTTACTAAAGTGATGCTAAAGTAAATCACAAAAGTCAAACATTACTACAGTAAACTATAGCAATGATATTCAATTACTACAGTATATTTGCAACAAACGATAGTTTACTGTAGTAAAGTGTAGTTCACTATAGTTTACATCAATTTTACCGTATTAAACTATAGTTAACTATAGTACATTTTTATAAGGGGTGGAGGCTGGGAAGAGTTTGGTTATTGTGTTGCACCATGCCCAGTCGACACTGTACCTTTCATCAGTGCGAAGGCAAATTTCCTTTTCATGGACTTCCAAAGGAAGACAGAGTGAAGAATCAGTGGTCTCTTCCACGTTAGAGTTCCCATCAGAGGGATCCTGGCACTGCTCTCACTACGCCTTAAAGCAAATTACATCTCCAAACCTGTTCCCATTTAAGTTTCCTAGTTACCAACTAAGCCAAATAATAAGAAGGCTTTTTGCCTCTTTAACCCTCTTTGAGATAAAACGTTCACATCAGATCACACTCCACTTTCATCAAGGAAGACAAAAGGTTAGTTCTCCAATGCTCCAGTAGACGGCTGATATGGCAGGTGGTACACGTTTTGATGGCATGTTCAGAGTCTGAATAGAGCCGTGGAAATCCTGCTTTATTACAAACATCCTCTGATTTTAAGACCTGCGAGTGGTACATCATTCTATCTTTACCTTGTGGGAGATTGTGCTAACAATTAGTTTCGCTCCCAAGATATTAGATCATATATTTTCTGATCACATTTTTGAATGGGTGTGGCCTGTGTGTATGCATAATGCATGCAGCAATGCAGAATGTAAAGACAAGGTCCTAAACCCCCTCTGAAAAGTACTATGGTTACTGCTATGGTTTGAGGTAATGCAGAATACTTTGCTGCATGGCTCATTTGATGAATATGAATACCATAAGGACCCCCAAGGACCAAAAAGCTAGATTCTGGAAATGTCCTTCAGCTCATTTTAAACTATGTTGTGATATTTTATAAATTTGTCCCAAATTTTTAGTTGTTGTGGGTTAAAACTTCTGGACAAGGATGTCCTTCAGTTAGTTTTGAACTATATTGTGAGATTTTCTGGACACATCTGTCCAAAAGTTTTAGTCAGTTGTGAACTATGTTCAATTCTGTTGCTATCCTGAGAACCTCTTGAGGAGCGTGTCCCTAAGTTAGAATGACAGGCAGTCATTTATTTCAGACTATTTCAGGAATACCAACGCAGCAGCCTCTGTTACTAGTACAATTTTAAGATAGTTTTTTATCCCATGCTCAACAATTCTAGAATTATTGAGTCATTATTCTGCGGTGGTGGCACCAACAGACAGACGCCGTCCATTAGGGCCAAAGTATCTTCAGCACCTATGGGTGCCTTGATTGTTGTTTTTCTGACTTTTCAGTTTTAACATTTTAATAAATTGTTGCTTTTTTGAGTAAGTTCTCTTGCCTCAATGCTCTGAAAAGACTCAAATAATTCTCCCCATTGCTTGGTGGGGACTAAAACAAAAATGGGCATTTTTCGGAGGTGGTTCTTGACTACGACGTGCATCATACTCTGGAACGTAAAGGGTTAATGAGGCAAAAAACCTTTTGAAATTTTTATCATGAATAGCAGAGATATAGACAAACATAATAAAACAAGTTTCACTGAAATCCATACGGGGCGCGCTGAATATGGCCAAATGAATATCGCCTAAAATCGCATTCTTGCCAAAAAAAGCGCCAACTATGCAAAACCGCCCTAACTAAGCCACTGCCATTTATGCAAATTTGGAAAGAACTAGTCCAAATGTATCCAAATATGCATAAACCAGCAAGGCTTAATGAGGGCTCAGGCCCTGGGAGGGTCTCAAATGTAGCCCAAAATGCAGATAGTCATGATTTGAAGCACCAGTAAGCCCTCAGTACGCCTTGAAAATTATTATGCTAAATGGAAGAACCCATACGTTCATATACCAAGGAGGCTTACAGAGGGTGCACAAAGATATTAAAAGGACAAAGTCCAGATTTTGACCATGTCACCATTTTGGCCCTTTGACCCCTACCCTAAAAAGGGCTGTAATTTCCACCCCAAAGAGATCCTCTGATAAAAAACATAATTTTTGTCAGTTTGGACAATATATCTATGCCCACAAAAATCTTCAGTGGCCTGCTGGAACATGATATATCCACCCCTGGTTCATAGTTACAGACTCTGGCTCTCAAAAATCAGATGCTTGAATATTGGTCTTGAATATTCAGTAAATAAACTGAGTGATTATTTCGTAAACAATATTCGACAGCGACAGCTTGAAAGCAATTGACGAGTTCGGTTTAAGGCTGGAAGTCCACGCATGCATGCGCAATAGAGCTGATGTGGGGAAAAAGGAACTATGGTGGCCACTTAATTGCGTGATGGGGTACACAAACTGGTATCGTAAAGACGGGGACATAAGGTTTTTGGTGTTCCAGTGGCAAGAGACAATGACAGGTGTGGGTTCGAGCTATAAATCTGAAGAACTCTGTCGCGAATGATCACACTAGAGTCTGCAGTACTCATTTTGTCAGCGGCTGGCCCAACTTCGCTCTGTCTGTTTCCCTACAAACCAATAGGATCTCACACCAACTAAAGCTAAAAGGTAAGAGCGATCTGATCTGAAATAGGTACTGGTTGATATTACAAAACCCAAAACCAGTGAAGTTGGCACATTATGTAAATCGTAGATAAAAACAGAATACAATGATTTGCATATCCTTTTCAACTTATATTCAATTGAATACACTGCAAAAACAAGATGTTTAATGTTCAAACTGAGAAACTTTATTTTTTTTTTCAAATAATCATTAACTTAGAATTTAAAGGCAGCAACACATTGCAAAAAAGTTGGCACAGGGGCCTTTTTACCACTGTGTTACATCGCCTTTCCTTTTAACGACACTCAGTAAACGTTTGGGAACTGAGGAGACCAATTTTTGAAGCTTTTCAGGTGGAACTCTTTCCCATTCTTGCTTGATGTACAGCTTAAGTTGTTCAACAGTCCAGGGACTCTGTTGCCGTATTTTACGCTTCATAATGCGCCACACATTTTCAATGGGAGACAGGTCTGGACTACAGGCAGGCCAGTCTAGTACCCGCACTCTTTTACTACGGAGCCATGCTGTTGTAACACGTGCAGAATGTGGCTTGGCATTGTCTTGCTGAAATAAGCAGGGGTGTCCATGAAAAAGATGTTGCTTGGATGGCAACATATGTTGCTCCAAAACCTGTATGTACCTTTCAGCATTAATGGTGCCTTCACATATGTGTAAGTTGCCCATGCCTTGGGCACTAATACACCCCCATACCATCACAGATGCTGGTTTTTGAACTTTGCGCCTATAACAGTCCGGATGGTTCTTTTCCTCTTTGGTCCGGAGGACACAACGTCCACAGTTTCAGACTCGTCAGACCACAGAACACTTTTCCACTTAGCATCAGTCCATCTTAGATGAGCTTGGACCCAGCAAAGCCGGCGGCGTTTTTGGGTGCTGTTGATAAATGGCTTTCGCTTTGCATTGTAGAGTTTTAACTTGCACTTGCAGATGTAGCGACGAACTGTAGTTACTGACAGTGATTTTCTGAAGTGTTCCTGAGCCCATGTGGTGATGTCCTTTACAGACTGATGTCGGTTTTTGATGCAGTACCGCCTGAGGGATCGAAGGTCACGGGCATTCAATGTTGGTTTTCGGCCTTGTCGCTTTCGTGCAGTAAATTCTCCAGATTCTCTGAACCTTTTGACAATATTACGGACCGTAGATGATGAAATCCCTAAATTTCTTGCAATAGCTCCTTGAGGAATGTTCTTTTTAAACTGTTCGACAATCAGCTCACGCATTTGTTCACTAAGTGGTGACCCTCGCCCCATCCTTGTTTGTGAATGACTGAGCCTTTCAGGGAAGCTGCTTTTATTCCCAATCATGGCGCCCACCTGTTCCCAATTAGCCCGTTCACCTGTGAAATGTTCCAAATAAGTGTTTGATGAGTATTCTTCAACTCTCTCAGTCTTTTTTGCCACTTGTGCCAGCCTTTTTGAAGCATGTTGCAGGCATCAAATTCCAAATGAGCTAATATTTGCAAAAAATGACAAAGTTTACCTGTTCGAACATTAAGTAACTTGTCTTTGCAGTGTATTCAATTGAATATAGGTTGAAAAGGATTTGCAAATCATTGTATTCTGTTTTTATTTACGATTTACACAACGTGCCAACTTCACTGGTTTTGGGTTTTGTAAATTATTTAAGTTGGCCCTCTAATTGATTAAGAATTATTTCATCTGTTGTTGTTTCAAGCTGTTATTGTTGTTGCAGTGTCCAGTTTTTGTATCCACATTTTGAAAAGGGACTGGCTTTGTTCGATCCTATAGACTATATACGACATTAAGTAGATGTTAAACTTTACGCAAACAAATATCAACCCAAAAGGGAATGTTGGCGCCATTTGAAGTTTACAATCTAGGTCAGCTCTGAGGGGCTTACATTACATAACTTAGCCCTTCAGAGCTAAGTGTAGGTGTGGTTTTCATTTCGCTGCTTGCATTAATCATTCGGTTTCCCTGTGATTTCGATTCCAAAATTACTTGCTATATAGCCAACAAAGTTGAATTTGTTTGCTAGTTAGTTTTGCAGATGTGAAATAATGTCATTTACACCACTCTGATTGGGTCCCATGCCATAAGCCAGCTAATGGCAACAGTGTTCTTGCGACGAATTTGCATTGTTCAAAACAACCGGCTAGCGCATATGATCCTAATCTCTTCGCACCATGGATAGGTGCGGGGGCACACAAGTAAAATACAAGGCCATATCTTTATTTGCCAGAACCATAGGGAGTTTTTAATCAGTGAGAAGGGTATTTCGAATTTAACATTAATATTTAATATCGTGAATGCATATGCTGCGCCTGCCCAAGCAACCCGGCGTCATTAGTGACATGGCAGCCACTGTTAAGATATGCTTACACGAATCGCAGCACTTGAAACTAAACTCTAAATTTCCTTAACTGGACGTATGCTAGACATGTTTACATATCCTAATGTTTCTCTGGGTACACAAACATTAAACGATATTGGCGAAGGTTGAATACAGAATTCTTAATCTCGCCATCTGGACACAAAATGTACGCTGCACACCCTAGAATGCTCCTGAACAAAAATTATCCCTGTTTTAGTCCGAATCGACACTGTAAGCTGCCTTTTACCATGAGGAAAGCGAATGAACTTATAATTCCCCACCTTTTAAATAGGATTTGTGCATCTTCTGCCCCACATTGTCTGTGCATGCGCACTCCAAATCTCGCTTTTTCACGTCCTTAAACCGAATGGGTCCATAATGTATTTCATGATCAGAGGCTCGCGGCAAGTCATTTGAATATCAAGTAATTCCAGCTTTACCACCGGGGGGACGTTGGGCTTTAGGAAGTTAATATTAATCTTTACCACTATTCCATAGTAGTGCAATCCTAACTTTTTATAGTGTTTACTTTGTTTACAAAGCATGGCTTCCTGAAGCGCAGTTGGCCAAGCATAACCGAGCGAGCTTTTAGCAACAGCAGCCAAAGCAGCTTGTTTCAGGCAGAGTGAGCCAGAGGTACAGCACACACTGCATCACTAGGATTTTCTTAGACCATAAAAACATATAGATACTTGTAAATACACTTGTAAAAAAATAAAACTGATAAATGGGAATAACATGACCCCTAACAAAAATCAACTGAGAACAGTGCACTTCAGGTACAGTAAACAATAAGATCATGTTTGCTCGATCCTATGCTAATTTCTTTCAGTTAAAACACGACTGTCCTTATTGTTTTCCACTTCTCTTGCAAAATTGCTTTTGGAGTGACAGGGGTCTATTCTCCCATTAGCGCGTAAGTCCTTTTTTTACGCTTTTCGAGTTAAGCGCTTTTGAGTTACGCGTATTCTCACCTATGCGCTTCGATCACGCCCACAGCGCTTAACTTCAGAATGTAGGCAGCCTTATGAAAGAGGTGTGACTAATGCAAAAGAGAGGCAGACTCTGTACCAAGCTCATTACCTGGCCCCCCCCTTGGGGGAGCCAGGTTAAGCAATGATCATGTCGGTGTGTGTGTGTGTGTGTGTTTCTGTCACTCTGTCTGTCAGTCCGTGGCCATTACCTGGCCCCCCCCTAGGGGGAGCCAGGTGAAGCAATGATCATGTTACAAGGAGAGTTAGCTAGCTAGCTAGCTGCCCGGGATAAACTACGCCATGCCACGGGGACCAGCGCATTGTTTGTCTGTCCTCGTATTAAAATGGAGGCTGCTGCGGCTCGTAGGCCTATTTGCTTGATGCCTGAGGAGCCTGGATTGTCGTGTATTATATTGTTTTCTATGTCTGCTAAGGTAATTTTTATATTATTTTTGCGAAATGAACATTACGTACAATTTCTGTGAACGTTTGTGCTGTATGTAATTATTTTGTTATAAGTCTGTAGCTAGCATGCTAGCTAGCTACATGAAGCTCCGTGTTGTGACACGGACCCCTGCGAACCATAATCGCGATGCATTTTCATAAAACAGTATGCTAGTTTGTATTAAATAATTATGTTTCCTAATTGTATGAGATTTGTCGGTTGTGATGTTACGATTGAATTTGCGCGTTTATTTCTATTTGCGTTGCATTATTCTGCATACTTTTGCTGCATACTGCCCGTTTTTCGTTGGCGGACAAAGTGATCGCGTTGACACGGATCTTGCATGGAATTGCACATAGCAGACGGGGTCCGCTTTCCAGCCGGCTGGGCTTGCTGAAATCACCGATTTTTAATTTTTTTTTTTAAAGATGGTATAACGTGTTCTATCGTCTTCTGTGTCTAGTTAGCATTTTGTTTTACCTAGCTGGACACAGCTAAGCATTTTTGTGGTCATTTGTGCAGTATGAATGAATTTGACTTATATTACAAGGAGAGTTAGCTAGCTAGCTAGCTGCCCGGGATAAACTACGCCATGCCTCGGGGACCAGCGCAGTTCACCGCTCTTCGTATTGAAATGGAGGACGCTGCGGCTCGTAGGCCTATTTGCTTGATGCCTGAGGAGCCTGGATTGTCGTGTATTATATTGTTTTGTATGTCTGCTTAGGTTGTCTTTGTATTATTTTTGCGAAATGAACATTACGTAAAATTTCTGTGAACGTTTGTGCTGTATGTATAATCGTGTCTGTGTGTGTGTGTGTGTGTCTGTCACTCACTCTGTCTGTCAGCCCTGTCTGTCAGTCCGTTGCTGAGGCCAGGTCTGCTATCACTGATTGCCTTGTTGATTATGGCTATCAGGAAAACATGGAAAAAGGATTTTCTGATCAACCGTGAAAATGAACTTGTGGTCCATGGAAAACGCAAATCAGACCACTATTCTTACATGCAAAATTAAACATATTTTATTTTAAACTATATTTATCCATTTATTTTATTTTATTATTATTATTTAATTTTATATATTTTTTTTATTTTCATGTGAAGTTTGTCATTTTGGCTCGGGCATCTCTTTTGGATGCCCCCTGGACGCCTTCCTGGGAAGGTGTTCCGGGCATGCCCCACCGGGAGGAGGCCCTGCGGAAGACCCAGGACACGCTGGAGGGACTATGTCACTCGGCTAGCCTGGGAACGCCTTGGGATACCCCCGTAAGAACTGGAGGAAGTGTCCAGGGAGAGGGAAGTCTGGGCATCTCTGCTTAGACTGCTGCCCCCGCGACCTGGCCACGGATAAGTGGTAGAAGATGGATGAATGGATGGATGGTGTGTCATTTTGAAGATACAAGGTTTTATATGCCGCTGTAATAGTAGGCCTATGTATGTCTGTACCAATTACAAGAAGTAATTCAGACATCTCTTTTTTTATCCCCCGCCATGCGATTAGCGCAAAGCGGGGGATATAGCATTGGGCTCCGTCCGTCCGTACATCCGTACGGACACATAAAATTGAGGCGGCGGGGGATATTGCCATGTTAGTGGCAAACACTTGTTATTTCTTACTCTAGCCACCATGGCATTAAAGTTATGCAAACAAACAAATTGCCGCGATAATGAAATAATAAATAAAGAATTTAGCGCTTCTCAACCAGTGCAATCAGATCATTGAAAATGTGCCCCTCCTACACCAGCCTGTTTGTTCCGTGGAAGACAGGGAAGAAGACAAAGGGAACATTCTAGTCACACAAAAAAGACAATCAAAGACAGTTTATATGATCTCATTTAGAAATTGCGCTCTTGAAATCTCAAACTAATCCGATGTCAGTTTTGCAACTAAAGGACATGGAAACGCTTTAACAAGGATTTTTACCCCGCACGCGGTCATCTCCCTGCCCCGAAACCGCCTCAGCAATGACGAAATTCCATATCCATAGCCTGTCATGTCCTATTTGATTTGAGCGACACATTCACTTGAACTTGTGCCTAATACTTTATTATAATCAATTATCCCATTTACTGATAATGATTCTTCCCATGTCAGCTATTCTTTATTGGCTAAAATTGATTCACAAATGGGTAGTGCTTTGATTTTGGCCAGGGTAGGACTCAATCTAGAGTAGCCTATTTAATAATATCTTTATTCACACATTGAAATACACAGTATTATCAATGGTAAAAATATTACAAAGACACAAGTTAGTTAATACAGATATCCTCAATTAGAAAATCAATCTCCTCACTCGTGAGAATATCACAACTTTTTAGATTATCAAGAACATATAGGGCAGTCGCATTTGTTAACAGAACATGAAGACACTGATGGCGACGTCGAGGCAAAGCCGAAAACCAAATTTCACAGATGTTGGTGTTGTATGGCAAGCGAGCACTGAAGCCTGATCCCAGGAGTTAAGCTGTGAATCGTTCTGGATGTGGCTTCGGTGGGGAGATGTAAGCGCAGTATCCCTGATTTAAAGCATAAATGGAGAGATCTGCGGGGCACTGTAAAAGCCAGGCTCACTGCACACCGGAGAAGTGTGCACACAACAGGTGGTGGGCAACCATCATCCCCTGTGCATTTCACTGCACAGGAGGAGGGGATGGCATCCACTCGTGCATGGAGAAGAATTTGGAGCGTCAACGTACTGTGTCAGACACCTTGACACAGATGCCTGTGATATGTGTATGACATCACCAGCCACTCTCTGGAACGACCCAGATGCCAGGAGCGACAGCGCAGTTCTGACGTTGATGACCACGGGTATGTTTTGTGGATAATTGCTGCGGCTGGATAGCTGTTCATCCAGAAGTCGGCAAAGATAGATGATTGCCTCATGCACGGTCCAGACGAAAGCGCTGGATGCCCTCGATGTTTGTTAGTTTCAGGATGTCCAAACGAAGCGGATATATGCGTGGTCGTCTTAGAGCTTGGGCGCTCCTCTTACTCTTTCCCAATCACACAAGAGTGCAAGCAAATGCAGGACTGGCATTTTGGCTTTAGATTTTGAGGGCATGGTAGAATGATGGTCTTATTTATACTCGTATTAATTGTTTTGCGTTTGTAATTGAACTGATTGGAGAAGAGGCTGATGCGTAATATCATGTGATGATTTCTTTTGATAAATTATTATGGCTTTGAGAAATGTAGTTTAGAAATAAGGAAGAACAATCAATATTAAATGTCACAACCTTTACCATGTTAAATAAAATAAAATGAATGTTAAAATTTGGGCGATAACCGACATCAAACGCAATATTCCATTTCACCTTATGTTGGCGCTAGACCTTAATAGAGCCCTCAAAAGCACAGAAAAAGTGCGTAAGCCAAGGGGGGAGAATACGCGTAAGTGTTATTTGCATGAAAAACGCTCGGAAAACACCCCGATTTTGGCCTTGCTCCGCCCCAAGCGCGTAACTGCCTTCGGGGCGCGTAATGCACAGACTTAATTCGAGGGGAGAATACGCCTAAGCTGAAAAGCGCGAAGTTACGCGCTTTTTTTCGATTTACGCGCATGGGAGAATAGACCCTTTAGTGCACTAGAGACTAAACCACTTGTGACCCTGATATTGCATACAGTTACCACACTACCTCATACTAACCTTGCTCTTGTAGCCATGCAGAAGCATGAGCTGATTCACTGTCTGTATCAACTCTGCACATGAATTCTCCTCGGTCTTCTGTCTTCATATCCCTCAGTTTCATGGAGAAGTTTCCTTTGGGAATCTCCTCACTGAAGAACTCAGCGCGCCCTCTGAATCTCTCATCCTGTGACTCTGGTCTGCTCTCCCCTTCATCAAACAGCAGCACCAGGATTTCCCCATCTTTCTTAATCCACTGAACCTGTAACTGTCCGAGTGGGACATGGGTGTCCACTGTGCAGTTCAGAATCACATCTTCACCGGCGTATGCAAACACAGGCTCCACTGCACCAGTCACAGTCAGATATTCTGGGGAAAAAACACAAGTCCATTAAAACTTGAGTATCATTTTTAAAGGGTGGGGCACCCACAGCCTTCACTGGGAGCGGAGGCTAATACTTCCTCATTATTACAGACTGTATATGTGTATAAAAAAGTGAATTATATTTTTAATGGGGCTGGAGGTACTTACCAACATCGATTCTCACTGTTGTTTCATGAGACTCCAGGTCAGTGTGAACTACACACTTGTAAAGTCCCCTGTCTTTAGAAGTTACATTTATAAGCAGTAGAGAGAAGTTTCCTTTGGAAATTTGTTCAGAGAAAAACTCGGCTCTGCCACGGTAAGACAGACTTTGTAACTCTGGCCTGCTCTCTCCTTCCTGGAACAAATGTACGATGGCTCCAGAGTCCTCCCTCATCCACTGCACCTCGAGGTCGAGTGTAGGGAGTGCAGTGTCCGCAGAGCAGGGTAACGTCACTGACCTCCCAGTCTGTACAGCCAAGGGCATCGCAGGTCCTAGCACTGTAAAAGCTGGCCCAGAAGAGATCACTTCATAATTCCTCCAGAATACAAACAAGAACCAGTGAAGAATGTCCTTGTAATTTGTTTCATTTCACGAACAAGTTCTAATCCAAAACGCAAAATAGCATACAAGAGGAGTTTAAATTATACAAAGTTAAAATATGGCTTGTGGGGAAAGGAACGACTGAAAAACGAAACTGCGCTCTTTCAGTAATAATCATAATAATAATAACAACAACAGCAATAATAATAAAATAAAAATATGGCGGCGTATTAATGATATTCTACGACGAACGTGGAAATGTGGATCGTAGTAAATCGGAAACAATGCATCAGGGAACAGCCCATATACGCTACCTTCAGTCCTGATGGCGATGAACAGCACACCCAAGCAGAAAATTATCATCTTGACAACTGACTCAGTTTATCACCGTGCAAACTTTTCTGAGTGCGAAAAAACACGAAACTATTAAGCGTCTTATTTAACAATATTAAGAGAATGCTGCCTCCCTTCGCACATTCTGACTGCGAAAGTGAGAATAGATTTTTACTTTTGCTTTCGTTTATGGCCCCGCGCCTTCACCACATGCAGGACGGCAGCACCCTCCTGTGTGCAGAAAAATTAAGCGCAAGACACCGCCCATTCTGCCAAGACTGTTTTTGAATACGTTAAGTTACCAAGTTAATGTAATGTCTTGAGAAGCAACGATTTTATCCAGGAATTAAATTGTTTCCGGTGTCAGGCAAAACTATTCGCATCCTTTCCTCATTTTAGTCTGCGTCAGTTCAAAACACCTGAATGCACCTGCCCTCTCAGGAATTTAGAAATATCAGAAATCGCCGTCCGTTTCAAATGTAAAATGACGGTTATGCATAAAGGCGCACACAGGCACGCACACGCCCCCCGCCCCCCTCAACACACAGACACGCAAACACAAACAAACACACACACACACACACACACACACTATAGGCAAAATGACTTCATAACGGGCTATAGTGCAATACCTATTTTTTAATTTAAGACACACACAAGGGACATTTTTTCCCGTTCCCTCACTCTTTTCCTTCAGGGAAACACTTTACAATTACAGAGCCTCATGCCACACTTAGGCTTATAATAGCCTAATAACCTCACTATGAGAAAGTTGAGGCTGTAAAAATGCTTCAAAATTTAGAGCATGTTAAGAACAACCTGAGACTGAGAATGAGTATTGAAGTAAAGAACTTGTATCCAGATAATAGAGTGGGAAGGTTTGTCATTAGACTAATGTTTGCGAGAGCTTTATCAGTTGCTTTCAATGATAATTATTCAGAAACAAAAATACAATGTTTTGAGCCATTATTGATGAAAAACAGATTTATGAACCAAAAACATGACATTTAAGATTTAAATCCTCAAAAAATTAATTACATACAGGCTAAAATTCCTCACAATGGGCAGTTTTCTATAAAAATTGGGTGGAATAACATTTATTTAGGCTTTTTGAGTGTGATTTCATTTTTCCCACAGGAGTTGGTGAAACAGGGGTGAATGCATTGCACTAGTGTAAATTAAGGGGCTACAGCCATGAATAATTCTGTATTATTATGTACAGTGCAATCCTGAACTCTACCTGTGAGGTGCTACAGCCTACAGATGAGCCAAAGAAGTAAAATCTGTCCTTTTCTGTTGATGGTTTATTTGAAGCATTTGGAGTCACTCTCAAATGATGCAGTATAAATACAGTAATTACTTATTTTAGGGGCAAACACTTCTTTCTTCGTAAAATCTTTATTTGGCCAGGTAGGTTTGTGAGCAAAAAAGATACACTGTGCTTTATTTTCCTTCTACGATCACACCAGAGAAGCACATCTGAAGTAAAAAATGGAACGTGAGTATATTTTCTTAAAGTGTACCTACCAAATTTTGGTATATTTTTATGTGCCAAGATGACTGTACAGAAATTGTGTTGAGTTGAAACCTCTGCAGTCATGCTTAGTGTGTAAAATGGTGTATTTATTCTGTGCTAAAATGTACAATACTGTGTAAAAGTTTTGAGCACCCAAGATTTTTAGTCCCCTACCGGAAATGGAGGGGACTATAGGATTGCACTCAGTCCGTCCATCCGTCCGTCAGTCCGTCCGTCCACATTCGTGTCCGCTCCATAACTTCAATACCGTATGACCTAGGAACATCAAAGTTGGTGTGTGGATGCATCTTGGGGAGAGGGTGTGTCATGTACCCTATTCAGGTCACTTTGACCTACTTTTTAGGAAATATAATATGCATACACCGGTAGGGGACTAGTATTGCGCAGCAATTCGACATTCACCGATAGGCGGTGCACTTGTTTTTATTTAAATTTGGTGTTGGATGTTAATTTGTGTTTTCCAGGTTATTGGTGCTGTAGGTAAAAAGCACATTTGAAAAACCAATGCTTAATTTAAAAAAAATCTTGACTTGGATCTGACTCAGGATTCGGGCCCAGACAGAAAATAGATTCCACAGGTTTATTAGAGAGCTGACTCGTGGTGAGACAATCCAGTTGGAAGCCAGACAGTACACATGCAGCATAAGTGGGTAAATAACTAAACTAACTAAAATGAGTGTAACTAGTTCAAGCAGGAAACTCGAGTAGAACTACATCAGCTGACAGCAGCCTGGTAAGCTACCAGCATGTCAGCATCAGCAGGCACACAATTGGAGGAGACACATCACAAGGTCATGCAGCGGTCTATTTGAAAGACGTCAAGCTGTGGGAAAATATTAATCTATGTAACCTTAATAATCAAGTTTCTTCAAATGAATGAGCATTGTATGAGCAAATGTATTATCAAATGTATTATTAACAGAAGCATTACTACACTCAACAAAAATATAAACGCAACACTTTTGTTTTTGCTCCCATTTGTCATGAGATGGACTCAACGATCTAAAATTCATTCCAGATACACAATATTACCATTTCTCTCAAACATTGTTCACAAATCTGTCTAAATGTGTGATAGTGAGCACTTTTGCTTTGCTGAGACAATCCATCCCACCTCACAGGTGTGCCACATCAAGATGCTCATCAGACACCATGATTAGTGCACAGGTGTACCTTCGACTGTCCACAATAAAAGGCCACCCTGAAATGTGCAGTTTTTGCTTTATTGGGTGTCTGGGGACTTAGAACCAGTCAGTATCTGGTGTGACCACCATTTGCATCATGCAGTGCAACACATCATCTTTGCATAGAGTTTATCAGATTGTCAATTGTGGCCTGTGGAATGTTGGTCCACTCCTCTTCAATGGCTGTGCGAAGTTGCTGGATATTAGTGGGAACTGGTACGCGCTGTCGTATACGCCGGTCAAGCACATCCCAAACATGCTCAATGGGTGACATGTCCGGTGAGTATGCTGGCCATGCAAGAACTGGGACATTTTCAGCTTCCAAGAATTGTGTACAGATCCTTGCAACATGGGGCCGTGCATTATCTTGCTGAAACATGAGGTGATGTTCATGGATGTATGGCACAACAATGGGCCTCAGGATTTCATCTCTGTATCTCTGTGCATTCAAAATGCCATCAATAAAATCCACCTGTGTTCTTCGTCCATAACAGATGCCTGCCCATACCATAACCCCACCACCACCATGGGCCACTCGATCCACAACATTGACATCAGCAAAGCGCTCACCCACACGACGCCACACAAGCGGTCTGCCATCTGCCCTGAACAATATAAACTGAGATTCATCCGTGAAGAGAACACCTCTCCAACGTGCCAGACGCCATCGAATGTGAGCATTTGCCCACTCAAGTCTGTTACGGCGACGATCTGGAGTCAGGTTAAGACCCCGATGAGGACGACGAGCATGCAGTTGAGCTTCCCTGAGACGGTTTCTGACAGTTTGTGCTGAAATTCTTTGGTTATGCAAACCAATTGTTTCAGCAGCTGTCTGAGTAGCTGGTCTCAGACGATCTTGGAGGTGAACCTGCTGGATGTGGAGGTCCTGGGCTGGTGTGGTTACACGTGGTCTGCGGTTGTGAGGCCGGTTGGATGTACTGCCATATTCTCTGAAACGCCTTTGGAGACGGCTTATGGTGGAGAAATGAACATTCAATGCCCGAGCAACAGATCTGGTTGACATTCCTGCTGTCAGCATGCCATTGGCACGCTCCCTCAATGCTTGCGCCATCTGTGGAATTTTGCTGTGAGACAAAACTGCACATTTCAGAGTGGCCTTTTATTGTGGGCAGTATAAGGTACACCTGTGCACTAATCATGGTGTCTGATGAGCATCTTGATGTGGCACACCTGTGAGGTGGGATGTATTGTCTCAGCAAAGCAAAAGTGCTCACTATCACACATTTAGACAGATTTGTGAACAATGTTTGAGAGAAATGGTAATATTGTGAATCTGGAATGAATTTTAGATCTTTGAGTCCATCTCATGACAAATGGGAGCAAAAACAAAAGTGTTGCGTTTATATTTTTGTTGAGTGTATATTGATTTATTGCTGAATTGTTGTATTCATTATATATCTGAATATATTACTAATCAAGTATTATAGATCCAAATGTATTAATAATCAAGCTTAAACTGATATTAACTGAAACATTGTATTAATCTAAAGCAATGTGAATCTGAGTGAATGGAACTTTTTCAGGGACGTCTCCAGGGACGTTCTGTATCTCATACTGAAAGAATACAGACACCTGCAATCAGTGAAAGGGGGGCGCAGTGTAATTTTAGACTATCTGTGCCTTTTGAAGGCCCCAGCTGAGCCATTAATCTATTGGCCTTGTCTAAAAAAGATTACAGTGAATCCTCCTTCCGGGTATTAATTCATACAGAAGGACAGGCAACAAAGAACAAAAATGAGTTGTGAATGTCCTTTTTGAGGTTTGGTCCAAACAAGCAGTCATCGGGATATTGTTCAAGTAGAGTTCACGAACAGATAAGCACACAGCTGGAGCCCGAACAAAGGGAAGATGAGCTATAAGTAGAAGAACATAGAAGGACTTCGGGGCATTCGATCGCCATCCTTTGATTGCCCTCTGATGAGTCAGAGTATCGGCGGACGCTGCGCAAGCCCCCCTCCCCTGCTCTATGTCGACCTCTCGTAGAGGAACATTCGACTGTATCATCTGATGGTTTGATTACTGTTGTCTTTGATGCTTGTTGCCTTCATTTGATTACATGCATATGATTTCTCTTGATTATGTTCTCACTTTCTGATTAAATGATGAAACATGATAGCAAATATAAAAGGTGTTTTGGGTCCTTCATTTATGGTCAAGCCAGTCACGAATACCTCACAAAGCTCACTCACTTCTGCTGCTGTTTGCTATGACCTTTCATGCTATGCAACATGCTGTTTGGTTTTTTGCTTACCTCCTCCACCCCAGCCTCCACCTGTTTGGTTCTGCTCACATTGGGGGGATTTTGATTTCTGTTCATGACTGTTCTCTTTGTGTGTTCGCTGTGCCTAGGTAGGACATTCCTGCAGAGCAGAACCGCCGCCAAAATACAATGTAATGCTTATACCTATGAATAAATTGTTCTAGTTTATTGAAACGTGAGTTTTCCTGACTGAACTAAAGTCGGAGTACAGTCCACATCTCAGAAGCCAAACGATAAGATTGCAGAGATCAGCGGTGTGCAGAATGAATCCAAAACACCAGCCATAGTCAAAACCAGAATATCTCAAGACACGAAGGGCAAACCAATCTCAAAGAACCCTGGGACAATATAGAATCAAAACCGGAAAACTCTCTAGGATTAAAAGGCTTGTAGTGTCGTCTCAGAAAGGCAAACAAACTCTGAACAAAATAAGGAAAACCAGGACAATATAAAGGGGAGACGAAGCTAACGGGGAGGTGATTAAAGGTGACAGTGCACAAGGAATCCTGGCAAGGGTCATGGTTACAAACAAGTAATAAAACAGCAGTAACTAACATGGAGGATGGGGAGGGCCAGTGCACACGTTAGGATAAAAATAAAAGCATGTGAGAACAGAACAGGGCGTGAAAAAACCAAAATAACAATAAATAGAATAGCTGAAATGACAATTATAAAATACAAAAATATCTAAAAAACATGAAAAATAACACAGATCTTAAACATGAACAAATCTTACAAAAGGTCTTTGCATCTCACTTAATATGGTGATTATCAATAATACAGCATTACAGAGCACTGATTTCAACATCAAGGCGGTCTGGGATTACCTGGATAGACGGACACAAGTGAGATTGAGACTGCAGAAGAACTGAAATCCTATCCAGTAAACCTTTAACAGAGAGTGCTACACAATCACAGGAGAAATCAGACTGGAGGACTTCTATCAGGGGCCGTACAAGACATAATTCATTCTGGCCCTCACACATTTTCACTCTCGCACTCACATTCTCGCGAGAGAAGAATACATGTGTTTGAGAAAAGAATACAGGTGTGTGAGAGGAGTATATATCTGTATGAAAGCAGAACATGAGTTTAACAGGAGAATATGTGTGTGTGTTTGTGTAAGAAAGTAAAGACCCATTTACTGTTTGCTGACAAGACAGGTTGCACGCGCAGCTTGGCATCGGAAGTATGGTGGACCATAATAGCTCGTCAAGCTATGCGAAGGCATTGGCCATCAAATATTGCAAATTCTACCTAAACAAACTGACTTTGACAAATTGCAACCAACTTCCAGATCCCTATGGTATCAGTGAGTGGGTAGATGACGTTAGTTAGTGGCCCAGTATTCCGTGGCCTGATTGTGAGGTAGCGATCTGGAACCAAATGCTAGGACACAGGATTGCAAAAATGAGGAGCTTTATGTAAGGGGGGTAACCCCCGCAGAGAAGATAGCAACAGTACAGAGTCCGCAATCCAAAATTCAAATTCCAATGGGACAGAGCAGAGTTTGTAACCAGGGCACCAATCACATATCATAAGCCTAAGGACAGTCCGAATTGTAATCAGGGCAGCAATCCACAAAATCGAGGTCAGGCAGAAACAGGTCAAAACACACAGATGCAACAGTAATCCAAAAGAGCAAACCAAAAATCAGTAGTCGGGTAATCCAGTCAGAATCAGAAACTCAATGATTAGCAAGGCGAGAGAATAGCAGCACAGGTAAACATGGGAACAATCTGACAGGGAACTGGCTGTGAAAAGACACCTAATATACACTTCTGGGAAGATCACATGGGGAGAATAACAGGTGCAGGAAGTAAGGCTGATTACAAGGGGAAGGCACACGAGGAAAAGCCTAATCACATAAAATTGGCCAAAGCCAAAACATGGACAGGGAACACGAGACATTCTTATAAACAAACATACGGCTCCAGTCACGGAGTTTCTAACGTGCACAGATTAATGAGAAACAGGACAGCGCGAACAGGTGTGAGCTTTCACTAAAAATGCAGCAAAGGTAATCAGGGAGAGCAAAGAGGCGGAGACTAGAACAGGGCGAGTGCTGAGAGCTTGTTAATCAATTAGTAAGTGCAACTATACAAATCCTTGGTGCTCGTTAGTAAGTTAGTATTATATACAAGGTTAGTTGTTAGTAATCTCAGGGGAAAATAATAAACTGTAAGTATTGTTAGTAGACAGAAAAGAAAAGTGAAGCCAGTGAACAAGATCGGAAGAAAGATTAAAAACCAGAACCCAATAAATCACCCGAAGAGTGAAACACAAGACTGGGGCAGAGTGCAATGACAAGACATGAGACCAGATGGAGACAAAGTGCAAAGCAAAATGGAAAACATGAACCGGAATGTGATTATGGCAAAATGTAAAACATGGAAAAGTAAACTAAAACTAAACATGACAAATCAAAGTAACCAATACACAATACATAATACAAAGAATGGTCAGGCATACCAAATGGTCAAAAACACAAAAGGCAGTCAGAATTACAAGGCAAGAACGTGGTCAAGACAGACACGGCAGAATCATAACACTGATATATATACCCATTTGTTCGAGAAACCTAGCGTGTATACTAGGGAGGAATTACGAGCATACAAGTCACTGGATGCTTATGTTATCTGCGGACATAAGCAGAATGTTAAATTCCACGACAGACTTGGAGTTTTGTGTCAGTCAGAAAACCAGGAGGTTGTTAATCACAGTTTTTATTTCATTGAATGAATGTTTAAATATGTAAATTTGTCCAGTATGAATGCCATTACCATCATCCAGTGCCCACAGGGTCATCTGGGTGTCTGAAGTCCAGGGTCTGAGAGGATTATTTTGGTCTGAAGTGGTTTTCTGACCCCAACAAGTCCCCCACCAATGGTACTATTATACTACAACTTAGTTTGGTGGTGGGAATGTTCTCAAATAGGAGGGAGAAACACATTTCAAACAGTAACATTCACTGAACTGAATCCTAGGGACCCCCAAAAAGAGAAAAATCACATGCTGCCCTAAAAAAATTTGGATTTTGGGGGCCCTCCTCTCACCCCTCTGATCTCTCCTGGTGATTCTGGCGGCAGAGTAATGATATATGGGCTAGAATGCATGAGCATATGAAATTTCAGCTTCCTGTCTCTATTACGTGAGAAGTTATGGTCCTTCCAAAATGCTACAAAATTAAATGACATTCACAAAAGTCAAAAAAGGGCGTTTCATCCAAATTTCAAGAAATTTTCATGCTAAAATCGTCGGAGATACTGACATGAAACTTGGGATTCTTTTGTTTGGTACCATAAAGTATTTTTGAGCAAAATATTAGAGGTGTCAGGTACAAGGCACCTCAATATTGGCTGTTTTGACATGGAATGACCCAAAATCCAGCCTCCAGGCATTCTACAATTTCAACCAAAATAGATAATCTTAAAATAATAACCAACAGGAATGCCTTTTAAACCAAGTACCGATTCAGCTTAACAGTAAATCTACACCAAGATTATATGTCTTCACCCATTGTGGCGCCCCCCCATACAGCTGCAGAATAGGTGCCCAGAAACAGAGGGGTTCAGCACCAAGGCCAGCGGTTACCCCAGACACCCGGACAGAACGCGAGGACCCAGGACAGCGCCACATTCTTGCATTGGCAAGAATGCAAGTACTCACCTGTGAGGCATCACTAATCAGGGGTAGACTATTTAATGAGCAGCTCAGAGCACAAAAAGGGGAGCTCTGGAGCAGAGGGAGAGGCTGCAGTTTTTATGCAAACAATTAATGTGGGACTGGTTTTTCCAACACAGAAGTGTGCGGATGGGAACCCAAGCTCGGGCTGGGAAGGAGTGGACGGCTGGAGCTACTAAGGGCCTGGAGTGGAAGACAAAGGGGCTGGAGAAGAAGTCCCCTCCAAAGGAGAGTGTGTGTTTAAGTTTCCCCCTGAGTTTAAGGCAATTGTCATAAGTTTCTTTACGTTTTCTCCCTCCCCCCTTTCTTACGGGTGGAGGGCCCTTGAAGAACCCTACAGAAAGGAAGGAAAAATAAAAATCAAAACGGCTGTTGAACTGTCCTGCCTCGTGGTCCTTACTACACCACCCTATACCACGCCCACTCCCGGGTCCAGACCTCACACCATGCAACTGAGAAAATATCCTAAATGTAAAAGCCTCATCAAAAATCAACAAATTTTCAAACCTTGAGAACAAAGAGAGTATGATTTTTTTTTTTAGATCATGCAGGAAAATGTGCACTGACCTCCTGTCTTTTCAGCATGGAAACATAGCAAAGGTTCATTGTGTCTTTGTGTTTTTTTCCTTGGCATGGTTTTTCCGGACTCTGAACTTGAATTTGAAAACGACTCTTAGGCGATGTTGTTCTTTCGGTAAAAAAGCGCGTGGTCGGAAGTGGTGAAACGAAGGGAAGTAACTTTCAAGGCTGGTGAAGCACCAGTGATTTCCCCTGCATAGGTGCCCCCCGTTGACTCAGCTTTGAGACTGCATCCACTGTGAGGATTTTTTTTTTTTTTAAACCCCCCCCAGATCCGGCCCTGAAGTATGGTAAGTTCCAGTCTGCAGCAATTGTTTAATAATTTTTGATAGTAGGCAACTATTGGTGTGTTCTCTTTCACCCAAATTTGATTGAGATCCTCCACGATTCTCTGTGCCGTAGTTCCAACATTGTCTTCCATCAGCCATGTTTGTATAATGCAGATTCCCCGCACACCATGTAGAGGTCACATTCACATGGGTGCACTGCGGGGATGCCCTTAAGGTGGAGGTTACATTCACGTAAGTGCCTTGTGGAGATGTTCTGGGGGCGGAATCCTCATGCACTGTAGAGGTCACATTCACATGGGTGCACTGAGGGGGTGCCCTTTGTGTGGAAGTTACATTCACGTAAGTGCCTTGTGGGGATGCTCTTGGGGAGGAATCCTCATGCACTGTTAGGTCACATTCACATGGGTGCACTCAGGGGGTGCTCTTGGGGCTGGACGCACAATGGCAATGGATCGAATAAGGCGCTGCTGTCGCTCTGCTCTGCGATGGCGCTCTGCCTGTTGTTGCCGCCCTGCCTCAGCCACCTTGTACGACAGCAAGTGAACCCCCGCTGCTCTTCAACTTGGAGAGCTGTTGGTGTGGTCCTTGTTACCTGAAATGGACCCTCTCTCCTTTGTTCATTCCAGCTCCTCCGGAATTATCTTACGTAGACCAGATCCCCAGGCTGTACTGGGCGCTCTTCAGCCCGGCTTTCTGGGTTTCTGGTCTGCTCCCATTAAAATATAGTTCTGTGTATAACAGTTAGTTGCCTCATATAGTCCCTCAACTCCAGTTCCAGTGTCTCGAGTGAAGGGCTTTCTGCTGCCCCTCTAATTATGGGTACTGGCATCCTTCTACCAGTCAGCATTTCATGTGAACTAAGATGAGTAGTCCTGTTTTCCTGCATTCTGTGGCTCATCAGAGCCAAAGGCAGTGCATCAACCCAGTTCAGACCAGTGTCTTGACAAATTTTATTGATTTTTGCTTTCAAAGTCCCATTAATACGCTCTACCATCCCTTGTGACTGGAGATGATAAAGACAGCCAAATCTCTGCCTAATTCTTAAGGCCTGCATCACTAGTCTTAAGACAAGTCAAACAAAGGCTGGGCCATTGTCAGAGCTGATTATTCTTGGAATGCCAAACCTTGGTGATACCTCATTGACTAGGAATTTTACTGCAGTGCTGCTCCCTGGTCCTTAGGGGGCACTGCCTCCACCCATCTGCTGAATCCTTCAATGATCACCAACACGTACCTCTTGCCTCTCACCTTTTTTGACATGTCTACGTAGTCCATCATCAGATATTGGAATGGTCCTTCTGGAACAGGGATGTGACCTATATGCATATGCAGTAATACCTTTCCGAATATCATTTTGTGCAGACACCTCACACAGCCTCAACTGATGGTCCACTAAATTTTGCATGCATGGAGACCAAAATCCTTGTCTCATAATTGTATTTCATTATCATTATCCCACGGGCACAGTGGTCTGGTTCATGCGCTTCGCTGATCAGTAGGGTTAGTAAAGTAGTGGGAGCCACAAGCAATCCTTCTGCATTCCTCCATAATTCGTCGTCCCCCTCTTTTGCTCTGTCTCCTCCAGTCTGTTTTTTCACTTACCGTTGCTGCATGTTGGATTTCTTTAACATCCTCTAATGTCGGCTGTGAATGGATTACCGCTTCCACTGGAGTAATTACTGCTGCTCTGCTTCCTGAGGCTTGTATTGCCACATCTGCCGTGTTGTTACCTGCTATTACAAATCATTTCCTTTCTTATGTGCTTGGCACTTAATTATAGCTAATTGCTCTAGTTTCAACATTGCTAGTATCAAATTCAAATTCTGTTCTTTATGCTGTAAAGCTTTCCCATTGCTTTTTTGTAAAAAACAATTTTTCCAAACAGCTCAGAATAAATGACACCATGAACATAGGCTGAGTCTGTATAGATGTCTGCAGCCTGTCCTGCTGCTAATTCGCATGCTCTAGTCAATGCTATCAGTTCTGCTGTTTGGGCTGCACAAGGCTGTAAACATTTCTCTCCTTCCAAAAGCTCCCATTCTTTTCCCCTTTTCTCAGTTATCGCATGATTTCCCTCGTAGTCCATGTAATAAGATCCATCTACAAACAAAATTCTCTGATTTTCCCTGTCCAAGGGATCTGCCTTCAAATCATCTCTAAGTTTCATAAACACTTTACTCTCTGGAACACACTCATGCGGAATCCCGTCACATGGCAAAGGAATAAATTCCGCAGGATTCACCGTATCACATCTTAAAAGTGTAATGTCAGGAAAGACTAGCAACATCTGATAACAGTGAATCCGTGCAGAAGTCCATACAAATTTGCCTTGGTCGATCATTTCTACTACTTTATGGTGTGTATATGGTGTCGCACTGGGTGCTCTATTGTTACTGCTACAGCTTTTTCATATGCCCACCATATCCCATATTAAGTGCCCACTTTTTTCTAATTCTGGGTCCTGAGTGGGGTCAAACTTGTGATTCTGCTTTCTGCTTGTCTAAGTTCTGTGCCTGGCTCTGCCATGTTTAGGATTCTTGTGTTTAGTGACCACTGCCTGTCTGACCATTCTTAGGATTGTGTATTGTGTTTTTGTTTGTTTAGATTTCTTGTTTATTATTTTTCATGTTTCGATCATTTAAGTTTCCATGCCATGTTTTCATTTCCATGCTTTGCACTTCGTGTACCCTGTCTTGTCTTGTGTAGGTCTTTGCCTACGGTCCCTAGTCTTGCGTGCCACTCATTCGGGTGATTTATTGGTTTCTGGGTTTTCAATCTTCCTTCATTATCTCGTGTGCTTCCTTCCCCTCTCTTTTACTATCTACTAACCATACTAACAGTTTGTTGTTTTCGATAATTACTAACCAATATTAACATTGTAGATTTTTACTAACTTACTAGCGTGCACTCGGGATTGTATAGCTGCACATACTAATTGACTAACGATCTCTCAGCAGTCGCTCAATTCTAATCTCCGCCTCCTTGCCTATCCCTGATTATGTCTGCTGCAAGTTTCTGTGGATTTCCACTTCTACTTTGTGCTTTCCTTTTATTTTATCTTGGCACTTTAGTACTCCTTAATGGGAGCTGTTGTTTTGTACTTAGGTTTGTCTTGTGATCTCTGTCTGCGTTTTGGCTACAGCCAAATTCATGTAATTAGTTAATTCCTCATGTGTCTCTCCCTGATCATTGTTACCATTGATTGCACCTGTTTTCCCTGGTCATGTGTTTACCCCGGATGTGGATATAAGATGTCTGTTTGGTTCACTTTCTTGTCAGATCGTTCTCCCTAGTTTTCTTTAGCTAAGTTTCTTGCCTCGATTTCTCAGTGTTTATCTTTCTGACTGGATTGCCCGACTTTTGATTTTTGCCTCTGTGTTTTTGGATTACTGTTGCATCTGTGTGTTTCGACCATTTTTCTGCCCGACTACGAGATTTCTGTTTGCTGCCCTGGTAACGATTCGGATTACGTCCTGTGGATTCTGGCTTGTATCTCTGAAGGTACTATTCCTGTGTACCAGACCCATTTCTGTCCGACTACGATTACAGTGATTGCTGCCCTGGTTTTTGAGTCTATTTTTGCCCAACTGGATTACGGATTTTGGATTGTGGACTTTGTGCTGTTGCCTTTCACTCTGCGGGGGTCATCCCCCTTTTTCAATAAAACAAGCTCTACTGCACTTCCTGGTTCTCGCATCTGGTTCCTGATCGTATTTCAACACAAACATCACTGTACAATGCAATTCAGTTTCTGTCCATGTAGCCTGGGGTATTTGGGCCTCTACATACAGTATTTTCCCCAGGTACTCCATACTTGCTCTTTAATTTGGTCTTCTAAATCCCTCAAACAATACACATTTGCATTTGCTAATTCACTTTTTTTAGTTTGTATAGTCATAAAGGTTTAAAAAAATGTCAGTTCAAAGACTGAGCCGAAATTGCATAATTTTTTTTGGAATAGTCAACAAACTGTAAACAAATCTCCAAGTCAAACATAGCGGTCTGTGGCTATGCTTAAAACGCACCACCAATTTTAAATCCTCACCATCTAAATCACAACAAATACATTCAAACACAACACGACTATATGGAAAATAAATATTTTTATCAATGTTTTAGCAATACAAATTTTTCATTGAGACATCAATGCAAATGCATCAATATTTATAACGTACTGAGCAGTATCACACATATCCCTGCATTCCAGTTTTCCTCCATACCGCCTTACTGACGGTCCATTAAAAACAGCTGAAGACTCGGTAGAATTAGCCTGCGTTGCCGGCGGTCAGCGGCTGGCGGGAGAAAGGAGAGGAAAGACCGCCTGCAAGATAACGTAGGGATTTTGAGTTGTCCGTTCACCAGTGAACGGGAATTACTGATTGGCTTAAGAGGTGTCAATCAAAATTGAACTGTCATCGAATGTAACGCAACGCATGGTTACACCGTAAACTGCCAGAAGAAAGATGGCGAATGTAGAGAACGATGTTTTGATAAAGAAATCGCTTGAATATCTTGAAATTCATGACTGAAAGATTACTCTAAAGAACGAACAACTACAGGTGATCAATCATTTACGAGATGGTAAAGATGTACTTGGAGTTTTGCCGACTGGCTTCGGTAAAAGCATGATTTTTACTGTACTTGGTTTGTCCAAAAATTGGTAATCAATGTCAACGCGAAAGGCAGAAAGCATTCTCGTAATTTCTCCTCTGAAAAGCCTCATCTCTGACCAGCTACTAAATCTACAATCTTTAGAATGCACTGCTGCAGAGCTGAACAGCGAAACGTACCAAAAAGTACGTATCGGTTTAAAAAAGGGGTGGTCCGTCGCGGCTCGTTGCGCAAGGAAGTGGGCGGCTACTCAAAATCCCTGCGTTATCGTGCAGGCGGTCTTTCCTCTCCTTTCTCCCGCCAGCCGCTGACAGCCGGCAACGCAGGCTACGGTAGAATTGAATTAATTAAAAATGGCAACTATTTGTTTTCTCTGGAATGCAAGAAAACCATTTTCTGAAGAAATACCAACAATCCTAGTCATCTTGGTTTCAAATAAAAAGCACTATTTTCTGAGCATGGAGCAGTACCAGCAAAATACATTATATGTGAAAATGACTGACATCAATTCTGCGTAATATTGTCACAGAATAATACTACATGGTTAAAATATCTGAGCAGGGGATCCTCCTGGGCGGCGAGGCTTTGTGTCAGAGCTAGTCCTGGTCGCATCCTCAATCGGTGACAGGATATTGTGAATATCTAAAATTCACTTCGGCCTGTGAAACAGACTGACTTGCAGGTTTCTTGGAAACAGGGATGGAAATTCTGCAGGACAGCTGGATCCTCTCATACACCTCACGAGGACTTTCGTCGACTCACTGTGAATCCGCAAAGAAAAAAAGGGGAGTTTTATGACACACCTTATGTCAGCATTAAACAGTTTTTATCCCCCCGGCATATAATGTGGGGGACGTCTGTCCGTCCGTCTGTCTGTGAACATTACGTCTCTGGAGCATAACTTGAAAACCGTTCAATATATTTTCACAAAACTTGGTGTGCACATTAATCGTGACCTGAAGCGGTGCCTTTTGCTAATCCGAACTTGACTTTTGTATTTTTTTCGGGTTCTCATGGAAAAATTTTGAACTTAGAATTTGAGGGTATTTGGTTTCTGGAGCAGGTGGCATTTTTATTCTTTAAATATGTGGGGCCAGGGGGATACGCCATCCACTGATGGCTCCTGTTTAATCAGGGTTCCACTTTCAAAGTTGAAATTTGTCAAAGACGAGGCTTGAAGTCACCAGACAGAGGAAGTTTACAGAGTATTTTATATCCTGTATTTGTCAAACTTCCAAATTATAAACAATGTTATTGAAGGCCAGGGATATGTAAAGGTCAGGGGTTTGTCCACAGTTGAGGGTGGAAGTAGTGTATCCTGACTTTCTTGGTTGGCAATGGCTAACATACTGACTGTTAAAGAAGGGTTTGGCCAGTCTCAAAATGTGCCCGCCCAGGGAAATCTCAGTCTGAGGAATGTTCTCGCGGACATCAGATTTTGTGGACGAGATTTCAACAAGTGGATAAATCACAGCCCACTTTGATGAGACACGGTGAACAGTTTAGAATTTTTACGGTGCAACAATATCAGTGTTTGAAACACTCTAGGCGTGACTGTGCACACCCACAAAAAGATTGAAAAAGTCCTGATTTGATTGTATTGCGACTTTAACCAGTAAAACTGACCAAGTAACACTCGCAATGAAATTTATGTGTTGTGGATGAACAGAACAACAGTGCGAGTCAGTGGCATATAATTTTTTTCCATCTGTGGTGTTACAAGTAATAAAACAGAAGTAATTAACATGGAGAACGGGGAGAGCCAGTGTAGAAGTGAGGATAGCAAAAAAAGCTATTGAGAACAGAACTGGGCGTGAAAAAACCCAACATAACAATAAATACAATAACTGAAATGACAATACTAAAATACAACAATACCTAAAAACATGAAAAACGACAAACCGGGCTTAACAAAAAAAAATGTCAATACTGCCATCTTGTGGCTTTTTTTCTTCCACATTGCCATTAGTTCCAATGACATTACACTGAGGGCGTGTTCAAGTCGACCAGTCGTAGCGTGGCATGAAAAGAGGTGGCGCTCGCCTCACTTTAAACAGACTATTGGGAGAAAATGCAGAACAACAGAGAGAGTGAGTGGCATAATCTTTATCCAGCTGTGGCGGATTTAGGCTGGTGTTCAATCTAATGTGTATCAGACCTGTGAAGACATTAGCTAAAGCGTAGGAAAATTGTTCAGCATTAATACAGCCATGTCTGGCTCATAAGACAGAGTCATCTTAAGGACTGCAAGAATGAGCTCTCCTGTGCAGTACAGATACTTAATAGCGATATTGTACGGATGGAGAAAAAAAAAAAAAACAAATAATGAATTTAAAAAAAATTAACCCAGTGCTTTCCCTGAATTCCATCTCCCGTTCTAGGATTTGTTTCAGCAGTGCAAGTTAGTTTATTTTAAGATTGCACTTAATCTAAATGTTTTTTACTTTCATAAGAATAGGCTGCATTCGCGAGGAAGCGTAGTTGCACACTGGTTGCTGCGCCAAACGATAATAATTAATTTATAAAATTGCCTGCGCCTCGAACGTCAGAGCATTGGTACTTGAATAATTTAGTGCAGCGTGAAAGTTTGACAGAAGGCGCGCATCTAAAATAATTTAAAATGCATGCCATGCGTCGAATTTTCAAGGTAGCAAAGTCATCCACGAGGTCTTTACAGTCTAGCCCCTGGGAAAATTGTCGTAATTAAAGCTATAATATGAGATTGAGTGAACAGCAATTATCAAATTAATCAATTACAAACAAAATCTAAATCTTGTCTGAATACCATCTTCAGCAGCATTCACTTCATCATGTTCAACTTCATGACGGAACTTTGTGAAATTTCATAAAATAGCCATCCTTGCAATCTCATATTGTAGCCTATCGCTTTAACGCAAAGCTGTATGTCTCAATTGTTAATGGCAATGGAGCTTATTGGAGGCCTATTTGAATTAATTAATACGATTAATTATCTGATTCGTACATGGAAACAGATTGAGAATTAACCTACATTATGGTAATATCACTGGCTGCAGGCAGTTTTATTTTACATTGGCAAATTTGGAACTGATTCAGCACGTGGACCTGAATCAGCAAAAAGAGTTTTTAGAAACTTCTTCTGGGCGTATCAAACCGATTGGATGTGGATGCAGAAAGAAATATGCCATTTTGTGAGCTGCAGGAATTCAAAAGCTTTGTAAGACATTGAAATTTTATGTTACCATTTATGTGAATGGGAAAATTCTTGATCATTTCTGCAATGAACAATAATGCAAGCTGAAGGGAAATGAATACGGATTGATCCTCGCAAGTGAACAAATAAACGCCAAGTTGCAAATCAGAGGCCATAAATGGGTAAAGCTTTGGAGATGTAATGTGCTTTAAGGCGAGATGAGAGCAGTACCAAAAAACCTCCGATGGCAAAACCCGAGCAGAAGAGGGTAACTCATTAAATTACGCCCCCTGGTCTGTTGGTCAACCCGTGATCCCGAACATCATCGAATATTTGCGAAGTCAACCTATATGCCTGTGTTATAAACGGCTATTTTCCATAAAAATACCTTCTGTCTGTGTGTCGTGCTTTGTGTTGGTCATGCGAGAGATTGCATTTCTGCTGCAGCATCTGGGATCTACAAAGAGAAATGGTAGCGCAATGAAACATCAAACTTAAATGTTATAACGTGATGTATGCAATTTACACACCAACTTTAAAGATGACTCAACATCTGGATATTGAAACAGACACTATGGCACACTATAATATGAGAAGGTTGCAGGCACTGTTCTTTAGCCTAAGTTGTTCAAGAACATAGAATACATAGACCATACATTATGTATTTATAGATGTTAAGAGATATTTTAAAGTTAAGGGTCCCCATCAATGTCACTAGGAGCACAGCCAATTAGCTAAATGCAAAGCCTGCTATTGCTGGCTTCACCTTTGATTGCTATTATCCTGACACACATTTTTAACTTAACCCTGTTGACCAGTTCGATTCCTGTCTTGTGGAAAACGGCTTTTGTTCTTCCCTTACATAAAGGTAGTTCTTCAGATGTTCCGAATAACTATTGACCAATTTCACAGCTGCCGTGCTTGGCTAAGGTTTTAGAGAGACTCGTCAATAATCAAGTTAGAGCATTTCTATCAGACCATGCTATCTAAAATGTGTTTCAGTCAGGCTTCAGACCAGGTCATAGTACTGTATTAGCTGCAGTCAGGGTATTAAATTATATTTTTTCTGCCTTGGACAATAAGCAAGACTGCGCTGCCCTTTTCATTGACCTATCAAAGGCGTTTGACACAGTTGCCCATTTTAAACTTATAGAGCGGCTAAGTGCAATTGGGTTTGATATTAAATCTCTGAATTGGTTTAAAGATTATCCATGTGGTAGGTGTCAAGCTGTTGGGCCGATGGCCATCAATCAAACTTTATTTATCTTAGCAAGGGGGTTCCACAGGGTTCAATTTTGGGGCCCTTGCTGTTTGCACTTTTTATTAATGAGTTTGGTGCTAATTTTCTCAATAGTAAAATTCACCTCTATGCAGATAATACAGTTATCTACTCAGCAGCCACTTCTGCTGATTTGGCTCTTTCCCAAAATTTGCAGTCAGATTTCCAAATCTTCCAGAAGGTCTATTAAACTAATTTTAAACTCTGAAAAAACTAAATTCATGCTATTCTCTCATAAACCAGCTGCTAGGTTCCATAATGGTAGCATCACGACAGTGAATGGAATCCAAATCAAAAGAGTTCCTTACTACAAATACCTTGGCATTTGGGTGGATGACAATCTTAATTTTAGGAAGCATACAGATGAGCTGGTCAAGAATTTGAAGCCAAAATTGCCTATGCTGTACAGGAATAAAGCCTGCCTTCCGAAGAGTTGCAGAAGACAGGTTGTTCAAGCAACTATTCTCTTTAGAATAGATTATGGTGATGTGATTTATATGCACACTGCACCCTCCTTGCTGAAGTCACCTCACGCAGTGTACCACGCTGCATTAAGGTTCATAACTGGAGATGGCTTCCGAACACATCACTGTACACTTTATTTTAACGCTGGTTGGTCTTCACTGGCCATGAGAAGGGAGCAACATTAGGCGACACATCAGTTACAAATTTACCAGCTTCACGTAATAAAATTCTCCTTTCAGCACCAACTATGGCCAAGAGAACAATCCTGAAGAACTGGAAAACAAAACAGAATATAACCCTTGCCGAGTGGAGAAATGCAGTCATCGAACACATTTCACTGTAAAACGTCTTGCCTTCTAACCAACCGTCTGCAATAAATTTGCCCGCCAGCTGGTCACCATTTAACATATTTTTTTTACAAATCTGATGCCAATTTCCCCTATAGATCCTCATTAATAAATTTACCATATTTCAAATTTCTTCAACTATCCTGCTTGACCCTACACACACACACACACACACACACACACACACTTACATAAGAAAGTTTATTATCATTATTAGTAGATTTTGACCACTCCTCCTTTGTGGTTGTTGGCGTGCTTGCTCTGTGTTGGTGGGCGGGGCTGTTGCTGCCCAGCTGTTCTGCCGGGGGTAGCGGCTCTGCTCGTTTGTGTGGAGCGGGCACGCTAACCACAGCTAGTGGCCTGTTTATGTGTCTTTGTGTGTCTCGTCAGTTACGTGTCCCTCAGTGTGTAAGTGTTTAATGTCCTGTTCCTTTTCTTTTTTCTCCTCTCACCAGCAGTTTTTAACTGCAGCCCCCCCCCCCCCCCAACACACACACACACACACACACCCACACACATACACACACACACGCGCGCGCACACACACACGACAGTCCAGCCTCTATCACCCCTCAGTCACTGATGGATAACAGTAATTTGATGTGATTTGTTTCATTGTTTGCTGTTGTAAATTCACATTAAAAATAAAGTTGTCCTCCGAAAAGGGGGGGTAGTGGCGGGTGGAAAAAAAAAAAAGAGGGGAGCAACATTGCTGCCTTTTTATACACAAGGCATTGTTGGGTAAACTGCCTGGATATCTGACCAGTTTGCTTAACGTGAGGAAGGGGGAATATGGTCTGCGCAGTTTTGACTTTTTGGTTTTAGATGTCCCAAGGGTGCGTACTGAACTGGGTAAAACTGCCTTTATGTATTATGCTCCACAGAATTGGAAAAGGATTCAGCAGTTTGTAAAGTTGGAAAGTCTTATTTCAATTGATTGTTTTAAATGTTTTTTATTGGCTGCCACAAAGCAGGAATGTACATGTGTAATGTAGTCATTGCTTTTATTTATGTACTTAGTGTTTTCTGTTTTTTGCTACTGGGCTCCGTTGCAAAAGAGAGCTTGCTCTCAATCAGATTCCCAGTATAAATAAATAAATAAACAATTTCAATATCTGTTCCTTTGTGACATCACACTGAGAAGTGACCGCCAGGCGGCAAGAAGGACTGATAAACTTCAGCCAACCAGTAAATCAGTTCCTTCAATATTCTGGGCGAATCCCTTCCCCTTGTTACAATGCAAAAACAGATTTTGAAATGGCTTGTGATGGCTAATTGGCCGTGCAACAAGTGGTATGATAAGGGATCTTTAACTCATGTTACTGTCAATTCAACAAGTAATCAGCTAATTTCAAACCTTGCTCATCCATGTGTGACTTCACATCTTGACCCCGCAAATTCCCTTTCTGCTGTCCCCAGCTTATACATCTCTGTACAGCCCCCTGTGAATACCCCTCTCCACAACCCCGTCTGCACCCCTCTCTGCAGCATCACGTCTCTACCTCTCTCTCTCCTGCCCCCTGACTGTACTCTGTACCCCTCTTTCCTGCCCCCTGACTGTACTCTCTACCCCTCTCTCCTGCCCCCTGACTGTACTCTGTACCCCTCTTTCCTGCCCCTGACTGTACTCTGTACCCCTCTCTCCTGCCCCCTGACTGTACTCTGTACCCCTCTCTCCTGCCCCCTGACTGGACTCTGTACCCCTCTCTCCTGCCCCGACTGTACTCTGCACCCCTCTCTCCTGCCCCCTGACTGTACTCTGTACCCCTCTCTCCTGCCCCCTGACTGTACTCTGAACCCCTCTCTCCTGCCCCCTGACTGTACTCTGAACCCCTCTCTCCTGCCCCGACTGTACTCTGTACCCCTCTCTCCTGCCCCCTGACTGTACTCTGTACCCCTCTCTCCTGCCCCCTGACTGTACTCTGAACCCCTCTCTCCTGCCCCCTGACTGTACTCTGTACCCCTCTCTCCTGCCCCGACTGTACTCTGAACCCCTCTCTCCTGCCCCCTGACTGTACTCTGTACCCCTCTCTCCTGCCCCGACTGTACTCTGAACCCCTCTCTCCTGCCCCCTGACTGTACTCTGTACCCCTCTCTCCTGCCCCCTGACTGTCCTCTGTACCCCCCCTCTCCTGCCCCCTGACTGTACTCTGTACCCCTCTCTCCTGCCCCCCGACTGTACTCTGTACCCCTCTCTCCTGCTCCCTGACTGTACTCTGTACCCCTCTCTCCTGCCCCCTGACTGTCCTCTGTACCCCCCCTCTCCTGCCCCCTGACTGTACTCTGTACCCCTCTCTCCTGCCCCCCGACTGTACTCTGTACCCCTCTCTCCTGCCCCCTGACTGTACTCTGTACCCCTCTCTCTTGCCCCCTGACTGTACTCTGTACCCCTCTCTCCTGCCCCGAGCCTGTACTCTGTACCCCTCTCTCCTGCTCCCTGACTGTACTCTGTACCCCTCTCTCCTGCTCCCTGACTGTACTCTGTACCCCTCTCTCCTGCCCCCTGACTGTACTCTGTACCCCTCTCTCCTGCCCCGACTGTACTCTGTACCCCTCTCTCCTGCCCCGACTGTACTCTGAACCCCTCTCTCCTGCCCCCTGACTGTACTCTGTACCCCTCTCTCCTGCCCCAACTGTACTCTGAACCCCTCTCTCCTGCCCCCTGACTGTACTCTGTACCCCTCTCTCCTGCCCCGACTGTACTCTGAACCCCTCTCTCCTGCCCCCTGACTGTCCTCTGTACCCCTCTCTCTTGCCCCCTGACTGTCCTCTGTACCCCTCTCTCTTGCCCCCTGACTGTACTCTGTACCCCTCTCTCCTGCCCCGACTGTACTCTGCACCCCTCTCTCCTGCCCCCTGACTGTACTCTGTACCCCTCTCTCCTGCCCCCTGACTGTACTCTGAACCCCTCTCTCCTGCCCCCTGACTGTACTCTGAACCCCTCTCTCCTGCCCCGACTGTACTCTGTACCCCTCTCTCCTGCCCCCTGACTGTACTCTGTACCCCTCTCTCCTGCCCCCTGACTGTACTCTGAACCCCTCTCTCCTGCCCCCTGACTGTACTCTGTACCCCTCTCTCCTGCCCCGACTGTACTCTGAACCCCTCTCTCCTGCCCCCTGACTGTACTCTGTACCCCTCTCTCCTGCCCCGACTGTACTCTGAACCCCTCTCTCCTGCCCCCTGACTGTACTCTGTACCCCTCTCTCCTGCCCCCTGACTGTCCTCTGTACCCCCCCTCTCCTGCCCCCTGACTGTACTCTGTACCCCTCTCTCCTGCCCCCCGACTGTACTCTGTACCCCTCTCTCCTGCTCCCTGACTGTACTCTGTACCCCTCTCTCCTGCCCCCTGACTGTCCTCTGTACCCCCCCTCTCCTGCCCCCTGACTGTACTCTGTACCCCTCTCTCCTGCCCCCCGACTGTACTCTGTACCCCTCTCTCCTGCCCCCTGACTGTACTCTGTACCCCTCTCTCCTGCCCCCCGACTGTACTCTGTACCCCTCTCTCCTGCCCCCTGACTGTACTCTGTACCCCTCTCTCCTGCCCCCTGACTGTCCTCTGTACCCCCCCTCTCCTGCCCTGACTGTACTCTGTACCCCTCTCTCTTGCCCCCTGACTGTACTCTGTACCCCTCTCTCTTGCCCCCTGACTGTCCTCTGTACCCCTCTCTCCTGCCCCCTGACTGTACTCTGTACCCCTCTCTCTTGCCCCCTGACTGTACTCTGTACCCCTCTCTCCTGCCCCGTGCCTGTACTCTGTACCCCTCTCTCCTGCTCCCTGACTGTACTCTGTACCCCTCTCTCCTGCTCCCTGACTGTACTCTGTACCCCTCTCTCCTGCCCCCTGACTGTACTCTGTACCCCTCTCTCCTGCCCCGACTGTACTCTGTACCCCTCTCTCCTGCCCCGACTGTACTCTGAACCCCTCTCTCCTGCCCCCTGACTGTACTCTGTACCCCTCTCTCCTGCCCCAACTGTACTCTGAACCCCTCTCTCCTGCCCCCTGACTGTACTCTGTACCCCTCTCTCCTGCCCCGACTGTACTCTGAACCCCTCTCTCCTGCCCCCTGACTGTACTCTGTACCCCTCTCTCCTGCCCCCTGACTGTCCTCTGTACCCCCCCTCTCCTGCCCCCTGACTGTACTCTGTACCCCTCTCTCCTGCCCCCTGACTGTACTCTGTACCCCTCTTTCCTGCCCCGACTGTACTCTGTACCCCTCTCTCCTGCCCCCTGACTGTACTCTGTACCCCTCTCTCCTGCCCCCTGACTGTACTCTGTACCCCTCTCTCCTGCCCCCTGACTGTACTCTGTACCCCTCTCTCCTGCCCCCTGACTGTACTCTGTACCCCTCTTTCTTGCCCCCTGACTGTCCTCTGTGCCCCTCTCTCCTGCCCCCTGACTGTACTCTGTACCCCTCTCTCTTGCCCCCTGACTGTACTCTGTACCCCTCTCTCCTGCCCCATGACTGTACTCTGTACCCCTCTCTCTTGCCCCCTGACTGTCCTCTGTACCCCTCTCTCTTGCCCCCTGACTGTACTCTGTACCCCTCTCTCTTGCCCCCTGACTGTACTCTGTACCCCTCTCTCTTGCCCCCTGACTGTACTCTGTCCCCCTCTCTCTTGCCCCCTGACTGTCCTCTGTACCCCTCTCTCCTGCCCCATGACTGTACTCTGTACCCCTCTCTCTTGCCCCCTGACTGTACTCTGTACCCCTCTCTCTTGCCCCCTGACTGTCCTCTGTCCCCCTCTCTCTTGCCCCCTGACTGTACTCTGTCCCCCTCTCTCTTGCCCCCTGACTGTCCTCTGTACCCCTCTCTCTTGCCCCCTGACTGTCCTCTGTACCCCTCTCTCTTGCCCCCTGACTGTACTCTGTACCCCTCTCTCTTGCCCCCTGACTGTACTCTGTACCCCTCTCTCTTGCCCCCTGACTGTACTCTGTACCCCTCTCTCTTGCCCCCTGACTGTACTCTGTACCCCTCTCTCTTGCCCCCTGACTGTCCTCTGTACCCCTCTCTCTTGCCCCTTGACTGTACTCTGTACCCCTCTCTCTTGCCCCCTGACTGTACTCTGTACCCCTCTCTCTTGCCCCCTGACTGTCCTCTGTACCCCTCTCTCCTGCCCCCTGACTGTACTCTGTACCCCTCTCTCCTGCCCCCTGACTGTACTCTGTACCCCTCTCTCCTGCTCCCTGACTGTACTCTGTACCCCTCTCTCCTGCCCCCTGACTGTACTCTGTACCCATCTCTACTGCCCCCTGACTGTACTCTGTACCCCTCTCTCCTGCCCCCTGACTGTACTCTGTACCCCTCTCTCCTGCCCCTGACTGTACTCTGAACCCCTCTCTCCTGCCCCCTGACTGTACTCTGTACCCCTCTCTCTTGCCCCCTGACTGTACTCTGTACCCCTCTCTCCTGCTCCCTGACTGCACTCTGTACCCCTCTCTCCTGCTCCCTGACTGTACTCTGTACCCCTCTCTCCTGCCCCCTGACTGTACTCTGTACCCCTCTCTCCTGCTCCCTGACTGTACTCTGTACCCCTCTCTCCTGCCCCCTGACTTTGCTCTGTTCCCATCTCTTCTGCCCCCTGACTGTACTCTGTACCCCTCTCTCCTCCCCCCTGACTGTACTCTGTACCCCTCTCTCCTGCCCCTGACTGTACTCTGAACCCCTCTCTCCTGCCCCCTGACTGTACTCTGTACCCCTCTCTCCTGCCCCCTGACTGTACTCTGTACCCCTCTCTCCTGCCCCCTGACTGTACTCTGTACCCCTCTCTCCTGCCCCCTGACTGTACTCTGTTCCCCTCTCTACTGCCCCCTGACTGTACTCTGTACCCCTCTCTCCTGCCCCTGACTGTACTCTGTACCCCTCTCTCCTGCCCCCTGACTGTACTCTGTACCCCCCTCTCCTGCCCCTGACTGTACTCTGTACCCCTCTCTCCTGCCCCCTGACTGTACTCTGTACCCCTCTCAATTTCTCAATTGTCCTTTGTCTGTACTCCTCTCTTCTACCCCATCTGTACCATGTCTGCAAACCTCCTTACTGCCCCCTGTCTGTAACATGTCTGAATCCCTCTCTACTGTCCCCTGTCTGTGTCCCTCTCTAATGCCCCTACTCTGAATAAAGAAATGAGGGTGGATGAAGCACTCTCTAAAATCCACTTATAAAAATACCATCAAATATCCAGTTTAACGGGGTCTAATGGCCAATGGCACACTAAACCATATTCTTAAACAGCAGTACAATATTACTGCATTACAAGCAGTCCTGGACAGGTAGAGCCTTCATAGCTGTTCATTCAGAGATTCAAACATTGATATCTCATGCACTCAAGACTGATAATTTGAAGAACAAGAAACAGTATTTAAATGATTGAACCTTTTTTTTTAATAACAACACACCTGATTTTGTTGAGATGCTGGAGATCTGCCCTGTTTTTTGCAGCATGGAAAAAGGAGCTTCAACTGTTCTCTCAGTCGAAGTACAAATCAAATGCCAGTTAAAAAAAACTTAAAAATTGAGATGAAGACTATATCTGTAATTTCAATATTTTTTGTCACTTCCTATTATTACAGGTTAGGGTTACACATATGCTAAGAGCAAAAACTACAAATCTGTTTCAATTTTCAAATAGAAAGCCTTTCCAAATACATTTGGAAATACATAATGAATAAAACAAAAAAAAATAAAGGAGTGTGATGATTTTAAAACAATTCTATACAGTAATTGTTCATGCAAAATAATTTATTACAGGAATTTTCTACTTACACTTTATCCTCTTTCCCTACATTCCAGAAAGCGACAAATATGGTCAAAATTAATCAGGATTTGAAAATATTGTAAGAACACATGCATCATCTTCCTTTCAGTTCTTGCACATACTTGAAATTCACAAAATGTTATTCATGTGTCCAAAGCATACTTACAGAATGCGTATATCTGTAAAGCGAGCCAGCAGGCTAAAAACAGAGACTCTAGAAGCAGGACGACCATCCGAAGATCTTCCACAGTTCGCTGACCTTTTTCTGAAAATAAATAAATCCTCACAATATTGCCATACCTTTTCACAACACTTACACATTCAAAGACTGAAGATACCTATTGATTAAGAGTTTCGTGAGGGATTTTGTCCCATTGTTACGACCCATTTCAAAGGCCATAACAAGAAGGGAGATCACACTGAGAAATATAAGTTAAAAAACTATTTTATTAGGCTCAGCACGTTGAGTCTGTACAGCCGATGGCAACCCATAAAACCAGCAAGCCTCCAACACCATGGTCACAAACAAATCCATTGCCTCTCCTAATTTGGTGTAGGCAACTCATCAAATAATGATTTACATAGGTGAGGCTAATGAGCTTCAATTGTCTCTTCACAAATCCACCTGAAAATGAGTTAACTGGATAAAGACTAATACTAATCACAAAAGTGAAGTATTTGCATGCACACCCATCTGACCTTCAACAGAACAGACTGACAGGGCTGTAGCACCCATTATGCCTGCAAACATGTTTTAAGGTACTGTCCCATTGCGCCATTTAACGATTCCGTCAGAAAAACAAAGGCATACATTTATTGGACTTTTTTTATTCTTTTTTCAGTTGGTTTACAGACGTATCTAGACGTTGACAGACCGTTCCAAACTTTGGGCATGTTCAAAATTTCCGACAGCCAGCTTCGGATAGCGATTGGCGGTTGTCGTATGTTACTCTGGTGTTTTTTTTTTTTTACATTTTCATTGTTACTTAGGCGGTATCTTATCGGTTTTTAGACTTTTACGGCTGTTGGGCATGCACACAGCTCGTCCGCCTCTCGCCACGGAATGCACCACACAGAAGACAGCAGGATCGGAGGCGCAGGTTCAGCCGTTTCGTTCGTTACTCATAATTAGCAGACGTTACTCAGGCGTTTGATGTTCCGTAAGCTGGGCTCAATGAAGACGTTACTCATACTAAAGCTCACGCTTCTCAGACGTATTTAGACGTTACTCAGGCTGTTCCATCTTCCGTCCATGGCCAAAAAATTTGAATTTGCCGCCGTATGACACCGTCTGATGTAAATATTTAGACGGAGGCAGATGAAATCGTTCAAAAGCAGTATGGGACATAGCCTTTCAGCTGTCCAACAGTGTTGGGTCTCTTGTTACCATTTGCATGTCACAGTGTGCCACACATGCTCTACATCTGAGACTGCAAGTGAGCCAGTAAACAGCAAATTTATGAATCACTACTTTTTATGCAGTTTTCATACCGTCCAAACTTTTTCAGAGTTCTGTTTGTGAAAGTTTGTGCACTGTACTAACCTGCTTTCAGAAATACCTCCGTCGCCAGAGCAACGGAATTTAGGACACTTAGGCCGGCAGAACCCAACACATATACTAGTACAGGTATATGAGGTACATCTGAAAAGCAATGAAGTCTTTTTTAGTATGCATGAGTTTAATTCAAATAATATTTCTCATGCCAGATATTCAGAGGAAAATTTGTCTTTAAGGCATTTTTTCACATGTGCAAAAACAGTTCATACACAAAAAGTTATTAAATGCAGACGTCAATTCAATTTGTACTGAACTTCCTCTTTTTATAATTTATTTTCTGACACCTCATATGCTCTCGAAACACCAAGTCATTTCCAAATCTAAGTTTAAATATAGAACAAAAGAGGATGTAAAATGGCAAATAATGAAAACTGTTTGTTTGCAAAGATAAAATATTAATAAACACCAGTATAAATTGTACGCAACTCCGGTCTTTGAATAAAATGAGTTATATATAAAATCATACTGTACCAGGTAAATCACTCCTATGGTCAACATCATTATTGCTTCAATGATGAAGAGGAATACAATGAAACACATAATGCCAGGATGTTCTGCAGTAACACACACATCAATTCGTTAAAGTTGTGAGCAAGAAAAAAGCAAAAAGAAATGAAAGTGACCACAAAAAAATCACGTTTAAAAACGCATGTGAAGTCTCTGAATTGTCATCCCTCACTGTCTGTACCCCTCTCTGCTGTCACTCGCAGTGTGAATCAACAAAAGCACACAAAAGGAGGGTACATTCTCCTGTAAGAAAACAATAGATGGGTCTGGTGTGGCTCTGCTGTTGTGCAAGACTGGACCATCATAGGATTTTAACAAGCTGTTAATTTGTCCAAATTGGGGGCATTTCGTGTTTAAATATGTTATTTGCTGTTTTAAGCCAAATTTTAATAGAAATATCCATTTGTGCCATGAAGAATAAAAGATCGAATAAAAGACCCTTTCATATAAAGTTTTTTATTTGTTTTTTCTGTGTGGCAAGCAATTTCAGGTAATAATATTTTTAAAGAGATCAAATCAGGTACAGAGAAAATCAGTAACCTCCAAATTAGATTGCTGAAGACAGGTGATTTGAGTTCTTTCAAAATTATTTTCTTACGCTCAATCATAACATAACATAACATGAATGGCAAGAACAGGCCTTTCAGCCCAACTAAGCTTGCCAGTTTCTTTATACTATTGTGAATATATCCCTTCAGATACTAAATGACTCAATGGTATCTAGCTTTAGGTCAGGCCTGCTCTTGAAAACCCCCAAAGTCTCTGCCTCAACAATATGGTCAGGCAAGCTATTCCACATTGAAATTACTCTTTGGGTCAAGAAATATTTCCGAATATCAGTGCTAAATTTACCTTTGGTCAACTTCCATTTGTGACCCCGAGTTCGACTCACAACACTTGGTCGAAGGAATCCTACATGATTCACTTTGTTAATCCCTTCAACATATTTAAAGACTTCAATCAAATCACCCCTGAGTCTCCTTTTCCTAAGACTAAAGAGATTAAGGATCTTCAGCCTCTTCTCGTAGCTTTCATCTTTTATATCTGGAATAAGCTTGGTAGCTCTTCTCTTAACCTTGTCTAGAGCCTCTATATCTCTCTTAAAGTATGGTCCCCAGAACTGTACACAATACTCCAGGTGTGGTCTAACGAACGTGTTGTACAAAAGAAGCATCACCTCCTAAGATTTGTACTCAATACAAATATAGCAATGTATCCTAGCATCTGATTAGCTTTTTTAACTGCTAAGGCACAATGACTAGAACCTGTGAGGGTTTGGTTAACAATCACTCCCAGATCTTTCTCTTGTGCAGCACATTCCAGTTTTAAACCTCCCATGAAGTAATCCCATCTAATGTTTTTATTACCTACATGTACAACTTTACATTTTGCTAGATTATATTTCATTTGCCACATTTCTGCCCAATTCTGGATTCTATCCAAATCCTCCTGAATCACTTTAGTAGACCCTAGACTATTTGCCAAACCCCCCAATTTAGTGTCATCTGCAAATTTAACCAATCTGCCCTCAATATTCCTATCAAGGTCATTAATGTAAATGAGGAATAGCAGGGGTCCCAACACCGATCCCTGGGGGACGCCACTCCCCACCATACCCAGCTCAGATGAGATATCACTGACCACTACTCTTTGTGTTCTGTCCTGTAACCAGTTTTGAATCCACTTCAGAATACTTCCTGTAACTCCAATGGAGCTCATTTTAAAAATTAGTCTCTTATGCGGTACTGTATTGAATGCTTTCTGAAAATCCAAGTATATGATGTCATAAGCCCTGCTCTGGTCGTAACTCCTGGTGGCCTCTTCAAAAGATTCCAGAAGGTTTGTTAGGCATGACCTTCCCTTCCGAAAACCATGTTGGCTATCCCTCAAGATACTGTTATGTTCAAGAAATAAGTCCAGCTCATCTTCTATGATAGATTCCAATATTTTGCACGAAATGCAAGTTAAACTCACTGGCCTGTAGTTTCCTGGCTTGGTACGGTCCCCTTTCTTATATATTGGTATTATATTGCCTTGTTTCCAATCATTTGGTATTTCTCCAGTTTCTAAAGACGGTCTGAAGATGGCGGATAGCGGCTTAAAGATGAACTCACCAGCTTCCCTGAGCACTCTAGGATATAAGCCATCAGGACCCGCCGCCTTATCTGCTTTTAGTTTATGCAACTTGTCTAATACTTCGTTATCCCGAACCTCAATTTCCGCTAAATAATCTTGAGCATTTGACATGCCCTCTGGCTAAATAAAGACCCCCTCTGAGGTAAAATTCTCAACAAAGTAACTGTTTAAGGCATCCGCAATATGCTTGTTATCATATAGCAGCGATCCATTTTTATTCTTTATGCACTTAACCTGCTCTTTAACTTTCCTTTTTCTGCTACAGTACTGAAAGAAGCGCTTAGGGCTAATTTTTGCCCCCTCTGCAATTTGTCTTTCATGCATTCCTCAGCTCTTTTTTGACCACAGCCTGCATTTTACAGTATTCAGCCCTTGTATTCTCATTTTTATCATTTATGTACATCTTATAAAGATTCCTCTTTTCCCTCACGTCCTATGAATAATTTTGGTCATCCACCGAGGATTCTGCTTTTTCAGCTTACTTTTGGACACCTTCGGAATGAATCTGCATTGTGATTCAAGTAAAACCCCCTTAAATCTTTCCCACATCTCATTTACGGACTTACAGTCCAGGAGTGTCTCCCATTTTATTTCAGCTAGATATGAGCGCATCCTGTGAAAGTTTGCTCGCCGAAAATTGAAAATTTTTGTTTTAGAATACACCTTTTTAACTTCCCATGAAACATCAAAATTAACAGCAGAGTGATCACTTGTCCCAAGTGGCTCTAGTACCTCAACATTGCTAATTCTATCAGGGTCATTACAGAGCACTAAGTCTAAAATTGCCTTCTCTCTGGGAGGTTTATTAACATACTGCACCAAGAAATTATCATTTATAACATCTAGAAATGCTTCCTCCCCCCTACCCTATCCTTTCACCATTTCCCAATTGATACCAGGATAATTTAAGTCTCCCATGATAATAGTCCCACCACCACTACAAGCTTGCGTAATCCTCCTTAAAAGCATTTCATTGACTGTTCTGTCCAAAGCTGGTGGTCGATAGCATACTCCTATGTTTAAACCTGTCTCGTGTTTGCCAATGAGCCTGACCCAGATATCTTCACAGGACAAGGAATGTTCAATTTCGGGAATTTCCTGTACATTAATGTTTTCGTTCACATAGAGTGCTACGCCCCCTCCTCGCCTATTACATCTATCCTTCCTAAAGAGCTTATAGCCTTCTATATTATATTCATCTCCATCCTCCTCACATAGCCATGTCTCTGTAATCCCAACTATGTCATAGCCCTCACTGATCACTACAGCCTCAAGTTCTGGAAATTTATTTTTTATGTGTCTTGCATTTAAATAAAAACATTTCAGGTTATTACTAATGCTCTTCCCCCTTGATTTCCCATGTGGCCGCCGCCCTGAGCCCCCCACTACGCTTTATTGCTTTAAAAGTAAAACATCGATAGTGCATGTTACGCCCTCAGCTTCCATCGGGGCAGTCTGCATTTCCCTTTGTGTAACACTCACTAACCTCCCTGCCCCCCAAGTCCCTAGTTTAAATAATCCTGTGCTACCCTCAACATACGCTGGCCCAGTGCAAAGGTACCCCTCAGGTTCAGGTGTAGCCCGTCAGGCTTGAACAGGTCACCCCTGTCCCAGAAAAAGTTCCAGTTCCCCATAAACCTATACCCCTCTTTCCTACACCAGGTTCATAGCCATGTGTTAAACCTCCAGATAAAATTCTGCTTACCTCTGCTTGCACGTGGTACCGGCAGAATCCCGGAGAACACTACCGTTGAGGATCTGCTCCTAAGCTTCACAGCTAATTCCACAAATTTGCCTTGCAGAACCTCAAACCTACCCTTACCTATGTCATTTGTCCCAACATGGACCATGACAACTGGATCCCTCTCCGCTCTGGCCAGGACCTTGTCCGCACGCTCCAGGAGGTCTCCCACCTGGGCACCAGGCAGGCTACACATCGTACGAGACTCCTTGTCGTGCGAACAGACTTAACTGTCTATTCCTCTAAGTATCGAGTCCCCTACAATCACTAACTCTCTTTTTTGAGGGGAGGAGGCCAAAAGAGTGCCCTGCTGCTCATCAGTCCCCTCACTCTCAGGGTCAGGGGCCAATTTGAGTTCCTGCAAGGGCCAGAATCGGTTGGACACCTCAACCACTGGAGGAGCTGTCGCTGTACGGTGTGCACGCCCTTTCCTGCGCTGAGGTCCTACAATCACCCAACTTTCTCTCCCTGCCTGCTCAGGGGTCTCCGCACCACCCTGCTTTGGCGTACACACTATTTCTCTAAACAACATACTAAGTTCTTTTAGGAACTCTACTGATTATGCATTATGTTGCACCGCCAACTGGCCCTGAGGATCAAGGATCTTGCTCTCCAGATGCTCAATTAGTTGGCACCAGTGGCAGACAAACCCACCCTGGAAATCTCTTTCCAAAAGTGCGATCATCCTGCAACCGTCACATAGTTTTTGCCACATTTTGCACCCCCTACCTAATGACCTCGCTCACCCTAGATAAAAGAAAATTACTAATGCCGAGACAGAAGCTCAGGAACCACAATTTATTAATTTATTAATAATAAAAGAATAAAACTGCCTGCTGCCAGCTATGGAGAGCAGATAAATTCTCTCTATTTGACCTCCTTTTCTCCCAGGGTCTCAGGTTTCATTCCCAGCTGCTAAAGACTACTACGTGGCCAATAATGGACGTCTAGTGAAGCGTGGTCAAGCTGGGGACTCTGCGGGATTGATTCCACAGCCATCGGTTTAAGACTTCATGCCCAGGCTGTAAGTACGGACCATATTGCTTTAGTGCATTGTAACGTTAATGGATGGACGCTTGCTAATATTAAACTGGGAGCGCAACTGCTTCTTTCGTTTGAACCAGGAATTATTTCATTAAATGAGACTCATTTGTCCACTCTTATACCTGAGCTTCAAGGATACACCTGGATTGGACACAATCGTGTTGCTCATATAAGAGCTGTCAAAGCCTCTGGGGGTGTGGGTATATTTGTTAAAAAAACAATTTTGGACAACTTTTCTATAACAGTTGTAGACAAGACTTATGACGGAATTCTATGTTTGCGGTTCGAGCACACTAGCTATATATTCATTTATTTTGATATCATGTTATTTGTCTCCTGAAACATCGACATGGGGCCGTAATGCTGACTTTTTCTTTGCGCATTGTCTTTAATTTATACGGCTGAGGCTGATTCTGTATATATTTGTGGGGACCTGAATAGTCGTATTGCGCACCACAGAGATTATGTCAACGAGGACGATATTAGCCCCAGAGTCGTGTTGGACTTGGGCTTGAACAAACATGGGGAAAGTTTGATTTCCTTATAGAGTCTAAATGCTGCCTGGTAAATGGAAGAATAAATCCGGAGTATGATAATTTTACATCTATTTCTGTGAGGGGAAAGGCTGTGGTTGATTATACTGTGACGAGACATGAAGACTTAAGAACATGTACTGAATTTAAAGTATTCACTCCAATTGAACTTTTGGAAAGAAGTCCCTGGGGTTAATAGATGAAAGTAGCAGGTTTCCTGATCACCCCATGCTTTATTTACGTTTTCAAACAGCTGAGATATTTATAAATAGTGCTGATTCTACACCACTCTATAAACAACCAATAAAAAAGCTCAAGGATGATTTCCTCGCCTCTGAAGCCTCGGATGGAGCCCTTAAAGCTGAACTGGATGATATTAGCTAGCGCATACTTGTAAAAATACATACGCCCAGCTTCAGCAGGCTTCGGACCTGTCGAGCTGAGCGTTCGGTAATGTTCGTAGTGCTGCACGATAGTGCAAGCCAGAACCAGTACATAGGCAGACCGAAGAGGAAGTAGCGTCATCATTTCCATTTGGCCTTGAGTGGAACCTTTTTTTTGTTGAGCCCTGACTGGAGCTAGGTTTGGACATGTTCTGGGCATGTCTGGGGCAAGTCCCAGAAAATAAAAAAAAGAGGTCTAAATGCGGGTAGGGTCTGCAAGAGAGTATATAAGGAGGAGAACTGAGACAGTGAAGTAGTAGGAGAAATTGCAAGGAGAAGGATACATGTGACAAGACCTGTCATTCTGTTCAAGACCTGTGAACCTTTTAGAGGATTTTTGCCTGTGTTAGAGCATTTTCCTCACCCAGGACATCACCAAGCAACCCACCAAAGGGACTGTAAATATTTCTGTTTTTGTATATAATCAATCTTGGTCATTAGATTAGTCAGTAGATTAGTTAGTTGTTGATTGTCTTTGTTAATTAAATGTGTTTAAGTTTTAAAATTGTGTCTGTCATCCCTTGCTGTTATGGATGTTGTAAATGTAATAACAAATTGGGGCCATAACAAAACTTAGACTGTACAAAAGGCGTTATAGGAGAGGTAAAACTCTTCAAGTGGAGTTTTCTCAAAATACTAATCCACAGCAATTCTGGAAAGAAATTAATAAACTTGGGCCAAAAAGAAATAAATTAATTCCATTTGAAATAGTCAAAGAACGTGGGGAGTCTGTATTCGAGACAGTCAAAGTATTGGATGGACGGGAGAAAGATTATAGTGACTTTTACACTTGTTCTAGCTCCCATCAGTTTAATGATGCATTTTTGATGGAGAGCTGTAATTTAAAATATATACTTGTGGATGGATCTGTTAGTTTGGAAACACCCTATTTTAATAGTGCACAAAACAATGACATTACACTAGTAGAAGTACAGAAGGCAATTGAAAAAACCAAACCTCTTAAAGCTGTTGGTGTGGATGAACTGTCTAATGAGGTTCTTAAATGCCCCAAGCTGTTAAATACTCTGCACTTGTTATTCCAATATTGCTTTAAGAGTGGCACTGTCCCCTCGATGTGGTATAGATCGATTATCAAGCCTATCCCAAAGTTCACCCAGGCTGATCCAAGAGTACCTTTGAATTATAGAGGCATAAGCCTGTTAAGTACAGTATATAAAGTGTTTTCTGGTATTCTTAGCAATCGACTCAGTGAATATATTGAGACCAATAGAATCCTGGTGGATGAACAGAATGGGTTTAGAAAACACAGAGCATGTATTGATCATATTTATGTTTTATCGTCTGTCATTAGAGCAAGACTGCAGGAAAATAAAAGTACTTTTGTTTGTTTTGTTGATTTTAAAAAAGCTTTTGATTGGGTTAACAGAGATCTGTTGAAATATAAGTTACTTTCTGTTGGTATTACAGGTCATCTGTATTATTCCATTAAAGCTCTGTACAGGGCTCCAGTGGCCTGTGTGCAGGTAAACGATATGAAGACAGGATGGTTTCCTTCTCCATTTGGAGTCAAACAGGGAGATGTTCTTTCACCCACTCTCTTTGCGCTTTTTGTGAACGATTTAGCTCAAGAGATAAAGTCAGCAAACTTGGGTATAGACATTCAGATGATATTGTTGTCTTCGCAGCAGAAGAAATTAAACTGCAAAAAATGTTGGACATTATGAGGAATTGGTGCAATAAATGGAGACTTTCTATAAATATGGATAAAACACAAGTAGTCCATTTTAGAAAACCATCTGCTCCACGTAGTGAATTTGATTTCTTTTTTGGGCAAACTCAGTTTATGAATTCCAGAACTTATAAATACCTTGGTTTTCTTTTACACGAAAATATGATGTTTTCAGAGGGGGGAAGGGTTTTGTCTGAGTCTGCAGGGAGGGCTTTAGGGGCCGTTATTAATAGGATGAAGCTCTGCCCTGAAATAAGCTTCATAACAATTACCCAGCTGTTTGAAAGTTTGGTTGGGTCTGTTTTGTTTTATGCAGCTGGGGTATGGGGTTTTGAAGATGCTCCTGAATGTAATAGAACTCAGAGTAGGGCCATGAGGTGTTTTCTTGGAGTACATAGGTTCATTACTAGAGCTGCGTTAGAGGGAGATATGGGTTGGGAGCCCTGCTTGGTGAAACAAAGGGCGGAAGTAATTAGACTGTGGAATCGCCTTATTCGTTTACCTGAAGACAGACTTACTCGGAAAGTCTTCAATTGGGATAATGCTCATAACTACCCGTGGTCAATGGAGGTCCTGGAAATACTCGCATTAGCTAATGTACAGTATCGATTAACAAATAACTTACAAATTAAAATATCCCAGGTTAGACAGTCTCTGTTTGAATTTTATAAAGAGCAATGGCAGGTGTCAAATAAGCCCAAACTGAGAAGTTACCTGCACTTAAAAAATGACTATGCCACAGAGCCATATAGTAAATGCTGGTTAACTAGATTGCAGAGGTCTTTGCCCAGCTCAGAGCAGGGGTATTGCCTCTGCAGATTGAGGTGGGGCGCTATAAAGGTGTTCCAGAAGAAGAAGTTTGAGAGAATTCAACGTAAAAAGCCTGATTTGTTTTGGATGACGGATGGGGATATGCTGGGTTGGTTATTTGAAAATGAAATTTATTGCTTGGCGAGACTTGGAAACTGCGGCAAAGGAATCTATATCCTGACTTAATTTGACAATGATCTGTTTAATTAATTTAATTGTGAAAAGGATGGAAATGTGTTTTGTATGTTGGTCATCTTTCTATGTTATGTCATGTGTTATGTGTTTTATGTTAATAGTGTCTTATGAGCCCATTTGGGCTGGGCACGCAAGTGCAAGACACTCTTAATAAAAAATCAATCAATCAATCAATCAATCAATCATATTGACCTGAGAAGCCCGAAGCAGCAGTCACAATAGAAACTGTGGGGAAACTATGTAAATGGATAATAAGCCTCTTTTAACAGGGGCTTAGTTTCAGTTAACAGAAATGAAGTACCAAATTGAGACAAACTCTATAGGTAATAAGCACTCCTAATAAGCCGACTTGAGATTATCTAGTCCCGGAACTATTAATATACTAACCTAAAAATATCACAGGGCTTAGCTGAGAACCCAGATAAGACAGACTGGCTACGACGCCGAGGAGAAACTGGAGGAGGGAGGAGGCGGAGCACTCCGGTAAACCCTACCATTTAAATTCCAACCTAACCAAATGGACGACTCGAGTGACTGCTGCCCTACTTACTAAATACTTAATCTCAGATCCCCAGCCAAAAATGCAAACAGTAACTATCTAGCTAGCTTGCCACAAATACAACCAAGGGTAACTGAGAAAAGAGTAAAGCCCTGTTTCTCTTTAATTAAAACAGACTGAATAAATTAAAGGGAACCAAGGCTTTGAAAAGGATTTGTGAAAGGGATCGGTGAAAAACTGAAGACGCTAGAGCACAGACAAGCCTAAAGTTTATGCACGGACGCACGACAGACCACCGCTAAAGACCCCGAGCATAGCATAAGCCCCTTGGGCCTTTTGGCCAAGCGGGCAAAAAATTTGAGCATCTTAGCTCGTAGAATAAGGGAGCTTGAGCTGCTTGAGGTTCTGCAGAAAAAGATGGCTGGTGGCCAAACCGGGAATCGTACCTCGCCCAAAATCAAACTGGGGCTAGATTTTGGGCCCATATACATGCATATAAAATATGAAAAGGATCCGTTGAAAACTGAAGGCACTTTTGCAGTGAAACAAAATCTGTGCATTTTACAACGTTGGACCTACATAACCATTAAATTTAAGTCAAATGAAAAACCCATTACATATATGATGAACCCTTGGCAGAACAACCTACAGTAAAAATTTGAGCATCTTAGCTCGTCGAATGTTATGTATGAGTATTTTGTGTACAGCACTGTATATCATTTGTAAATGGAGATTTGTTAGACAATATTTAAATGCCTATTATGACTGGTTAGTGATTTGTTTAATTTGGCTATCATTTAGCACCCTCTGATGGTATGTCTGTGTAACAGTCTATTTTGCATGGCATGATGCAATACCCCTTGTTTGTGATGAAATAGGCTAGTGCTTTCTATAAGCTTCTGGCATCCTCTTGCCTGGAGGGGGCCGGATCACCCAGGAACCCTGTAGATCTTTCCAGAATGTTGCTAGTCTATATAAATGCTGTGATTTTGGTCAGTAGAGGCAGAGTTTTTGTTTTGGCAACAGAGTTAATTTGTGGCATTAGAGTTTTATAAGAATAAACAGTGGATTATTTGTATAAGTTTTTTGTTTAAGTTGTCATTGCTGGTTTTCTTTATTGTGATTTTCAAGTCACAACAAAAAAGGGAGCTAGACTTGTGAGAAGTTTTGCAAAAAAAGCCGCCTGATGGCCAAACCAAGAATTGCAGCACAACCAAAATCAAAGTCGGGATAGATCTTGGGCCCATGTACATGCATATAAAATAGGAAAAGGCTCCGTTGAGAACTGAGGGCGCTATGGCGCTGAAACAAAATCGGCACATTTTATGACCTTTGACCTATATAACCTTTAAAATTAGGTCAAATCAAAAACCCATTAGATATCTGATGAACCCTAGGCAGAACTTTGTCAACTCTAAATACCAGATTTATCATCTGATAAAGAAGCTATCAAAATATGTTAGTCTATTTTACAAGCTTAGACATTCTCTTCCATTGTCTGCTTTACTTACTACCTACAAAACCCTTTTCGAACCTCATTTGAGCTACTGTAATTCCATATGGTCTAATACTTTCCCCAGCTACCTTGAGACTTGACAAAAGACAGTAATACGTGTTATGTCCTGGTCTGCTGTCAATGCTCCCACTCGCCCTTTATTCCATTGCTGTGGTCTTCTAAGACTTACTGAAATCAATCTCTTCCATAATGCTTGCATAATGTTTGAAGTTGTAAATGGTCTGAACCCCAGACTCACCAGTCTGGTCCCTATCTGCCACCCCCAGCACCAACACCAAACCAGGAACAAACACCTTATAATAGGTGAACAACGGCGTCTAAATTGTACAGGTATGAGCGTTGTCTGTAGGGGGCCTCAGATCTGAAACAGACTTGATGATGGTCTGAAGATGCTGTGTTCTCTGTCCACTTTTAAAAGGAATCTAAAAGCTAATTTATTGTCTACCTATATATAACATACTCTAGCTACATGATGGATGTACTGGGATGACTGTGTGATTGATTGTATGTATTTGTATGTTTGCTCATTGACTATTTGAATATTTTTATGCATTGTATGTTTGCTTGATTGCATTGTAATGTCTAATGTTTTGTGTACCTGTAGGATTTTTTCCACTGTGCTTTGTACTTTTTTCTTTTCTTCTCTCCAGGACCTTTGGGCCCCCTCCCAAAAGCTTTCAATACCTTACTTTGGGGGACCCATTCATACATGCCAAAGGACCATTGAGTTTGTTTACCTGATCATATTGTATATGTCTACCATCTTGGCAATGTATGAATAAATTTGAAACTGGAAACTTGAAACTTGAGAGCAACCCAGAGTAAAAATTTGAGCATTGTAGCTCAAAGAATAAGGGAGCTAGAGCCATTTGACGTTTTCCAGAAAAAGCCCCCGGTTGCCAAACCGAGAATCGCAGCATGCCCAAAATAGAACTCGGGCTCGATCTTGGGCCCATAAAGATGCGTATAAAATATGAAAACGATCCGTGGAAAACTGAAAGCTGTATCGCGCTGAAACGACAATTGTGGACGCAAGCACGGGCTCTCGACAGACCACCACTAATGACTTTAAGCACAGCATCAAGCCCCGTTCCCACCTTCACGATTTCTACGCCGATTCATGCCAATGTTCCAAGACCTATTATCGTAGTGAGTCGTGATCCGTCCACCTGAAAAAGCACAAAATTCTGTCATGGCCACAATGTTGACTTTGTGACACATTCGTGATAGCGTTGTGGTGGTGTCGTGCCTATTCGCATCCAAGCCGTTTGACTTCACATTATCTTTGTTCATCGTGGTCTGTCTCATTCCATTCGTGTTCACATCGTATTATGTCGTGGGCATTCATAGCATATCGTGACTACATCTTCCACAATCGTGGCCAGTTTCCACAAGACGATCGCAGAGGAATATACACGAACCATCACGACACTAACAAGACCTGTCAGGACACCACTACAACATTGCTAAGACATACGACGAACTGTGACGAGCTCGCAAACCACTACAATTTTTTTACATTTTGAAACTCGTGCTACTACAAAAACGAGAAGACGACTTTGTTGCGAACTTTTGCAACCGTTCAAGACTCCCCCCGGTTACAACTATGACACCCCCATGTCTTGCCACGATCTCACGTCGGCGTGAATTGGCGTAAAAAATTGTGAAGGCTAAAGCCCGACGACTGGCCTGTCAGCCATACGGGCTAAAAATAGCAGAAAATAGCTGAATCTACTCAATCAGCACAAAAATGGCATGATTTAAAAGGACCCCGAAAAGTGACTTTTAAAATTAAATATCTCAAAAACTAAAAAGGAAATCTAAAATCTGTACTGATGCAACATAATTTGAACAGAATCAAAAGCTTTAACAGTGTAAGAGGAGTTAGTCGCCTAAATTTAGGCGGAAGAAGAATAAGAAAAAGTCAGAGAATAGAGTGTGCTACTTCTGTTGAAGCAAGTACACAACTAAAGCTACGCACTTGGCCTTAACATTTGTGTGGCCCAAAGACAACCCCCTGGCTACATTAACCATGGGGAAATGCAATTAAGGAAGTCCATCTGGTGGAAAGGGTGGGGTAAAACAAATGGATTGAAGGAGACTGAATTGGAAAAGAGAGGGAAACAAAGGTGGACGGAGAGGAAAAGCTGTGGTAGCAATTACAAGTGTGAAAGTTACCTTAGTGTTAAAATAAATAAAAAGAGTACATCAAAGATCACAAAAAACAGAGAAATCATGGCATTTATTGCGTTCATAACTTGTCAAAAATTAAAATCCAGCATCATCCCACTGAATAAAAGCATTTAATTTTTGGTAAGAAACGCCGGCTAAAACGAACCAGTGTGAGTGTCGTGTGCAGGGGTCCACAGATTTGGAATGAGCTCAACGACAATAATAAAATGTCACAATCATTCTCTACTTTTAAGAAAAGGTTTTGTTATGGCCCCAATTTGTTATGACAGTCCCTTGGTAATTGAGATGGGGTTGTTATGTTGCGATGTCCTGGGACAGGAAAATGCTCCAACACAGGCAAAAATCCACAAAAAGCTTAACAGGTCTTGAAAACAGTGACAGGTCTGGTCAAATGTATCCTTCCACAATTTCTTCTTGCAATTTCACCTACTCTTTCAATCTCTAGCATTTTTAATTTAAGTTCCATTTCTACATTACACCTCCATTCCAAAAGGGAAAAATTTTGATTCATAAAGGCAAAATTTTTCTTTTCAATACAAAAATGGTTAAGTAGACACTTGTGTATATATATATACATATAATACAATATGCTAACAATAGCAATCCGAGATTTCTGATCTCCGCCAAAGGATGACATTGATACAAATGCAAATGCGGATCCGGATCATCAGCGAAATTTAATGGAGTCGTCCCTGGACCAAGATCTATCTCTGGTGAAAATTTCATGAAGATCCCTTTAGTAGTTTCCAAGAAATGTCACTGAATTTGTAGATCCGGATCCAGAATCCAGATCCAGATCATCACCAAAATTTAATGGAGTCGTCCCTGGACCAAGATCTATCTCTGGTGAAAATTTTATGAAGATCCGTCCAGTAGTTTCCGAGAAATGCTGTCCACAGACAGACAAATAAATAAATTAATAAATAAACCGACTCAATCGCATAAACTCCTTGCCGGAGATAATAGACATGTGATATATACACATACTCAAACACGGGATTAGCAATCAGCAATTACATTGTCAGTACCCTTTACATGCTTAATTTCCAAGTCAAACTCCTGTAAAATCAAACTCCAATTCAACAATCTCCGATTCTTGTTTTTCATCTTACTCAAAAACATTAACGGATTGTGGTCAGTATATACAATCATTGGCTTTTGCCCTGTACAAACATAAACCTCAAAGTGTTGTAAGGATAGAACCAGAGCCAACAGCTCCTTCTCAATTGTGGAATAGTTCTTTTGGTGGCGATTGAACTTCCTGGAGAAGTATGCCACAGGATGCTCAATGTCATCAGAGTCACTTCTCTGTAGGAGCACAGATCCACAAGCTTGGTCGCTAGCATCGACCGCGATGGAGAACGGTTTGTTGAAGTCAGGAGATTTGAGCACGGGGAAGTGACACAGCAGAGACTTCAGGCGATCGAAGGCTCTTTGGCATGCTTCATCCCAAGTGAACTTTACGCCTTTCTTCAGTTGGTTGGTGAGACTGAGAGCAATCTCAGCAAAGTTCTTGCAGAACTTGCGGTAGTACCCGATCATTCCAAGGAAGCGGCGCAAAGCTTTTTTGTTGTCAGGAACTGGAAAGTCCATGATGGCTTGGACTTTAGCATTTATGGGTGCCACCTTACCCTAGCCTATGACGTAGCCAAGATACGTGACAGTAGCACAACCAAAGTCACTCTTGTTCAGGTTAACAGTCAGGTTAGCCTGGGTCAAGCACTGGAACGTCTCTACATCTTTCAGATATTCTTCCCAGGAGTCACTCCATGTGATCAGGTCGTCGATGTACGCACCCATGTGTTGCAATCCGGCGACTGTAGACTGTATCATCCTTTGAAACGTGGCTGGGGCATTTTTTTTATGCCAAAGGGTAGGACTTCATACTGGCATAACCCAGATGGTGTGGCAAAAGCAGAGATACTCTTGGCCCTCTCAGTTAAAGGCACACACCAATAACCCTTCAATAAATCAATCTTGGTCAGAAACTTTGCTTGCCCTACTCTATCGATACAATCATCAATCCTAGGTATTGGAAACACATCAGTTCTAGTTACAGCATTGACTTAATCTGTACAGAATCTAGTACTTCCATCAGGTTTTGGAACTAGCACACAGGGTGAACTCCAATCTGAGTTAGAGGGTCTGATAATATCATGTTCTAACATGTACTCAACCTCTTTCTCAGCAATCTCTCTCTTTTTAGGATTCATCCGGTACGGATGCTGTTTTATTGGTTTTGCATCGCCAACATCTATATCATGAGAAGCTATAGAAACTCTCTTTGGAACATCAGGAAATAGATCTTTATATTTCTTGATCAACCTCTCAAACTGATCTTTCTGTGAGGGTTCTAAGTGCTGAAACTTCACATCAAGATTTTGCAACACTTCAGAATTTGACAATTTACATGAAAACTTCAGCTTTAATTCTAGGTTCATCATCTTGAAACCCCCCCTCATCTTCACAAGTCTCGGCCATAGAACTATCTGAAGTGACAGCTGCAGCCCTAGCACTCCTATCATGATAAGGCTTCAGCATGTTAATATGACACAACTGTTTTGGCTTTCTCCTATCTGGAGTCTTCACAATGTAATTGAGATCATTGAGTTTTGTCAGAATTTCATGAGGACCATGAAATCTAGCCTGCAATGGATTGGACTGCAAGGGAAACAACACAAGGACCTTGTCTCCTGGTTTAAACTCACGGCTTTTAGCCTTATGATCATACCAAGGTTACATTTTTCCCTGACTTGATTTCAAGTTCTCTTTGGCTAGGTCACAAGCTGCACGCAGTCTTTCCTTGAATTTGCTAACATAGTCTAACAGACTGATATGCGGTTCTTTCTCTTGCCATTGTTCACTCAACAATAGCAAAGGTCCTCTCACTTCATGGCCAAACACTAGCTCAAACGGACTGAATCCAGTAGACTCCTGCACTGCTTCTCTAGCTGCAAACAACAGCAAATTAATACCTTCATGCCAGTCTTTCTCATGGTCATAACAATAAGTCCTCATCATTAGCTTGAGAGTGGAATGAAACTGCTCTAAGGCACCCTGCCTCTCTGGATGACAGGTACTGGAAAGAATCTGCTTCGCACCTAGTTCATACACAACCTGCTGAAACAATCTGGAAGTGAAATTGCTACCTTGGTCTGACTGAATTTCCCTGGGAAGGCCAAACAATGTGAAAAACTTTATCAAAGCCTCCGAGATTGCAGTTGCCTTGATGTTGCGTAGAGGTATGGCTTCAGGGAATCTGGTTGATGCACACATGATTGTCAACAAGTACTGATTTCCAGATCTAGTCTGGGGTAAGGGACTAACACAATCAACGATGACCTTGGAGAAGGGCTCCCCAAATGCTGGGATAGGCTGCAATGGAGATACAGGTGGGTCAAACTGGTGTTTTTCAACTACTTGACAAGTGTGACAGGTTTTGCAAAAGTTGGAAACGTCTTTCCGAAGTCCAGGCCAAAAGAAGTGTTTCATGATCTTATCAACAGTCTTGTTAACACTAAGATGACCTCCTAAAGGCAAACTATGAGCCATTGTTAAGATCTCATTCCTGTAGACCTTCGGAACAACAATTTGCTTGACCACTGCCTAATCTGCATTAGCAGGGATATCAGGAGGGCGCCACTTCTGAATCAACACTCCATCCTTGAGATAATACCCAACTGGAACTGCGTCTATTTCTTCATTAGGAAGGGCTCTCTTCTTTAGTAGACAAATTTCGGGATCATTGGTTTGCTCCTGAATCAACTGCTTTCTGGACAGAGACAAGTCTCCAGACACATCAGAATCACCAGACCCATCTGGCTGGCTGAACAGAGAACTGATAAAAGTATCTGATAAGTCCTCAAACGGAGAAACCATAGTAGGCGGAACAGAGTCATGAGGCGAACCACCTGAGTCATGACTATTCAATGTGCTGGACGGCACCACATCATCTTCTTCTTGAGCCCTCTTAGCCATAGCACGGGTCGCTGCACAGGAAGGATACAGAGATGGGTCTTCATCGCCATCTTTGGAGCTCGACTGTGAAGTAAGATGAACAAGGGGAACTACATTACCCCAGGTCATTGCCTAGCAACAGAGAAACACCCTTGATAGGTAGACTTGACAGAGGTCCCACCTTTACCTGTCCTGTAACTAAATCTGCCTTCAAGAATACAGAGCGTTGGGGTACAGATACAGTCCTCCCTTCAATACCTTGTACAATTATGAAATCCCCAGAAGTGGTCTCATCACGTAACTCCAAGGTGTCAATCAGCAAAAGTGTCTGAGAAGCTCCGGTATCCCTTAGGATATTCATGGGTACAGGAGGAGAATGCTCATTCAGAGCCACAAATCCCTCTGACACAAATGGAAGAAATTCCTCCCTCACAAAGTCAGCAGTATCAGGCTTCTTAGCCCCACAAGGAGCAGGCAATTTAGCAGATCGGTCATATACTACAGGGGTTTCCAACCTTGTCTTCACACAGGCATTAGGTTTGGTAGCCTTTTTTTTTCTTTCTTAGCTTTAAGGAACCAAAAAGTTGTTAGTTGTAACAGATTTCTAGCAATAATTGCAAACTAGACCACTTTTGTCACTGCTTTGCAGATGATATCCAGCTGTATCTGCCCCTAAAGATTGACGGACAGGCTGCACTCCACCCATTGCTTGACTGTCTAGCCGACATCAAGGCATGGATGGGTGCTAACTTCCTAAACCTCAATGAGAGCAAGACGGAGATCATTGTTTTTGGCAAAACCTCTCTGGCCTTTTCCACCAATGCCCTAGGCCCTCTCGCCTCTAACATCCGGTCTTCTGTCAGGAATCTTGGTGTGATTTTTGACAGTGCCTTCAAGTTTGAAAAGCAGGTCAGTGCAGTAGTTAGTAAAAGCTTTTTCCACCTCAGAACTCTAGCTAAGACCAAAGCCTACCTGCCTCAGAGTGATCTTGAGAGAGTTATCCATGCCTTCATAACATCACAACTGGATTATTGCAACGCTCTATACACCGGCATTGACTAATCACAGCTTCGCCGCCTGCAGTTAGTTCAGAACTCAGCCGCCCGACTCCTCACTTGCTCAAAAAAGCACGAACACATCACCCCGGTCCTCGCATCACTCCACTGGCTACCCATCCATTATCGCATTGATTTTAAACTTCTACTATCTGTCTTTAAATCCCTCCATGGTCTGGCCCCCACGTATCTGTCTGACCTTTTACGTTGCCACACCCCCTCCAGAGCACTACGGTCAGCTGACCAACTGCTATTGGAAGTGCCCAGGTCTAGACTTAAAACCAGGAGGGACAGAGCCTTTGCTGTAGCAGCTCCTAGACTCTGGAACTGCCTCCCCCTCCACATCCGTACAGCCCAGAGTCTGGATATTTTTAAGTCCCATTTAAAGACACACCTCTTTTCTCTTGCCTTCAATTAGTGTCTCCTTCAAGTGTCAGTGAATAGTGTCCCATCATGGTAATTCCAGTTATCTTTTAAATTCTATCTTTTTAGTCAATGCCTTTTAATCTTTTTTTTTCCCTTTTGCCTTAGGTGTTTCCTGTGTGTTTTTGTTTTCTTTCTTTTGCACTTAAGCACTTTTTTTGTGAAGCACTTTGGTGCGTCTCAGTTGTCTGTAAATGTGCTATAGAAATAAAAATTTATTGATTGATTGATTGACCGTCAGCTTTCACACTTTGATCAGACCTGTGACAGGATTTCTGAGCACCATCACCAGATTTGTCTTTGTCTTTGGGTGAGGAATCTTGGGTATCACCGTTACCTTTTTTCTGAAATTGGAACCATCTATTGTTACTGCTAGACTGAATTTTGGACTTATGTGTGAGAACATATTCATCTGCTAATTTGGCAGCTGATTGCAAATTCAGTGCTTGCTTCTCATTAAGGTAGGTCTTAATATCATCCTTAACACAGTTCTTGAATTCTTCAACTAACACTATCTCTTTTAGTGAGTTGAAATCATCCTTGACCTCCATAGAAGTACACCAGCGCTCAAAGCAAACATTCTCCTCGTTAGCAAATTCCACAGAAGTCTGATTGTCAGATTTCTACAGACCTCTGAGTTTCTGTCGGTAAGCCTCTGGAACCAACTCATAAGCTGTCAAAATAACCTTTTTTACAACCTCATAATCAGAGGAATCATCTGCAGAAAAAGCCGAATAGGCTTGTTGAGCTTTAACCTTGAGGACAGTATGCAACTGCCACTGACAACTCATAGCTACCTTCTTGAAGCACTGGAAATACTTATCAACCTCCTTCTCCGAGAATGGAGGCACCAGCTTTACCTCCTGGCTAGCATGAAATTTGTTTTCAGCTTCCATTTTGATTTTTAGTAGCTCCATTTGGAGCCTTTCTTCTCTATCTAACCTCTATAATTCGAAATCTCTCTATCTTGCTAATTTTTCTAACTCAAACTGCCTTTGTTTTTCTTTTTCCTCCCTTTCTTTTCTCTCCTTGTCTTTCTTTTTCCTCCCTTTCTTTTCTCTTTCTCTCTCTCAAACTCTCGTTGTTTTTCTTTTTCCTCTCTAGCCAAACTTGCTTTTCGCATGGCTGGTTTTACATCTGTCAGCTCTGTCTGCATTTTTCTAGCAGTTCTGTCTTTTTAAAAGACTTCAAAACCTCTACGGTTGGTGATGCCAAGAAATCATCCATTGCTGTTGATCTGTCAATATATATCTAGGAAAATTCAAATAACAGTTTCACAATTTGAAATTTTAGATTTTCAATAAATGACTCACACAGTGGTCTTTCCCGGACGAGCCCCCAATTTGTTATGGCCCCCAAAAAATCCACAAAAAGCTTCACAGGTCTTGAAAAGAGTGACAGGTCTGGTCGAATGTATCCTTCCACAATTTCTTCTTGCAATTTCTCCTTCTCTTTCAATCTCTAGCATTTTTAATTTAAGTTCCATTTCTACATTACAGTTAAAACATCTTCTCTTGTCGTATTAAGAAGTTAGGTAATTGATTCAGGCTGCTGTTCATTGCACTGTACTGCATTTCGTAGGCTACCCTATCTTCTGTTGGTTTTGATGCTCTCACTTCTATTTTTTTGTGTTTTACAGCCACTACCGGGAACTTTTGGCTGGTTTTGATCTAGTCTCAGATTAGCGCTGATGCCTCCATTTTTATTATCCCCTGCCAAGTGGATCAGGGGATATTGGAATAGCGTCCGTACGTGCGTGCGTCCAGTCCATCCGTCCCGTCCGTCCGTGGGGACAAGTTCTCTCGAAAACTATTGCACCTTCATGGGTGAAATTTTGTGTGTGGCCAGTGTAATGTGAATATAGGCCACTGGATGGCAGTATTTACCTTTTTTTTATTCAGCTCAGACTGGAGCTATGTTTAGACATGTCCTGGACATGTCTGGGGCAAGTCCCCGAAAATAAAAAAAAAGAGGTCTAAATGTGGGTGGGGTCTGCAAAAGAGTATATAAGGCAAAGAATTGAGACAGTAAAGTAGTAGGAGAAATTGCAAGAAGAAGGATACATGTGACCAGACCTGCCATTCTGTTCAAGACCTGTGACGTTTCTTTTGTGGATTTCTTTGCCTGTGTTTGAGCATTTTCATTATCCAGGACATCACCAAGCCACCCCACAAAAAGGGACTGTAAATATTTCTTTTTTTTTCCTATTCAATCTTGGTCAGTTTAGTTAGTTGTTGTGTTTAATTAAATGTGTTTAAGTTTTTAAAACTGTGTCTGTCATCCCTTGCTGTTGCTGTTGTGTTGTTTTAAATGTAATAACAAATTGGGGCCATAACAAATTGGGGGCTCAAGGTCCGGGATAGACCATTTTGTGAGTCATTTATTAAAAATCTAACATTTCAGATTGTAAAATTGTTTTTGTGAATTTTCCTATATAATTATATTGACAACAGCAATGGATGATTTCTTGGCATCACCAACCGTAGGGGTTTTGAAGTCTTTTAAAAAGACAGAACTGCTAGAAATTTGCAGACATTTAGAGCTGACAGAGGTGAAACCAGCCATGCGAAAAGCAAGACTGGCTCGAGAGATAGTTGAATATTACATTGATGAAAATGTGTTTGCACCCGGAGATCTGGAACAGTTTCCAGTGGAAAATCCAAATATAGAAATGGAACTTAAATTAAAAATGCTAGAGATTGAAAGGGAGGAAAAAGAAAAGCAAAGAGAATTTGAGAGGGAAGAAAAAGAAAAACAAAGGCAGTTTGAGTTAGAAAAATTTGCAAGACAGAGAGATTTTGAATTAGAGAAATTCGATAGAGAAGAAAGACTCCAAATGGAGCAACTAAAAATAAAAATTCTAACTGAAAATAAATTTCGGGCTAGCCAGGAGGTAAAACTGGTGCCTCCATTTTCGGAAAAGGATGTTGACAACTATTTCCAGTGTTTTGAAAAGGTAGCAAAGAGTTGCCAGTGGCCAAAGGAACACTGGCCTCTGATGTTGCAAACTGTCCTCAAGGGTAAAGCTCAACAAGCCTATTCGGCTTTGTCTGCAGATGATTCCTCTGATTATGAGGTTGTCAAAAAGGTTATTTTGAGAGCTTATGAGTTGGTTCCAGAGGCTAACCGACAGAAATTCAGAGGTCTGAAGAAATCTGAAAATCAGACTTATGTGGAATTTGCTAATGAGAAGAAGGTTTGCTTTGAGCGCTGGTGTACTTCTATGGAGGTCAAGGATGATTTCAACTCACTAAAAGAGATGGTGTTAGTTGAAGAATTCAAGAACTGTGTTAAGGATGATATTAAGACCTACCTTAATGAGAAGCAAGCACTGAATTTGCAATCAGCTGCCAAATTTGCAGATGAATATGTTCTCACACATAAGTCCAAAGTCCATAAGTCCATTTCAGTCTAGCAGTAATAATAGATGGTCCCAATTTCAGAAAAAGGGTTATGGTGATACCCAAGATTCCTCACCCAAAGACAAAGACAAATCTGGTGATGGTGCTCAGAAATCCAGTAACAGGTCTGATCAAAGTGTGAAAGCTGACAGTGACAAAAGTGGTCTAGTTTGCAGTTATTGCAAGTTATTGCAAGAAATCTGGTCATGTTACAACTAACTGTTGGTTCCTTAAAGCTAAGAAAGAAAAAGAAAAGGATACCAAACCAAATGCCTTTGTGAAAACAAGGTTAGAAACCCCTGTAGTAGATAACCAATCTGCTAAATTGCCTGCTTCTTGTGGGGCTAAAAAGCCTAATACAGCTGACTTTGTGAGGGAGGAATTTCTTCCATTTGTGTCAGAGGGATTTGTGGCTCTGAATGAGCATACTACTCCTGTCCCCATATATATCCTAAGGGATACCGGAGCTTCTCAGTCACTTTTGTTGATGGACTCCTTGGAGTTACGTGATGAGATCGCTTCAGGGGATATCATACTTGTACAAGGTATTGAAGGGAGGACTGTATCTGTACCCCTGCGCTCTATATTCTTGAAGTCAGATTTAGTTACAGGACAGGTAAAGGTGGGACTTATGTCAAGTCTACCTATAAAGGGTGTTTCTCTGTTGCTAGGCAATGACCTGGCTGGGGGCAAAGTAGTTCCCCCTGTACATCTTACTTCACAGCCGAGCACTGAAAATGGGGATGAGGACCCATCTCTGTATCCTTCTTGCGCAGTGACTCGTGCTATGGCCAAGAAGGCTAAAGAAGAAGATGATGTGGTGCCGTCCAGTACATTGAATAGTCAGGACTCAGGTGGTTCGCCTCATGACTCTGATTGGCCTACTATGGTTTCTCCGTTTGAGGACTTATCAGATACTTTTATCAGTTCTCTATTCAGCCAGCCGGATGGGTCTGGTGATTCTGATGTGTCTGGAGACTTGTCTCTGTCCAGAAAGCGGTTGATTGAGGAGCAAACTAATGATCATGAAATTTGTGTACTAAAGAGGAGAGCCCTTCCTGATAAAGAAATAGACGCAGTTCCAGTTGGGTATTATCTCAAGGATGGTGTGTTGATGCGGAAGTGGCGCCCTCCTGATATCCCTGCCAATGCAGATTGGGCAGTGGTCAGGCAAATTGTTGTTCCGAAGGTCTACAGGAATGAGATCTTAACAATGGCTCATAGTTTACCTTTAGGAGGTCATCTTGGTGTTAACAAGACTGTTGATAAGATCATGAAACACTTCTTTTGGCCTGGGCTTCAGAAAGACGTTTCCAACTTTTGCAAAACCTGTCACACTTGTCAGGTAGTTGGAAAACACCAGTTAGACCCACCTGTAGCTCCATTGCAGCCTATCCCAGCATTTGGGGAGCCATTCTCTAGGGTCATTGTTGATTGCGTTGGTCCATTACCCAAGACTAGATCTGGAAATCAGTACTTGTTGACAATCATGTGCGCATCTACCAGATTCCCCGAAGCCATACCTCTACGTAACATCAAGGCAACTGCAATCTCAAAGGCTTTGATAAAGTTCTTCACGTTGTTTGGCCTTCCCAGGGAAATTCAGTCAGACCAGGGAAGCAATTTCACTTCAGGATTCTTTCAGCAGGTTGTGTATGAACTAGGTGCAAAGCAGATTCTTTCTTGTGCCTATCATCCAGAAAGTCAGGGTGCCTTAGAGCGGTTTCATTCCACTCTCAAGACAATGATGAGGACTTATTGTTATGACCATGAGAAAGACTGGGATGAAGGTGTTCATTTGCTGTTGTTTGCAGCTAGAGAAGCAGTGCAGGAGTCTACTGGATTCAGTCCATTTGAGCTAGTGTTTGGCCATGAAGTGAGAGGACCTTTACTATTATTGAGTGAACAATGGCAAGAGGAAGAGCCGTACATCAGTCTGTTAGACTATGTTAGCAAGTTCAAGGAAAGATTGCGTACAGCTTGTGACCTAGCCAAAGAGAACTTGAAATCAAGTCAGGGAAAAATGAAAACTTGGTATGACCATAAGGCTAGAAGCCGTGAGTTTAAACCAGGAGACAAGGTCCTTGTGTTGTTTCCCTTGCAGTCCAATCCATTGCAGGCTAGATTTCATGGTCCTCATGAAATTCTGACAAAACTCAATGATCTCAATTACATTGTGAAGACTCCAGATAGGAGAAAACCAAAACAATTGTGTCACATTAACATGCTGAAGCCTTATCATGACAGAAATGCTAGGGTTGCAGCTGTCACTTCAGATCCTCCAATGGCTGAGATGTGTGAAGATGAGGGGGAGTTTCAAGATGATAAACCTAAAGTTAAAGCTGAAGTTCTTTCATGTAAATTGTCAAATTCTGAAGTGTTGCAAAATCTTGATGTAAAACTCCAGCACTTAGAACCCTCACAGAGAGATCAGTTTAAGAGGTTGATCAAGAAATATGAGGATCTGTTTCCTGATGTTCCAAAAAGAGTTTCTATAGCCTCTCATGATGTCGATGTTGGTGATGCCAAACCAATAAAACAGCATCCGTACCGGATGAATCCTGAAAAGAGAAAGATTGCTGAGAAAGAGGTTGAGTACATGTTAGAACATGATATTATCAGACCCTCCAACTCAGATTGGAGTTCACCCTGTGTGCTAGTTCCAAAACCTGATGGAAGTACTAGATTCTGTACAGATTATCGCAAAGTCAATGCTGTAACTAGAACTGATGTGTTTCCAATACCTAGGATTGATGATTGTATCAATAGAGTAGGGCAAGCAAAGTTTCTGACCAAGATTGATTTATTGAAGGGTTATTAGTGTGTGCCTTTAACTGAGAGGGCCAAGAGCATCTCTGCTTTTGCCACACCATCTGGGTTGTACCAGTATGAAGTCCTACCCTTTGGGATGAAAAATGCCCCAGCCACATTCCAAAGGATGATACAGTCTACAATCGCCGGATTGCCACACACGGGTGCATACATCGATGACCTGATCACATGGAGTGACTCCTGGGAAGAACATCTAAAAGAAGTAGAGACGTTGTTCCAGCGCCTGACCCAGGCTAACCTGACTGTTAACCTGAGCAAGAGTGACTTTGGTTGTGCTACTGTCACCTATCTTGGCTACGTCATAGGCCAGGGTAAGGTGGCGCCCATAAATGCTAAAGTCCAAGCCATCATGGACTTTCCAGTTCCTGACAACAAAAAAGCTTTGTGCCGCTTCCTTGGAATGATCGGGTACTACCACAAGTTCTGCAAGAACTTTGCTGAGATTGCTCTCAGTCTAACTAACCAACTGAAGAAAGGCGTAAAGTTCACTTGGGATGATGCATGCCAGAGAGCCTTCGATGGCCTAAAGTCTCTGCTGTGTCACTTCCCCGTGCTCAAATCTCCTGACTTCAACAAACCGTTCTCCATCGCGGTCGATGCTAGCGACCAAGCTTGTGGATCTGTGCTCCTACAGAGAAGTGACTCTGATGACATTGAGCATCCTGTGGCATACTTCTCCAGGAAGTTCAATCGCCACCAAACAAACTATTCCACAATAGAGAAGGAACTGTTGGCTCTCGTCCTTTCTTTACAACACTTTGATGTTTATGTTTGTACAGGACAAAAGCCAATGATTGTGTACACTGACCACAATCCGTTAATGTTTTTGAGTAAGATGAAAAACAAGAATCGGAGATTGTTGAATTGGAGTTTGATTTTACAGGAGTTTGACTTGGAAATTAAGCATGTGAAGGGTACAGACAATGTAATTGCTGATTGCTTATCCCGTGTTTGAATATGTATATATATATCATGTGTTTATTTGAACATTGTATGATATGTATATAAAGACAAGTGTTCACTTAACCATTTTGTATAGAAAAGAAAAATTTTGCCTTTATGAGTCAAAATTTTTCCCTTTTGGAATGGAGGTGTAATGTGAATATAGGCCACTGGATGGCAGTATTTACCTTTTTTTTATTCAGCTCAGACTGGAGCTATGTTTAGACATGTCCTGGACATGTCTGGGGCAAGTCCCCGAAAATAAAAAAAAAGAGGTCTAAATGTGGGTGGGGTCTGCAAAAGAGTATATAAGGCAAAGAATTGAGACAGTAAAGTAGTAGGAGAAATTGCAAGAAGAAGGATACATGTGACCAGACCTGCCATTCTGTTCAAGACCTGTGACGTTTCTTTTGTGGATTTCTTTGCCTGTGTTTGAGCATTTTCATTATCCAGGACATCACCAAGCCACCCCACAAAAAGGGACTGTAAATATTTCTTTTTTTTTCCTATTCAATCTTGGTCAGTTTAGTTAGTTGTTGTGTTTAATTAAATGTGTTTAAGTTTTTAAAACTGTGTCTGTCATCCCTTGCTGTTGCTGTTGTGTTGTTTTAAATGTAATAACAAATTGGGGCCATAACACCAGTACTAATGACCCTATTGCATGAGTTTGACAACTGATTCCGAGAAATTTTTTTTATACGGAGTTATGGCCCTTGACTCTGAACTTAGTGTATGGGTGTTTAATGGGGACAAGTTTTCCCCATTCCCCCATGACCATTCTTACCGTGGCGGGGGATATTAGTGACAATGTTGCCTTGTAGATTCTGTTTAAACTTACTAGGCCATTAACAAGAAGTTTGGCTATCTTCTATTTCTTGTCATTAAATTTTAGTGTGAGCCATTGGGTTGAGTCCTATGGTGATACTGTCCAGGATCCTGAAGTAATAATTAAAGTTGGGGCTGTTTTGTCCAAGGGAGCCATGGAAGTTGACAATCACACAAAGGTTCCTATTGTAAAGAAAATAATTTCTTAGATTTTTTTTCTTTTTTTTGGTGTTTTTTCGGATCTGAATGACTGCTGCAGAGATGGTTTCTGGGACTTATGTTTGTTGTTGTCATATGATTTGTATTAAGGTTCTGTTCATTTGGGGTAGGACTGGGCCCCCTCCTACAAGCTTATTTAGCTTTCTTGGGGTGATCCCTTTTCACGTTATCTTGATAGGAGTCTCAAACTGTGCCTTCTTGTCTGATACGTGTGAATAAACTTGAAACTTGAATGTGGTGTTTCAGACACACGGCAATATTTTGTTATGATTCTGCTTTTGCCTGTCCATGTTTTTGTTATTACCATGAATCCATGTCATGTTTTTGGAGTTATTCCATGCCATGTTTTGTATTTTGCCTGTCTTGGCTTGCCACGTCATGTCTTTTTCCTGCCATTTACCATATTCACTGTTTAGTTATCATTCTGGTTTTTATTATTCCCATACCTTGCATTGCACATTGTGTCCCCTGTATGGTCTTGTGTTCTGAGACAGTTTTATTCCCCAGTCTTGTGTGCCACAGTTTCAGGTGATTTCATGGTTTCTGGGTTTCCAAACATTCCTTCCAATCTCGTTTGCTTCCTTCGCCTTTCTGTTCCATCTTTACGAACAAATTCTAACAGTTTATTATTTTCAATCAATTACTAACACTAACTAACATTGTTTATAGTACTAACTTACTAACAAGCACTAGGGACTGTATGCCAGACTCAGTCAACAGGCAAAGTCGAGGGTTCCCGGTTAGTGATGTTTTATTGAAGCACTACGCGAAGACAATACACCGTAGAACTAAAGACAAAAAACACAAACAACAACAGGCTGAATCATATATTCACACACACCACAAACTAAAAACTGAAATAAACTCAAAATGCCAAAAGACAAGTAACACATACCACTTTCCCGCTTGTTGACGAAGCATGGATTTCTTGAAGCTTGGAGTCTTTACATGAAACGCTTTCGTATCAACCTTAAACTTGATGAGCCTTGCAACTTGAACTTGCACGCTAACTTGAGACTTGCGTGAAGTCCTACACTTCTACCGCTTTCATTCATAAAATCTTCTGGCTTACAAACAGGAAGTGACATAAAGGACTGGACAATATCAAATTAAAAGCACCATAAAGAAAGTCAAATAACGTCAAAATAATAATGAATAATGTATACATGAATGAATACAAAAATATATAAATATTTATGGAATTACAAATGTTAAATAGTACAAAAAATATATGTTTTATTTTATTCCCTTGTTTTGAAAATGAACTTTGTGACCACAAACACAGACTGTATAGCTGCACATTACTAATTGACTAACAAGCTCTCAGTACTCGCTCTGCTCTAGTCTCCGCCCCTTGCCTTCACTCAATTTACTTTGCTGTGCTTCAGCAGATTCTCCGCACCTTGTTAATCACTGTTCTGCCTCTCACTCTGTGCACTTTAGAACTCCCTAACCGGAGCCGTTGGTTTGTCATAGGCTGTCTGTGTATCCCCTGTCCGCGTTTTGACTTTCGCCAATTTCATGTGTTTAGGAACTTCCTCTTGTTCATTCCTTTGTTAATTAGTCTGATCCAGCTCACCTGTTCCCTATCATAGCATGTGACTTCCCCTACGTGTATTTAAGCAGTCATTTCACAACCTTGTCAGAACATTTTCCCTATGCTGCGATTGTTGATGCCTTGTACTCTTAGTGTTATACTCCTGACAGGAACGTCCCGGGTTCTGATTTTGGCTTTACCTTTGATATTTCTGTGCCCGTGTACCGTACCTGCTTTGCCTGACTCTGAGTTTTGTCTTTGCTGCCCTGTTTACAAACCAGAGTTCGTCGACTGGATTTTGGCTTTGGGTTTACCTCTGATATTCCTGTGTCTGTGTACCGAACCTGCTTTGCCTGACCCTGAGTTTTGTGTTTGCTGCCTTGTGTACGATTTGGATTACTCCCCTGGGATTCTGATTTTTGGATTGAACTCTGTACCGTTGCCTTCTGCCCTGCGGAGGTTCCCCCTCCAGCCTCAAAACACCTTTTTACTGGATCTTTTGGGTCTCGCGTTTGGTTCCTGAATGATTCCACACATTTCTTAAAATGTCTCATCGGGGTGAAATGAACTCCTTCATGCAAACATTGGCTAGGATCTCCATGCTTTATCTGAGGATGATACAAGAGGTTTCCACCAATAGATAAGGCAAAGGTAGCCATCACTTAACAATGCTGAGCATTTGCTAATCTTTGGATGGGAAGACCTCCACCGACAATTTGTTATAACTTATATGACAGCAAGGGATGACAGACAAAATTTTAAAACTTAAACAGGTTTAATTAAACACTTTTAACTAATTTACTATCTACTCTACTGACCAAGATTGATAAATACAAGAACAAAAATATTTACAGACCCTTTGGTGGGGTTGCTTGGTGATGTCCTGGGTGAGGAAAATACTCCAACACAGGCAAAAATCCACAAAAAGCTTCACAGGTCATGAAAAGAAGTGACAGATCTGGTCAAATCTTTCTCCTTAAGGTCAATACTGCCATCTAGTGGCTTCTTTTCACATTACACCTCCATTCCAAAAGGGAAAAATTTTGACTCATAAAGGCAAAATTTTTCTTTTTAATACAAAACTGGTTAAGTAGACACTTGTGTATACATATAATACAATATGCTAATAAACGTGATATAAACACATACTCAAACACGGGATAAGCAATCAGCAATTACATTGTCAGTACCCTTTACATGCTTAATTTCCAAGTCAAACTCCTGTAAAATCAAACTCCAATTCAACAATCTCCGATTCTTGTTCTTCATCTTACTCCTAAAAACATTAATGGATTGCGGTCAGTGTACACAATCATTGGCTTTTGCCCTGTACAAACTATAACGGATTTTGAACTCTGGTGCCGGTTTACAGTATGCCTGTTTCACTCTGGGGGCTCTGATGCGAAGCAGTGATGACATGGACGCAGAGTTTGCCATTTAAAGGTTTACTGACATTGAGGTTCGATATGGTTTTCTGCAATACAGACATAATGACAGAAGTGTAAATAAAATATGAAACATTGAGTTTAACAATGCGGGTTAATTATGCAATCCAAACACATTTGAGTCAAAATATGTAACTATGCATGCTGTCTAACAGCATTATTAGGGAATGATTTCCCTCAATACAAGAATCATTTAAGAACAAATTGTGTGGTCAATGTTACTAAGAACTAGGAAATATGTTGTACAATCAATTAACACAGAAAGGATTCAACTCAGGAAAGCATCTTGCAAATCCTGCATGACATTACGGAACATGTGGCCGAGCCTGGTAGCTAACTTAATAACAGTAGTCAATTAACATGTCAACAAACACAATACACGGAGAATCTACCACAACATTGAAGTATGAGAACTTAAAGTGCCATATATGTGCGTTATACACCATTAATCAGTTAAAAGGTGCTCCAAATTAGAACAATTATCCTCACTTATGTAACAAAGTGCAACCAAATACAGAGCAGGCCACCCAAATTAATGGATTCCAAGAGGCTAAATCAAGTACATATTTTTATTTTGTCCAATGCTCCACAAAGAAAGAGGGGAGGTAGGGAAAAGACTTGATCAAACAAATACCACAAATGAAACAAAAAAAAAACCTGGAGGCAAGACAGGGTATAACAAGAGGGGGACAGCTGCGACTGCCTTAGTAGCACTGGTTAGAAAGCACCTTCCACAGTTGCCCAACTAGAAGATCACAGTAATGCTCTCACACCGAAATATCAAAGAGGCATAACATTACACTGCAAACAATCAGGAGTGCGTATCAATCACACAGAGTACACACGTGAAAAGTTCAAGACCCACACCGACCACGAGGGTTTGTACACACACTAAGAGGGAGCTCTCTGCTATCTAGGCGTTAGCTAAATAGTAGCTTAGAGAGCAGGTCACAGCTAAGGGGGAGGGGTGGGGGGACAAAGAAAGGACTGGAAAACAACAAAATCAACTCGACCAACAAGGAGAAAAACTCAGGAGGGGAATGTTAATAGAGGCAGCCTTCACCTTAAACAATAGGTGACCCAAAGGGCTGCGCTCAAAGATGCTGACCGACTAGGTCAGTGACAACAAGGTAGGGGGAGAAAAAAAAACAAGAAAACCAACAAATGGGGGGATGAACCATTAAACCCACGCTGACCATGAACCAGCCTAGCACAGCAAATCTGCATAGGAAGGCCCCAAGACAAAACAGGCGAATTCCTAGTTCAGGAGCAGGCTGGAGCAGGTAACAACTGCATAGCATGGAGGCAAAACAAACAAAAGAAAATACAAAACAACAAAAAAATTTAAATCAAGGGAAAACAGTGGTCATGCTGCTGTAATGTCACTCAACTGTGATCTAAAAACAGGACAAAATTATATATTAAAAAAAAACTTTATCTTCAAAGACCACATACATTAAACCATTATGCAATTGCAAGTATAAATAGCTTTAATCATTAACATATCCATACACTTAAAACTTTAAAAATAAATAATGGGCAAATAACTGCTACATTGTAGCTAGCAATACACATTAGGCCATTACAGCCTACCTTGGTTTGTCTGCAATGGGCAAGAGGCCCGAGGAGTCAGAGTGGAAGAGAAAGGGTGCATCTACTATGAATGAGAAAAATGGAACACTATGTTAGCTATGCCATACACGCAGGCTTAAACACAAAGCCCGGTGATGGCAAGACAAAACGAAAGTAATAGGCGACACTGAACTAACCAAGAACATAAACACTGGACTAGGCTACATGCGATATCGCCTACCTTCAAACAAAGTAGCCCCTTAGCCAACGCGAGGTGCAATGATATAGGACTCAAATGAGCTCTCGTCATGCTGCAATGAGAGTGGGCCATAAGGCAGAATACAATCAGCCAGCATTCTTAAAACCTACTTCAGAATTATCACTACGCGCAATCCCCCCTTACCATCACTAACCAAGCCACGCAAATGCTTGTTTGCTAAGTAGCAGCGAAATGGAGATGGCTAATAGCCCACATACTGCAACACTTCGTTTCAACATAAAATACAATCGTGTGTGTTAATATAAAAGTTTACCTACCGATGCCAAAATGTGAAGTACAGGCAAGGAAAAACGCTCCTATCCTCCAGAAGAGCCTTCTGCCAACAACGGTAACTTGCTTTCTGCCAGCGACAGTAACCTGCTTTCTACCCTTCTCCCAAGACTATTTCCGGGGTGTGCTTTGCGTTTCTAAACTCCCATCACGCCACAGGTGGATACAATTAAGATACGCCTTTTTCGTGGCATGCTCACACTTACTTTCTCATGCACGCATACCATACCTCAACTTAACCACACTCAATATGGCTGCTGCTATGTAACTACAACTCAGCCAAAGACCCAATGAGGACCCAACTGCACTGTAGGTGGCCCCAACTATGCCTGACTGGGGAATTTGGGACACTAACATAAACCTCAAAGTGTTGTAAAGATAGAACCAGAGCCAACAGCTCCTTCTCTATTGTGGAATAGTTCCTTTGGTGGCGATTGAACTTCCTGGAGAAGAATGCCATGGGATGCTCAATGTCATCAGAGTCACTTCTCTGTAGGAGCACAGATCCACAAGCTTGGTCGCTAGCATCGACCGCAATGGAGAACGGTTTGTTGAAGTCAGGAGATTTGAGCACGGGGAAGTGACACAGCAGAGACTTCAAGCAATCGAAGGCTATTTGGCATGCTTCATCCCAAGTGAACTTTACGCCTTTCTTCAGTTGGTTGGTGAGACTGAGAGCAATCTCAGCAAAGTTCTTGCAGAACTTGCGGTAGTACCCGATCATTCCGAGGAAGCGGCGCAAAGCCTTTTTGTTATCAGGAACTGGAAAGTCCATGATGGCTTGGACTTTAGCATTTATGGGTGCCACCTTACCCTGGCCTATGACGTAGCCAAGATACGTGACAGTCGCATAACCAAAGTCATTCTTGTTCAGGTTAACATTCAGGTTAACCTGGGTCAGGCGCTGGAACTTCTCTACATCTTTCAGATATTCTTCCCAGGAGTCACTCCATGTGATCACCCGTGTGTGGCAGTCCGGCGATTGTAGACGGTATCATCCTTTGGAACGTGGCTGGGGCATTTTTCATGCCAAAGAGTAGGACTTCATACTGGTATAACCCAGATGGTGTGGCAAAAGCAGAGATGCTCTTGGCCCTCTCAGTTAAAGGCACACGCCAATAACCCTTCAATAAACCAATCTTAGTCAGAAACTTTGCTTGCCCTACTCTATCGATACAATCATCAATCCTAGGTATTGGAAACACATCAGTTCTAGTAACAGCATTGACTTTGCGATAATCTGTACGGAATCTAGTACTTCCATCAGGTTTTGGAACTAGCACACAGGGTGAACTCCAATCTGAGTGAGAGGGTCTGATAATATCATGTTCTAACATGTACTCAACCTCTTTCTCAGCAATCTCTCTCTTTTCAGGATCCATCCAGTACGGATGCTGTTTTATTGGTTTGGCATCACCAACATCTACATCATGAGAAGCTATAGAAACTCTCTTTGAAACATCAGGAAATAGATCTTGATATTTCTTGATCAACCTCTCAAACTGATCTTTCTGTCAAGGTTTTAAGTGCTGGAGTTTTACATCAAGATTTTCCAACACTTCAGAATTTGACAATTTACATGAAAGAACTTCAGCTTTAAGTCTTGGTTCATCATGTTGAAACTCACCCTCATCTTCACACGTCTCGACCATAGGAGAATCTGAAGTGACAGCTGCAACCCTAGCATTTCTGTCATGATAAGGCTTCAGCATGTTAATGTGACACAACTGTTTTGGCTTTCTCCTATCTGGAGTCTTCACAATGTAATTGAGATCATTGAGTTTTGTCAGAATTTCATAAGGACCATGAAATCTAGCCGGCAATGGATTGGACTGCAAGGGAAACAACACAAGGACCTTGTCTCCTAGTTTAAACTCACGGCTTCTAGCCTTATGATCATTCCAAGTTTTCATTTTTCCCTGACTTGATTTCAAGATCTCTTTGGCTAGGTCACAAGCTGCACGCAATCTTTTCTTGAACTTGCTAACATAGTCTAACAGACTGCCATTGCCATTGTTCACTCAACAATAGCAAAGGTCCTCTCACTTCATGGCCAAACACTAGCTCAAATGGACTGAATCCAGTGGACTCCTGCACTGCCTCTCTAGCTACAAACAACAGCAAATGAACACCTTCATCCATGTCTTTCTCAAGGTCATAACAATAAGTCCTCATCATTGTCTTGAGAGTGGAATGAAACCGTTCTAAGGCACCCTGACTTTCTGGATGATAGGCACTAGGAAGAATCTGCTTCGCACCTTATTCATACACAACCTGCTGAAACAATCCTGAAGTGAAATTGCTACCTTGGTCTGACTGAATTTCCCTGGGAAGGCCAAACAATGTGAAGAACTTTATCAAAGCCTTTGAGATTGCAGTTGCCTTGATGTTACGTAGAGGTATGGCTTCAGGGAATCTAGTAGATGCGCACATGATTGTCAACAAATACTAATTTCCAGATCTAGTCTTGGGCAATGGACCAACACAATCAACAATGATAGGCTGCAATGGAGCTACAGGTGGGTCAAACTGGTGTTTTCCAACTACTTGACAAGTGTGACAGGTTTTGCAAAAGTTGGAAACATCTTTCCGAAGCCCAGGCCAGAAGTGTTTCATGATCTTATCAACAGTCTTGTTAACACCAAGATGACCTCCTAAAGGTAAACTATGAGCCATTGATAAGATCTCATTCCTGTAGACCTTCGGAACAACAATTTGCTTGACCACTGCCCAATCTGCTTTGGCAGGGATATCAGGAGGGCGCCACTTCCGCATCAACACACCATCCTTGAGATAATACCCAACTGGAACTGCGTCTATTTCTTTATCAGGACGGGCTCTCCTCTTTAGTACACAAATTTCAGGATCATTAGTTTGCTCCTCAATCAACCGCTTTCTGGACAGAGACAAGTTTACAGACACATCAGAATCACCAGATCCATCTGGCTGGCTGAACAGAGAACTGATAAAAGTATCTGATAAGTCCTCAAATGGAGAAACCATAGTAGGCCGAACAGAGTCATGAGGCGAACCACCTGAGTCATGACTATTCAATGTGCTGGACGGCACCACATCATTTTCTTCTTGAGCCTTCTTAGCCATAGCACGGGTCACTGCACAGGAAGGATAGAGAGATGGGTCTTCATCGCCATCTTCAGTGCTCGGCTGTGAAGTAAGATGAACAGGGGCACTACATTGCCCCCAGCCAGGTCATTGCGTAGCAACAGAGAAACATCCTTGATAGGTAGACTTGACATAAGTCCCACCTTTACCTGTCCTGTAACTAAATCTGACTTCAAGAATATAGAGTGCAGGGGTACAGATACAGTCCTCCCTTCAATACCTTGTACATGTATGAAATCCCCAGAAGCGGTCTCATCACGTAACTTCAAGGAGTCCATCAACAAAAGTGACTGAGAAGCTCCGGTATCCCTTAGGATATATTTGAGGACAGGAGTAGTATGCTCATTCAGAGCCACAAATCCCTCTGACACATGGAAGAAATTCCTCCCTCACAAAGTCAGCAGTATCAGGCTTCTTAGCCCCAGAAGGAGCAGGCAATTTAGCAGATTGGTCATCTACTACAGGGGTTTCTAACCTTGTTTTCACAAATGCATTGGGTTTGGTATCCTTTTCTTTTTCTTTCTTTGCTTTAAGGATCCAACAGTTAGTTGTAACATGACCAGATTTCTTGCAATAATTGCAAATTAGACCACTTTTGTCACTGTCAGCTTTCACACTTTCATCAGACCTGTGACTGGATTTCTGAGCACCATCACCAGATTTCTGTTTGTCTTTGGGTGAGGAATCTTGGGTATTCACCATTACCTTTCTTCTGAAATTGGAACCATCTATTGTTACTGCTAGACTGAAATTTGAACTTATGTGTGAGAACATATTCATCTGCAAATTTGGCAGCTGATTGCAAATTCAGTGCTTGCTTCTCATTAGGGTAGGTCTTAATATCATCCTTAACACAGTTCTTGAATTCTTCAACTAACACCATCTCTTTTAGTGAGTTGAAATCATGCTTGACCTCCATAGAAGTACACCAGCGCTCAAAGCAAACCTTCTTCTCATTAGCAAATTCCACAGAAGTCTGATTGTCAGATTTCTTCAGACCTCTGAATTTCTGTCGGTAAGCCTCTGGAACCAACTCATAAGCTCTCAAAATAACCTTTATGACAACCTCATAATCAGAGGAATCATCTGCAGACAAAGCCGAATAGGCTTGTTGAGCTTTACCGTTGAGGACAGTTTGCAACATCAGAGGCCAGTGTTCCTTTGGCCACTGGCAACTTTTAGCTACCTTTTCAAAGTACTGAAAATAGTTATCAACGTCCTTCTCCAGGAATGGAGGCACCAGTTTTACCTCCTGGCTAGCACAAAATTTATTTTTAGTTTCAATTTTAATTTTTAGTTGCTCCATTCGGAGTCTTTCTTCTTTATCTAACTTCTCTAATTCAAAATCTCTCAGTCTCTGTCTCTCTCTTTCTGCTCATTCCTCTTTCTCTCTTTCTCTTGCTAATTCTTCTAACTCAAATTCTCTTTGTTTTTCATTTTCCTCCCTTTCTTTCTCTCATTCTTCGCTCTCGATTTCTCTTTGTTTTTCTCTTTCCTCCCTTTCAATCTCTAGCAGTTTTAATTTAAGTTCAATTTCTACATTTGGATTTTCCACTGGAAACTGTACCAGATCTCCTGGTGCAAACACATTTTCATCATTGTAATATTCAACAATCTCTCTAGCCAGTCTTGCTTTTCGCATGGCTGGTTTTACTTCTGTCAGCTCTAAATGTCTGCATATTTCTAGCAGTTTTGTCTTTTTAAAAGACTTCAAAACCTCTACGGTTGGTGATGCCAAGAAATCACCCACTGCTGTTGATCTTCCAATATATAGATATAGGAAAATTCAAAAAACAATTTTACAATTTGAAATGTTGCATTTTCAATAAATGACTCACACAATGGTCTATCCTGGACGAGCCCCCAATTTGTTATGGCCCCAATTTGTTATAACATATGTGACAGCAACGGATGACAGACAAAATTTTAAAACTTAAACAGGTTTAATTAAACAAACACTTAACTAATTTACTATCTACTCTACTGACCAAGATTGATAAATACAAGAACAAAAATATTTACAGTCCCTTTGGTGGGGTTGCTTGGTGATGTCCTGGGTGAGGAAAATACTCCAACACAGGCAAAAATCCACAAAAAGCTTCGCAGGTCATGAAAAGAAGTGACAGGTCTGGTCAAATGTATCCTTCTCCTTGCAATTTCTCCTACTTTTGCAGACCCCCCCACCTTTTCGACTTTTTTATTTTTAATTCTCTGGGACTTGTCTCAGACATGCCCAAGACATGCCCAAACCTCGCTCCAGTCTGGGCTTAACAAAAAAAAAGGTCAATACTGCCATCTAGTGGCTTCTTTTCACATTACACTCCCAACATCCAATTCCCCTCGCAAGGAAGCGATTCTAATGCTGGGTTTCCACCAAATGCAAAATGAATCACTCGCGCGGCTAGATTATATGCAAAGTCACTACAAAGATGCGAATATGCGCAAGAATGCGCAAACTCGCGTCTATTTGCGTGTTTGCACAGACTTCGAATGCAATCTGGGCTCGCGAATGATTTGTTTTGTGTGCGGTGGAAACGCAGCATAACACACTGCACAGGATTATATCAAATGATTTGTTCAGCCAAAGATTAATCTTTGGTACTGAAAAAAACTGTTTTATACTGGGGCGAATATCAGGCTATTTGCAGCCAAGACTGGCCTCCATTTAATGAGGAATCAAGCATTATCTGGCCTTTGATTTGTATTTATTGCAGTGACTTCGCTCAATCGCTGGTTGTCTGAGTGGTGCGTAGATAATAACGTCGGTTTCGTGGACAATTGGCGAGCTTTCCGGCGAAGACCCGGTCTTTTGAGGAGGGACGGTGTGTTCACCCATCTCGTGAGGGCGCTGCACTTCTGTCGAGAAATCTGGCCTACGACTTAAATTGTCGTAATTGACTGCAGAGTGTTAAATCTAAATTCCTGACTTTCAGCTTTGATAAACCGTTGATTAGGTCAAACCCTATAGAGATTGTGTCTGTTCCTCGAATTCCAATTAAATTAAGAAAGAGGAATCGCGGAGTACATCACAAAAACTTGATTTGCATTAACACCAACTGTATCAATCCACCAATAAATAAATATTCTCTCAAAATTGGTCTATTAAATATTAGATCCTTGAACTCTAAAGCAGCTCTTGTGAAGGAATTAATCTCTGATTGTTATCTTGATATACTGTGTCTCACAGAAACATGGCTGAGACCAGACGAAAACGTATCTTTGAATGAAGCATCTCCACCTGGGTTTATATACACTCAAAACCCTCGCCTGGGCCGGGGAGGTGGTGGTGTTTCAGCTATTTATAGTGATTCCATTCACTCAGTGCCAAAACTACAGTATAAATTTGATACATTTGAGGTTTTAGCGATGAATTTTTCAGTGCTGGATACAGGTGCTGGCCCGGCCTCTGATCACCCTTTAGCTTTGGTGACAGTCTACAGGCCCCCTGGCCTTTACTCTGCCTTTATTCAAGATTTTTCAGAATTCCTTTCAGACTTAGTTTTATGCAATGATAGAATAGTTATATTGGGCGACTTTAACCTGCATTTTTGAGAGGGAAGATGATTCTCGAACATCCGCATTCACTAACATTTTGGAGTCAGTCGGCTTCGCTCAGAGTGTTGTTGGCCCAACTCATTTTCATGGTCATACTTTAGACCTGATCTTAAGCTTTGGCATTAACATTGGGCAGGTCAGGATTCATTCACATAATCCCAGTTTGTCTGACCATTTTCTTATCACCTTCTCCTTACAATTGACCCACCCTGCATTGTTAGAAACTAGGATGTACACTGGTCGTACTTTTACTGCAACAACTTCTACAAAATTCACTGAGGTTTTCCCATCTTATTTTGAGCATCCAGTCAGTGCCTCCTCTATTGATGACACAGCAGAAAAGTTTGCTGATGCTCTCCGTTGTACCCTTAATGTAGTCGCGCCACTGAAATATAAAAAGATTACTCAGAAGAAGAGGCCAGCCCCATGGTACACTGACCAGACAAGGACACTAAAGCAAAAATCTCGTCAACTAGAACGCAAGTGGCGCTCCACTAAACTCCAGGTATTCCATAGTGCTTGGAAAGAATGCCTTGTTGCATGTAAGCATGCTCTCTCTTCTGCAAGGTCCTGTTACTTTTCAAATCTCATGCAGGAAAATAAAAATAATTCTCGATTTCTGTTCAAAACCGTGGATAAGTTAATTAACAATCATGCTGCAAGTAACCCTCAAATTCCAGTCTCTTGCAGCAGTGATGATTTTTTAAATTTCTTTAATGGCAAAATTATTGGAATTAGAGAGAAGATCACTGCTTCCTTACCAGTTTGCGATGGCGTTTCCCATGATATGGAGTCTACCACATTACGCACAAACCAGTTTGAGTCCCTTTCTCCTATATCCCTGAGTGAACTAGCCAAATTAGTTGTTACTTCCAAATCATCTACTTGTATCTTGGATCCCATTCCCACAAAGCTAATGAAAGAACTCCTGCCCATTCTTGGCGGCCCAATTCTTCACATAATTAATTCTTCTTTGATTTCAGGTATTGTTCCAACTTCATTTAAGATGGCAGAAATCAAGCCGCTGCTTAAAAAACCAGATTTGGATCCCACAGTCCTAGCCAATTATAGGCCAATCTCAAACCTCACATTTTTATCTAAGATCCTTGAAAAATGTGTTGCCCAACAGCTCTCTTCTTTCCTGCAAACTAATGAGGTATTTGACATTTTCAGTCTGCCTATAGAAAGCATCACAGCACCGAAACAGCCCTCACTGTTGTAGTAAATGATCTGCTTCTCTCTATGGATAGTGGCCGCATTTCTGTTCTCGTCCTTCTCGATTTAAGTGCCGCCTTTGATACAGTAGACCACCATATTCTTCTTCGTAGGTTGGAAAAATTAGTTGGTATTTCTGGACTTGCCCTTTCATGGTTTAAGTCTTATTTGTCTGATAGATCTCAGTTTGTCCGGGTAAATAACAAGAGTTCAGAGTATTCCAAGGTTAACTTTGGAATACCTCAAGGATCTGTTCTGGGCCCTTTGCTTTTTTCACTATACATGCTTCCGCTTGGAAATATCATAAGTAGACTTGATGTTAAATACCATTGCTATGCAGACGACACGCAGCTCTATATATCCTTTAAACCGGGTGAAAATGATCCGGTTACTAGATTAGAGATGTGTCTGAAAGCTGTTAAAGCTTGGATGACGCAAAATTTTCTTTCGCTAAACCCAGATAAGACTGAAATATTGGTACTGGGTCCCTTTCCCAATTCTCAAAAATACTTGAAAAACTTTTTGCTGCAAGGTTGGACAATTTTATTGAACAAAACAATTTATTAATGGACAGTCAGTATGGGTTCAGATCAGCCAGATCAACCTCAATGGCTTTAATGGAGTTGGTTGAGGAATTAACGAGTTGTATCGAAAATAAAAAATATGCCGTGGGAATATTTATTGATCTTAAAAAAGCATTTGATACAATAGACAATGAAATTCTACTTGAAAAAATTGAGTGGTATGGTATCAGAGGTTTAGCTTTTGACTGGTTGAAAAGTTATATTGTAAATAGGCAACAATTTGTGCAGATGGGCCAACACAAATCAAAGTGCCTCAGTATTACTTGTGGGGTCCCACAGGGCACAGTACTGGGTCCCAAATTGTTTATTTTATATATCAATGACATTTGCAAAGTATCAGATTTGCTAAAATGTGTTATTTTTGCTGATGATACAAATATATTTTGTTCTGGAACGGATTTAAATCAGTTATTAGTGGTGGTCACAAAAAAAATGGGTAAAATTAAATACTGGTTTGATAAAAACAAATTGTCCTTAAACTTGAACAAAACAAAATACATGTTGTTTGGTAAGCGTAGTATAAATGCAGAGGTACAAATCAAAATTAATAAGGAAATTATAGAAAGGGTCTATGAATATAAGTTTCTGGGTGTTGTATTAGACCATAAGCTCGGTTGGAAATTTCATGTTAAATATCTGTGCTCCAAGATCTGTAAAAGTGTTGGGATATTATGGAAAACTAGACATATGCTAAACCAAAAAACACTGTCCATGCTGTATAACACTCTAATTCTACCATATCTCAGCTACTGTGTGGAAGTCTGGGGTAATACATACAGGAGCAACTTACAAAAAATATGCACACTGCAAAAAAGGGCAGTAAGGTTAATGCATCATGTGGGTTACCTAGAACACACAAATGTGCTGTTTTTAAAATCAAACATTCTGAAATTCAAGGATCTAATAAAATTTAAAACTCTACAAATCATATTTAAAGCAAGACACAATCTACTCCCAAGAAACATTCAAAAATTATTCAGTGACAGAGGGGCGAGATATGAGCTAAGAGGGAAATTAAATCTGAAACAAGCTTGTGTCCGCACGACACAAAAAAGCATGTGCATATCAGTTTGTGGGGTGATCCTGTGGAATAGCCTTGATGATGACATTAGGCAAAGCAATAATATTACACAGTTTAAAAGCAAATATAAGAAATTAATCATGGACAAATATAGAGACGAGGCGGAGCTCAAAAAAGAGAGAAAAAAAAAATCTTAGATTTAATGATGTGGGGAAGGTTGCAATTGCAATGATAAAGATATCTTGGTGAGCATTACTTCGGGTATAAAATAACGGTCTTTAAGTATACTGTTACTGTAATGATGGGGTAGGACTTGATAAGCATTCTTACTTCTTCCTGCTCCTTCTCGAACGTATTACAAATTTTCAGTCTTCTGATGAATACCAAGTGATGTATTGTATTATATTTTGTATTATTTATATTATTTTTTTATCTTTTATGTACTGTAGCATATCTTCTGTTTTTGCTGTTGTTGTTCGAGATAAATAAACTAAAAAAAAAAAAAAAATCTCTTAGAGACTCATTTGTTAAGTTCTCTCTTAACTTAGATGGCCTCTCTGTTTCTGCCAGAGCTGTCGTTAAAAACCTTGGTGTGACTCTTGATTCAGAACTCTCTTTCCAGGCTCACATCAACAATATCATCCGAGTGGCTTTTTTCCATCTTCGAAACATATCTAAACTTAGAAAAATGTTGTCTCTTCAAGATGCTGAAAAATTGGTTCACGCATTTGTGTCTTCTCGGCTGGACTATTGCAATGTCTTACTGTCTGGTTGCACTAGCTCAGCCCTGAAACGTCTTCAATTAGTGCAGAATGCTGCAGCTAGGGTTCTGACTAGGACTAAGAAATATGATCACATTAGCCCGGTGCTCAAAAATCTTCATTGGCTGCCTGTAAAATTTAGAATTGAGTACAAAATACTATTACTAACTTACAAAGCCTTAAATGACTTGGCCCCGTAATATCTTTGCAGTCTTCTCATTCCTTACTCCCCACCAAGATTACTTCGTTCACAAGGTGCTGACTACTTGAAAATTCCAAATATATCTAGAATTACAATTGGAGGCAGAGCATTCTCTTACAAAGCACCAATTCTATGGAACAATCTCCCAAGACAAATTCGGGCTTCGGACACACTCTCTGCCTTCAAGAGTAGGCTGAAAACTTATCTTTTTAGTCAAGCCTATGATTAGTTCATGAATAGTTATGTGTTGGCTCTGGTGGGACTGACTACAACCTTGATTTATGACATGTTCACGATATTGGAAGCCAGTGTTATGTAAATCCATGTGGAACCGGTGGCACTGAGCCTGCATTGACGGTGCCAGTGGGGCTTGCTACAGCCTTAGTCACTGGGGAGGACCATATGGTACTGGTGTAGTGTTAAGCAAATCCATGTGGAACCGGTGGCACTGAGCATGCATTAACGGTGCCAGTGGGGCTTGCTACAGCCTTAGTCACTGGGGAGGTCCACATGGTACTGGTGTACTGTAAAGCAAATCCATGTGGAACCGGTGGCACTGAGCATGCATCAACGGAGCCAGTGGGGCTTGCTACAGCCTTAGTCACCGGGGAGGTCCATATGGTACTAGTGTCTAGAAAATCTGAAGTGATCTTCCTGGAGTAAGTGTAGGGCCTCTGTGCTGCTGGAAGTGGATGGAGCGGTGTTGACTGTTTCCTGACCAGTCAGCTCCTAAATTCTCATTTGGCACATGACTCAGGACTGTATTTTTATTAATATGCAGTAGTTTTATCCAGTGCCTCACCCCACTTTTTTCTGTCTTTCTCCGAGGATCTTTCCCTCCACAACCCTGAGTCCTGGACCATCCGAGCCCTGTCCCTCACCATGAGCGCTGGCTGCTGCTGTCCTGATCCAGTCCTGCACCATCCTTGGCATGCCACTTCCTCCAGCAACTGATAGTACTGTTTAGATGGACTTTAATGGAACTCTATTGTCATTATCTTCTTATTAACTAGCTAGCCCACGGAGGATGGGCTTCCCCACTATAGCCAAATTCCTCCTGAGATTTCTTCCCACTGGGGAGTTTTTTCTCACCACAGTTTGATGATTTTTCTCCCTACCGGGAGTTTTTTGCCTCATTTGCTGTAGTGGGGAATAGGCTGGGCACTGCCCTTTCAGTAACTCATCTCTGACTGTAAAGCGTCTTTGTGACAGTTTATCTATGAAAAGCGCTATACAAATAAATTGAATTTGAACATTTTGAACTTCTGGTCCACACTGATGGTACGTCGCTAAAGTGTATTAAGTATATGAGAGAACAGAGAAGGGCAACTTGTGTCTGGACTGAGCCCCAAACCAAGCATCATGCTCAGCATCCACCATTTTAACCATTCATCACTCGTTGAGACAGGCACACAAATACAGTCTTAGTACTTACTTATCAACCAAATAACAGGCTCTCTTATTCCTGCTCTGAGGGAGTTGAGATGGGGGGGTCTTGAGCCGATCCCACCTTGCATTGGGTTGGAGGCATCCAGAATGTCAATTAACACACACTTTCAGAAACTTACACGTTCACAAACACCGCAGCACCCTCCTTCTAATGCCCCAACATTCAGTAAATGACACACAATGCATTCAGGTGTTATGCCATGAGCTTTATTTAAACATTCACAGATCATTATTTATTCTAAAAATCCCTCAACACCACCAGCGCAATACCAGCAATTGTTAACAGTGCAATACCATAATGCTCCATTTCCTCAAAACAGTGTTTATACTGGCATCAGCTAACCATAAGAACACAAATTAAAAAACAGTGCTAGAAAAAGTTCTGATTATCCTGCTTGGACAGCTTTGACCTTTGACCTATATGTGAATGAAACATTCTTGAGAAACCAAAGCAACCCTGTAAACACAAAAACGTGGACATAAACACACCAGATATAGTGTCTTTCATCATTGAAAGTTGAATATACATAGAATATTGAGGGCAGAAGTGACGCATTAAGTGAATTACACCAAAAATGTGTGTACCCAGTAGAAAGAATACCACAGAATACATTATGGATGCAGAATCTTGCCATAAGACAGTGCAGTCTCTGTACCTGCAATTTTACACCATAGTTTCCTCTCCTAATGTCCTGTCCTCACTCATAGGGCTCATTCAAATAATTCTCATCTCCTTTTTTGTCTTTCTACCCTCATTTTATCTTCCCTTCCTTTCTTGTCTTCTCAGTTGGTGAAGAGCAAGAAAAGATAGGGAGAGAACAGTAGAAAGCTGAGTGATTGGAATGGGCTGACAGCTCTTGTCATTGAAACATGCAAGGGAAACAAGCAAGGAAAGGAGATGAAGATGGAGGAATCAAGGACACCTGCCTTGCGCAGACGGAATGTCCTTGCTTCTCCAAGCGTCATTTTAAAGCCTCACCAATTTTGTGGCAGACAGGGAGAGGCGGATCCACACGACAATTATTTTATGTCATGGCTTGCCATGATCAATTCCTCACTGCTAGCTCCTCGAGGTTTTAGTGGGTTTGACAGTGCTTAAAAACCTTGATTGTTCCCCCAATCAGTCAAGGATGCAATTATGAATAAAATTAAGACATTTCACTGAGCTCATCGGGGCAAAGAAGGATTGTTCAATCCGCACTTGATCGACCATTAATTCCCTGTAAAAACACAAAGATGAAAGTAAGTATTTAAAATACAAGAGGATCAAAATCTAGTCAGGTGAATCAGAGCTTGGACAGTAATACAATATCTGTATGTCTCCACAATGAATTTGAAATAATCAAAAAGCGCCCGATGACCAGCCTTTCAGCTTTAATTTAGGTGTTCAGTCTAAAATATCGCCCCAGAATAAGGATGACATTTGTCATGTTCCCCTGATCCGTTTGTCAATCATCTCTGCACTAAGTACCGCGGGATCTGGAGTGCAGTACTCTCTTTCTGATTGAGTTCCACAGAATCGCCAAGTAATTTAGAAACCAGTGACTCTTGTAATGGAACTGGTCAGAATTAAAGCAGTTTACGGGGCCATTCACAATTTTCAACATCACGGGGGTGGGGCAGGGTTATCCGTGTATACTTTTTACATTTTAAAAAAGAGGAAATATTGAGGTAAAACTGAATATTTTTACAGTACATTTTTTTGGGGGTAGGATGATCTGAAAACGCTCTTTGTACACTTGTGAAAATGTTGAGAATTGTGAACGACCCCTAAAACTAGGTTAATTTTAGGACAAAAACTGAAGAAAATGACAATTTTTTTAAAATGACGGTATGGTAGTTCCATAATGAAATTTATTTTGGTGGCAGTGCATATCAAGAGCTTTCCAAAAATATAGGTTTCATTACAATTTAAGGATACTCACATCCTGATAAAAGAGGCCGAAAAAGAGTCACCCCCAACAGGGGGGTAAAATAAGGATCAATATTACCAAAGAAGTATAAATGCTACAGAATATTAATTGGTGGCGATAGAAAGCTCTTGATCATTGCTAATAGCTGATGTTACCACAAATCCACACATGCTATCAGTCGGGTGTGAAAGTGGTACCCTAAAATGTATATGTTTTGATACCGATTTGTAAAAATAGCATTTTTGAGAGCCTATAAAACCACAATAAAAGGGTTAAAACTACTTTGATTGGCAATAAAGGGTAGTACAGAGCATAGAAATTAAGTCCTGAAAAAAATGGGGTTAACTTTATTCCTTTCAGAGTTGCAGCCTGTTAAAAATGGAAAATATGCAGTTTGCCAACCACGGTGCCACACCCACTTTTTTGACCCCCCCAAAAAAATCAAAACTAGTGGGCCGATCGGTATATGTCTTCATTTGGCACCCAAAGCAACATTCTATCAAAGTTTGAAGAAATTACACGACTATGCCCTTGGGAGCCCTGGTTGACTTCATGTGGAATGACCCACTTTTCCTGGAACCGCCTTCAGTGAAATGCATACTTCACTGGAATGCGGTCAGGTGATTGACAAGGCCATTGTAGAACCATCTACTTCTTTATCTTGAAAAGGTCTTGGGTAGCTTTCGCAGTATGCTACAGCTCAGCTGTCTGTCTTCACTGTGAAGCATCGTCAAATGAATTTTAAAGCTTTCACACAATCAATTCATATGTAGGAACCAGTTCCACTGACAGCCATACGTGCCCATATATGATTACGCTTCCAGGCTTAGAGGGTGTTCTTGATTTTGTGGACTTGTGAAGGGGTTTTTCTTTATCAGAAAAGAGCTCACTAGTACTTTGTTAAAATGCTACACAGTAGTTCTTTTGGCCACTGATGGCAATCTTTGGGCCATTCCGCGTTACGTGTGTTACAGTTCGGACACACATTTTGATGATAAATCGAGGGCCGAGGATTAACTAGTTCTATCTAGCATTTTTTTACTTTTTGAGAAAAATGAGTTTTTATATTTAGCTATTTGCTATTTTAAAACAATAAAAGGTACATATCTCATAACTTATTTGTAGTTAGGATATGATTCCTTGATTTTGAAACTAGTGAGTACTGAGACTATTGTAGGACAGATATCTCATTTTTGAGTAAAATGTCAGATAGAACTAGTTAATCCTCGGCCCTCGAAATGTGACTACAATTTTTTATTGCTTGGAGTTTCCATCTTGTTTAAACATTGTTTGTGGTTCTGGGTCACTACTCTTTCATGGAAAGTAAGAAAAATGTCCCTCCCTTTGCCAACTTTTTTGCTGCAGCCTCATTTTCAGCGTTACCTGTGTTACATTCAGAGAAAAATTAAACGCTCTCACTTTTTTCAAATCCTCAAAAGTCTGAAGTGTGCCGCTGAGTGTATTTCTCTTAGTTATGATTTGAATACCCAATATATCAAATTGTCATATCAGGTATTGTTGGGGATTTTAGAAATACCAAAATCTTTTAATGGGGGAATTCGTGCATTACGTGCGTTACGAAAAAAAAGTTAGTGCATTACGCGTCCAAACTGAGTATGAAGAAATCGATTTCTGGAGCATTTTATGAACATCGAGTGATTTGTTTTTCTTTGAAATAAATATTTTTCACAAAATGAAGTGTTTCAGGAGTCCTTTCTTTGTGATGGGTTCAGATAGGAAGCCATTTATACCAAGGAAACTGCAAGAAGCCATTCTTGCCGAAACCAGTTTCTTCTGTGAAACCTTGTTGTTTTTCTGCAAGAAGCCATTCTTGCTGAGACCAATTTCTGTTCTGAATCTGAAACCATGTTGTTTTTGAGCAATTTCTTGACACAACTGACAGTGACACGGCTACCAAGTCTTCTATAAAGGAATAGAGTGGAAAAAGCCCCAGCAAACCTATGTCCTCCATGTAACACAGAGGAAAGATTCTCAGGATCACTCACTTTTATTCAGACAAGTAAGTTTCGCTCTTTACCAAATTTCCAATTTCTGTTCATGATTCTCACTTAAAGATATTTGAAGTTTATATTTACCCAGGGCTGTACAGTGTGACAGTTTTGCTCGCATTTGCGAAAAAAAGAAAATTATGTGCAAAGATAAATTTGAAAACACTTGCACACGTGCGAAAGGTTGCATAATCGCTGTTGAACTGCCCCAACTTTGTCTACTGCTAATGACGGGTGGGTGTGATTGTCTTTAAGATATGAAGGAGCGATTCCTCAAGGGAAATGTATTTTGAAGTATCTACAGACCATTTAAATGCTATCGCTAAAAAAAAAAAAATACATTTCCCGAACAAGAGCACGCCGAATAAGAGGCAGATTTGAATCGCTCGTTCATCCGCCAAACTGACCATACATCAATCAGGTTCCTGTAAACGGCTTCAGTTTACGCCGGTCGTCACTTATTTCCCCAACCCTATACCAACACCCAACTCCCAACCGAAACTCAAGCCGTGAACTCTACCTTAACCCAAATTGTAATCTTGTCTAGATGTTTTGAGAAAGCTGGAACCACCAGTTCCAGGACGCATGGTTGGAGCAGGTGGCAAGGAAGACATTTTCTATGAATTCAATACTGTTGTCTAAATCAAATATCAAAATGCACACAAGCAAAAAGCAGGAAAGAAATCACAAAGATTGTCACTCTTTTCTGTGAAAAATGACCTTTAAATTTTCGTAACGCACGTAGCGTTACGCGTGTTACACAGCTTTCAGGCAAATTTCCACTGGGAAAACATGAAAATCTCAGTGATTTCTTTGGTTTAATTTTTTTGTTCACCCATTTTACCTTTGCATATGAGAAATGCAGGCCAAATATGGTCAATTGTTTGTTCTACATACATAAAAGGGTCATTTTTGTTACGTGCGTTACACAGACAACTCCCTAAATCTTCATTGGAAATTTTTTAAAAATCGTCAGTAAGTTGGACATTGAGCAATTGTCATTGATTAATGTATGCCTTTGTTCAGTAAAAGACTGTGTGACTCTGTATTTTTTGTGTTGGAAATGATAAAAAAGTGAGAAAAAATATATCATTGTTTTATTTAATGTATCATTGATGTGGCACAGATGGCACACGAGATGAGTCAAACTAAAGTCATAATTTCCTACTGGTTTAGACATCTAAGTCTCCAAAAAAATGTATCCCATTGACAGAATTCAAAATTTTATTTTTCTGACCCAGGACCACTTTGGCTGGAATAGCCCCTTTGCTGTTTGTGAGATGTTGGATAAGATTTTTTAGCATCTGATGGCTTGCTTCACTGGCAGTTACAGCTCATTGGGCTTTAAATTTTATTATCAGCAAGGGAGTCCAAATGCAAATTCCACATTTGAAATGAACTTCAGGACTTTTGTCTTCATGTAAATCAAATAATGAGGGAATAAAACACACCTGGCCAGAGAGCAGCGTTGCAACCATTAATCAATTTCCAGCAATCATCAATATGAAAAAAAAGAAGTCCTGAAGCTGCAGTCACGGCCCATTTCTGAGGCTTTATGGGATAGTTCGGTGGTCACTTCTGGTCTCACGGAGCTGCAGAAAGTTACCTAAGCCTGCGTGGTTACATTTACTTGGCTGTACGATGCCCAGCGTAGAAGCTGTATTAAAAGCCTTGCAGCTGCGGAACAGTCATTTTCTCAAAGTTTTCTGAAGGGCCTTCCATGGCGAAATTCACTCAATCGATACAATTTCTATAATTTTGACGTTGCCGTCAACAATCACAGATAATGTATATCGGCGCTTCTCAAACCTCTCCTAGAGTACCACCTCTCCTGCATGTTTTGTATCTCTCCCCGCTAGCACGGATGAATCTGACGATTCGCTCATTATAAAGCATCCTCACGGGTAACAAGATGATCATTTGACTCACCTGTGCTGGAGTAGGCAGAGCTCTAAAACATGCAGGAGAAGTGGTATTCCAGGAGAGGTTTGAAAAGCGCTGATGTAGATGATAAGATTGCTATCATTTGATGTTACTATGCGCATGCAATAGACCAAGGCACTAGCGGGCACTGCACCATAAGTGTGGTAGTATTGAAAGTGTAAGAAATTTCAGCGAAAAGGCTAGATCCGGCAATTTTTGTGTATTGACCATTGTTCAAATTACCTTTGGTTCCTTAAAAATGGGAAGCAGGCTTATATAAAAAGTGCTGCAATTATTACGGCAACATATTCCTACACCTACATATACTGTGGTAGATAGCCAAAACAACACTCACTTTCTACCTGTCCAAGTTATGAAATAATGCAAATTCCAGTAGTTCTAGTGATAATGAGCTGGAAATATTCAGCCCTCTGGTTTCATTGCCATATGCACCTGGCCACTCGCAGACAGGAGTGCGTTTCCCAAAAGCATAGTTGCTAACTAAGTTTGCAATAACATAGTTCATCCATTCACAATCTTTGGTTCGAGCTAAGTTAGCATCTGTGCTTTCAGGAAACGCACTCCAGTATGATGCTAAGTCTTCTACGTTGATGTAATTTAAGAGTCTTCAGAACATATCCACTTCAATTCCAACCAAAATTCTTCAATTGGGTTCAAGTCTGGGAATATTTTGAAGAAAGCTGAAGAAGTGTTTCAGATATTTAATTGCTCAGTTGACTGGGGTTATTGTATTACCTCAAATATCCTCTTGGGTTCCGGATTGAGCTTGTTCTTTCAACCCCATAATCCTCCAAATATCAGTCCCATTCTCAACCATTAAATGACCAAAGATTGCCCACACTGGTGTAAGGAACCATTAATTCTAGGATTTGCAGTATATGTCCCAAAATGGTTTGAAAACTCAACTTTTACACTATGTTTCTGTGTAAGAAACTGCAATTTGCTGAAGAAAATACCTCTTGTCTTCGGGTTTTATTCTGCAATTGTGGAAAGAGGTTCCATCTCGACAGTCTCCTGTGAAGAGAAATTACACAAATAGTACAGTCTTGAAGAAGCTCAAGTTCGGAACTTACAGGTGAACTTATGAAAAATATTCAAATATTCCCATGTGCACTTTGCCTCGAGTCAGTTATAAAATTTTGTTCTTTTATTGTAAATTTGCCCTGCATTCCATCCCTTGCAGTAAAGTTCACTGATTGTATGTACTAGTTTGTGCCCGTCTCTACAACACCCCGTCTGCCCCCTGTATGAATACAGTAAAGGTCCAGGCTGGCCACTCTCCTTAAAAATAAAATTAAAAAAGAAACTTCAATATCTCAGTTTGGCATTACAAGGAGACAAATAAACAACATTACAAGAAAACTACACTACAAGCAGTGCTGGTCACTCAAATCCATATCTTCTAAAATACAAAAATGTGGTCATGAGACTAATTTAAGGGACAGCACGGACATGTTAAAGTGTTTGTTACTTTTTCTATTTTGGTGGACTTCAATGCATCCTGTTGCCACAGGTAGTCACTAAAACCTTGTTATTATCCTCTAAATCACAAAACTGCGGAAACAGAATTTTATCTGGAGGTTTAACACGTGGCTATGAACCTGGTGTAGGAAAGAGGGGTACAGGTTTATGGGGCACTGGAACAACTTCTGGGTGACTTGTACAAGCCAGATGGGCTACACCTGAACTGGAGGGGTACCTTTGCATTGGGTCAGCGTATGTTGAGGGTAGCACAGGGTTATTTAAAGCAGAGATTCCTTGAAAATAAATACCCATAAAATTGGTCATTATGGAAATTTAATGATATGTTGAAGGTATTCACTCATATAACATGAGAAAAAAAGTTTCATGCTACTGGATATTCGCTTTCCCAATGTTGCTCTTTTTCCACCGTAACCAGAGTGCTGACAGTCTCATTTTCCATGACGTCACATACAGGTTGTGTACTCTGAAAGTAACCAGATGTTCCATAGTTATAATAGAGTAAACACTGTGAAAGTTGTTTTCAATTTTGTTTTTAAAGCCTGACGAGTCCAATAATTCAGAACTCTTAATAGATTTCTTCCAGATCTCCCAGTAGTTCATATAATTTTAAATCCCATGTTTAAATCTTTAATTTTTTTTTCAAGCTACTGTCGCATAACGGTAATTTCTTTCATCGATGCATACAGTGGCAGAGAGATATATCATACGGTTTCTGTTAAAATTTGATTGATGGGGTCAAAGGTCATACGGTTTCTGTCAAAATTTGATTGATGGGGTCAAAGGTCATACGGTATCTGTCAAAATTTGATTGATGACTTTTTGATGAGTTGATGATGTCATATGAGTTCATTTTTTAATGAGGTTATAATAGTTTATTATTTATCACCCTTTGCCCCCTCCCCCTCCCTCCCTCTTATCCCCTGGCTGTGTGGGGTAATTCAGCACAGCCACCCTTCCTCCTTTCTGGGATAACATTTTAAACATTTAAAACATCTTTTAAAACATTTTTTTAATTGCATAATTGTTTAGTGCTTTTTAAACATGTATTATTTGAGTGGTGGGGGGGAAATGGAAGTGTTAAGTGGTAAAACTTTATTTCAAGTGTTTGCTGGTTGTGGGAAAACGGTAGAGGGTTAAAATTCGTAGTGTTTTAAAGTTGTGGGTAATACGTTAATAAAATAGTGTTTTAAAGCAAAATAAAAAAAATAAAAAAAATAAAAAAATAAAAGTTAATAAAATACTGTTTTAAAGCGAAAAAATGAAGGCATGAAGTGCTAAAACTGGAGAGTAATGAATGAAGTACGTTTGAAATAGCAGTGAATATGTGAGCAGAATAAAGAAAGAAAGGAAAGATAAAATTATTTACCAGTAAAGTCTGGCCGCGAGATGTAAGTGGAAAAAAGTTTTTCTAAGTTAGTTGTCGAAAAGTTCCATGCAAAATAAGGCAAAATAAGTCTTCTCACTCCGTTGGTCATCTGGCACTCTGGCAGAGTGTATGTGAGGTGAGTGGGGTATGTCAAAGGGGGCGGGGGCTGGTTCTGTGGGTGTGTGTGTACATGTGTTGGCGGGAATACGGTCAACCAATGGCTGAGCCATACAGTTTCTGTCAAAAAATCACAATGGTAAAATGAATGTCCAGAAAACAGGACATTGGGTCAACGACTTCTGACCAAAGGCTGATGGGTATCTGAGGGGACATGGGGATATGCGCATCTGTGGTGGCTATACGTTATCAGAGCACCTGTCTCTCAAGGGTTTTTCAGCCCCTGAAGGAAGTTGTGTAAAAACGGTTCAGATAAGGTGCAAACAAACTAAGGTTCTTTATCAAAGAGTAACATACCCTCTGCATTTATAATATTAATCTGTCTTTTGTCTGCACTATTCTTTTAAAGAGCAGATTGATTAATTTAAGCAATAATGTATTCCACTCCTGCCAGCTGTTCCAAAAGCTGTTAAACCATCTTATTATTTCATAGAACTATTATGTGTACACCTCAAGGAGAAATGATGAGGAAACTGCAAAGGATTCAGAATGACACCATAAAACATATACTGGGACCACCAAAATCTATTCAATGAAGGATTTTTAACAGACCATGTAAAATATTTTCTGTATTTTGTATTTGATAAAGTTTAGTGCTTTATCACTTATAAATATTTTATTTGAATCTAGTCTTGGAAATTAGTAATAAATAAATAACATAATTTCCGTTATACTCGATTATAAATAGCCCATTTTCATAAAATTCAATACTTCATCAGTTTGTTAAATAATATGTAAGATCTTTGTTTTTAAAGCAGTGGAAATATACCGCCTATTCTTTCTTTCAGTATGAATAAAGGTGTAGGGTCTTTTAGATTCAATTATGTTATACTATTTTTAAAATTTTTAACTTTAAGAAAAAATAAAATCGTGTGTGGAAAGCTGGAAAATGCGAGTTTTAAAGTATATTCTAGAATTTTATGTTGAATACAGGTTTTAACTAAAGTTTTTACAATTGAGCTGGAGTGCTTGCCGGTCGTGTGTGTGTGTGTGTGTCTGTGTGTGTGTGTGCGCGCGTGCGGAAGGTGTGGCTCGTGTACACCAACTTAATTAAGAATTTTTATCTGGCCGTGTAAAATATTTTCTGTATTTTGTATTTGATAATGCTTAGTATTTATCACTTGCAAGTGTTTTATTTGAAATACTGTATATTGCATCCAGTCTTGGAAATGAGTAACAATAAGTAAATACCGATATACTCGATTATAGATGAACCATTTTCATAAATGTCAATACAGCATTAGTTTGTTAAATCTTTGTTTCTAAAAATGCGAGTTTCAAAGTATATCCTGGAATTTTATGTTGAATATAGGTTTTAACTAAGTTTCTCATTTGAGTGGGAGTGCTTGCGGGTCGTGTGTGTGTGTGTGCGTGCGTGCGTGTGTGTATCAGTTTGTTAAATTCTATGCAAATTCTTCATTTTTAAAAAACAGTCAGAGTTGAAATATACCCGTTATTTTTTCTTTCAGTATGAATAAACAATCAGGGCCTTTTAGGTCAATATTTGAACCATCATGTTTCATATTAAAGTCTTTTAACTTGTTAAGAAATGATTAAATGATGTGTAGAAAGCTGGAAAATGCGAGTTTCAAAGTAGAATTTTTTGTTGAATATAGGTTTTAACTAAGTTTTTCATTTGAGCGGGAGTGCATGTTAGTCGTGCGCGCGTGAGTGTGTGTGTGTGTGTGTGTGTGTGTGCGTGTAAGTTTGTTAAATTATATGCAAGATTTTTGTTTTTAAAAAGCAGTCAAAAAGTCAAAATACACTTGTTATTTTTTTTTCTTTCAGTATCAATAGGAGAGACCGGGGATGATAGTAACACTTTTTTGTTTGAGCACGTGTAACTCAGTGGTACTTTGTGCTAGAGATCTCAAATTTTGATATGCGGTTCTCCATATTTGTCTGCTATAAATGATACATTTGGACTTCTACTACACCATCACAGATTATGTAAATTAATGTGAAATATAAAGAGGTATGTTGTTTCAACCTAACCCCACAGTACCGGGGTGAGTTGTAACACGACGTGAGGATGTATGTTACAATTAAATTGTAACACAGGTTTCACCAGTGAGCTCACTTTGTAAGTGGGCATGGACAGTATTGATGACATCACTGCAGAGTTTTTTAACTTTAAGAAATGATAAAATTGTGTGTAGAAAGCTGGAAAATGTGAGTTTCAAAGTATATCCTAGAATTTTATGTTGACTAAAGGTTTTAACTAAGTTTTTCATTTGAGCGGGAGGGCTTGTGAGTCGCGTGTGTGTGTGTGTGTGTGTGTGTGTGTGTGTTTCCCCCATTCTGAGATTCCGCAGCAGAAATTGCAGACATGTCTGGCAAAGGACCTCGTGTTGGCGCTGTTGTTTTACACTGAACAACATGGCATTGAGTGCAAGATGTCCGAAAAGGAGTAGGCAAGACTACTTCGACAAGAAAGATGGCAATAGACAATGGAGAGAGCGCTATGAGAAGGACTCGATCGACTGCTGACCAAAGTACACAGGGTAGAAGACAGTGATCATTGGATAACTTTTCCTGTGGGAACAGTTCTGTCTGACTTAAGGCGTGGTTAGAGTACACTGACATAAATATCAAGGCAGGAGTGTGTCTTGAGTGACATAGTTGGTGTGCCTTAATTCCTACCTATCTCAATTTTGTCTGCTTTCTTAATTACCTCAGTGCAGAAATGTCTTTAACTATGGACGCCATATCCAGTAGTCCGACAGAGTTTAGAGTATTGGAAGTCAGGCATATGACAGCATCAGAAAAATTGAATTCCTGGGCTGAAAATGTGGTTGACAGGTGTGAAACAGCCCACAGATTTTTTGGACTCTTGTACCCAAATAAGGTGAGAGCCATGCGAGTCATATTGACTGATGCTGTGAGAAACGAATGTACTGCTGAGGCCTTCTTATCGGCCCTCAGGGATGAAGATTCTTTCCTTTTCAACAACCTGGAAACAAACGGCCCTAGAAAAACATTTGGTGAGTATCAACATTGATGGCCTCAGACTCCGTTCTCACTAAATAATTCCACGTTGACTTACCTGTCATTTTCCTCTTTGTATGTCTATCCTGTTACCTGGTCTGTTCTTGTCATAACAGTGAGGAGTCGTCCACCGACTGAGCCGTTTGACTTATGGAGCGCAAACCGAGGCCTGCGCAACTTCTTTGAAACACGAAGAGACAAATTCAACGTCGTGGATATACTTGTGGAATGCAACCTTTTGACTGTGGAAGAGTACGATGACATACGGCTTGCTAGAGAGAGGCCGCTGTTTCTTGTACTGCACGAAATTATGACACGGGCATCTCCAGAACATGTCGCATTTCTGGAATGCCTGGAGGGACTGTATCGAGATGTGTGGCCGTCACCAAACACGGAGGTTGTTTCACAGGACAACACACACCAACAGAGAATCGAGAAGACTTTCAGTGGGCAGGGGAAATATGACATCATACATATGAACAGTGCCATGACACCAGAGGCCACAGTAGAGGACGTGTGGTGGTGCCCAATTTGTACAATTCACAGAGCGGAACACGCTTTTGGGTGTGGGCATGTAACCTGTGCAACTTGCGATAGAAAGACTGGAAACAAATGCCCCTTGTGTCGGCGGCGTAAGGAAGAGGTGTACAAGGAAGCTTTCGCTGTGAAAAATGCTCACCTGCAATGTCCCGAATGTAAGGGTCCTAAAATGGTGCTTATTTACGACGGACCCAACTGGGAGGGCTGTCATCATGTTGCGTGTGAGTGTGCCATTAAAAACCATAGGTGTGCTTGTGGGCATTCAGCAACTATGTTCATGACGATCAACAAGATGTTAAGAGGTAGTTTTGGGTCTTGGGGCAATTATGTACCAACACCTGTGTGAAACTTTGCTATTAAGATGTCTGTTTTGTTTTTCGTTTATTTATTTATTTTTTGTTTTTGCAATAAAACAACCAGTGTATGATCAATTGACACTGCCAACAGCCACACAGCAAATTGTATGCAATAAGAGAGGCTTCATGCTCACAAACTGCCAAGTTTCTAAAAAATTTAGAGTTGTTGGAAAATGCTCCCTATGTACTGTCATGTGTGCCACAGAGTATTGTATGGTTTTATTCATGCTGTCACCTATGTATGATTTGCGCCATAAAATAAAGAATTTACATTTTGTTGAAGGTCTGTCGAATCATTCACTGATGAAGCACTGCTTCTTTTGCATAAAAACCATTTATTATTGATGATCTAATGGAAGCGGCCAGTAATAGCACTGAAACTTGAAGGCCATGTGTTGTGTTCCGGGGTTCTGGCCTTTGGCCAGAACAGTATTATTCATGGTTTTAACAGTTTCATGTTCCAAGATTCCATAGTTCATGTTTCATAGTCACAGTTTTAACGGTTTCTTGTTTAGGATTACTCATTTCATTATTCATGTTCCATGTCCATGTTTTTTACTTTTCCATGTTTTTGTTTTTGCCAGGTCTGCCATGCCACTCCACCGCTTGTCTGCGTTCCGCCCCGTGCCTTCGTTGTTGCACATTTCAGAGCTCTGGGTTGGCTTTGGTATTTCCCTCTTCCTTCTGTGCTGTGCTGATTCGGGGCTCTCTAAGCTTCATTGGCAATTAACTGTTTTTAAGTTACTAACATTTACTAACACTCACTGGGTTGGTGTAATTCTTAGATAGGCACATTACTAATACTACTAATTTAGACAGGGAGTTTATTGTCATGATTCCTGCTTTGCTATTTCAAGATCTTGCTGTGCTTTTCTGTTCTTAACATTCATGCTTGCTTCCAAACTGCATACTTAATTGATACTTAAGCTGAGCACGCTCATTCTCTTAATGAGCAGGTCATGTCATCCAATCTCTGTCCATGTCATGATCTTGCCATGCCTCTTGTTTCTCCATCTCCAGGTGTTGCCCTTCATGTGTCATGATTTTCAAGCCTTTATCTGGATGCGGTGGAAGTTGGCTGGCAGACAGTGTCTCAAGTTCTTGTCAAGTTCCCTTGCATTTCTAGTTTCAAGTCTTGTTCTAGCCTCTTGCCTTGTGTGTATATATATATAGTCTTGTTATTTATTTTTCTTAATCTTCTTGCCTGGAGTTTCCAGTGCCTTTTGTTTTGTCATTTGCATTCTTTGTTTATAGCTCTGTGTAGCATACCTTAGTTTGTTTTTTGCAACCCTTTGGGCCAAGTTTTTTGTTGGCCCTCGTGCCTGTGTTGTTTTGTTTTGTTTATAATAAATCCTCATTCCCTTTTCCCGCGTCTGGTGTCAACTGATTCCATATCAGCCATGCACATCAGTGAAGCACCATTCCTCAATCTACCAGCCCAGAACTGATAAAAACTATTTGTGAAATCGCCCTCAAGATTTTACACGATGAGACGGCTCTCATCGCCTTACACTCTTGTAGAACACAACTCTAAATTTTTTTGAAACTTGGCGGTTTGTGAGCACACATTTTTGACTTTTTGACGACCAACATGCACTCCCGCTCAAATGAAAAACTTAGTTAAAACCTATATTCAACAAAAAATTCTACTTGGAAACTTGCATTTTCCAGCTTTCTACACATCATTTTATCATTTCTTAACAAGTTAAAAGACTTTAATATGATACATGATGGTTCAAATATTGACCTAAAAGGCCCTGATTGTTTATTCATACTGAAAGAAAAAATAACGGGTATATTTCGACTCTTTGACTGTTTTTTAAAAATGAAGAATTTGCATAGAATTTAACAAACTGATGCGCGCACGCACGCACACACACACACACACACACACACACACGACTCGCAAGCACTCCCACTCAAATGAGAAACTTAGTAAAAACCTATATTCAACATAAAATTCCTGGATATACTTTGAAACTCGCATTTTTAGAAACAAAAATGTAACAAACTAATGCAGTATTGACATTTATGAAAATGGTTCATCTATAATCGAGTATATCGGTATTTACTTATTGTTACTCATTTCCAAGACTGGATGCAATATATTTCAAATAAAACACTTGCAAGTGATAAATACTAAGCATTATCAAATACAAAATACAGAAAATATTTTACACGGCCAGTTAAAAATTCTTAATTAAGTTGGTGTACATGAGCCACACCTTCCGCACGCGCGCACACACACAGACACACACACACACACACACAACCGGCAAGCACTCCAGCTCAATTGTAAAAACTTTAGTTAAAACCTGTATTCAACATAAAATTCTAGTGGAATACAACAGCAGAGTCGGGAGAAAAGTTGAGTGATAGACTCTCTCACAATCTCTGTAATTGCTAAAATCCCTTTTCTCGAAACTAAGAAAATGGGTAAGCCTGGTGGAAGCAAGGAAACTGGGAAATCAGGCTCACTGGATCCTGCAGCAGTCATGGAGGCTCCCGCTGATTTGAGAAAGGAAGTGAGGGAGTGGAGGGACAGTATGAGGGAGCGAATGGAACGGCTGCTGGAGGAAAACCGTGATCTCAAAAAAGAGATTGCTAAGAAAGACATGGAGATCAAATCTTTAGGAAGCAATCTGGAGGAGCGGGAACGACAAGAGAAACGTAATGATGTAATCCTGACCGGGCTCAAAATCAAACCCAGGAGCTATGCCAGGGCAGCAGCAAGTGCTGATGTGCCAGACGAGGAGGATAACAAATCCGTGGAACTGCAGTTGATGGAATTCCTTCAGTCCAGAAATATTTCTTTGGACCAAAACAATGTGGATTCCTGTTATCTGCTACCGAAAAGGAAGGTAAGCCGAGACCAAAATGCAACAACACGGGCCGTGTTGCTACGACTTACAAGTAACAAGCACAAGATCTCTCTGTTGAAGCAAGGGAAAAATCTCAAAGGATCCAATGTATTCATGAATGAAAACCCCACCAAGCATAATGCATCACTCGCATGGAAAGCTCGTCAACTAAGGAAAGAGGGGAAGATACACAACACCTGGTCGACAAACTCAAACCAAATGGATCTTCACCGGAAACCACCAGACCGGTGCTGATCAAGATGATGCGGAATTTGGAGAAGTATGACCACTGAGGTCCTTGACAGACATTCATGAGTAGTCATCAACCTACAGAAATACATTTTTCGGGAAATGGATTTTTGACAGGAAGTCAGCATTCTTCCGAAATAGACCCAAATGAAGAAATCGATCCGGATAACCATTTTTTCTACAAAGAGTCTAACATATGCGATTACTTTTCTGTGGACAAATTCAACAAAAGCATTAAAATGGATGGGAGTTTGTCCATTATCCACTTTAATAGTAGGAGTCTATATTCCAACTTCGAACAAATAAAGGAATACCTTCAGTCATTTGCTAACCCGTTTAACATCATCGCCTTATCGGAAACTTGGATTAAAGAGGAAAAGGGCAAGGACTTCTACATGGAGGGATATAACTTTGTGTGCAAGAGTAGACTGAATAAAGCAGGTGGGGGAGTTGGCCTATTTATTGATGAGGCCATAAACCTCCAGGTAATAGAATGTAAATCATATGTTGTGGAAAATGTTATGGAATGCCTTACAATTGAGATTCCCAGATTGAAAGGTAAAAATACTGTTATTTGTTGTGTGTACAGGGCACCGGATTCGCAAATTGATGTTTTCAGCAAATGTATGGGTGAACTACTCACTAATATAAGCCATAAAAATGTTTTCATGTGTGGGGACTTTAACGTTGACTTGATAAATCCAAATAACAGCTCTATAATAGAGGATTATATTAACACCACGTATGCCATGGGTATGCAACCATTAATTACAAAACCAAGCAGGATTACAAGGCATAGTGCCACTTTGATAGATAATATCTATACTAATGTACTAGATTCTGATATATTTTGCGGCATCATGATAAATGACATTACTGATCATCTGCCAGTCTTTGCTATTTGGGATTGCAAGGTAGATATAAAAGATCAGGCTAGATGGAAAATCCGGGAATACACAGAAATCAGAATTAAAAGTGAAAAAAGGTTAAAGGATCTGGAAATAGACCTGTTAAATCAAAAATGGGATAATGTATTAGCAGAAAACGACCCGAATAGAGCGTATGAGGCTTTCCTGTAGACTGTAAATTCTCTGTATGATACCCACTGTTTAGTCAAAACAATCAATAATCTGAAGAAAAACAAAGAGAGAAGACCATGGGTTTCAAAAGCACGGGCCAATGCCTGCAAGAAAAAAAATCTACATAAATGACATTGTTAAGGTATCCGATATCCTAAGATTAATTTTTTTTCCTGACGACACGACTATTTTTTGCTCTGGTGCTGATCTCAACCAATTAGTCAAATTGGCTAATAATGAAATGTCTAAACTTCACACGTGGTTTAATGTAAATAAACTATCATTAAATCTTACAGAGACCAAATTCATGATATTTGGGAAAAAAGGCCTAAAGGACGACATAGACTTACAAGTAAATGGTATCAGCATTGAAAGAGTAAACGAATATAAAGTCTTGGGAGTTATGATAGATAATCTCTTAAGCTGGAAACCGCATGTAAATTTAGTTCAAAGAAAGTTAGCTAAAAGTGTATGTATTCTTTGGAAACTGCAGAAATTATTAAACCTTAAGTCTCTTAAAATAATATATTCAGCCATCATAGCACCCCATCTACATTACTGCGCTGAAGTGTGGGGTCACACTTACAAAAACACAATAGAACCTTTATTTAAACTTCAAAAAAAGGCCCTTAGAATTATTTTTTGCGTTCCGCATGGAACTCATACAAATGATTTGTTTATTAAGGCAAAGCTTCTTAAATTACAGGATATAGTAAAATTCAACTCCTTGCAACTTGTCTACTTGGGATATAAAAATTGCTTGCCCAAAAATGTACAAAACCTATTTCTTCAGCGTGACTGCATGCAGCACACCAGAAGTAGGATGTTATTACAATCAAGCAAGGTCAGAACGACACGTAGGGAGCATTCCCTATCTGTGGCTGGAGTCAGGGCATGGAATGCACTTGATGATAATATAAGGATGGCTGGAGAGCTGAAGGTCTTCAAATATTTGTTGAAATGTGCATATCTGAGTAACTATAAACATGTTCAATCTTGTTCATGTGTATCCTGTCACTGGACGCTTCAGACTAACTGTGATTGATCAAAGGATAAAGAAAATCTGGAATGGCATGGCCACCTTTGTCAGAAAGCTAAATAAAATTGGGCTTGACGTTAAGGAAGGCAACGATGGACTGGACGAACTGCGAGAAGTCATTACATCCGATATGGGAAGGGTGAACCCAGGTGATGGAAATGAGGACTGATCAAAGCATAGATCCGGTATCTGCTTCCTCTCATCTACGCCAAATCAGCTGGAACAAATCAAATGATCAAGAATGGGGTTTCGGGATAATGTCGCTTTGGATCAAGAGTGGCATTTGAATCTAAGTTATATGAACACTCACTTAATTTGCAATTATAATTCTTATGATATTCATAAACTTCACAATCTTACTTTCTGAAGTTAAAACGGAGCGTATATGGACATTAACTCTGCTGTGATTTATAATCTTTATGATATTTTAATCATAATCAAACTGTTTTTTCTGGAAGCAGGGGGCGGGACTCTGATAAGCGATTTTGCTTCCCCCGCGACCCTTTCGGTCATGATACATGTTGTGTGTTGAAATTGTCATGAAATAATTTACAATCATGCCGAAATAAAACATATATTATTAAAAATTCTAGAATATACTTTAAAACTCACATTTTCCAGCTTTCCACACACGATTTTATTTTTTCTTAAAGTTAAAAATTTAAAAAATGGTATAACATAATTGAATCTAAAAGACCCTACACCTTTATTCATACTATAGCCGGTATATTTCCACTGCTTTAAAAACAAAGATCTTACATATTATTTAACAAACTGATGAAGTATTGAATTTTATGAAAATGGGCTATTTATAATCGAGTATATCGGAAATTATGTTATTTATTTATTACTCATTTCCAAGACTAGATGCAAATAAAATATTTATAAGTGATAAAGCACTAAAAAAAAACTTGTGATTATTATTATTCTTTTGTGATTAAAACAAGATTTTGTCATCAAAACCCTCATTTTTCCAAAAATCTGTCTTGAGAAAGGGGGGGGGGGGGTCGTCTTATATCCGGCATCGTCTTCTATTCAGAGCAATACGGTAATACTAATATATAAGAAAGGGGACTGTATTAAGCCAGGAAATTACAGGCCAGTCAGTTTAACTTGCATTGCATGCAAAATACTGGAATCTATCATAAAAGACGAACTGTAATTATTCATTGAACGTAATAATATCTTGAGGGATAGCCAACACGGTTTCCGTAAGGGAAAGTCATGCCTGACAAACCATCTGGAATTCTTTAAAGAGGCTACCATGACTTATGACCAGAGTAGGGCTAGGGACATCATATACTTGGATTTTCAGAAAGCATTTGATAGAGTACCACATAAGAGACAAATTTTTAAAATGACCTCCATTGGAGTTACAGGAGGTGTTCTGAACTGGATTCAGAACTGGTTACATGGCAGAACACAGAGTGGTGGTCAGTGGTATCTCAACTGAGCTATTGACATTCTTGTTGGAAATCATGGGCGTCATGTCCTCCGGGCTAAAGAGGAGAAAGACCACCCTCCAGTTATCAGTGTTCATTTCAAAAGCCAGCATCTCTGATGGTATGGGGATGCATTAGTGCATATGGTGTGGGACGGTTGTGTATTTCAGCAGGACAATGCAAAACCAACTACTGCAGCCATTACAACAGCATGGCTTCGTAGTAGAAGAGTCTGTGTGCTGAACTGGCCTGCCTGCATTCCTGAGCTTTCACTCATTGAGAACATTTGGCGCATAATTAAAGAAAAGTCCGTCAAAGGAGACCCAAAACTCTCCAGCAGCTGGAAGCCTGTATTAAACAAGAGTGGGATCAAATACCAATGGCTAAACTCAAGAAACTTGTCTACTGAATGCACAGACGCCTCCACTTTGTGCGTAACCCCTTTGCGCAGAAACTATTTGGCTATTTGGGGGTTACCTTATTGAAGGCTTTATAATTCAAGATTGCAGCTTCACAGACACAGGAAAGGAGTGGCTGAACTGAGTCTAGACACTTGAAGCATTTAAACTCCCATCGTATTTCAGTTTATTTTCATGATTCTGGTTGAGAAAAGGGGCTGCAAACACGAAACATCCTCATGAAAATTCAACATAGAAATTGCAAAAAAATAATAATAATACAGAGAATTGAAAAACTGATGGGGCTTAAATCTGCACATTTCTGGGATCGTAAACTCCTTGACCACAAGTAAAATTTATCTTGAACATTGCATTCTTGATTACCTACTTGCGATGAGCCAAATTAGACAGCTATCCAGGTGGCTCCCCAAAGTCTGAGGTCCCTCAAAATGTTGCATTGTCAGATCATAAAATAATAATATATTTAAAGTGCTTAGGACATGCACTGAGCAAGTTTATGAATATAAAGGGGTACAATTAAAAGAATTCCCATCGTCTGCCTAAAAAAAAAGTAGAAAATGATTTTTAACAAAAATCACAATTTTTTGTTACTTGCCCCGCCCCTCTCATAAAGAAACACTCTGAGCAGCACAGAAAAGCAATTCTGGCACTCCCCTGTGTGGTCACGTCATAAGTAGCACACGGTGGACGATTGTGCTTCTAACAACGTTGGCATCCTAGTCAGATTCCGATAATTACTCAGAATTTTCCATTGAATTGTCCTTTTTGATGAAGAAGAGAACTTTTTTATGGAAGATGAGGAAACTCAACATAAAGCTGCTTTCACACCGGACGCGAGACGATTTTTTTCGCACGACAGATTACATTCAAAGTCAATGCAAAGACGCGAATACATTTCACGTGTAGATGCATGGTAAACAGGCACCTGTCCCAACTTTTTTGAGACCTGCAGCAGCCATCAAATTTGAAATGAGCTCATTTTGTGGATAAAATTGTCAAATTTCTCAGTTTCAACATTTGCTATGTTATCTTGTCTATTGTGAATAAAATACTGGCTGGTGTGATTTGAAAGTCATTGCATTTTGATTTTATTTACAATTTACACTTTGTCCCAACTATTTCAGAATTGAGGTTGTATAACAGATTTTTGCTTACACCGGACAAAATGTCCAGTCCCATCAAAATGCATTTCCATTAAAAAGTATATATCGGACAAGCTGGTTTGCATCATGCACATGCGCAGTAGCAACAGAGCAAAGAAATGCAGTTTGGCTTTCCCATTCATGGAAACTGAAACTCGCGTGGTTTCATTTACATACTTTAGTTTTACCCTTCTATATTGATCCCAGTTGGGGCATCATGCAGTATCATCCTGTTATCCATTGTGTAAGGGCAAATACAGATTAAATGAAGACAACAAGTAGGTATGTGCACTTCAGAATGAAGTTCCTCCAATCTTAATACAGAATCTTATTTTTTGACAGTAATAAATATGTATTGATGCTAATTACCTAAGCATTTTTCTCTAAAAAACACACCTGATTTTCTTGTGATGTTGTAGACTCCCCTTGTTTGCAGCACAGGCCATTGAGCTTCACGTGATGATTTCTTCTAAATAATGAAAAGATTATAAAAAACAAAAAAAATTCAAAGATTAAGGTACTATGTTTGGCACTAATTTGATAGCCTTTACATTCTGACAAAACTGTACATTTTCTCAACAATACACATAAAAGCAGTAAACCTAAAACATTGCTTCAACATGGTATATTCTGAAATGCTGGAATAACCAAGATTGGTGGTGTGTGTGTGTGTGTGTGCTCTATTATGCTCAAATTGATTTTATAACAATTTATACATTACTCGTTATTTTGACAAAAATGCATTTACAATGGGCAGTTTGAACTTACTTCTTATTTCCCTGCACACCTACATTAAAAAAAAACAGAAAAATGAAAAATATTCAAATAAATTTCAATGCTTTGAATTCATAGGAATAACTAATACAACCCCAATTCCGAAATAGTTGGGACAAAGTGTAAATTGTGAATAAAATCAAAACGCAATGACTTTCAAATCACACCAGCCAGAATTTTATTCACAATAGAACAGAGATAACATAGAAAATGTTAAAACTGAGAAGTTTTACACTTTTATCCACAAAATGAGTTCATTTCAAATTTGATGACTGCTACAGGTCTCAAAAAAGTTGGGACCGGGGCCTGTTTACCATGGTGTAGCATCCCCTCTTCTTTTTAACACAGGATGGAGACGTCTGGGCATTGAGGAGACAAGTTTCTTGAGTTTAGCCATTGGAATAATATCTCGCTCTTGTTTAATTTAAGCTTCCTGCTGATGGAGAGTTTTGGGTCTCCTTTGACGGACTTTTCATTTAATTATGCGCCAAATGTTCTCAATTGTTAAAAGAGCAGGACTGCAGGCAGGCCAGTTCAGCACACAGACTCTTCTACTACGAAACCACGCTGTTGTAATAGTTGCAGTATGTGGCTTTGCATTGTCCTGCAGAAATACACAAGGCCTTCCCTGGAATAGATGTCGTCTGGAGGGGAGCATAATGTTGCTCTAAAACCTTTATATACCTTTCAGCATTCATGGTGCTTTTTAAAACATGCAAGTGTCCCACACAATATGCACTAATGCATCCCCATACCATCAGAGATGCTGGCTTTTGAACTGAATGCTGATAACAGGAGGGGTGGTCTTTCTTCTCTTTTGCCCGGAGGACACGACGCCCATGATTTCCAACAAGAATGTCAAATTTGGACTCGTCTGACCACAGGACACTTTTCCACTTTGCTACAGTCCATTTTAAATGAGCCTTAGCCCACAGAACACGGCGGCACTTCTGGATCATGCTCAACAATGGCTTCCTTTTTGCATGATAGAGTTGGATAGCACCTGTGGATGGCACGGCGGGCTGTGTTTACAAACAGTGGTTTTTTAAGTATTCCTGGGCCGATTTAGTAATGTCAATGTCAGAATCATGCTGGTGAGTGATGCAGTGGCGTCTGAGGGCCCGAAGATCACGGCATCCAGTGAAGATCTTTGGCCTTGTCCCTTACGCACACATTTTTCCAATTTCTCAGAATCTTTTGATGATGTTATGCACTGTTGATGATGCGACCTTCAAAGCCTTTGCAATTTGACGTTGAGGAACATTTTTTTTTTTAAGTATTCCACAATTTTTTTACGTAAGCCTTGACAGGTTGGAGAGCCTCAGGCCATCTTAACTTCTGAGAGACTCAGCCTCTCTAAGACATCACTTTTATAGCCAATCATGTTACACACCTGATGCCAGCTAACTTAATTACTTCCTAAATGTTCTTTCAGTTGATTCTTTAATATATTAATTACTTTTTCAGCCCTTTTTTGCCTTTACCTTTTTGACACCTGTTGCAGCCAGAAAATTTGAAATAAGCTCATTTTGTTGATAAAAATGTTAAATGTCTCAGTCTCAACATTTGAAATGTTCTCTATGTTCTATTGTAAATAACATATTGGCTCGTGTGATCTGAAAGTCATTGCATTTTGATTTTATTCACAATTTTCTCTTCATCCCACCTATTTTGGAATTGGGGTCGTAAGTAAATACCAAATTTTGGTAATATTTTAAAGAAACTCACAGATTAGCAACAGCTGTAAACCAAACCAACAGGCCAAAAAGAAAGATTCAGAGGGCAAGACAATGAACCGAAAATCTTCCACAGTTCTTCCTCCATTCTCTGAAAAATAAACAAATCCTTATTGGCAGTAATTCAGTTTGGCCTTGTGATTACCTATATGTGTTTACATTATTCACACATATTGTATTCAAAATTACTACAATGCTGTGAAAAAGTATTTTCCCCCTTCCTGATTTATTTTTTTTGCAAATTTGTCACACTTAAATGTTTCAGATCATCAAACAAATTTTAATAATTTGCTTTAAGTTGAGCTTCAAGTTGATCTCTTGATTCCTGGGTGTGACGAACAAAACTGAACTCAAAAAATGTGGTTAATCACAGTTAATTCATGATTTAACAAGGAGGGGCAATTACTTTTTCACATAGTGCCAGGTAGGTTTGATCGCTTTTTTCCCTTACTAAATTAAATCATCATTTAAAAACTGCATTTTGTATTTACTCAGTTAAAGTCAGTGTTCATGATTGAACAATAACAAAGAGACTGGGCAAAAATGGCATCCATGAGAGAGTTCTTAGGCAAAAACTACCGCTGACCAAAAAGAACACAAAGTCTTCTCTCACATTTGCCAAAAAAACATCTTGATGTTCCCTAAGACTTTTGGGACAATATATTTGGACTGACAAGACAAAAGTTGAACTTTTTGGAAGGTGTGTGTCCCGTAACATCTGGCGTAAAACTAAAACAGCATTTCATAAAAAGAACACCATACCAACAGTCAAACATGTTAGTAGTAGTGTGATGGATTGGGGCTGCTTTGCGGCTTCAGGACCTGGACAACTTGCCGTAATTGATGGAACTATGAATTCTGCTCTCAATCAGAAAATCCTGAAGGAGAATGGCCAACCATCAGTTTGTGACCTCAAGCTCAAGCGCACTTGGTTTATGAAGAACGACAATGATCCGAAACACACTAGCCACCTCTGAAAGGCTTAAAAAAAAATGAAGGTTTTGGAGTGGACTAGTCAGTATCCGGACTTCCATCCGATTGAGATACTGTGGCATGACCGTAAACAGGCCGTTCCACTCGAAAACCCTCCAAAGAGGCTGAATTAAAACAATTCTGCAAAGCAGAGTGAGCTAAAATTCATCCACAGCGATGTGAAAGACTCATTGCCAGTTATTGCAACGCTTGATTGCAGTTGTTGTCGCCGGTTAATTAGGTTTAGGGGACAATTACTTTTTCACATAGGGCCAGGTAAGTTTGGATAGCTTTTTCCCCACAATAAATGAAATCATCATTTAAAAACTGCATTTTGTATTTACTTGGGTTATCTTTGTCTAATATTTGTCTATACATTGTTCGATGAACTGAAACATTTAAGTGTGACAAATATGCAAAAAAAAAAAAAAAAAAATCAGTAAGGGGCAAATACTTCTTCACAGCACTGTACATGGTTTATACATTGGGCTTCAGTTTTCCTACCTTTCTCTTATACAACCAATATGAAACTATTACACAAGAACAAAACATACAAATTGTAACAATAACAGAAAATATTGGGGCGTGCAAAAACTTTTGACTGGTAGTGTATTTCCCGGCAGCCATACCGCTACTCAATCTGCACCAGCTGCGTGGCTGAAGTTTAACATGGGTGGGCTTGGTTAGTACTTGGATGGGAGACCACCTGGGAAAACCAAGTTGCTGCTGGAAGAGGTGTTGGTGGCCAATAGGTTGCCTTCTTCACTCTGGTGGAATAATCCCCAATGCCCCAGTGCAGTGATGGGGACACTGTACTGAAGGAGATTCCTTCTTTCACAAGTTAAATCGAGGTCCTGACTCTCTGTGGTCATTAAAGATCCTGTGACACTCTTTGACAACAGTAGGGGGTTACCTGGTGTCATGGCTAAATTCCCAACCTGGCTCTTTCCACCTGCCACCTAATCATCCCCTGATCTAATTGGCTGTGCTATTTGTCCGTTCCCTCTCCACCTCATCCCCCCGGGCTCCCTTGAAAAAGAGATTTCAATCTCAATGGGCCTTCCCTGGCTAAATTAAATACATTTAAAAAATTTCTAATGGGGCTATTGACATGAAATTTTCACCAGATTTTGGTGACAACCCAAGTAATCCACACGTTCAAAGAAATCAAAACAAATAAATTAAGTTATGTATAATAAAGTGGAATGACACTTGGAATAAGTATTGAATACCCTTGCTGAAATTGTATTTAATACCAAGTAGAAAAGCCTTTGGTGGTAATGGCAGCTTCAAGACGTCTCCTTTATGGAGAAACTAGTTGCATGCATTACTCAGGTGTGATTTTGGCCCCATTCTTCCACACAAACGGTCTTCAAAACTTGAAGGTTCTGGGGGCCTCTGCTATGAACTCTGCTTTTCAGTTCTTTCCATAGATTTTCAATTGGATTCAAGTTGGGTGATTGACTGGGCCATTCTAGCAGCTTTATTTTCTTTCTCTGAAACCAACTGAGTTTCTTTTGCTGTGTGTTTGGGACCATTGTCTTGCTGAAATGTCCACCCTTGTTTCATCTGCAGCATCCGGGTAGATGGCAGTAGGTTCTTTTCAAGAATGTCTCTGTACATTTCTCCATTCATTCTTCCTTCAATTATATGGAGTCTGCCAGTACCATCTGCTGAAAAACAGCCCCACACCATGATGTTCCCATCTCCAAACTTCACTGTTGGTATGGTGTTTTGGGGGTGATGTGCAGTGCCATTTGTTCCTCAATCATGGTGTGTGTGATGACTTCCAAAGAGTTCAATTTAGGTCTCGTCTGACCAGACTATATTCTCCCAGTATTTCATAGTCTTGTCCAAAAGTTGCGCAGAAAACTTAAAATGAGCTTCAACATGCTTTTACTTCCAGTAATGGAGTCTTGTGCGGTGAGCGTGCATAGAGGCCTAGGTTGAATGCACTATTTTTTTGTTTTCTTTGAACCAACTGAACCTGCTAATACCAGGTTTTTCTGAAGCCTTCGCTTCAGACAACCTTTGGTCTTTTGCTCTTGGACAACTCTTCAAATTATTCTTTTGACTCCTCTGTCAGTTATCTTGCAAGGAGCACCTGGTCGTGGCCAGTTTATGGTGAAAGGATGTTCTTTTCACCTCTGGATTATGGTCCCAACGGTGCTCACTTGAACACTCAGAAGTTTAGAAATGCATCTGTAACCAATGCCATCAGTATGTTTTGCAACAATAAGTTTGTCAATAGCCCCATTAGAAGTATATTTACTGAGAAAAATGTTGACACGTCCAAAACTTATTTTCCCCGCTCTAAGAGAAATAGTGTATGATATTATTGTTCCAATGGTACCAACCAATATCATTGACTGATTTAATTAAAATTAATTTCCTCCAAACCAAGGTTTTACAACAATTAATGGCACCCTGAAAGATTACTGTAAATAACATCTACCAAAATTAACCCAGGTATTAAATTCCACTTATTTAAGTTTTATCTAAGTGTTAAGGAACTGTTTCACTAAGGTACAAAAAATGAGGTAACACACATGCAATATCCCTTTGTCCTCCAACACAATGAAGAAAACAAAACAACTGGTCTGGTAATGGCTACAAGAAGATTCACAAACAATTGAATTTGCCACTGACCACTGTCAGAGCAATTATCAAAAAATTCCATAGATATGGAACAGTTGAAAACTGCAGGAGTAGAGTACGCAATTGCATTTTGGCCCCTAGGATACTGAGGAGGATGGTGAGAGATGCAACAAAATACCAAAGAATCACTAAGAAGGAATTTCAGGCCTTGGTGGCATCTTGGGGTCACCAGGTTTCCAAAGGCATCATTAGGTGCCACCTCCACGACCACAGGCTATTTGGAATGGTTGCCTAAAGAAAGCCTTTTCTGACAAGATGACACAGAAGAAAGCGCTTGGTGTTTGCCAGATGTCATTTAAATTACAACTGGAACAAGGGGCTTTGGTCAGATGCAGCATTGGCATGTTTGGCATTGAAACAGAGATGCATACAAGAAGCAGCACCTCATACTCACGGCTAAATATGATGGTGGGTCAGTCATTTTTTGGGGCTGTTTTATTTCAAATGGTCTAGGGACACTGGATGAAATTCATGGCATAATGAATTCCATGACGTATCAGGATATTTTGGCTGACAATCTGGTTACCTCCAACCAGAAGGCTGGGACTTGGCCGAATGTGGACTTTCCAACAAGACAATGAAACAAAGTAAACCTCAAGATCCATAAAGAAACAGTTCAGTGACAGCAAAATCAACATTCTATTTTGTACAATGGCTCTCTCAGTCGCCAGACCTCAATCGAACTGAAAACCTGTGGGCTGAGTTAAAGAAGGCAGTTGATAAACCCAAACCCAAAAATGTAAAGGATCTTGAAAGGATCTGCTTAGAGGAATGGCCCAAAATCCCTCCAAATGAGTGCCTTAACTTTGTCAAAAATGACAGGAAAAGACTCAATGCTGTTATCCTTGCCAGAGGTGGTCAGACTAAGTACTAAATGAAGTGTACCAATGATGATGAAACCTTGATTTTGTTGAAAGGTGGTGTTGTGTCAGTATGGGAAAATTGCCCATGAAAGCTTTTGATTCCTTCCCATATTGACTGTGTGGAGAGATGTATGTGGGCATAGAGAATGCAATTGTTTTTTGAATCATATGTGCTCGGACAGATGTGGGCCAAATTTAGATGAGCATCCCCTCCCCCACCCCCCTCCAAAACCAACATATGGGGATAAATCAATGAATTACTCCCAATTATCACAGTGCTAGTTCTAAAATGTATAACTGTTATTGTTGCTGCCATCCCAAGGAACAAATCTGACACCAAACATGGCTTAATTGCTTTGAAAATATGAGACCCAGGAGGAATTGAAGCTATAAAAAGCAGAATTTGGCTACGTTTTTCATCACAAATTGAAAGTTTAACATTAGAATTTATATAGTTCCCAAAGTGATACACCCTAAATATTTGGTAAAAAGTAGGTGCAGTATGCCAAGTTCGTATGCTCAAAGTTTCAAGAAATTTTTTCACCGGTAACTGTGTAGTAGGACGGCTGTATGTCGACATATTTCTAATCGGGCTATTGACACAAAATTTTCACCAGATGTTGGTAACAACCCAAGTAATCCACACATACAAAGAAATCAAAATAAATAAGTCCAGAAATTAAAGTTATGGGTAATGAAGTGGAATGACAGGAAATAAGTATTAAACACATAAAGAAAAGGAGGGGTAAAAAGGCATGAAAAGCCAAGAACCGGTTGAAATCTGTCAGTATTTAGAAAACAATTCTGCCCCCTATCAGTGCAAATTAATATCAGCTGGTTTAGTTCTAATGGATGGCCTAAAAAAAGGTTTCTCATGACCAAGTTATCAGACAAGAGGCATCTCATGATGGGTAAAAGACTCCATTGCTGAAGAAAAAACATGTTGAAGCTCATTTAAAGTTTGCCGCACAGCATTTGGACAAGTCTGTGAACTACTGGGAGAATATAGTCTGGTCAGATGAGACCAAAATTAAACTCTTTGGAGGTCACAGCACACACAATGTTTGGAGGACAGACAGCACAGCACATCACCCCCAAAACACCAAACCAGCAGTGAAGTTTGGAGGTGGGAACATCATGGTGTGAGCCTGTTTTTCAGCATATGGTACTGGCAGACTTCATATAATTGAGGGAAGGATGAATGGAGAAATGTACTGAGACATGCTGGATGCTGAAGATGAAATGAGGGTGGACATTTCAGCAAGACAATGATCCCTAACACACAGCCAAAGAAACTCTCAACTGGTTTCAGGAAAAGAAAACAAAGCTGCTAGAATGGCCCAGTCAATCACCCGACTTGAATCCAATTGAAAATCAAAGGAAAGAACTGAAAATTAAAGTTCATAGAAGAGGCCCCCAGGATTTGAAAAGAGTTTGTGAGGAAGAATGGGCCAATATCACACCTGAGCAATGCATGTGACTAGTTTCTCCATACAGGAGGCAGCTTGAAGCTGACATTACCAATATAGGCTTTTTAAAATAAATTTCAGTAAATGTATTCAATACTTTTTTCCTGTGTCATTCCACTTTATGACACAACTTAATTTATGGACTTATTTTTTTGTATATGCGTGCAGCACTAGGAAAAGGGGTCACTTGGGATTTTTTTTCCATTCTGAGATTAACGGGGTATCTCAGTGATATCCCAGTGATAGTGATATCCCAGCACTACTGTACTGTCAATTTACAACACTTTGCTGTGCACAAAGTCACCCAATTTTCATCTCAGACTGAAAAACGTGGATCACTCTTTGATTCTGTTGGAAAATCTCAATTTTCATAAAATGACCCAAGTGACCCCTTTTCCTACTCCTGCACACATATGTGGATTACTTGGATTGTTACTCAAATATGGTGAAAATTTCATGTCAATAGCCCCATTAAAAATATATTTACTGAGAAAAATGTTGACAGGTTCAATAATTATTTCCCCAACTATGTGTGTATAATAATTTTTTTTTTGATTGTTCGTGCATTGCCAGTAATTTTTGAACCCACTGTAAATGTATGTTTACTTCACTTACCTGCTTTAAAAATGACTTCTGTTGCCAGAGTAACTGCATTTATTATACTTAGAACAGCAGAACCAAACACATATACTGGGATTCGAAGTACAGCTGCAAAGAAATGAGATTTATTCAGAATAAGTTTAAGGCAATGATGCTAGATTAAAAAAAAAAAACACTTTCAAATACACATTACCACTTAAAGGTTAGGAATTGTTTGAGATGTCTGCAAAGATTTAATTGAAGAAACTTTGTTTGACATCAAGACAACAAGCCAAAACATAAATCAAAGCTCTGCAGGAATGCTCTGAAAAAGGAAATGACAAAATATGGAGAGGTCAGCTCAACCACCTGATTAAATCCCATACAACTGTTGTGGCATCACCTGGACCCAGCGTGCCCATCTTGAAAGACACAGCTGGGAAATATTGCAGTCCACACAAAAATGAGAATGATATCTTCATCATGTAAAAAAACACAGCTGCCTCAGATTTGAAGCACTGATCTTATTTCAAAGCCTCTTTGGCCCCGCAAACAGAAATACTAAATATTTCAAAATACATTTTGGTCTTTCCTTCACAGAATATACAATGATACAAACTATTTTATCAAATAAAATAGTACAATTGAATTAAATGAGAAGCAGTAGTGTCTAATCAATGGCTTTTTCAGGCAAAGTGAAAAGAAGGAAAAATGTAAAGACAGTGCAAAGGTCATCCAGCTAAATTCAAACCAGTGCAGTTCTCCATGAACATGGACGCAGTGCTCCATTTCACTTTCATGAAAATAATCCATAATGCCCATTGATTTGTCAAATTGCTATCATTTTGAATTACTTGTGCACACCCGTTGGCAGGACAAATACAACCCTAATTCCGAAATAGCTGGGACGAAGTGTAAGTTGTGAATAAAATCAAAATTCAATGACTTTCAGATCACATGAGCCAATATGTTATTTACAATAGAACATAGATAACATTTCAAATGTTGAAACTGAGACATTTTACATTTTTATCCACAAAATGAGCTCATTTCAAATTTTATGGCAGCAACAGGTCTCAAAAAAGTTGTGACACCGGCAAAAAAGGGCTGAAAAATCAATCAATATATAAGAGAATCAGCTGAAAGAACATTTAGCAAGTAATTACATTACAGGTGTGTAACATGATTGGCTATAAAAGGGATGTCTTTGAGAGACTGAGTCTCTCAGAAGTAAAGATGGCCAGAGGCCCTCCAAACTGAGAAGGCTAGCGTAAAAAAATTGTGGAATACTTTAAAAACAATGTTCCTCAACGGTAAATTCCAAAGGCTTTGAAGCTCTCATCATCGACAGTGCGGAACATCATCAAAAAATTCAGAGAAACTGGAAAAATCTCTGTGCGTAAGGGACAAGACAGAAGACTGGATGCCCATGATCTTCAGGCCCTCAGAGGCCACTGCATCACTCACTGGCATGATTCTGTCATTGACATTACTAAATGGGCCCAGGAATACTTCAAGAAACCACTGTCTGTAAACACAGTCCACCGCGCCATCCACAGATGCCACCTACAACTCTATCATGCAAAAAGGAAGCCATTGTTGAGCATGATCCAGAAGTGCCACCGTGTTCTGTGGGCCAAGGCTCATGTAAAATGGACTGTAGCAAAGTGGCAAAGTGTCCTGGGGTCAGACGAGTCCAAATTTGACATTCTTGTTGGAAATCATGGGCGTCATGTCCTCTGGGCTAAAGAGGAGAAAGACCATCCCTCCTGTTATCAGCGTTCAGTTCAAAAGCCAGCATCTCTGATGGTATGGGGATGCATTAGTACATATGGTGTGGGACACTTGCATGTTTTAAAAAGCACCATGAATGCTGAAAGGTACATAAAGGTTTTAGAGCAACATATGCTCCCCTCCAGACGACATCTATTCCAGGGAAGGCCTTGTGTATTTAAGCAGGACAATGCAAAACCACATACTGCAGCTATTACAACGGCATGGCTTCGTCGTAGAAGAGTCCGTGTGCTGAACTGGCCTGCCTGCAGTCCTGCTCTTTTAACAATTGAGAACATTTGGGGCATACTTAGAGGAAAAGTCCGTCAAAGGAGACCCAAAACTCTCCAGCAGCATGAAGCCTGTATTAAACAAGAATGGGATCAAATTCCAATGGCTAAACTCAAGAAACTTGCCTCCTCAATGCCCAGACACCTCCACTCTGTGTTAAAAAGGAGATGCAACACCATGGTAAACAGTCCCCTGTCCCAACTTTTTTTAGACCCATAGCAGCCACCATATTTGAAATGAGCTCATTTTGTGGATAAAATTGTAAAATTTCTCAGTTTCATCATTTGCTTTGTTAACTCTGTTCTATTGTGAATAAAATACTGGCTGGTGTGATTTGAAAGTCATTGCGTTTTGATTTTATTCACAATTTACACTTTGTCCCAACTACACTCAACAAAAATATAAACGCAACACTTTTGTTTTTGCTCCCATTTGTCATGAGATGGACTCAAAGATCTAAAATTCATTCCAGATACACAATATTACCATTTCTCTCAAACATTGTTCACAAATCTGTCTAAATGTGTGATAGTGAGCACTTTTGCTTTGCGGAGACAATCCATCCCACCTCACAGGTGTGCCATATCAAGATGCTCATGAGACACCATGATTAGTGCACAGGTCTACCTTAGACTGTCCACAATAAAAGGCCACCCTGAAATGTGCAGTTTTTGCTTTTTTGGGGGTCTGGGAACCAGTCAGTATCTGGTGTGACCACCATTTGCCTCATGCAGTGCAAAACATCTTCTTCGCATAGAGTTTATCAGATTGTCAATTGTGGCCTGTGGAATGTTGGTCCACTCCTCTTCAATGGCTGTGCGAAGTTGCTGGATATTAGTGGGAACTGGTACGCGCTGTCGTATACGCCGGTCAAGCACATCCAAAACATGCTCAATGGGTGACATGTCCGGTGAGTATGCTGGCCATGCAAGAGCTGGGACATTTTCAGCTTCCAAGAATTTGTACGGATCCTTGCAACTTGGGGCCGTGCATTATCCTGCTGAAACATGAGGTGATGTTCATGGATGTATGGCACAACAATGGGCCACAGGATCTCATCATGGTATCTCTGTGCATTCAAAATGCCATCAATAAAATGCACCTGTGTTCTTCGTCCATAACAGATGCCTGCCCATACCATAACCTCACCACCACCATGGGCCACTCGATCCACAACATTGACATCAGCAAAGCGCTCACCCACACGACGCCACACACGCTGTCTGCCATCTGCCCTGAACAATGTAAACCGAGATTCATCCGTGAAGAGGACACCTCTCCAACGTGCCAGACGCCATCGAATGTGAGCATTTGCCCACTCAAGTCTGTTACGGCGACGATCTGGAGTCAGGTTAAGACCCCGATGAGGACGACGAGCATGCAGTTGAGCTTCCCTGAGACGGTTTCTGACAGTTTGTGCAGAAATTCTTTGGTTATGCAAACCAATTGTTTCAGCAGCTGTCTGAGTAGCTGGTCTCAGACGATCTTGGAGGTGAACCTGCTGGATGTGGAGGTCCTGGGCTGGTGTGGTTACATGTTGTCTGCGGTTGTGAGACCATTGGATGTACTGCCACATTCTCTGAAACGCCTTTGGAGACGGCTTATGGTGGAGAAATGAACATTCAATGCCCGAGCAACAGATCTGGTTGACATTCCTGCTGTCAGCATGCCAATTGCACGCTCCCTCAATGCTTGCGCCATCTGTGGCATTTTGCTGTGAGACAAAACTGCACATTTCAGAGTGGCCTTTTATTGTGGGCAGTATAAGGTACACCTGTGCACTAATCATGGTGTCTGATGGGCATCTTGATGTGGCACACCTGTGAGGTGGGATGGATTGTCTCAGCAAAGCAAAAGTGCTCACTATCACACATTTAGACAGATTTGGGAACAATGTTTGAGAGAAATGGTAATATTGTGTATCTGGAATGAATTTTAGATCTTTGAGTCCATCTCATGACAAATGGGAGCAAAAACAAAAGTGTTGCGTTTATATTTTTGTTGAGTGTATTTCAGAATTGGGGTTGTATTTTCATTGTTTGCTGATTTCCAGTGTTTCCCCTTTTATTTAGTCATTGTTGTAGTCATTGTTATAGTTCGTCTTGATACAGTAATAGGCATTTTTATTTCGTTACAATAATTTTAGTTTACAACTCAAAGAATTGGAAAGACTTCAATGTTTGGTATTGAATTGAAACCAGTTGTTTTTGGGGATAAAATTTGAATTAAAACCAGTTCATACTCCATTAAGCTCCATAACGGAAGTGCAAAATACATTAATAAAATCATACTCTACCAGGAAAATGACACTCTTGCTGAAAATTCGCAGCTGCAATCAGGATGTAGAGGTATGCCAAGAAACGTATCCATAGAGACCTTTCTGCAGTTTGAACATATTATGGATGCATTAAGATTGTGACCAAAATATTTTACCTTTAAAACAAATGGAAAAATTCTTCATTATACAGATTTGAAATAAATTTTAAAGAGCTGCATTAGAATCATGTAGGCACAGCTGACGGCAGTAACTCTAACTTAAAGGGGAACTCAGGGCTAAATCATAATGCTGTTTTATACAATCATAATTAGTAGATAAATATTGTAAAATACAAGAATGTGGAATTTTTTTTCTCAAAGACGATGTAAATGAGGTTTTATTCCCCCAAATTAGTTGTCCTCTGCTTCAATGGTGGCGTGATAATGACGTATCGTCACCCAAGAATAACGAACCATCGCCCTTCGCCCAGAGGTATGCGTTGTTATTGGGTTGGATAGAGTGATTGTCCCAGTCCATTATTTTATGGCAAAAGATTGTTCAATATGGCTCATTGGCTAGTTGCACGAGATGGTGTTAAGTACTTTCTGAAATACGCAGGGTTGCTTCAACATTAACGGTTTGCTTCTGTCACTTTCAGTCTATATCAGATGCTGTACAGATGACAGGTATATCATGCTGGATATGTGATTTTAACCATCACCGATATCCCCAGGATTCCCATTGTAATTTCACCGTTGAAGTCATGTTTCAAACACATATGTTTCCAATCTTCAATATTTTCAAGCTTGAAAATTGTAACATTTTGCTTGACCTCATGTTTGACATTTCAAGGTCATCTGAGGTCAACTTTAACAAAGCCAAAATATAGGTCATATATGACTTC